>OX941094.1:17196199-18446199 GCA_954870635.1 Arctium minus | reverse complement strand
TTTAGGAGAGATTTGAATGCATTTGTTGGTGCTGGTGACGGTGAAATGGTTCTTGGTATGTTGGAAGATAGATCAAAGGATGATGCACAGTTTTCTTTTGAATACAATCGGCAGGATAGTGAGCTATGTGGAATTTTTTGGGCTGATGAAATTGCTAAACTGAATTACCAGGAATTTGGAGATGTTATTTCATTTGATGCTACGTTTCGCACAAACCAGTAAGTTTGTCAACTGTAATTCATTTTTTTAGATTATTTATATGTTGGTTTTTATGTTTATACCTTTTATTTTTTTATACCTTTTGTTTTATAGGTATAGAATGGTGTTTGTTCCGTTTACTGCTATTGATAATCATAAAAAATCTGTCACGGTTGGTGCTGCTTTGTTGTCTAGTGAAACTCTTGATAATTTTAAGTGGCTTCTTGAGGCGTTTTTGAAAGCACATTGTGGGAAGCAACCTAGTTTGGTTTTAACAGATCAGTGTTTGGCAATGAAACAGGCTATTCTATTGGTTTTTACGCAATCACGTCACAGATTATGTATGTGGCATATTATGGCCAAAGTTCCAAACAAGGTTAGTATCTATTCATATATGAATTGTTGATATATGATTTAAGTTCATATATGAATTAGTGTTTATTTAGTATTAAATATGTTCATATATGAATTATTTTTATATAATTAAAATTCATCTATGAATTATCGTTTACTTAATATTGTTTTCATATATGAATTATTTTCATATAATGATAGTTCATATATGAATTATTGTTTAGTTATTTCATCATGAAAGTTCATATAAAACGTTATTTCTTTATGTCAATTTTGTAGGTTAGCACAAGGATACACAGGGACACAGATTTTAACAAACGCTTTAATAAACTTGTTTGGAATGTTCAATTAGAGCCTGAAGAGTTTGAAAGTATGTGGTTGGATTTGATTAGTGAGTTTAAACTTCAGAAGAGCAAATGGTTTTCATACATGTTTCGTATTCGTCAACGATGGATTCCTGCTTATTTCAAGACTATTCCTTTTTGTTCATTGATGAAAACTACATCAAGGTCGGAGAGCATAAATTCCTTTTTCAACAAATTTGCTCACCATGGTAACAACTTTGTAACATTCATGCTTGGATTTGATAATGCAATGCGTAAGCAAAGAAATTCTCAACGTAGGCTTGATCATATGACAAAGACAAGTATTCCTCATATGTGCACTCCGAAGGCTATTGAGAAACATGCATTTGAAGTTTACACATGATGTATATTTTTGGAAGTTCAAAAAGAGATAAATAAAGCAGCTTGGTCGTGTGTTCAGCAGAATGTTGTTGAAAAGGATGGATGCCAAGTTTATACAATTCAGCAAAATGATAAGGATAATAAAAAGAAGCAGTTCAAGGTAAGAACTGTTATTCATATATGCATTTTTATTATTATTTATTAACACAACTTACATTTTATTGTTCATTTTTGTTGTAGGTTGTGTGGAATCAATTGGATTCAACATTTGAATGCCAATGCAATCATTTTGATCAACATAGATATCTATGTCGTCATGTTTTCAAAGTGCTTATGAATGAGAACTTTGATGCCATACTCGAGAAGTATATATGTCGTCGTTGGAGAAGAGACTTGATATCTTTTAATCTTAGGCACATTTCATGGAGGCAAGGGGATCCAAATGGTGAATTGGCAAGAATTAGCTATGATGCACAAGCAACTTTGGATTATATTTTGATAAGTCTTAGAAATGACAAAGAGAAGCTTAAAGAGGTTGTTGACAAAATTCACAGTATGAAGATTGATGTAGATGCTCATGTTCCTTACCAAACCAGATTGCATAAGAAGAATGACACTATAAGAAATCTTATTGGTGTGAATCCACCGGACAAAATTGATATTCATCCACCATCTGGTATCCGCAATAAAGGTTGTGGAACCGGAAAACGTTTGATCGGTGCAGGTGAGAAAGCAGCAAAACAGAATCAAAAGACCAAGAGGTTGTGTAGAAACTGTCAAAAGATTGACTATCATGATTCTCGTAATTGCCTATTGAAGATTGTTGATTAGTTGATAGATACATTTTATAGGTCATTATTCTAATTTAATAATCATTGTTAATTGCAATAACTTCATGAATAAATGACAATTCTTTTATTGTGAGCATTAGAATTTATTTTTATAGTTGTTTATGTATTAATGTTCATATATGAACTCAAAGATTCATATATGAAAACAGTTGTTATTCAATTCTTGTTCATATATGAATGTGAAGGTTCATATATGAAGCTTTTCTTCATATTTTGAATATGTAGCATTAATTCATATATGAACTCAAATATTCATATATGAACACAATTGTTATTCAATTCTTGTTCATATATGAACGTGAGGGTTCATATATGAAGCTTTTATTCATATTTGAATATTTTATAACTCTTGCACTTCATATTTTGAATATGTAGCATTAATTCATATATGAACTCAAAGATTCATATATGAACACAGTTGTTATTCAATTCTTGTTCATATATGAACGTGAAGGTTCATATATGAAGCTTTTATTCATATTTGAATATTTTATAACTCTTGCACTTCATATTTTGAATATGTAGCATTAATTCATATATGAACTCAAAGATTCATATATGAACACAGTTGTTATTCAATTCTTGTTCATATATGAACGTGAAGGTTCATATATGAATTAAAAATATATCAACAACGTTTAGAAAGTGTAATATTATAGACATCATCATACTAAAACATACAAAATGTGCCAAGATGTATCAAAATATTGTTCATCAACCAAACATGAAAAGAATACAATATTGTTCATAAACCAAACATATCACCGATACCCATTACTTCAATTGTGTCAGGATCGAAATTCGAAACAAGAATATAAACTAAACACTCAGAAACTATGTTAAAGAAGTCGCGGAATAACACTTTAACAATAAATCAATCAAACAGTGTATGAACTCAAATCACAAGTTATATTGAATTAACTTAATGATTACAAACAAAACCTCAATCTGTTAAACAGACTCAACAGACGTTTTATACTTCTCTAAAGAAAGGATTAAAACTAATCTTGAGGTTAATTCTCTCTAAACGTATATGCAAAACTTGTAAAACTTCTTTATCTAACAAAAACTACTAGACTATATATACAGAACTGATTACAAGATAATTACTAAAGAAATATTGATCTTCAGCATCCATTCCATGATTATCTTCAATATTATCTTCAGCTCCTAGTCGTCGTTCCAAGTCATCATTATCAACATCATCTTCATAATCAATATTAATCATCCAGCAATATTAATCATCCAGCAACATTAATATTCAAGCAGTACTAACTTGTAGTAGTACTAACTCTCCAAACAGTACTAACTATTCTTCTAGCAGTACTAACTCTTCAAGCAGTAGTAATTCTACTAGCAGTAGTAATCTTACAAGTAGCAGTAGTAAAATCTTCAGCAGTATTAATCTTTAACACTTCAGCAGCATTATCCAGACTTAACTCATATCTGACCCAACAATCTCCCCCTAACTTAACTTTTGAAATCTAGAAGTTAAGTTCTTCAAAATGTGGTCTTCATGATGCTTTCAAAACTTCAACTCAATTTCCAAGATTAGGATCCAGACCTAGACTTTGATTGATAGTTCTTCTGATCACTATTCTGGCCATTTCTGAACCTTTAGCACATACCAGCTTGGCTTTCAGCATCCCTTGCAGCTTTGCTTTGATGTGGTCATATACTTTATCCACCAAGTAGTATTCATGATAGCTCTTGTCAATGTTTATCACAAAGACTCCACAATTTTCAAACAGCATCCAGTTATCTATTCTTTTAAATCCATTCTCAAGATGCAAGTCTTTGATAACATACTGCACTCTTTCAGGATCAAACATCATGCACAAGTACTCCATGGCCATCTTTTTAATGTTCATCCCTGCTCCTTTCAGTAAATCCCCATACAAGTTCAAACCAACCTTGAACATTTCTTCCAAATCCACTCTAGTACAGCTTCTGATTATTTTACCCCATGTAGCATACACTTCATAATGATCACCCATTCTCTTTATTCTGAAATACTCTGTTCTTTTATCCACTAGAGTATCCCAATGGATAATCTCTGGAGCTTCCACAGAGATGGGATCAACTTTCACTGGTCCTTCATTTGTTATTGTCATGTACAACTCAAACTGTTCCTCAGGTTGTCTTTGTTGTTCTGATTGTTGAGTTGTTGGCTCTTGATTTTGAACTGGAGTTTCAACCTGTTCTGCAACAGTAGGTCTTTCAGCTTCTGTTCTTGCACTATCCTTCTCTTTCTCAACTTCTTCAAGTCTTGGCCTCTTTGCCTGTTTCTTTGAGCCAATAGACTTCATTCTCTTAACAGCTCTGATCTTCTGGGCTAGTGTTTCTTCTTTCTTGACTTCTGCCCTTTCTTTTGTAGGAGTGCCTTCTTCACTGTCAGGGAAGGGTTGTTGAATATTCAGATCATGTCTCTCTTTCATTTTTCTTTCAAACTCAACCCTCTGACTGAAATGCCCTTGAAGCTTGGCCATCTCCTTCTTGTATAATTCCTCAATTCTGCTGAAGGACATGTTAGTAAACATTCCTTCAGGGACTCCAATGGACCCTTTCAGGAAGTTAATCATCTTTCTCCTTTCTTGTGCAGCCAGAAAGGTCTTAGAAGGCTGTCTTTGTCTTGTCTTTGATGGTTGCCTTCGCCTAGATGTTTTCATGGTAACTTTCTTAGCAACAAGCTTTAAACTCTTCTGATATTCTTCATTTATCTTTGTAGACAAATCTAAGGCAACCTGTTTGTCTTTAGTTGTTTGGATCTCTTCCTCCTTTTCAATCTCTTCTTGTAGCTTCTTTGCTAACTCTTCATCCAGTTTTATTTGTGAGGATTTCTTTGATGGTTTCACTGTTTCAACTACTTTTTCTTTCCCTTTCCTTTTGGCCTCTGCCTCACTGACTTCTTTTCTTTTCTTCTCTGAGCCACCTTCTTTGATTACCACTCCCTTAGCCTTTTTAGTGGCCTTGGGAGTGTCAGTCTTTGCCCTCACTAGAGTTTCAACAATCTCTATCTCCTCTACAGACAAACCAGTTTCTGCTGCTACCTTCTCTGTTTATACTGTTGGTTCTTCAGTTTCTGCTGCTGACTCAGTTACTGCTGTTTTACCAATTTCTGTTGCTTTCAAAAAAGTTTCTGCTGCTTGTTCTGTTTCTGCTTCTTTCTCAGTTTCAGCACCAGTCTCCCCCTCAAATTGAGATTCCATGCCAACAGGGTTTTTCTTTTCATTTTCATCCTCTTGAGTCTCCCCCTTTTTGGAAGCATCATGATCAATGCTCCTCTTCTTCAGAACAAATTGGGTTTTCTTCTTTTTGTGCACCAATTTGAGAACCATCTTTTTGAGTTTGGTAATATGCACTTGTTGAGAAGTGATCACCTTTTTCATCTCTTGTATCTCCAAATTTTGATTGTGAACTTCCAGACTTATTGTACCAAGAGTATCCATCAATTCATGATAAGTATATTTGTCCTCACCTCCTTTAGGTGTTTTTACCACCCTTGAAGGATCCTTGGATCTTTTAGTAGAGGCCTTCTGCCTAGCAGAAGCACCTTCTACCCCCGTGGTTTCTTGGCACCTGGGACCTTTAGATGATTGCTCACCTAAAGTTGTCGTGGGGAAGGTCTTAGAGATGTTCACACTGTCCTGATCCACACCTTGTGCAGAGTCAGTAGTGTGAGCCTTACTGCCTACATGCTCATCCTTCTCCTTATAGAGCACCTTCTTGTGGTTGGGAGACACCCCTATGGTTTCCCTTTCGATATTCTCTGATGGAGAATGCTCCATCAGAGGGCTTGTAGGCTTTGGGAGTGAAGATACAAGAAGGGAAGGAACCTTCTGTACCTTTTTCCTTATATATGTTTTGGTGATGGGGGATTTTGGCTTGACAATAGGGATCTGAGGAGTATCAATTGAAATGAATGGTGTGGGTAGGTCATCAGTTGGGTGGTCAGATGTGGGCTTTGACCCTGATGCCTCACCATGGGAATGAGACATAACCATCATTGTAGAAAACAAAGGTGTCTCTTGTCCAGAAAAGTCCTTACTTGGTCTTTTCATGTTGGAGAATACCTTCCCTTTGGGAAGTTTTGGTACATACACCTCATTAAAAGAGGGTAAATCCGTCAATTCATTATTTAGTACTTCTTGCACAAACCTTGGATACATATAAAAGCTTTTGGTTTTGGTATCCAGGTTTGACATTAAATCATTGAAAATCTTTTTAGAAAAATATAACTTTCTAGAGGTAGCTAAGCAGACTAGAGCATAAGCTAAGGTACTGCTGAACTCACTCCATCCAGTTGTTTTTCTAGAAATACAATGTTGCAGAGTATGAACCAAAAATCTCCACTGAGGTGAAAATCTGTTTTTGAAAAACTTATAGACCTCAGTTGGACCTTCATACCCCATTCGACCAAGTACTTGGAAGAGATCTTCCTTGGAAAGAGAGGTAATACCTGAGGCATCATCTAGTCGTAGATGAATGCGAATACAGCCTTCTGTGATGGTTAGATGTTTATCACAAACCCTTGATTTGATGACTTGATTGCCATCGTCAGTGTGAATGGAAGCATTGGCCCAGAATTGTCGCAGATGTTCCACATAGATTGTGGGATTGACAATTAAAGCGTAGGCGATGTGGGAGGATTTTAGGAAATCCACAATCTGGTGAAAACCCTCTGCTTGCTTGGGTTTCTGTAGCATCGCCAACTCATTGTGATCATCAACAAACACCAATCCTGCCATCGTTTATGGATTGAATCACTACTAGGGTTTATGTATTGGGAAGCAAGAATTCAAGAGAGAGAGAGAGAGAGAAAGAGCACTCGTAGGAAATTCAAAGAGCCGTTTGGATTTTGGCGGTCAAAGAGGGTATTTATAGGTGGAGGGTTTCAGTTAGAAGCAGTACTAAGTACCTTAGCAACATTAACACATACCCGCAGTATTAACTCATATTAGCAGTAGTAACGCATACTAGCAGTATTAACACAGACTAGCAGTATTAACACATACCAGCAGTAGTAACGCACACTGGCAGTATTAACACAGACTACCAGTATTAACACATACCATCAGTAGTAACACTGATTAGCAGTAGAATACGGCAAGCAATAGTAACTTTGCACTAGCAGTATAAACCACCTAGCAGTAGTAACCATACTTAACCATATTTGAACTGTCAGAAAGAGTAATAGTGAGAGCAGTATTAACTGAACTAGAAGTACTAAGTATCCAATTCAGCAATGTAATCTGAAACACTTAAACACAAATAGTTAGCAGCACCATGCACAATACATTATGAGAAAGTAAGTGTTAAAGCATATATTTATTGGATTCAAGATCATAATTATCTCAAGATAGAAGACTGAAGTTAAAGCTGATAAAGTCGTCTCAACAAATAGTCGAGGGTCCTTTTGTAATAAATAGTCAAAGTCTGTTTACGTATTTTATTTATTAGTTTTATATTTTGTTAAATAAGTTTAGTTTTAGTTGTTTGGGCCTAAACCTTGTGAAGCCCATTAGGCTTATTAGCCTAAGTATAAATAGTCTTATTTGAGTGGTAATTAGGTTAAGGATCTTAATTGCAAAATTAATTATTGAGAGGTTAGGGTGGTGGTGGTGTGCACCGTGAACAAGAGAGAAGCAGAGAGAAACAGATCGATTTCATCAAGAACAATTGTAATCTTTTGATTAATCAATATCAGGTTTGCATTATTTGTGTTGATTATATGTTTGCTTGATTGAATGATTGCTTATTGGGACACACAATTGGTATCAGAGCAAGTTACAGGTTGAATTGAATATTTTTGTTCGGTTATGTTTTCTGTCAAAGATTCATAATTTTATTGTGTGATTGTTCATTCAAGTGTTTATTTATTGGGTTGTCATTGATATGCATATTCTATTGATTTGGTATTGTTAGATTTGATTATTACATCATTTTTGATTATCAATTTGGTGTTTTTGGAAATTCTGGGTTCGGTTTTTGAGTCGCACTGTGTCATCTATCAATTTCTTCTAAAAGTTTTTTTTATTGAAATTAATTGATTGGAATCTATTCTAATTGGTTATTTGATTGTTTTGGCAAAGTTTGGCTGTTTAATTCATATTATTGGTTGATTTCTAGGTTGATTTGTTGGTTTCTGGGTCGATACTGCATCTAGAACATATCGGTCTTCCACTTCCGGTCGAATACCTTTTATCGGTCTATTGCATTTGACCGATACACTCACAGTTCACCCCGGTCTAAGACTATATCGGTCGAACATATCGATCTTTGATTAGTGTCGGTCGAACAACCATCCGGTCTTGCACATTATCGGTCCATTCACTATTGGTCGACCACATCTTATCAATCGATCGGTACACTCACAGTCCATCCGGTCAAAGCCAATTCCGGTCTAAGATTTTTTTTTCGGTCTTTTATCTACCGGTCGAATACTTTCTATCGGTCTAAGCCAGTATCGGTCTAAGCTTTCTATTGGTCTAAGCACTATCGGTCTAAGCTCTATCGGTCCTTAGCTTTACCGGTCATAGCATTATATCGGTCTAGCATAGTATCGGTCCTATCACTTACCGGTCGAAACAAGTTCTCGGTCGAACTCTCTACCGGTCTTTACAAGTTCCCGGTCGAACTCTCTATCGGTTTTTACAAGGTCCCGGTCGAACTCTCTACCGGTCTTTACACGTCCCCGGTCGACTCAATAGCGGGACCCCTGTGCTAAGTTTGCGAAGGGGGACAAAGTTCTGGTCGTGATCATATTTTTCTGAATTTCATTCTAAGATTTTCAGTAATGTGTGATTTTTATCTTGACTTCTAACGATCGCATCCAGTTGATTTAATCATATCAGATAAGTTTGATTTCTAATCATATAAGTAAAGATGTCTCGGGAAGCTCTTGCAATTGGAACAGATGTGAAGCCTCCAGTACTCTTCAAGGGGGAGTACGAGCAGTGGAAGGACAGATTCTTGGACTTTATCGATCGACATGATTTGGGAGATTATATCAGAAAATCTCTGAAAGAAGGAATCATGACACCTCCAACCAAGGTTCTCACTGTAGCCGGAGAAAATGGTGAAGAAGAAGAGACTGAGTATAAGTTATCGATTGGTCAATATACGAAAGATCAGCTGAAGAGACACAAGGGTGACAAGCTGGCAATATCATTTATTCTCCAAGGCATACCGAACGAAATATATGTCAAAATTGATAGCTACAATGCTACCGGCAAGCAAATGTGGGATCAATTGGAGAAGATGATGATCGGATCAAAAGTAGGCAATCAGATTAAAGTTTCCAACTGCTTGAATAACTATGAAGAATTCAAAGCCAAAGCTGGAGAATCACTTGAAGCCACTTATGATAGATTTGTCACATTGCTGAATGAGCTCAGCAAGAACAAGATCAACAAATCTCAAGTTGAGGTGAATGTGAAATTTCTCAGCAACCTTCAGCCCGAGTGGAAGAGATTCGCTAGACAGATGAGGCAGTTGAAAGATCTGAACGACATTCCACTTCATGAAGTTTATGAAATCCTCAAATAGAATGAGGAAGAGGTGGATGAAATCAAGGCTGAAATGAAGAAGGTTGATAAAGCAGTTGCTAATCCAGTTGCTCTTGTGGTCAAGAAGTCTAAGAAGAAGAAGAAAGTTATAGAACCTGAATCAGAAGAGGCTGATAGCGAGGCAAAGTCTGACTCTGACGATTATGAACAACTGATGGAAACCATGCTAATGTTAACCAAGGCATTCCAAAAGAAGTTCTATAAAAAACCAAACTCCAATAGTCAGAGATACTTTTCTGGTCCTAATAACTACAAGCACAAGGAGAAAGTTGAAGACAAGAGACCAGAAGAAAAGAAGAAGGCTGGAGCAGAAGAGCCCAAGAAGGAAGAACCAATGAAGTGCTACAATTGTGGCAGATTCGGTCATTTTGCCAAGGACTGCCGCAAATCAAAAGTCCGAAACTCCGAATATTACAAGAACAAGATGCTTCTAGCCAAGAAACAAGAGGCTGGAAAAGCATTAATGGCGGAGGATGAATACTGGCTCGACCATTCAGATCAAGAGTCTGAAGAAGGAGAGAAGGATGAGACAGCACATCTGTGCTTGATGAGGAAGAACCAGTCAGAAGTTGAAGCTGATTCTGATGATGGAGACAATGATGAGGTATGTAACTTAACTGAATCTGATTTTCTGAACCAAATGCATGCCATGATGTCTAAACTCCAAGAATTAGAGTCTAAACTGAAGAATGAGAAAGGTGTCATAAATGAGAAAAATCAATCTATACATAAACTTAGTAATGATATTGCTGAGAAAAATGTATTAATTGAAACTTTGCATAAAAATATAGACACCTGCGCTAAAGAAAAGACTATAATTCATAAAGAGTTGTCTGAAACTGTTTCTAAGTATAGAGAATGTGAGTTAAAGTCTATAGAGATTTCTAAAAGGTATTTTTCTACTTCAAAAGAAAAGAATTCTTTAATAGACAAGGTGAATGCTTTGGAAGAGAAATTACATTCTTTAGGTCAAACTGAACACACTATTCATTTGAACAAACCTAAAGAGAAACCTGATACTTGGGGACTTGGTTACAAAAACCCACATCATTTCAAAAAGGGTATATCTGAAGTGCCTGCACTTTATGACTTTGGGTTTATGTTGTTGGCTCCTCAACATCAGGAACTCAAACCCTTTTGGACTAGTCTGTCTGAAAAAGATAAAGCCAAGGAATATGATAAAAGAAAGAATACAGCTAAAGTTCAACTTCCATTTCGCTATAAGAAGTTGAATAACAGTTATAGTTCTAATAAATCAAAATTTCTTTCAAATGATTATTTTGAGAGTTATTCTGTAAAAGAGTTGGAGGCTAAACCCATCGAAGGTAAGATTTACGTCCCTCCTCTACTTTTGGAAAGTAAAATTTCTGAACTCGAGAATACTCTTATAGAAGGAAAAATTTTGATAGACTTAGAATAAACAGTTTTTTCAACAGTGTTCAAAACTTCTAATTTTTCTAAAATCTCCAAGGCTTTAAATTCGGATGACAGATCTGATTCACTTGAGAATGATCTTAATTTCGTAAAGTCTGGAGGTATTTTGAATGATTGTGTTACTCAATTTGATTTTACTTCTAAACTTCCTGATCACTCATCTTGTGTTGTTAATTCCTTTGGATTACCCAGTGTTTTTGACAAAGGTGAAACATCAACGAAAGTTGATAAATCAGTTTCTGTGAAATCAAAGAAAGCAAAAGGTAAGAAACAAAAATCTCAGCTTTCACAGAAACCGATCCACACTGGTAAGCCAAAGAAGAAGCATTCTCTTATTTCTCATCATTCTAACTCTAAAGTTTCACATGTTTCAGATTTGAGAAAGCAAAGGGTTGGAGTTAAGACTGCATGGATACGAAACAGAAGATAGACGAGAAAGCTAAATCTAGTTCTAGTTTTATTTTGAATAAAAAGACTACTAGTAAAGATGATGTGATTGTGAATGTTGCTACTTTTAAATCTAATCTTGTTGATTCTCGCAAGAAGTACTCTATAAAGCAATTATTCCAGTTAGCACCATCAAATAAAAAGTTTTTAAATTATGGTGAATGTGATTATGCTTCTCGTAAATATTCTGATGTTTGGTATGGTTCATATAATGTTTCATTTTATCATTATCATGCTTCTAGTTTTCAAAGAAAAAGCGGACCCAAATTTAAATGGGTGCCAAAATCAAGTACTAACAGTAGAGGTCCCGTTTTTAAATGGGTTCCTAAACCTCTTCTTTCTTGATTTGTGTTGTCCAGACCCGTCATATGTGGTACTTGGATAGCGGGTGTTCCAAGCATATGACTGGGCAGAAGAGTATGTTGTCTAATTTTACGGACAAATACTGCGGCACAGTTCATTTTGGGAATGATCAGTTTTCACCTATTCTGGGATATGGTGATGTTGTAAATGAAAATCTTACGATCAAGAAGGTGAGTTACGTTGAAGGCTTAGGGCATAACCTATTCAGCATTGGCCAATTATGCGACAAAGACTTAGAGGTTAATTTCAAGGCCAAGACATGTTCAGTACGCACTGAAGAAGGAAAAGAACTCTTGGTCGGCACTCGCAAGTCAAACCTCTACACCATCAACTTGTCAAAGGTCCAGGCTGACAATCAGGTCTGTCAACTATCAAAGGCCTCGATGCAACAAAGCTGGTTATGGCATTGACGGCTTTCTCACCTCAACTTTCAGTACATCAACAAGCTAGTCAGTGGCAAGCTAGTGAAAGGTATTCCAGAACAGAAGTATGAAAGGGAACATCTATGTGCAGCATGTGAAAAGGGCAAGATGAAGAGAGCCCCACACAAACCAAAGCCTGAACCGAGTACCAGCTCTCCTTTAGAGTTGTTGCATATGGACTTGTGCGGTCCTATGCGAACGCAACGCTTAGGAGGAAAGAAGTATGTGCTAGTTATCGTGGACGACTATACGTGATATACTTGGGTTAAGTTTCTACGGTCTAAAGATGAGACTCCCGATGTTCTCATTACGTTTTTGAAGACGACCCAAGTCAATCTGCAAAAACAAGTCAAGATTCTCAGGACTGACAACGGAACAAAGTTCAAGAACAAGATAGTTGAAGAATATCTTGAATCGGTCGGGATATCACATCAATACTCTGCTGCTCACACGCCTCAACAGAACGGAGTCGTCGAAAGGCGAAATCGTACACTTGTCGAGGCCGCTCAAACAATGCTCAGCCAATCTGACTTACCTTTATTTTTGTGGACAGAAGTTGTATCGACTGCGTGTCACACTCAGAATCGCTCCATGATACACCACAGATTTCAGAAGACTCCGTATGCGTTGATCAACAATCGAACACCAACCATTAAATATTTTCATGTTTTTGGTTGTAAGTGTTTTGTTCTAAACGACAGAGAGAATCTGAATAAGTTCAGTGCTAAGGCGGATGAAGGGATCTTCGTTGGTTATTCCTCTACATAGGTCGAAGAATGTGATCGAGAGCGTTAATGTTACATTCGATGAGGAGATGGCTTCTGAGCACGTCAGTTCAGAACCCGTAATTACCGGAGTTCTAGCTTCTGGACCAACCAGTCCAGGACCTGCACCTCAAGAGAAAAAATCAGATGCCGCTTCATCGTCTACTTCTAAATTATCTGATTTGGATTTATTATTTGAACTGTTTTATGATGAATTTCTTGGATCTCGTTTGCCTAAATCTGTTGTGGTTGACAGGATGGAAGACTCATTGACTACACATCCAATCACTTCAGATATCTCTACTGAATCCAATTCCCTGATTCAGCATGAAGTTCTAGTTCAAAAGCCTACTCTGACAGTTGAAGTTGTGACCAACACTGATGAGACAGAAGTAGCTGACTCGGTAGGATGTACTATAAGGACTGATCAATAGACTGCCCAAGTTGTACTTACTGCCACTTCTGCAACGACTTCTTCAACTGAAACCCCCGTTAATTCTGAACCATCTGAAGGCAATAATAGTAGATTCCAAGATGCTGACAATGATCAACATGCATCTAATCTACTCCTTCATGAACATAAGTGGACCAAAGAGCACCCAATACATCAAATTATTGGAGATCCATCTGCACCGGTGCAAACTAGGTCTTCCACATCAAATCTATGTATGTATGAATCCTTTCTGAGCAAGATCGAGCCTACTCGCGTATCTGAGGCCCTTGCCGATTCAGATTGGGTAACTGCGATGCAAGATGAGCTTAATCAGTTTGAAGCACTGAAAGTCTGGAGACTCGTACCCAAACCGCAAGGTAAAACCATCATTGGTACGAAATGGGTGTTCAAAAATAAGAAAGATAAAGATGGCACCGTTATCAGAAACAAAGCACGACTTGTCACCAAGGGATATAGGCAAGAGGAAGGGATAGACTACGATGAGACTTATGCTCCAGTGGCACGTATAGAGGCAATTCGGATGTTCTTAGCCTATGCAGCCCACAAGAACTTCACCGTTTACCAAATGGACGTGAAGACAGCTTTTCTGAATGGAGTACTCAAGAAAGAAGTCTACGTCTCACAGCCAGAAGGGTTTGTAAATCCATATAAGCCGAACCATGTCTACATCTTTGATAAAGCTCTTTATGGACTGAAACAAGTTCCTCGCGCCTGGTATGATATCTTATCTCAATTCTTGGTCAAGTCAGGTTTTACTAAAGGTACGGTCGATACCACTCTTTTTATTAAAAAGGATAAAGGCGATATCATTCTTATTCAAATATATGTGGATGCTATTATTTTTGGTTCTACAAATCCTAAGTACTGTAAGAACTTTGCAAACCTCATGGTGTCACGTTTTCAGATGAGCATGATGGGAGAGATGAACTTCTTTCTCGGATTGCAAGTCAAACAATTTTCAACGGGGATTTTTATCAATCAATCCAAATACATTCTGGATATTCTTCGGAAATTCAAAATGGAAAATTGTAAACCGATTGGTACCCCAATGGCACCTGGTACTAAGATTGGCACCGATCTTTCGGGAAAGGCTGTTGATGTTAGGACTTATAGAGGGATGATAGGTTCTTTAATGTATCTTACATCTAGTAGGTTGGATATAATGTTTTCTACATGCTTATGTGCTAGATATCAGGCCAATCCTAAAGAATCCCATTTGTCTGCTGTAAAGCGGATCTTCAGGTATCTGAAGGGGACTGCAGATCTTGGTCTGTGGTATCCTAAGGATACAAGCTTTGAACTAACATCTTATTCAAACGCAGATCATGCTGGTTGCATGTTAGACAGGAAAAGCACCTCGGGTCATATCCAATTTCTCGGCGATAAACTCGTCAGTTAGGCTTCGAAGAAGCCATTATGTGTCTCCACATCAACGGCCGAAGCAGAATATGTAGCTCCTGCTAGCTGCTGTTCTCAGGTCTTATGGATGAGAACACAACTTCGAGACTATGGGTTTCATTTCAATAGAATCCCGATCTATTATGATTCGAAGAGCGCTATTGCGATTACCGCTAACCCTGTTCAGCATACTAAGACCAAACACATAGATGTCCGGTATCATTTTATAAAAGATAATGTAGAAAAGGGGACAATTGAACTTTACTTTGTAAAAACCGATTATCAGCTTGCAGATTTGTTTACCAAACCTTTAGACGAAAAGAGATTTAATTTTCTTGTCTCAAAACTTGGTATGCTAAATCTTAAGACCTAATCGCTGGTTACCTATTAAAGTTTCTTATTGTGTCTCTTTATCATTTCTTTATTATTATTTCCGCATGATACCTGCTCTTTAATAGTTTGTTCATGATCTCAGGGTGAGTGTGAGAAGTATCTTATAGATGGTCAATGTTAGTTTGAGGGGGATCAATATTGAATGCATTGTACTTACTGATCAATTTGAGTAATGCATGATTTTAGGGGGAGTGTACAAGTAAAGAGTATGGTGATGACTTCTGATTATTTCTGATCAGAACTCGTACATTAAGTGTTTTACTGCTTTATGTCATTTCAATTTCAGTGAATAAAGTTACTTTGACTAGACTTTTAGACTTTTGTAGGTTGAGAGATGCTTCAAAGATTATATCTTTATGACTTTAAGCTTGACTTCGCGAGATGTGAGACTGTACTCGAAAGGTATAATTTCTTTTCTTCATCTCATTCATGGTTGAAAGAAGGACAACTTTCAATCATAAGAAAACATGTTCTTAAATGTTCAAACCACTTCCCGATTCTCAAACAGATTTCTTGAATTGGAAGTGTGATTTTAAATGTTTTCTGATTCTTCATTGAGTTTTAACTGACAAAGTTAAACCATCTGAGCATCATATGCTTTATAGGAAAACATGGGATCAGTGTGCTAGGACTTAAAAGAAACTTCTATGGATTCACGTTAACCAGTTTTTCCTACCCAAGAAGTTAATCCTTTAGTGATTGAATGTGAAGAGTCAAAAAGAAATGAGTGTGGGATGTGTGATGAGAGAAAATGTAAAAGAGAGTTTGGTTAGCTGTGAGCTTAAAGATTAAAAGAAAGAGGGTGAGAGATCAGAGTAAAAGAATTTTTAAACTCTGCACCAACTACTTTCTGAGTCGGACAACCACATTTCTAATGCTTCACATTTCTTTGGTGAACATTATTGAAACAGGTACCTAGCCCATGCCAACTCTTGACATTACCCCACCAGCTACTCATTTTCTTCGCAACAAGAAAATGTTTCATTTTCAAAAGGGGACGCAGCACATATGCTATCTAATTTTCATTTGGAAAATCTGGATATTGAAAAGAAGGAAGTTTGCCCCACCTTCACACTTCGTTTATGCACATTGAGTCTGTGTTTCACTACTTGTCTCAGTGGTTTACACTTTTTGAGCCTTATAAGCAAACATCATATGCTTTACTTCTTTCTATCACGTGCACGAACACACAAAGAATTTGTTTCTTCGTCACAACGTTCATAGAAATTACCTTTGTGGTTTTTCGATGATTGAATGGAAGCCCTGGGGGAGTGAACATCATAAAAGCTCCTTTATATTGTGTATTCGTTACACACAGTGACTTTGTGTTACTGACAGGCACTTTTAACTGCTTCATTTGTTGATTCAGGTGTTACACTTCATTTTCTAATTTGTCTAGATTTACAAAGATCTGGATGAACATCTTTATGAATTGACGGATAATCAGTGGTTCTGTTTGCAAGATCAATGGTGGAAGAAATTTTTTGAAGACACGTTTTGATGAACTCTTTGCTCTTTTCATCAAAGATATGCTGCTTTGAAGAAATTTTCTTTGAAGATGATTTGCTAAAGCATTCCGATCTGAAACTGGAGATAATTTCTTTCCAAGAGATTTTATTCTCATTGTTTGGAGAGATTGCTACATTCTGAAGACAAAGAGGAAGATTACATTTTCTGAGCTTAAAGAGAAGGATTGAATTGCTAAATCTTTTTAGTAATGATCTTGATCCAAAGGGGGAGATTGTTAAAGCATATATTTATTGGATTCAAGATCATAATTATCTGAAGATAGAAGACTAAAGTTAAAGCTGATAAAGTCGTCTCAACAAATAGTCTAGGGTCCTTTTGTAATAAATAGTCAAAGTTTGTTTACGTATTTTATTTATTAGTTTTATATTTTGTTAAATAAGTTTAGTTTTAGTTGTTTGGGCCTAAACCTTGTGAAGCCCATTAGGCTTATTAGCCTAAGTATAAATAGTCTTATTTGAGTGGTAATTAGGTTAAGGATCTTAATTGCAAAATTAATTATTGACAGGTTAGGGTGGTGGGGTATGCGCCATGAACAAGAGAGAAGCAGAGAGAAAGAGATCGATTTCATCAAGAACAATTGTAATCTTTTGATTAATCAATATCAGGTTTGCATTATTTGTGTTGATTATATGTTTGCTTGATTGAATGATTGCTTATTGGGACACACAGTAAGCAGAAAGGAATCTCTACAGAAATGGTACATAAAGAAAATCAAAAGAGTCTTATTCAGTGTTTATCATGCCCACACTTGTGACCAAGAATGTGAATTTGCCCACATCAAAAGCTTTGGTGAATAGATCAGCAAATTGGTTACTTGTGTGTACCTTAAAAACCTGAATTAACTTCTTTTCATTGCAATCTCTAATAAAATGGTACCTGATTTCTATATGCTTTGTTTTAGAGTGCTTGACTGGATTCTTAACAATGCTTATAGCACTGTTGTTATCAATGAAGATTGGAGTGTGAAGAAAAGTAACACCATAGTCCAACATCTGATTTTGAATCCATAGCACCTGTGAGCAGCAGCTTGCAGCAGCTATATACTCTGCTTCTGTTGTAGAGGTGGACACTGTGGTTTGCTTTTTACACTGCCAAGAAACTAGTCTTGCACCCAAAAACTGACATCCTCCTGATGTAGACTTTCTATCCAAGTTTGCACCACCCAAATCACTATCAGAATATGCAAGTAGATCAAATGGTGAGTCATGAGGATACCAAAGACCCAACCTAGGTTGTCCTTTGAGATATCTGAAGATCCTCTTGACTGCTTGAAAATGAGATTGCTTAGGTCTTACTTGAAATCTGGCACACACAGACAGAAAACATAATATCTGTCCTTGAAGCTGTTAGATACATGAGGGATCCTATCATAAATATATAATGATGAACATCTATATCCTCCCCCTCAAGATCTGCAGTGATCTGTTTGTGTGTTTCCATAGGTGTGCTTGCAGGCTTTGAATATGAAAATCCAAACTTTGTAAGTATATCCTGCACATACTTGGATTGGCTGATTAAGATACCATCTTTCTTCTGTTTAACCTGTAGCCCAAGGAAGAATGTAAGTTCACCCATAGAGCTCATCTTGAATCTTTTGTGCATCAGCTCCTCAAACTCCTTGCACATATAATCTTTTGTGGATCCAAAGATGATGCCATCCACATAGATTTGCACAAGCAGGATGTCCTTCTTCTTCCTTTTGATGAACAGAGTCTTGTCAATTATTCCCCTTTCAAAACCATTTTCCAAGAGATAGGTATACAGAGTGTCATACCATGCTCTTGGCGCTTGATGTAGCCCATAGAGTGCCTTCTTTAGTTTGTATACTTTATCAGGAAAGGTAGGATTCTCAAACCCTGGAGGCTGACAAACATACACTTCTTCATCAATTTTCCCATATAGAAATGCATTCTTGACATCCATCTGAAATACTCTGAACTGCATGAAAGAAGTATAGGATAGAAATAGCCTAATTGCCTCAATTATGGCTACTGGTGCAAATACTTCTTCATAATCTATCCCCTCTTCTTGTGTATACCCTTGTGCCACAAGCCTGGCCTTGTTCTTTATCACAATTCCTCTCTCATCTTTCTTATTCTTGAAAACCCATTTAGTACCAATTGCCCTTTGTCCTTGTGGAAGATCAACTAGATCCCACACATTTTGCAGCTCAAACTGTAGCAGCTCCTCTTGCATTGCTTCTATCCATCTTGGTTCCTTCATTGCATCATAGGCCTTCTTGGGTTCAATCTGAGATAGAAAACAAGATAACAACCCTGACTGCAAGTCTTTCAATCCTCCTATCTTACTTTGATGCCTTGTGATCCTAGGAGAATTGATGTCACCAATCATCAACTGAGGAGGATGATTTTTCTGAGTTCTTGTTTGATGTGCAGCCTCCTCGTTGATATTTGCATCCAGATTAGAGTCATTCTTCTCAGGAGTGCTTCCACCAAATATTGAAGAATTTTCTTCATCAGTATCATCTTCTGACAGTATGGGCATCTCAGGACCTGTGTTTCCTGAGTTGTGAGCATCCTCTTTATCACTCTTATTCTCTTCATCACCTTTATCCTTCTCATTCTGTTCTGGTTCAGACTCCTCTATTTTTGAATCATCTTTCTTTTCTTACTGGAAAAATTCAACAGGATCCACTTTAGGTATAGGAAACAGCACAAACTCTTGTTTCTGTGCTTGTACCTGTTCTGAATTAGTTAGTGAATCAATGTCAAACAACCAATCAGGACCTGTACCAATTTGATTTGGTGTGTTCTCATTGCATTTGACATTGTCACTTTCCTCTATAATCCTTGAAGAACTATTAAATACTCTATATGCCTTACTCTGAGAGGAGTATCCAACAAGAAATACATCCTCAGCTTTGCTTTCAAACTTGCCTAAGTGACATTTGGTGTTGAGAATTGTGCAAGGACACCCAATAGGTTTGAAAAATCCAATAAAAAGTTTTTTCTTGTTAAAAAGTTCATAAGGTGTTTTTCCTTGGGATTTGACTACTAGAACTCTGTTTTGGACATAACAAGCAGTATTAACTGCTTCTGCCCAAAAAGTAATTGGTAATTTTGAATCTGCCAACAGAGATGTAGCAACCTCAATCAGTGTCTTATTTCTCTTCTCAGCAACACCATTTTGTTGAGGAGTTCTAGGAGCTCTGTATTGTCTCTCAATACCTTTAGTCTCACAAAAGCTGTTTAAGTCATTGTTTTTAAATTCTGTTCCATTATCAGATCTGATGACTTTAACCCTTAAATTAGTTTGGTTTTCAATCCTAAGGACAAAGGATTTGATCAGTCCACTTGTCTCATCCTTACTCCTCAGAAAATATACCCAAGTAAATCTAGAGAAATCATCAACAATGACTAAGCAATAGGACTTCTTTCCAATACTCATCACATTAGTAGGACCAAAGAGATCCATATGCAATAATTGAAGAGGTGAAGAGATTGTATTTATTTCTTTGGACTTATGAGAAGTTTTGTGTTGCTTGCCTTTAAGACAAGCAACACAATGATCATCACATGAAAACACTTTTTGAGGTAAACCTCTTACAAGGTTGTTTTTCACAAGGATGTTCATTGTTTTAAAATTCATGTGACACATCTTTCTGTGCCAAAGAGATGATTCATATAAAGAAGCTTTTGAAAACAAACAGTTTAATGATGAATCAGATGAAATATTCTCTAAGTCCAAACAATAAACATTATCCTTTCTAGGAGTTCTAAGTAGTATCATATTTTCATCAACTACCTTGAATCCTGGGGCAAGGATAATACATTCAGTCTCAGTAAATAATATACTATGTTTCTTGTCACAGACCTATGATACACTTAACAGGTTGTATCTCAATTGTTCAACATAGTAAACATCTTCAAAAGACATCTTACCTTTTGAAACCATACCTTTTCCACTGATCTTACCTCTTGCTGGATTGTCACCAAAAGCAGCATATCCTCCATCAAACTTTTTGAAGTTTTGAAGGAAGACCATGTTACTTGTCATGTGCCTAGAGCAACCACTATCTACATGCCAAATGCCCTTCTTCTTGAGCTGTTGGTTGCCTGCACGTAAGATAAAACAGTTAGTTTTTAGAGGGAACCCAAGCCAAAGTGGTCTTGGGTTGCCCTTTCTCATCAACATATTCATAATCAGTAATTTTAGTTTGGATGAGATGATCATAGTTAGGAATTTCATGGCTGGAATACTTTGTCAAAATTATAGGCTTAGCAGTATTAACACTTGTAGCAGCACTATCCTTGTTTGCAGTACTAACATGGTTAGCAGTACTGAGTTGGTTAGCAGTACTGACTTGGTTAGCAGTACTAACTTAGTTAGCAGTACTAACTTGGTCAGCAGTAGTATTGCTATCAGTAGTATTATTTCTGTTAGCAGTACTATTTGAAGTAGCAGTACTAACTGGTTTCTTGACTTTTTGAACCCAAATCTTGACAAAGTTGTTTGCTTTCTTATGTTGTGAGTTACTCCTTGATTTGCTTGGAGTGTTTTCTTTTGATTTAGCAAACTTATTCTGAATATGAGATTTCAAAGGTGTTGTTTTCACATTCTCATCCATGTGATTCCTTTTTGATTTCTTCCTATAACCAAAAGAATTGTGTGTTTGTCTTTGAAAAGTAATTCTTTGGTTAATAGGATTGAAATAACAGTGTTTGGCTAAATGATTCAATTTGCCACAAATAAAACAAGGCTTTGGTCTATTGATTTTGCTTAGATCAATTCCCTGTTTTTGAGCCCACTGATTATTTTTGTTTCTCTGATTTCCCCTTATTTTATCATGTTGATGGGGCTTGTTCTGTTGACAAGTACAGGGATTTACAACAGTAGTTTGCATATAATGATTTCCCTGTACCTTTTCCTTTCCTTTCCTAGAGGTCTTAGCTTTCTCACTCTTACCATTCTCTTTCTCTGTCTTGGACATCTCCACTTTCTCACTCTTGACAAATGGTTTACCCCCCCCCCCCCCCGCCCCTCTCATTTGTAAGAATGTGGTTTTCTAAGGGAGTTTCTTTATGGTCTTCCTTATTCTTACCCTCAGTATTCTCTTCTTCAGACTCTGTCTCAACCACTACTGTATCTAGTGGATCTACTTCAGTGGCTCCTTCAGGTAATTCCTTCTTATCTTGTCTTTCTAAAAGGTCTGAGGTGGGTGGAATGTAGTTATTATTGTAAGGTGGAGGGGTGTTGTTGTAGCCTATTCCTCTTCTCAATTTGTCATGAACTTGAGTTTTGAGTAAAGAGTCCATTGCTTTAGAAGCATTGGAATATTTCTTAATGTCTAGTTTGGCCTTCTCAAATTCACTCCTAATTTTCTCACATTCCTCTCTAGACTTTTCTAGCTTAATCTCTAACTCTTTATTCTCCCACTTCCAATAGTTGTGATCATATGAATGTTGAAGTTCATTAGCCTGGTATGACTTAATTTGTTCTTCAAAATTCTCAACGATCAAACTACACTCTCTTCTATCTTTCTCTAACCTTTTAAGGTCATCACACATGCTCTGATTGTGATCCCTGTACTTTTTAACAGTTTCAAGACATGCTTTAGAGCAAAGGTTAGATTTTACCTCTATGGGGATTGCAGTGCTTGAGGACTCTGAAACCTCAGCCATCAATGCTTGATTCTGGATTGCCTCTTCTGCTTGATCACTCCAATCAAATTCATTCCATCTTGTGAGACAAGTGCTTGAGATGGATTCTTGTTATAGTTAGTGGACTTTGATTGTTGATTGTTGCTTCCATGCTGTTGAGACATTCCTCCTCTGCATTCTCTTGCAAAGTGCCCCAACTTATGACACTTGTAGCATTCTACCTTGGATTTGTCAAATCCAGCCCCATTTTCTTTTCTCATGGCAAAGTTGTTTCTTCCTGTTCTTTTGATGAATCTTTTGACTCTCATGGTGAGCATTGCCATTTGCCACTTGATATCCATCTCTTCAAGGTCATCAACATTGATCTGCTCTAGATCATCATTGATAAGAGCCGATTTAGCATGACTAGCATGGAATGCTTCCAAAACAGAATCATTAGGTCCATCCTGTTTTAAGCCATATGTAGCACTAACTGTTTCTGTATTAGCAGAAGAATTAGTAGTAGATGATAAGAGAGCAGCATTGTAAGAGTATCCAGATGGCTTCTTCTTAGATTCAACTTCTGCTTCAAACACCCTGAGATCATTGTAGAGATCATCAAATTCCTTATCCTCCAGATTATCATTCTGTCTGAATGATACTGTATACATGACCCATTCTTCACCAAGAGACCTTATAAACTTTTTGTTGACATCATCCTGGTCCATCTTGACACCAACAGTTGCCAATTCTCCAATCAACTTGTTGAATCTATCAAAGGTTTGAGTCATAGACTCATTCTTTGTAGACATAAAGTTTTCATATTGTTGTTTGAGAATTGCTTTCTGATTTCTCTTAGTGCTTTTAGTACCTGAAAATCTCTTCTCCAATGCATTCCACAGGATTTGAGCATCAGGACAGTTGCAAAACTGATGTTGGTATTCATTAGGAATTGCCAAGAGCAGAGTGCTCAAGGCTTTCATCTCATTCTGCCTCATCTTTCTTTCTCCATCAGTCTTTGGTGGAGATCTCTTGCCATCTGCGTCCATCTTTCCTTCATTGGAGGGACAATTCTCAATGATGTCCCACATTGAGTAGTCTGTGAGAAGAATGTACTGCCTGATTCTGATTTTCCACATGTCAAACTCATTGGGTTTGAGAATGGGGACCTTTGAAACAAGAACACTATCATGTGATTCGTCCATGATGATTATTGATTTCTGAGTTCCTTACGCTCTGATACCACTTGTCAGGATCGAAATTCGAAACAATAATTTAAACTAAACACTCATAAACTATGTTAAAGAAGTCGTGGAATAACACTTTAACAATAAATCAATCAAACAGTGTATGAACTCAAATCACAAGTTATATTGAATTAACTTAATGATTACAAACAAAACCTCAATCTGTTGAACAGACTCAACAGACGTTCTATACTTCTCTAAAGAAAGGATTAAAACTAATCTTGAGGTTAATTCTCTCTAAACGTATATGAAAAACTTGTAAAACTTGTTTATCTAACAAAAACTACTAGACTATATATACAGAACTGATTACAAGATAATTACTAAAGAAATATTGATCTTCAGCATCCATTCCATGATTATCTTCATTATTATCTTCAGCTCCTAGTCTTTCGTTCCAAGTCATCATTATCAACATCATCTTCATAAGCAGTATTAATCATCCAGCAACATTAATATTCAAGCAGTACTAACTTCTAGCAGTACTAACTCTCCAAGCAGTACTAACTATTCTTATAGCAGTACTAACTCTTCAAGCAGTAGTAATTCTACTAGCAGTAGTAATCTTACAAGTAGCAGTAGTAAAATCTTCAATAGTATTAATCTTTAACACTTCAGCAGCATTATCCAGACTTAACTCATATCTGACCCAACAAATTGTTTATAATGCAGCCTGCCTCTCTTTCTTATTTGATTTTGCAATTGATTCAAGGTACTTCTTATTTTCTTCATCAAAGAAGTCGAACTCAATTGCTTGATCAATCACCATTTTCTTGTACAAATTCCTCTCCGATAGCAACAATTTGGTGGCATATTTGTACCGTAGTCGGTAGATCTGTTGTTTCTGTGATTTCTCATTTGATAAAAATCCGCAATCCCACTTATGTATGTCCTGCCCTGTGTAGTGTTCCATGTGTCGCATGATAAAGATTCCACAGTCAACTTTGTTTTTAGTTGAGCACCACATCATAATGTGTCTATTTGGATGTAGTGGGGCAACTACTTCTGCTTTTGGGTGCTCAATTGACCTCAAGTATGTTGTAAACAACTCATGCTGCATAATATTTCAAGTCATATAAGTAATTTTGATAATATGTTCATTTATTAACTTTTTAAAAATGTAAACAGTTTTATGCTTACCAGCCTTTGTGGCATGATTCCATATTTGCTTTATATGGATACATTTGTAGACATGTGGTCTATCACATGGACTTGTGGGTTCTTCAAGTTGTATACAAACAGAAAAAAGTGTTCTGATTGGATAATTGGGAAGAATATTTGTTTCATTTTATAAATAGAAAATGATTAAAAATTGAAAAAAGTAATTAGTATTTTTTTTTTGAAGATTTATATATTTTAGATATATACCAAATCGTAATCTCTCAAATTAATCAATTCTGCTTTATCCCTCAATGCAGCTGTAATATTTGATTTGAAGATTCCGAATCTTTCATCATGAGTAGTGTTGTTACCCAATATCCCATCCGGCTAAGTAAACAAAGTAATTAAAATATTAGTTCATATTTTAATCAAACCTGCTAGGAGATGTTAACATGAAAATTATGCATATATGAACCACCAAAGAATGATTATATTAACTCATATATTCATTCATATATGTATTTGTTAATAACAATTTATATGTGAAGTATACCATTTTTTTTAACATGGCGGTTATTGTATGACTTGATTCATATATACATTTTATGTTCTTTCTCAAACATAAATATAAAGATTCATATATGAACATTAAGGTTCATATATGAATGTAAACGTTTGTGTTCATATATGATCCCAAAGGTTCATATATGAATTCATATATTCACATATGAATTGGTATATGAAATCATATATGAATATATATGAATTCATATAAGCATTGATAAATGAATATTTAGAATATGGTAAGTTAAACCATTCATATATGAATCAAAACAGTTAGAAAATATGAACATAAAACTCAAGTTAATATGAACTAGTTTTTAGTTAAAGTAGTTGGATAATCTTACCAATACCCCAGTGTTAAGGAATAGACGGTGAGGGGATTCCCTGCTCCTCAATTGCTCTTCATTATTCAATAATGTTGCCCAAGGGTCGATAACATTTGCAACAACATAGGTGTTAGGCATTAGGCTCTCAGCTGCCACCCGTATCATGTATACATCATCGCTTGTTGCATAAATGATATCACTATAAAGCAAATAGAATCATGATTAAATGATCAAGCAATTTAATATATATGCATATCATAAAAGTGAAATACTAAAGGTTATACTTACTGGGTTTCTCCTGTCAATGCAAATAACCATCTTCCAATCTTGTTTTCTGTTTGTGACAGACATTTTGTTATATGAACAAGTCTGTCAATGTATGGTGACTTTAGGCTCTCTGTCATTTTCACCTCTCTCTTCCCCAAATGTTTCTCCTCTTCCCTTTCCTTGATCTTTTTTTCATCTTCTTCCCTTTCCTTCACCCTTCTTTCATCCTCTTCCTTTTCCTTCATTTTCTTTTCATTTTCTATCTCTTCATCTTCTTTTTTTTCTGTAATTCATCTTCCTCTGATGATATTCCCAAACTGAAACTTGGTATATCAAGTAAGTATGAAGATGCAATTTTGGCCACATCTGGTTTTTTTCATCTATCTTCTTCTTATCCTCTTTGTTAAGTTTGTCATATGTTACTTCTCTCTCTCTCAACACTATTTCATTCCCTCTTTCAAAAAATTTCATCAAGCATTCCACTTCTCCAAATGTTTTTGGGTCCTTCCAAAACTGTGATTCAGTAACCTTGTCTACATCTACATTTTTCTGCAAATCTAGATTCTCTGCCAACAAAAATTCTTCTTCTTCAGTCCCAATCTCAATTCCAGTAGTAATTTTGGGCTCCTTCATGCATGATGAAATTTCATCAGTCTCCTTTAAAAACAACTTTTCAAACTCTTTTTTGTATTCATTGAATACAATATTATCGGGAAATTTCTTTAAAGCTTCATCCAAGCTTTCTTCTATCTTCAATCTGTCAGATTTTAAGCAGTCCATTCTGCTTCTTATCATTGATTCATAAACCTAAAATTTATAAAATGTTTTCATAAAAATTGATGAATATATCAATTTATAATAGTTATTCAGATATGAATTCATATAAGCATTCATATATGAACTCATATAATCATTCATATACGAATTTATATATAAGATATATACGGATTCATATATGAATTCATATATTCACATATGAACTGATATATTAAGTTATATTTAATAAGGATTCATATATGAACTTATATAAACATGCATATATGAACTCATATATTAATTCTTATTAGTATTCATATATGAATTCATTTGGGAACTCATATGAGCATTTGTATATCAGTTTATATATTCACATATGAATTTATATAAGTATTCATATATTTGAAGTATTCATATATGAACTCATATATAATATTTCATATGTAAGCTATAGATTATTTTATGAAAAGGATTCATACTTGTTCTTCATTCTCTCTCTCTTTTGTTTCATCTTCTTCAATCTCTTTTCTATCATCATTCTCCTCTGTCTCTTTCATTTCTTTATCAGAAAGTCTCATATTGTCCATTGGTGCAAGTAATCTTCCCAATCCAAATGCACCTTTCTCAACTTCATATGCTTCTCTTCTTCTTAATCTTTCTACATTCCATCTTTTTATAACCGGTCTGTCTCTTCCAACATTCACAACTTCACAAGCAAAGTTGTTGACATACATCAGCTACAAATAAAAATCAATTAAAATAATCATTACATTATTGTAAGATGTCTATACTATATTAAAATCATGATGTATTTAATTCATAAATGTTATAGTAAACTTACAATCAAATATGTAACTGATCCAACATAAAAGCTCATCTCTGAGTCTCGTATCCATCCAGTCTTACTCCTTCTCAAACAATCTGTTAGTCTGTGATCGTTTACCAGATAAATCAAACAACAGATATATAAGATTACCAACCTGTTTCTATTACAAAATGCGGATTACAAAGGTTGGTATTGATCTGATTAAGCTCACTTTCTCTCTTCTTGTTCTTGATGGACTGATGTTTCTTTTTGTGTCCTATTTTCTCATCTTCTCATCTAATTTATTTTACAAGCAAGAGATGGTGATATATATATTATATCACTTAGCTTCTTCAACACACTTCTACCAACTAATAATATCTAGATATCTAATATCTAGATATTATATTTAAAACTAATATAATAACAAAACTAATATAATTAAAGCAAACTAACTTTGACTATTATTATATTTTGGACCCTAGACTATTGTTGAGAGTGACTTGTCAGCTTTTAGCTTCGGATTGCGATCTTCGTATTGGATGATCTTGAATCCAATGAGACTGTTTTCTAACATATATAAGATTACCAACCTGTTTCTATTACAAAATGCGGATTACAAAGGTTGGTATTGATCTGATTAAGCTCACTTTCTCTCTTCTTGTTCTTGATGGACTGATGTTTCTTTTTGTGTCCTATTTTCTCATCTTCTCATCTAATTTATTTTACAAGCAAGAGATGGTGATATATATATTATATCACTTAGCTTCTTCAACACACTTCTACCAACTAATAATATCTAGATATCTAATATCTAGATATTATATTTAAAACTAATATAATAACAAAACTAATATAATTAAAGCAAACTAACTTTGACTATTATTACATTTTGGACCCTAGACTATTGTTGAGAGTGACTTGTCAGCTTTTAGCTTCAGATTGCGATCTTCGTATTGGATGATCTTGAATCCAATGAGACTGTTTTCTAACAATCTCCCCCTTTGGATCAAGATCATTACTCAAATGATTTAGCAATACGATCTTTTCTTTTTCAGCACTGAAGATGCATCTCTCTCTTAGTCTTCAAGATATAGTAAACTCCCCCAGAGATGTAGATTATCTTTTTCAGTTCATGGGGAGAAATTATCTTCAGTTGTAGCTCGGAATTGCTTCAGCAAAGTATCTGCAAAGAAATTTCTTTCGAATCAGCATATCTTCAGAATACTTTGATCTTGAAACTTTGATCTTGAAGAATTCAATCTTGGACGTGATTCTTGAAACATGTGACTTAGTTGACTCTTCTCCATTTCTTGGGTAGATCTTCTCCCCCTCTTTTTGATGGATTGAGCAACGAATTCATCAAAGTCTGATGTTCAAGAAATGTCATTCAGTTGGAGCCTTTGATTCGTCACTGCAATAGATATTCATCCAGATCTTTGCAAATCCAAACAAAATAGTCATGTAATACCTGTAGCAATAAACAAATCAGTTAGAAACGCCTGTCAGTAACACTATGTCACTGTGTGTAACGAATACACATTGGAAAGGAGCTGTTTGATGTTGACTCCCCCAGGGCTTCCATTTAATCATCGAAACACCACAAAGGCAGTTTCTATAAACGTTATGACAAAGAAACTAATTCCTTGTGTGCTCGTGCTTGTGATAGAAAAAAAGTAAGCACTTGATGATCGCTTATAAGGCTCGAAATGTGTAAACCACTGAGACAACAGTAAGTTAAACACAGACTCAATGTGCATGAGTGAAGTGTGAAGGTGGGGCAGACTTCCTTCTTTTCAATATCCAGATTTTCCAAATGAAAATCAGATAGTAAATGTGTTGCGTCCCCTTTGAAAATGAAACATTTTCCTTTTAAGAAGAAAATGAGTGGATGGTGGGGTAATTCCAAGAGTTGGCTTGGGCTAGTCGCCTGTTTCAATAATGTTCACCAATGAAATGTGAAACACTAGAAATATGGATGCCCGGCTCAGAAAGTAGTTGGTGCAGAGTTCTGATATTCTTTTAACTCTGTTCTAACACCCTCTTTCTTTTAATTATTTAGCTCACTGTTAACCGCACTCTCTTTTTCATGATACCTCATCACTCATTCAACACTCATTTCTTTTGACTCCTCACACCCAATCACAATGGATTAACTTCTTGGGTAGAAATCACTGGTTCATGTGATTCCATTGAAGTTGTGTTAATCCTAACACACTGATCCCATATTTTCCTATGAAGCATATAATGCTCAAAATGGTTCAACTTAGCAGTTAAAGCTCAATTGAATAAGAAAACATTTAAAGTTACACTTCCGAATTATAAAATCTGTTTGAAGAATCGAGAAGTGATTTAAACGTTTTAGAATGATGTTTTCAATGATTGAAAGTTGTCCTTCTTTCAACCATATATGAGATTAAGATGTAGAATTGTACCTTGACGTGCAATCTTAAATCTCATGAAGCTAAGCTTAAAGTCATATGATCTTGTAAGCTTCTCTCAAACTTCTGAAAAAGTCTTAGGTCAAGTCAAAGCAAATTTATTCACTTAAATTGAAAAGACAAAAAGCAGTAAAACAGTTAAAGTACGAGTTCTGATCAGAAATAATCAGAAGTTATTACCTTTTTACTACCCCTGAAATTATGCATCTAAAATATGTCAGTTATAAAAGCATATGATAGAGATCTACAACTTTCCTTTTTGAAGTGAAGATCGTCATATCTTTCCAAAGCATAAATTTCAATAAAGTATGTACTCCCCCTTGAAGGTTGATTTCCTCGTTGGAGTATCAGAGTACAATCCTTATCAGTTCAGGAGTAAGGTCTTTTGATCATTGAAGTGCGAGTCCTACACTGTTGTGTTTAGAAGTCAAACTTCGTTGAGGTACGGGTTCTAAGCTGATGTACTTAGAAGCCATTTGTTCTCTGAAGCACGGGTTCTGATCTGTCGTAATCAGAAGCCACTTCTCTTACTCCCCCTTGACAGTAGGTGCCTGCAACACATAATCAATTATCTTCTTTGGTACCCACTGGTATTTGGGTCCATGTGTGTAAGTTGCAGTTCGTATGGGGGTTACTGAGTAGGAACCATACCAGTAATGGTCACTAGTCTTGTGAACAGGATCATGTGTATGACAATAAGAACAATAAAATTTCTTACCTGATAACCTGATCATTTGATCTCTCGTGTAAACATGAGCAGGTTTACTTTTTGGCACATTGTTCTTCTTGGCAGTCTGCGTATGAACACATGAGTTTTTACCTTTCAGCTCATCTTTTACTGGTTTCCTGTTCCAGACCAGTTCTTCTTCTTTGAAGCTTCTTCTTTTTCTGAGATTTGTACCTGAACTATCTCAATTCCTGTCATAGAAAAGATTAGTACTCCAAATATGATTAGAAGATTTCACTGACTTGTTTGAAGAAACATTTCTGATTGTTGAGCTTGCAGTAAGTTCTTTATTCTTTGAAGAATAACTGTGTCTTTGTTTGATAAGGAGGTCAATCTTCATCTCAAGCTCATACCTCTTCTTCTTCTCTTTCTGTGCAAGCTTAGATAATTCAGATAGCTTAGCCGTAAGCTTCCTAATTCCAGCTTCAAGGATGCTTCTCTCTTTTTCAAATCCTTTCTTAGCACCCTTCGTTCCATCTGATATAACTCTTAAGAATCCTGCTGACTTTAGATCATTTGCCTTCTTCTCTTTGGCAAACTGATCTCTCTCCGAAATGATTACTTTCTCAAAGTCTTCAACTTTTTGAGAAAGCATTAAACATTTAAGCTCAAGTATCTTCTTCTCTTCAACACTCTTCTTGGAAAGATCTGAGAACATCTTCTCAAACTCTGATATTTTCTTTTGAAGCACGGTGTTCTCAGCTTCCAATTCTTTTGCTTTTAATAAAGCAGGATCTAATTTTTTTGAGCGTTTAAGATGATGATCCGCTGATGAAGAAAGTGTTTTAAGATCCAATTTAAGCATTGTAATATACTCATCATTAGAAAAATTCATCTTGAAGAATCTGATTTGATCTTTAGAAAAGATAAGTTTGGATTAGCGCTTGAAGAAGAATGTGAAGAGCGACCGGTATGATAATTCTCTCGACCGGATGGTTCTGAGCTTCAGCCTTCAGAGGCTCTGATGATCAGCCTTCAGAGGCTTAACTTCAGATCAGAGGCTCTTAACTTCACGTCAGAGGATCTTAACTTCACGTCAGAGGCTCTTAACTTCACGTCAGAAGCTCTTAAATTCACGTCAGAGGCTCTTAACTTCACGTCAGAGGCTCTAACTTCACGTCAGAGGCTCTTAACTTCACGTCAGAGGCTCTAACTTCACGTCAGAGGCTCTTAACTTCACGTCAGAGGCTCTAACTTCACGTCAGAGGCTCTTAACTTCACCTCAGAGGCTCTAACTTCACGTCAGAGGCTCTTAACTTCACGTCAGAGGCTCTAACTTCACGTCAGAGGCTCTTAACTTCACGTCAGAGGCTCTAACTTCACGTCAGAGGCTCTAAACTCCAACGTGAATAGTATCGACGTGAATAGTAAACAGTGAATAGTGAAATTTTCGACCGCTATCGTTTCTTCTTTTGATAGATCAGCCCTTTTGATTTCGAAAACAACCACTGATTTAGATTTTAATCGATTGAACAATGGTTTGAAAAATGAAGAACACGGAGAGTTCTTAAAAGTTTGATTTTGAATCTGATACTGGCTCTGATACCAATTGTTAGTCCGTGATCGTTTACCAGATAAATCAAACAACAGATATATAAGATTACCAACCTGTTTCTATTACAAAATGCGGATTACAAAGGTTGGTATTGATCTGATTAAGCTCACTTTCTCTCTTCTTGTTCTTGATGGACTGATGTTTCTTTTTGTGTCCTATTTTCTCATATTCTCATCTAATTTATTTTACAAGCAAGAGATGGTGATATATATATTATATCACTTAGCTTCTTCAACACACTTCTACCAACTAATAATATCTAGATATCTAATATCTAGATATTATATTTAAAACTAATATAATAACAAAACTAATATAATTAAAGCAAACTAACTTTGACTATTATTACATTTTGGACCCTAGACTATTGTTGAGAGTGACTTGTCAGCTTTTAGCTTCGGATTGCGATCTTCGTATTGGATGATCTTGAATCCAATGAGACTGTTTTCTAACACAATCATATATGTATTCACACCAATTAATCTTTGATACATCTGTGTCTGGTTGGATAAAATTTGTGACCGAAAGATTGCAAGTTCCACTTTTGTTACCCTCTCCCATAGTGTTGCAGAAAAGGGTAATGAAGTTTAACTTGAAATTGAAGTCAGCTTGATCATTGTCAATGATTATTTGTTTAATGTCCGTTGGACGAATGATTTATTTAGAAAATTAGGATCTCCAATTAACTAACAACTCACTGTCATCATCCAAGTACTTACAATCGAATATGTTTTTTTCTCCCACAGGGACTCCAAGCATATCTTGAATAGATTTTTCTGTAACCTTCAAGCTTTCATTCCCTACATGAATTTCCATTGTTTCAATATTGAAACTGTCTACAACATAAAATCCCAACTTGGAAGGTATTCCATCTACCTTCATTTCTAGAAGATCTTCAAAACCCATACTTGAGATACATTTTTTTTGGTCTTCACTTAAACCTTTAATTGTTTCATAGAGTGGTTTTGGTGAAGTTCGAACTTTGATGGATGGAAACTTATGTTGTTGCTTTGACTTCTTTTCTTCTTTCTTTGATCTTTTTATGTTAGGAACAGGAGTCTCAAAATTATCATCTTCAACAATGACTTTTGGAGTTTTTGTCTTTGACAGTTTCCTTCCTTTCAATCCATCACTATCTTTTTTTCTTTTCTTTATATCCGCTTCATTAACTGTTCATATACAATTGTTAATATAATTAATGAAACAAAAATTCAACATAATTTTGAAATTGATATTATTTTTTATTGTTTACATACACAAATCAATTTGTTTTGAATGATTCTTCTATTATTTTTTCAAAATATGGTTTTTAGATAAACACATTCATATATGAACTATACGATAAAAAATAATATATATGAACATTTATATAAACAGATTCAAAAAATGAACATTTATATTCAAAAAATATGGTTTTGAGATAAACAGATTCATATATGAACATTTATATTAAGTGAACATATTCATATATGAACTTCGATTTATTGAACATTCATACATGAACTATGCAATATTCAATAGATTCATATATGAATATGTTGAATGTATATGAACATTAATATACATTCAACAGATTAATATATGAACTATTACAATATTCAACATATTCATAATCAACTTTTATATTATTTAACATTCATAAATGAACTATACGATATTCAATAGATTCATATATGAACATTTATATAAAGTGAACATATTCATAAATGAACTTGGATTTATTGAACATTCATATATGAACTATGCAATATTCAACAGATTCATATATGAATATGTTGAATGTATATGAACATTAATATACATTCAACAGATTCATATATGAACTATACAATATTCAACATATTCATAATCAACTTTTATATTATTTAACATTAATAAATGAACTATAAGATATTCAACAGATTCATATATGAACTATACAATATTCAACATAAATATTAGGGTTAAAAAACCCTAATATTTCATAAAACATAAATGAACAGTAAAATAGTACATATATTCATTTATGAACTGCTATATCTTCAACATTCATAAATGAACAACAAATCTATGTCACAATTTCAGATATGAACGAATATACCTTTTCTTTTTTATGTTGTTGCCTTTCTCTTTAATTTTTGCTTTTGAACATTCGAGCTCTTTACTGTAATAAAAAGTGAAGAGAAATATAATAGTGTTAAATGTTGTTACATACAGATTCATTCAATATAACAGTGTTTTATGTCGATTATTCAATGATTTTACAGAAAAATACATATAATCTGTACATTACCTTCCTTCTTCAACGTATTCAACGTTTTATCTTCTTTGTTTGGGATTTTCTTTTTTCTGAATTTTCAGAATGCTTTGAATCTTTTCATGTTTTTGTCATTTGTTGATGTTCGTAAGTTATTTCGAACGACTTGCGAAGATTTGTGATATGAATATGTGTATTTTGAGTGATTTCTGAAGAGATAATCAATAAATCATCGACGGTTTTTGATGATTTAGTGTAATGAGTGTTTTAGAGTTTAATCATTCTTTTTGCCGCCTATTCATGTAAGTGAGGAAATTACAAAACTACCCCTGAACCGTACCATGTTACTTATCGTGTGTCTGCAATTATCCCATGGTACGATTTTTCCCCGTCAGTACATGACAAAACAGTTAAATTTTTTTATAAAAAATATTTTTTTATTAAGTCTAAATTAAACAAATTTATAAAAAAAAAACATTATTACCTTCTCAAAACCATCTAAAATCTTATTGTAAATCAGCAAAAAAAAAAAAACATTAAAATCGTGTATCAGTTTAAAGTAATTCATATATGAAATATAAAATAATTCATAAATGGATTCATATATGAATCCATTGTACTTATTGAATTCATATATTCAATTGATATTCATATATGAACTCAATTTTCATATATTAATAGTAAGCTTCATATATAAATTTTAAAGAATTCATATAATGATTCAATTCATATATAAATATTAACTCAAGTTTCATATATTAATATTATGGTTCATATATGAAAGTTTTATCTTCATATATGAAAAATTATAAATAATGGACTCATATATGAAGTTTATTCATATATAAATGTTATTCATATATGAAGATTTATGTTCATATATTAATAGTAAGCTTCATATATGAATTTTAAAGAATTCATATAATGATTCAATTTATATATGAATATTAACTCAAGTTTCATATACTAATATTATGGTTCATATATGAAGCTTTATCTTCATATATGAAAAATTATAAATAATGGACTCATATATGAAGCTTATTCATATATAAATGTTATTCATATATGAATTCAAAGCTTCATATATGAAGATTTATGTTCATATATTAATAGTAAGCTTCATTTATGAATTTTAAAGAATTCATATAACGATTCAATTCATATATGAATATTAACTCAAGTTTCATATATTAATATTATGGGTCATATATGAAGCTTTATCTTCATATATGAAAAATTATAAATAATGGACTCATATATGAAGCTTATTCATATATAAATGTTATTCATATATGAATTCAAAGCTTCATATGAAGATTTATGTTCATATATTAATAGTAAGCTTCATATATGAATTTTAAAGAATTCATATAATGATTCAATTCATATATGAATATTAACTCAAGTTTCATATATTAATATTATAGTTCATATATGAAGCTTTATCTTCATATATGAAAAATTATAAATAATGGACTCATATATGAAGCTTATTCATATATAAATGTTATTCATATATGAATTCAAAGCTTCATATATGAAGATTTATGTTCATATATGAAAAAGTATAATCAAAGATTCATATATGAACTATATAGAATAAATATATGCCAAAAACATATGAAAAATACTATCAAATATACCAAAACAGATTAAATATACTAAAGCATATCAAATATAGCATGAAATATACCATCAAATATATACCAAAACAACCCACTATGACTATACAAAATGTATGTTCACCATCACCAACCCTAAATGTAGCAGAAAACATTGATTTTACCAATCCCCTATCATTCAAAAACAAACACCTATACCAACAAACAAACATTGTTCAACAAACCCATCATTACCTATAACATCTCTTGTCTTTCATTCTTTTTTGTCTTTGCAAGAGATTCAAGATGTTTCTTCTTTTTTTCATCGAATGAGTCAAACGTGTTTGCTTCATCGATAACTTTCTCCCTATGCAAATTCTTCTCAGAAAGCAACAACTTTGATGCATATTTGTATCTCAACCGAAAGATTTGTTGTTTTTTAGGCTTTACATTTGTATGAAAACCACAATCCCACTTCATGATATCTTGTCCTACATAGTGCTCCATATGCCGCATGGTGAAGATCCCGCAATCAATTGTGTTTTTTTCTGAACACCACTTCATTATATGCCTTAGTGGTTGTAGTGGTGCCATCTCTTCAGCTTTTGGATGTTCAACTTATCTCAAATACTTGATAAACAATTCATGTTGCATAATATTATTATTCATATCAGTAAAATTCATAATATATTCAGTTATGAAGTTTATGAAAATTTAAACAGTACTATGTTTACCAGTATTACTTACTGGTACATGTCCATATTTGTTTTGTATGGAGACATATGTAGACATGTTGTTTATAACAAGAAATTGTGGTTTCTTCAAGTTGTAAACAAACAAGTAGAAGTGGCTTGATTGTATGATTGGAAAGAATACCTGTTTTCATTATAAAATTGAAAAATCAATTAGATTTCATCTAACTGTGTATGTTGTGTATATAATGTGTATATAATTTTTATACATACCAGATCATACTCCCTCAAGTTTGCCATATTTTCATTGTTCTTTAACATATCCTTGATGTTTGAGCTGAAAATCTTAAAACTTTCTTCTGATGTGGTCTCCTTCTTCACAACTCCATCCGGCTAAGTAAACAAAGTAATTACATTTGATTTTTTATTTTCACAAAAATTTTAAATGTGAAGACCAAAGTTGAAATTCATATATGAACCCAAAGGTTCATATATGAAAATTAGGCTTCATATATGAACCTTTGGGTTCATATATGAACACCAACGTTTACATTCATATATGAACCTTAACGTTCATATATGAATCTTTGTATTTATGTTTGAGAAAGATTATATGAACCCAAAGGTTCATATATGAAAATTACGGTTCATAAATGAACCTTTGGGTTCATATATGAACACCAACGTTTACATTCATATATGAATCTTTGTATTTTATGTTTGAGAAAGATTATATGAACCCAAAGGTTCATATATAAACCCAAAGGTTCATATATGAAAATTAGGCTTCATATATGAACCTTTGGGTTCATATATGAATCTTTGTATTTATGTTTGAGAAACAATATATGAACCCAAAGGTTCATATATGAAAATTAGGGTTCATGTATGAACCTTTTGGGTTCATATATGAATACCAACGTTTACATTCATATATGAACCTTAACGTTCATATATGAATATTTGTATTTATGTTTGAGAAAGAACATTAAATGTATATATGAATCAAGTCATACCATAACTGCCGTGTTCAGATAAAAGCGGTGTGGTGATTCTCTGCTTCTTAATGGCTCCTCCGAATTTAGTAATGCAGCCCAACTATCAATCACATTTGCCACTACATACGTATTTGGCATTAAACTTTCAGCTGCCACCTTAATCATTGATGCTCCATCGTTTGTTTCATAGATAATATCACTATAAGGCAATAAAATCAAATTAAGTTCATCATATATGCAGATCATAAATTTTTAAAGTAAGATATTTAAAATTATAATATCAACTTACCACCATTCACCGATCAATGCAAACAACCATCTACCAATTTTCTTTTCATCTATTGATAATCCTTTTGAGATTAGGACCACTCTATCAAGGTATGGTGACCTTAGTGTTTCGGGCAGTCTCACTTCCCTTTTGCCCATAGCTTTCTCCTTTTTTCTTTGCTCTTCTTTTCCTTCTTCTTCACTTCCTTCCTTCTCTTTCACTTCCTTCCCTTTTTTCTCTATCCTTTTCTTTATTTTCATTGTTATCTTCATTGTTTGCATCATCATCTTCTGAAGTCGTTCCCAATCTGAAACTTGTTTGATACTTCAAATATGAAGATGCAATTTTTACAACATCTGGTGATTGTTCTGTTTCAACTTCTTGTTCAACACTCTTCTCTATTTCTTCTACCTTCTCTCGTTCTACCTTCTCTCCTACCTCTTCATCATCTTTTTCAATTGTTTCTTCTTTGTCTTTCTCCTCTTCTCCCAACTCATATGTCTCTTTCATGACCTCTTTTTCTTGTTCATTTGGATCATATACTTTCATTATCAATTCATCTTTCCCTCAAGTTTTTGGGTTTTGTGAGAATTCTGCATCCATCATTGTGGTAACAGTTGTCATTTCCAATCCTTCATCATCATTTCTCTCCAACTCTTGCTTTTCTGATAACAAAAACTCTTCTTCTTCAGCCACAACCATAAGTTCATCTGTCATCTCATCTTTGTTTTTGAACAACTACTTGAATTCTAATTTGTATTTCTTGAAAACCTCATTATTTGGAAATGTTTCCAAAGCTTGTTTTAGTCCTCCTTCTACGATTATTGTATCAATCCGTATCTGATCCAGTTTTTCCTTTATCATAAACTCTAGAGCCTACATTGTGCATAAAAATTATGATAAATTATTAAAAGATTCATATATGAATTTATGTGTTAAGATAAATTCATATATTAATTAAAATAAGACTTCAAATAATAATTCAATAACTTTGAAAGATTCATATATGAATTCATTAACTATATATGATTCAAATGTGAATTCATATGAGAAATGATATATATGAAGTATTCATATATGAATTCATATGAATTTATATGTCAATTCATATATGAATTAAATTAAGATTCATATTTGAATTCATATGGTATTTCATATATGAATTAAATTATGATTCATATATAAGATTCATACATGAATTAAATAATTTTGAAGGATTCATATATGAGAATTCATTAAGTATATATGACTCATGTATTAATTCATATGAGAATATGAGAATTGATATATATGAAGTATTCATATATGAATTCATAAATGTTTATACTATACTTACTTCTTCTTTTTCAGCATCTGTTACAATCTCTTCAAGAAGCTTCCCCCTACCAAATCCACCGTTTTCTATCTCATAACCTTCTCTTCTTCTTAGTCTCTCAGTTGTCCACATCTGAATCAATGGTCTTTGTCTTTTTACACTGACAGCTTCACATTCGATATTATCAACATACATGAGTTGCATATAAGAATCAATTAAAACAGTGAATACATTAATGTAAGATATATTTTTAATTCAAAAATATTATAATATACTTACAATTAAGTATGTGATGCATCCAACATAGAAACTCATGTCAGAGTCTCTAACCCAACCTTTCTTGCTTCTAATTAAACAACCATAAATGTAAGAACACCAGTTTATCTTTGCAATCTCTGTTTCTGGGTTGATGTAGTTTACCACAGCCAGATTGGATGTACCACTTTTGTTGCCTTTTGCCATCGTGTTGCAGAAGAGTGTAATGAAGTTCAATTTGAAATTGAAGTCAGCTTCATTACTGTCAATGATCTTTTGTTTGATGTCAGTTGGTCGTATGTTTGCTTTGGTAAACTGTGATCTCCAATTGACAATGATATTGTTGTCATCACTCACATACTTGCCATCAAATATTTCCTCTCCTTCATTTGGAACTCCAAGCATGTCATGAATTGATTCTTGAGTTAATATGATTGAGTTTTCTCCCACTTTCATCTCCATGTTTTCATCATTGAAGTTATCAACAACATAAAAACCAAGCTTAGATGGAATTCCATCCATCTTCATCTCCAGTAATTGTTCGAAATCCATGTCTTTTACACACTATTTCTGCTCTTTACTTAAAGCTTTTATGGCTTCAAATAGTGGCTTTGGAGAAGTTCTTACCTTTATTACTGGGTAATTTACTTTTTCTTTCTCCTTTTTTCCCTCCTTCTTCACCCTTTTACTCTTTTGCACATATAAATCATCATCTTCATCAGCAAGTGTTATAGCTTTCTCTCTGTTTGTTCTGGGCTTTTTTTATTTATCTGTTTATAGACATTGGTTAATATAGTTAATGAAACAACATTTTAATTTAAAATGTTATCATTGTGTATTATGGTTTACTTACATAAAACCATTTGTTTTGCTTCTTCAGTCTTGTTTCCTTCAACAGAAGCATGTTGTTCTTTTATGTTTGAAGGTTCTACATCACCTGTTAATATGCAAGATATTGATTTAAGTAAAAAAATGAATAAACAAACATTCAACACATTCATATATGAATTATACAATATTCAACAGATTCATATATTAACATTCATATATATTCAACATTTTCATATATAAACTTTGATTTATTGAACATTCATATATGAATTATGCAATATTCAACAGATTCATATATGAACTATACAATATTCAACAGATTGATATATGAACATTTATATATATTCAACATATTCATATATGAAGACTCATATACATTCAACATATTCATATATGAACTATACAATATTTAACAGATTCATATATGAACATTCATATATGAATATATATTCAACAAATTCATATATGAACTTTGCATTATTGAACATTCATATATGAACAATACATTATTCAATAGATTCATTTATGAACAATACAATATGAATTTGTTGAATGTATATGAAGTATACAATATTCAACATATTCATTTATAAACAATACTAAATTCAACAGATTCATATATGAACATTCATATAAATTCAACATATTCATATATGAACTATACAATATTCAACAGATTCATATATGAACTATACGATATTCAACAGATTCATATATGAATATGTTGAATGTTTAATAATGCAATGTTCATATGTGAATCTGTTGATTGTATATGAACCATACAATATTCAACATATTCATATATGAACTATACAATATTCAAATATTCATATATGAACATTCATATATGAATAAGTAATCGAAGAAACATTCAAAAGATTCATATATGAACTATTCTATATTCAAAAATTAAAAACCCTAAATTCAAAAAATTCATATATGAACTATACAATATTAAACATTCATATATGAACCATCGAATATTCAACATTCATATATGAATGTTGCCATCTAAAAACCCTATATTCAACAAGAATAACGCATTAATTTATGAACGAATATACCTTCAGTATTTTGTGCTTTCTTCTTCCTTCGTATTTTCAGTTTTGGTATACCATCTGCATTTTTTGCTGTAATCAAAAAACAGAACAACATTATTAAACCCTAAATTTTTCTAAATGATTTCGTCCACTCGTTAAACATATAATCACTGTATATGATGATACTTTATGATAATCATTCAAACATTATACAAAAAATATGTATAAGTATCGTCTCTAATTATAGTTATCAATGGTTCATTATCGCTCATTTGATTTTTTTCGTTCTCTCGACTTTTTGATTGTTGTTGTTGAAGAATCGGAGTATCCTTACTTGGTTTTGCCATTGCTTCAGATTCAAGATGAATAAGCGATGAATTTTTTGATGTTTTTGTTGATGAATCAGGGTTTTTGGAGAAGAATCTGGAGAGTCTCGATGGTTTGTTATGAAAAAAATCGTGCATAGTACTGCTCTGATTAAGTTGCCGCCTATTTTGATTTAGTTGTGCATTTTACCAAATTGCCCTTATGTTGTCCTATTTTTTTTATTGTGCGGCCGAATTTATCCCGTGTTACACATTTGACCCCTCAATTAATGACCCTTGATCATTTAAACCAATGGTCATGATCACTTCTTTATTTATCATATATTTAGTGTTTCTCAAATGAACCTTTCCCTATATATATATATATATATATGTATGTATGTATCTTTGAACAAAGTTCTATATGTTCTAGTGCACGTTTATAGTTTCAGAAAGTTTTTTATAAAATTTATACTTTTAAAAATGTTTATTAAATAATATCAAAAGACATATCAAAATATAGATACTTAAATAAATATTTTTCAAGTTATTGAACATTAATTAAATATATTGTAATAATATAATTTTTTATAAACATGTTTTTTGAAAATATATCTTACAAAATTATAATTGATTGACAATTAGATTTCCTTTAGACAATTTGTCTATTGAATTATGAAATTAGTTTTTTTATGACATTATTTCTAAAACAGAATTAGTTTAATTAGGGGTGTGCAGAAATTCAACTGATCCAATAGGAACCGATCGATCCAATTATAACCGACCGACCATAATTGGATATCCAATTGTAATTGGATCGGATCGGATTGAAAATCTCAACATCCAATTTGGATCGGTTGGTTCTTGGATGGCAGTCCAGAACCGACCAAAATCGACTGAACCGAACCGACCAACATCCACTTACCCATCCAATTAACCATCTGATTACCATCAAGTTTTTCATCCAACTATCATCCAATTGTTTTTTTTGCAATTTGCTTAAATCTAAATTTGTTTTGTGTTGGTTTTTGAATTTTTAGTCTCACTTATGTTGGTTTTAACACAAACTAAAAATAATTAATTAGAACATTGCATTAAATTAACACATTGGATGGATCCGATTTGATCATCCATTGGATGTCGAATGGATCCAATCCGATCAAATGGATATCCAATAAGAATATCCAATGAATATCCAATCTGATCCAATGGATATTCAATAAGAACATCTAATGGATGGAACCAAACCGATCCAATCATCCATTGGATTGGAAATTTTCAACATCCAATGGATGATTGGATCGGTTCGGTTCCCCTCACATCCATTGGATGTCAACCGATTAACACCCCTAGGTTTAATATAATAACAATTACCATAAAATGGTTATATTTAAGACTTAATCCGACATATTTAGAACAAAATGCATCCGATTTAAAAAGCTTGTTCTTGCAGCAAAGTGATTGTGTTTTTTATAATTTTCATAGTAAAAACTAGCGTTATTTTCGTCCTAAAATAAATACTCATAATTATATTTTAATTTGTTATAAAATTAAATGTCCACTTTCAAAAAGATATTTCCATTTTTTTATTCTACGTTTGATTATCTATACTATATTATAAAACACGGATAAAAAACTCTTAAATACAAATTATTAGGCACAAGGTACCATCATTTTATACAAGATTTTAAAAATCTCTTAATTTACAAGTTTCAAAGCACAAGATACATATTACTACTGCAGGCGGCTTCTAAAACCCATCAATTTGGTATGTGCAGGACCTTCCTTTTATGCAGACATTTCCATATATCACTATTAATCTATACTATATTATAAAGCAGACATAAAAAACTCTTAAAAACAAGTCATAAAACACAAGTTACCATCATTTTATGCAAGATTTTAAAAATCTCTTAATTTACAAGTTTCAAAGCACAAGATACATATTACTACTGCAGGCTTCTAAACCTACCAATTTGGTATGTACAGGATATTCCTTTTATGCAGAACTTTCCATGTATCACTATTAATTAATATATTATAACCACTAGGTCTTTGACCTAGTGGCCAACTCCCTTCCGCAAACGCTCCTTCCAGGGGTTCCCATTCAGGGTTCGAATCCTGGGGGAGATAGGATGTCTTTTCCGGTGCAGATTCATGGAGCTATGGTCTGTAGGGTCCCCAAAAGGGGACCACGGGGGCCATGGGTCCCCGCCATTAATTTTTTTTTTTTAATTAATATATTATATTACTATAAATTTGTTTTAATTATATTATTAAATATGTAATTGGTTATTTTTTTTATATGTCAATAAAAATATATAAGATTATCATTGAATTTTAACAAAATATTGAATTTTTTTATATATAAAACATTATATTATTAAGTCTAAATTAAACAAATTTATAAAAAATCATTATCACTTTCTCAAAATCATCAAAAATCGTACTGTAAATCAACAAAGAAACAAAAAATAAAATTAAACATTAAAATCGTGATATATCTCGCTGCATTGCGTGAGTACGCTTCTAGATTTATATATTAATTAATATATTATATTACTATAGATTTGTTTTAATTATATTATTAAATATGTAATTGGTTATTTTTTCTAGATGTCATTAAAATATATAAGATAATAATTGAATTCTAACAAAATGATTAATTTTTTTTATATAAAAAACATTATATTATTAAGCCTGAGTTAAACAAATTTATAAAAAAAAAGATTATCACTTTTTTAAAACCATCCAAGATCGTACTGTAAATCAACAAAAAAAAAAATGAAACATTAAAATCGTGATGTATCTCGCTGCATTGTGCGAGTAGACTTCTAGCATGATGGAGAAATTTTATCTTCTTATTATTAAGGATAAACTTGTAGTAATTACTAACTTCTAAAATTATGTGTATTTTCTATGTCCACACCGTTAATAAGGAGTTTTTGATAAGTTAAATTATTCTGACTTATTTGAAACTCTTTATTAACTTATTTAACCAAATTAAATATTTTCCCCTTCATTAACCTAAAAATCGCATCTGATAGCTCCTTTTTGGTAATTTTACAGAAATAAGCAAAAATTGTCAAACACTAAAAAACTCCTTATCAGCTTATTGCGTTTTGATGGAGTCATAAACTAATCCAAACACTTTTTTTAAAACTCATTTTTGTCACGACATAAGTTAATAAACACTTTTACAAATAAGCATAAGTTGTTTTAAATAAGCAATCCCAAAACACCCCGTTAGTGATATTTATAATGTTAGTCCATATTTGAGGGGTCTGTATTGTAAAGTTAAGATGGGTATATATATTTATGTATCGTATTGAATCGAATGCGAGAGAAACTCTCTTCTTCACTTCAAATTCAATCATCATCATCATCATCTCTATCATGGTATGTTGATACGTCATCGTTAAGTAAAAAAGTAAATAAAATGTTTTGTTTCTTTTTTTTTTGACAGATGGCTCTATCCTAGTGGTAGGGGTCTGTTTCTGTTAGTGGTGTCATAGAAGTATATACAGTGTGTTGGGGAGTCTGTTTTGACATCACTTCCATATTTTTTTCCAAATTGAATATAATCCTTCAGCAGAGTTGTTCTCTGCCTGAAATCCCTTTAAGCTTCCATTGATTTAAGTTGTGCTTATCATTGGTATCAGAGCCTACAATCCTGAGTGCTGTGAATGGTACGATACACCAACAATCAACTGATGGAGAGGAATGAAGAAATTGAACGACGTCTGGCCACTCACGATGAATCTCTCAAGCAATTACAAAATAGTATTCTGGATCTGAAGGGGGTAACTAACCTAATACTGGATTCGTTGAAAGGATTGCCCGATTTGGCTGAGGGGGTCAAATTCCTGATCAACGATTACCATAATCGTAAGAGCAAAGGTCCAGAGGTTGGGTCTGGGTCTGCTTACTCTGATGGAGCAGGCTCGAAACAAGGAGATTCTGGAGGTACGTTCTTCACCCCACCCGTCACAAACCTAGGTTACCAACTAGTGAACCGAATGACAAAGTTAGAGTTTCCTTCATTCGATGGTGATGGATTTAAGGATTGGCACTACAAATGTGGCCAGTTTTTCGAGTTAGATGAGATGCCTGAGGATATGAAGATCCGATTAGTGGCCATTCATCTGAAAGGGAGGGCGTTACAATGGCACCAAGGATTTATGAAGGAACCAGCATCAAAGAACATCAGTTGGCAACGGTATTTAGAAGAACTCCGTGAGCAGTTTGTGGAAGGTATTGTCTCTAATCCGTTGATAGAACTCAGGAATCTTAAATTGACCTCTTCTGTGAATAAATACAACTCTGATTTTAATGCATTGAGAAATCAAGTTGATATACCATCTGAGCTATTGTTGGATCTGTACCTTGGAGGACTTCCAAATGAAATTCTACACACCGTTCGATTGTTAGATCCTCAAACCATAAACCAGGCTATGAAACTAGCCAAAATTCAAGATGGGGCCTACTACTCACTTTGGGGTCTAGAACCGCCAAAACCACCAGATTCCGGTGGAGAATTAGCAACTAATGCTAAAATCACCACCACTTCAAAACAGACTCCCCAACACACTGTATATACTTCTATGACACCACTAACAGAAACAGACCCCTACCGCTAGGATAAAGCCATCTGTCAAAAAAAAAGAAACAAAACATTTTATTTACTTTTTTACTAAATGATGACGTATCATATGTATGGTATTAGGGCTCGATAATTGTTTCCTGGTGCATCATTTTCCACAATCGATCACTTTTTTTCTTTGCCCTAAATCAATCGAGGTCGTTCTTCTATCGCCGATAGTCACAAAATCCGTTGCTCGACATCACCGTTGTTTCCAATCGAGACTCACGACGCCAGCAGCCCCGATCCCAACAGTCCCCCCCTATTCTCTCTCGACCTTTTCCTGTTTCATGATATCAACATCCCAATTTTATCTAGTTACTTACTGGTATTGGATTACTTCACTGTCACTTAAAATATTTGCTGTTGTTAGTATACTATTGTTGTTCTTGTTGACTGGTTTATGGTTATCTTTCCATATCATGGCAAATCCTAGATCTCGTCAAACCTCGTCCTATTTCAGTCACTCTCGATGGATCAAATGATGTTATATATATGGGCTCGTCAAATGACTAGTTACTTTCAATCTCCCATTTGACTTGTTTAGGAGGATAAAGAAAGCCAAGAAGATGTTGACAAGAGAGAGGAAGATTGGTTGACACCCGAGATGAACCAGTAATTTGGTCTTATTTTAATCAGCCAACTTTGAGATATGGGACTAACTGTTTTTGTGTACATGATCCACGATGAAGCAGACTATATGGGATAGGCCTCGACATACCAAAGGCCTTTATCCCTATTTCCCTTTCAGCATTTGTTGCTTCACACATCTATTTAAATAAAAGGAATTGAAGATTAGACATATTTCATTTGTTACACTTAGGTGCCGTTTGTTTTTTAAGAGGTCTAAAGTCTGAAGTCTTAATTTAGTTATGATTAATAAGAGGTGATGTGTAAAAAGGTCTGAATGATTCAGAGTTAAGAGCCATTAAGAGATTTTAAAGAAAAAAACAAACAACCCCTTAAACTGCTTGTTACACTTGGGACGCTTTTGATTTGCAGGAATGGATTTGATTTCATGTAAGGATTTGGATTTGGATTTGGATTTGGAATCCATTCATGTGTTTGGTTTGTAGGATTTGGAAGCGAGTTATAAAATCCATCAGGATTTAGATTTGAAATCTCCGCCCATTGCAAAGGAATTCTAAATCCGTCAGGTATCGGATTTTAAAAAAGTCAAAGGATTTCAAATCCGGTCAATACATTTCATTCCTACAATCCAAACGCAGGATTGGAAAATCAAATCCATTCTCGCAAACCAAACGCGCCCTTAGGGTTGTTTGGTTGGTTTTCATTAAGTTCTATCCGGATAAAGTTGTCTGTCTGGATTAATCTGTCTATAAAGATTGGGAAGGTTTTTGTTTGGAATAGGTTTTTCATAAATGGAAGGAGCATATTTTTTATAGTTGGCGGAATAAGCTGTGAGTTCCCATAAGCTCATTAAGCTGCTAACAAACAGACTCTTAGATGTGGATCCAGAAACTTTTACCGTTGGGGTGGCATACTTAGAGGTGTCAAAAAATTCCAAAAGCAATAACCCATTCGAAACAAGATGATTTTGGTTTATTCGGTTTTTGAATTAGGCGGTTCTGTTAACCCAATTAAGATAACTTCTTCGATTCGGTTTTCGCTTAATGTATTTTACTATTTCGGCTAAACGAGCACATTATACTATTATTTATATATTTTAATATTTCAGCTAACTGAAAGCAAATAAATACATCACATTTTCATACAAAAATTTTATAATTCATAATGGATTAGTTGACTAGAGGAACAAACCACTAAACCAATTTGTAATAAAAAAAACATGCTGGCACTTGCCGTTAAACTTATTTGTAACAAACCTAGTAAAAGATAAATCATTAAATATATAAATATTAGTCCGTAGCAAAAAGATAGAAGGCAAGAATTATGTCACGAAATTAAATTTAGTTAGAAAAAAAGCAGATACTAAAAGACTAATAAATCAAAAACAAAAGATAAACGAGTAGCAAATTGTAAATTAAAATAACAATCCAAATTAAATAACAAACTTAAAAACCTTAAATCAAATAACAACTAACAAATAGAAAACTAATAATTAACAAATAACAATAAATATATATCTACAAAATTATAAAACGCAAAAAGAAAATTCAAAACAAAAAAAAACAAAAATAGTGGTTGACCAAATCAATAGCATTATAGTAAACGAAATAAGAGAAATTAGATGACTTCAGTTAAGTTGGGACCTATGGAGTTGGGGGCATATCAGAGTTTAATTAATGGGGGAATCATATGAATTTTAGCTAAAAACATAATTTTCTAACACTTCAATTGAGTTTTTTGTTGGGAGCAAGTGTCTCATACAATGCATAAATCCACCCTCATCTGGTGTTTTAGGTTCTGGTAAAACCGAAAATTTATCTTTCTTGTCATGTCAACTTGAAAAACAACATGCATTACATTTTTACACCATTGATACTAATTCTCCTACGCCTTTTGACCTAATACACTCTGATGTGCGGGGACCCTATCCTCTGGTTACTATGGGAGGGTTTAAATATTTTGTCATCTTTCTCAATGACCATACTCGTTTCACTTGGAACCATCTTATGAAAAACAGGTCTGAACTACCCCCTAATGTTCATGAATTTCACACGTATGAGCCAAACCCAATTTACCAAACATAAAAATCTTTCATTCAAATAATGCCATGGAATACAAAGAACACTCATTTCTTGCATTCCTTCACCAACAAGGCACCATCTCCCAACACTTATGCCATGGCAACTCTACACAAAATGGTAGGGCGGAACAAAAACATCACCATATCTTATACATTGTTCCTACCTTGGTTATCTCAGCTCAATGCCTAGAACGTTTTTGGCATGAGGTTGTTTACCATTAACTAGTCATCCTACATCTCAATGGAACTTCCTAAAACACTACTTCACCTAGTTGTCCTGCTACAGATCAATCTACCGACAATCATCGATCCACCCGGGTAAGAAATGTTTATTTCCACCTTTGTGATTATCACTGCAATTCTACCCTATTTTCTACACATATTCGTCTTCATACAAAGAAGCATCCACTAACCCTATTTGGCATAAAACCATATATGAAGAATTGCAGGCTCCTGATGAGGCTCAAACAAAGAAATTGTACCTCTTCCGTATAGGAAATTCACTATTAGTTCCAAGTGTGTATTGAAAATTGAAGACAAATTCATATAGATTAGTTGACCCATATAAGCCATACTAGTAGCTATGATGAGACCTTTTCTCCAATTGCTCGAGTCACATCAGTTCACAACCTCTTTGTCATTGCAGCTGTAAGAAAATGGCAACTCTATTAGATGGATGTTAAAAATGCATTTCTTAATGGTGATATCTCTGAGGAAGTTTATATGAAACCTCCTCCCAAGGTATCTTATGTAACACCCTAAAACCTGGAAATAGCAACTAATTTAAAATTTTCTAAATACATCAATTAATGATTCATCTACAACCACAATTTAAGGTTTAACTTCGATACACACATTTCATTTTATATGTGTCGTCTATAAAAGAGACGGGTGCTACTAAAACCCAATAACAATCACTATCTCCAATCTGCGGAAGACTTCACCAACTACTTACCCTTGCGTAAGACTAAGATTCATCTCTTCAAAGAACTTCTAGAACCTCTTCCCCAATTGGAACCTGATGCATATGCCGACAAATAAAAGGTTAGGCTAACGCCTGGTGAGTTCAAGAGTTTTCAACATGAGTGGATATATAATGTTATTAGTCAATGTTGGGTCATCTAAGATTTAAAGATAACCTCCCCTTAGTCTTTATTCATGATTGAACCTTGTATTTTGGTTTATGGTTCTTTGTAATAGCTTAGTTAGTTTAACAGATCGGTGAGTCGAAGACAAACCGAATTCAACATGAAGGAAGTCTACAATGCGGATTGAGATGGACTTCAAAAGTGAACTAAGCCTAGTCTGCCGATTTCAATTCGGCAGATCATATCCTTGCCGATTTGTAATCGGCAATTCTTATCCTTGCCGATTTATTGTTCGGCATTCCTTCTCTTTCGTGCCGAACTTCTCTCTCTCGGCACATACCTCAGTTACCGAATTCCTCTTTCGGTAGTCCTCCTCTTACAGATTGCTTCTTTATCTTGTAAGAGCATTTATATTAAATCCTCATGATTTGACATACTCCCCCATTCCCAATGATCTTATGACAATGGGAATGGAAGCTTCTTTCTTCCTTGAGAAGATATACACTTGGTCTTAATTTGATTGAGACGTTTATTTTCTAATTGATCTCAAAAAGATTTTCCCATAAAATCAAATATTTTATAGAGATATTGTACTTTCATAGTACAAAAGTTACCTTTTGTATTGTGATAAATCATATCAAATATCTTATAATTTATTGACAATATCTCAACCACCCATGCCTTTACTTCTACATGTCCTTTGCACTCATTACTTTGGATAGTATATAAAGGATGGAGGTAGCACTTTGCTACTCATGCTTTCAGCTCAAGTTTTGGTATTCACAAGATTTCAAGCAGGTTGATAGTTTTCTTTTGTCTCTCTAAAGTTTAAGTCTTTGTGTTCTTAATATCTTCTAAGTGTTAGTTTGTTTAGAATAGTTCTTAACTATTCTTATTCCGCAACAATATTTATTTCTCTTTGTGTAATTCTTGATATTCATTATCAATAAAAGAATTAAAATTAAGTAATTTTGTGTTATTGTATTCACCCCCCCCCTTCTACAATACTTGTTTACTTCTTTGGGACTAACAAGTGGTATCAGAGCGATTGGTTTAATCTAATAAACCAGATCCGTAATGGCTTCTCCTTCTACAAAACCTGAGTCTTCTTCTCAAAACTCTTTTTACTCTGACAATGGATCTACTGTTAAACCTCCTAAGTTCAACTCGAATAACTTATCCTTATGGAAAAGTAGGATGATGCTCTTTCTTGAAGGAGCTAACAGTCGGTATCTTACCATTTTTAGTGAAGGTCCTCTTATCCCAAAAGTCTGGGATAGATTTGTCAAAACTCCTAAGGATAAAGAAAAGAAAAAGGACAATCTTTTTCAAGTTTCCGATGACTCGTCAGAGGAGGAAAGAACTTCTGCCACTGGTCGATATGTCTTGAAAACGACCAAAGAATATAATGATGAAGACAGGCGCATTATTGGACTCGATTCCAAAGTGCGAACCATCATTGCTCAATCACTTCCTGATGAAGTGTACAAATCTCTTGTCAGTCTTAAAACTGCAAAATAAATGTGGTCAACCCTATGTGTTTTGTATGAAGGTACAAATGAAGTAAAGAAATCTAAGAAAATCTCTCTTGTTCGTAGATACGAATTCTTTTCTCATGAAAAAGGAGAATCTCTTCCCTCCTATTACAACCGTTTTAACAGTCTCTTAAATGAGTTAAAACTTGTTGGAAAACTTTATGACAATGAGGAAATCATATGCAAATTTATGGATGGTCTTCCAGATTTCTGGAATACCCTTTCCACTTGCATTAAGACTTCCAGGGACTTGGAAAGCCTTCCTCTCACTTCTCTCTATGGTATGTTTCTTAATCACGAACAAACCCAACTTCAAAGGAAAACCATCTATAAAGAAATAAGAGCCCCCTCTATGGCACTTATCAGTGATGGCTCCAAGAAATCTGTGTGTATTCCTCGTATAACCTACCCTTCTGATGATTCAGATAGAGAAAGTCATGAAAATCTGAATGACTCCTCGGAAGCTTATCTAAGTGAAGCTGATGATGAAGGAGAAGATTCCTCTGTCAATCTTTTAACTAAGGAGATGGGTATGCTTGCAAATTTCTCTAAGTTCCAAAATAACTCTTCTAATAAATTTCAAAGCAACATAAATTTTTCTTCTTCTAGAAACTCCTTGAACAAATCCAAGGAGGATTGCTATGCATGTGGTAAGAAAGGCCATTTTGCATCTGAATGTAGAAGCAATCCTTCTAGGATTTCTAAATCTAATTCTTCTAACTCTTCTAAAAGAAGAAATCTTCGATCTATTTCTACAGGTAGATCGCATCCTAGAAAACCTTCTCCGTCCTCTTCACTAAAAGAGCTTACCGAAAAAGCCGACAAATACAAAGCCAAATACAGAAGAGAGAAAGAAAGAAATTTCAACTCTTAACGAAAAGGCAAAGGCTTGATGGCAGAAACTCTAGACTGGGAAGACGAACCCACTTCCGACAGTGAGAAAGAAGTATCGAGTAAATGTCTTATGGCCAAACTCGATGAAGAACCAAAAGACTCCTGCTCAAGGATGGACTTCACTGCTGAGTGCTCTTCCTCTTCTTCTCAGGTACATCCCTTCCTCTCTCTCACTAATGAACAAAAGATTGAGGCTTTTGACTCTCTAACTGTACTTTTTCACAATGAAAAGGATGCAAAGAAAAGAGCAAATGCTCAAGTCAAGTATCTCTCCTCTCAACTTCATGGTTCTCTATCCCAACTAGAATAGTTTAACAAACTAAAAGCTGAGTTAGATGACTTAAAGACTATAAACTATGTGCTTGCCAAGGAAAAGAACAAGCTTCTAAAGAAGCTTCAGAAGGAACAAGAAACCCTAAACAAATGGAACACCTCTTCCAAAAATCTTGAGAAAATTTTTCAAGATCAAGTTGTTGGTGAAACTTATGGTCTAGGGTACTGGAAAGAGAATGTTGTGTGTACTCCCTCTGAAAACATTTCCTCTCCTACTCATAATATTCCTCTGCCTTCTAAACTACCGTCTTATTCTTCTGACTGGGATGATTCTATGTCAGAAGATTCTAATTCTGTGTATTCAATGAATCTTCATGATTCAAGAAAGTTTGGCTACTTTGTGTCTGCTAAATCTTCCAAGCCTCTTATAACAGAAGATCAAGACTCCAATGAGTTGGTCAAACCTTTAAATGATCTTCTTATGTCATTAAATTTAAACAATAGTTCTTCGTCTTCTTCTTCCCATACTTTTACATAGGCTCCTCTCCCCTCTAAAGGAAAATCCGTTGTTGTTAGTCTTCCTAACAAAAGAAAGATTACACCTTCTTCAAAAGGTAAATCTCCCATGAATACAACGGACTTCATCCCTAGAGCCTTAAAAATAAAGAAGTCCAAAGGAATTTCAAACAATTCTTCTTCTTCTATTTACAAAGGAATCCTTGGACCGCTCTCCATAACCCTCACATTCCGTACAACTATCCCATTCCCTCTTACCTTTCCAAACCTCCTAAATCTAAACCTCAAGGAAAGGTAAAAGCTGCTTCTCTTGATCCTAAGAAGAAATTCATTTACCGAAAGTGTTACAACTGCGGTGACACATTTCATTTGGCCAAAGACTGTCCAAAGGACCGTATCGAAAGATATCGTCAGACCAATCCTTCTACTTCTTCTAACCCTAAAGGACCCACCTCAAAGCGGGTTCCAAAGGACTAATTTGTTTATGTCTACAGGTCTATGGGCATCATCAAACTTGGTATCTTGATAGCGGTTGCTCACGACATATGACTGGGAACAAATCTCTTCTTATGAACTTTGTAAAAGAAAAGGGACCATCTGTAACTTTTGGTGATAACTCTCGCGGTTCCACTAAAGGTTATGGAACTCTTTCTAACGGTTCCATTACTTTTAACAAAGTTGCCTACGTGGAGGGACTGATGCATAATCTTTTAAGCATCAGTCAACTATGTGATTTAGGTTACTATGTGATTTTCAGAGAAATTGATTGTCTCATCACTGATAAACGGTTTCACACTATCCTATCTGGCTTTAGAAAGGACAATGTGTACGTCATCAATATGAATGACAAGTCAACTAAAGATGAAAGCATTTGCTTCATTTCTGAAGACTCTGAAAAGAAGAACTGGCTCTGGCATAAACGTCTTTCACATCTAAACTTCAAGACGTTAAATGCTCTCTCCAACAAAGAACTTGTTGTCAGCTTGCCGAAAATCTCCTTCTCAAAAGAGAAGCTTTGTGCAGCTTGTGAGAAAGGCAAACTGACAAAATCTTCCTTCAAATCAAAACAGTGTTTCTCTATTTCTACCCCTCTACAGATGCTGCATATGGATCTATGTGGGCCTGTCAGCACACCCAGCCTAGGTGGAAAAAGGTACATTCTTGTAATTATTGATGAATACACATGTTACACTTAGGTATTCTTTCTCATGTACAAAAGTGATACACCTGAAGAAATCATCAACTTTATCAAGAAATCTGAAGTTCTCAACGGTCAATTAGTCAGATCTATCAGAAGTGACAATGGAACCGAATTCAGAAATTCTACTTTAGATGCCTTTCTTTGTCACAAAGGTATTTCTCAAAACTTTGCAACAGTAAGATCTCCACAACAAAATGGTGTTGTGGAAAGGAAGAATCGTACGCTATGTGAAGCTGCAAGATCCATGCTAAGTGAATCAAATCTTCCGACCTATTTTGGGCTGAGGCTGTCAATACAGCGTGTTTCACTCAAAATCAATCTATCATTGTAAAAAGACACAACAAGACTTCCTACGAAGTCTTCTATGGCCGAAAACCAAACATGGGTTTTTTCATGTTTTCGGCTGCCTGTGCTTTATCTTGAATGATCGAAAGCATCTTGGGAAATTTGATCCCAAGGCTGATGAAGGTATATTTGTGGGTTATTCTCTCTCTTCTAAAGCCTACCGAGTATACAATCTAAGAAGAAAATGTATTGATGAGTCAATACATGTGAAGTTTGACGATCACAAGACATCTTCATTATCTTGTGATGATACTGAACTTCATGAATGGATTATTTCTTGTGTTGGAGAAGAATCTCTAAACATTCTTTCTTCAGGACCTCCTTATGTTCCATTTTCGGTATCTTCTTCTTCTCTACATCATAGTTCGGCAAATCCCTCTCCAGATACCGAATTCGTTGCTCCTACCGAACCCACATCTCCCACAAGACCTACCTTACATTCTTCACCCATCCATCTCACGTATCCTATACCCACCGATCCTTCACCTTCAAACACATTTCCTGCACCTATTCCCCCAGCTATAAAATGGACCAAAGATCATCCGATAAATCAAATTATCGGAGATCAGCAAGCAGGTGTCCAAACTAGAAGAGGTGTTGGAAACATCTGTCTCTATGTGAATTTTCTATCTGTTATCGAACCCAAGAAAATTGAAGAAGCTCTAGCAGATTCTTGTTGGGTCACTGCCATGCAAGAAGAGTTGTCTCAATTTGAGAGAAACAAAGTCTGGAGACTTGTGCCACGACCTTTCGGTAAAACCATTATAGGTACTAAGTGGGTTTTCCGAAACAAAATGGACGAAGTCGGTACCGTAATCCGGAATAAATCCAGGCTTGTTGCTCAAGGATATAGGCAGGAGGAAGGTATTGATTATGATGAAACCTTTGCTCCTGTTGCTAGACTTGAAGCAATAAGAATCTTTCTTGCTCATGATGCTCACAAAAACTTTCGGGTCTTTCAAATAGATGTTAAGAGTGCTTTTGTCAATGGAGAACTTGCTGAAGAAGTCTATGTGAAACAACCACCTGGCTTTGAAGATCCAACTCATCTGTACCATGTGTTCAGACTTGACAAAGCTCTCTATGGTCTGAAACAAGCTCCTCGTGCTTGGTATGACACCTTGTCTGACTTTCTTCTATCTAACCGATATACCAGAGGTAAAATTGATAATACTCTTTTTCTCAAGAAAACAAAAGGTAATATCATTCTTGTTCAAATCTATGTGGATGATATCATTTTCGGTGCCACTGATGAAAATCTTTGTCAGGAGTTCGCCTCTCTCATGAAAAGTAAATATGAGATGAGCATGATGGGTGAACTTACTTTCTTTCTTGGTCTTCAAATTAAACAATCCTCTGAAGGTATTTTCATTTGTCAGAATAAATATATTCGTGATCTTTTGAAAAAGTTTGATTTTGAAAATTGTTCTTCCATGAAAACTCCAATGGCACCGCCTCTAAAGATTCATGCAGATTCTACCGGGAAGTCGGTGGATATCAGGAATTATAAAGGAATGATAGGGTCTCTTCTTTATCTTACTGCTAGTAGACCTGACATCATCTATGCTACGTGTCTGTGTGCACGTTATCAAGCTAATGCCAAGGAATCTCACTTGGCGGTTGTAAAACGTATTTTTCGGTACCTAAAAGGTACCATGAATCTGGGTCTTTGGTATCCCAAGGACTCAGGTTTTGATCTAATTGGCTATTCAGATTCTGACTTTGCAGGGTCTAAGGTTGACAGAAAAAGTACAACTGGCAGCTGTCAATTACTAGGTGGAAACTTAGTCAGTTGGTCTAGTAAGAAGCAAAATTCGGTATCCACCTCCACTGCCGAAGCCGAATATGTTGCAGTTAGAAGTTGTTGTGCTCAAATCTTGTGGATGAAGAACCAACTACAAGATTATGACAAAGTTTATTCTCATGTACCGATTCTATGTGACAATTCTAGTGCCATAGCCATTGCCAACAATCCAGTGCTGCATTCCAGATCTAAACACATTGATATTCGGTATCACTTCATAAGAGATCATATCTCTAAAGGTGATATTGAACTTCACTTCATTCCTACAGATCTTCAACTTGCAGACCTCTTTACAAAACCACTGGATGAGGCACGATTCAACTTCCTTGTGGGATCCTTAGGTATGTTAGATTTCTATTAAAAAAAAAATTGACGGTACCTCCTTACCGAAGATTATCTTCCTTCTAAACATCGGTATCATTTTACCGAACTCATTTTATGTATCTTTCCTTTCTGAAAAATCCTCAAACTTCGGTATCTCTAACATACCGACTTCATTTGCCGAAATATCTTTCATATTTCGGTACCTCTCACCTTCGGTACCTCTCACCTTCGGTACCACTCACCTTCGGTAACTCTCACCTTCGGTAAATCTCACCTTCGGTAACTCTCACCTTCGGTAACTCTCTATTTCGGTAACTCTTTCCACCGAAATTATCATTACCAGAGTATTTTCGACATTCGGTATCCCTTCCTACCGAAGTATCTCTCATATTTCGGTACCTCTATCTTTCGGTATCTTGTATGATGTGTCATCCTTATCCACATCACACATACCAAATCAATTCGGCACCATTTCTTTACCCTATGAATATATGACACGTGGCACCTCAGGGAGCGTGCGTCAGTTGATGGGACGTCCACGACCTGACATTTAGCCGTTTTTCGGCTGTTCCACTTCCCAATTTCGCACGTTTGCGTCACAACATCATTACAATTTTTTTGGCTTTTGAATTCCCATATACGCATGTTTTTTTTCCCTCTTCTTTTTCAAACCTATAAATACTTCTTCTCTTTTCCTTTTTTATTCTTTACCTGTTTCTCTCATCTTCTTTATCAAAAATTCCTAAACCTGCAATTCTTCTCTTCATCAATGGCATCCTCTAAATCGTCAAAGGCTTCCAAGGATACTTCTCTCACTCGAGAGTCTCTCATCTTTCATTCATGCAACCAAGTTTCTCGTCTCTCGGCGGATGCTGAACACCCAGAGTTCAACCAAGTATCCATTTTTCTCCAACGATCTCCAATCTGCCATGCTCTCACTGCCTCCACCAAGATGAGCAAAATGCTCCTTGGTAACTTTTGGTTAACCTGTAAGTATGACTCTACTACTCATCAGGTGTCTGCTTCCGTTCTATCCTCTGAATAGCACCCCGATCAATCTTTTGGGGTGGATGATATTCGCTCCGTTCTCCAAATCCCAGAGTTTAATGTGTATGCTCCATTTCCTACTCATCACGAGCATGATGAGGTCGTTGCCGCTCTCCAGTATGTGCACGAAGGAAAGTCTAAGGGTTCCGGCACTCTGCTACGAAAGAATATGGGTGCACTATGGAACTACTTCTTTTCTCACCTCCATTATTGTCTTTCACACAAAACTTCGGTGTGGGATCAATCTCCGGCTGCCATTACTCGTCTGGCTCATGCTCTCATTTTTATGAGGCGGATAGACTTTGCTCAGGTATTCTTCGACTCTTTGGTCACCGCCATCGCTCCTCCCAGGAATCACAATGTGGCTCTTCCCCCGCTTCATCTCCCTCATCATCAACCACAAGCTTTCTGCACAACTACGTGCCGATGCTGCTCTCCCCGAGCCGATGATCAAGTTTGACTTGCCAATTTCTCAAATTAGCAAGCAAACTATTTTCAAACCAGTGAAGCCTCAGGTATGCTTTCTTTCATCTCTTCTCCCAATCCGATTTGGGGAACGCTTGCCGAAGGTGAATCCGAAAGGCCTTCCTCTTCTCCCAAGCCATCCAAATCGGTGGTCCCTTCTCCCCTAAAACCTTCCCGAGCTAAGTTGGTGGCTACTAAAAAGAAAAAGGCCACCGGCAACGTCGCACTTTCTCTTATGACTCTGCCACCGACAAATCCTTCGGTGGCTACCACAGTCATGACCCCTTCTATTTCTGTTAAGCGACGGAGCTCCAAATCCCCTCCTAAGTCTCGTTCAAAGAGACTTAGGAAACCTTCGGCCGAAACTCACACTTCATCTACCGATTCTCAACAATCGGCAGATGTTGAACTTTCCCCTCCAGGGCCACGGGGATCTGCTAAACCCACTCCCACCTCCTCCAAACCTTCTCAACAAGATTTGGATGTACAAAAGGAGTCCCCAAATATTCCTTCTCCTCCTCCTTTTTATGTGGAGGTTGAAGATGAGTTGGTCTTCTCTCCAGACCGACATTCTGCTTCCTCACAGCACAGCCAATCACCCGGGGTCAATCCCGTTGATATTGCACAAACTGGGGTTTCATCCCAGGATATGTACCGAAGGCTCTTCTCTCCCACTTCCTCACCGACGAAGAATTCCCCTTCTCCTAAACCATCGCCGAAGAAATCCCCTTCTCCTAAACGTTCACCAAAGAGCTCTCCCTCACCGAAACCTTCCCCTGCAAAAATGGTTGGGCCTTCTACCCAGGTACCGATCACAATAGCTGCCGAGTTCCTTACCGATGTTGTTGACTCAAATCGGCAGGTACGAATGCTCGGTACCCAGTTCGAACAGCTTCGCAAGTCTTTGCGTGAACCGGACCTCCTCGATTCTCTGAACGCCAACAACATCTCTTTGGAAGAACTTCTGAAGCTCGTCAAGGAGCAAAATTCTGAGGTTGTCGATCTTAATCGCGACATCTTTCAGTGTTTGGATGTCATGCATAAGCAGATTGACGGTCTTCGTACTCCTCTATCAGCAGCTATGGAATCTATTCTCAAGGAGGTGGTCAGACTTAATGATCAAAATACCTCCTTGACATTATCGGTGACTTCTCTCAAGGTCGCCTTGGATGCTCGGGATCAAGATCTTATCCGTCTACGGTAGCAGACTTCAGCTCAGGAGTCTATTAATTCTGAAATTCTCAGTGCCTTGCAGAATTTAAATAGGCGTCTTGACTCTCTGCCTGCCGATATGGCTCAATACTGTTCTCAGTCTCTTGACATTGATATCACTGAGTCTGCATTCACACCTGACGATCGCAAGGTTTTGGAGCGTATTGATCGCCGGGTAGGCCGTGTGTCGGCTACATCTGGTGTTTCTTCCCCGGCTCGTACTGAGGGGGAGAAACAGACTGAGGGGGAGAAACAGGCTGAGGGAGAGCAACTTCGTTCTTAGGTTCATATCAGTACGAGTCAGGAAAAACCCTCTGCTTCTGCCAAACCATCTGCTGCTGCCGAACCTGCTACTACTTCTACCAAACCTTCTGCTACCAAAGAGAAGGGAACCGATCACCCCAAGGTGGTCGAAGAGCCTGAGGGGGAGAAAATGCCCAAAATGGATAAGGGCAAAGCTATTATGTCACCGGATGAAGTAGCTGCTGAAGAAAAGCGTCGTAAAGATGCTTTACTAAAGAAAGCGGCCGATGGTGCTGGTCTTCATCTTCCTCCTCCAAAGGCTACCTCTCCTGATCTAGGATTATCTGAAGAGGAACTGAAAGTTGCAAAGTTTGCCCAGATTGCTCGTGACAGAGATGTTGAGCTAGCGTTGAAGATTGTTGCCGAAGAAGATCCTACTGACACAATCAAAACCCAGATGAGCGCTCTAGAGGATTCGGCGAAGAAAAATGAGGAAATAAAGTCTTTGTGTATCGCTTGGTACCGCAAAACTCTCAATAGACGTCGGTGCTCTGCCAAAATCACAGATGTCAAAATAATCAAACCGTCTGCAAGCTGCAAAGTTATACGGCTAAAGATTATCAGGGATGATGCTTCATTGTTTATGGACCGACTGGACCCTCTGGTTCGGTTCGGAGTATCAGAATGGGTAGAAATTGGTATATGCTTGTTAAAAAGCCAAAGCTCTGCAAAAGCTGAGGTTGATAAATACATTGCAGATCTTCAAACCAAGTTCAGAACCTACCGAAAAAGATACAACATTGTCCATACTCTTGCTGAAGAAGAGATTATCAACAATCTAATGTCTAGTCGTCGTCCTCCCAAATCGAAGTCGAAATCCAAAAAGGAAGACGTGTTTTCCCAAATGGCTAGAGAAGGAAAGGTCCCGGATACTTCAAATCTTGATCTATCATTACCAATTCTGGTTCCTCATCCTTCAACCACTGTGATTTCTGAGCCGACTCATGGTATCTTCTTCAACAACGCACTTGGGCAGATCTCCTTCTTTCAGATCAAGCCAAATCCCTATTGCCGACACAATCTTTCTCCACGGGATTATTCAAATAATTCCAATATCGTCTAGGGATCTCTATGTGGCTACTACCGACGAACTAAAGAAGAGGGATGTTGAACCGCATTTTTCTTTTGAATAAACTCGGTGTAGTTTTATGTTTATGTTTATTTTGTTTTCCTTTGTATTGTAATCTTCTTAAAAAGATTAATACATTAAGTTTTTATTACTTATCGTAAATAGTTTGTACAAATCCTTATTTCATTCTTTTATACTTGTAAATGTCGGATACTCTAAAAAATCCAAAAATAAACAAAAAGAATGGTCTATTTGAAAAAGAACCCAAAAGAGTATGAAAAAGGGTCAAAATGCATTATTCATTAACTTCTAAGTTGTATGAGATGTTATCATCAAATAGGGGGAGATTGTTGGGTCATCTAAGATTTAAAGATAACCTCTCCTTAGTCTTTATTGATGATTGAACCTTGTATTTTGGTTTATGGTTCTTTGTAATAGCTTAGTTAGTTTAACAGATCGGTGAGTCGAAGACAAACCGAATTCAACATGAAGGAAGTCTACAATGCGGATTGAGATAGACTTCAAAAGTGAACTAAGCCTAGTCTGCCGATTTCAATTCGGCAGATCATATCCTTGCCGATTTATAATCGGCAATTCTTATCCTTACCGATTTGTAATTGGAAATTCTTATCCTTGCCGATTTATTGTTCGGCATTCCTTCTCTTTCGTGCCGAACTTCTCTCTCTCGGCACATACCTCAGTTACCGAATTCCTCTTTCGGTAGTCCTCCTCTTACAAATTGCTTCTTTATCTTGTAAGAGCATTTATGTTAAATCCTCATGATTTGACATACTCCCCCATTCCCAATGATCTTCTGGCAATGGGAATGGAAGCTTCTTTCTTCCTTGAGAAGATATACACTTGGTCTTAATTTGATTGAGACGTTTATTTTCTAATTGATCTCAAAAAGATTTTCCCATAAAATCAAATATTTTATAGAGATATTGTACTTTCATAGTACAAAAGTTAGCTTTTGTATTGTGATAAGTCACATCAAATATCTTATAATTTATTGACAATATCTCAACCACTCATGGCTTTACTTCTATATGTCCTTTGCACTCATTACTTTGGATAGTATATAAAGGATGGAGGTAGCACCTTGCTACTCATGCTTTCAGCTCAAGTTTTGGTATTCACAAGATTTCAAGCAGGTTGATAGTTTTATTTTGTCTATCTAAAGTTTAAGTCTTTGTGTTCTTAATATCTTCTAAGTGTTAGTTTGTTTAGAATAGTTCTTAACTATTCTTATTCCGCAACAATCTTTATTTCTCTTTGTGTAATTCTTGATATTCATTATCAATAAAAGAATTAAAATTAAGTAATTTTGTGTTATTGTATTAAACCCCCCCCCCCTTCTACAATACTTGTTTACTTCTTTGGGACTAACAGTAAAGAATGTCATTTAAATCATTGATCTTCCCGAAAGGTTTACTTTAACATGAGACGACTCATTTCCAAATACACACATTTAAAGATGACAATTCTAGCATAAAAAAAATAATCCTTCGCAAATTAGATTTTAACTCGAAACTCACTTGAAGTATTAAACAGGGATTGAACTCCCAAATTATAAAACACGTAAAAGTCTTTATTTCCCGAAACACCAAAACACGGGTGGAACACTAATACTCCACATAACTCATGGATAAAACTTGTACATATAAAACGTCACCGAAACCATGGATACTAAAAAATACAATACCCAAAACAACACCTTTTGGTGACGGGGGGAGGCCCGTTTCTATTGAACGTGGCGGGAACACAAAAGTATGTCACGTATCTATGTTATCGAACTTCACCTCAGATCATTGACTTTAGTGCACACTAACTTAAGTGTCACCTCAAGTCCCCAACACCTTTAGTGCACACCACTTAGCGGGCGTCACCTCAAGGACACGGTACCTTTAGTGCACACCACTTAGCGGGCGTCACCTCAAGGATACCCGATCTTAGTGCCCATTCGCTCCCTAGTAGAGTTCCAACCTCAAGGTTCCCGTTCAACCTTTAGTGTCTACTCACTCGCATTCAAGGTAGGAGTCTCAACTCCTTACTTGATAACCCATGATGACTAACACTCATGCACAAGAATTAGACATCCAAACACAGGACCCATGGTCCCGAAGTACAACCCATAAAGGTTCCTCTTCGCCAAACAACCGGGACGACACTAATGCCAACACAACATTATTTTCCAAAGTGAGAATCCCGAGAGTCCTCACCATTAAACACATTGTGAAGGTTTTAAGAGGAGACTTCATTGTGTTCTTTAACCAGATATTTGATGCTTTGTGTAAGCTTTCAGCAGACTCAGATCCAAAGTGCAACTCATCTTTTAGATGGACTTGTGAAGGACATCGTGACTGAGAGTGATCAATTATGCAGAAATTTAGACCTTCTTAATCTTATGTAGATGAGCATTTTTAACATCGTTATCCATGAAAACAGAAGCAGTTGCTTCAAAAAGTTGTTGATCTAGTGCTTATGTTGCTGTTGATTCTAATTCTGCAGAACTAACTTACAGTTGTTGTTGGACTGCTAATTTGCTGTTGTTGATCTAGAGTTTTGACACTCAAAGTTATTAGACAAAACCTGCAGAATCCTGTTCATATTGATCATTCATTGTGTGCTAGAAAAGTTCATCTCTTATTCTTAATGATCATATGTTCAAACTGAGTGCAGCAAATTAGTGAGATCCATTTGTAAAATCTGTTTTTTCCAGATATACAGCTCTGTAAATCTCAAGTTAGAACAACTTTATGAGTTGCGACCCAGAGATTCAAGCTTTTACATCAATACTGGTTTCCCTTTTGAATTACTTAGAGAGGTACTCCAGGCTAGGTTCACTGCCCCAACCCCCATACAAGCTAGCACAATCATCATGGCCAATAGCTCTCTCTCCAAAGTCGTGATATATTTAGTATCAGTTGCAAAGACAGGTTCTGGAAAGACCTTGGGTTACTTGATTCCTAGATTTATTCATCTTAAACAAACCCACAAGAATCCTCAAAACAGTGAAGTTTAGAAAATCATCAAAAATATCTTGTACGTGTTTATATGGAGGAGCACCAAAGGGCCCTCAACTAAAAGAGATGGACCATGGCACAGACATTGTAGTTGCTTGCTACTCCTGGTCGTTTGAATGATATTCTTGAGATGAGAAGGGTTAGGTTACTTATTTGGTCTTGGATGAGGCGGACCACCGAATGTTGGACATGTGATTTGAACCTCAGCTAAGGAAAATAGTTAATGGGGTTTCAGCCCTTCGTCAAACTCTTATGTATACTGGTACATAGCCAAAGGAGGTCCGCAGCTGATTTATTGGTTAATCCAGTTCAAGTGAACATTGGAAATGTTGATGAATCCATTACACAGGATGTTGAGGTTATGACTTACATGGAGAAACACCGACGACTGGAGCAGATACTGAAATCTCAAAAACCAGGATCGAAGATAATTATATTTTGTTCAACTAAAAAGATGTGTCATCAGCTTGCTCGTAATTTGACCCGCCAATTTGGTGTTGTGGCCATTCATGCAGATAAGTCTCAAGGTGAGAGAGATCATGTGTTGAGTCAGTTTCGCACAGGCAAGTATCATGTGCTTGTCGCAACTGATGTTGTTGCTCGTGGACTGGATGTCAAAGATATCAGGGAGGTGGTGAACTATGATTTTCCTGCGGGAGTGGAGGATTATGTTCACCGGATTGGAAGAACTGGCAGGGCAGGTATTACAGGAGAGGCTTATACATTTTTTGGTGACCAAGATGCAAAGCATGCTTCAGAGTTCGAAGTATGATCCGAGTTATGATCATTCAAACAGCTTTAAAGTTCAGAGTTACAAAGTAGTGTACTCTGTATTGTGACAGATTATTGATCTACAAATGTGTTGAATTTGTCCATGTTGTCCAGAACTTTGGAGTTGCTATAGAAGAGTCAGATACAAGAAACTGAGATGTGGGCAGAAGTTGCAACATAATCCAATCAGCTGTTGTCCATGGCTCTGTCCAGAGGTTTCAACTTCTGTTATGGAACCGTACCACAGCCCGCTTGATATTAAACACCCATCTTACACCAATCTGAATCGTTTGGTTTCTCAGATTTTGAAGCATGTTGCTATGTTCAATGAGTTCAACCAGATTTGTGCAGATCGATCTCCAATGCAAATATGTTTTGTACAAGTATCTGTCGGAGCTGCAGATTCTTGTTTGTCATGTACAAATCAACTCGATCAGCTGCATTAGAAATTGATCATAGATGTGCTTAAGTTGCCATGAACAGAGGCATGCACAGAACCTCTGTGCACGGGCAGAAGATCAGAGGTGCAGAATATGAACATCAGAGGCTGATGCACAGAGCCTTTGTAAGCTATCCAGAGCGTGCAGAAGTTGATATTCAGAATGCTCTTAAGAGGCACAGAGAGGCTCTTAAGTTGTCCGCAGAGCCTTTGTGACCAAAACCACATAAGAGCAGCGACTAGAAGGGGGAACCAGAGGTAGACCCAAGCACATATTTCAAAGGTCGATGGTCTAGAGGTCGTAATGATCCAAGTGCTCGAAACCCGAATTTTTCAAATTTTCTGACAACATTGCGCTGTTTTAGACACACGCACACAACTTTTTACTCGAAGCTCCGATTTACATGAGTCCAGTTGCGTTGGATTGCCAAAACACAGACGTATGACTTTGATGTTTTGAGTTTTCTCAAATTCCGTGATCTGATATTCCAAAATCTGTGTCAAAGTCTGTGTTAGGGTGCTGACCGAAAGCATCGCATTTCACTCGTGCTCTTTCCGCTTTTAAGAACGTTGTTCTCTCGACGTTTCTTCATGGTTTCAAGCTACATATATGACATATTGATTTTAACTCCCTCCTCAATTATTCAAGTTTAAGGCTCGGTGTTGAACGCTTACTCAACGGGATTTAAGAGTCAAGTTATCTGTTTTGACGACCGTTCTGCGCATCTGAGGGAAAACTTGCACAATTCACTCATTTTTCATCCAAAATGGATGAATCAAAGCTCGTTGGAAAGTTAAGAGGTTGGAGTTAAATGTGGATGCCTTATGTTTTCTCTCAATCAGGCTCCTTGATGGTCAAAAACAGCGCTGAAATTGAGCCGTGAAAGTTGGATAAAATGGGGTAATTCGTCCAAGTCTTTCAAGAAGATGGGCCTACATTTGAGGGGGAGCTTGTGATGCTTTGAAGACTCGAAGAAAGGCACACCAAAGCTTCTAAAGAAAGCAAGGGGGAGACTATATGATGATGGTTTCTTAATAAAACATTAGGGGGAGATTGTTAGCTCAAATTTAGCCCCTAATTTGATGGAATGTTTTATAAAGATATGTATTTTGGGCTTTATAATTATTTTATGGTCTTGGGCTTATTATTTGTAAATGGTCCCTATAAAAAGGTGTTAAGGGTTCATTTTCTCAGTAGGTTTTTGGAGAGAACACACTTTACACACACAGACTAGGTGAGTCCATGAGAGTCGATTAAATGTTTGGTGTGGTGTTCTTCCAATTTCCCCTCCATTGATCATCAATCAAAGCATATGAGATTAGTTCTTGAGGATTATTGTTGTTAATTTCTATCTTATATCTACATTTCTATGGAATTCTTCAATTGTTTGTCTATATTGGGATCTAACAAAGGTTGTACTCGAACATTGAATCAATGAATGTGGTATTAGTAATGGTTGAACTGATCCGAATAGGGGGTTTTATGGAGGAAGGGGTTTAACACGAGGTGATGGTTTGATTGGGAGAAGGGTTTTGATCGGAGGTAGGAGGGGGACAATCAGTGGCAGTGGAGAAAAGTCTTGATGGTGATTGTTGGTTGTTAGGAGAGGAAAAGATAACAATAGATAGAGGACTAGAGATCGTCCTTGTGTTCGAATTTTGGTCAAAGTGAAGTTTGTGAAGTCTTTGGAGTTTGGACGGAGTGATATGTTCATGAAGATAATGAAAGGTGGTGTTCTTATATGTGTGTGTGTATATATGTGGTCCAGTTCATTTGTTACCCTTATTTTTGGTATTGACTTTATGAACCAATCCAAGCCCTTAATCTTGAAAATGAACGGTTGATATTTGACATATTATAAAAGGTAATTAAATGAGGTATGACGTAATAAGGGGTGTGAACCATAGAGGGGTAATTTAGGAAAAAATAACCCCCATTTCTTCTATCATTATTTTGCTCCATTAATTTCTCTTCTTAGCAAACGAAACCTATGATTGTTCCAAGATTCAAAACATTGTGTTCAAATATGGGTGTTCATGTGTGTTCACCATATTTGTAAATATATTGCTCATTATTGATCCAGTTTAGATGCATTGGTTCATATAATGGTTATTCATGCCGGCATGTACTCATTGTACTTACACATATGGGTGCACATTAGTGTGCACCATATTTGCTCATACAATTGGATCACATTGGTTTGTTCATATATGTGTGTTCATTTGTGTTCACCATAGTTATTCTTATACATGTTCATCTTTGTCACCATATTTGTTCATATATTGTTCATTATTGTTCCAGATTAGCATAATTTGGTTTATGTTCAGCTTATTATATTCAGTCCATTGTAGTTTTGGCCCATGTGTTGCATATTCATTAAGGAATATATAGATTGGTTTCAATCCATATGAGTAGATGACAATGGATTGTTCATATCTATTCATACGAATATCATTGTATCAGCAACGGTTTGTTCATATATGGGTGTTCATTTGGTTTCACCATATTTGATCCATCGTATTTGTCCTTCCATTGTTCATTATTGTTCAACATATTTGATCCACGATATGGGTGTTCATCTGGTTTCACCATATTTGATCATATGCATGTTCATTGTGATCCACCATATTTGTCTTTCCATCGACATCGTTCATAAGCCCGGAATTAATCATGTCGATCAACGATATTGAGTTGATTATTGTTATGTTCATGATGATTTTAGAATGAAAATGTATATGGACTAAAAATTCAAAACACACCACTAGCTAAAATCATGGCTCATCTAGTTTTTGTAACTCCTAATTAAATAGGTCAAATATTGTCAATTTTTAGAATTTCCCTTCGTACCCTTATGCATTAATTACACATGCAATCAACAACAACAATCACAAAGTTAACAACTTTTTCATGGATAACAAAAGATGCATGCGTGAACTCATATGAATGTATGTATGTGTGTGTGTATGTGTGTGTGTATGTGTGTATGTATATATAGACAAGTTCAAATAAAAAGTCTAATTATCGTGAGAAGTTAAGAGAAGGTTCATATGTAAATCATTGAAAAGATCTATTTAAAGATGCACACGTGAACTCATATGAATAATCTTAACGTTGATTCACATATGCATATTTAAACATATTTTGTCAATGATTCACATATAAACATTTTCTTAACATTCCCTTTTTACCTTCTCATGATATTTTGCCTTCCTAAATGAACCTCACATTATATATAAACATATATATATATATATAGACAGAGGTTCAAGGGAAAACCTCAAATAAATATATATATATATATATATATATATATATATATATATATATATATATATAGGGAGGATCAAACAAAAACATGGTCAAAATAAGAGACAAGAAACCAGCCAAATTGCATGTGATTTCACCTGCGATTACGATCATGGTGAACGCAAAGGTGAGCGGGCGGCCTAGCTCGCGAACTCAGGTCGCTGCAAAAGTCGCGTAAATCACATGTGATTTGCCGTTTTCATCTTTTATTATTTGTTTATTATTCTCGTATGACCCCCCCCCCCCCTTCTCTCTCTCTCTCTCTCTCTATCTATCTATATATATATATATATCTTTTAAAAGAAACTGAATTAATATTAAATGACCAATCTAACCCTAAGATAATATTTTATTTAACGGAGTTGGTGTGAGGGACTTAGGGCGTGTAAAAATGTAAACCAGATGGACGTTTTCCGTAAATATTTCAGATTAAGGACGCACAGTACAATTTTGAGTAAACCATAGGACCAAACATGCAATTTACTCATGATTCTATTAAGAGGTAACGTCTTATTCACTTAAGTGGTGTTTGTTTTTTAAGAAATGCTGAATTTTGAAGTCTTACTTGAATTATGATTGATAAAAGGTGGTGCTAAAATCCGAAATCTGAATATATTAGATTGTTTATGACAAAAGTTTGATGTGTAATTATCTATTTTATCCCTGAAAATGTTATACGGTTGAATTTATAAAACCATGAATTCATTTTAACTAAATATACTACAGTCTATTTTTAACACATTTAAAAATTCATTTAAAATACATCAATTGATTCAAACACAATAGAAAATATGAATAAGGTCTCATAACAACTAAAATCAATCTTCATTTTGCATTAATTGTGTCGCAATTTCTTCTCTTAAACTAGCCATATGTGTTTCGTCAGCGATACTCCCATGTGATTGAACATTGTCAAGATCGAAAAATTCTAATGAAGAATTTAATTAACACACTCAGAAACAATGTTAAAGAAGTTGCGGAAAAACACTCTAACAGTAAATCAATGGAACAGTACTTGAATGCAAATCACAAGTTATATTGATTAACTTAATGATTACAAACACAACCTCAATCTGTTGAACAGGCTCAACAGACGTTCAATACTTCTCTATTGAAAGGACTTCTAAGAACCTTGAGGTTAATTCTCTAAACAAACGTATATGAAAAACTTGTAAAACTTGTATCTCTTATGCTAAACATCTAGACTATATATACAGAGTTAATTACAAGATAATTATCAAAACAAAATTGATCTTTCATAATCCATTCCATAATTATCTTCATCTCTATCTTCAGCTCCTATTCTTTCTCTTCAAGCAATATCTTCATAAGCAGTGTTAACTTCATTCTTATCCAGCAGCATTAACATCCTCAGCAGTATTAACATGCTTGCAGTATTAACCCTTCACTTGCAGTAGTAATCTTCAAGCAGTACTAACTATTCAAGTAGCAGTACTAACTCTCCAAGCAGTACTAACTATTCAAGTAGCAACACTAACTCTTCAAGCAATATTAATTCTACTAGCAGTAGTAATATTTCATCTTACAGTAGTAATACCTTTCAAGTAGCATCATTATTCATCCTTAGCACATTCAGACCCAACAATCTCCCCCTAACTTAACTTTTCAAAATGAGAAGTTAAGTTCTTCAGCATAGGGTCTTCATGATGCTTTCAACACTTCAGCTTAATTTCCCAGATTTGGATCCAATCCCAGACTTTGATTAATTGTCCTTCTAATCACAATTCTGACCATTTTTGATCCTTTAGCACATACCAGCTTGGCTTTCAACATCCCTTCCAACTTAGCTTTGCTGTGGTCATAGATCTTGTCAACCAAGTAGTACTCATGATAGCTTTTGTCAATTGTGATCATGTAGACACCACAGTTTTCAAATAACATCCAATGATCAATCTTTTTGAATCCATACTCATGATGTCAGTCTTTGATCCTGTACTTCACTCTTTCAGGCTCAAACATCATGCATAAGTACTCCATGGCAATCTTGATTAAGCTCATTTCAGTTCCTTGCAACACAGATTCATACAGCTTTATTCCAACTTTGTACATTTCCTCCAAGTCAGCTCTGGAAAAACTTCTAATCACTTTTCCCCAAGTTGCATAAACCTCAAACTGATCACCCATTCTTTTGAATCTGAAATATTCTTTTCTGTTGTCCTTCAGAATATCCCAAAAGATAATTTCTGGTGCTTTCATGGAGATAGGGTCAGCTTGCACTGGTTCTTCATTTGTCAAAGTCATGTACAAATGGAATTGCTCATTGGATTGTTTATTGGACTGCTCTTGATTCTGCTCTGGCTCTGCTGAAGATTCTGCTCTTGCACTTTCAATCTCCTTTTCAACTTCTTCAATTCTTGGCCTCTTTGCCTTAGGCTTGGTAGCAATAGATTTCTTTCTTTTGATAGCTCCAATCTGTTGAGTTAAAGTCTCTTCTTGCTTAGCTTCTGTCTTTTCTTTGATAGGAGTGCCTTCCTCACTGTCAGGGAAGGGCTGTTGTATGTTAAGGTCATGCCTTTCTTTCATCTTTCTTTCAACCTCTACCATTTGAGTGAAATCCCCTTGTAGTTTGGCCATCTCCTTCTTATACAGTTCTTCTATTCTACCATAAGACATGTTGGTAAACATCCCTTCTTTGACTCCAACTGACCCTTTCAGAAAGTTGATCATCTTTCTTCTTTCTTGATTGGACAGGAATGTCTTTGAAGGTTGTCTTTGTCTTGTCTTTAATGTCAGCTGTTGGGAAATTCAGAAATACACAAGTACAGTTAATGCTGCTAGAAGAAATTGATTACTACTTCTGAGATTAATGCTGCTAAGTCAAGATTAATACTTCTAGAAGGGATTACTACTGCTAAACAATTTTAGTACTGCTAGTAGTTAGTACTGTTGAACATTAATACTGCTCAAAGTATTAATGCTGCTGAAGACTTAGTGCTGCTTAAGAGATAATCAAGATTCGTGCAGATCAAGATGGAAGATTATGGAAAGCTTGGAGATAAAGATGGAAGATTATTTTGAAGATCTTTTATTATTTGTAATTATCTTTTATCTTCAGTATATATAGAATAGTTTGTGTGACAGCTGTCAAATTTTGATTAATGAGGTCAGCACCCTCAGAATAATTTATAAGTTTTGTCACTTTTTAAATTTTATTAAAAGCCTTTAAGATAAAAAGTTTCCCCGAAAAATTTAGAAGTTGCGTTAAATACCCGGAACAGTTCCGCATCTGACCGTCACTGTCCAGAAATGCCAAATAAATGAATAAAAGTCCAAAATTCTTAAATTATAAAAATTAAAATTTTAATTTCTCTTGCATTGCAAAATTTTCAAAATTGTCATCTATTTAGTAAAAATTGAGAATCAGGTGTTTCGGTTCTCAAATATATCTGATATTTATAGATTAGACTAGCAATTTAAATTAATAATACTAAATTAAATATTTTGTGGGTGAGTCACTTAGGACACTTGTCCTAAACCTACTCATTTTATTTATTTTAATTATTTTTTTTTATTTGAGAATCAAATTTAAAAGACAAGAGACACTTTCAATTTCTCATTTTAACTCTTCACCTCCTCTCTCTCCTCTCTCTCTTTTTTTCGGCCGAAAGCCACCACCACCACCACCATTTCCATTTTTTTTTCTTTCTTCATTTTCTCCTTCCATTACTAAGAATCAAGAATCCAACCAAGAATCTATCACCATTTTGAAGTTGGAATCCAAGTCTTCATCTCTTTTGTTAAAGGTAATCATTTAACCCTTCCATTTTTCTTCAAGTTATAATCAAAAGTGGTATGTTTTCATATCTTTTATGTAAATGTTGTATAATCCAAGTTGTGGAAGTGAAATGGGATGCATTAGTATCTATACATTTGCTAATGAACCATTTAATGATCTTCCAATGAAACTAGGGTTTCCATGTGTGTTATTTTGAGATTTTGTCAAAGAGATGATGATTTTATGAAATGTGGTTTTTGGTCCACAAAATTTATATTAAGGTTGGATTGAAATTTATGCATTTATATCAATTTTGTGTATAAATAAACTCTTAGGATGAGATTGTTCAATCTCATATGATTAAGAGTTCTATATAGTGTTAAATCACTAATCTAGTGTTTATGTTGTCTTGCATGTGGTTGAAAACTTGTTAATAAGATGGTTTACCTTTGATATTTATATAATATGAGTTTTTGACTCTTGATACAATGAGTGTTAGTATAAAGATGTTCTTATGAAGGAATTTTCTAAGTTCTACATGATTAAGAACATTGTAACAATATTAATGTCTTATCTTCTTTATTTTGTGTTCATGCATGCATTTGGATGAGCATTTAGATTGACATGAATCCATGATACATGTGTTAGTTTATCATGTGTTGAAAGGTGAAGACATGGTTTTAACCAAAAACCATGTCTAATGATCATTATTTGTGAGTTAAATTAGCATTCACATCATTCTAGAATCTGTCCAGAAAATGGACCTCACTTCTAGCTTACACAACTCACAAACCACATGTCCAAATTTGGGGTTTTTGCTTCTAAACTTCAGTTTAGAGTGTTAGCTTTCTAAAAAGTCCAAAAACATAGAATTTGGAGATAATTTGAGCACTTAAATGGATTTTATAAGAAAATGGTGCAATCTGTCCAGTGAAGACAGATTCATACACCTATTTTGTAGAGGCCATAACTCCCTCACTACTCATCCAAATTAAGTGAATCTTTTTCCAAATGTTAGGATTTTGAGTTAGGTTTGCATTCATATATGTATCACTAGCTAATTCCAAGAATTGATACCTCAAAAACCTGTTACAAGTGAGGTATGTCACTGATCCGAAAATCAGTGACACTTTATTTTATAAAAATGATTTGATGTACCAAAAGTTATTCAAAAATTATGAAAAAGTGCAGATTTAATCTAAACATACCATAGTTCCATCCTAAAATTTGTGATTAAATAATTCTCTTGAGAAGTTAAGTTTCCGTGTTGAAATTACCGGATAACTTTCTGGACAGCATGTGCTGTATCCAGAAAAGTTGTGTTATCAAGTTTAAGTAATGCCTTATTTTATTTTGGAACTTTGTTTAGACAAAATAATTATGGACTAAGAAACTTATTTGATGGCATTTCATGGGACAATTGGACATATTGGTTGGACACCGGAATAGGGTATTAATGTGTTTCTTATGGCAACTCTTATATAGGGAAAGTTAAGGCGTGACAAAACTCATTAAGTTTAAAGTAAAGTTTCACTCGTTGCTTGCATCAAGGTGAGTATTCACAGCCCCTCTTTTATCGTTTTACGTACTTTGGGGTGAAAAGCATGCTTAAGTACGATTTTAATGATTCATGAGTTAATTGAAATATTTTGCGCTGTTAAGTCGCCAAGGCTTGTTTTCAAGCATTTTAAAAAGTAAGATGTATGACGTTAAATAGTTGGTATGTTGAGTATTTAAGAGTTAGTCCCCAGACGACACTACTATTAACCCAGAAAATTGGGCCTATAGTATTAGTGGATAGCGCTATTTGGGCTTGACCAACCCCACTTCTTACAGCTGACGAGCTAGGAGTGCACTATACTAGAGAAGTGATTGAACATGTGGCGCTTGAGACCACCTCTGAGTCAAGGCACACGGGGCAAAAACAAGGGTCGGGGACGGTTTAGTAGTGGCTCAACCAAGTTTAAGTTATACCGACTCAAGTCATACGTAAAGCAATACTCATGAAATTTTCAAGTTAAGCTTTTGAGCACGATCATGCTCCAACTATCAATTCTTGCATATAAAACGTTTTGTGCATATTTAAAACTTGTGAACTCACCAACTCTTTGTAGTTGACCTTGGTTTTTATTCATGCTTTTCAGGAATCTAGAAGGTAATTCCATGATGCCTTATCAGCGTACTCATGTTTTGAAGCAAGACTATTTTTGCTTTATGCGTATCGTTATGTTTAAAAGATTTGGAATTTGTAAACAATGACGATACTATGTTCTCAAAAATGTAATGTAATTTGAATGTTAAGTAAATGTGGGTATGTTTATAATCTTGTGCTATGGCATCGGAGCTGTTATGCCTCGTGTTTCCGCTTTAGCGGGGTATGACAGTTTGTAATTGATATAACTTTTAGAATTCTGAATTTTTGTTTTTATAGAGAGACTCAACCTCAAGGTTTGTAATCCTAATTCTAGAGAAGTAGAATTCGTATTGGTGAGTCTGTTCATCAATATTGAGGTTGAGTGTTGAATCTTGTAACTTTAAAATCATTCGATAAAGTTTACAAGTTGTTCTTCTGATTCATTGTTTCATTGATTATTGAATATTAAAGTGTTATTCCGCAAACTCCTTTAATATTGTTTCTGAGTATTTTATTCTTGTTTAGAATTAAGATCCTGACAAGTGGTATCAGAGCTAGTATTCTCAGAAATCTTATTCATCATGGAAAACACAGCTGAATCAAACAGTACTCTGGTCTCAAAGGTTCCAATGCTCAGACCCAATGAATTTGACATGTGGAAGATTAGAATCAAACAATACATTCTCCTCACAGATTACTCTATGTGGGACATCATTGAGAATGGCCCATCTGATGCAGGAAAGATTGGTGAAGATGGAAAAAGAACTCCACCAAAGACTGATGCAGAAAGAAAGACAAGGCAGACAGAGATGAAAGCCTTGAGCACACTGCTCTTGGCCATTCCCAATGAATATCAACACCAATTTTGTAATTGCACTAATGCACAGATGCTCTAGAATTCTCTAGAGAAGAGATTCTCTGGTACCAAAAGTACCAAGAGAAATCAAAAGGCAATCTTGAAGCAACAGTATGAAAACTTTATGTCAACTAAGAATGATTCCATGACTCAAACTTTTGACATGTTTAACAAACTGATTGGTGAACTAGCTACTATGGGAGTACAGATTGATCAAGATGATGTAAACAGAAAGTTCTTAAGGTCCCTTGGAGATGAATGGACCATGTACACTGTTTCATTCAGACAGAATGATAAGTTGGAAGAGAAAGAACTTGATGATCTGTACAATGATCTTAGAGTATTTGAAGCTGAGGTGGAGGCAAAGAAGAAGCCTTCTGGAAATATTCATAATGCTTCACTCCTATCAGCATCAATTGATTCTAACTGCTAATCCTGAATCAGTTAATGCTGCTAATGGAGCAAATCAAGAAAATGGCACTGATTCTGTGTTTGAAGCCTTTCTTGCCAGCCATGGGAATTCCTCCTTAATTAATGATGATTTGGAACAACTTCATCCTGATGATCTAGAAGAGATGGATATTAAATGGCAGATGGCCATGCTTTCCATGAGGGTGAAGAAGTTCATAAAGAGGACTGGGAGGAACAACTTCTCCCAAAGAAGAGAAGATGGAGCAGGGTTTGATAAATCAAAGGTAGAGTGCTACAAATGCCATCTGAAGGGACACTTTGCCAGGGAATGCAGAAGTGGAGTGTCTCACAACAACAACTACCAACAAGCACAGTCTGGAAACCTCAACCATAACAGAAACTCTGCTCAATCCCTTGTTTCTCAACAAGGAATGAGGTTTGACTGGAGTGATCAAGCAGAAGAGGCTATCCAAAATCAAGCACTTATGGTTGAAGTATTTGATCTCCCATCTGAGGTAAGTTCTAATCTCTATTCTAAAACTTGCATAGACACTGTTAAAAGGTACAGGGATCACAACCAGAAGATGAGTGATGACCTTAAGAGATTAGAAAAGGATATAAAGGACTATGTGAGAATTGTTGAGAGGTTTGAGGAACAAATTAAAGGTTTTCAAGCCAATGAACTCCAACACTCATATGACACCAATTACTGGAAGTGGGAGAAAAAGGATCTAGAACTTAAACTAACCAAATCTAAAGAGGAGAGTGAAAGGTTAAGAGAGGAGCTAACCAAGGTTAAGCTTGATGTGGAAAAGTTTTCCAATGCTTCTAAAGCAATGGACGCTTTACTACAAACCCAGATTCATGACAAATTGAGAAGAGGAATTGGGTACAATGCCACACCTCCACCATATAACAACAATTACATCCCTCCTACCTCAGACTTGCTAGAAACCAAAGATAGGAAGGACTTGCCTGAGGGAGTCACTGAGATAGATCCCTTAGATGAAGTAGTTGTTGAGGATAAGACTGAGAAAGAGGTTGGTAAGAGTAAGGAGAACAAAGTGAGTGGTGAGATTCCTCTAGAAAATAACATTATCACCAATGAGGACTGTGGAAGGGCTTGGATCAAATCCAAGGACATAGAGAAGACAGAGGGAAAGTCTGGTAAGGTCCATTATAAACAAACCACAGTTGTGAATCCAGGTCCTTGCAAACAGTGTCCATGTAAGAAGAATGAGCCCCAAAAATGTGATAAAAAGAGGGGAAATCAAAGAAACTGGAATAATCAGTGGGCACAAAAACAAGGGGTTGATTTGAGTAAAATCAATAGACCAAAACCTTGTTTTATCTGTGGCAAATTGAATCATCTTGCCAAAAACTGTTATTTCAACCCTATGAACCAAAGGATGAACTATCAAAGATCTATGCAAAAACCCTTTGGTTATAGGAAGAAGGTTGAAAGGAATCATGTGGCTAAGAAAACTGTTAAATCTAAAAGCCACATGAAGAAAAAGTCTGTTAAAGAAAGTGTCAATATGTGGGTTCCTAAAAGCACTAAAACTGTTAGTACTGCTACCACAAATAGTGCTGCTGACAATGATAGTGCTGCTAGAAGTAATACTACTGCTAACAATGTTAGTACTGCTGACAGTGTTAGTACTTCATCAAAAGTTAATACTGCTAACTCTGTTAGTGCTTCTAAGGTTAGTACTGCTTCTAGTGTTTGTACTGCTAAGCCAATCATATTTACAAAGTACTCTAATAAAGAGTGCTCTAAGTTTAAAAACCTCATCAAAAAGGAATGTAAATACTTTGATGAGAAAGGGAGACCCAAGACCACTTTGGTTTGGGTCCCCAATCAATACTAATTGTTTAATCTTATGTGCAGGGCAACCAGCAGCTCAAGGGGAAGAGTATCTGGCATGTTGATAGTGGTTGCTCAAGGCACATGACAGGGAACATGTCATGCCTCAAGAATTTCAATAAAATTGATGGTGGTCATAAATCCTTTGGTAATACTCCAGATGGAGGTAAGATAAGTGGTAAGGGGGATGTAACCAAAGGTAAAATGACCTTTGAAGATGTATTCTATGTTGCAAGTTAAGGTACAACCTGTTAAGTGTATCACAAGTTTGTGACAAACAACATAGTATATTATTTACAGATTCTGAATGCATTATCCTTGCTCCTGGATTCAAGGTAGTTGATGAAAAGATGATACTACTAAGAACTCCTAGAAAGGATAATGTATATTGCTTAGATATGGAAAGTGTTTCAACTGATTCATCCCTAAATTGTCTTGTTTCAAAAGCTTCTTTGGATGAATCATCACTTTAGCACAGAAGGATGTGTCACATGAACTTTAAAACAATGAATAAACTTGTTAAAAACAACCTTGTAAGAGGTTTACCTTCCAAAGTCTTTTCATGTGATGATCATTGTGTTTCCTGTCTCAAAGGCAAACAACACAAAACTTCTCATAAGTCCAAAGAGTTGAACACAATCTCTAATTCTCTTCAGTTGTTGCATATGGATCTGTTTGGTCCTACAAATGTTATAAGTATAGGTAAGAAATCATTCTGCCTAGTTATTGTTGATGATTACTCTAGGTTTACTTGGGTATATTTTCTAAGGACTAAGGATGAGACAAGTGGACTGATCAAATCCTTTATTCTAAGAATTGAAAACCAAACTAATCAAAAGGTAAAAGTCATTAGGTCAGACAATGGTACTGAATTTAAAAATCATGACCTAAACACCTTTTGTGAGGAAAAAGGAATTGAGAGGCAATACAGTGCTCCTAGGACTCCACAACAAAATGGTGTTGCTGAGAGAAGGAATAGGACACTGATTGAAGCTGCTAGATCTCTGTTGGCAGATTCAAAACTTCCAATTACTTTCTGGGCTGAAGCAGTTAATACTGCTTGCTATGTCCAAAACAGAGTTCTAGTAGTCAAGCCTAAAAACAAGACACCATATGAGCTTTTAAATAACAGAAAACCTTTTATAGGTTTTTTCAAACCTTTTGGGTGTCCTTGTACCATTCTCAATACCAAAACTCACTTAGGAAAGTTTGATAGCAAGGCTGATGATGGTTTTCTTGTTGGTTACTCATCTCAGAGTAAGGCTTACAGAGTTTTTAATACTTCTTCTAGAATAATTGAGGAAAGTGACAATGTCAAGTGCAATGAGAACACACCAAATCCTATTGGATCTGGTCCTCAGTGGTTATTTGACATTGATTCACTAACTAACTCTTTGGGTTTCAGTAGTGATTATCATGCAGGTTCAGGAAGTGGAGGATCAGGGGATGAACAAGTACAAGTACAAGACATTATTCCTCAGTCTGTGATCTTTCCCATACCTACAATAGAGCCTGTTGATGTCTGTGCAAAAGAGACAATGACTGAACCAATTCAGAGTGAAGAAGAAGGAAGAGATGAGGAAACTCAAGTGCATGAAGAGCCAGAAGCAGCTGATGAGATCCCCTCAGCTGACTTAAATGATTCCAATCTGGATGTGGGAATCAATGAAGAACCTAGTCATCAGACTAGAACTTAAAAGAATCATCCTCCAGAGCTGGTCATAAAAGACATCTCTTCTCCTATGATAACAAGGAATCAAAGCAGATTTCAAGAGCTGCAAAATCAGCAACACACAGTACTCTCATGCTTTCTATCTCAGATTGAGCTTAAGAAGGTTTTTGAGGCAATGAAAGATTCCAGTTGGATAGAAGCTATGCAAGAAGAGTTACTGCAATTCAAATTGCAAGAAGTTTGGGACTTGGTGGACCTTCTAAAAGGTCATAGAGCTATTGGCACCAAGTGGATTTTTAGGAACAAAAAGGATGAGAGAGGTATTGTGATCAGGAACAAAGCAAGGCTTGTGGCACAAGGGTACACTCAAGAAGAAGGCATTGATTATGAAGAAGTGTTTGCTCCAGTGGCAAGGGTAGAAGCAATTAGGCTATTTCTAGCCTATGCCTCATACATGAAGTTCAAGGTATACCAAATGGATGTGAAGAGTGCCTTTCTGTATGGTACAGTTGATGAAGAAGTATATGTCTGTCAGCCCCCTGGATTTGAAAATCCATCATATCCTGACAGAGTATACAAACTGAAGAAAGCACTTTATGGCCTTCATCAAGCCCCAAGAGCATGGTATGATACTCTGTCTACCTATCTCTTGGATAATGGGTTTGAAAGAGGAATAATTGACAAGAACCTCTTCATTAAAAGAAGCAAGAAGGACATCCTATTGGTTCAGATTTATGTGGATGACATCATCTTTGGATCCACAAAAGATCAGATGTGTAGAGACTTTGAAAAGTTGATGCACAAGAGCTTCAAAATGAGTTCAATGGGTGAACTTACCTTCTTCCTTGGGCTTCAAGTGAAACAGAAGAAAGATGGGATCTTCATAAGCCAATCAAAATATGTGAAAGACATCCTGGACAAATATGGTCTAACAGACTCAAAGCCAGCAAGCACACCTATGGAGACTCATAAACAGATCACCGCTGATCTTGAGGGGGAGGATGTTGATGTCCATCTATATAGATCAATGATTGGATCACTCATGTATCTCACAGCCTCAAGACCAGACATCATGTTTCCAGTGTGTTTGTGTGCCAGATTCCAAGTCAATCCAAAGCAATCACATCTTCAAGCTGTTAAAAGAATTTTCAGATACTTAAGAGGGCAACCTAGACTAGGTCTTTGGTATCCATATGAATCCAACTTTGACTTGATTGCTTATTCAGATAGTGACTTGGGAGGTGCTAACATGGACAGAAAGTCTACTTCAGGAGGATGTCAACTTTTGGGTGCAAGACTAGTATCCTGGCAGTGTAAGAAACAAACCACAGTGTCCTTATCAACAACAGAAGTTGAGTATATTGCTGCTGCAAGTTGCTGCTCTCAGGTTCTATGGATTCAAAATCAGATGCTGGACTACGGGGTAACCTTTCTTCACACTCCAATCTTCATTGACAATAGCAGTGCTATAAGCATTGTTAACAATCCAGTCAAGCACTCCAAAACAAAGCACATTGAGATCAGGTATCACTTTATTAGAGATTGTAATGAAAAGAAGCTAATTCAAGTTGCTAAAGTTCTTACTGACAACCAGTTTGCAGATCTATTCACTAAAGCTTTTGATGTGGGTAGATTCACTTTCTTGGTCACAAGTGTGGGCATGATCAACTCTGAATAAGCTCATGTTTTAAAAAGTGTTTACATACCTGTTTTTGGTTTATTCTTTGGTGCTACTAACATCTTTCTCAGGAAGTTATTATCTTGCTCAGAGTACCTTAAGCTTCAAAAAGTGTAAGTATAGTTAGTGCTGCCAGTGCAGTTTTAATACTGCCAGTGCACAGTTAATACTGCTCTCAGTTAATACTGCTAGTTAGTTAATACTGTTAGTGGTTACTACTGCTCTCAGTTAATACTACTAGTTAGTTAATACTGTTAGTGGTTACTACTGCTCTCAGTTAATACTGCTAGTTAGTTAATACTGCTAGTGGTTAATACTGCTCTCAGTTAATACTGCTAGTTAGTTAATACTGCTAGGAGTTAATACTGCTTATGTCCCGAATCGTATAAATACCCTTTTTGCCCGCCCAAAAGTTCATAACGACTCTTTGCTTTCTATTCATCTGCTCTCTAACCCTTTTCTCTCAAGCACCAAGTGTTGCAGTCAAGATTACTCAAGCACAATGGCATCCATGACATTCATTGATGAGTACAACGAGATTGCGATGCTACAGAAGCTGAAACAAGCTGCTGGATTTCACCAGGTTGTGGATTTTCTCAAGTCCAGCCACATTGCCCATGCTCTTACTGTGTCGCCAACTATCTACATAGAGCATCAAAGACAATTCTGGGCAAATGCCACCATAGTCACAGAGAATGGTGTGCAGATTCTGAAGACAAGGGTGTGTGACAAACCCTTGTCAGTTTCTGAAGAGGTGATACACATCTGTCTACGTCTAGACGATGCTGCAGGTATTACTTCTATTCCAAATCAGGACTTGTTCTCAAATTTGTCAAGAATGGGGTATGGAGGCCAATTGGGTGGTTTCAAATTCTCAAAAGAAAAATTTTATACCCAATGGCGTTTTCTTGTTCATACCCTGATGCACTGCATTTCCAAAAAGACTACTGGATGGAGTGAGTTTAGCAGTACCATTGCATATGCTTTGGTCTGCTTAGCCACTGCCAGAAAGTACAATTTCTCAAGAATGATTTTCAGTGATCTTGTATCAAACTTGGGAAGCAAAAAGAGTTTTTACATGTACCCAAGGTTTGTACAGGAAGTTATAACTCATGAATTGACGGATATGCCTCACTTTGATGAGGTATATGTACCAAAAATCCCCAAAGGTAAGGTCTTTTCAAACATGAAAAGATCTCCATTGGACTCGGAAGGAGTTGACACCCCATTGTTCTCTACAATGATGGTGGTGTCCCACAATGAAGAAGGTATGGCAGCAGGGTCAAGGCCTTCATTAGACCATCCCACTGCTAGCCAATCCCAACCTTCACCCTCCATATCAATCCCTCAGTCTCTTGTTCAAAAGCCAACTTCTCCAATAACCCAAACTTACATAAGGAAAAAGGTAAAAAGGCTCCTTCCCTTCTTGTACCTTCACCCACTGAGCCTTTAAGCCCTCTAATAGAGAATTCTCCATTAGAGAATATCTACAGGGAAACCACAAGGGTGTCTCCCAACCCCAAGGAGGTGCTCACTGAGGAGATGTTTGAGCATATGGGTGCTAAGGCTGCCACTACTCCTGCTAGCACAGAGGAGGTCAGTGGTAACATAAATAAGACCTTCCCCATGGCAACTTTGGGTGAGCAATCATCCAAAGGTCCCTGGTGCCAAGAACCCAAGGGGTGGAGAGTGCTTCTGTTAGGCAGAAGGCTTCCACTACTAAAAGATCCCATGATCCTTCAAAAGGGGGTAACACTCCTGGAGAAGGTGAGGACAGATATAACTACCAAGAATTGATGGATGCTATGGGAAGTATCAACTTGGATGTCATCAACCAAGGAAAAGACATAGAAGAGCTGAAACTAATAGTCCTGTCTCAACAAGCTCAGATTTCCAAACTGAAGAACTTGGTGAAGATATTAGTCCAGAAAAAGAGGAAGAAACAGTTTGTGCTTAGAAGAAGGAAACCAGTAACTGATGCTCCCAAAAAGGGGGAGTCAGAAGCTGAGGACAAAGTGGAAGCTGATACAGATAAGGGGGAGAAACATAGTGTTGAGGAGGAGATTGATGAAGTAAGTAAAGAAACAATACAAGTAGCAGAAACATCAAGCAGAGCAGCAGTAACATTTAATGCTGCTAGTTCAAGCCAAGCAGCAGAAACGGTTAATACTGCTGAACTGAAAGAAGCAGCAGAAATAGTGCAAGAAGTTCTGACAGATCTTGAGATTGCAGAAACCTTAATCAAAGCCAAGCATGATACTCCCAAGGTCATCTCAAAGGCCAAAGGAGTTATCATCAAAGAACAAGGTGAAGTGATCAAGAAAGCTAGTGTTGAGAAGAAAGATGCAAGCAAAGATAAAGGCAAAGCTAAAATGGTGGAATCTGATCAACCAATCAAAAAGCAAAAGTTGGTTGAATCAGATGAAGCTTTGGCCAGGAAGATGCAAGCTGATATTGAGAAAGAAGAAAGAGTTCAAGTTGAAAAGGACAGGGAAATGGCTAAGGCTCTAGCTGCTGAACTGAATGAAGCTTATCAACAAAGCCTGGCAGCTGAAATTGCACAGAAGAAAGCTGCAAATCTGAAGAAATCAGTGGTGGTAAAAACAGCTGCAAACAAGAGACAACCCTCAAAGACCTTCCTAGGTACCCAAGAGAGAAACAAGATGATTACATTTCTCAAGGGTGCTGTAGGAGTCAGAAAGGAGATGTTCTCAAAGATGTCTTTTGAGAAGATTAAAGAGCTGTATGATTCAGAGATACTAAAGCTTCAAGGGAATGAAACTGCAAGGGTGGAAATGGAGAAAAGAATGAAAGAAAGCAATGACTTCATGATAGAAAAGCCTTTCCCTGATGAGCAAGAAACACCACCAAAGAAAGAAGCCACTCTTGGTGAAAGTCTAAGGACTTTAAAAAAAACCAAGATGATGGCAAGGAGAAAGTCAATCAAGAAGCCTAGAATAGCTACAGAATAAGCTGAGAAGGTTGCTGAAGAAGAAGAGGCACCTAAGCCATCTGAACAGAAAGAATCAGCAAGAACTGATGATGTAAATATGTACATGGTAGTGATGGACAAAGTGCATGAACCAATTTCAGCTGAACCTGTTGGAGTGAAGCCTCCTGAAGTTATTCTATGGGACACAATGAAGGTTGATGGCAAGGAATACATAAGGCTCAAAAGAAAGGATGAAAAGTATGAAGTGTATAACACTTGGGCAAAGATTGTAAGAACATGCTCCAGGTCAGATTTAGAAGAGATGTTTGGCATAGGAATGAAGTTGTATGCAGATCAACTGAAAGCTCCAGAGATTTCAATTACAAAATTAGTGATGGAGTATCTGTGTATGATGTTCAAACCTGAAGAAGTGGAGCATGTGATCAGAAATGTGTTCAAAACTGTCAATAATTGGACTCTATATGAAACTAGTCGAGTATATGCACTAACTATGGACATAAATCACATAGAGTACTTCCTAGTGGATAGAGTGTACAATCACAGCAGACTGAAGCTTCATGCAATGTTGAAGAAGAAGCTAGGATGTGTTCCAGATTCAGAGATGGCTAAGTATTTGATTCAAAGAACAATCAATCAAAGTTTGGGGTTGGATGCAAATACAGGTGTATGAGCCATGAAGTTTTGGGAGCATCTAAGAAGACCATCTGAAAACTTGACTTCTCTTCCTAAAAGTCAAGTTAGGGGGAGATTGTTGGGAAATTCAGAAATATACAAGTACAGTTAATGCTGCTAGAAGAAATTGATTACTACTTCTGAGATTAATGCTGTTAAGTCAAGATTAATACTGCTAGAAGAGATTACTACTGCTAAACAATTTTAGTACTACTAGTAGTTAGTACTGCTGAACATTAATACTGCTCAAAGTATTAATGCTGCTGAAGACTTAGTGCTGCTTAAGAGATAATCAAGATTCGTGCAGATCAAGATGGAAGATTATGGAAAGCTTGGAGATAAATATGGAAGATTATTTTGAAGATCTTTTATTATTTGTAATTAGCTTTTATCTTCAGTATATATAGAATAGTTTGTAATCGATATAAGATAACTTTTAGAATTCTGAATTTTTGTTTTTATAGAGAGACTCAACCTCAAGGTTTGTAATCCTAATTCTATAGAAGTAGAATTCGTATTGGTGAGTCTGTTCATCAATATTGAGGTTGAGTGTTGAATCTTGTAACTTTACAATCATTCGATAAAGTTTACAAGTTGTTCTTCTGATTCACTGTTTCATTGATTATTGAATATTAAAGTGTTATTCCGCAAACTCCTTTAATATTGTTTCTGAGTGTTTTATACTTGTTTAGAATTAAGATCCTGACATCAGCCTTTGCCTTGATGCCTTCTTTGTTACTTTCTTAGCAGCAGCAGCAGTCTTTAAACTCCTTTGAAATTCTTCATTAAGCTTTGTAGATAACTCCAAAGCTATCTCTCTGTCTTTTGCAGATTGGATTTCTTCTTCCATTACCATCTATTCTTGCAGTTTCTTTGCTAGCCCTTCATCCAAATCAATCTGTTTCAGCTTCTTCATTGGTTTCTCAGACTCAACCACTTTCTCTTTCCCTTTCTTTTTGATCTCTTCCTTACTGATCTTTTTCTTTATCTGTTCTGATTCTCCTTCTTTAATGACCACTCCCTTAGCCTTTTGAGTGGCCTTGGGAGTGTCATTCTTTGCATTTACTAGAGTCTCTGCAATTGCTATTTCCTCTGCAGGCATACCTGTTTCAGCTGCAACTTTCTCTGTTTCTACTACTGTTGTTACTACTTCTGGTGTAATTACTGTTGCTGATGTAGTTTCTACTTCTTTTGATGTTTCTGCTTCTGCATCAATCTCCCCCTCAAAATGAGATTCCATTCTAACAGGGCTTTGCTTTTCAACTTCAGCTTGACTCTCCCCCTTTTTGGAAGCATCATGAGGAATGCTCCTTTTCTTCAATACAAATTGTGTTCTTTCCTTTTTGTGCACCAGCTTAAGAACCATCTTTTTGAGTTTATCAATCTGCCCCTGTTGGGAGATAATTACCTTTTGCATTTCCTTTATTTCTGCACCCTGTTTGAATACATCCAGATTGACATTGGCAATAGTTTCCATCAATTCCTCATAGTTATATTTGTCCTCACCTCCTTTGGGTGTGTTGACCACCCTTGAAGGATCCTTGGATCTTTTAGTAGAGGCCTTCTGCCTAGAAGAAGCACCTTCTACCCCCTTGGTTTCTTGGCACCTGGGACCTTTGGATGATTTCTTACCCAAAGTTGTCGTGGGGAAGGTCTTAAAGATGTTCACACTGTCCTGCCCTGCACTTTGTGCAAAGTCAGTAGTGTGAGCCTCACTGCCCACATGCTCTTCCTCCTCCTTATTGAGTACCTTCTTGGGGTTGGGAGATACCCCTATGGTTTCCCTTTGGATATTCTCTGATGGAAAATACTCCATCAGAGGGCTTGAAGGCTTTGGGGGTGAAGGTACACGAAGGGAAGGAACTTTCTGCACCTTTTTCCTTATATATATTTTGGTGATGGGGGATGTTGGCTGGACAATAGGGATCTGAGGAATATTAATAGAACAGAATGGTGTGTGTAGGTCATCAATGGGGTGGTCAGATGTGGGTTATGACCCTGATGCCTCACCATGGGAAAGAGACACACCCATCATTGTAGAGAACAATGGAGTGTCTTGGCCAGAAAAGTCCTTGGAAGGCCTTTTCATGTTTGAGAACACTTTCCCCTTAGGGAGTTTTGGTACATATACCTCCTTGAAGGTAGGTAAATCTGTCAATTCCTTATTAAGTACTTCTTATACAAACCTTGGATACATATAAAAGCTTTTTGATTTGGTATCCAGGTTTGACATTAAATCATTTAAGATCATTTGAGAGAAATTAAACTTTCTAGAGGTCGCTAAGCAAACCAAAGCATAGGCTATGGTGCTGCTGAACTCACTCCAGCCAGTTATTTTTCTTGCAATGCAGTGTTGTAGGGTATGAACAAAGAATCTCCACTGAGGTGAAAATATGTTCTTGAAGAACTTGAATACCTCTGTGGGACCTTCATACCCCATACGAGTTAGAGCTTGGAAGAGATCTTCCTTAGGAAGAGATGTAATACCTGAGGCATCCTCTAAGCGTAGATGGATGCGAATACACTCTTCTGAGATGGTCAGGGGTTTATCACACACCCTTGTTTTGATGACCTGAGTGCCCTCTTCAGTGTGGATGGTAGCATTTGCCCAAAATTGTCGTAGATGTTCCACACAGATTGTGGGATTGACAGTGAGGGCATAGGCAATGTGGGACGATCTGAGGAAATCCACAATTGGATGAAAACCTTCAGCCTGTTTGGGTTTTTGCATCATAGCAACCTCATTGTGTTCATCAAGGAATTCTAGTCCTGCCATCGTTCTGATTGATTCTAGGGTTCGAATCGCAATTAGGGTGTACACTGGTGAGCAAGAAATCGAGAGAAAGAGTAGCAATGGAAGTTTAAAGAGTCGTTTGTATTTTGGAGGTCACAAAGGGTATTTATAGGTGGAGGGTTTCAGTTAGAAGCAGTACTAAGTACTCTAGCATTATTAACCAGCTCGCAGTATTAACTCAGAGTAGCAGTAGTAAAACATACTCGCAGTACTAACACAGACTAGCAGTATTAACACCTACCAGCAGTAGTAACACTGATTAGCAGTATAAATAAAGCCAGCAGTAGGAACTTTTGCACTGGCAGTATAAACCACCTAGCAGTAGTAACCATACTTGACCATATTGGAACTGACATCATGAGTAATAGACAGAGCAGTATTAACTGAACTAGAAGTACTAAGTATTCAGTTGAAGCAATCTGAAACACTTAAACACACAAGGTTAGCAGCACCATGCACAATATAAAATGAGAAAGTAAGCAGGAAGGAATCTATACAAGTACATGAGTCAAAAGATAATAGGCTTATTCAGAGTTTATCATTCCCACACTTGTGACCAAAAATGTGAATCTACCCACATCAAAAGATTTAGTGAATAGATCAGCAAATTGGTTACTTGTATGGACTTTCACAACCTGAATTAGCTTATTTTCATTACAGTCTCTGATAAAATGGTACCTGATTTCAATATGCTTTGTTTTGGAGTGCTTGAATGGATTATTAACAATGCTAATGGCACTGTTATTGTCTATGAAGATTGGAGTGTGAAGAAAAGTCATACCATAATCCAGCATTTGATTCTGAATCCAGAGTACTTGTGAACAGCATCTTGCAGTAGCTATATACTCTGCTTCTGTTGTAGAAGTGGACAATGTGGTTTGTTTCTTGCACTGCCATGACACTAGTCTTGCACCTAAAAACTAACATCCTCCTGAAGTTGACTTTCTATCCAAATTTGCACCACCCAAGTCACTGTCTGAATAAGCAAGTAGGTCAAATGGTGAGTCATGAGGATACCAAAGACCTAATCTAGGTTGGCCTTTGAGATATCTGAATATCCTCTTGACTGCTTGAAAGTGTGACTGCTTAGGCCTTACTTGAAATCTTGCACACACACAAACAGAAAACATGATATCTGGTCTTGAAGTAGTGAGATACATGAGGGAGCCAATCATGGATCTATAGAGATGAACATCCACATCCTCCCCCTCAAGATCTATAGTGATCTGTTTGTGTGTCTCCATGGGTGTGCTTGCAGGCTTTGAATCTGAGAATCCAAACTTAGTAAGAATGTCCTACACATACTTGGATTGGCTTAGAAATATCCCATCTTTCTTCTGCTGAACTTGTAGCCCAAGAAAGAAAGTAAGTTCACCCATAGAACTCATCTTGAATCTTTTGTGCATCAAATCTTCAAAATCTCTGCACATTGGATCTTTTGTGGATCCAAAGATAATATCATCCACATAGATTTGCACTATTAGGATGTCCTTCTTCTTCCTCTGAATGAACAGAGTCTTGTCTATGATTCCTCTTTGAAAACCATTTTCCAAGAGATAGGTAGACAAAGTGTCATACCATGCCCTTGGTGCTTGATGTAGCCCATAGAGTGCCTTCTTCAATTTGTATACTCTGTCAGGATAATTTGGATTCTCAAACCCTGGAGGCTGACAGACATACACTTCTTCTTCAATTCTCCCATACAGGAAAGCACTCTTTACATCCATTTGGTAGACCCTGAACTTCATGAAAGAAGCATAGGCTAAAAATAGCCTGATTGCCTCAATCCTGGCCACTGTTTCAAATACCTCTTCATAATCAATTCCTTCTTCTTGAGTATACCCTTGTGCCACTAATCTGGCCTTGTTCTTTATTACTATTCCTCTCTCATCTTTCTTGTTCCTGAAGATCCATTTAGTGCCTATAGATCTGTGTCCTTTTGGAAGGTCAACCAAATCCCATACATCCTGCAGCACAAACTGTAGTAGCTCCTCTTGCATTGCTTCTATCCAGCTTGGATCCTTCATTGCATCATATGCCTTTTTGGGTTCAACCTGTGATAGAAAACAAGATAGTAATCCTGATTGTATGTCCTTCAATCCTCCCAACTTGCTTTGATTCCTTGTGACTATAGGAGAATTGATGTCACCAATCACCAATTGAGGAGGATGATTTTTCTGAACTCTTGTTTGATGAGCATCCTCTTCATTAATATTTGTTTCCAGATTAGAGTCATTCTTTTCAGGAGTGTTGCCACCAAAAACTGAAGAGTTATCATCATTTGTGTCATCTTCTGCCAAACATGGCATCTCAGGACCTTTGATTCCTGAATCTGAGGGTTGATCTTCCTTTTCACCTCTGTCCTCTTCATTCTGAGCTGGTTCAGTGTCCTTTGATTCTGAAGTATCTTTCTTATCTTGGTCACAGAATTCAACAGGATCAGCAGTAGGTGTTGGGAACAACACAAACTCTTGTCTTTGTACTTGTACATTTTCTGTCCCTGTTCCTGCATTATGCTCATTACTGAAGCCCAAAGAATTAGATAGTGAATCAAATTCAAATAGCCAATCAGGACCTGAACCAAGTTGATTTGGTGTGTTTTCATTGCATTTGACATTGTCACTTTCCTCAATAATCCTAGAAGAGGTGTTGAAAACTCTGTAGGCCTTACTTTGAGATGAATATCCAACAAGAAACCCATCCTCAGCTTTGCTATCAAACTTGCCTAGGTGAGTTTTGGTATTGAGAATTGTGCAAGGACACCCAAATGGTTTGAAAAAACCAATAAAAGGTTTCTTCTTTTTAAAAAGCTCATAAGGTGTCTTGTCTTGGGATTTCACTACTAGAACTCTGTTTTGAACATAGCAGGCAGTATTAACTGCTTCTGCCCAAAAAGTGATTGGAAGTTTTGAATCTTCCAACAGAGATATAGCAACTTCTATCAGAGTCCTATTTCTCCTTTCAGCAACACCATTCTGTTGAGGAGTCCTAGGAGCACTGTATTGTCTCTCAATGCCTTTTTCCTCACAAAAGTTGTTTAGGTCATTGTTTTTAAATTCAGTTCCATTATCAGACCTGATGACTTTAACTCTTAGATTTGTTTGGTTTTCAACTCTAAGAACAAAGGATTTGATCAGTCCACTTGTTTCATCCTTAGTCCACAGAAAATAGACCCAAGTGAATCTAGAGAAATCATCAACAATAACCAAGCAGTAGGATTTCTTACCAATACTCATCACATTTGTAGGACCAAACAGATCCATATGCAGTAAATTAAGAGGTGAAGAGATTGTATTTATCTCTTTAGACTTATGAGAAGTTTTGTGTTGTTTTCCTTTAAGACATGCAACACAATGATCATCACATGAAAATACCTTTTGTGGCAAACCTCTTACAAGGTTGTTTGTCACAAGTTTTTTCATTGTTTTAAAGTTCATGTGACACATCCTTCTGTGCCATAGAGATGATTCATCCAATGAAGCTTTTGAAAATAAACAATTTAAAGATGAATCAGAAGCTACACTCTCCAAGTCTAAGCAATAAACATTATCCTTTCTAGGAGTTCTAAGTAGTATCATACTTTCATCAACTACCTTGAACCCTTGAGCAAGGATAATACATTCAGTATCATTGAATAATATTCTATGTTTCTTGTCACAGACCTGTGATACACTTAACAGGTTGTATCTCAATTGCTCAACATAGTATACATCCTCAAAGGTCATCTTACCTTTTGACACATTACCTTTTCCACTTATCTTTCCACCTGCTGGATTATCACCAATAGCAACATGTCCTCCATCAATTCTTTTGAAGTTTTGAAGGCAGGCCATGTTACCTGTCATGTGCCTGGAATAACCACTATCAACATGCCAAATGCTCCTTCCCTTGAGCTGTTGGTTGCCCTGCACATATAATAAAGCAGTTAGTTTTTAATAGGAACCCAAGCCAAAGTGGTCTTGGGTTTCCCATTCTCATCAACATATTCATATTCAGACTTGATGAGATTATCAAACTGAGGAATCTTATTGCTTGAATACTTTGTCAGAAGAATGGGCCTGTCACTAGAAGCAATACTAACTTGATTGGCAGTACTAACTCTGTTAGCAGTACTAACATCATTAGCAGTACTAATTGGGTTAGCAGTACTAACTTTGTTAGCAGTATTAACTGGGTTAGCAGTAGTATTGCTTGCAGCAGCACAATTTCTGTCAGCAGTACTATTTGAAGTAGCAGTACTAACAGATTTCTTTACTTTTGGAACCCAAACCTGGACAAATTTGTTTGCTTTCTTTTTCTTTAAGATACTCCTTGGCTTATTTGAAGTATTTTTCTTTGAATTAGCAAACTTATTCTGAGCATGAGATTTTATAGGTGCCCTTCTCACATTCTCAGCCATATGATTCCTTATTTGCTTCCTATAACCAACAGGATTTTGTATATTTCTTTGAAAAGTGATCTTTTGGTTAATAGGATTGAAATAACAGTGTTTGGCTAGATGATTTAACTTACCACAGATAAAACAAGGCTTTGGTCTGTTTATTTTTTTCAGATCAATTCCTTGTTTTAAAGCTCACTAATTATTTATGTTTCTTTGATTTCCCCTTGTTTTATCATGTTGTTGGGGCTGATTTTGTTTACAAGTATAGGGATTAACAACAGTGGTTTGCATGTAATGGACTCCTTGTACCTTTCCCTTCCCTCTCTTAGAACTTTCAGCCTTTTCACTCTTTACAAAAGGTTTACCCCCCCCCCCCCCCTTTCATTAGTAAGGATATGATTTTCTAAAGGAATTTATTTAAGGTCATCCTTATTCTTACCCTTAGTGGTCTCTTCTTTAGTCTCTTCCTCAATCACTACACTGTCAAGAGGATCTACATCTGTGGCTCCTGCAGGTAAGTCTATTTTTTCTTGTCTTTCTAAGAGGTCTAAAGTGGGAGGGATATAGTTATTGTGATAGGGTGGAGGGGTACTGTTGTATCCTAAACCTCTTTTCAGGTTGTCATGGACTTGAGATTTTAGAAGTGAGTCCATTGCTTTAGAAGCATTGGAAAACTTCTCAATGTCCAACTTGGCTTTCTCAAAATCACTCCTTATCTTCTCACATTCCTCTTCAGAATTTTTAAGCTTAATTTCTAACTGATTCTTTTCCCACTTCCAGTAGTTAGTATCATATGTGTGTTGAAGTTCATTGGCTTTGTATGCCTTAATCTATTCTTCCAAATTCTCAACAATCACAACATACTCTCTTCTATCTTTTTCTAACCTTTTTAGGTCATCACACATGCTTTGATTGTGATCCCTGTACTTTTTAACAGTTTCTATGCAAGATTTTGAGCAAAGGTTAGATTTTACCTCTATGGGAATATCAGTGCTTGCTGACTCTGAAACTTTAGCCATTAAAGCTTGATTCTGAACGGCTTCTTCTGCTTGGTCACTCCAATCAAATCCCATTCCTTCTTGTGAAACAAGAGCTTGAGAAGAGTTCATGTTGTTGAAGCTAGTGGACTGTGATGGTTGATGGTTGCTAGTATGCTGTTGAGGCATTCCACTTCTGCATTCTCTTGCAAAGTGCCCCAGCTTGTGACACTTGTAACATTCAGCCATGGATTTATCAAATCCAACTCCATCTTCTCTTTTCTGAGCAAAGTTGTTCCTTCCAGTCCTTTTGATGAATCTTTTTACCCTCATTGTGAGCATAACCATCTGCCACTTGATATCCATCTCTTCCAGATCATCAACATTTATCTGTTCTAAGTCATCATTAATTAGAGTGGAATTAGCATGACTGGCTAGAAAAGCTTCTAAAACTGAGTCATTAGATCCATCTTGCTTTGATCCATAGGTAGCACTAATTGATTCTGTATTAGCAGCAAAATCAGTAGAAGATGATAAAAGAGCAGCATTGTATGAGTATCCAGAGGGCCTCTTCTTTGCTTCTACCTCTGCTTCAAACACCCTAAGTTCATTATAGAGGTCATCCAGTTCCTTGTCCTCCAGTTGGTCATTCTGTCTGAAGGAGACAGTGTACATAGTCCATTCATCACCAAGAGATCTGAGAAATTTTCTGTTGACATCATCTTGATCTATCTGGACACCAACAGTAGCCAATTCACCAATTAACTTATTAAATCTATCAAAAGTTTGAGTCATGGACTCATTCTTTGTAGACATGAAGTTTTCATATTGCTGCTTCAGGATGGCTTTCTGATTTCTCTTGGTACTTTTGGTACCAGAAAATCTTTTCTCCAATGCATTCCATAGAATTTGTGCATCCGTACAGTTGCAGAACTGGTGTTGGTACTCATTAGGTATAGCCAAGAGTAGAGTGCTCAAGGCTTTCATCTCTGTCTGCCTCATCTTTCTTTCTCCATCAGTCTTTGGTGGAGGTCTCTTGCCATCTGCATCCATCTTTCCTCCATCAGAGGGACCATTCTCAATGTTGTCCCACATTGAGAAATCTGTGAGAAGAATATATTGCCTGATTCTGATTTTCCACATGTCAAACTCATTGGGTTTGAGCATGGGAACCTTTGATACCAAAACGCTATCGCTTGAACTATCCATGATTATAGGTTTCTGAGTTTTCTTGCTCTGATACCACTTGTCAAGATCGAAAAATTCTAATGAAGAATTTAATTAACACACTCATAAACAATGTTAAAGAAGTTGCGGAAAAACACTCTAACAGTAAATCAATGGAACGGTACTTGAATGCAAATCACAAGTTATATTGATTAACTTAATGATTACAAACATAACCTCAATCTGTTGAACAGGCTCAACAGACGTTCAATACTTCCCTATTGAAAGGACTTCTAAGAACCTTGAGGTTAATTCTCTAAACAAACGTATATGAAAAACTTGTAAAACTTGTATCTCTTATGCTAAACATCTAGACTATATATACAGAGTTAATTACAAGATAATTATCAAAACAAAATTGATCTTTCATAATCCATTCCATAATTATCTTCATCTCTATCTTCAGCTCCTATTCTTTCTCTTCAAGCAATATCTTCATAAGCAGTATTAACTTCATTCTTATCCAGCAGCATTAACATCCTCAGCAGTATTAACATGCTTGCAGTATTAACCCTTCACTTGCAGTAGTAATCTTCAAGCAGTACTAACTATTCAAGTAGCAGCACTAACTCTTCAAGCAGTATTAATTCTACTAGCAGTAGTAATATTTCATCTTGCAGTAGTAATACCTTTCAAGTAGCATCATTATTCATCCTTAGCACATTCAGACCCAACAAACATCTTCAGCCTCATCATTGTCATCGTCCCCTTACCCATTGGTTTAATCAAATTCAGAAAATAACTCGTTACTTAAACCTTCCGGTCAAGAGATTACCCGATGTGGTGTTTCCAAAGGCTGCATAATTGAAACTTCAACAACACATATAGAAGAAGGTGGTGATGAATATTGCAGACTTTGATGATATCGGTAGGAATTTTCCCAAGTAACCAAATCAAGGGAACCCAATATATCCCACAAAGTAGGGTTTAGGGGTAAGAAGGAGGGTTTAAGGGTAAATGTATACAGGTTTAGGGGTAAGAAGGAGTGTTTGAGGGTAAAATGTATACATACCTTGCCTCTACTAACTACCCCACAGGGTAGAGAGGCATTTTCCCAAATGTAGGATTAAAAAAATCCAATACTTCTAGGGTTAGTCCACAAAAGGCTCAATGTGACTAGGATACAGGAAATGAAACAAAATCAATATTAAGTAAGGAATATATATATATATATATATATATATATATATCGATAACTTTTGCCAAGCCAATCCGCAAACTGAAGTAGAGTAAGCAAATGACATGATGGCAGCAACAACAAAGAGCCATGCCATGTTACAGATATTTGGTATATCTGAGACATGACGATCTACACTAGTCCAAACAACAGCATATAAATGTTGTCTAGATATTTACATGTTGCAACATGCCCTTGTTCGTGATAACAACTTGATTTCAATATTGCCCTACATCAATATCATCTTGTTATAAATATCTTATTATGATCACAACACCTCGAGACAAACCTAGACATTTTTTCCAGCATGGCCCAAAAGCAAAGTTTATAAACAAACCAAAGCAAACCATTTTTAGCATATTTACCTTTATGGCCCAAAAGCAAAGTTCATAAATAGACCAAATCAAATCCAATGATCTTAGGTTTGGTTCATGGAATTGAAAGGAATTTGAAAGAATTGGAATTGCCAATTCCACCGACCAAATTGCAAGCCCATGTTTGGTTCACGGAATGAAAGCGATGGAATCCTTCCAATTCCATTGAATTCCACAATTTAAGGAACCAAACGCGTGGTCAAATAACAAATTCAATTCAAATTCCTTCAAAGTCAAATTTCTTCGATGCATTCCAATTCCATCAAATTCCATTCCGCGAACCAAAAGTCCCCTTAGTATATCTCACTCGAAATTAAGGTGTGAAATGAGATATATGCGGAGATATCCTCTACCGTTTCTTGTGCAAAGTTTATAAACCGATATTTATCCATAAAATTGGATCATTAGCAAAGAATATCTACATTTGTAATTCAAATGTTGATAAATTACAACAAATAAGTATTTCCTTATCAATGATTATGAATTAAGAGTACCAAACCAGTAAATTGGATTTACTTGATGCTCGTAGCAGTTGCAAGGGTGTAAACTATAGCATTCCCAAATAAACTCTCGTTGAAAAGCAGTGTAAATATCCTCTGACTCCTCTCCCCTGCATTTCAAAGTTAGCCTTAAATTCGGTTTGATGCTATTAGTTCAATCAAGATACTCGCTTGTGGCACTAATTAATATTACATTAGCATAAAAACAAGCAAGAACTCTCTAACAAATCTACTAAATAGTTTATGCACCGATTGCTGGTTAAGTATATGGTAACTCAATAATTAATCTATTGAAACCGATATCTAAAAACATCCACTGACATTAAGTTAATTCTGAAAAACATAAGTGAATTTATCAAAAATGGTAAGAGAAATCGAGAACGGACCCAAATAGAATCTTACATCTTGAAGAAACGAAACATGTCTAACTCAAAGTGCGGAGATCTGTAGCAATTGGACAGAATGGAGGATGAAACTTCGGTAACCAAAGCGAAAACAATGATTGCAAGAGGACCAACACAACTATCCGAGTTGAGCCAAGTTTCGTCACAGCAACAACACCCTTGCCCTCATTACTCCAATTATTATATGCGCTATCGTCGTCCATATCAAGTGAGATGGTGAAGTCGGGAGGATGAACTAGATCGCAGATCGAGTGAGATGGTGTAGTCAAGAGGAATCATATTCGATTGAGAGATAAAAAATAGGATAAGAGGTAAATAAGGGGTTAGGTTATCTGTTATTTTATTCAGAACACAATAAGATAAAATGCTCTAAAAAGTTGGAAAAAAGAAACAATCTGAATGGCTCTACCTCTATCGAATAAGTAATAAGTGGTTGATAAGAGCCTGTTGTTTTTTAAACAAACTAGGCCTTAATTTTTTTTAGGGTTTGAATAATTCCAAACCATCTTAATCCTTCTCTTGCCAACCTATAACCATGCTTTGGATATACCCTTTATACATTATTACCCTCATCTCCCTCTCATTCGTTCTATTTCCAATAGTTCTTCTGTTTTCTTGGAAATAGGTGATTACAGTCTTCTTCAAGACTAATCTCATGGCCAGTAGCGACTGTAGGCTTCACCGACAATACTGAGGTAATTCTCCATTGGCTACAAAAGCATACTTAGATGGCATGATTTGAATCCAAGTTGATTTTATCATCCCTTTTCTTTATCCACCATGCTACCACCGTTGTGGCTAGTTCTTCAATCTTCATTGCTTCTTTTTTGCTTCAAATGATTCAACACAAATAGTAGGTCTTCATTATTGTCTACTATGAAGAGCTTGGCGACAAGTTCAAAATCTTTCCTCTCGTGTTTGATTCAAGACTAACTACATATCCGTTTCACCTTTTATGTTCAATTTGTTGCCCCTCGGAAATGTAATATGTATGGATAAAATGCACTCCTAGTTCAAGGTGAATAAAATGCACTTCTAGTTCTTTGTTTATTGTTAATTTAGTAAGAAATCGAACACTTCAAATGTTCAATAAAGGTTTTCAATAAGAGGTTTTATGTCATTCAAATTGTTAATTCAAAACACTTATTACACAATCATTTACTCATTTTTCATTCTATATAAAATTATACAGAACTTCTCATAATTTTTTACTAAAGCATTCAACAACTACCAAACAACCCCTTAATTATTTTATTACATGATTTGACATCATCGAAAACGTGGAATGCTTTAATTATTTTTTCAATTCATGGATTTTAACATCAATTTGTTAAAGGAAAAACAAAACAGAACAACAATAGAATAAAGAGAGGAAATATGTAATTCTCATTAATCATAAGCCCTTTAAATAGGGGATGAGTTACGATGTGATATGATTGCATCGCGATGCCTAAGAACACGATCTAATAGATCGTTGTATCGAGTAGTTGGATCATAGTCTCTTACCATAAAAATGGTTGCATGCACAGCAGCACCAACTATGAGAAATCCACCAATCCACATATGATGTGTGAACAATGACAGTTGTGTACCATAGTCAGTAGCTAGATATGGATAAGGGGGCATGGCATACAAATGGTGAGCTACAACAATGGTTAAAGAGCCTAACATAGCTAGGTTAACGAGAGTTGTTGAAACTAGCATATTGGAAGATCAATCGGCCACCGTTTTGAACACAAGTTGTACATTCTAAAATAACCGGTATTCGCACATCTTTACCCTTGGCCATGAACCTCCTTTGGATTTTGAGTAAAGAATAGCTTTAGGTACACCTGTTACAATTTTCACTTCCTAATAACCAATTTGGTTCCGAGGTAAGGAATAACCAGTTACACCAAAAGATGCAGTCAATACACCCAAAACCACACCTGTAACCCAAGTTAATTTTCAAGGTTTTTTAAATCCACCGGTGAGAATGTAGAAGATCATAACATGAGTGATTCGGCAGATTTTGATTCCTATATATCCACCCATGTGGTACTTCATTATACCATATATATATATATATATATATAGGGTTGGGTTCACGTGAGACCAACTTGTTTTCGTGAGACCGGTGAGACCAGAAAATAACACTAAAACTTCACAGCGATTCATTGTGAAGGAACGAAAAACAGCAAACCTTCGCAACAAAAACACTGTGAAGGTTTACCTTTATAATACCTTCACAGTCTTTTGCTGTGAAGGTTTAGTGTTATTTTTGTGGTCTCACGGGTCTCACGGAAATATCTTGGTCTCACATGATCTCAAGTCTATATATATATATATATATATATATATATATATATATATATATAAGATCCATCTGTATAGAAGAGAGAACTGTTGAATCTACGTGAAACCCTGACAAGGGTTTTTGTACAAAGAACGGGCAAGCCCTTATGGGGCCAGAGGCAGACCTACGTCAAGATAACCTCCCTTGAAAAACTTTGGTAGTGATCCTGAATTTGAATCCACATAATGACTCAGAGCACATGGATCCATCTTCTTATTCTTTTGACATTCGGGGGAGCTGGCGTAGGTAAAACAATACTCATTATGGAATTGATTAATAGTATTACCAAAGCTCACGGAGGCGTATCGGTATTTGGGGGAGTCGGTGAACGGACTCGTGAAGGAAATGATCTTTACATGGAAATGAAAGAATCTGGAGTAATTAATGAACAAAATATTGCAGAATCAAAAGTGGCTCTAGTTTACGGTCAGATGAATGAACCGTCGAGAGCTCATATGAGAGTCGAGATATTTCAGTTCTTATCTATCTTTGATATATATTTATCTCTATATCTATCATCACATCCTTTAGACGATGGCACACTTATCTTACAACACTCCCCCTTGTGCCATGTTAAAGGAGTGACAGTGCACAATTGTTGCCTTATTAAAACCTTACACCAAAATAAAAACCCAGTGGGAGAAAATAAAAGTTTGACGAAGGAAGGAGTACAACACACCATCTTCTTTGCAATACATAGAATTTTCCTTCAGTTTAGTTTTCACTTAGATTCGTACATCAATCATGAGAGTTAGGAAAGCATGATGGTATCTAGATTGTTGCCTCACTAAAACCTTACACCAATGAACAAAACTCAATGGTAAAAATATAACCTTGGTTGAAGGAAAGAGCACAACATACCATTATCACATGTATAGTAGACTTTCCTTTTTGTCTACTACTCCCCCTGATTCGTGCATTAATCAAGGGAGTTTGGAAAACATTTGCATTTACTTTCTATATGATTCCCAAAATATGGTTTTAGGTAATGATTTGGTAAAATGTGCTATGTTCTTCTGACATCTTACTTGATTCACTTGAATCTAGCGAAGACTTTTCTTATTGTTGATTCTTTAAGACTTAAGTAGATTATGGTTTGTGTTATGACCCTTGATGTATCTTATGTTCATTTCTTCGATACATGATGCATTATTCCATATATGTAAGTAGGATACTGTTGAACCAAAATTACTAGCTCCTTTAATATATGTAATGATAGTCCTTAATCATATACATTCTTTAATTATCTCATGGAGAGTAATATTCTTGGATTAGTTCAACGAGGTTGTTACAAGGGTTTGCTTAGCTTACTTCCAAGCAATGGGCGTGTTCCGTGTGGTAAATCTTTATTCTAGTATGGGAACAACCTTTGTATGGGTCAGGCAGATACCTAATATCAGCAAAGACATACCAAGACATTGTTTGGTGCTTTTCTATAAAAGCTAGTACTTTTGTTGCTAACATTCTAAGTAGGTATTGAAGTTTCATTATCAATCTCATTTTTATTTCTATAGGGAAAGTATAAGCCTATGTCAATGGTTCCAAATGATTAACTTGATATCATTTCAATGATGTTGCATTGGCGCTGAGTTAAATCTAGCTAACATATTTACTGAGAATTACAATATACGATCAAGTGTATTGTGCTAAGTACGATAATGTGCATTTTGTACTTGTATAGGGAATTCCAACTCCCAACACTTTTTCATCATCATCCTTTAGATGAAATGGATCATTCCTTATATCCAACACTTTGACCGATCATGGGAGTGCTAACCGGATGTGCTTTGTCCATATTAAATTGTCTGATTATTTTCTGGACATATGTGACCGGTGAACTAATATTTCACAAACTTGGTGTTTAAGCTCAAATAGCTAGACAAATCCAAGTTTTCCCAAGATTTTTTATCTCAAATTTACATTTCTATAGCTTATGGTTTCTCTTATTTTATAAAGAGTACCTATTATGTTCATAACATCAACATATAAAGCTACGATTGAAAATCTGGAACTCGTTTTCTTTATAAATACGCAAAGGCACAATTCATCGTTCTTTTATCCCTTCCCAATCAAGTATTTACTTAGGCGGTATATCACATCCACATAGATTGCTTTAATCTATAAAGTGAGCATTTCAATTTTATTCCAAATGCATTTCGTGGTTTAGAGTTGCTTGATTTTGGTAATGTAATGTCATCAATCACTTTTATATATCTCTGAATCTAGATCCCCTTGGAGATACGTGGTAACCACATTCATGAGCTGCATTTCCAGTCCTTCGGAACTACTAGGCTAATTAGTTAGCAGAACGTTATAACGTCTTACTCTCGGGTCAATCCAGGGCGTTGTGAGAAACCTTGCACCAAAGGAGAGACTTATACATTGACTTAATTATTCTCATTACACTTTATGATAAATGATTTATTTATGTCTTACGTGCTTTACACTTGGTGGGTTAGCACTACCAAACCAAATACCCGTTCATTTTTCAAATAATATAATTCTCTTGGATTGCTTCTTTTCATTTAGATTAATTTGCTCTTTGTTGATATTCTTCAACTGAACTTGGTTCGATGTCAATGTGCTCTATCATCTCATCAGAAAAAATATATGTGAAATACATCATCAATGAGTATGTATGATCTGTCCATCGACTCATATACGCTCTCATAATTCATTTGAGATTTCTTTGTTTTCTGGAATCAATATTAACTTCGTAGCGTCCTCTAGTAATGATTCATAAACAGTTATAATCAGAGACAATCTCATGAGAGGTTTATATATTGATGATAAATAGTTGTGTCTTACTCTTCTTCTCCTTTAGATGAGTATTTATCGAACCAAATAGCTTCCTTCATGTCCTTTTGGGAGCTACGACCTCAACCACACCTCCACCATGTGTGATTGCAACGCACTTTCCAGCGACGTTGTGCCCTTGTTTGGGGACTTTTGACCTTGCAAGTATATTTGCAGCTCGTATATGTGATCTTGTCACTTCTTAAATAACATTAAACGAATCAGGTATCGAGTCTAATTCGTTTGACTTCAAATTTACATTGTGAGTTTGGGGATCAACATGAGACAGAGTAGGAATATTCTACAACATTTCCTGTCGTTCCCTTGGAAATTCCTTTTTGCTATCTCCCTCTGACGACGGGAAGACTGTCTCATCAAAGTGAAAATCCGCAAATCTAGCGGTAAAAAGATCATCCGTCAAGGATTCTAATTAGCGGATAATTGTTGGAGATTCATATCCAACAAATATACTTAATCATTTTAAAGACCCACTTTGGTGCGATGTTGGGGGGCAATTGGCACATATATTGCCCAACCAAACATGCGTAAATGTAAAATATCAGGCTTATATCCAGTTACCAACAGGTACACATGAGACTGTTAGTTAGTAATAAGTCTCAAAATGATAAAGTAAAGTTGTGTATATTATTGCTTAACCCTAGACACATGTAGGTAAATTGGTTCGCAAAACCAATGTCTTGGCTACCACCTATATTCTTTTGATGACAACTTCTACGAGACCATTTTAGATATACATATGGGGTAGAGGAAACTCTACATTGATCCCAATACATATCCAATAATCATCAAATCCTTATGATGTAGATTCCCTAGCATTTCATGTCATGTAGACTTGATGAGATAATCAGGGTGGTGAGTCGTTAAACGTAAAGCTAGTGCTAGGAGTGCAGCATTTCATGTGGACAATAATACGACATGCATTCATCGTGTCGAAACCAGAACCATAAAGTACTTTAATGGCCCGCATTCTGGATGTTTATGGCCATAAATATCACCTTGTATTCGTTATAAGAATGGAATATTTTTGTATTATGTCCTTAGCTTTAGGATGGTCTCATTCTTGTCTTGGCTAAGGATCAGGGTATAAAAAAGGTTTAGGTATTCGAGAGGGCATATTATGATAATAGTGTTGCTTCTTATGCTATAGAAGTCAACAGTTGCAATTTACCTCATTATGCCTTTCACTCGAAAGAGAATGTGTCTATATTGTGGCTATTTTGAGAAATTGCTTCAAAAAGTGGCTATAAAATGAATTTAGTTAAGTAGATCGATTATTTTTGTCAATTTCCCTTTTTCTTTTTAATAAAACAATTGTTGAAGTTCAACGCAAACACCTAAGCTTGTAATTTCAGTAATATCTTGTTATCTATTAAACAAATGCCATCTATTGAAAAAGGATTCTTCATTTCCACAACCAACATCACTTGGTACTTTTCCTTGCTTACCTAAAACATTATATCTTTTAGTACATACTAAACAAAAAAGAAAGAAGGGACTTAGACTTTAATCAGCAAACTTCCAATGAGATGGTGCTGCTACTGCTGACGATGATGATGTTGTATCTTGATTGGTTTCTTGAATGATTTTTATCCACTTTATCCTGTTTGCAAGTTCCTCCAAGTCCATTATCGTCGCTTCTAACGTCTCTTCCTGCATAATATTCAAATTTATGATTCTGCTACTACCAACAACAACATCATCATCTTCTTTAGTTTCTTCAACATACAATGTCGATATATTGTCTTCACAAGAACCACCTTTTCCATCATCCATTTTCACTTCTTCTGAATTCATTCTATCTCATTCAATTGTTGTTACTGATATAGAAGATACCTCCCCATCTGTTGTTGATGCATTCTCAACCTCCCCACATAATTATTATACGAGAGATGTAAACATTAAACAGTGAATATGCAACAAATAAATTCATTTAGTTTAGTATAACGTAAAATATAAAATAAATTGCGTACCTAATAAACAATGATTAACGAAGGTAGACAACGAACAACGTGCTAATATTTTTTCTAATTATTTTATGGACATATCATGGGAGTGCTAATATTTTGACCGATCATGGGAGTGCTAACCGGACGCTTTGTCCATATTAAATTGTCTGATTATTTTATGGACATATGTGACCCGTGAACTAATATTTCACAAACTCAGTGTTTAAGCTCAAATAGCTAGACAAATCCAAGTTTTCCCAAGATTTTTCATCCTAAATTTACATTTCAAGTAGCTTGTGGTTTTTCTTATTTCATAAAGAGTACCTATTATGTTCATTACATCGACATATAAAGCTACGATTGAAAATCTGGAACTCGTTTTCTTTATAAACACGCAAGGGCACAATTCATCGTTCTTTTATCCCTTCCTAATCAAGTATTCACTTAGGCGGTATACCACATCCGCATAGATTGCTTTAATCTATAAAGTGTGCATTTCAATTTTATTGTAAACGCATTTCGTGGTTTAGAGTTGCTTGATTTCGGTAATGTAATGTCATCAAGCACTATTATAAATCTCTGAATCTAGATCCCCTTGGAGATATGTGGTAATCACATTCTTGAGATGCATTTCTAGTCCTTTGGAGACTACTAGGCTAATTAGTTAGCAAAAAGTTATAACGTCTTACTCTCGTGGTCAATCCAGGGCGTTGTGAGAAACCTTGCACCAAATGAGAGCCTCAAACATTATGAATTAATTATTCTCATTACACTTTATGACAAATGATTTATCTATGTCTTACATGCTTTACACTTGGTGGGTTAGCACTACCAAACCAAATACCCGTTAATTTGTCAAATAATATAATTCTCCTAGATTACTTCTTTTCATTTAGGCCAGCATGGTTCGATGTCAATGTGCTCTATCATCTCATAAGCGACAATATATGTGAAATATAAATGAGTATGTATGATATGTCCATCGACTCATATGCGCTCTCATCATCAATGAGTATGTATGATACCCCCGGGGAGGCGTGCGTGCGTGTGTGCGTGAGTTCGTGGTAGTCGTTCGTTGGTTCGATGCCGCTATGCCTTCAAAAAAAATTCATTTTAGATTTCTTTGTTCTCTAGAATCAATATTAACTTTGGAGCGTCCTCCAATAATGATTCATAGACATAGTTATAATCAGAGATAATCTCATGAGAGGTTTATGTATTGATGATAAATAGTTGTGTCTTACTCTTCTCCTCCTTCAGATGAGTATTTATCGAACCAAATAGCTTCCTTCATTTCCTTTTGGGAGCTACAACCTCAACCACACCTCCACCATGTGTGATTGCAACGCACTTTCCAGCTACGTTGTGCCCTCGTTTGGGGACTTTTGACCTTGCGAGTATATTTGCAGCACGTATATGTGATCTTGTCACTTATGTAATAACATTAAACGAATCAGGTATTGAGTCTGATTCGTTTAACTTCAACTTTACATTGTGAGTTTGGGGATCAACATGAGACAGAGTAGGAATATTCTATGACATTTCCTGGCGTTCCCTTGGAAAATCCTTTTTCCTATCTCCCCCTAACGACGGGAAGACTGTCTCATCAAAGTGACAATCCGCAAATCTAACGGTAAAAAGATCACCCGTCAAGGATTCTAATTAGCAGATGATTGTTGGAGATTCATATATAATAAATATACTTAATCATTTTAAAGACTCATTTTGGTGCGATGTTGGGGGGAGGGGGGGGATTGGCACATATACTGCACAACCAAACATATGCGTAAATGTAAAATATAGTGCTTATATCTACTTGCCAACCGGTACACATGAGACTTGTTAGCTAGTAATAGGTCTCAAAATGATAAAGTAAAGTTGCGTATAGTATTGCATAACCCTAGACACATGTAGGTAAATTGGTGTGCATAACCAATGTCTTGGCTACCATCTATATTCTTTTGATGACAACTTCTATGAGACCATTTTAGATATACATATGAGGTAGAGGAAACTCTACATTGATCCCAATACATATGCAATAATCATCAAATATTTATGATGTAAATTCTCTAGAATTTCAAGTCATGTAGACTTGATGAGATAATCAGGGTGGTGAGCCCTTAAACCTATAACTAGTGCTAGGAGTGCAGCATTTCATGTGGATAATAATACAACATGCGCTCATCGTGTCGAAACCAGAACCATAAAGTACTTTAATGGCCCAAAATCTGGATGTTTATGTCCATAAATATCACATTGTATTCGTTGTAAGAATGAAATATTTTTGTATTATGTCCTTAGCTTTAGGATGGTCTCATTCATGTCTTGGCTAAGGATCAGGGTATACACAAGTTTAAGGTATTCGAGAGGGCATATTATGATAATGGTGTTGCTTCTTATGCTGTAGAAGTTAACATTTGCAATTTGCCTCATTTTGCCTTTCACTCGAAAGAGAATGTGTCTGTATTGTGGCTATTTTGAGAAATTGCATCAAAAAGTGGCTATAAAATGAATTGAGCTAAGTAGATCAGTTATTTTTGTCAATTTCCCTTTTTCTTTTTAATAAAACAATTTTCATTTGTGAAAAACAAAACAGAACAACAATAAAATAAATAGAGGAAATATGTAATTCTCATTAATATAATCCCTTTAAATAAGAGATGATACAAGTAGATAACTACGAGATATTTCAATTTTGTATATCTTTAATATCTCTATGTCTATCACCACATCCTTTAGACGATAACACACTTATCTTACGACACAATTAAAATAGTTTATAAATTTTTTATTATCAGAATAAAATTTTAAAATAATAATACCATAATATATTTACCTTTATTAGAGAGTTCTCCAAATTTTAATTTTTTTTATCTTCTCTTTGTCATTTTAGAGAGTTTTTCTGTTTGAGAAAAAAAGTAGTCTAAAATTCTTAAATTCTCCATTTTAAAGAATTTGTTGGATGATCGACACTATGAATTCATATTTATATAGGAAATAAAACTCAGACTCCATGCACAGCAAACTTAGGGGTTGTTTGTTTACCTCTTAATGGTTCCATTAGGAGGTAACCTCTGAATCGTTAAGAGGTTAATCTTGTTTGGTAAAAAAAAGATCTGCCTCTTAATGGCCCCAAAACCCTCTGAATGATTTAGTATTTTGACCCTGCCATAACCATTCAAAGCCCTGATTTCATTATGAACAATTAGCAAACAATCATATTTCATTTCGCACTATATCATAAGAGTCTCTTAATCATTCTGCACCAAACCATTCAGCAACTGCCAAACAGCCCCTTAATAATTGCCTGCTATTTCTTTAGACCATGGAGAGTAAGGAGTACTCAAATTCAAGACTACAGTATCATCATCATCATGCAATATGTGATATAATCTAAACACAAAAACAACTCCAAATTAAACTGCTTAGATCCAAAAACCCACAACTAAAAAACACCATCTCACTCGTTTGTTTCTGCAGCCTTGCTTTCAGATTCCACTTGGTCTTCAATCTTGGTCATGGGTTCCACTTGATCCTCAATCTTGGTCATGGGTTCCACTTGATCCTCAATCTTGGTCATGGGTTCCACTTGCTCTTCAATCTTGACTGTGGGTTCAACCTCGTTCACACCGTCCTCAGTCGTAGCTTCTTGGTTCAGACACTGGGCTTCAAAAGTTGGAGCCGGTGCTGATTCAGGGCCTTGTGGAAGAACCGCAGGCCCAGTTTGAGGCAAATAAGCTTGCAGCCATTGAAGAACTTGTTGATCAAGTCCTCCATTTGCAGCAGATGTGGAAGCATTAGCATTTGTCTGAGAAAGTGCTTGAAGAAGCGCAGGATAAAGCACTTCTAGTGCCGGATAAAGCGCCTGAAGAGCCGCTTGTCCCAAACTCGCTTGTTGTTCCTGAAACCGTTGAAGATTAAAAGCATGTTTTTTCCCTTTCAGGTGACTGTCAAAAGTAGGGGCCGATTCACACTTGACATCACAAAGCTCACAAATAAAGGGTATGATTTCTTTCGGTTTCTTTGAAGGCTCAGCAGATTTCTTTTCTCCGTCTCTCATTTTTCTCTTTAACCCACCCCCTTGTTCTTGAGACTCCACCACTTGACTTTCAACTTTGGTCAAACCCGAATTTTCCGGTTTTTCAGGGGCGGACATTTGAGTTTCTTGTGTTTTAGCTGCTGCAAGTTTCTGCAACTCTTCCTGTACTTTCAAATTCTTTTTATGCTTTTTTCCGTTCTTATGATTTTCAAGAATCTCAAGAGTGTTGCAGTCAACTCGGCAGAGCTCACACCATGCCATACACTGAGGTTTCGGCTGACCAATAGTAGTAGTTTTCCCACCACGCCCTCGACCACGTCCCCTTCCACGGAAAGACGAACCACCCCCTCTAAATCCTCTACCTCCGCCTCGGCCAGAACCGCTATTTTGAGCTTGCCCATTCTGAAAATCATGCACCAAAGAGATATCAAGCATATAACTCACTTAAACAGGCCAGAAAAGGGCAAAGAACGGTTCTAGCCACCAAGAAAAGGGTATAAATGTAAAAGAATATTCACAGAGGATCATATGTTTCAAGTACAACGGTTATTAATAGCATGAAAAACAGGAGGTATCATACTGTTGTAAATACCACAAAAGAAGAGAGAAAGAGAAAGCGTAGAGAGAGAGAGAGAGAGAAAAGCACAAAAGATATATAATATATATATATATAACTGTGGGTGTGCAGGCCAGCTTGTGCGCACCTCAACTAATCCCATGGGGCCATGAAGTTAACTACGGAAACCTTCCAGTGGCCCTGAGGGGAGTTGAAGTGGTGACGAATGGGGAGCAAACGCAAGGCCAGACCAGTTGACCTTTGGCGCCATAAGTTATTAGTTATAGAAGAAGAGTACCTCCTAGATACCCATAACTTACTATCCACTTTAAAACAGTCAGATTTGGACCTTTGGGCCTCAGAATTAAGATATGTACATTTGTGCATATGCCCTCTGTTAAGAAAGATAGCATTCAAACAAACTACATTTCAAATGCAAAAAGAAATGGGTTCTATTACGGATATGACACCAAACAGTTAAAGTTTTATAGTATTTTGTAATAAGGTTTGATGTAATTATCCCTAAATTAGCGAACCAATATCAATTTCAAGTTGAAATATAGTAGTACTACCTTGAAAGTCAAACAGTATCCCTTTTGGGGGGAAGCAGGAGTAATAGTAATTTCCATCATTACCGTTAAGTTACATTTCACATTTCTATGCAATGTTGCATTAACATTCGCCCGTTTCCAAGATCTAAGAACCCACTCGTAAAATTTCCATGAAATTCAAGCCTCCGTCTCCCATCAACAAAGAAACTGCTGCAAGAAGCTATGAGAGATTCAGCATACCTCAAGAAGCTTGAATATGAAATCCTGAAGAAAGGTTCATCAACCGACATCCGAAAAGGGAGCAAATACAGTTTTCCAATGATACCCTTTAAGGTAAAGATCGTTGGATGACTGTTTAGAATGAGAACTTTGACTGCCCCCTCGACTGAATGGCACTTGCAACTAGCAAGGCCATACAGTCAAGGTTTAGCAGTAACGGAGAGGCTCAATGTGACCATAAGTTTGGTTGAATCAACTAGAGACACTTGATAAGGAAAAAAGACGTCGAACACCAAAAGGGTTTCCCACAAGAACTATAAAGCAACCAGAACAATACGTTTTTATAATCTTGGCTTGTGTAAAGTTGCTTTAAGGTTCTGTGGCCAAGCTTACAGAAGCCTCTTCTTCGTTTTCCCTGAAACTAATCTAGAAAACAAGAAATATCGTGTACCATTTCAACAGTCAAAACCTGCAAAATCTTCAACCAAGCCGAGAGCTTGTGGCTAATCACTTCTGCAGAGGGGAAAAAACAACTTTTAAGTTTAAGTACAAGGCATTTGGGCTTAAACCTAAGCCATTCCAATGGCTGTTTTCAAGCTCTATTTGAGAAATTGTAACCAGATGAACACTGGTTTTGAACTCAAGCTTGAGCCTGTGTGAATTATCTGTTGTAATGCTCGCGCTTGAGTAGCAAAAATTCAAGGCTGTCCAGCTCAGCTGATAGTTCTCGGATTTATGCTAGTCCTTTGAAATCTTTGTTCAGATTACCATTTATCGACTATTTTGAAAGTTTCCCACTAAATTGACTCTTCAAATGTGGGTAGACAGTCATAACAGCATAAAGTGTGTGGTTTACATGATCCCTACTTAGGGACCGTTTACCAAACTCTTACCACGTAAACGCTTACCGGGTTTCACTTACCTTACGGGTGATCATGGCAAGGACCGATAATCTTACCCGGTAAGTGAGGAGAAGACTCTTACCTGGTAAGCGCTTACCGGGTAAAAGACGCTTACCACAATTCATTTTGATGGTCTAGGATGTTAACTGATAAGGCAAGTGAGGGTGACAACTCATGCCCGGTAAGCACTTACGTGGTAAGCATTTGGTAAACGGCCCCTTACTTAAATAAACCCTAAGATTTAAAGCTGAAACTTCATTTAATCATGCCAAACTTGAACAGTTTAATAATTTGAGTAATGTTAAATTCTTCCAACTCATCCTCCTAATAACAAAATGATGACCGATGGCAAAATCCTAAGGAAGATACGAGGAGAGGGAAAATTTAATGCTTCAATTTGCAAGAGTCAACATCTTGTTATTAGGAGGCTAAGTATGAGAATTGATTAAGAAGATTTATCATTTCTGTTTCACAAACAATAGATCCAAGGTCGCTTAGCTTAAAGACTTTTGTGGGTGTCAATTGGTGAATGATATGATCGTGCATAGAACAATAAAAGAAGTTCACAAGCAAAATTATAGTAGATTCGTGCTTATGGTATCTTCAAATGTAGAAAAGCAAGGCACATTGTTACAGCCATTAAAGCAAACTGATAGGCCAAAGGAAAGCATCCATACATTCATATAATAAGCACAAGTTAACCAAAATATATATTCCAAGCAATACACACACATCACACACCCACACCCACACCCACACACACACACACATAGTGCATGTGTATAAACTTGAGTATGTATTTTATTTATCCTATAGATGCCCCATAATTTAGCTAAAGCGAGTATTATCACGAACAATAATACTATGCCTGGTTTCAAAAATGGTTAGAACCAAGATGTTCATCATGGGACTTGACTCGATATATATGAGGGCAAATAATTAACTTTTGCAAATAATCACTTTAACTTTTAACACATTTGAATATATTCCCCCCATTCTGCAATAAGAATTCAGTTTGCCAATTCTTCTAGTTCAAATACACGAGTCTCATTCTTTATCCAACAAAAAGATAATAGTCTCATATGATGTAAAATGGACATAATGTACTCACACTCACAGAGTTACAAGCAATATTAATGTTTATGAATTTATCCAAACAAGCTTCAGGTTACGGAATGGAAGGAGTTCTTATATCCAAAAATATTTTCTACCTCAACATGTTAGTAGGTGTGTATCCAAAATTCGAAAAATCCAAGTTTCCATGCATTACTTACGGTGCGTTTCCATGTGATTATTGCGACTTCAGCTTTAAATGGTTGGAAAAAAGTGATTATGATTATAATTTTCTCATTATCTAGGGTTAAAACAATAAGATTTTAGTGAACCGGTTATGAATTAGCTGTAAGAAAAATGATTACTGAGATAAAAATAACGTTTGCCCACTGCTCCTTGCTATTATCATATTTTGATTCTTCAAGTTGCAATAATCACTTTGAAAATATGCATTCACACACCTTATATTACAAGTACCCATGAGAGTAACATGCAATAACTCAAAGTAACCAAATGACAGAGATGGTAGTTATGAATCTTGCCATTGCAACCATATAAAATAAACCACAACAATCTGTGCATTTTCTTTGCACCCATATATAGAACTTGAGCTAAACTCAAAAAAAAAAAATTAACAAATAAAACATGTAACCCTAGAACTCTCAGTTCAGGATGTCATTCTAGTTACTTCACACCCCCCCCCCCCCTTTCATCATCTCAAAGTTAAGAACAACTAATCAAACAATAAGGGAATGGAACTCAACTCACATTACATACAGATAACTATATACACTGATACAAGAAATTAGCAGGTATACAACCCCACACTGGACTGGACTCCCTTTTGCATCAATATTCGAATTTAAGATAGTAAGTAAATATGCATACATAAATGAATAACAGAAACCAAATTCATCAAATACCCAACAAAGAAACTGTAATTATTTGAAAGCCCTGGTCAAGAATTATTCAATCAGGAATTTTTTAATTATGGTTACCGGTGGGTAAAACGAAGTAAGCCCATAATCAGCGGCTTGCCCCTGTTGCTGCCATTGCTGCTGACCCTGATGCACCAAACCCGGATCCGAATAACTCAATTGCTGTTGTTGGGGTTGTGGGTAGTAAGGGTCATTCTGGAAATGGGTGGTGTTGTAGCCGTGCTGGTAGGCAGCCATATGGGTTTGGTCGTTCAGGATTGGGACACCAGGAGGATGAATCGGGGCGGGTTCTTGTTCAGGGTGTTGTTGATAAACAGGATTAGGATTAGGGTTAGGGTATTGGTGTTGTGGGATTTGGGGATAATACGGATAATGTTGAGATTGATCGTATTGCTGATTGTAGAGATATTGATCTTGATTCTGAGGTTGAATTTGGGATGAGGATGGAGGGTAGGTTTGAGCAGCGTAGGGATCCATGGCTGTTCGCCAATTCTCTACACGAGAGGGTGAATTGTGTGAATAGGTTGGAATTGGGCGATTTATTCGTATGTCAACAACACATTTGCCACTTTTAATGCGTAACGTACAATTTGCCCTAAAAAAGCCGGCATCGGGAGAAAAAAATATGGCGTAAATTACGATTCTCATCCCTGTACTTTGTTAATAATTTTGATTTTCATTCCTATGATTTAAAATTTATGATTTTTATCCCCGTACTTTGCAATATATTGCTATTTTCGTTCCTGTAATAATTCCTACCTTTGAGACTTTGAGTATAAGGGACTAAAACAGTAAACAATTGTAACCATAGGTACCAAAAGAACAATAAATTATAAAACAAAATTAAAAATAAATTACAAACCATAGAGACAAAAAATATAATTTCTAAACCATAGGAACGAAAATCGCATTTAAAAAAAATCTTAATTTGTTCAAAAATAAGGGTGTAAAGATGGATCCTCCATGCCCCAAACTCCTAAATTATAGTTATAAGAAAAAAATTGTACTATGGGGTTTCTTGCCCTAATTTTGTTTAACTAGGCAAAATGATTTGTTGTCTATTTTGTATTTAAAAAAAGATTATATATTATATTAATATATTTATTTTTGTATTAGTATAATTATTATACATATATATACACATATAAAACAATCACGACACTTGTCGGAGACCATACTCACTTCATCGCCCTCTCCATCTTCCTCGTCCCTTGCCTGCATTTTCTAGCAACAAACCTCTCGCCCTCCTCCTTCTTCCCCCACAATCCTACACCATCCCTCTCCCTACAGTTGCGATGTATACGATAATAAATTCCCGTTGCTTCTTCGCCCACTCATTGTCTCCTTATCCCCTTTTGTGTCCTTCCTCCTCCACCTAGCCCCCGTAGTTGTCTTCCCCGTCTTCCTCTTCTTCTTAAACTTGGTAATGTCTTGGGTTCAATGGGTTTCCTCGTCACCTCTCTCTCCCACATATTCAAACCTAGAGGTAGAAGTTGGTGATGCTTGCTCAAGGGTCGTCGAAGAAGATGAAGTGAAGTTGCATGGGTATATACACAAACACATACCTCAAGTCCTTTTGTTCACCGTCATCACCGTCCCCTAGAAGCGACTAGTTGCTTCCCGGATACCCCTTTCCTTGCCACCAAAACACTAGGAGAGTCAGCAATTTATCAATTGGGTTTGATAAAACCGGTCCTTAACCATCTTGAATCCATGTTTAGAACTTCCTAGAAATTATTCTAGTTTTTTAGATTTGTAAAACAACAATTGTTGCCATCGATAAGGTCTTTGAATCTAGATTTTTAAGCTATTTATAGCCACTTATTTCCTACGGATATTCGACGAAATCCATCAATATGTTATAAAAATTAAAATTTTAAATTAATTATAAAAGTCTGCCGGAATTTTTGAATTTTCGGAAATCCATCAATATGTTTTAAAAGTTAAATTTTAAAATAATTATAGAAGTTCGTCAAAAATCCGTCGGAAATTCTTAGGGTTCGTTTGGTTTGCGGGATTGGAATGGATTTGGAGGGATTTGGATTTCAAATCCATTCCAATCCTGTGTTCGGTTTGCAGGAATGGAATTTGTTGACCGAATTTGAAATCCTTTGACCTCTTCAAAATCCTTAACCTGATGGATTTGAAAATCCTTTGCAATGAGCTGGGATTTCAAATCTTCTCAAATCCAAATCCCTCTTGTTATCTCCATCCACCATTGTTTAGAAGTGTTGAAAAATAGGCTAAGTATAGAAACTCCTGCTGTATCGAAAGTCTCCGCAGAAGGTACAAAGCTTAGAAGACTTCTCCGCAGAAGACGTTCCCGAGGTCAAACTTGATAATGATACTCAGATCACAGAGCCTCTGTGGTCACTCACAGAGCCTCTGTGAAGGCTAACCTCTGGAGGTCAGTTTTGGAATTGTACAGGATGGCTCAAGACAAGACCACGTGCACAACACGTGAGACCTGCTGTACGAAGATCCGCATGATCAAGTAATGGGCGTCCCACGATGATTTACTTTACAGGTGGCATTCCGTTTATGGAATGTCAATTTTTGTCTTGTACTAAGGGGTGCATACTTCTTGTATATTAAGGGAGCACCACCTTAGAGTTTAAAGAAAAAGGGGATACAAGCACACACAAAAAAAACAGTAGTCTGTAAAATCCTTGAGCATATTTGCACATACCAGTGCGTGTTCTTCGTGTTCTTCAGTAATTAATGAAACAGTTCTTTAAGTAACTTTCTTATAATACTTTACTTCCTGTTAATTAATTACTTGTGTGTTTACTACCTTGTATGCTCAATCTTTTCTACTCATCTTAAACGCTTCCGCACTTTGTTTAATTAATCTGTGTGTAGTAAAAGGTTAAATCAAGTTAAAGAACATCATAACTGGGATCGACAATTGGTATCAGAGCAGACTTTGATTTTCAATATCAAAGGATCCTGTTCTATACTTGTTTCCAGTATTCAAGGTAGTAGTTTGAGTCTGTTCTTCGTCCCAAACTCCATTCACAGTCACACTCTGTTTTCTGAAACTATATCAACCTGTTTGTATAGAAACAGGTACAGGTGTGCATCTTCACTCAAAGACAGATTCAAAGCTAGTTGGTTGGTCATCTTTTCATACTCTCTTCATCTCAAAGACCTTTACTGTTATACTCTCCCTAGTTCGTATCATACTTTGTTTTTCACTCTAAGACTATCATGGCAAACGCTGTTAACTATTTCAGTGTTGGCTCTCAATCAAAGCCTCCTACTCTCATTAGAGATGAGTATCCTCAATGGAAAATCAGGGTGGTACACTTCCTTGAAGGTGTGGATCCAGGTCTGGTTGAGTTTCTTCACAATCCTCCTTTCATCCCAATGACCACATTTCCTCGTGTTCCTGCTACTGCAAATACCCCTAAGGTTCCTGAGTATCAACATCCCAAACCTATTGCCTAGTGTTCTGAAGAAGAAAGGACATTACATGATCTTGCAAAGAAAGCCAAAAAACTAATCATAATGGCTATCCCAAACGATATCTTTCAATCTCTTGATTCATGTGAAACTTCAAAGGACCTATGGTTAGAGCTAGAGAAATAACTTGAGGGTGGTGCCAAAACCCTCAAGAACAACAGGGCCTTATGCATAAATGAGTATTTTACATTCAAAGCCCTGCTGAATGAATCCATTCAAAGCACTTACAATGGATACAATTCTTTGATAAACAAGTGGAAGAGGTATGGGATCCACAGAACCTCCGAAGAAAACAATGTCAAATTTCTACAGAGCCTAAATGATGAATGGATTCATCTAACCATGTCCATGCAAGCCACATTGGATCTTGATGTATGGTCCATATCTGATCTCTTTGGGACACTAATTAGCCAAGAGAACAGAATTTCCAAATTGACAACCTCTATCGGAGGTCCTCTGGCTCTTGTAGGAAGTGCCTCAGAAGGCAAAGACAAGGGAAAGAAGGAGAAGGCAGCTGAGGATGCGCAGAAGAAGAAGAAGAAGGTACTTGTCGTAGAGAGTGAAAGTGAAGAAGATTCTGAGGAAGAGATTGACATGGCTGCTCTGGCCAAAACACTTGCACTTATGACCCGACAGTTCAATCGTGGTCTCAAGAAGAAGCCGAAGTATAGAGGGATAGAAGAAAGAGATGACAGAAGCAGAAGATATGGTGAGGAAAGAAGGCTTAGAAGAGAAGAGTCTGAGGAACCAAGGCAAGAAGAGAGGAGTGGACAGAGGTCAGACGGCAGAAGTGGTGACAATTTCCCAAAGCAAACTGAAGGCTACTTCAAATGCGGGAAACCAGGCCACTTTGCAGCAGAGTGTAGGTCTTCTACCAACAAAGGGAAACCCACAAGAGACGTTGCTTTCTATAAAAAGAAAGCAGAGTACTATACTCAGAGATCCCTAATGGTAGAACAAGAGAACCTTGAAACCGATGAATCCTCTGATGAAGACAACGCACTCTTCTGTGGAATGGCAGAATTCCACTCTTCTGACAACGAGAGTGAGGTATCCACTTCTAATTCTTGTAACTTGGACTTTGAAAACAAGCTTCTTGAAATACAAAATGATCTTCTAGATTATAAAAATACATGCTCAGATCTTAAAAAAAGGCTTGCCTTCTTTGAAAGAGAAACTAGGCTTCTCACAGAGGAGAAGGACAAGCTTTACCTTGAAAACAAAACTCTTACCTCTGAGCATACTTCAATAAAAAAGGGTTTCAAGGAGAAAATCTCAAATCTAGACAAAGCTTTGAAAGAAAAGGTCAAAGAGCTAAAGAAATGTGAGAGTGATCGTTTAAATGCCATTTCTTTGAAAAACTTTTTTCAAAAAGAAAGAGAAGCTCTTCATCGAGATCTGTTCGACAGAGATCTCAAAATCAAAAAATATCAGGATGCTCAAAAAGTCACTGAAAAAGTCAACATCCAAATTGGCAGAAGAGGCATAGGTTTCGATGATGTCGATCCCTATACTGGAAACAAAAGAAACAAATCTTTAGCAAACATCTTCTGCGTTGGAAAATCGTTGAAACCAAGTCTTCCAAACCTTCTATCCACATTTAAAAGGCGAAAAACATCTGAAGAACCACATCTGAGGAATCCTCTGTTGATGGTAGATACATGGTATGAAAACAATAATCTACCTTCTTCACTCTCATCAAAGAGAAATTATATTCCAAAGAAATATCTGTCTCAAAAACAGATAGGAATCTTCAGATTTAGTCATCCTGAAACACAAACTCAAATGGCTTTTGTATGCATGATGACTCCTCAAAAGGAATTGTCTTCTGAAGCTCCAGAGTTTGTTCCGGCCTCTGTGGAAGAAAAACTCTTTAAAAGATTTATGGAAAATGACTTGAGAAAGACCTATGAAAACCATTTTCTTAATCATCCTGATATTATCTCTGAAGTAAAAGAAATCTTTGAGCAAGATCTTCAAAATTGTCTAAGTGTTCCTAAAATAACACCATGCTTTACAAAAGAGATAAATACTTCAAAGGACACCAATGGACAAAGTAAGGCACATACAGAAGGTCAGGATCTCATTCACAGAGACTTTCTCGATTCAGACTCTGAGTCAGAATCCGAGTCCTCTGTCGAAGATGAGACAGGGTCTGTGAAACTTAAGATAGTCCCCTGTGGTCTAGAGAAGAATAGACTTATCTTTGGCATTCTTAACAGAACAGTTCTTCCCAAGTGGAAAACCACAGGTATACCTATTTGTCCTGATTTTCTGGACATGTGGCTACAAGCAAAGACTTCTCTTGAGCTTGAAAAAGCTAAAAAGGACAAGATCTCTCATGTTTCAAAAACTCCAAAACCTTTAAAACCTTTTCAAGAAAAACTCACTTGGGAACAGAAGGGGAAATGGCCTAAAATTGATAAACTTAATGCTTCTGCTGCAGTGAAAGCAAGGAAAGAAGATCAAAGGAGAGTACAATCTAAGAGCCACTCAAGAGGAGTTTCTGAAAAAACTCAACCTAGATTAGACAAAGCTTTCTGTAAAAAGAAACCCAAATCTAAAATGGGTTGTAGTAAAGTTTGCTCTGTACCCTCCTTTGACAATTTTAATGAAACTTTCAAAAAGCTTGCCTCCAATGTTCATTATTGTAAATGTTTTGATCTTATGCATGCTTTAAATCAACATTTCTCGAGGCCCTCCTGTCTCATATCTCACCCCAAAACCAAGAATGCAAAATTCAAGGGTGAGAAGAGACAATCTGGTACCTCTGTAAATGAGGATAAATCCAAAACCAAAGATGCTAAGGCATCTTCACAGCCTCCTAACAAAAATGGACCCATTTGGAAATGGGTACCTAAAACTCTCTAATCTGTCCACAGAAGAAACAGCATGTGCCCATTTGGTACCTAGACTCTGGGTGCTCAAGACACATGACTGGCGACAGAGGGTTGATTTCCTCTTACAAAGAAAAACTTGGTGGAGGATCTGTAACTTTTGGAGATAACAAAAAGGGACAAATAAAAGGCTATGGAGTCATTGCCAAAGGAGACATCGATGTCAACAGAGTTGCCTACGTGGATGGCCTCAAGCACAACCTACTGAGTGTAAGTCAGCTCTGTGACAATGGACTCGATGTGATGTTTAAAAGGCAGTACTGCTCTCTGTTGAAAGAAGAAACCACCACAGAGCTTCTGCGAGCCAAAAGACGAGGTGATCTATATCTCATGGACTTCAAATCAACTAGCATAGAAGAAAAGCTCTGCTTAGTCTCAAGTAAGAATGAAGAGGCTTGGCTCTGGCACAACAGGTTCTGTCATCTAAACTTTCACACACTTGACAAACTTGTGAAACTAGACCTAGTAAGTGGTCTACCAAATGTTAGATTCGACAAGGACCATCTATGCTCAACTTGTGAGATGGGCAAACTCAAAAAGGGATGCCCACAAAACTAAGTTTGACATATCTTGCACCAGACCTCTGCAGATGCTTCATGTTGACCTCTGTGGTCCTATATCTGTGCAAAGTCTTGGTGGCAAGAAGTACATCCTTGTACTCATAGATGAATTCTCTAGATATACTTGGGTTAAATTCGTTCGAAAGAAATCAGATGTTCCTGAAGTACTAATAAATCTCATCAAGAGAATACAAGTTGATAATGGCACAGAGTTTAGGAATTCAACCATTGAAGCCTATCTTTCGACAGAAGGCATATCACAGAACTTCTCTGCCGCAAGGACTCCACAACAAAATGGTGTTGTTGAACGAAAGAACATAACACTAGTGGAAGCCGCAAGAACTATGCTCACTGCTTCAGGGATCTCTATTTCTTTCTGGACAGAAGCCATTTCAACCGCTTGCTTCACCCAAAATCGTTCTCTAATAGTGAAGAGGCATGCAAAAACACCATACCACTTACTACACCAGAGGAAGCCGAACATCAAGTACTTCCATGTCTTCGGCTGCAGATGCTTTGTGCTGAACGACAGAGAACAAATAGGGAAATTCAGTCCCAAAGTCGATGAAGCAAAATTTGTTGGCTATTCATCCAACTCCAAGGCATACAGAGTCTATGTACTCAAATCCAAACATATACTTGAAAGTATTAATGTTTCATTTGATGACTCTTTTGAGGTGACTTCTGAGCAAATCAGCTCAGGACTCAAACTTCAAGATGAAGATTCTGGTGGATCATCACGAACAAATGATCTTCATCATCTATTTGAAGAGATGTTTAATGATGATGAACCCTCTGAAGGTGACCGCAGAGCCTCTGAAGCCTAACCCTCTGAGGACCAAACAGGTACTTCTCTAACTGGTCCTAGTAATGCTTCACCCTCTTCTAGTAATGTTGCAGGTGCAACCATCAAGGGGGAGCACTCAGAGAACAATATGAATCAAGGTCCCAAGCTCAATCAAGATCATGGTCATCCTCAAAATCTCTCTGAAGGGTCAACACCAGATCAAGGATCCGCAGAGGTCTCTACCTCAACTCATGATGAACAACCAAGTCGTATGGCAAGTACGAATGATCAATTCATCTCAACAGAGAATGATCTAAATCAAGATGAACATGCTCCTGAGCTACCCACAGAAGTTTCAAATAATCACCTGCCTCGAATGATCAAATGGACCAGAAGTCACCCACAGAGCCAAGTTATAGGTGACCTATCTGACAAGGTTTAAACTCGATCAAGTACTGCAAATTTTTGTTACTATACAAATTTTGCAAGTATCATCGAACCCAAAAAGATATCTGAAGCTCTTGAAGACCAAACTGGGTAGAAGCTATGCAAGAGGAGCTTCTGCAGTTTGAAACAAATGAAGTATGGACCCTAGTGCCTCTGCCAAAAGGCAAAACGGCTATAGGAACCAAATGGGTCTTCAGGAATAAAAAAGATAAAGACGGTGTGGTGGTCAGAAACAAAGCAAGACTGGTGGCCAAGAGATACTGTCAAGAAGAAGGCATTGACAATGAAGAAACCTTTGCCCCTGTTACACGGCTCGAAGCAATAAGAATCTTTCTTGCTTTTGCCCCCCACAGAGGTTTTAAAGTATATCAAATGGATGTCAAGTCAGCCTTTCTGAACGGGCAGATTCAAGAAGAAGTATATGTCCAACAATCACCAGGGTTTGAGAGCCCAAAGTACCCAAATCACGTCTACTTCTTGGACAAGGCTCTGTATGGACTTAAACAAGCCCCCAGAGCCTGGTACGACAGACTTTCAAATTTCCTTCTTGCAAATAGTTTCGAAAGAGGTACAACTGATACAACTCTATTCTATAAGAAGAGAAAAGGTGAGATTCTACTTGTACAGATTTATGTCGATGACATTATTTTTGGGTCTACAAACGATTTATTGCAAAAAGTTCGAATCATTGATGAAAAGTGAGTTTGTGATGAGCATGATGGGATAACTTACATTCTTCTTAGGATTGCAAGTCAAACAAACCACAGAGGGTATTTTCATAAACCAATCAAAATATGTCTCTGACATACTTGAAAAATACAAGCTCTCTGACTCTTCACCAATGAAGACTCCTATGGTCACTGGATCCAAGCTCCATGCAGATCCAGAGGGTAAATCTGTGGAGTGTAAACTCTATAGAGGGATGATAGGATCCCTGTTGTATCTAACCGTGAGTAGACCTGATATAATGTTCGCCACATGTCTCTGTGCAATATTTCAAGCTAACCCCAAAGAATCTCATCTTTATGCTGTCAAGAGAATCTTCAGATACCTAAAAGGGACCAAGAATCTTGGCCTCTGGTATCCGGAGAACTCTGGATTTGATCTCATGGCTTATACAGATTCAGATTACGGAGGATGCAAGCTCGACAGAAAAAGTACCTCTGGGAGTTGCCAATTCCTTGGAGGGAAACTAGTAAGTTGGACTTCCAAGAAGCAGAACTGTGTCTCGACCTCTACGGTAGAAGCAGAATATGTTGCTACTGCCAGTTGTTGTTCCCAAGTTCTGTGGATGAGGACCCAACTTAGAGACTATGGATTTGACATCGAGAAAATCCCCATCCTCTGTGACTCCAAAAGCGCCATTGCGATCTCCGCCAATCCCGTGCAGCACTCTAAGACCAAGCACATCGATATCAGGTATCACTTTCTGAAACATCATGTGGAGCATGGAACAATAGAGATGTACTTTATGGCCACAGACTACCAGCTTGCCGACCTTTTCACGAAGGCATTGGATGAGAAAAGATTCACTTTTCTAATCGGCAAGATTGGTATGCTCAACATGAATTGACCACAGAGCCTCTGTACCCTAGCACAGAGCCTCTGTTGTACATATTTACCTCTGCAACATATTCCTTGTTTGTAAATAGTCTCTTCAACTTTCTTTATCATGTATTCTTTTCTACGAATTTATGTCTTGTGCAAGTCTTATCCTTATATGATCCAAGCATAGTTGAAGGGGGAGCAAGACAGGCCTGATATCAAGGGGGAGCAAGACAGCTCTATGCGACATGAGCTACAGAGTAAGGTTAGCATATCCAAACTTAAGGTCAAACTATTTTTCGAGCACCATCCTCTCAGAAAGATCACACTATATACCCAGTCTTTCTGTCCAAACTTTGAAATGATCGAAACTATGAAAATCTTTCCTTAATAAGAATCCTCCTTTAGTCTCAGAACCTCTGAGGTCAAGCACAGAGCCTCTGCACCTCCAAAAACGAGGATCGATTGACCAATGCTCTTCTCTCAAAGAAACTCGATCGTTTCATCGCCTTTTCAATCAAAACCTTGGCTGTGACCTCAGAAGCCTCTTACCCACAGAGCTTCTGTCATTCCCATCACTTGAAAAATTCAGGTCACTTCCTGCGGGTTATTTCTTAAATATCAGAGTCATGTGAAAATAGAAGATGCCACACGCGTGAGAATAGGGTGGCGCACGTCCTAGATCGTGCACCACCATTATCTGACGTGGCAACATTTAATTGGCCAACATTTGTACCGTCGTTTCACAGAAACGGCTACTTATCCGTTTCCACTCATCACGGATTTGAAAATTTTATTTTTTACCGCTTAATCTGTTTTTTTACCTCCCTCTGTATAAAATCCCTTTTGTTTCTCTTCATTCCTTTTTACCTACAACCTTTGCTCTCAAGAACTTCCTGCAAAAGCTTTTCTTCTTCTCCACTATTCTATCAATGGCTTCTCCCTCAGCTTCCTCCAAGAACTCTAATGGATCCAAGAAATCCAACACCTCTCATCACTCGATGGCTCAAAAGGCTGATTCAAACTCCGTTGGCCAAGAGCAAGTGCTTACAAGCAGAATGTTGTCTTTCACTAGACATGACTATCACTTGACTCAAATGAACAATAAATCGAACAACCATTTTGTCACCCTGAATCCCTCTGGTTTCCCTAATGAAGCTGCACCCTTGATTCAAATCCTCAAGAATCACTTTCTGGTTAAAGCTCTAACAATGAAGCGAAATGACATCCCTGAATCTTACATCCAATAGTTTTGGCTAAGTGCTCGCCATGCCAAGATGGATAAATATGGACACTGCATCATTGGCTATGCAACCCATCCATCAACTGAAAAGATTCTGGACTTATGGATCAATCGTAGGAAACAGTCAGATGTTTTTGAACTTGCCTGCAAATCAGACCTCAACCTACGCAAATTCTCAGAGGAACCCACAGAGGAAGAGATACTGGAATTTTTGAAGTTCATTGGATATGCTGTTCCAATTATCAAAAGAACAAACTTCAGACGACAGAATCTACCCCCTCTATGGAACATACTCTTCTCAATTCTGAACCGATGTCTAACGTCGAAGGTGGGGAGCCCATATCAATCAAGTCATACTATTTTGGCTATAATGTATGGCATCTACTATGATCTCCCTCTAGACTACGCTGGACTCATTTTTAGGGAGATCCAGAATGCGGTGATTTCAAAGCAGCAAGACCAAGATAGGGGGACAGAGCCAAAGAACATCGCGTTTGGACGCTTTCTAGGATTACTTCTAGGCGATGACTTGATAGGAGAAGGAAAGCTACCAGCAGAGGGTAAGACAATAAAACTCCATCAGATGAAATCTCATAAGCCAACTACCATCAAAACCGGATATCAAGAAGCCAGACCTCTGTCGACAAAGATGTTGACTTATTTGGGTAGTGAAAAGGGTGTTAGAGAGTACATACGAGGGAACAGGACACCAGAACCACGTCCTGCAACCCCCCCTCGCGTAGGATTTATGATAGGAGAAATTGCAGTTTACTTGAGAGACGAGGGAGAACGGATGGAAGTTGTGGCCACAGAAGCTCAAGTGAGTAAGAGAGAGAGACCATTAGTTAGAGGGGAGGGGAGTGAGAAAAAGGCGAAAAAGAAAAGCAAGAAAAAGAGAGCCGAAGACGCAAAGGTTCCACAGTCCTCTCAGAAATCCAAGAGGACCACAGAAGAGAAAGTCACTAAAGAGGCGACCACAGAAGTGGTTCAATCTCTAGAGAAAAAGAAAAAAGGCTCCGCAAGTTGGCCGAAAAAGAAATATCTACGGAAGTCACTGCCGAAGTCCGAACGGTCAACACTTCACCTACAGAGGCTGCTGAAAAACCTCAGCAGAAGCCTAGACGAATAACCGTAGTCTTCGAAGACTCTCCACCGGAAAAGCCTCTCAGTTCTCCAAAAGAAAAACCACAGAGCCCCCTGACAATGGCAACAGAAATTGCCAGAGAGGTCATTCTCCGATACTCTGAAGGAATAGGAGAAACGGTGGAGATGGAAATAGAGGATGTGACCGAACAGTCACAAAGTGAAGAAGAAGAGTACAGAGAGAGCGGAAAATCGGTGGAGGAGAGGGTAACAAAAGATGCCTTTGGCACACCACCAAAACCAACTCCCAGTGCAACCCACACTTCTACCCCTGTAGTTCAAGTGCAGAGGGGTATTGAAACAGGACCGCACAGTCCGAACCAAACCCTAGCCGACCGGACAGAGGATATTCCTTCATCCTCTGTACCACCATCCGGGGAACCCAAATCCACCTCACCCTCTCAAAAGGGTGAGAGTGTTGTTCTACGTGTCCACTCGCCCCAGGACACAACTCTTCCACACATAGAGGTATTCGTTGTCTCTGTCACACACAAGAGTGACCCCCAAACCACTTCAGAGTTGGTGGCGAGAGAACACAATGATTCTGTGGCTCTAGAACAACCACAGGATCCATTCAACATAGATCTTAAGGGAGTCTCTGAACCCTCCCCCAAAGAACGTGTTGACAGAACTTCCATAGATGCTTCCTCTGTGGAACATCGAGGATTGGAAGGAAATCCTCCAGAGCTCAACATATCAACAGGCTCTGAAGGTGCCAATGACTCATTGGCCAAATCTGGAACATTTGTTGTTCCAGAGGTCACCCCGGACATCTATGTCACAAAGGGCGAGTTTAAAGCCTTTGCTGACAAGGTGCTCCAAAAACTTGACGAGTTGAAAAGCTCTGTCACCAGGGAATCTCAAGTCCACTCTGAATTTCTTGCAGAGGCTCTCAAGGCCAATACAGAAGCCCTGAACGCTCTTCGCCAATCCTCTCAACAACATTCAGCAGCGATCAATGAACTGAGAACAAACTGTGCAAAAAGGGCTGATCTTCAAGCTTGTGGACAATCTATCATTGCACACTCAAATCAGATTCAAGCTCTAGGGGACCTCTGCACCGACGAATTCCCGAAATATGCTACCTAAGGAGTTCAGTCCGGAGTGACAGAAATGACCAAGCTTCGAGAGGAAATTAAGGACATAACTTGCAGTGTTATGATCCCTTTCCATTCACAGGCATCAACCTCTGCCCCTGACCCCTCTGCCTTTGCCACAAAATCCGACCTAGAAGCAATGGGAAATCAGTTTCTGGGCAACCTCAACCTTCTTCGATCCAACTTCAATGAACAAGGATAGAAGGTGGCTGCAGATTTGAAGAAAAACATAGCCACATTTCGTTTCAAGTCTGATGTGGAAATCAACACACTATCATTGGCTACAGAGGACGTTCTACAGAAGATCACCAAACATGTAAATGAAAACCTCTGTAAGCGAAGAAAAAGGAAGGAACCTGTCACTTGCCAGACTCAAGCGGGACAGAAGAGGGCACGACATGAGGACCAAGATCCTGATGCATCCGGCCATGTTCCTCATGAGGGGGAGAATCTGCAATCAACACAAGAAGCACCAATCATAGCAGTTCCCCTGAACCAAGTCCTTATGAGCTCAGAACCTGAACCACATAGATCATCTAAACAACAGGTCTGTTGGATCCCAGATCTAATCTCGTAACAATGATATAAACAATAAGAGTAATGACAGCGGAAGCAATACAGTTTAATATCAAAGGAGATTCAAATATCACAGTTCATAAAGCAGATAAAGATAAACAAGATATTCTTGGAATAAAGTATTCAACTTATATTATCAGATATATAACTTCTCAAGCACACTTGAACAATAAGGTGATGGTCCTATTTATAGGACCATAAAGTAAGTAGTGTACTTGTATGACGAAAGGAAGCATGTTGAACAGTGACCTATTCTAGAAAGTAAATCTTATCACAAGGTAACGTGTCATCTGTTCTTATGTTCACTCGTAGATAATTTTAGAGTGAACATCTTCAGAGAGAATGTCTTCAGAGCTCTGACGTTGTCTTCAGAGCCTCTGATGAAGCTATCTCTGATGTCTTCTCTGAAAGTTGCAATCTCTGATAAGTACTTCAGAGGCTCTGAAGTCTTCGTCCTCTGAAGTCTGTCTCTAGAAGTCCTCTGAAGTAGGACAGATATTTTAAACACTTTAAAGAATGAAGAATTGGAGCTAACAATCTCCCCCTAAGTGTTGAAAATAAAAGATGCAAGAATAGCAGAGAACATAACTTAAACTAGAAAGCATAGAGGAGAAAAACATCCTCTTAAATATTACTAACACAGTTGGAAATACATTATAAGAACAAGGAAGCATGCTAAAATTTGTCACTTGAACAGATTCCATGGAACTTTATGATCAGAGCTCTGAAGTTGATCATCGAGTCAATCTCTATGTCAAGTTTTGCCAGTAAATCTGCTCTGTGCCTTTCTTCTTTTACATGGATCATTTTCTTTATACCTCTCAAGGTTTCATCAGAGTACTTCGACACTTCCGAAGCTAGAAAGATCTTCTTTACTTGATTTACTCTGTAGACGAAACCCAGAGGTTCTGCAACGATTGATCCAGTCTTCTGTTCTTCAAGTTTGTCGAATGACTCCACAGGTTCAGTTACCTCCAGGTTTTCTTCCCCTAGGTTTAGAGCAATTTGAAAGTCACGTTTTGCTCTGTGTTTGACATAGGCCTCCATTGCCCGTCTGATTTCAACCATGCCCATCCTTATTTCCCTTCTTCCATGATCATATCTAGCAGAGCAATAGGCATATAAATGTGGTAAATCATATGGATTTAGATTTATGAGATCATTATCATTGAACTCGTAAATCTTCTGATCAGATCGAGTTACCACATAGTGCATATAGATGATCTTGTTGTAAGCAAAGGTCTTTTCTGAGATTTTGTTGATCTTGGTGATTGGATCATCAAAGAGGACCTCTGCTCTTGGTCTGGTTTTATCTCTGACAAATCTTCGCTCATAGTTCGGCATGTCCTCTCTGATCCTTGGATTCAGAGGAATGACTAGAGTGTCTGCCATATTGAACTCACAGTAGATGTATCTGAAGTGGTCTTCTATGGAAGCTTCGGGATTTGATTCAAGGAATGTAGGAGGTTTATTGAATACTTTGGCTGGAAGACCGATGCTTGCCTTCTGAACAGGATTCTCTGAAGGAGCCTGTTCATCAGCAACCATGGTTTCTGGTTCCTTCGTCTGTGGAGGATTATCTGTTGTGGGTTCAGAGATGTAGCCTTCTATCTCTGGTGATTCCCTCAGCTCTGTTGCTGTTGAAGTATGATGTGGTTGAGCATTCTTGAATACATACTCTTCGACATCAATTACTTCAATTTCTTCTTCAGCAACTTCTTTTCCAGAATCTGATTTTTCTTCTTTTTCAGATTCTGGTTCTACTCTTTCAGCCTCTGATTCGTAAGCATCTCTCATCACATAAGTTGGTCTTTCTGGTGATGAGAATGCATCTTCTGATGTAGAGAAGTCTACTAGCTGCTCGTCTTCATCTTCTTCCAGAGCTCCAATAGTTTCTGGAGTTGCAGCTATTATTGGAACACTCAAAGTGGATGGTGCTAGAAAGATGACAGGTACTGGCGACTTTAGAGTGGCCTGGTTATCTTCAGCAGAGGTTGAGGTTGAACGTCTCTCTGTTCCTTTTTCCTTTCTTTGGTTTGATTCAGAGGGAGTGGACTCCTTTTGTGTTTCAACAGTTTTTGGTGTAGTCGTCTTCTACCCCTTATGAAGATCAGATGACCCCGGAGGTTGGTCATCCAAGTCATCAGAATCTTCATACCTGGCTTTCTTCCGAGCTTCCGCAGAGCATGCGACCTCTGGTTCCTTTCTCTTCAATATTCCCTCTGAAGATTTGACATTCTGCAGAAGGTCTTCAATCTTTTTGTGCTGTTGAGTGGTCTTGGAGACGAACTTGCTGGAGATAGTCATTACATTGCTGGTGATCTTCTTGGAGAAGTTGGTTAGGTCAACCTTTGTAACAAATTCTGATGTAGTAGGAGCAGCAGTAGAGGAGGTAGGGATCTTTGCAAGTACCTCTGCCAAAGAACGCAAGACTTCCTCTTTGAATTGAGAAAAGTCTGCATGTGTTGGAGTGGGGGCAGAGGGAGTAGGAAGCGCCTTGAGGAGCTCTGTTGTGGAGTTCTAATTTCTCTGGATAGAATCGAGTCATTTTTGATGACCAGGCTTTCCAGAGCATCCAGTTTAGCGTTCTGAGAGTTAACAGTCGTGCGCAGCTCAGAGACCTCTGAAGTGAGATTTGCAACTTCAGAGTTTGAGGTAGAGGCCTCTGAGGTCTTCTCCATTTGAAGTTTAATCTCCTTCAGAGATTCTCTGATTTCATCACCAAAGATTTTGAACTCCTCTTTGGTAACGTAATCAGAGGGGGTGACCTTAGGATCAACACATGATTCTAAGTTTCCCTCGAGTTCAGAGGGGCCTTCTTTCGGAGTTGGCTTGATATTGACTCCGGAAGGACTTCCCATTAATCCTTGGGGACCCTTTTTCACGAATTTCCCTATAATGGTTCCGATCGGTCTCTGATCATCAGAGTCAGAATCTGATGATGAGAAACGAATGTGGGTGGAAACCTTGCTGTCCAGGATAAGGAGTCCATGTGCAAGAAGGTCGTGCCATTCTTTTTCTGACAGGCAATCCTTACGATCTAAGGGACGGTCCAACTTTTTATGAGCCACAAAGGCATCATGTGTGTGTGGAGGTGACATACTCTGGGATGAATGAGTATTTTTATCTTGGTCCAAGTCCTGTTGAGAGGACTTAGCCGCATCAGAGGTTTCCCCTGTGGTGCGTGCTTCAGAGGCAGAAGTAGATGCCTCTGAGCGGTTAGGATGGGTAGGGTTCGAGGTGTGCACCTCTGTTTCAATGTCCATTGATGTTGGACCACCTTGGACAGTAAATATGTTTGCATGGGGATTTGGGCTTTGGAATCTCTCATGTGTGTCATAAAGGACATCTTTTTCTACCTCACCGCCCTCAGATTCTAGGTTTAGAAACTCACCCTCTGGAATTCTCTCTTCCTCACCTTCCTCTGCTTTGACAGAGTTATTCTCTTCGTCAGAGGGAGGGTTCTCATGTTCTCTCTTCCTCACTCTCTCAGAGCCACCCTCTGGTTGCGCTCTGTTAATGTTTTGAGCAGTATTAGAGATATCACTCACCGATTCAGGCTCAGGCTCAGAACCTAAGTGTGTTGGGGATCCCATCATCGGTTCTGATGATTGGGCAACACGACTAAGTAGGAGATGGGTAGGAGAGTCAGCAGGAATTACCTCAATCATGGTGTGTGGGAATCGTCGGTCATGTGGATAAGGAGGAACCTCTGTTGCTTTGAATGAGTTCATCATAAACAGAGGTGTCATTGGGCCCTCCTCAGTGATGGAGAATTTCTCCATTGCTCGTTGAATGACCACAGAGATGAATCTGGGAAACAGTACCGATATTGGTTGTTTTCCTTTGACCAAGTCCTTGTTCTTTTTGTCCACCGCCGTCAGCATCTCACAGAAGATAATGTGAGCCATATTTATGCTTCTGTTGAAGAAGAGAGCATACATTATGGCTATGATTGCTGGATGAGTCTGATCCTGACTTCCAATCTTGCAGGTAATTGTTCTGTTGAGAACACTAAACATAAAGTTCCATTTGGGAGGCAGGTACTGATGTCTGAATTGACTTAGGCGTGTTATTTCTTTGTTGTAGCCTAAGTGGTGGAGGAACTGAAGAAGGACTTCTTGACTTGGTAGTTTCTCAAAAGTTTCTATTTGAAGATCAGTTTTCGTGAGGAGGTTGAATCGACGAGTTAGGGTTTGTGGGGGTGATTCTTATGTTCAGGCTTTGTTCTCCTAAGGCAATGTGCCCAACCAGTCCTTCCTTTTCATCGTCGTATTCACTTGAATACCACCATTGTTGGACAAAGCGAAGGGGAATATCTGAGGCATGTTTGGTTAGAACATCATTGAGTTCGCAGTTGGTGAAAAAGTCGAGGATTGGGCGAAACTGTTCATCGTATTTGGTTTGGGTGACGTCCAGAAAGTAGTTGTTACCTTTTACTGGAATATCGAACTGTGCCATATTCAAGCTTGGAACAAGTTTGCTCGAGTTATCTGAAGTTTGGGAATGAGCCGCCATTGTTGCAGGTTGAGAAAGATGAAAGCTTAGAAAGAGAGATTTGGGATTTTGGATTTTGAGAGCGTAAAGGATAATGAAAAGTGAAACAGGGTTTTTATAGACAAAGGGTAGAGGGAGAGGTTATGGAAGCGGCGAATGAGAGTCCCTAATGTCAGAAAGGACGTTCCATCATCCCCTAATTAATAGGTGAGACGTTTAGGTATGTAGGGGAGAGCCGCTTTGTGTCAGAAAACCGCCAGTTGGGTTTAAAAAGAAACGAATGGTTATCTAAAAAGATTTATTATTAAAAGAATTTCTTGGAATATTCGTTTAATGAGAAAAGATCAGAAGCTCTGATATAAATATCAGAGACAAGATCAGAGGCTCTGATATAAATATCAGAGACAAACTTTTCTTCCCCTTGAAAGCTGAAAGGGTCTTTGTCTCCCCCTTGACCAAAGAATGAAGTCTTTTATGTTCTCCCCCTTGACACATGCTTGGAGAAAACAAGTGATTTTTACCATTTGTGAAAAAGTCCAGAGGCTCTGATGAATGGATCAGAGACTCTGAGTTTACCATTTTTTTGTTAGGTAGACATATTCAACATTCCCAACTTGCTAATTAAAAAATTGAACCTTCGTTCATCTAAAGCTTTTGTGAAAATATCAGCAAGTTGTAGTTCAGTTGGTACAAAATACATCTCTATTGTTCCCTTTTCAACATGATCTTTCAGAAAGTGGTACCTTACATCGATGTGCTTGGTTTTGGAGTGTTGTACTGGATTGGTAGAGATGGCTATGGCACTTTTTGAATCACAGAGAATTGGAATTCTTTCAATTTGTTGGCCATAATCTCTGAGCTGAGTTTTCATCCATATTACTTGTGAGCAGCAACTAGCAGCAGCAACATATTCTGCCTCTGCAGTTGAAGTTGAAACACAGTTTTGCTTCTTGGATGACTAACTTACCAGGTTATTGCCCAATAACTGACAGCATCCCGAGGTACTTTTTCTGTCAAGCTTACATCCGGCATGATCTGCATCAGTGTAAGCTGTTAGATCAAAACTAGAAAGTTTTGGATACCAGAGGCCTAATGAGTGTGACCCTCTGAGGTATCTGAAAATTCTCTTGACAGCAGATAAATGAGATTCTTTTGGATTTTCTTGATATCTAGCACAAAGACATGTTGCAAACATTATGTCAGGCCTACTTGCAGTTAAGTATAATAGAGAACCTATCATGCCTCTGTAGGTTTTTATATCCACAGATTCTCCTGAAGGATCAGAGTCAAGTTTGACTCCGGTGGATAGAGGTGTTCTCATTGAAGTTGAATCATTGAGTTTGTACTTTTGCAAAATTTCAGAGACATACTTAGATTGACTTATGAATGTACCTTCTGAAGTTTGTTTTACTTGTAAGCCCAGAAAGAAAGTTAATTCTCCCATGAGGCTCATCTCAAATTCACTCTTCATCAACTCTGAGAACTTGTCACAATAATTTTGATTTGTAGAGCCAAATATAATGTCATCAACATAAATTTGTACTAAAAGCATCTCATTCTTGTACCTTTTGATGAATAAGGTAGTATCAATTGTGCCTTTTTCAAATCCATTTTGAGTTAGAAAGGTGGACAGAGTTTCATACCAAGCTCTTGGGGCTTGTTTAAGTCCATACAGAGCTTTATCCAAATAATAAACATGATTAGGATACTCTGTACTTTCAAATCCAGGTGGTTGCTGGACATAAACTTCTTCATTTAATTTACCATGAAGAAAGGCAGATTTAACATCCATTTGATAAACTTTGAATCCTTTGTGTGCAGCATAGGCTAAGAAGATTCTGATTGCTTCTAGCCTAGCTACAGGTGCAAAGGTTTCATCATAATCAATGCCTTCTTCCTGGCAATATCCTTTTGCAACCAACCTGGCTTTGTTTCTGATTATTATTCCATCCTCATCCTTTTGGTTTCTGAAAACCCATTTCGTTCCAATTACAAATTTTCCTTTGGGAAGAGGAACTAGGGTCCAGACTTTGTTTCTTACAAACTCTTGAAGTTCATCCTGCATTGCAAAGATCCAATGAGGATCTTCAAGAGCTTCTTTTACCTTCTTTGGTTCAATAATGCTCAAAAAGTTTACGTAGAAGCATTCATTGATGGTGACAGATCTTGTTTTAACTCCTGCAGATGAGGATCCAATGATTTGATCAATTGGATGATCTTTTGTCCATCTGGTAATTGGAGCATAAATTTGGGGTGGAGTTTGAGCTTCAGAGTCTCTGACAGTTGGTGACACCTCTGTTGTATTGTTCAGAGGCTCTGTAGGTGATATCTCTGTTGTACTGTTCAGAGGCTCTGTTGGTGACACCTCTGTTGTACTGTTCAGAGGCTCTGAGTTTTGTTCCAGAGATGCAGATTCTTGTTCTTCACCATTTGCTTCTGGAGTTACTTCGGATACTTCTTGATCTTCTTCTGATTCACTTTGTTGATCTGTATTTGGTGAAATAGAAGGTGTTAATCCAGAGGGCCCTGAAAGGGTTGTACCTGTTTCTTGAGGTTCCTCTGAATTCACTCTCGGTCTATCTCTGAAGATAACTTCAGAGTTTTCATCATCAAAGAAATCTTCAAATATTCTGTTTAATTCAGATTCCCTTGATGATTCAAAGATAGGTGACGAGGAACTCTCTTGTTGTTCAGAGCTTTTATTGTCGTCAAAAGAGATATTGATGCTCTCTTGGATAGTCCTTGTTCTAAGATTGAACACTCTGAAAGCTTTTGAGGCTAATGAATATCCAATGAATTTGCCCTCATCAGCTTTCTTGTCAAACTTTCCAAGATATTCTCTATCTTTCAGAATGTAACACCTGCATCCAAAAACATGAAAATATTTAACATTAGGTTTCCTATTGTTAATGAGTTCATAGGATGTTTTCTGAAATCTTTTGACAATTGTAGCTCTATTCTGAGTAAAGCAGGCTGTTGCTACTGCTTCTGCCCAAAATTTTGTTAAAAGATCAGATCCAGCAAGCATTGTTCTTGCAGCTTCAACAAGTGTTCTGTTTTTCCTTTCAACTACTCCATTTTGTTGAGGAGTTCTTGCTGTAGAAAAGTTAGGTGTAATGCCTTCTTCTGATAGATAAGAATTGATTTTGGCATTTCTGAACTCTGTTCCATTATCACTTCTTAGTTTCTGAACTTTGCTGCTGAATAGAACCTGTAATCTTTTTAACAACCTTATTAATATGTCAGGTACATCAGATTTAGCTCTAATGAATTCTATCCATGTGTATCTGGAAAATTCATCAATTAGAACCAGAATATATTTCTTACCTGCTAGACTCTGTATAGAGATAGGACCACAGAGATCCACATGAAGCATGTGCAGAGGTCTAGGACAATTGTTTTCACTTTTGGTTTTATGGGAAGATCTTTTCATTTTTCCCATCTCACAAGCAGAACAAAGATGATATTTGTTAAACTTTAGAGATGGTAATCCCTTAACCAAATTAAGTTTAACTAACTTATCAAGTGAGGAAAAGTTTAGATGTGAAAACTTTTTATGCCAGAGCCAGATTTCCTCACTATTCAGAGATACAAGACAAAGTTTCTCTGAATCAGTGTCTGTGATTTTGGTAAAGTTCATTCTGTAGAGGTTACCTTTTCTGTCTGCTCTTAGCATTTCTTGACCTGATTCTGAGTGAAGAAGTGAATAATATTTTCTTTGAAATTTCACATCAAAACCATGATCACAAAGTTTACTTATGCTTATCAGATTGTGTTTTAATCCATCCACATAAGCAACCTTTGATACTGAAACATTTCCTCTTGATAACTCACCATATCCTTTAATCTGTCCTTGCTTGTTGTCTCCAAAAGTAACTGCTTCTCCAGATTTTGCTTTAAATGAGGATAGCAGTTCTTTATCTCCAGTCATATGCCTTGAACATCCAGAATCTAGGTACCAGATTGGCATTGACTGTTTCTGCAAGACAAATTATTGTTTCTTAGGTACCCACCTCATTATGGGTCCTTTTGTGTTAGACTTTGGTGGATTTGGATGACTTTTTGGCATCTCATCTTTTGATGTCTTGCCTTTACGTGTCTTCTTTTGAGATTTTCTCTCTGAGATATTTTTCAGAGATTGATTCAAAAGGCAGTGTGATCCTTTAAAATGATTCTTCAGTTTCATCAAGAGATAAATGCAGTTACAATTAATAGAACAAGAAGAAGTAGGAGCAAAGTTTTTCTTTTTATTAAAAGCATTTGTTACATTTTGACTTCTTTTGAAACTAGCACTAGGAATATTACATTTATCCCTAACTACTTCTTTTCTTTTTGCTTGAAAGACAGTCTTCTTTTCAAGTTGCTTTTTCTTGTTCAAAAACATCTTCTTTTCTTTGCTGCTTACTGCACAGACAGGATCAATATGGTTAGTTTTTGTCCATTTGCCCTTTTGTTCAGGAGAGAATTTTATTGTTTTATAGGTGTAAGAGCCAGAAGTGTTTGTTTTATTCTTTGCCTTTTCTTGCAACTCTTTTTGAAGTTCCAGAGATGTTTTTGCTTGTAAACACATATTTGCAAAATCAGGACTTATTGGTATTTTGGTTTTGGTTTTCAATACTGAAATTGGAACATTCAAAATACCAGAGCCAACAGTTTCTATCTTTTTGTGAATTACATTCCCTGGTTTACAAAAAATCTGTTCATCAATCTCTAAATCAGATTCTGAATCAGAGTCAAGAAAGTCTCTCTTAGATTTAATAGAGATATCTACCTCTATTGGTTTTTTTAATTTCTTTTGATCTAGAGACTTTGATGATCCGTTTCATGCTTTCTTTTCTTTTTAAGTCCTCCATGACATTTTCTTTCCATATCCTTTGAACATCATCTTCAAACGTGGTTCTGATGTTTTCATCTGACTTTGGTGAATACAGAGGAGCATTTGGATTAAGTGAACTCTTAGATCCATTTTCAGAAGTACTTGTATCAGAGGTACTTGGTTCAAATGTCTCTGATTCACTTGAGATGAAAGCATCAAATCTGAAATTTTCTTTGGGATCATAGCTCTGAGGTTTTGTAAAGAGTACTTCTGAAGTTTCTTCTTTTATCTGTAACACAGACTCTTGAATGTCTTTTACTTCAGAGTACGTAGTATTTTTGAAATTCAAAGCTCTTGATTTTGATCCCTCTGATGTTTTCATTCTTTTGAAATTATTCAGAGATGGACTTTCAAAGCTTTGGACCTTTCCCATACAGAAAGTGGAAGAAAGTGAAGTTTTCTCCAATCCATTGAATGAATTCAACTCATTGAATCCTAGCCCTTGAGAGTCCATTTGAGATTTTATTTTGTCGAAGACACTTTGTGCATTAACATAGCTTTTGATTCGAAGATTTTTTCTATCTAGAGATTGATGTAAGATTTCTCTTTCCTTTTGAAAAAATTTGGTTAAGGCAATAGAATTGAGCCTTTCATACTCAGGTTTCTTTACTTCTTCTTCTTTTCCTTTTAAAACTTTCTCTATTTCTCTTATTTCTTCTGAAAATGATTTTTCTTTTTGCTTGAAGGTTTCTTCAAGTTTAGTTTTTTCAAGAAAAATATCTTTCTTTTCTGATTCCAGAAGATTCTTTTCTCTTTTGTAAAAAATGAGCTCTTTTGTTACTTGCTCTCTTTTCTGTTTTTCTTCAACAAACTTTTGCTCTAAATCCTGAAGTTCATTAATTAGTTTAAATGCATCTATTTCAGGATCACTGTCAGAGGTGTAAAGAGAGTTTACCTTCTCAGAGTTGTCTTCAGATGTTTCATCAGTTTGATCTCCATCTGAAAAAGCCATACCACAGAGATTTGTTGGCTCTTCCTCGCCGTCGCTTGTCGAGTCTGATAGCCAGTCTTCCATTTCTGCTACAAGAACTCTTTCTTTTACATTGTATTTGTATTTGTTCTTGTAGTAATCTTGATCTTTGACAAGTTTTCCTCTGCAGTTTGCAGAGAAGTGGCATGGTTTTCCACATCTGAAGCATCTTCCATCATTTTGATTTGTTGGAAGAGTGGCAGTACTTGTCCCTGGCTTCTGTTCTTGAGGTTTGAAGTATCTCTATGGTTGTGGATACCTTGGTTTGAATGGTTGTTGTGGTCTTGTTTGTTATGTTGCATCATCATGATTGAAGTTTGCACCCTTTTGATCACTATATGGAGTGAATCTGGGTTCTTGTTGAAATCTTCTTTCCGGATTTCTTATTTCTTCATTCTCTCTCCTTCCTTCAAATACCTTCTTACCAAATTTATTGTTAAATTGATGAGTGATTAATGCAAGAGATTTGGCGAAGGCATTGATATCTTCATCTGAGTCTGAATCTGTATGAGTTTCTTCTGCCATCAAGACCTTTTTGGATCTTATTTTTGTTTCCAAACATTTTTGTGACTCTTCACAGTTGTTTTCTTTCGATATTTGTTTTGAAACAAGCGCAAGGGGTCCACCCAAAGAGGTTTTTGATTTTTGCTTCATAACTTCTTTTTCATGTGCAACAAGAGTACCATAAATGTCAGTTAATGACCATGACTCAAGATCTTGATTAGCCTGTATAGACATGGACAGTTGTGACCATTCTTCATTCAATCTTTTCAAAAAAAGAACATTGTTTTCCTCTTTTGTTCTTATTACTCCAAACTTTCTGCATTTGTTTATTAGAATGTTGAATCTTGAGTAAGTTTGGTGTAATGTTTCTTCTGGTAGAGCATGAAAATCATGATATTCATTGATGCATAGATTTCTTCTATTTTTCTGGGTTTGTAGGCCACCTTCAAGTTGATTTAACAACTGATCCCATATCTCTTTTGCAGTTTTACAAGAATCAAGTTCTTGAAAGATATCATTGGGAATGGCCATTATGAGTAATCTAACAGCTTTTGAGTCATTATCCATCATATTATTTTCTTCATCAGTGAAGTTTGTGGTTTTCTTTTCATAATATGCAGGTATTTCGGCAGTATCTGCTGTTGCAGGAACTCTTGGCACCAACACCATTGGAATGTGAGGTCCAATGTTCACAGATCTAAAAAGATCCCTGTCCATACCTTCTAGGAAATTTACCATCCTTATCTTCCATTGGGGATATTCATCCCTTAAAAGTGTAGGAGGTTTTGTTAATGACCCAGCTGTATAAATGGCACTTATGCTTGAGTTTGCCATTTGTAAAAAAAATGAAGATTTGAAGAACTGATGCTTTTTGTAATGAACTGAGATTTACTATCAAATCTAGAGCATATGATGTTCTTTAATAAACTGGGTTTATATGAACATGCACAGATAATGAAAGTTTAGAATCAATGAGATGTAAATCTATCCGAGTATGCAGATATGATCTTTCTTTGTTTAGAAACAAAGGAAGCTCTGATACCAATTGTTGGATCCCAGATCTAATCTCATAACAATGATATAAACAATAAGAGTAATGACAGCGGAAGCAATACAGTTTAATATCAAAGGAGATTCAAATATCACAGTTCATAAAGCAGATAAAGATAAACAAGATATTCTTGGAATAAAGTATTCAACTTATATTATCAGATATATAACTTCTCAAGCACACTTGAACAATAAGGTGATGGTCCTATTTATAGGACCATAAAGTAAGTAGTGTACTTGTACGACGAAAGGAAGCATGCTGAACAGTGACCTATTCTAGAAAGTAAATCTTATCACAAGGTGACGTGTCATATGTTCTTCTGTTCACTCGTAGATAATTTTAGAGTGAACATCTTCAGAGAGAATGTCTTCAGAGCTCTGACGTTGTCTTCAGAGCCTCTGATGAAGCTATCTCTGATGTCTTCTCTGAAAGTTGCAATCTCTGATAAGTACTTCAGAGGCTCTGAAGTCTTCGTCCTCTGAAGTCTGTCTCTGGAAGTCCTCTGAAGTAGGACAGATATTTTAAACACTTTAAAGAATAAAGAATTGGAGCTAACAAGGTCTCTGCAACCTCCTCTCCCATCATAATCCAAATCACAAAATCCCCACCATCTGCCAGAGATAAAGGTAAGGCCATAGCAACAGAACCTCTGAAGAAGACCAAATCTCCTCCCACCTCTGAGAAATTACTAAAGAGCTCTTTCGATGCCATCAAAAGAGTAAAACCTGAAGAGGAAGACTGGGCTTTTGATCTACAACCTCTGTCTGAACTCCCCATCCTGGAACCACTTGCCAAACCATCAAAGGATAGAGTTGCAGAGGTTATCCAAGGCTTTGAAAGCCTAAGGAGACCCTTCCCTGTTCCTCCAAAGAAGGACATCGAAGAAGAAGTGTACAAATACCTCTATAGCCGCGGAGCTCAAGATCTTCCCCCTGTCAGACTCTCAGAGGAAATTTTATCAGAGGAGAGAAGGAGATTCTATAAAGATAAAGCCAAGCCAAAATCCAAAGTCTTCAACATGGCCAAGATCTCAGAGGTTCTGGCAATCAAACTTGGACACACAAAGTGCAAGAACTTCTGGTTCAGTGAATATGCAGTGAAAAGGGAAGATAAGGAAATATGGACATTCATAGACGCAGATCTACCGAATCTTCACCCTCATGATCTTCCAGAGCTATTCAAATGGACAAAGGATAAGTTTGGCTGGAAGAAGGAATACCAAGAAGCACATCTCACCATCAAGAGAGTCATGAGAGAAAAGCTGTTGTTCTACAGTATAGCTGACTTTCAAGTGGCACTTGACTTAGGAGTCAAAAAGGTCAACTTCCCTCCACTGGAAGACAGCTTACCACCCTCTGCCAATTTTCTACCGAACTCCATCATCACTTCACCTTCTTTCGGTTTTGTGTACTTAAACCCCAAAGGAGAAAATAAATTATTCATGGGGATAGAAAGCCAAAAGTACTCAACCGAATCTCTGCTGCTCATTCAAGATCTACTTATCAAGCACAGAGACACCCCACTCGTACCCACAGAAGCTGCAGATGTCCTTCTGACAAACATAGGTGCAACCTTAAACTTTAGAGACCTGTGCGTATGCTACTACAGAGAACTGAAGAAAGAAGGTGGGTTTGGAAAGAAGATCAACGATTTCCCAGACGCCAAAGTATATGCTCTGATGTCTTGTAATTTTTTTTTCTGTCAAATGTAATCGCCTTCTAGCATTGTTTTATTTTTGAATGCAAATCAAAGTTCAGAGGTTGAGTTCCTTTCACCTCTTTTGTTTCTAGCTTAGCCATCACTCCAAATTCCAATTTTTATTTTTTCAACACTTAGGGGGAGATTGTTAGCTCCATCCACCATTGTTTAGAAGTGTTGAAAAATAGGCTAAGTTTAGAAACTCCTGCTGTCTCGAAAGTCTCCACAGAAGGTACAAAGCTCAGAAGACTTCTCCGCAGAAGACGTTCCCGAGGTCAAACCTGATAATGATACTCAGATCACAGAGCCTCTGTGGTCACTCACAGAGCCTCTGTGAAGGCTAACCTCTGGAGGTCAGTTTTGGAATTGTACAGGATGGCTCAAGACAAGACCACGTGCACAACACGTGAGACCTGCTGTACGAAGATCCGCATGATCAAGTAATGGGCGTCCCACGATGCTTTACTTTACAGGTGGCATTCCGTTTATGGAATGTCAGTTTTTGTCTTGTACTAAGGGGTGCATCCTTCTTGTATATTAAGGGAGCACCACCTTAGAGTTTAAAGAAAAAGGGGATACAAGCACACAAAAAAAAACAGTAGTCTGTAAAATCCTTGAGCATATTTGCACATACCAGTGCGTGTTCTTGGTGTTCTTCAGTAATTAATGAAACAGTTCTTTGAGTAACTTTCTTATAATACTTTACTTCCTGTTCATTAATTACTTGTGTGTTTACTACCTTGTATGCTCAATCTTTTTTACTCATGTTAAACGCTTCCGCACTCTGTTTAATTAATCTGTGTGTAGTAAAAGGTTAAATCAAGTTAAAGAACATCATAACTGGGATCGACACCTCCAAATCTAAATCCTTACTTGAAATCCAATTCATTCCCGCAAACCAAACGCACCCTTAGAATTTTCCTACGGATTTTCAACGAAATCCATCAATATGTTTTCAAAATTAAATTATAAATTAATTATAAAATTTCGTTCAAAAACCTGTTGTTTTAAATATTAAATTAATTATAAAAGTCCATCAAAAATTCTTAGAATTTTACTCCATCAATATTTTTTAAAAATTAAATTTTAAATTAATTATAAAAGTCCATCGGAAATTCTTAAAATTTTCCTATGGTTCCGACGGAATCCATAAATATGTTTTAAGAATTAATTTTTAAATTTATTATAAAAGTCTGACGGAATGCATCAATATATTTTGAACCTATATATATATATATATATATATATATATATATATATATATAGATGGAGGATTAAACGAGAATGCTAACTATTTAAAAGAATAAGAGAATAATTCTAGGCCAATCATTTTATTAAATAATACTTTAAATAATTAATTCTAAAAATAAATAAATAAAGGTATAAAAGTAATTTAGTTATATAAAACTTATTTTAGGTATTTTTTTAATATTCTACTTTTACTATATTTGTAAATTTAATATAATTTAATTTTTTATTAAATAAAACTTTTTATTTAATTCATTTAAAATAAGCATATTTAATTTTCATCTAAAGAATTATTTTTTTATTTAAAGTAATATTTAAAAAATTACAATTTTCATAAAAATCACATATGATTCATAATAAATTAATTTTTTTTTCAATTTTTTTTCTAATCATATATGATTTAAAATTTGAAAAACAATAATTCGAATTAAACATTGAAAAGAAAAAATAATGAAAACATAATCATATGTGGTGTATAACAAAACAAAATTAAAATTAATGTATAATATCACATGTACTACAAAACGTAGTTCATAATTTTTCATTAAAATCACATGTGATTCACAATGAATTAATTTTTTTTTCAAAATGTTTTCCTAACCATATGTGATTTAAAATTTGAAAAACAATGATTCAAATTAAAATTTGAAAAAAAATAATGAAAACAAAATCATATGTGATATGTAACAAAGCACAATTAAAATTAATGTATAAGATCACATGTACTTAAAAACGTAATTCATAATTTTCATCAAAATCACATGTGATTCACAATGAATTAATTTTTTTTCAAAATGTTTTTCTAATCATATATGATTTAAATTTGAAAAAAAAATAATTCAAATGAAACATTGAAAAAAAATGAAAACAAAATCATATGTGATAAGAAAATTAGTGAGTCTTTTTTAGTAAAAAATGTCGATTAATTGTGAATATCACGTGTGATTTTTGAGAAAAATTGTAAAAAATTCTTAAATAAACTAATTCAATAAAAATAAATATTTAAAATGAAAAACTAAATCACATTTATTTTAATGTTGTATAAAAAAATCATTAAGAAATACCTTATTTAAATTTGTTATATAATCTATATAAAAATATATTAGTTTTCATATATAATATGTATACAACAAATGACACATATGCCCTTTTAGGTGATTTTTAAGAAAGCTTTATTTAATATATTATTTAAAAAAATGATTGGTCCAGAATTATTCTCTTATTATTTTTAAATATGTATCATTCTCGTTTGAACCAACTCTCTCTCTCTCTATATATATAGGAGAGATCTTTTGGAAATCTCTCTAATATTGCAAACTCTTCAAACTAAATGTAACCAATCACATTTTTTCATCTAATTTGTTTTTAATTTTAATTAAAATAGTGTATTTTTTATTTTGGTTGATGTTGATATATTTACCATAATTATTGTTTTATTTTAGAGTGAATTACACTGGTGGTCCCTGTGGTTTATTCAAAATTTTGATTTGGTCACTAAAACAAATTATCTATATTGATGGTCCCTAACTTTTCATTTTCATAACACTCATGGTCCCTCCAGTTAACAAAATTACTTAGCAACCGTTATGAAGGACTAATTGATCTTTAAACAAACTATAGGGACCAAAAGTGTTATCTACTCTAAAATTTGATGTAATTCACGTTTTTTTTAATTTTTTATTAAAACTTTTTTATATATTTAATCATAAATCTAATTTATTAAAATAAAAAGCATATATTAAATAAAAAAAATATATTTATTTAAAAACTATTAAATTTACAAAAAAAATAGTGTTAACAAGTTTAGAAAAACAAATAAAATCAAGATAAATTTGTATATCTTTAATGAATTGAAATATGCAAGCAAAATATTGAAATTAAGTTCGACTAACATGAGATTATTAATATATAGTCAAACAACAAATAATTAAAATAACAATAAAATAAAATTTATAATTTAAGATTAAAAAAACATTGATTATTCAAACAATTAATAAAACTATCACTACAACCAAATTATATTTATATGACACCAAAAAAAATTAAACGTCTTAAACACCCATCTTCTTATAGGACGTTTGTTTTTATGGGAAATTTTTTTAAGTAGTGTCATATAAAATTGTTAATGCGACGCTTTGTATTATAAATGTCCTAAAAGCTTGTTAAGGCACTCAAAAGTGTCCTATAAACTTATTGCAACACCTTTAGATAAAACGCTTTATTTTTTTTGTCCTATAAATTAAGTTTTATAAAGTAGTCTATTAGGATGCTTAATTTTTCCGGCGTCATATAAACATAATTTTGTTGTAGTGATAATTTTCCTTTATTGTTTGAATAATCAATGTTTTTTAATCTTAATTTATAATTTTTATTTTGTTGTTATTTTAATTATTTGTTGTTTGACTATATATTAATAATCTCACGTTAACCGAACTTATAATTTAATATTTTGCTCGCATATTTCAAATCCTAACTTAAAATATATGTGGATTTATCTTGATTTCATTTGTTTTTCTAAACTTGAGATTTTTTAATGTTATTTTTTCGTGATTTTAATAAACTTTAAATAAATTTAAATTTTGGTATTTAATATGTTTTATTTTAATAAATTTGATTTATGATTGGATATATAAAAAAATTTAATAAGAAAATAAAAAAAACATGAATCACGTTAATTTTGGAGCATATTACACTTTGGTTCCTTATAGTTTATTTAAAGATTGATTTGTCCTTCATAACGGTTGCTAACTAATTTTGTTAAGTGGAGGGACCATAGATGTTATAAATAAGAAAAATTAGGGGCCATCAATGTAGATAGTTTGTTTTAAGAACCAAAATTTTTAAATCTAAACAAACCATAGGGACCACCGGTGTAATTCACTCTTTATTTTATTTTTGGATAGATAGATATCAATAAATGGTTATTATCTTTTTTTTAATTCGGATATATTTAAACAGTTTATCTATGGAAAAAATGTTTTTTCTTTTTTTTTTCCTTTTGAATCTTCGATATGGATTTCGTTGATTTATTAACCGTTTATGTAATTAAAATATATTTTGATTTTCTTTTGAAATAGTTTTATCGGGTTCATTGATTCAGGAGGTAAAGGGAGTTTCATGATTTTTATGATGTTTTTTCATACAATGAAACATTTGCTCTTGATGAAATCTGTTTCATTTGGAAAACATTAATGAAATATAAAATCATTAAAAATCTTGATGAAAAATGTTTCATTTGTTTCATTTGGGAAACATTAATGAAATATAAAATCGTAACAACGAAGTCACGAGTTCTTTCATTCATGAAACCATGAAATCATGAAACACGAGTATGAAACATGAAAAATGGAAGAAAAAAAATTCTGGATAATATGAATAAAAAATAAATATTTAAGTTGTTACCAAAAATATTGCATACCTTTAATTGTTATTGAAAATAAAAAAATAAACCGAAAAATGATAATAAATATTCAAAAATATCCTTTGACTATTTTATCCTTTTAACTCTAATTTAGGTAGGGTGTATTAATTGTTTTTTTTTCTCAACATAAATAACTAATCTTCATTTTCAACTGTTGATTAATGAAATCAATGGTGGAGATGGGTTTGCAAAGTTTGCAAAATAAATGTGGTTTCCAAATGAAACAACCTCTATATACATATACATATATGTACACACATAGGGGGGGTTATTATGAAACCTCTTTACATGTTGCAACCCATGCAATTTGTAATATTCTAGTAGAATGATTTGTTTAATAAAGTAAAGCTGAAGGGCTAAGGTGTAAAATGGGTAAAAAGGGGTTTAACCCTAAGTGTAACGCCCCGAATTTTCGTTGTAATAATCCTATCGTTAAGACTTCTAGTCTTCCTTATTGTTTAAATCTTAGTTATCTTGCGTTTATCGTTGGTCGTTAGCACCTCAGGTTGAGCCCTGCTTGTATGCTAAGAAATTCAGTTTGTTTAGGCAAGACAGTGGCTTGCGCGGCTTGCCCCGCAACTTGGAAGCCACGGCCTAAGCCGCGTAACCTTATGGATGTCTCAGTCCCAAGGGCACGCGTGGGCTACGCCGCGGCCTCATGGTCGCGGCCAAAGCCGCGGGAACACCCCTGCAGCTCTCAGACGAATTTCTCCCCTTTTCTCATTCATTTTTCATCTACCTCATTGAATACACTCTAAAAAACCCTCTCTACCTCCCTTCTCATTTATGAAACGATTTTAGGGTTCCTAGGAGCATTTACTCTCCTTAAATTCAAGAGTTTGGAATCATCATTCAAGATTGGAAGCTAGGGTTGTCACCTCCATCTTCTCCATTGTCATCTTCTTCCAAGAAGGAGATTTTAGGGTTTTGAGGTTTTCATCAAAACCCATTTTTGTGAGTTCCTACTATTATTTTCTAAACCTTATACATATCAAAACTTACATTTTAAACTCCTATATATCTCCTTGGTTTTTGGATTAAAGTTTATTACATTTTGACCTAACTTGAGTTTTAGGAGATTTTAGGGTTCCCACTCATTTTCAACTAAGATGAAGGGTTCCATTTTATATATAATAAAACATAGTACTACTTGCACATTTTGGTGAAGTACTTGAAAGAATGCATAAGATCTCATTTTATGATTGTTATTCTTATCAGCAGTTAAACTTGGAAATGCATTTTGGAGATAAATGTTATTGGGAACTATATGTTTAACTATAGTTGGTCACAAATGAAATTGTGACAAGTCTAGACTATTAATAGTGGATCCATAGGTATTGAGTCGACTTATATTTTGGGATGTTTTTCCCCTTGTAGCTATGGATGCATTTGATCCTCGGAGGCCCTTTGGTACGGTTATGTGGGACCGGTTACTAGCCATGGATCACAATGTAGTCCTAGTGAACAAGTATGACTTGGTTTCCTCGGGTGCCCTCCCCCACATCTTAGTACGGACTGACATTGTTCGTGGCCATGGATGCCAAGTATTTAGCTCATAACTTGGATTGTGGCTTACTCGGTGTTCCGCTACAATCCTTGGTAAATCGGGTATCCCCTATCATCGCAAGATGAATTTTAGACCGAAAGGTCCTTATGTGACAAATGGTTCTATTTGTAAACTCAACTTTCTTGAAAAGATTTCCTTTCGTTACAATTGCATATATTTCTTCAATTTATAAACTGTATGTTCTCACTAGGCTTTAAGCCTAACACTTTTTATCAAATGATGTGTATAACAGGTTCCCTTAGCGGTGGGTTGCCAAGGGTTTGAGTGACGAGCATGGTCTTGAGGCATTTTTGAGACGATTAGTATTTGGCGATGGGCATTTAATTAAGTCCCTTATTTTTGGTGATTTGGGTTGACAACCGATGTAATCTAGATAGTAAATGTTTAGATTAGTTTGTTGTTGAATTCCATATCTGTACGCATGTTTTTGTAAATGCTTTATACATTTACACTTCTTGGGTGGTTTATTCCAAATACAAAAGTCATATTGCCAAATTTTCGAATTTTGAATTACTCTGGTTTTTAGGGTGTTACAAGTTGGTATCAGAGCTCTAATTTAAGTGAACTAGGCATGAATTTAAGATGTCTAGACTTAGACTGAGTATGTTAAGCATTGATTGTGAGTTTGGGTAGAAATTCTAAGATGGGTTAGTCTTAGAGTCGACGGAAATTATGTTTATCAAGCGTTGTGGCGATGGTAACAAGAACCTTTATGTATTATATGTTCATAATCTCACTTAGCTAATGATATTATGAGGACGTTTTACGTGAGTGTGCTTGAAGTATTGTTACTATGACAACTGGTAATGTGGTAGTACGTTTTCCTTCATGTTTTATTCTACCTCTCTCTTACCCTTTCTCGTGCTTGTGTGGCAGCCATTACTCCACTATGGTGAACACTCGTAGTCGGCCGTTAGGTGACGGAGACCTTCACGATGTTAGTTCTCTAGAGCGAAACCCGATGGTTAGAGCGCCGACTGTCGTTCCTCCTGGTATGCCGCCGATATTTACTGGGGAGGTGGAGCAAGTACCTAGAGTGGATTTGGCATCCACAAACCCGGTTATTCAAGAGGCAAACCCTCAAGCTGACATGATGGCCAACGTCATGCAAATGGTGACGTCGGCTATGGAGAAGCAGCAAGAGGCGTTTCTGAAGTGATGGAGGACCGTGATGCGAGCCTCAGAAGAGAACATGTTAGTTGGTTCTAGAGGCACCGGGAACAGAATCAGAACTGAAGAGCACAGGGTTGTTGGTGCTCCGAGAAGTGGGAAAAGTTGCTCCTATAAATCTTTTCTAGGTTGTGGACCACCAGAGTTCTCGGGTTTCGAAGACCCGGTTGCATGTGTTAAATGGATCTAAGCGGTTGAACAGGCTTTCGGCTCATCTGAGTGTCGGGATGATCAGAAGGTGAGGTTTGGTTCTCAGTTACTCAGAGATACGACACTCTCATGGTGGAATGTCACCCAGCCCACCCTCTCTCCTACTGTTTTGGCTCAACTAACTTGGGCCGAGTTCAAGAAGAAGCTCTTGGAAGAGTACTACAGCGAGAGAGCCATGGATCGAATAGAAGTTGAGTTTTGGTCGCTTGAGAAAGGAAACTTGACGGTGAGGGAGTACACCCGTCAATTTATGGAGAAGCTGGGGTTAGTGGGGCATGTGGCCTCAACTGAAAAGGAGAAGATAAAGGCCTATCTGAAGGGTCTGCCGGCGGACATGATGTCCATGGTCCGCAACTCGAAGGCTTCTAACCTTCGTGAGAAGATTGAGGAGGCACAGTTTATGGAAGAGGTTTACGCGAGGGGTAAACCGGAGAAAACTGTGGTGGCCGTAGACAAGAGGAAGTGGGAGAGTAATTCCATACCTCCCAAGAGAACTCGACCTTTTGTCGGAAACTGAAGCTTCAATGGTTATCAAGAAGCTAGATGGTGCCGGGCGTGCCATAGCAAGCACCATGGCAACTGTAACCCCACTCCTCAACCTTGCAACAAGTGTTGGAAGTCTGACCACGCCACCAAAGATTGATCGATCAAAGGTCTTATCTACTTCGAGTGCAAGGAACCGGGGCATATGAAGAGAGATTGCCCGGAGCTCAGGTCGGGTAGTGCGCCGGAGAAAAGAGAGAACCCACCTAGGGTTCCGGGTCGAGCTTTTCAGATGACGGCCGATGAGGCCAAGGCATCCGCCGATGTGGTATCGGGTACGTTTCTTCTAAACTCCGTACCTGCTCGTGTACTGTTTGATTCGGGTGTCAATTTCTCTTTTATATCTGAGTTGTTTCGTCAAAAGCTTGCTATGCCCACTAATAGTCTAGAGAATTCATTAGTGGTAGAGATAGCGAATGGTAGTCAAGTTCTAATCCGCGATGTTCTGAAGAAGTGTACTCTCGGAATCGAAGGGAAAGATTTCCCGATAGATTTGATGCCGATGATTATTGGAGGTTTTGATGTGGTGGTCGGTATGGATTGGTTGGCGAACAATCATGCCGAGATCGTATGCTCTAAGAAAATAATCCGACTTCCCAATCGTTGTGGTGATGTTGTGATCTATGGCAAGAAGAGGAAAGGCGATGTAGCAATCATCACCATGGCTAAGGCGCGCAAATGCTTGGTGAAAGGATACTCGTCCTTCCTAGCCTACGTAATCGACGCCAAGCTAGAGAAGTCAAAGCTTGAAGATGTGAGGATAGTGCGGGAGTTTACCGATGTCTTTCCGGACGACTTGCCTGGGTTACCACCCGATCGTCAAGTGGAGTTTCGGATTGATCTCGTACCAGGAGCGGCTCCTATTGCTATAGCCCCTTACCGGTTGGCGCCATCAGAGATGCAAGAGATGATGGCTCAACTCTAAGAGATTTTGCAGAAAGGTTTCATATGACTAAGCTCGTTGCCTTGGGGAGCTCCGGTCTTGTTTGTCAAGAAGAAGGATGGCACTATGAGAATGTGCATCGATTACCGTTAGTTGAACAAGGCAACGGTGAAGAAAAAATACCCGCTTCCGAGGATAGACGACTTGTTCTATCAACTCCATGGAGCGGGGTGTTTTTCCAAGATCGACTCACGTTCGGGATACCATCAAGTGAAGGTGAAGGGAGAATACGTTTCGAAGACGGTCTTTAGAACGCGTTATGGCCATTACGAATTCCTTGTAATGCCGTTTGGCCTAACGAACGCACCGGCGGTGTTTATGGATTTGATGAATAGGGTATGCCGACCATTCCTCGACAAGTCGGTCATCGTATTCATTGATGACATACTCGTATATTCCAAGAGCGAGTTGGAACACGAGCAACATCTTCGTGAAGTTCTAGAAGTGTTGAGAAAAGAGAGATTGTACGCCAAATTTTCCAAGTGTGATTTTTGGCTTGATGAGGTGCAATTCTTGGGTCACGTTGTCACTCGAGACGGAGTGAAAGTGGACCCCTCCAAAATTGAAGCCATGATGAATTGGGAGCCTCCCAAGAGTCCGTCCGAAATCCGAAGTTTCTTGGGTTTGGCGGGATATTACCGGAGATTTATTCAAGACTTTTCGAAAATCGCTTCTTCCTTGACGACGTTGACTCGGAAGAATGTGAAATTCGTTTGGACCGAAGCGCAAGAGAAGGCATTCTGGACTTTACAAAAGAAGTTGTTTGAAGCTCCAATCTTGTCGCTACCCGAAGGGTCAAAAGACTTCGTGGTCTAAGCGATGCTTCGAAAATGGGATTAGGATGCGTGTTGATGCAAAGGGGAAAGGTGATCGCCTACGCCTCTAGGCAGCTCAAAATTCATGAGAAGAATTATCCTACCCACGATTTAGAGTTAGCAGCGGTGGTGTTCGCCTTGAAGCTTTGGCGACATTACCTCTATGGCACGAAATGTACACTCTACACGGATCATAAGAGCCTAAAATATGTCTTTGATCAAAAGGAGTTAAACATGAGGCAAAGGCAGTGGCTCGAGTTGCTCAAGGATTACGATTGTGAGTTGCTTTACCATCCCGGTAAGGCGAACGTAGTGGCCGATGCGTTAAGTCGGAAGGACTATAGCGGAAATATTCGGGATACCCTTTTGAGAATCGAGTTAGTGTTAAGTCTTGTTGAGAAGATCAAGACATCTCAAGTAGAAGCCTTGTTGGAAGAAAATATCAAGGATGAAGTCATGACAAAGCAACGTTTACTCTTAACGGAAGATAGTCGTGGGGTAAAACTGTTCAACGGTCGTGTGGGGGTGCCCAAGGTTGGGGGTAACCGGGAACTTCTTCTTGAGTTTTCCCACAAGTCCAAGTATTCCATTCATCCGAGAAGTACAAATATGTATCGGGACTTGAAGTTACATTATTGGTGGCCGGTGATGAAACTTGATGTAGCGCATTACGTGGAGCGTTGTGTGACGTGTTTGCAAGTGAAGGCCGAACATCAACGACCGTATGGGAGTCTGCAGTCCTTAGAGATCCCCGAGTGGAAGTGGGAGCATATTACCATGGACTTCGTGATGATGTTGCCAAAAACTCTTCGAGGTCACGATACCATTTGGGTAATAGTCGATCGGTTGACTAAGAGCGCTCACATTTTAGCTATGCGCGAGACCTTGCCGATGGAAAAGTTACCAAAACTCTACATTGATGAAGTGGTCTCGAGGCATGGAGTACCTTTGTCGATCATGTTGGATCACGACAGTCGGTTCACTTCGAACTTTTGGGATGGCTTTTAGAAGGAGCTCGGTACACGAGTGAAGTTGAGTACGACTTACCATCCACAAACCGACGGTCAAAGCGAGAGAACTATCCAAACACTTGAAGACATGCTAAGGTCTTATGTTATCGACTTCGGGGGTAGTTGGGACTCTCACCTACCTTTGGTGGAGTTTGCTTACAACAATAGCTACCACTCGAGCATTGGAATGACACCGTTTGAGGCCTTATATGGGCGGAAGTGCAGAACTCCCGTGCATTGGCTAGAAGCGGGAGAGAAACAATTAGCTGGACCCAAAATTGTGCACGAGACGGCCTGTTAGTGCACATATTTGTTGGATACGAGATCATGATATTTGAAGATCAAAGTAAAGCAAGTCAAAGCTCAAAGTCAACTCTCAAGCAAGAAAGTCAAAGTCTTTGTAATAAAGTCAAAGTCAAAGTTTGTGTTTTGTTTTCTTGTTGTTTTTGGTAGGTATAAATAGTTCTTGTTCTTGTCTTTGTAATTAGATTGCTAAGTGTGGAAAGGTAGTACACGGAGCAGAATAGAGAAGAGTTCATTGTGTATCATTCTAGTGAGAGAAAGTAGAGAGAGAGAGAGTGACTTGTAATCTGTTAATTGGAAATCAATGACATGTGATTACTAAGTTGAATCATCTTGTTTGTATTGATTATTTGCAATGAGAACTTGATAATCTGGGATTGTCAATTGGTATCAGAGCCGAACGGAAATTCAGAAACATGGATTGAATTTGAAGATTTGGTCGATTTTTTTCAAGAACTTGCAAAATGTATTGTGGAGAGTCAATTTTTGGGCTACAATGTTGTTTTGGACTTGAATTTGATTGATTTGGAATCGATTTGGTGTATAGAATAAGTCTTGTATGCATTGTTTAGTCCAATTCTCAATAGTTTGTACGAATTTTGGAAATTTTAAAATTTTTGTTCGAGTTTTGAAAAACTCACTGTTCTAGATCATTTAGTAATCTTTAGCATATTAGATTGAAATTTCTTACTTGTAACCTGATCGAGATATGTAATAGAGGACTTCTGCAAAGTTTCAATTCAATTCGTGAAGATTTGGTTTGAATTTGAGTGAAAAGTTGAGTTTTTGTTCGAAAGACTCATGAAACACGCAAGATCTGGAAAAAACGCTAAGGCAAGAACGCGCAAAGATTGAAGAACATGCAAGACTCATAGGCAAGAACTCGCAAAACATAAGAATTCGCAAATGATGAAGAAATCTCAAGCTTTGTCATGCGAGAAGTAGAAACACGCACCCCATCGTGCGAGTTTTTACAGTTCATTTCTCTTGTTGTGCACGAAGTGACATCTGCGAGAAGTGAAGTCTGGGAGTTTGCATTTAGCGCGAAGTGAAGATTGAAAAATTTTCTAAGTCTCAAACTCGCACGTAGTTATCTGCGCGAAGCAAGAACTCGCACGAGCCTTCTTGTGCGAACCTCGGAATTCGTATCATTCAACGTGCGCGAAGTCTGAACGCACACATCACTTTTTGTGCGAAGTTTGTTCTCATATTATTCTTTGTGCGAGAAGTTCAAAAACTCGCAAGATACAGTAGTTGTGCGAAGCTTGTATCCTTAACTCTGCGAGTTTTATACTTGGAATATTTTCTGAGTTTTTCAATTTTTGACCAAATTTGAATTTTTTTTGTACAAGTTGTTTCTTAATTTCTAACGATCATTGTCAAGTTCTTGTTGTACCAATCATTACAGGATGACTTCCAGAGAAGCTCTCACAATCGAAACTGATGTGAAACCTCCTGTTTTAGTCAAAGGAGAGTACGAGCAGTGAAATAATAGTTTTCTGGATTTCATTGATTGCAATACTTTGGGAGAATATATCAGGATATCTCTGAAGGAAGGAAAGATGAAAACTTCAACAAGGACTTACTCTTATCCCGGAGAAAATGGATTAATGGAAAGAGGAGAGTTTCCAATATCACTTGATAAGTACACAGATGAGTAGAGAAGGATATGAAGCTGACAAATTGGCCAAAGCTTTTATCTTGCAAGGAATTTCAGATGAGATTTCTATCAAATTAGATAGTAAAAAGGCTACAGGAAAACAGTTGTGGGAACAACTTGAGAAGATGATGGGAGGATCAAAGATGTCTTCAAGAGAAAGAGTAAAGAGTTTGGAAATTGAGAATACTGAGCTGAAAAGAAAGATTTATGTCTTGGAAGCTCAAATTATGAAGATTCAGCAAACAGAGTGTGCTAATGAAGAGCTGATTAAGAAGATTATTGATCTGGAATAAAAGATAGCCAAAGACAGAGATGATTTTGAGAAAGAAAATAAAGCCTTTGCAAAGAAATTCTCAGAATTTTCAAGGAAAAGCTTTGAAGAGAAGAAAGGTATTGAGCTTAAATGTTCTAAGCTTTCTCAACAAGTATCTGACTTTGAGAAAGTGATCATCCTGGAAAGAGACAAGTTTGAAAAAGTAAAGAAGGTTATAAAACAAAAGAATGTTGGAATATTCAAAGAGATATCTGATGGAAGAAATAATGTGGAGAATGATTTTGAAGAAGAAAGAAATATTTTTGAGTCTGAGATTAAGAAGCTTACTGATAAGCTATATGAACTATCAACTTGTGCTTTGAAAGAACAGAAAGCGAATTCTGAATTCAAGAAAGAGATTGACCTGCACATCAAAGAAAATAACAATCTATCTTCAAAGATAAAAGAGCTTGAAGATATTGTTTCAAAAGTGGTGGTGACTGAGCAAAAGACTCCAGAGTCAAAAATCCACCCACCTAGAAATGATTCAGCTGATTCTGAATGTTCATTCAAGACAGCTGCAAGCTCACATCAGAAAACTGTTTCTACAAATAGGTCAGTTAACTCATATGATCAGATTCGTACTACTAACATTTTCTATGATCGAAATATAGATGGTTTAGGTACACAAAGATAAAGAAGAATGAGATATGAAGAAGAGAAACTGGTCTGGAAAGTGAAACCAATAGATGATGAAAAGGATGATGAGAAGAAGGATGAGAAGAAAAGTAACAAATCATTTGTACATGCTTCAAAATCAAAGAAGAACAATGTGCGGAAGGGTAAACCTGATCTTGTTTACTCGAGAGATCAATTGATCAGGTAGTCTAAAAAGAAGTATTGTTCTTATTGTCGTACTTATGATTTTGTTCATAAAACTAGTGATCCTTACTGGTATGGTTCTTACTCTATTACTCCTAACCGAACTGCAACTAACAAACATGGACCCAAATACCAGTGGGTACCAAAGCCGAAAGATGAATCTGTGTTGCAGGCACCTCAAGTCAAGGGGGAGTAAGAGAACCAAGACTTCTGAATACTACAGTTCAGGACCCGTAACTCAATGATAAGGAATTTGACTTCTAAACACAACAATTTAGGACTCGTACTTCAATGATAAAAGAGATGCTACTCCCGTGCTTATATGCAAATTGTACTCCGATGCTTAAATGAGAAGATCAACCTTCAAGGGGGAGTACATATTTTTCTGGAAATATGCATTTGCAAGATATGATGATCTACACTTCAGGGGGAGTTATATATCTCTATCATGTTTTTCACTGACATATTTTATGATGCATGATTTCAGGGGGAGTACTGAATATGACTTCTAATTACATCTGATCAGAACTCGTACATTCAATGTTTTATTGCTTTCTGTCATTTACTTTTCAATAAAGTTTTTGTGAATAAAGCTTTGCACTTTGACGACTTTGTGACTTTTGCAGAATTGAGAGGAAGCTTAAATAATCATATCTATTATGACTTAGAGCTGACTTGATGAGATTTAAGACTGTGCGAAAAGGTTTATTTCTAATCTTAATCTCATACATGTCTAAAAGATGAACAACTTTCAGATATGAAAACGTGTTCTTAAATGTTCAAACCACTTATTGTTCTTAAAACGATTTCATGAATTTAGAAGTGTGATTTTAAATGTTTTCATGTTACTTGTGCTTCAATGATTTATAAACCGCGCGTTTCTAAAGATTAATACTTGCGTATTATCTTTTCCATATACTTTTAAGTATTTCCACATACCGGTTTAATTTTTGTTGTAAATGTTCTTACCATGTCTCTAAATTGAAACAAATTTTCGATGGTAGGACACCCTGATTGAACTTCAAAGAATTTTGAGCGTTGATTTCATTTCTAAACGTTCTTTCAAGAATGTCTATATCTTGTTTCATATAGACAATATCCAATTTTGATGACCTAAGCATTAATCGTTACATCATTCAGATATTTTGATCTTTTTAATACAATGTCAGATTTTCAAACAAGTTTCTTGTATTCATTTCATTCATTCAATATACTTGTTTTTGAAAAGTCTTCAATGTTTAAAATGCTCAAATCTTCATGATTATATCTATGAGCATACAGACATCTGACTTGTATATATTTGTGCTTTAATTGCAAAGTTAAACCAGTTGAGCAACATATACATATAGGATTACATGGATTCATTATGTGAACTTAATTGCAACTTCTATGGATTCACGTTAACCCATGTTTCCTACCCAAGAAGTTAATCCTTGAGTGATTGAAGAGTGAGGAGTCAAATATTGAGTGTGGGTTGAGCGATGAGGTAAAATGGAAAAGAGAGTTTGGTTAAAAGCGAGCTCAATGATTAAAAGAAAGAGGGTGAGAGAACAGAGTAAAAGAATATGAAACTCTGCACCAACTTTTTCTGAGCCGGGCATCTACATTTCTAGTGTTTCACAATTCTTCGTGAACATTATTGAAACAGGCAACTAGCCCATGCCAACTCTTGATAAAAACCCCACCAGCTACTCATTTTTTTCTCAACAAGAAAATGTTTCAATATTTCAAGGGGACACAACACATAATCTATCTGGTTTTCATTTGAAAAATCTGGATATTGAAAAAGAAGGAAGTCTGCCCCACCTTCGCACTTCGTTCATGCACAATCGAGTCTGTGTTTAACGGTTGTTATCTCAATGGTTTACACAATTTTGAGCCTATAAAAAGCAATCATCTGTGCTTAATTATTTTAAACACTTGCACGAACACACAAGGAATTTGTTTTCTTGTCATAACGTTCATAGAAATTCCTTTGTGGTGTTTCGATGATTGAATGGAAGACCTGGGGGAGTGAACATCACAGAAGCTCCTTTCTAATGTGTATTTGTTACACACAGTAACTTTGTGTTACTGACAGACACTTCTAACTGATTCATTTGTTGATTCAGGTGTTACACTCTAATTTGTCTGAATTTGCAAAGATTCAGATGAATATCTTTTTGGATCAGTAGATGATTAGAGGCTCATGATGAAAGATCAATGGTTAGAACAACTTAAAGACATTTCTTGTAAAGAGTTTTGATGATTTCATGCTCCAATCATCAAAAAGGGGGAGAAGCATTCAAGAAATGTTAGAGATGGAAGAAATGGTACAAGAATTGATTGTGAAAGAAAGCTATTAAAGATAGATTGAAAAGAGAAAAGTTCAAGGAGTGTTTGATTCAGATTCTTAAAGATTGTTCAGAGCTGAAACAGAAAATTCAAAGAATCCCGAAAGCAAACAGAAACAAAAAGATAATTTTGCTGAAGCGAACTGAGTTAAACTGAAGATAAGTTCTTTCAAATGTCTGATAGAGGTTTTTACAACCTTGGAGGAGAATGCTACTATTCTTGAAGAACAAACTTTGAGAAAATTGTTGAAAGTTTTGAAGATTGTTTTTATCAAAGAAAGGGGAGAATGTTCTAAGCATAAAAGGGGAGATTGTACCTCAATGATTATGTTTATTTCTGAAGATGATCTGAATTGACAAGAAGTCTAAAAGGGGGAGATAAAGTTGATCAAAGGGGGAGATTGTAAAAGTTGAGCTTAAAGAGGGAAGATTGAATTGCAAAATCTTTTAGAGATGATCTTGATCCAAAGGGGGAGAATGTTAGTGCACATATTTGTTAGGTACAAGATCATGATGTTTGAAGATCAAAGTAAAGCAAGTCAAAGCTCAAAGTCAACTCTCAAGCAAGAAAGTCAAAGTCTTTGTAATAAAGTCAAAGTTTGTGTTTTGTTTTCTTGTTGTTGTTGGTAGGTATAAATAGTTCTTGTTCTTGTCTTTGTAATTAGATTGGTAAGTGTGGAAAGGTAGTACACGGAGCAGAATAGAGAAGAGTTCATTGTGTATCATTCTAGTGAGAGAAAGTATAGAGAGTGACTTGTAATCTGTTAATTGGAAATCAATGACATGTGATTACTAAGTTGAATCATCTTGTTTGTGTTGATTATTTGCAATGAGAACTTGATAATCTGGGATTGTCACGACCGATAAAGTTAATGGAATTCGGGAACGGTTGAAAGTGGCTCAAGATCGGCAAAAGAGCTATACCGATAAGAAGAGACGACCGATGGAGTTTCAAGTGGGCGACCGTGTGATGCTTAAGGTGTCGCCATGGAAGGGCATTATCAGGTTCAGAAAGCGTGGGAAGCTGAGTCCTCATTTCCTCGGACCTTTCAAAGTGCTTAAGCGGGTGGGTTTGCAAGCCTACCAATTAGATCTACCGGTGGAGATGAGCGGGATCCACAACACATTACATATCTGTTACCTTCAGAAGTGTTTGGCGGAAGAAGAAAGCGTCATTCCTCTTTCCGAGATAAGAGTGAACGATGGTGTAACACCCTAAAATTTCGGGAAATTTTGAAAATTGAAAATTCGGCAACATAACATTTATAAATAGGGCAAACCACCCATAAAGGGTAAATCGTAAGCATTTACAAAAAAACCTGTAATAATGTATGGGGAAATGACAACAAACTAATCTAAACTACATCTAGCTAGATTACATTGATTGTCAACCCAATACCAAAAATGAATAATTGTTTCAATGCTAAAGCTTCCAAAAGTTCTATCATTCAAAAATGCCCTCAAGAGACCACGCTCTTCTCTCAACCCCTTGACGGCCCGCTGCTAAGGGTACCTGTTATACATATCATTTGAGAAAAAGTGTTAGGCTTAAAGCCTAATGAGAACATACAGTTTATATGAAAGACAGTAAAAGAATTAGTTGCAATATAAATAAACTGTTTTCATCAACATCTTTGTAAATGGTTTGGTAAACACATAGTGACCTTCTGGTCCAGACCTCATCTTGCGATGACGGGTGTAAGCCCGGATTCCAAGGATTGTGGTGAAACACAAAGTAAGCCAGTTTTCGAGTTTTGAGCTCGCCATACTAGGATCAAGGCCGCGAATACGCCGGCTCGAATAAAGATGTGGGGGGATGACACCCAATGATCCTAGTCATACTCATTCATTAGAATTTACATTTACGACCCACGACTAGTAACCGGTCCCACATAACCGTACCAAGTTGCCCTCTAGGGTCCAATGTCTCAACTAGCTACATACGGGAGTTACACCCAATTAATAAGTCAACTAAATACCTATGGATCCATTTGTAATAGTCTAGACTCGTCACAATACACTTGTGACCAACTATAATCAAACATATAGTTCATAATACCATTTAGTTCCCAAATCACCTTTTCATGGTTAACTACTGATAAGAAATTAGAAAGCCCATAAATAGAACACAACACTACCATCTCAATTCCCAAAATGTTTCTTAACCAAATAAACCTTTCCATATTAGAAACCCTTTTATTGGAAACATAGATTTCTTCATGTTTAAACCATTTATTTCCTTCTTGTTAAAGCACATATTTATTGGATTCAAGATTATAATTATCTGAAGATGGAAATCTGAAGTCAAAGCTGATAAAGTCGTCTCAACAAATAGTCTAAGGTCCTTTTGTAATAAATAGTCAAAAGTGTGTTTTTCGTATTTTATTTATTTGTTTTATAATTTAGTTATGAGTTAGTTTTTGTAATTTGGGCCCAAACCTTGTCAAGCCCATTAGGCTTATTAGCTTAAGTATAAATAGATTTTGTTTAGGGTTAATTAGGTATGATGAGCTTAATTAAGAAAATTATTGATTGTGAGGCTAGCTGTTGGCGCTGTGAACAAGAGGGAACAGAGAGATAGATCGATTTCTTCAAGCTTGTAATCTGTTGAATCAATTGATTAATCAATATCAGATAAGTTTGATTTCTAATCATATAAGTAAAGATGTCTCGGGAAGCTCTTGCTATTGGAACAGATGTGAAGCCTCCAGTACTCTTCAAGGGGGAGTACGAGTAGTGGAAGGACAGATTCTTGGACTTCATCGATCGACATGATTTGGGAGATTTTATCAGAAAATCTCTGAAAGAAGGAATCATGACACCTCCAACCAAGGTTCTCACTGTAGCCGGAGAAAATGGTGAAGAAGAAGAGACTGAGTATAAGTTATCGATTGGTGAATATACGGAAGATCAACTGAATAGACACAAGGGTGACAAACTGGCAAGATCATTTATTCTTCAAGGCATACCAAACGAAATATATGTCAAAATTGATAGCTACAATGCTACCGGCAAGCAAATGTGGGATCAATTGGAGAAGATGATGATTGGATCAAAAGTCGGCAATCAACTTAAAGTTTCCAACTGCTTGAATAACTATGAAGAATTCAAAGCCAAAGCTGGAGAATCACTTGAAGCCACTTATGACAGATTTGTCACATTGTTGAATGAGCTCAGCAAGAACAAGATCAACAAATCTCAAGTTGAGCTGAATGTGAAATTTCTCAGCAACCTTCAGCCAGAATGGAAAAGATTCACAAAACAGATGAGGCAGTTGAAAGATCTAAACGACATTCCACTTAATGAAGTTTATGAAATCCTCAAACAGAATGAGGAAGAGGTGGATGAAATCAAGGCTGAGATGAAGAAGGATGACAAAGAAGTTGCTGATCCAGTTGCTCTTGTTGTCAAGAAAAAGTCCAAGAAGAAGAAGGTGATAGCATCTGAGTCTGAAGAAGCGGATAGTGAGGCAAAGTCTGACTTAGACGATTGTGAACAACTGAAGGAAGCCATGCTAATGTTAACCAAGGCTTTCCAAAAGAAGTTCAATAAAAAACCAAACTCCAACAGTCAGAGGTACTCGTCTGGTCCGAATAACTACAAGCATAAGGAGAGAGTTGAAGAAAAGAGACCAGAAGACAAGAAGAAGGATGGAGCTGATGAGTTTAAGAAGGAAGAACCGATGAAGTGCTATAACTATGGCAGATTCGGTCATTTTGCCAAGGACTGCCGAAAACCTAAAGTCCGAAACTCCGAATATTACAAGAATAAGATGCTTCTAGCCAAGCAACAAGAGGCTGGAAAAGCATTAATGGAGGAGGATGAATATTGGCTCGACTATTCGGATCAAGAGTCTGAAGAAGGAGAGAAGGATGAGACAGCACATCTGTGCTTGATGGGGAAGAACCAGTCAGAAGCTGAAGCTGATTTTGATGATGGAGACAATGATGAGGTATGTAACTTAACTGAATCTGATTTTCTGAACCAAATGCATACCATGATGTCTAAACTCCAAGAATTAGAGTCTAAACTGAAGCGAGAGAAAGGTGTCATAAATGAGAAAAATCAATCTATACACAAACTTAGTAATGATATTGCTGAGAAAAATGTATTAATTGAAACTTTGCATAAAAATATAGACACATGCGCTAAAGAAAAGACTATAATTCATAAAGAATTATCTGAAACTGTTTCTAAATATAAAGAATGTGAGTTTAAGTCTATAGAGATTTCGAAAAGGTATTTTTCTACTTCAAAAGAAAAGAATTCTTTAATAGACAAGGTAAATGCTTTGGAAGAGAAATTACATTCTTTAGGTCAAACTGAACACACTATTCATTTGAACAAACCTAAAGAGAAACCTGATACTTGGGGACTTGGTTACAAGAACCCACATCATCTCAAAAAGGTTATATCTGAAGTGACTGCACTTTATGACTTTGGGTTTATGTTGTTGGCTCCTCAACATCCTGAACTCAAACCCTTTTGGACTAGTCTGTCTGAAAAAGATAAAGCCATGGAATATGATAAAAGAAAGAACACATCTAAAGTTCAACTTCCATTTCGCTATGAGAATTTGAATAACAGTTATAGTTCTAATAAATCAAAATTTCTTTCAAATGATTACTTTGAGAGTTATTCTGTACAAGAGTTGAAGGCTAAACCCATCGAAGGTAAGCTTTATGTACCTCTTCTAGTTTTGGAAAGAAAAATTTCTGAACTCGAGAATACTCTTACAGAAGAAAGAATTTTGATGGATTTAGAACAAACTGTATTTTCGACAGTGTTCAAAACTACTAATTTTCCTAAATTGTTCAAGGTTTTAAATTCTGATGACAGTTCTGGTTCACTTGAGACTGAGCTTAATTTCTTAAACTCTGAAGGTGTTTTGAATGATAGTGTTGCTCAATTTGATTTTACTTCTAAACTTCCTGATCATTCATCTTGTGTTGTTAATTCTTTTGGATTACCCAGTATTTTTGACAAAGGTGAAACATCAACGAAAGTTGATAAATCAGTTTTTGTGAAATCAAAGAAAGCAAAAGGTAAGAAACAAAAATCTCAGCTTTCACAGAAACCGATCCACACTGGTAAGCCAAAGAAGAAGCATTCTCTTAATTCTCATCATTCTAACTCTAAAGTTTCACATGTTTCAAATTTGAGAAAGCAAAGGATTGGAGTTAAGACTGCATGGATACCGAAACAAAAGATAGACGAGAAAGCTAAATCTAGTTCTAGTTTTATTTTGAATAAAAAGACTTCTAGTAAAGATGATTTGAGTGTGAATGTTGCTAATTTTAAAAATAATCTTGTTGATTCTCGCAAGAAATATTCTATAAAGCAATTACTTCAGTTAGCTCCATCTAGTACTAAAAAGTTTTTAAATTATGGTGAATGTGATTATGCTTCTCGTAGATATTCTGATGTTTGGTATGGTTCATATAATGTTTCATCTTATCATTATCATTCGTCTTATCATGCTTCTGGTTTTCAATGAAAAAGCGGACCCAAATTTAAATGGGTGCCAAAATCAAGTACTAACAGTGGAGGTCCCATTTTTAAATGGGTTCCTAAACCTCTTCTTTCTTGATTTGTGTTGTGCAGACCCGTCATATGTGGTACTTGGATAGCGGGTGTTCCAAGCATATGACCGGGAAGAAGAGTATGTTGTCTAATTTTACGGACAAATACTGCAGCACAGTTCGTTTTGGGAATGATCAGTTTTCACCTATTCTGGGATATGGTGATGTTGTACATGAAAATCTTATGATCAAGAAGGTGAGCTACGTTGAAGGCTTAGGAAACAACCTATTCAGCATTGGCCAATTCTGCGACAAAGACTTAGAGGTTAATTTCAAGGCCAAGACATGTTCAGTACGCACTGAAGAAGGGAAAGAACTCTTGGTCGGTACTCGCAAGTCAAACCTCTACACCATCAACTTGTCAAAGGTCCAGGCTGGCAATCAGGTCTGTCTACTATCAAAGGCCTCGATGCAACAAAGCTGGTTATGGCATCGATGACTTTCTCACCTCAACTTTCGGTACATCAACAAGCTGGTCAGTGGAAAGCTAGTGAAAGGACTTCCAGAGCTGAAGTATGAAAGAGAATACCTGTGTGCAGCATGTGAAAAGGGCAAGATGAAGAGAGACCCACACAAACCAAAGTCTGAACCGAGTACCAGTTCTCCTTTAGAGTTGTTGCATATGGACTTGTGCGGTCCTATGCGAACGCAAAGCTTAGGAGGAAAGAAGTATGTGCTAGTTATCGTGGACGACTATACGCGATACACTTGGGTTAAGTTTCTACGGTCTAAAGATGAGACTCCCGATGTTCTCATTAGGTTTCTGAAGACGACCCAAGTGAATCTGCAAAAACAAGTCAAGATTCTCAGGACTGACAACGACACAGAGTTCAAGAACAAGATAGTTGAAGAATATCTCGAATTGGTCTGGATATCACATCAATACTCTGCTGCTCGTACACCTCAACAGAACGGAGTCGTCGAAAGGCGAAATCATACACTTGTCGAGGCCGCTCGGACAATGCTCATCCAATCTGACTTACCTTTATTTTTGTGGGCTGAAGCTGTATCGACTGCGTGTCACACTCAGAATCGCTCCATGATACACCGCCAATTTCAGAAGACTCCGTATGCGTTGATCAACAACTGAACACCAACCATTAAATATTTTCATGTTTTTGGTTGTAAGTGTTTTGTTCTAAACGACAGAGAGAATCTGAACAAGTTCAGTGCTAAGGCGGATGAAGGCATATTCGTTGGTTATTCCTCTACATCTACTGCATATCAGGTTTACTTGAAGAAGTCGAAGACTGTGATCGATAGCGTCAATGTTACATTCGATGAGGACATGGCTTCTGAGCACATCAGTTCAGAACCCGTAATTACTGGAGTATTAGCTTTTGGACCAACCAGTCCAGGACGTGCACCTCATGAGAACAAATCAGATGACTCTTCTTCGTCTACTTCTAAATTATCTGATTTGGATTTATTATTTGAACTGTTCTATGATGAATTTCTTGGGTCTAAGTTGCCTAACTCTGTTGTGGTTGACAGGATAGAAGACTCGATGACTACTCATCCGACCACTTCCGATATCTCTACTGAATCAAATTCCCCGATTCAGCAAGAAGTTCCAGTTCAAAGGCCTACTCCGACAATTAAAGTTGTGACCAACACTGATGAGACAGAAGTAGCTGACTCTGTAGGATGTACTGTAAGGACTGATCAACAGACTGCCCAAGTTGTACCTACTGCCACTTCTGCAACGACTCCTTCAACTGAAACCCCCGTTGATTATGAACCATCTGAAGGCGATAACAGTGGATTCCTAGATGCTGACAATGATCAACATGCATCTAATCCACTCCCTCATGAACATAAGTGGACCAAAGAGCACCCGGTACATCAAATTATTGGAGATCCATCTGCACCGGTGCAAACTAGGTCTGCCACATCAAATCTATGTATGTATGAATCCTTTCTGAGCAAGATCGAGCCTACTTGCGTATCTGAGGCCCTTGCCGATTCAGATTGGGTAACTGCGATGCAAGATGAGCTGAATCAGTTTGAAGCACTGAAAGTCTGTAGACTCGTACCCAAACCGCAAGGTAAAACCATCATTGGTACGAAATGGGTGTTCAAAAACAAGAAAGATGAAGATGGCACTGTTATCCGAAACAAAGCATGACTTGTCGCCAAGGGATATAGGCAAGAGGAAGGGATAGACTACGATGAGACTTGTGCTCCAGTGGCACGTATAGAGGCGATTCGGATGTTCTTAGCCTACGCAGCCCACAAGAACTTCACCGTCTATCAAATGGATGTGAAGGCAGCTTTTCTGAATGGAGTACTCAAGGAAGAAGTCTACGTCTCACAGCCAGAAGGGTTTGTAAATCCAGATAAGCCGAACCACGTCTACATCTTGGATAAAGCTCTTTATGGACTGAAACAAGCTCCTCGCGCCTGGTATGATATTCTATCTCAATTTTTGGTCAAGTCAGGTTTTACAAAAGGTACAGTTGATACCACTCTTTTCATTAAAAAGGATAAAGGTGATATCATTCTTATTCAAATATATGTGGATGATATTATTTTTGGTTCTACAAATCCTAAGTACTGTAAGAACTTTGCAAACCTCATGGTGTCACGTTTTCAAATGAGCATGATGGGAGAGATGAATTTCTTTCTCGGATTGCAAGTCAAACAATTTTCAACGGGGATTTTTATCAATCAATCGAAATACATTATGGATATTCTTCGGAAGTTCAAAATGGAAAATTGTAAACCGATTGGTACCCCAATGGCACCTGGTACTAAGATTGGCACCGATCTTTCGAGAAAGGATGTTGATGTTAGGACTTATAGAGGTATGATAGGTTCCTTAATGTATCTTACTTCTAGTAGGCCGGATATAATGTTTTCTACATGCTTATGTGCTAGATATCAGGCTAATCCTAAAGAATCCCATTTGTCTGCTGTAAAGCGGATTTTCAAGTATCTGAAGGGGACCGCAGATCTTGGTCTGTGGTATCCTAAGGATACAAGCTTTGAACTAACATATTATTTAGACGCAGATCATGCTGGTTGCATGTTAGACAGGTAAAGCACCTCGGGTCATATACAATTCCTCGGAGATAAACTCGTCAGTTGGGCTTCGAAGAAGCAATTATATGTATCCACATCAACGGCCGAAGCGGAATATGTAGCTGCAGCTAGCTGCTGTTCTCAAGTCTTGTGGATGAGAACACAACTGCGAGACTATGGATTTCAATTCAATAGAATCCCGATCTATTGTGATTCGAAGAGCGCTATTGCGATTACCGCTAACCCTGTTCAGCATACTAAGACCAAACACATAGATGTCCGGTATCATTTTATAAAAGATAATGTAGAAAAGGGGACAATTGTACTTTACTTTGTAAAAACCGATTATCAGCTTGCATATTTGTTTACCAAACCTTTAGACGAAAAGAGATTTAATTTTCTTGTCTCAAGACTTGGTATGCTAAATCTTAAGACCTAATCGGTGGTTACCTATTAAAGTTTCTTATTGTGTCTCTTTATCATTTCTTTATTATTATTTTCGCATGATACCTGTTCTTTAATAGTTTGTTCATGATCTCAGGGGGAGTGTGAGAAGTATCTTATAGATGGTCAATGTTATTTTTAGGGGGAGCCAAACTGAATGCATTGTACTTACTGATAATTTGTTCATAATGCATGATTTTAGGGGGAGCGTTCAAGTCAAAAGAGTATGGCAATGACTTTTGATTATTTCTGATCAGAACTCGTACATTAAGTGTTTTACTGCTTTATGTCATTTCAATTTCAGTGAATAAAGTTACTTTGATTAGACTTTTAGACTTTTGTAGGTTGAGAGATGCTTCAAAGATCATATCTTTATGACTTTAAGCTTGACTTCGTGGGATGTAAGACTGCACTCAAAAGGTATAATTCCTTATCTTCATATCATTTATGGTTGAAAGAAGGACAACTTTCAATCATAAGAAAACATGTTCTTAAATGTTCAAACCACTTCCTGATTCTCAAACAAATTTCTTGAATTGGAAGTGTGATTTTAAATGTTTTCTGATTCATCTTTGAGCTGTAACTGATAAAGTTAAACTACCTGAGCATCGTATGCTTCATAGAAAAACATGGGATCAGTGTGCTAGGACTTCATTGAACTTCTATGGATTCACGTTAACCAGTGTTTCCTACCCAAGAAGTTAATCCTTTAGTTATTGAATGTGAGGAGTCAAAAGAAATGAGTGTGGGATGTGTGATGAGAGAAATGTTAAAAGAGAGTTTTGGTTAGCTGTGAGCTTAAAGATTAAATGAAAGAGGGTGAGAGATCAGAGTAAAAGAATATTAAACTCTGCATCAACTACTTTCTGAGCCGGGCAGCCACATTTCTAATGCTTCACAATTCTTGGTGAACATTATTGAAATAGGCAACTAGCCCATGCCAACTCTTGACATTAACCCCCCAGCTACTCATTTTCTTCTCAACAAGAAAATGTTTCATTTTCAAAGGGGACGCAGCACATATGCTATCTGATTTTCATTTGGAAAATCTGGATATTGAAAAGAAGGTAGTCTGCCCCACCTTCACACTTCACTAATGCACATTGAGTCTGTGTTTAACTACTTGTATCCGTGGTTTACACGTTTTGAGCCTTATAAGCAAACATCGTATGCTTAATTTATTCTATCACTTGCACGAACACACAAATAATTTGTTTCTTTGTCATAACGTTCATAGAAATTGCCTTTGTGGTGTTTCGATGATTGAATGGAAGCCCTGGGGGAGTGAACATCATAAAAGCTTATTTATATTGTGTATTCGTTACACACAATGACTTTGTGTTACTGACAGGCAATTTAACTGATTCATTTGTTGCTTCAGGTGTTACACTTCATTTTCTATTTTGTCTGGATTTGCAAAGATCTGGATGAACATCTTAATGAAATGACGGATACTCAGTGATTCTGTTTGCAAGATCAATGGTGGAAGAAATTTCTTGACGATACATTTTGATGAATTCTTTGCTCTTTTCATCAAAAAGGGGGAGAAGTGTTAATCAAGAAATGGAAGATATTCTGAAGATATGCTGAATTGAAGAAATTTAAGAAATTTTCTTTGAAGATGATTTGCTGAAGCATTCTGAGCTGAATCTGGAGATAATTTCTTTCCAAGAGGTATTTTCATCGATTGGGAAGATTGCTACATTCTGAAGACAAAGAGGAAGATTACATTTTCTGAGCTTAGAGAATGATCTTGATCAAAAGGGGGAGATTGTTAAAGCACATATTTATTGGATTCAAGATCATAATTATCTGAAGATGGAAATCTGAAGTCAAAGCTGATAAAGTCGTCTCAACAAATAGTCTAGGGTCCTTTTGTAATAAATAGTCAAAAGTGTGTTTTTCGTATTTTATTTATTTGTTTTATAATTTAGTTATGAGTTAGTTTTTGTAATTTGGGCCCAAACCTTGTCAAGCCCATTAGGCTTATTAGCTTAAGTATAAATAGATTTTGTTTAGGGTTAATTAGGTATGATGAGCTTAATTAAGAAAATTATTGATTGTGAGGCTAGCTGTTGGCGTCGTGAACAAGAGGAAACAGAGAGATAGATCGATTTCTTCAAGCTTGTAATCTGTTGAATCAATTGATTAATCAATATCAGGTTTGCATTATTGTGTTAATTATTTCTTTACTTGATTGAATGATTGCGTATTGGGACACACACTTCTCATAAAATAACTCCTTTCGACCAAGTTCCCATAAAATGTTTAATCATAAATTTGGCTAGAAGCTATAAGTTGAACATTTACTCAACATAATATAACAACACATTCGTAGCTCCAAGACATGGATTATATCATTATTTTACAAAAAGGTGAGAAACCCTAAAAATCACCCAAAACACCAAGTTAGGTCAAAACCATGAAAATGTAAACAAGGAGATATTTAGAAGTAAAATGCATTTTGATGTGTATAAATTTTAACAAGAGGGAAGTATGAACTCACAATGGGTTAAACACCAAAACCCTAGAAATTTCTAGTTGGAGAGACTAGCACTTGAGAACTTGGGGTCTTCACACCAACCACTTGATAACCTAGAAAACACCAATGATGATCTTAAACTCCCATTTATTAGCAATAAATGAAGAGGGAGGTTGAAAACTTACCTAGGGTTCTTGAGAAAATCGCCTGACTTGAGAGAAAAGAGGAGTAAATGAGCTAATGGCCGACTGGGTCTGTTTAAAGCCCAAACCCCGCTCCGCGACTATGCCCGCGAGAGTGACAAGGATCACAATCGTGGGGCACTATCGTCCGCGTCCAACCACCCTCGGTACATCCTCAGCGATAGTGCCTTGCGATAGTGACACTTGTCACTATCGCGGTCACTACCGCGCCAAACGTACCGCGACTCAACCCCCACCCGCGATTATGCCGCGGCGATAGTGACACTGTCACTATCGCTTGGCACTGTCGCATGGACCCTTACGGCCTTCGAAATTCGATCTCTGTGCATCGCCATACACAAGGTCAAAGCCTGAAGTCGAAGGTACACTCACGAGGGAAGATTCACAACAAGGAGAGAAGTATGGGGAAGAAGAATAACGGAAAAATAACATACCGAAAAAATCCGGGTGTTACAGAGGGTAACCGATGTGTAGAAGAACCCGACGCTATCTTAGAGAAGAAGTCTAAGAAACTGCGTCACAAGGTGGTCACTATGGTCAAGGTGCAGTGGAGGCATTATCGTGGGGCCAATGTGACATGGGAAGCCAAGAAGGACATGAAGCGAAGATACCCTCATCTTTTCGAGTGACTAGGATTTCGAGGACGAAATCATTCCCAAGTTGGGGAGGATTATAACGCCTCAAATTTTCGTTGTAATAATCCTATCGTTAAGACTTATAATATTCCTTATTGTTTAAATCTTAGTTATCTTGCGTTTACCGTTGGTCATTAACACCTCAGGTTGAGCCCTACTTGTATGCTAAGAAATTCAGTTTGTTTGGGCAAGACAGTGGTTTGCGCGACTTACCCCGCGGATTGGAAGCCACGACCTAAGCTGCGTAACCTTCTGGAGGTCTTAGTCCCAAGGGCACGCGTGGGCTATGCCGCGACCTCATGGTCGCGACTAAAGCCGCGGGAACACCCCTGCAGCTCTTAGACGGATTTCTCCCCTTTTCTCATTCACTTCTCATATACCTCATTGAATACACTCTCAAAAACCCTCCCTACCTCCCTTCTCATTCATAAACCGATTTTAGGGTCTCTTTAAATTCAAGAGTTTGGAATCATCATTCAAGATTAGAAGCTAGGGTTGTCACCTCCATCTTCTCCATTGTCATTTTCTTTCAAGAAGGAGATTTTAGGGTTTTGAGGTTTTCATCAAAACCCATTTTTGTGAGTTCCTACTATCATTTTCTAAACCTTATACATATCAAAACCTACATTTTAAACTCCTATATATCTCCTTGGTTTTTGGATTAAAGTTTATTACATTTTGACATAACTTGAGTTTTAGGAGATTTTAGGGTTCCCACTCATTTTCAACTAAGATGAATTTTAGATCGAAAGGTCCTTATGTGACAAATGGTTCTATTTGTAAACTCAACTTTCTTGAAAAGATTTCCTTTCGTTACAATTGCATATATTTCTTCAATTTATAAACTGTATGTTATCACTAGGCTTTAAGCCAAACATTTTTTCTCAAATGATGTGTATAACAGGTTCCTTTAGCGGTGGGTTGCCAAGGGTTTGAGTGACGAGCATGGTCTTGAGGCATTTTTGAGATGATTAGTATTTGGCGATGGGCATTTAATTAAGTCCCTTATTTTTGGTGATTTGGGTTGACAACCGATGTAATCTAGATAGTAAATGTTTAGATTAGTTTGTTGTTGAATTCCATATCCGTACGCAGGTTTTTGTAAAAGATTTATACATTTACCCTTCTTGGGTGGTTTATTCCAAATACAAACGTCATATTGCCAAATTTTCGAATTTAAAATTACTCTGATTTTTAGGGTGTTACACTAAGGACCTAACATTCTCTCCATTTTGGTGGCGGCTGTGAAATTTTTAGCAGATAGAAAAAGGCATTAGGCGACCTTGGAGCACAAATCAAGAAGGGGAGCAATCTGGTAGATTTTGAGCTTGGGATTGTCTTCTTCAAGGTAAACCCTTCTCCCAATTGATCATAGTTTTGGAATTTAAGGAGTAACCCCTTTGATTTATCTAAGTGCTTGGGTTTGAATAGTAGTATAAAAACTTTTGGGCTTTTGTTTCCTGAAATTGTTTGGATTAAAGAAGATAATCAGACGTTTCTTTCACTATGTAATGGAGGATTTAAAACCTAGCTTCTTGTTATTTTTATGTGTTAATCGTTGGGAAATAAGAGATTGTAAAGTCCTGATGTTCTACGGGGGTATGGTGGCTCCATCGTTGGAGATCGCTGCCACCACGAGAGAGAGGGGGAGGATGTGCATTCGGCGCCGCCTAACCCATCTCGGTTGGGCTGAGAACCTCCTTACCGGCGACCTTGTAAGCTCTTAACCAGGGAAGCCGGCGCTGCTGTGGTGACCGGGGGAGCCCGGGGTGGTGCCATACCGGGCGGGGGATAAGACCCCGGGAGTCGGGGCGCCCCAGGAGGAGGTCAATATTTAGACTTTTGACCAGATGTTGAGTGAGGGTGTGTAGTCTAAGTTTGGGTGACGTCTTTATCTAAGATAGATAGATAGATTGATAGAGAGAGAGAGAGAGATTAACCACCCGACGTTAGTTATTGGAATCAAGAGGTGTCTTGCCAATTACCGATGTTATCGTAGGTTGTGAGATCTCTAGAGCAAGGAACTAAGCAAGGACCAAAGGTGAGTTTTCTAAAACTAAACGCTTTTATTGTTAAGTGTTTAAAGATGCATGAAAGTTTATTAAAGCATTTATTTACGTTGTTTTATACTCGCGAAATTTATTGGTGAGTTTTCATTGATGTTGTTATTCTAAATGTATGCATACATTGTTGGTTGTGAGATGCGCTCAAGTCGGGGGTGTGTCCTGCCTGCGCTCATACCGGGGGGTGTGTCCACATAAGGCAGTGTGAGCCAGATACGTCGCCACCTTAGAATGACGGTAGTGTGAGCCAGAAGCATGAATTTTAATTATGATGTTATTTATTAAACTGAATGGCTTTATTTATATTATAAATTGTTTCCATTCTCTGTTGTTGAATTGTTGTAAGAGGGGACTCACTAGACCATCGGTCTAACCCTCGCTCTTTCAAAAACTAAAACTTTTTCAGGTAGACGCGAGGTAGGTGGATCCAGTAAAGGAAAAGAGAAGGTGTGAGCGGTACCCGACTCTAGAATACCACCTTATAGTTATTTCTGTTACTCTCAGTTGTGTAATAGGTTGCCTCTCTGCAAACCTTGAAATTTATTGTAGGCTTGGGGTCGTTTTGGCAATAATTTATATTAATCACTTTTGTTATTTGATGGAAGTGTTTGGGTTGTTACAATTGGTATCAGAGCCATAGTTTAAGGGATCTGGGTGACCGGACGGGCCTAGACTTAAACTAGGAGAGTAGAAACACAACTAAGAAATAGGAAGACCATAGGGAATCGAGTAATGAGGTGGCGAGGACTAATGTGTAAGGTAAATTTGGGATTACATCTGGCCAATGTAATTGCAAGTTTACAGGTACATGTGTGTGCTTAATTTACCTTGTTACGTTGGACCTATTGGATTAAAGGTTGTGTGTTTCCGTCTTTTCAGTAAGCATGTCTGAGCGGGTAACAAGGAGTAGATTAGTGCCAGTAGCTGAGACAGTATCGGTGAATGAAACAGTCGTGGATGAACCAGTAGTTCCTCCTAAGTCGGCTGCCACTCGAGCAAAGGGTCGTGGCCGACCTAAAGGGAAAGAAATGATGACCTGAAAGGCGGCTACTTAAGTGGACGAACCTGGAATGGGATTTCAAGGGAGGAAAATGACACGTGTTTCCCGACAAGCAAGAAGTGTGGAAATGATGGCTGAGCAAGAATCCTCTCTTCAAGAGAATTCAACTACTATGAGAGGAAGGAGACCGACGAGGAACCGTGGTGGAAGTCGGACCCAAGCCTTTGTAATGCAAAAGACCTTCGCCACTGAGATGGGAAAGTTGCAAGAAACTATGCAAGCCTTATTACCTCATCAAACTAAGGAAACATCGGCAAGCAAGGAAAGGAGTGTGGAAAGGGAGATGATTGAGATGACTAACTCACCAATGGCTGTAATGGGTAGCCACTCTCAGTCAACTCCTGTTTTGGCAACCAAGGCAGTTACAGAGAAGGGATGCAACTACAAAGCATTTACCTCTTGCAATCCCCCTACTTTCAAAGGGGAAAGCGATCCGATAATGGTGATTAAGTGGATCGGGAATATCGAACTGGCTTTTGATACCTGTAAGTGTGCTGAAGAAGATAAGGTTGTGTTTGCATTGTCCATGCTGAGAGACAATGTCGTGTTTTGGTGGGAGGCGGAAACTGGAGGCATGGGTTCAAAGTGGCAAAAGGGATGGATTGGGAGACTTTCGTTGCCAAGTTCAAACGGTAGTTTTATCCTTTAGCAACGGTTAAGAAGCTGGAGGAGGAATTCCTGAACTTGGAGTAAGGAGAAATGACAATTCGTGAGTTTACAACGAAGTTACTCGAAAAGGCTCGTTTTGTTGAAATTTATGTGCCGAACGAGGAACGTCGGGTGGACAGGTATCTGTTTGGGTTGAGAAGCAATATCCGAGAACTGACGGCCACACGAGAACCCACTACCTTTCAAGCGGCCGTTAACGCAGCCGAGATGACCAAGAAAGATAAAGCCCGTCAGATGTCTGAGAAAAGTGGTAAAAAGAGAAAATGGGAAGGGCCAGTTCATGAACCAAAGAAGTTTAAAGGTACAAGATCTGATCAGCGGGCGATGCCAAGATTCGAGAGAAAGCTGTGCGGTAAGTGTAACCGGATGCACAAAGGGGAATGTATGATGGATCGTTAAGGTTGCTTTAAATGTGGGAAGTCGGGTCATATGGCTCGGGATTGTCTAGGGCCGAGGTCTTGCTATGAATGTGGTTCTCCAGATCATATTAAGACCGATTGTCCACAGTTGAAGAAGGGAGCAGTCGGGAGATTTGAATGAAAAGGAGGATAGAGTAAGGTGGAGCCAACTCGGGTGAGGCCTAGGGCATTTAATATGACAACGGAGGAGGCGGTGGAAACACCCGATGTGGTGACAGGTACTTTCCCTATAGACTCGATTTATGCTAAGGTGTTATTTGATTCGGGCGCAAACCGTTCGTTTATGTCGCCGAACTTTGTTCATAAATTGCGTGTGAAATCCAAGAATCTTAGTCATGGGTTTGAGGTAGAAGTAGTGAATGATAGTCGAGTCTTAGTGGGGGAAGTATACTAAGGGTGTAGAATTGACATCGACGGTCATTCATTCCCATTACAGCTATGCCCGATGGGTATGGGGGAATTTGATGTTATCATGGGGATGGACTGGTTGGCGTCTAATGATTCCAATATGGTATGCAATAAGAAGTTGATCCATATAGCTTTGCCTGATAAGGAAGAGGTAGCAGTGTAAGGCAATCATCGAGATAGAAAGTCATGCTTGATGTCGATGATCAAGGATAGACGGTGTCTAGGGAAGGGGTGTGTGGGGTTCTTAGCGTACGTTTTAGATGCTAGGAAGGAGAAGAAGGGATTGAAGTCGGTTCCGGTAGTAAGCGAATACCCGAAGGTGTTCCCGGAAGATTTAACCACTTTACCCCCAGATCGACAAGTGGAATTTCGAATAGACTTGATGCCCGGAGCGACACCTATTGCAAGAGTTGCTCGACAAGGGGTTTATTCATCCCAGTACCTCACCGTGGGGAGACTCAGTGTTGTTTGTTAAGAAGAAGGACGGGTCTATGCGGTTATGCATAGACTATCGCGAGCTTAATAAAGTAACTGTCAAGAATAAGTACCTGCTTCCCAAAATTGATGATCTTTTCGATCAGCTTCAAGGGGAGAGTTACTTCTCGAAGATAGACCTGCGATCAGACTATCATCAGCTGAAGGTAAGGAAGGAGGATGTGCCTAAGACTGCCTTTCGTACAAGATACGGGCACTATGAGTTCTTAGTCATGCCCTTTGGTTTGACTAACGTGCCAACAATATTCATGGACCTGATGAATAGAGTGTGTAGCCCACTCTTGGATAAGTGTGTCATTGTTTTTATTGATGACATACTAATTTATTCACGATTCATGAGTGAGCATGAGTCACACCTACGAGCGGTATTGGATTTTCTTAAATGCGAAAAGTTGTACGCCAAATTCTCAAAATGTGAATTTTGGTTAAGGGAGGTACAATTCCTAGGGCACGTGGTGTCGGAAGTTGGAATTATGGTTGATCCGGCTAAGATTGAGTCTATCAAAGGTTGGGAAGTGCCAAAATCGCCATCAGAAGTAAGAAGTTTCCTTGGACTGGCGGGATATTATCGGAAGTTCATCCAGGACTTCTCGAGAATAGCCACGCTGTTAACGGTTCTAACAAAGAAAGAACGTCAAATTTGTGTAGGCGGAGACTCAAGAGGATGCGTTCAGTAAATTGAAGGAAATGTTGAGTAGTGCACCTATCTTATCCCTACCCAACGGATCTGAAGGATTCGTGATCTACAACGATGCTTCTAAGTTGGGATTAGGGTGCGTGTTAGATCATAGTTTAATCAAGTTGTAATATTTAGTACCTAGTTATCTTTTGTTATGTTTTGTGTTAAGTTTGACTTGTGTAGGTGTCAAGTTATTTGACCCTATATATAGTCCCTTGTTTTTCTTTTTTAGGTTAACCTCGTAGTAGCTTTCTTTAATCATTCCCATTCAATCATTGAAGCAACCTCTCTTGTGAGATTTATGACATCAATATTTCCCAATCAATATCTTTCTTTACTTTGATTCATATTTGTTAATACTCTGATTATATTTGTGTGTGTGCTTGAATCTGGAACAACAATTGGTATCAGAGCTACATCAAAAACTCAGATTCAATCGATTTGTGCAAAAATCAGATCTATTTTTCCATTTTCGAAAACTTCACTGTTCTATTGGTGATTTTGTGATTTAGTGATCATTTTGATATGTTTTTAGACTCATTAGATGCGTATGATGATTATGTACATGTTTCATGTTTATTAGAAACAAATTTAACCAAGTTTGATTAGCATATTTGATCAATCTTTGATTTTTTTTAAATACTCATATGCGACCTGTCGTGAATCACAAAATCAGATTTGTTGAAGTTTTTGAAATTTAAGTGATTAGGGTTTATTCTCGATCAATATTTGAGCATATTGTCAAATTTTGGTATTGATTAAACAAGTTTTGCTATGGATATGGTAAAAAAACTGAAGAAAGGCTCGAAGTACAAAGGTTTCGCAGAACAGAGTGAAGAACTCGCAAGACTTAGTGCAGAACTCGCAAGATTCTAGAAGTCGCAGGATTGAGGATTATCATGTTTAAAGGTGAAAATAATCCAAGTACAGGATTCGCAGACTACTTACTTACGAATTCTCAAGAATTCGCAGAGTACAGTCTACGAAAGTCTCAGGATTCGCAGACAACAGACTTGCGAATCTATCAACTTTCTCAACTCAAGCACTTGCGAATTTTGGTCCAAATTCCTTGATCTATGAAAGTTATATCCTTTTAAGTATCCTTGCTTATTGCTTGCGAATTCTTGCCTTATTTTTCACATTCTTGCATACTTGTTGACTTTCTGTACTTAAATACCTGATTTTCTGACCAAAGATCACTTCAAGCACATATTTCAGACACACAGAAAAGATGCCTTACACAGATGATATGGGAAATACTGTACTCACTCCAAGAGACTGTGGTCTATCCTACATGCCAGAGATACCCAAAATAGAAGATGAACTTGAAACTCTCAGATGTCAAAACAAGAAATTGAGAGATGACATGGATGCTTTAAATGTCAAATTGAAAAAAGCTGAAGTTCAAGTGAGGCTATATCAAGACAAAGGTCATGACTGGCTCAAGAGAGTGGATGAAAGAAAGAACAAGGAAATAGCTGAACTGGAAAAGACTTTTAACAAAAGATTGTCTGATATTTCCAAAAAGTCGGAGTCCGAAAAGAAACAATTAGAGATTAAAGTCTCAAATCTTTTAAAACAAGTTTCTGACTTTGAATAACTCATCCTATCTGAAAGGAAGTCCTTTGATGATGAGAGAAAATATTTTTAAAGCAAAAATGTCAATCTATTCAAAGAAATATCTGATAAAAACCAGACTTTAGAAAAGGATTTTGAGGAAGAAAGAAAGATTTTTGAAAAAGAAATCTCCAAGCTAACAAGTAAATTGGCAAACTTGTCTACTGAGATCATGAGAGAGAAAAGGAGTAAATCTGGAATTCAGAGGAAGTTTGATAAACTTTGCAATGAGAAATCCAAGTTGTGTGATAAAATTCAACAACTTGAGATTTGTCTAACAAGATAACCACTGATGCATCTACTTCATCTTCTTATGATGATGATTCTGCTGAATCAGTGTGTTCTTTTCAGTCAGTATCAAGCATGCTTCAGAAAATGGTTTTTAGAAAACAAGCTGTGAAATCTAAAGTTTCTGAACCAGAGCAGATTAAAACTCCAAAGAGCTTTTATGTGAAATCAGTTGATAAGAGTGCTAACCATTTTCAAAAATCTCCAACTCAGTCTCTAAGGAAAGATCAAATGGTCTAGGTTGTTAAGGGTTATCTAGAAGCAGCAAAGCTTCACAGAGCTAACAAGAAGAAGAACAGAGCTTCAAGAGGTAAATCTTTTGCACCTGACTTTATCAAATCAGCAAGTTATTTGATCAGGATGGGAAAAAGAAAATTATGTTGTTCTTATTGTTACTCTGACAAGTTCACTCACAAAGCACAAGCTTATCACAAATCTTATCATTACAATGCTCATCACAGGCATGAGAATCATCCAAATAGATTCTCAAAAACTGACCAAACTGGACCCAAGTTCATCTGGGTACCAAAGCCTAAACCTGTGATGCAGGTAGAAAAAGGAAAAGAGAAGATAGAAGATGTCCCAGTCAAGAAATACTGAAGGAACAAAGACTTCTGATTACTACAGACCAGGACTCTTGCCTCAATGTCAAAACAATGACTTCTAAGTATGACAACTTAGAACTCATACACAACTGTCAAAAGTTGGTGATCATCTGGAAAACAGGGAGTTTCTCTTACTCTAAATCTCTGTCTCACAATGTTTGTTACTTTCAACAATTGGTATTTCCAATGTCATATCTTTATGTTAAAGAAGTAGAAGGAAATTGGGCTTAACTGGAAAACTATTCATGCAGATATGAAGGGGGAGCATATCTGTACAAACCTTGACAAAGATCCACAATATTGTTAGGAATTGTGTAACTTTGAGATGGCATCGAGACCGGATAAACTTAAGAATCGTGTTGGAAAGCACTTTCCAAATACAACAATTCGACCCTATAAGCCTTGAGTTCACAAACTTTGTATTGGGATAATTCTTAAGATTTCTCTCTTTTTCAAAGGTTGTGAAAAGAGATTTTTGTATATCCTCAGATTCTCACATTATATGTTTATATAGGAGATCGACGTGGCGGTTAGGCGGTTATTAGTGGTTAGGCGGTTATTGGTGGTTATAACCATAAATGGGTAAGATTAAAAAGTAGTTATAACCGAATTCTATAAGCTATCAGCGACAATAATAAGCTATCAGCGATCGACTATCACCTATCAGCGATAGCCTTCCGATTTTCAGCGATAGCTTTTAGATTTTTAGCGACAACCTTTATAATTTCTAAAACACGACTTAAATAAATTTATAAGTCCTTTAGAACTTCAACCCCTCTTAAGATAATAAAGGTAACATTTGTAAGTGTGAATTCCGCACCTTCTAACTTACGTATGTTTACCTTATCATCTTAATCGATCTCAAGTAAGTCATAATTACACCAAAATGTTTGATGACACTAAAATCACCAACATTCCTCCCCCATTTTAGTGTAATCCTTTGATTCACTATTCAATCATAAACATGTAAAATTCAAACAAATGCATAAATGAAAATGTTACGAAGATTGAATTTTCATTTTAGTATATTACACATTCCAAATATTCGAGAATCAGGGTGTTCTAAGAATTGAACCCATCAACCCATTTGAATACATGAAGATAATATACACATATGTTCGTACAAATCTAGATAACACAATTGACACATTTGTAGAGGCCTTGCGTCCTTATCCATTCATGAACGTATAGAAAGCCAAGTCGAAAACTTTCTTGAAGCGGCCACACTTCACGTCCACTTAGGTGATTATTTTATGTCTTCCACCTGCATATGCAATTTTTCAAAAGAATCATTAAGAAATAATTTTTCAACCTTACAGCACTTGCAGGTCTAAGCACATACCTTGGGATGGTATTATCATGTGCCTCAATTTTATTAATAAGCCTTCCACATTGAATTCAACCTTTAACGTTGTATTAAAGGGGAATTGGGTATCTTATTAATAAATATTTATATGGACTTTAAACCCATCCCGATCACAGACTTGTGCACTAAGTCCCTAGCCAACCCCTTTGTTAAATGGTCGGCTAAATTATTATCAGTTCTAACGAATTCTACGGATATCACCCCATGCATGATTAATTCTCTAACCATGCTATGTCTTACTCCCAAGTGCCTTGACTTTCCATTATATACTTGGCTATATGTCTTAGCCAAGGTTGCAGAACTATCACAATGAATACAAATCGGTGATATCGGTTTCGGCCACAAAGGAATCTCGTATATTAAATTCCATAGCCACTCCGCCTCTTTATCCGCGGCCGCCAAGGCCACAAATTCAAATTCCATGGTGGAATTTGTGATGCAAGTTTGTTTCTTTGAGGCCCAAGAAATGGCACCTCCACCGAGCAAAAATGCCCATCCACTAGTAGAAGAATGATCCTCTACATTGGATATCCAACTCACATCCGTGTAGTCTTCGATTACCGAAGGAAACCCGATATAAGTGATACCATAATTCATGGTTCCCTTCAAATACTTGAATACTATTCTTACCGCTTTCCAATGATGAGAACTTGGTCTACTAGTAAACCGACTCAACCTACCAACGACGTAGGCAATATCCGGGCGTGCACTTGTCATTGCATACATCAAGCACCCAATTGTTTAGAGTATTCTAATTGTGAAGCCGCTTCACCCTCGTTGGGCATAAGCTTCTCACTTGGATCCAACGGAGTACTTACGGGGGAACAATTTAACATGTTAAACTTCTTTAACACTTTCTCTACATAGTGAGATTGTGTTATGGCCAAACCTTTGTTCTCCCGTTTAATCCTTATTCCAAGGATCACTTCGGCCTCCCCCAAATCCTTCATCGAGAATTGGGATGACAAAAATTATTTTGTCAAGTCGACTTGTCTTTGGTCCGTGCCAAAGATTAGCATGTCGTCTACATATAAATAGGGTTGTAAACGAACCGAACGTTCAACGAACAGTTCGTGAACCGTTCGGCGGGAAGTTCGTTTATGTTCGTTTATTTAATAAACGAACGAACATGAACAAAGGTCTCGTTCGTTTATGTTCGATTACGTTCATTTACCTACGTTCGTTTATGTTCGATTACTTACGTTCGTTTATGTTCGTTTACCTACGTTCGTTTATGTTCATTTACTGATAATAAATTACTAGTAAGGCAAAAGTTAAATATTTATTTAAAAAATTAACAATTATTATTATTATTATATATAATATAATAATTAGCAATAAAGAGCAACCAACTTTAGTTATATATATTATATATATTGCCTTCAAAGACTAAATTTGGTTGTAAACTTTCGATGTAGGAATTGGGATGCCTAGATGATCCCCCACCATACACCTGAGATTCCAAAGCATAAGCATCTTCCCATGAGAGAAGGTTTACAAAGCACCTTTTTCTACATCCCACATCGGTGGATTTTCAAACTAAAGGCCTTGCATTTTACTATAAATAAGCCTCACTCCTATGTAATTTTGAATTGCTTTCAGCCTTCATCGTTTTGAGCCTTTTGGCATAAGCCCTTTGGCTTTAGCCTAGTGGCTTGAGCTCAAATGAAAGGTTTTGATTGGAGCTCCCTGTTGGATGCACCTTCAGTTTGTTTTAAATGTTGTTCTATGTTCTCTTGACTTCTTAACAAACGAACATATCGAACATGAACATGTTAATTTTTTAAATGAACGAACACGAACATATTAATTGTTCGTTCGTTTATTGTTCGTTTAGGTTCGTTTAGCACCTAAATGAACGAACACGAACACAACCATTTTCTTAAACGAACGAACACGAACACCAAAAAATTTGTTCGTTTAATGTTCGTGTTCGTTCGTTTGTTCGGCTAACTTAAACGAACGAACATGAACATGCCTCCGTTCGTCTTCGTTCGGTTCGTTTACAGGCCTATATATAAACAAATTATGACGCCTCTACCGGAATCGTCAAATTTGCTATACACACACTTGTCCGATTGATTTAAACAAAAACCATAAGACAAAACAACTTCATCAAACTTTTGATGCCACTGTTTTGGGGCTTGTTTCAAACCATAAAGTGATTTAATTAATTTACACACTTTATGTTCATTCCACGACATCACAAAGCCTTCTGGTTGCTTCATGTAAACCTCCTCCTTTAAATCACCGTTAAGGAATGCTGTCTTGACATCCATTTGGTGAATTACCAAGTTATTAATAGCCGCCAATGCTATTAATAGTTGAATAGTGGAGATTCGAGCAACCGGTACGTAGGTATCGAAATAATCGATGCCTTCCTTTTGCCGAAAACCTTGTATTACCAACCGAGCTTTAAACTTATCGATAAAACCATCAACTTTCATTTTCTTCTTGAAAATCCATTTGAAACCCAATGGTTTGCAACCCGGTGGTAAGTCGGACAACACCCACGTGTTATTACCCATGATAGACTCCATCTCATAATTTATTGCCTCCTTCCAAAAGGCAACATCTTGAGACTTCATAGCCTCATCATAGGTTCTTGGATCTTCCTCTATGCTATAACAATAAGCATATTGAGATCCAATTTCATCTCGTGAACCTTCAACTAAGTATAGTTGAAAGTCAGGACCAAAAGATTTCTCAATCCTTCCTCGTTTACTTCTTCGAAGCTTGAGAAATTCCAAAGGATTTTCCTTTTCTTTTCCACTACCTTTGATTCCACTCGTACTTGGAATCATGTCTTTTGGTCTCGGTATCGAAGTAAATCGATTCTCATCGAAGATTGCATCTCTCGATTCTATTACGATATTAACCGAAATAGAACCGTTGGGTTCGATGACATAGAACCGATATGCCTTAGAATGGTCGGCGTATCCGATAAATATACATTCAATTCCTCTTTCCCCCAATGTCTTCCTTTTGGGATCCGGTAATCTTACCACGGCTTGGCATCCCCAAACCCGTAAATAATTCAAGTTTGGTTTCTTCTTGAACTAAAGTTCATAAGGAGTCACCTTACTTCTTTTTTTTTGTACCCGGTTCAAAACGTAACAAGCCGTCAACATGGCTTCACCCCAAAATCCGTCACTAAGACCGGAGTAGGATAATATAGAGTTAACCATTTCTTTCAAAACTCGATTTTTCCGTTCCGCAACACCATTTTGTTGAGGTGTGTACGGTGTCGTGGTCTCGTGAATAATTCCAACAGACTGGAAAAATAGAGGATCGAAATATTCACCCCCTCTATCGGTTCTTAACTTTTTAATTAAAATAATTTTGTTGCAATTCCACTTCGGTTTTATAAATTTTAAATTTTTCTAAAACTTCATCTTTCGAATGAAGTAGAAAAACGTAACAAAATCTCGAAGCGTCATCTATAAATGTAACAAAATACTTTTTATTTCCAAGTGAAGGAGTCGCATGCAAATCACACAAATCACTATGGATTAAATCCAAAACCATAGATGATCTTTTAATTTTAGGAAAAGGTTGACGTGTGATTTTTGTGAGCATGCAAGTCTTACACTTTTCAATATTTAAATCAAAGGAAGGAATCATGCCATCCTTGGACATTTCATGCATTCTTTTATAATGCACATGTCCAAGTATGGCATGCCACAAAATTGAATTTTCATTCTCAACCAAACACACAGAATTATCACAAGCAAATTTATTAATTAGATTCAACATAAACATACCAGAATTCAAATATCCAAATCCAACAAACACACCACGTCGCGATAAAGTATACTTATCGCTTTCGAATACTTGTTTGTAACCCAACTTGTTCAACATACTACCGGAGACTAGATTCTTTCGGATTTTCGGTACAAATATAAAATTATTTAGAGTTAATAAATTCCCAGAGCTAAAAGTAAGATCCACGCAACCACGACCTAAGATTGGAGCACTAGACTCGTTGCCCATATGCAAGAGCGATCCATCTTCCACCGGTTCGAAGTTCTTAAACCATTTTTGATTCTTGCACACGTGACTCATGGAACCCGAGTCTATCCACCATGCGATATCATCATTATGTACATAAAATGCATAGGAAATTAGTGGTACATAATTCTCACTTGAATTATAAGAAAAGATCGAATTTTGACCTTGATTTGGGGGTTGGTCGTTCGACCCTTGTCCCGCCCCACTCGTACTCGCTCCATTCTTGTTTCTTTTACCAACTCGACAATCTCGTTTGAAATGTCCGGTTCGACCACAAATCCAACAAGTCATTTTCGACTTTTTGTTGGGTCCGTGTTTGGGGTTGTCGAACATCCGCTTTTTACCTTTGTCGAACTTCCTTTTGGTCGTGTTCTTACGCTCCTCAACCATGTTGACATTGGATGAACTTGGGACATCCTTATCCTTGGTCTTACCACTTTCTTGTACACGTAATGATTCCTCAATACGTAAGTGGCTTCCAAGTTGCACCAAAGAAAGTTCTTCCTTTTTGTGTTTAAGTGTGTGTTTGAAATCTTTCCATGATGGTGGAAACTTGTCAATTATACTCGAAACCGATATGGATTCATCCATATTCATATGGTGTTGAGTAAATTGACCAAGGATCAGGAGCAATTCGTTGTATTGCTCCATAACGGGCCTGGAATCAATCATCTTGTAATTGTTAAAATTACTTACGAGGAACTTCTTACTCGAAGCATCCTCGTCCATGTAATTCGATTCCAAAACATCCCATAATTCCTTGGATGTTTCTATATTCTGGTAAATATCAAATAAAGCATCAGACATACCGTTAAGAATATGCCCACGACATATGTAGTCATCGTTCTCCCACTTGTTTCTACGTTGGACCGCCTCCAGAGTTGAATCTTCAAGAATCTCGGCCATCGAGGTGCTAAGAACATACACGACCTTCAAAGTGGTGAGAAGGAAGTGCATCTTCTTTTGTCATCGACGAAATTCGTTTCCTTGAAATTTCTCTAGTTTTCCAAATTTCAAAGTCATATCGCGAACGGACTCTTCTCGATTCGCCATCGTTAATTAATCAGAAAATTGTTGTATTTGATTGTTAGGAATTGTGTTACTTCGAGATGGTATCGAGACCGGATAAACTTAAGAATCGTGTCGGAAAACACTTTCCAAATACAACAATTCGACCCTATAAGCCTTGAGTTCACGAACTTTATATTGGGATAATTCTTAAGATTTCTCTCTTTTTCAAAGGTTGTGAAAAGAGATTTTTGTATATCCTCAGATTCTCACATTACATGTTTATATAGGAGATCGACGTGGCGGTTAGGCGGTTATTAGCGGTTAGGTGGATATTGGCGGTTATAACCATAAATGGATAAGATTAAAAAGTAGTTATAACCGAATTCTATAAGCTATCAACGACAATAATAAGCTATCAGCGACCGACTATCACCTATCAGCGATAGCCTTCCGATTTTCAGCGATAGCTTTTAGATTTTTAGCGATATCCTTTATAATTTCTAAAACACGACTTAAATAAATTTATAAGTCCTTTAGAACTTCAACCCCTCTTAAGATAATAAAGGTAACATTTGTAAGTGTGCACTCCGCACCTTCTAACTTACGTATGTTTACCTTATCGTCTTAATCGATCTCAAGTAATTCACAATTACACCAAAATGTCTGATGACACTAAAATCACCAACAAATATGTGAAGGGGGAGCTGCAAGAAGCAATCACAAACAACTCTGAACTTAAGCAAGATCAACTAGATATCAGATTAAGGGGGAGTATTTGATGAACTCAAGGGAGTACTACACTGCTACATCAAGGGGGAGTAAGGATGTGTTGTAAGTGGTATGTGTGTAAAATCTTTTGAAATTAAAATTGGTAAAAATGCCATTTTTGGAAAGTTTCTTTAAGTAGAAAGTTTCTATTTTGGCATGTTTTTGAAAGGTTTCCCAAAAATAGCAAATTTCACATTTTGGAATGTTTTTGAAAGTATGGAAATTGTGCTAAGTCTAAAATTCGCAGACTGATAGTCTAAGAAAGCTTCGGGTTTCGCTAAGTAAGCACTTGTGAAACTTGTAGAATTCGCAAACTAAAGGGATACGAATGTTGAACTTTCGCAGATGAACTATCTACGAATTCTATAGGATTTTCAACCTTATTGGTTGCGAAAGCTCTATAACTCGCAGATAACTTGCTTGCGAATTCTATCCTTCTAGCACAAGATTCGTGACCTAGTTCTTTGCGAATCCCACACACATAGCTTACGAATCCTTCTCCAAGCAACACCATCTTCAGTTCCTTTTGCAAAAGTTGAGAACCTATCCATTTTTGACATGTGTCCAAGTCATCTTTGACTATATATATGACACTTAGTTTTTTTCTCATTATCATTTCTCAGTATACTTCGCGAAAGTTTTAAACCTCTCAAAAACCCTCTGTTAACGAGTTCTCTCATTCTAAACCCTCTGATTTCATCTTTTCTCATCAAAGGTTGTTTGTTATTTAAAATCTTGTTTATCTTTGCTATTGTTTCTACTACTGTGAGTGTTTAATGCAGGTTTCCTCGACTTGGATTATATTTAGGGTCAGATTTGAACTATTTTGGACCCTTGGACTTCGAAAGACCGAATGATAAATTTTCAGATTCTTTGGAACTTAATGTTTAATCTTGATGTTAAAATAAAATCATAACCCTTGTAATACTGATTTGAACCCTATTGATTACTTATTTTCTCTAAAACCTAAACTTTGAACCCACATCATCGATTTTGTCGATTGAACTCCTTTGACGACTTCTCGATTGATTCTTAGTCGATTTCCAAAATCAATAGGCAATTTGATGATTAAAAGTCGAGTTAGGTTAAATGTTTTGTTTAAAACACCTAATCGATTACTTTAATACAAAGTTTAAGGTTCAATAATCATTTTTTTAATGATTTTGGCAATCTGGGTTTACAACAGTGTTCTTGGTGTTCTTGAAAATATTTTGAATATTCAAGTGCAAGTGTTAAGTTTCGTAAGGTTTTTGGAAGTCCTAAATGTTTTAAGAATATTAGTGATTCACGAATTCTATGTTAAGTTTCTCTTAGAAAAACCCTAAGGACAGGATTCGTTAGCTTCTTTTCTGCGAATCCTGCTTATACTTATAATGTTAGTTTTTGTTCTAAGGGAAGAATTCACAGACTAATGCCCTGTGAATTCTAAGTTTGGCTCAAATCTTCTTAAGTGTAGGATTCAAAGAATGCCTTCTTGCGAATCCTGAACCCTTAAGTCTAGGATTTCGCAAACCTCTATCCTGTTAATCCTATACTTGGTGTTTTTCAGAAAAGTGTTTTTCACTGTCAAAACTTTCAACTTGTGTTTCTGACTTCTTGGACCTTGTCCAAACCTCTCTGTCTTATCTTTCAGGTCTAATGGCATCAAGCAACTCACCGAATGTTCATATGGATGAAAACTCTATACAAGAGGCTGAACAAAAGCACTCAATTCCATCTCAGAGAACAGCTAATTTTCCACCTCCAAATGTCAACACTGACATGTTGCTCATACTGCCTTCAGAATACATGCCTCAAACTCCAAAAAACCACAAGTTTGAGTTCAGGCTAAACATTGATCCCTTGGTGAATCAAGTTCTTCAGAATCACCCACTCAGCAAAGCACTGTCTGATAGTGCTGATGTGCCTGATATCTATGTCCAACAAGCCTGGAAGACATTGCATCTATCGCACATCACTGTTGGACAAATCAAATGTACAATCCTCAAAGTCAAAGTTGACTTCTTCTCCGCTAACATAGATCTTGAACTATTCAGAAGATCTCTCCAACTGCCTGAAGCTGACTCCAGGGAAGGCAGAACTAGATTTGATGATCTACCCACAGAGGAAACAACTCTTGCCGGAATAAGAGATATGGGATATACTGGTAATCTCACCAAAGCCAGCCAGTTCAAAAAGAATAACCTGCCTCCTTTTTACTACGCATTGTTCTCAGTCATCAACAGATGCTTAACAGCTAAAACTTATGGGACTGACAATGCAAGCAGTAACATTCTGAAGCTATTCTATTCTGTTGTGCATGATCTGCACATAGACTATGCAATAGTCTTCTGGACTGAACTGCTCGAGAAGATCTCTGCTAAGAAGAATAATGTCAAAGTCCTCAACTACCTACCCTATCAGAGGTTCATGACACTCTTAGTCAGAAGTGTCTTAAGGGGGAACAAACAGATTCCAAGACGAAGCTCTCATGATGTGGCTGAAGTGAATGAGGTGAAGTTCTTAGTAAGACAGAAGAAACAGTTTAACTATTCCATGCCAATCTTCGAAGCTCTACTTAGTTATGTTGATCCAGAGGCCGAGTGTCTTGTATATTATAGAGAATCTATGGCACAGCCAGAACCGGCTGTACCTACCCAAGGTTCATCCCCTAGGAGAGAGGTGTCTGTGAGGGTGCCTGTGACTCACTGCAGACTTCAGGGTCACGGGTTCTTACCCCACCTCGTGTGACACCAGCGGCCAGTGAAGGTCTAGGCTCTGAAAATGCCTCGGATCAACAAGAACAACATACTGTAGAGGACCAAGAGATAGAAGAACAAACTGCTGAAGAAGTACATTCTGTTGAAAGCACACCTAACAGAATAACAGAAAATATTGATATAGGTAGTGAAAGTTCAGATTCTGAAAAGACAAATACTGCGAGCAGAGAAGAAGATGATGGATTTGATGGAGATGATGGTGCTGATGATGATGATTTCTTTGGTATGGATGTGGATACTAGTGCTCCAGAGCTTACTACCACTGATATGGCTGCAGTTACTGTTAGTACCAGTGGAGACATAAGGAGAACAGAGGGAGATTTAGTTGAAAATGTCAGTGAGGTTATGAGAGAACAGGGAAGAATAGAACAAGAAGAGAGAGAGACAGAGAGACAACCAACCCACTACACCAGAAGATCAACCAAATCTCACACTTCAGTACATGTGTTGCCTGAAGATGTAGACATGAGCAGATCACTCATGCATGTGCACACCTTATCCACCCACTTTGATTCCTCTCAACAGGAATTAGTTTCATTTTCACACGGTGATCAAGCACACAATCTATCAATGTCTCACTCGGAGACATCTGATATGGAAACTAGAGATCAGTTTCCCCATATCTCAATTCCCTTCAGTGCACAAGTCCTAGAGCCTATTGTTAGTCAACCAATTTGTTAATAGGACACTTTTTACAGGTCTAGATCTCAGTCGTCTTCGTGAACTGAGCGCAACATCCAGAGTAGATCCGCAATCCGGACTACGAGGACCGGATGGAAATCCTGTCATAGCTACCACCATGCCAGCTATGAGCACAGGTCACACGGTAGATTCATCTGCTGTGGTGCAAACGGGTAATCTACATGATCCTGGTGTTAGTTCACCTGACTTTGTGTCACGGGAATACCTCAACGGCGCCTAAAGGCTGTTGAAAACAGGTGGTCAGAGAAGTATGATCGAATTGAGAAAGAACTGGGAGACATCAAGAGATTATTAAAGGGGAAGCAAGTTGTTGAACCTGAGCCGGAACGGAGAGAACCAATACTACCAACTCCACCACCAATCACACCAAATCCTTCCGATTTATCAATTGACGAGCTCAAATCTTTGCTTCTCGCAAAACTTCTATCACAAGCTCCAGACAATCAACAGTGCCGATCTATTCACACTTTTGCATTCTCATCAATAACAACAACAACAACCATCAGATGCAGATGTACTAAAGGCCTTCCATCTGTTAAACCAAGACTTTCAGTTATCGTGCCATACTCAGGCAGCTGTTTAAGCTACAAGGCATGACCATGATCATGATCATGATCATGAGGGGGAGACACAGGGAGAACAGTCTACAGCTGGAAGACAGTTGGTGGTAGTAGAAAGTGCTGTACCCATTAGTACTGTACCCGGAAGAAAAGTTTCTAGCAATCAAGGTACATGTACGATTCAAAGAGCTGATGATGAAGAAGTGTAGGAACAAGGAGAGTCAAGGAGATTAATTGTATACATTGCTGATGATGAGTCAAGGGTTGAAAAGCCTAAGACTGCTACTTGTGAAGAGGTTATGAAGGCAATGGGCATCTCAGCTTGCAACATTATCAATGTTGATGATTTAGATACTGACGAACAAGCAGTTGCCAAGTATGAGTTATTTTGGGAGATGAAAGAGGAAGGAGAAAGAGTAATAGATTTTGGCCTTCAAGATGCAACTCAACCAGAGAACACTGTGAATGCTGAAGAGTTTGTCAGGAATGCCTCAGAAACAGAAGTTCCCGGAAGTGTTCTAGATGAAAACATATTTGAAGATATTTTTAGTGCTGACTTCAGAATGGATGATCAAGAAGATGAAGATGACGAATTTGAACCATCACAACCTGCTGAACAAGAATAGGTAAATGTGGCAGCTCAAGTAGATGAGCCCTACATTCCAACTACGATTCCGATAGTTTCACCGGACAGACACTGCGTTTTTCCAACTGCTGCTGAAGCCTCAACTCCATCTACTCAAAACATTGCATTGCCCTTACACAAGTCCATAGAAAAAGTTCTAAGGAAAAATGTCTCAAATCCTACTGATCCAATTGTAATTGATATGGAAAAGCTAAGGAAATCTTTGAGAAAAGAAAGGAGAAGGATGGAGAAAGAAGAAAGAAGAAAGAAGAAGAAAAAGGGAAGCTGAAGAAAGAAAAGAAAAGGAGAGAGCTGAAAAATAAAAATCTGAAGCTGAAGCCTTAACCTACATCAGAAACCCAGACAATCCAAGAATTCTGAGTGGAGTTGAATGACCCAAGCGTGTATTCGTTACTCCCATGGAAGCAGAATCTCTTGCGAAGAGACATCATGATACAGATGAAGGTCCCTCTGCTACAGTCAGAGTTGGATCTACACCTTTCACAGGGTACGACGAACAGGGTACATCTCTAGAGCTTATCAAGTTGATCCGAAAGTCTCTCAGGGTTCCATTTCTTGAGGAATCCATCAGAATTTTTATAAAAGAACAGGTAGTGATTGATCCTTGCAAGTTGTATGGCGTGATTGACCGACCTCTGGACTACCAGAGAAACTATCTGAAGTTTATTGAGAACGTTTCAAGAACAAAAGGTTATGCTTACAGACCTGGAATCCTTCAGATCAAAGAAGTCAGAATGAACAACTACTTTACGGTCTGGTATCCGGAGTTTGACGTTCAAAGAAGAGATCTAAAGGAATCTACCTTTAGTGAAGCATATTTTGAAAATTTGAACGTAGCTGACCTGGAGTTTATTTATCACGAATTCAGAAGTAGAGAGATCAGACCCAGAGCTGTCGTCTTTGCGCTTGAAGCCGTAAAAAGGTTCATGAGGTGTCAAGTCAACAACGCCTACATTCTTGATTTCCAGTTGGGAGCAGAGACTAATCAGAACTGCATAAACCTGACTGCCCCCAACTTCAATTACTATCTAATGAGAGACTTGGACTTCCTCAAGCCCGTCGTAACTCCTGAGTTAGGTGTTATCTATGTCAATACTGATACTCACAAGAAGAAATTCATGTGAGCCAGTGAGGTTGCCAAGTTCTCTGATGGAACCTTGAAAATGGTGCTCAAAGAGCTTGAAGACCGTCACAAATACTCTGAGTTGAAAAAACTAGAAATGGGTGATCATATGCCGAAAGTTAATAGAATTGCAATGGAGAAGATGATACAAGATATCAAAGAAAGGATTGAGTTCAGAGAATGCATCCGAAGGTTTGAAAGCTTCTTGGGGATGAGGAAAACCAGTTTCAGCCGATGGAACCGTTGATGATTACAACATTGATTAAAAGGGGGAGATTGTTAGATCATAGTTTAATCAAGTTGTAATATTTAGTCCCTAGTTATCTTTTGTTATGTTTTGTGTTAAGTTTGACTTGTGTAGGTGTCAAGTTATTTGACCCTATATATAGTCCCTTGTTTTTCCTTTTTAGGTTAACCTAGTAGTAGCTTTCTTTAATCATTCCCATTCAATCATTGAAGCAGCCTCTCTTGTGAGATTTATGACATCAATATTTCCCAATCAATATCTTTCTTTCCTTTGATTCATATTTGTTAATACTCTGATTAAATTTGTGTCTGCTTGAATCTGGAACAATAGTGCGTACTGATGCAAGAAGGAAAGGTGATCGCCTACGCATCTCGTTAGTTGAAATTGTTTATCATAAAATCCCAATTACATCAAGCAATTACTCAAGATTTAGACATTAAAGATCAAGAACTAGAGAGAGAAAGACTAGAAACAGAAAGTAGATCTCGTATTCATATGTCTCTGAATTACAAGTATGAGTTTCTCTCTAGAACCATATTACAAGATTACAAGACACAACCTATATATACCAAAACTAACAAAGACTTAACTATTAAGAAAACTAAACATGCTTTGACTTTTACATGACTTTGACTATGTTGACTTTTACAACATTGACTTTCCATATTAAATCTTGGATACAATACTTAGACTTAACAATCTCCCCCTTTGTATTCAAGATTTAATAAAAATTTGATATAGATCTTCAACTCTTGATTCTTCAGCTTTTGTCTCTTTATCTTTGAACTTTGACGCTTTCACAGTCTTCAGTCTTTCAGCTCTTGAAGAATCTTGGAAAGTCTTTTACACTTTGAAGCTTTTAAAATCAACATGCCTTGAATGCGAAATTGAATTCTTGAAACTTCATCTTTGAAACATCTTTGAAATCTTTGAAACAAACTTTGATACATCTGAAAATTGTATCTTCATCTCTTTGATCTCCGAACCATCTTTGAAAGAACAAACTTTCACAAACCATCTTGATTAAACTTTGAACATTCTTCCTTCAGAATCTTTTGGCTTTGAATTTCTTTATCAGACTTGAACTTTAAATTTGAACTTGAAATTGAATCTTTATAAAATTCTCGCCCTTTTTGATGATGTGAGCATCATTATCATCAAAACATCTTCAATTTCAGCACAGACTTTGATTTCTACCTTTTTTGATCAACTAACAATCTCCCCTTTGACAGATGCTGTACTTTGATTTGAAGAGCTGAATCATGAACTGTATATATCCGAATCTTTTCAAATTCAGACATAATGAGCGTGTAACCCTGATTCAACATATGAAACAGTTAGGAATGCCTGTCAGTAACACAAAGTTACTGCGTACAACGAATGTACAATATAAGGAGCTGGTTTGATGATGACTCCCCAGGACTTCCATTCAATCATTGAAAAACACAAGGTTTATCTATGAATGTTCTGACAGAAAAACAAATTTTCTGTGTGCTCGTGCTTGTGTTTGAAAGAATTTAGCACAATGATTGTGTTTCATAAAGCTCGAAGTATGTAAATCACTGAGACAACAATGATTGTACATGGACTCAATGTGCATGAGAAAGGGTCGAAGGTGGGGCAACTTTCCTTCTTTTTCAATATCAGTATATTCCAAGAGAAGAACCAATAGATTATGTGTTGCTTCCCCAGAAATTGTGAAACATTCTCTTTTTAAGAAAAGAATGAGTAGCTGGTGGGGTTAATGCAAGAGATGGCATGGGCTATTTGTCTATTTCAATGATGGTCACCAAAGAAATGTGAACCAACCAGTAAGGTGGCTGCCCGGCTCAGAAAGATATTTGGTGCAGACTTCTAATATTCTTTTAACTCTGATCTCACACCCTCTTTCTTTTAAACATATAAGCTCACATCTAACCAATCTCTCATTTCCATTTTACCTCATAGCACTCCCACACTCAATTCTTTTAGACCCCTCTCCCCTCAATCACTCAAAGGATTTCTTCCGGGGTAGGAAACTGTTAATCAAAAAAATCCCAATTACAACAAGCTAATTACTCAAAATATGAACATTATGCACAAGAACTAGAGAGAGAAAGTCTAGAGAGAGAAAGTAGATCTTGAATTACATCAACTCTAGAATTACAATATGCTTAGACTCTAGATCGTTAGTACATGATTAGAAAGGAAAACCTATTTATATCACACACCTAATACAAAGCCTTAATGGCTAAGGAAACTAAACATGCTTTGACTAACTATTACAAGGTCAATGTTGACTAATACATATTTGACTTTCCTATTAAATCTTGGATACAATATTTATACTTAACAATCTCCCCCTTTGTATTCAAGATTTAATAAAAATTTGATGCAGATCTTCAACTCTTGATTCTTCATCTTTCGTCTCTTGAAGCTTTCAAGAACTTTGCTCTTTTGCAGCTTTTGAAGAATCTTGGAAAGTCTTTTTAAACTTTGAAGCTTTGGAAAGTCAACATGCCTTGAACAAATCAAGAAATTCTTGAAATTTCTTTGAAACTACAAACTTCATTTCTGAAAAGTCTTTCGTCTTCAAACATGTCTTCGGAAGAATCAAACTTTCACGAATCATCTTGATTTGACTTTGAACATTCTTTATCATACTTGAACATTGAAATCAACAGCGGAAACAATTTGAAATTCTGACATGAACTTTGAACTTGAACTCTTGAAATTGATCTTTGAATAATTCTCCCCCTTTTTGATGATGTGAGCATCAGATCATCAAAATTTCTTCAATTTCAAGCTCAGACTTTGATAACCCCTTTTAAACAATCTCCCCTTTGATAGAAGTTGTACTTTGATCTGAAGAGCCGAATCATGAACTGTATATATCCGAATCTTTTCAAATTCAGACATAATGAGCATGTAACCCAGATTCAACAAATGAAACAGTTAGAAATGTCTGTCAGTAACACGAAGTTACTGTGTACAACGGATGTACAATGTAAGGAGCTGGTTTGATGTTGACTCCCTAGGACTTCCATTCAATCATTGAAAGACACAAGGTAATTCTATGAATGTTCTGACAGAAAAACATATTCTCTGTGTGCTCGTGCTTGTGTTTTGAAAGAATTAGCACAATGATTGTGTTTCATAAGGCTCAAAGTATGTAAATCACTGTGACAGCAATGATTATACATGGACTCAATGTGCATGAGAAAGGGTCGAAGGTGGGGCAACTTTCCTTCTTTTTCAATATCAATATCTTCCAAAAGAAGATCCGATAGATTATATGTTGCTTCCCCAGAAAATGTGAAACATTCTCTTTTTAAGAAAAGAATGAGTAGCTGGTGGGGTTGTATACAAGAGATGGCATGTGCTATTTGCCTATTTCAATGATGGTCACCAAAGAAATGTGAACCAATCAGTAATGTGGCTGCCCGGCTCAGAAAGTGGTAGGTGCAAAGTTCTGATATTCTTTTAACTCTGTTCTCACACCCTCTTTCTTTTAAACATATAAGCTCACATCTAACCAATCTCTCATTTCCATTTTACCTCTGCGCACTCCCACACTCAATTCTTTTAGACCCCTCTCCCCTCAATTACTCAAAGGATTTCTTCCGGGGTAGGAAACACTGGTTATCATGAATTCATGGAAGATCTATTAAGCACTCACACTGAATCCCATGTTCCTAAAAGTACATGTTGGTCAATGATTTTCTTGAAATGAAGCACAAGAAATCATATGTCAGTGTATGTATGCTCATTTAAAAATATGAATGAAATTTGAGCATTTGAACGTTGAAGATTTCTCAAAACAAAGATATTGAAAGAATGGAATGAAATCAAGAGAATTGTTTTGAGAATCTGACTATGATTAAAAGCAAATCAAATGAAATAGCTAGGGTATAAAAGAATTGGATATTTTGTTTATATGAACAAATATAAACAATTTATCAATGAAAGCACAAATATGAACAAGATGAATGATGCTCATCAACTTTGAACGCAAACGGGAGTATTACCATCGAAAAATTGATTCGAATTTGAGACATGGTAATTACAATTTCAAAGAAAATACTGAACCGGTGTGTGGGAATACTTGACAGTATATAGACAAGATAATACACAAGTATTGATCTTTGGAAACACACGGTCAGTTAAACAATAAAGCTCGAAATTTTGAAAAACATTTAAAAGCACACTTCTAAATTCGTGAAATCTTTTGAGAATAAGAAGTGGTTTGAACATTTAAGAAAAGGTTTTTCTTGCTCGAAAGTTGTCCTTCTTTCAAACAATCAGAAATCTAGGATCAGAAGATTTTTACCTTTTCGGCTCCCCCTCAAATCATGATCAAATGATTTATATCTTTTGAGCTCCCCCTGGATATTAGCATAATATCCTTCTTTGATCGTTGAAAAACTGGTCCTGATCTGTCATTTGATCAGAAGCCACTTTATTCACTTTATTTAAAAATAAAAGACAGAAAGCAGTAAAACAGTTTATAAATTGAGTTCTGATCTGAAGTAATCAGAAGTCATCACCTTTACTCCCCCTTAAATTAAGCATCTTAAATATGTCAGTTAAAACAGGATAGAGATCAAACACTCCCTTTGAATTGTTAGACCATCAATATCAGAAAAATCTAGCAAAGAAAAAGTTTAGGATAGAGATCAGATCAATTCACTCGGGATGAAGACCATCAATATCCATCGGATGCAAGCATACAGGAGTAAGGTCTTTTTGATCTCTGAGGTCCGAGTCCTAAACTGTTGTGTTTAGGAGTCAAACTCCTTTGAAGAACGGGTCCTAAGCTGATGTGATTAAAAGCCATAATCTTGACATTGAAGTCCGGGTCTTGAGCTGATTTACTCAAGAGCCATTGTTCTCTTACTCCCCCTTGGATTGAGGTGCTTGCAACACAGTATCAATTTTCTTCTTTGGTACCCACTGATATTTGGGTCCAGAAATGTTAGTTGCAGTGTGTGTAGGGGATATGGAGTAAAAACCATACCAGTAATGATTATTTGTTTTGTGAAAATGATCATGTGTACAACAAATAGAACAATAAAATTTCTTACCGTTAGGTGCTTTGTTCTTCTTTGCTTTGTGTACAGGTACACATGATTTCTTCTTTTTCAGCTCATTTTCCTTATCATCTTGGACTAGTTTCTTTTGCCAAACCAGTTTCTCTTTCTTGAAACTTCTTCTTGGATAAGTATCTGAACCATCTAAAAATTCATTGTAGAAGAGGTTAGTGCGACGAATCTGATTAAATGATTTGACTGACCTTTGTAAAGAGATAAAATTCTGACTTGAACTTGAAACAGATTTTTCAAGTTCTTTGATCTTTGATGCAAAGTTATCTCTTTCTTTCACAATCTGTTCAATCTTTGTTGTGAAATCAGACTTCGTCCTTTGTTCATTCAGCGCAACTGCAGACAGTTCAGACAACTTAGAAGTTAGCTTCTTGATTTCAGATTCAAAAATGGATCTTTCTTCCTCAAATCCTTTTTCTGACTCTGTTCTCTGGCCGGATAATTCTTTAAAGAACCCTACATTCTTTTGTTCTATGGCCTTCTTCTCTTTTTCAAACTTCTCTCTTTCTAAAATCAGTACTTTCTCAAAATCAGAGATTTGTTGAGAAAGCTTAATGCATTTAAGCTCCACTGACTTCTTTTCCTCAAAACATTTCTTTGAAAAATCTGAGAACTTTTTCGAAAAATTTTTCTTTTCAGAATCAAAATCAGCTTTATTTGCAACAAGCTGTTTTTCAAAATCAGATAAATTCTTTCTAAGCTCAAAGTTCTCAGATTCCAATCCCTTTATCTTCTCATCATTCTGCCCAGAAGATCTTTTCAGAAGATCTTCATTGATAATCTTTAAAGCACTAATTTCCTCTTTCAGTCTGATGCTTTCTTCATAATGCTCTTTTGACTTTTGTGAGTGAAAGTCAACAACATGACCCAGATTAATTTTCTCTAATTCCAGCTTTCTAATTTTCTCTTCAAGCTCAGCAAAATATCCCATCTTGAATGAGTACATCAGCTTCCAGTGAATGATCGTTCCAAACTATAAATCAGAAAATCAAAAATCAGATTGAATTGAAATCTTAAAAAAAATATTTCGTGAAAATTGAAATTTGAACAATACTTGTTATTTCGCAGTGTAGAAAAAAATATTTCCAAAGAAAAGAGGTTTGCGTGTGTTGACCGAAACGCAAAGCTAGGTGTGCGGGTCCTTGGTGAAACGCATAGCTAAGAATGCGGGTTGTTGAGGAAACGCATAGTGAGGTATGCGGGTCCTTAAGGAAACGCATAGTGAGGTATGCGGGTCCTTAAGGAAACGCATAGTATAGAATGCGGGTCCTTAGGGAAACGCATAGTATAGAATGCGTTTGAGTCGTGAAACGCACAACTCAGAATGCGTTTGTGTCGTAAACCGCACAACTCAGAATGCTTTTCTGTCGTGAAACGCACAATACAAATTAAGCACAAGTAAACTTTCGATATGCAAACCAGTACGAATCACACGCAAACCAAGATGAATCAAACGCATATCTCAGATTAATGAAACGCATATCTGATGAATAAAACGCATATCTATAAAACCAACAAATTTGCACCAAAAACTTATCTAGACCTCGAATTTTGATCTGAAAATTTGACAATTCATTCACAAACACATTTCGAACACAATTCTAATACACTATTTCGATTAAAAACACAGAAATCAACAATTTTGATTCAAGAACAGTAACCGAACGATATTTCAAGAAAAATCTCAAAAATTGAAAATTGATAAAGATTTAGATCGAATTACGATATGGAATCAACATAAGACTCAATCACTACAACAAATCGAGCACAATGATTCCAATTTCAAGCAATAAAATCAACTTTTCACAATTTCTTGAAAACATTTTCGAAAATTTAAAATTTCGATCCAAAAACACATTGAAATCAAATCAAATCATGATAAAATCTTTTCTGAGAAGTTTGGTATGGCTCTGATACCAATTGTTAATCAAAAAAATCCCAATTACATCAAGCTAATTACTCAAAATATGAACATTATGCACAAGAACTAGAGAGAGAAAGTCTAGAGAGAGAAAGTAGATCTTGAATTACATCAACTCTAGAATTACAATATGCTTAGACTCAAGTTCGTTATTACATGATTAGAAAGGAAAACCTATTTATATCACACACCTAATACAAAGCCTTAATGGCTAAGGAAACTAAACATGCTTTGACTAACTATTACAAGGTCAATGTTGACTAATACATATTTGACTTTCCTATTAAATCTTGGATACAATATTTAGACTTAACAGAAACACTGGTTATCGTGAATCCATGGATGGTCTATTAAGCACTCACACTAAATCCCATGTTCCTAAAAGTACATGTTGGTCAATGATTTTCTTGACATGAAAAGAACAAGAAATCATATGTCTGTGTATGTATGCTCATCAAAAATCAGAAATGAAATTTGAGCATTTTTAAACATTTAAGATATCTCAAAACTAGAATATTGAATGAATGAAATGAAATCAAAAGAATTGTTTTGAGAATCTGACAATGATTAAAATCAGATCAAATGAAATAGCTAGGATATCAAAGAACTGGATATTTTGTTTATATGAACAAATATAAACAATTTAGCAATAAAAGCACAAATATGAAAAAGATGATTGATGCTTAACAACTTTGAAATTCAAACGGGGGTATTACCATCGGAAAAATATGTTCGATATGAGACATGGTAATAACAAATTCAAATGAAATACTGAACCGGTGTGTGTGAATACTTGACAGTATATGGACAAGATAATACACAAGTATTGATCTTTGGAAACACACAGTCAGTTAAACATTAAGGCTCAATATTTGAAAAACATTTAAAAACACACTTCTAAATTCATGAAATCGTTTGAGAATAGAGAAGTGGTTTGAATATTTAAGAAAGCGTTTGTCATGCTTGAAAGTTGTTCTTCTTCCAAACAATCAGAGATCTAGGATCAGAAAATATTTACCTTTTCAGCTCCCCCTCAAATCATGATTAAATGATTTATATCTTTGAAGCTCCCCCAGGATATTAGCAGAATATCCTTTTCTAATCATTGAAAAACGGGTCCTGATCTGTAATGTGAACAGAAGCCATTTTATTCACATCATTTATTCAAAAATAAAAGACAGAAAGCAGTAAAACAGTTTATAGTATGAGTTCTGATCTGAAGTAATCAGAAGTCATCACCTTTACTCCCCCTTAAATTAGGCATCTGAAATATGTCAATTAAAGAAGGATAGAGATCAGACACTCCCTTTTGAATTGTAGACCATCATATCAGAAAAATCTATCAGTGAAAAAGAATAGGATAGAGATCAGATCAATTCTCTTGGGATGTAGACCATCATATCCATTGGATGCAAAAACTGGAGTAAGGTCTTTTGATCGCTGAGGTCCGAGTCCTAAACTATTGTGTTTAGAAGTCAAACTCCTTTGAAGAACGGGTCCTAAGCTGACGTGCTTAGAAGCCATCGTCTTGACATTGAGGTGCGGGTCTTGAACTGTAGTATTCAAGAGCCATTCAGCTTTGAATTCTGGGTTTTGAATTGTTGTGTTCGAAAGCCATTGTTCTCTTACTACCCCTTGACTTGCGGTGCCTGCAACACAGAATCAGTTTTCTTCTTTGGTACCTACTGGTATTTGGGTCTACAAAAGTTAGTTGTAGTACGTGTGGGGGTTATAGAGTAAGAACCATACCAGAAATGATCACTGGTCTTGTGGATATGATCATGTGTACAACAGTAAGAACAATAAAATTTATTACCTGAAAACCTGAGTAATTGGTCTTTTGAGTATTTAAAGTCAGGTTTACCTTTATGCTCTTTGTTCTTCTTTGCTTTATGAACATGTACACATGATGTGTGTCCTTTCAGCTTATTTTACATCTCATCTTTAACTGGTTTCGTTTGCCAGACCAGTTTCTCTTTCTTGTAACTTCTTCTTCTTGGAGACGTATATGAACCATCTACATATTCATCAAAGAAAATGTTAGATCGACGAATCTGCTCAAAAGATTTCACTGACCTTTGTGAAGAGACAGATTTCTGATGTGATTTTGAGACAGACTTCTCAAGCTCTTTGATCTTTGAAGCATAGTTGTCTCTTTCTTTCACAAGTAGATTAATCTTTGTCTTGAATTCAGACTTTGTCTTCTGCTCTTTTAGCGCAGTAGCAGATAGTTCAGATAACTTTGAAGTTAGCCTTTTGATTTCAGATTCAAATATGCATCGTTCTTCTTCAAATCCTTTCTCAGAATCGTTTCTCTGGCCAGATAGTTCTTTGAAGAATCCCACACTTTTCTGTTCTATGGCCTTCTTTTCCTTAGCAAACTTTTCTCTTTCCAATATAAGTACTTTTTCGAAATCGAAAATTTGTTGAGAAATCTTTATGCATTTAAGATCCACTATCTTCTTTTCTTCAAAGCACTTCCTTGAGAAATCTGAGAACTTAGTTGAAAATCCTTTCTTTTCTTTCTCAAAAACAACTTTTTCTTCAACAAGCTTTTGCTCAAAATCAGATATATTCTTTCTGAGTTCCGCATTCTCAGATTCCAATTTCTTAACTTTCTGCTCATTGCTCTCAACAGAGATTGTCTACTGAATTTTAGCTTCCACCTCAGAAATCTTTCCTTTTAGATCTGACACAACCGTTGGCCCTAACATCGTCCATTCAAGATAGTCCCATATCTCCTTTCCTGTTGACTTGTATAAATCTTTTCTTGTCAACTGATAGGTTTTTATGTGACCATTAATCTCATGACGAATACTATTCAACAAAAAAATTCGAGCCATATTATCAGCATTCTTTCTTTTCTCCCGTTCCTCAGTACAATCTTCTGTTGGAGTACGAGATTTCATCTCTCCTTCAGTCAATGACAGTCTGATATAGCAACTCAGCTCATGTGTATCTACAAATTTGAAAAAATCAATTTTCCACTGCTCGTATCTTCCTCAAAGCAAAATTGGAGAACTCATCCCGTTTTAAACAGAATTTGAAAAATGATCGTTAGTTGAAATGAATTCAAAAACAAAATTCAGACAATCTAAAATTTTCTCTCTCAGAAAACTTTGAATGAGAAACAGCTTGATAAAACAAATGATCGTTCCCAAACTGTAAATCAGAAAATATTTGATCACAATCAGAACAATGTCCCCCTCTGCAGACTTAGCACGGGGGTCCCGCTACCCGGTTAGCGGGTGGGGTCAAGGGGCAACGCCCTTGCGGGGTCTGGGGGCAGCGCCCCGAGAGAAAAAAAATTCACATTTAAAGGACATATTACAGTTTTGAAAAATTTGACTAAGTATGGAAATGACAATGTTTGCGCAAGATTGAGTTTTGCGTAAGTAATGAGTTGCGCAAACCAAGCTTTTCGGAATCAACGTGATGCGCAAAGACAGGTTCTCGTAAGCAGAGGGTTGCGCAAAGTAAGTTTGCGTAGGAGCCTTGATGCGCAAAGTGAACTTTGCGTGTTAGCCTTGATGCGCAAAGTGAGCTTTGCGTACGATGAAGGATGCGCAAATGTGACTTTGCGTATTTGCCTTGATGCGCAAAGTAAGCTTTGCGTACGCCGAAGGATGCGCAAATGTAGCTTTGTGTGTTGAACTTGATGTGCAAAGTGAGCTTTGCGTGTTGAACTTGATGCGCAAAGTGAGCTTTGCGTACACCTAAGGATGCGCAAATGTGACTTTGTGATAATCAAAGGATACACAAACTGGACTTCTTCTTAAAACTCGGAAAAACTTGCGCAAACCACCTAAGAATCTTGCGCAAACCGTCTATGAATCTTGTGCAAAGTGTATGAACTTGTGTAAACCATGGATCTTGCGCAAAATGGTAACTGATTTGAACATTTCGATCCAAATTGATTCAAACCTGCAATTTTGATCTCAAAAACTTATCAGTAACTTCGACAAACAATACTAATCACACAAATACAATCAATTTTCGATTAAAACAACAATTCACACGAATTCGAACAAGAACAGAGTTCGAACTCGTTTTAAAGAAAAATTCAAAAATTGACATCGAAATTGTTCAAATTGTGAGATGTAATCAAAACACGAATTAATCCTACACATAAAACGAATCCAATGAATCCATTTTCTTGCACCGAAAATGATTTTTCACATGAAATTCGGATGAAACAGTAACAAACTCGTTTTCTTGAAAAACTTTCGAAAAACTCAAATTTTTGATCCAAAACACACAGATTTCAACTCAAATCATGATCAAATCTTTTCTGAAAAGTTTGGTTTAGCTCTGATACCAATTGTAAATCATAAAATCCCAATTACATCAAGCAATTACTCAAGATTTAGACATTAAAGATCAAGAACTAGAGAGAGAAAGACTAGAGAGAGAAAGTAGATCTCGTATTCATATGTTTCTGAATTACAAGTATGAGTTGCTCTCTAGAACCATATTACAAGATTACAAGACACACCCTATATATACCAAAACTAACAAAGACTTAACTATTAAGAAAACTAAACATGCTTTGACTTTTACATGACTTTGACTATGTTGACTTTTACAACATTGACTTTCCATATTAAATCTTGGATACAATATTTAGACTTAACAGAAAGATCACGAGCAGAACCACCTGACGCATGACCTGGAGTTGGCAGCGGTAGTTTTCACGTTGAAGATTTGGGGACATTATCTGTACGGGGTTAAGTGTCAGATTTATACTGATCACAAGAGCCTCCAGTATCTATTCAACCAGAAGGAACTGAATATGAGACAACGTAGGTGGATGGAGTTGTTAAGCCAATATGACTGCGAGATTCTTTACCATCGGGGTAAAGCCAATGTAGTGGTCGACGCCTTGAGTCGGAAGGAGCACGGAGATGCAACGAGAGTAGTGGAATTTCGAGTCGAGGCAACTTCCACCTTGTTGGAGGAAGTCAAGAATCTTCAAAAGGAAGCACTCTTGGAAGAGAATTTAAAGAGCGAGAGGATAGCCGGGGTTGTGATTTCGTTAACCGTCGACAGTCATGAAGTGAGATGTTTTGGTGATCGAGTGTGGATCCTGAAATTGGGCGACCTTCGGAAGAAGGTGTTGGAAGGAACGCATAAGTCTCGTTATTCCATTCATCCAGAACCAACAAAATGTATCGAGACCTAAAGCAAAGCTATTGGTGGTCGGGTTTGAAGAAAGATATCGCTTACTTCGTCGAGCGATGCCTGACATGTCTAAAAGTGAAAGCAGAGCTTCAAAGACCTTACAGGGAGTTACAACCGTTGGAAATACCCGTATGGAAGTGGGATGAAATCACGATGGACTTTGTCATGGGACTTCCACGATCACCTAAAGGGCACGACGCCATTTGGGTGATAGTGGATCCACTTACAAAGTCATCTCATTTTCTACCAATTAAGGAGACGTATTCGTTAGAGAAGTTGGCAAGACTATACATTGACGAGATTGTATCTAGGCATGGAGTGTCGTCGTCTATAGTATCAGATCGAGATGGACGATTCACGTCGTCGTTTTAGAGGAGTCTGCAAAGAGAGTTGGGCTCGCGACTCAAGCTGAGTACTGCATATCACCCTCAAACAGATGGCCAAAGCGAAAGAACCATCCAAACGCTGGAATACATGCTTCGGGCATGTGTAATTGATTTCAAGGGTTCGTGGGAAGTTCACTTGTCGTTGATCGAATTCTCCTACAATAATAGTTATTATGCTAGTATCCAAGTAGCTCCGTTCAAAGCTTTGTACGGACGCAAGTGTAGAACGCCGTTATGTTGGAATGAAGTGGGAGAAAAGCATCTATCTGACCCTGAAATTGTGTAAACGACGACCGATAAGGTCAATCAGATCAGAGAGAGATTGATGAAAGCTCAAGATCGCCTGAAAATGTACGCTAATAGGCGAAGGAAGCCAATCGAATTTCAAGTGGGAGACATGGTTATGTTAAAAGTCTCACCTTGGAAGGGGGTAGTCCGTTTCGGAAAGAAGGGTAAGTTGAGACCGAGATTCGTTGGACCGTTTCCTGTCATGAAATGTGTTGGAAAAGTAGCATACAAACTAGAATTACTTGAAAACCTGCGAGGGATTCACCCTACGTTTCATGTGTCAAATCTAAAGAAGTGTTTGGCGAAGGTGGATGTAGCGGTGATATTGGATGACATACGTGTGGATGAGAATTTAGCCTATGTGGAAGAACCAATGGCAATTTTGGACCATAAAGTGAAGAAACTGAGGAATAAATAGATTCACTTAGTAAAAGTGCAGTGGAAATTCCACAAGGCGAAAGAGGCAACGTGGGAAGTGGAAACGGATATGAAGTCCCAATATCCCAGTTTGTTCAATGAAGAAATTTCGGGGACAGAATTCTTTTGGGGAGGGGATATTGTAATATTCTAGTAGAAGGATTTGTTTAATAAAGTAAATCTGAAGGGCTAAGGTGTAAAATGGGTAAAAAGGGGTTTAACCCTAAGGATCTATATTCTCTCTATTTTGGTGGCGACTGAGAAATTTTTAGTAGATAGAAAAAAGGCATTAGGCGACCTTGGAGCACAAATCAAGAAGGGGAGCAATCTGGTAGATTTTGAGCTTGGGATCGTCTTCTTCAAGGTAAACTCTTCTCCTAATTGATCATAGTTTTGGAATTTAAAGAGTAACACCTTTGATTTATCTAAGTGCTTGAGTTTGAATAGAAGTATAAAACCCTTTGGGGTTTTGTTTCCTGAAATTGTTTGGATTAAAGAAGATAATCAGACGTTTCTTTCACTATGTAATGGAGGATTTAAAACCCAGATTCTTGCTATTTTTATGTGTTAATCGTTGGAAAGTAAGAGACTGTGAAGTCCCGATGTTCTACGGGGGTATGGTGGCTCCATCGTTGGAGATCGCCGCCGCCGCCGCCGCCATGGGAGAGGGGGGGGGGGGGTTTGCGCATTCGGCGCCGCCTAACCCATCTTGGTTGGGCTGAGAACCTCCTTACCGGCGACCCTGGAAGCTCTTAACCAGGGAAGCCGGCGTTGCTGTGGTGACCGGGGGACCCCGGGGGGCTTATATACCGGGCAAAGGAGGGAGACCCCAGGAGTTTGACCGAACCCGGGCGGTGACCCCGGGAGACGGGGGAGCCCGGGGTGGTGCCATACCGGGCGGTGGATAAGACCCCGGGAATTAGGGCGCCCCGAGAGGAAGTCAACATTTAGACTTTTGACCAAATGCTGAGTGAGGGTGTGTAGTCTAAGTTTGGGTGACGTCTTTTTCTAAGATTGAGAGAGAGATTAACCGTCCGTCGTTAGTTATTGGAATCAAGAGGTGTCTTACCAATTACCGATGTTATCGTAGGTTGTGAGATTGCTAGAGCAAGGAACAAAGCAAGGACCAAAGGTGAGTTTTCTAAAACTAAACGCTTTTATTGTTAAGTGTTTAAAGATGCATGAAAGTTTATTAAAGCATTTATTTATTTACGTTGTTTTATACTCGCGAGATTTATTGGTGAGTTTTCATTGATGTTGTTATTCTAAATGTATACATACATTGTTGGTTGTGAGATGCTCTCAAGTCGGGGGGGGGGGGGGTCCCGCCTGCGCTCATACCGGGGGGGGGGGTGTCCCGTATATGCCAGTGGGGGTGTGTCAACATAAGGCAGTGTGAGCCAGACACGCCGCCACCTTAGAGTGACGGTAGTGTGAGCCAGAAGCATGAATTTTAATTATGGTGTTATTTATTAATATGAATAGCTTTATTTATATTATAAATTGTTTCCATTCTCTGTTGTTGAATTGTTGTAAGAGGGGACTCACTAGACCATCGTTCTAACCCTCGCTCTTTAAAAAACTAAGATTTTTTTCAGGTAGACGCGAGGTAGGTGGATCTAGTAAAGGAAAAGAGAAGGTGTGAGCGGTACCCGACTCTAGAAGACCACCTTATAGTTATTTCTGTTACTCTCAGTTGTGTAATAGGTTGTCTTTCTGCAAACCTTGAAATTTATTGTAGACTTAGGACCGTTTTGGCAAGAATTTATATTAATCACTTTTATTATTTGATGGAAGTGTTTGGGTTGTTACACAATCTCTCTATCCACATTCATTTTATTTTCACTTTTTTTTAACTCTATACTATATTATAAAACACGGATAAAAAACTCTTAAATACAAATTATTAGGCACAAGGTACAATCATTTTATGCAATATTTTAAAAATCTCGTAATTTACAAGTATCAAAGCACAAGATACATATTACTACCGCATGCTTCTAACACCCACCAATTTGGTATGTGTAGGGTCTTTTTTTTTATACAGACATTTCCATGTATCACTATTAATTAATATATTATATTACTATAATTTTGTTTTAATTATATTATTAAATATTTAATTGGTTATTTTTTGTAGATGTCATTAAAATATCTATACTATATTATAAAGATGACATAAAAAACACTTAATTACAACTCATTAAGCTTTATGTACTATCATTTAAAGCTATCTACTTAAAATCTCTTAAAAATAACTAGTAAAGCCTAATGTACTACTTGTAAAACTTTTAACCCTAATTAATATATTTCATCCTTATCTCCCAAAATCTTTATCTCTAATCCTCAAACCCTAATATTATGAAATTTGAATTCTGATAAACATAATCAAAACAGGATAAACATCTCAATTTAAATATAAAAAATTTAAAATATATAAGATAATTAATGAATTTTAACAAACTACTTAATTTTTTATATAAAAAACATTATATTGTTAAGCCTAAATTAAACAAATTTATATATAAAAAACCATTATCACTCAATAAAACCATCCAAAATCGTACTGTAAATCAATAAAAAAACAAAAAATAAAAATAAACATTAAAATCGTGATGTATTAAGCATTATGTACTATTATTTAATGTTAATCTACTAAAAATCTCTTAAAAAACAATTAATGAAACAATATGTACTACTTTTAAATGTTTTTAACCCTAATTAATAAATTTCATCCTTATCCCCCAAAATTCTTATCTCTAATCCCCAAATCCTAAATTATGAAATTTGAATTCTAATAAACATAATCAAAACAGGATAAACATCTCAATTTAATATAAAAAATTTAAAATATATAATATAATTAATGAATTTTAACAAACTACTTAATTTTTTTTATATAAAAAACTTTTTATTGTTAAGCCTAAATTAAACAAATTTATATATAAAAAAACCATTATCACTCAATAAAAACCATCCAAAATCGTACTGTAAATCAATAAAAAACAAAAAATGAAAATAAACATTAAAATCGTGATGTATCTCGCTGCATTGCGCGAGTATGCCTCTAGTATAAGATAATCATTGAATCTAACAAAATACTTAATTTTTTTTATATAAAAAACAATTTATTATTAAGCCTAAATTAAACAAATTTATAAAAAAAACATTACCACTTTCTTAAACCATCCAAAATCGTACTGTAAATCGACAAAAAAATAAAATGAAACATTAAAATCGTGATGTATCTCGTTGCATTGCGTGAATACGTTTCTAGTTACATAAAATGAGTGGTGGGATAGAGGGGTTGCATGGTTGCACCATGTGATTTGAACACCCGTCTACACACACACGCACACACACACACACACACACATATATATATATATATATATATAGTCCACTTATTTTGTAAACCCACTTTATCCTGTGAACTTGTAAACCAAGAGTATTTAGGTCTTTTTTCCCAAATTCATAATTTTAGGAATTATTCATATTTTTAGGAACAACCACCTTCCTTAATTTTATCACTTATCTCCATCTCTCTCTCTCATGATCCACCATCACCATCCAGTCCCGGTGACGTCCTCCGACTCCGGTAACCTCCCTCCAATTCCGGCGAATTTCATAAACTGTTCGAGTTTCATATGCAGTTTTTTCATAAGTTCTTTTTTCGAAAATTTTAAGTTTTTTAACTTTCATAAACTGTTTTTTTTTGAAATTTTCACGTTTCATAATCTGATTATTCATATGAGAAAAATATATGAAACTTAAAAATCCGATTATTCATATAGTATAAAATAAATGAAATTTCGAAAATACATGATTATTTCAAAATTTTCTGATTATTCATATGAGAGAAAATATATGAAACTTCAAAATACAACAAACATATTATGAAACTGTTTATGAATTTTGAAAATTTCGAGAAAACATTTTATGAAGCTTAAAAAACTTGAAAATTTCGAAAAAACGATTTATAAAACTCGCCGGAATTGGGGGAGGTCGCCGGAATGGGAGGAGGTCGACGCCAGTGGGAGAAGGTAGTCGGAGTGGGAGGAGGACATCGGAATTGGATGGCGAGGATGGATAATGAGAGGAAATCGTCGGAATTCGGGGGTAGGAGGTCGCCGGAATTTTATGAGAGAGGGAGAGAAAAGGAAGGAGATATGGAGATAATTGAGAAAATTAAAGAAATGATATAACCAAAATTAGATAAATTCAAATTGTTATTAATTCAAAATTTAAAATTTAAATTATTTAAAATCTATTCCCAAACTACCCTTTCCCTCCCTTTCCCTATTTTTTTAATAAATTTAAATCCGGAAATTTCTCAACCGTTGATCAAAATAATGGATGACCTAGATTGGTTTACATTGTTCACAAGATTAAACGGGTTTACAAAAGAAACTCCCTCTCTCTCTCTCTCTCTATATATATATATATATATATATATATGCTACATATATACTATAAGGGTGTGTACTGAACAAGAAAAGACAGAACAGAACATGGATCACTGTCCCACGTTTGACAGGACTGTTAGGTGGAACAAACATAAACAAAATGGAATAAAAGTGGAACATGCCTGTTCCACCCCCACCCCATGGAACAATCTGGAATAAGGTGGAACGGACTTATGTTTTACCAATATAACCTTAAAATAAAATCTAATTCTCTTCTAAAAGGTAGAAGAGAAAGCACTTAGAAGGTAGAAGAGAAAGCAAGAAGAAGATAAGCAACAATAGTGAGAAAAAGAAAGTTCTCAGCTATTTATACCCTATGCATTAAATGCACGTAGTAGGTACAATCCATGTGTCAGAAGAAGAGTGGCTTTGTAGTACTTCTCTTCAAAAGTAGAGCAAACTTTGGGCGCTTAATGAACAGTGCTTCAGGAGAGTTGGTGAATGTGTGTCCCAATAAATAACGAATCAATCAAGTAAACGAATAAGCAATATGATAATGCAAACCTGATACCATTATACCAATGAATTCAATGATTACAAGCTTTGAATCTTCCTCTCTGTATTCTTTCTATCTCACGGCTCTTCTCTCTCTCTCTCTGTCTATCAGTATACGGCGCAAACCAGAACCTAGCCTAACAACAATAATTAATTCCTCTGCCCTAATTAACTCTAAAACAATCTAATTTATACTTAGGCATATAAGCCTAATGGGCTTGGCTTGGGCCGAATAGCTAAAACTTAATCAAAAATAAAAAGACTAAAAAATGAAAATACGAAAACACACTTTAACTATTTATTACAAAAGACCATAGACTATTTATTGAGAGTCGACTTTATCAGTTTTGACTTCAGATTTCCATCTTCAGATAATGATGATCTTGAATCCAATAAAACTGTGCTTTAACAATCTCCCCCTTTGGATCAAGATCATTACTAAAAAGATTTAGCAATTTAATCCTTCTCTGTAAGTTCAGAAAATGCAATCTTCCTCTTTGTGTTCAGAATGTAGCAATCTCCCCAATCGATGAGAATAAAACCTCTTGGAGAGGAATTATCTCCAGTTTCAGCTCAGAGTGCTTCAGCAAATCATCTTCAAAGAAAATTTCTTCAATTCAGCATATCTTCAGAAATTCTTTCATTCTTTCAAAAACTTTTGATCTCCCCATTTCTTGATTGCGCTTCTCCCCCTTTTTGATGAAAAGAGCAAAGAGTTCATCAAAACTTTCCTTCAAGAAATGTCGTCCACCATTTATCATGTAAACAGAACCACTGATTATCCGTCAATTCATAAAGATGTGCATCCAGATCTTTGCAAATCCAGACAAAATAGAAAGGTAACACCTGAATCAACAAATGAACCAGTTAAAATTGCCTGTCAGTAACACGAAGTCACTGTGTGTAACGAATACACAATATAAAGGAGGTTTTATGATGTTCACTCCCCCAGGGCTTCCATTCAATCATCGAAAAACCACAAAGGTAATTTCTATGAATGTTATGACAAAGAAACAAATTCTTTGTGTGTTTGTGCAAGTGATAGAATAAATTAAGCATATGAAGATTGCTTAGAAGGCTCAAAATGTGTAAACCACTGAGACAACAGTTAGTTAAACACAGACTCAATGTGCATTAGTGAAGTGTGAAGGTGGGGCAACCGTCCTTCTTTTCAATATCCAGATTTTCCAAATGAAAATCAGATAGCATATGTGCTGCGTCCCCTTTGAAAATGAAACATTTTTCTTTTTGAGAAGAAAATGAGTAGCTGGTGGGGTAATGTCAAGAGTTGGCAAGGGCTAGTTGCCTGTTTCAATAATGTTCACCAAGAATTGTGAAGCATTAGAAATGTGGCTGGCCGACTTAGAAAGTAGTTGGTGCAGAGTTTAATATTCTTTTACTCTGATCTCTCACCCTCTTTCTTTTTATCATTTAAGCTCACAGCTAACCAAACTCTCTTTTACAATTTCTCTCATCACACATCCCACACTCATTTCTTTTGACTCCTCACATGTAATCACTAAGGAGTAACTTCTTGGGTAGGAAACACTGGTTAACGTGAATCCATAGAAGTTTTGATAAAGTCCTAGCACACTGATCCCATGTTATCCTATAAAGCATATGATGCTCAGATGGTTTAATTTGATCAGTTAAAGTGCATAGATGAAGCAGAAAACATTTAAAATCACACTTCCAATTCAAGAAATCTGTTTGAGAATCGGGAAGTAATTTGAACATTTAAGAACATGTTTTCTTATGATTGAAAGTTGTCCTTCTTTCAACCATAGATGAGATGAAGATAAGGAATTATACCTTTTAAAAAGCGGTCTTACATCTCACGAAGTCAATCTTAAAGTCATAAATATATGATCTTTGAAGCATCTCACAACCTACAAAAGTCTAAAAGTCTAGTCAAAGTAACTTTATTCACTGAAATTGAAATGACATAAAGCAGTAAAAAATTAATGTAAGAGTTCTGATCAGAAATAATCCGAAGTCATCGCCATACTCTTTACTTGTATGCTCCCCCTAAAATCATGCATCACTAACAAGTTATCAGTAATTACAATGCATTCATTAGATATGCTCCCCCTCAAAATAACATTGACCATCTATGAGGTACTTCTCACACTCCCCCTGAGATCATGAACAAACTATTAAAGAGCAGATATCTTGCGGAAATAAAGATAAAGAAATGATGAAAAGATACAATAGGAAACTTTAATAGGTAACCACCGATTAGGTCTTAAGATTTAGCATACCAAGCCTAGAGACAAGAAAATTGAATCTCTTTTCGTCTAAAGGTTTGGTGAACAAATCTGCAAGCTGAAAATCGTTTTTTACAAAGTAAAGTTCAATTATGCCCTTTTCCACATTATCTTTTATAAAGTGATACCTGAAATCTATGTGTTTAGTCTTAGTATGCTGAACAGGGTTAGCGGTAATCGTAATAGCGCTCTTCGAGTCACAATAAATTGAGATTCTATTGAAATGAAATCCATAGTCTCGCAGTTGTGTTCTCATCCACAAGACCTGAGAACAGCAGCTAGCAGCAACTACATATTCTGCTTCGGCCGTTGATGTGGAGACACATAATTGCTTCTTCGAAGCCCAACTGACGAGTTTATCTCCGAGGAATTGGATATGACCCGAGGTGCTCTTCCTGTCTAACATGCAACCAGCATGACCTGCATCTGAATAAGCTGTTAGTTCAAAGCTTGTATCCTTAGGATACCACAGACCAAGATCTGCAGTCCCCTTCAGATACCTGAAAATCCGCTTAACAGCAGACAAATGAGATTCTTTAGTATTGGTCTGATATCTAGCACATAAGCATGTAGAAAACATTATATCCGGCCAACTAGAAGTAAGATACATTAAGGAACCTATCATCCCTCTATAAGTCCTAACATCAACAGCCTTTCCCGAAAGATCGGTGCCAATCTTAGTACCAGGTGCCATCGGGGTACCAATCGGTTTACAACTTTCCAGTTTGAACTTCCGAAGAATATCAAGAATGTATTTAGATTGATTGATAAAGATCCCCGTTGAAAATTGTTTGACTTGCAATCCGAGAAAGAAGTTCATCTCTCCCATCATGCTCATCTAAAAACGTGACACCATGAGGTTTGCAAAGTTCTTACAGTACTTAGGATTTGTAGAACCAAAGATAATATCATCCACATATATTTGATTAAGAATGATATCGCCTTTATCCTTTTTAATGAAAAGAGTGGTATCAACCGTACCTTTTGTAAAACCTGACTTGACCAAGAACTGAGATAGAATATCATACCAGGCACGAGGAGCTTGTTTCAGTCCATAAAGAGCTTTATCCAAGATGTAAACATGATTAGGCTTATCTGGATTTACAAACCCTTCTGGCTGTGAGACGTAAACTTCTTCCTTGAGTACTCCATTTAGAAAAGTTGTCTTCACGTCCATTTGATAAACGGTGAAGTTTTTGTGGGCTGCGTAGGCTAAGAACATCCTAATTGCTTCTATACGCGCCAATGGAGCATAATTCTCATCGTAGTCTATCCCTTCTTCTTGCCTATATCCCTTGGCAACAAGTCATGCTTTGTTACGGATAACGGTACCATCTTCATCTTTCTTGTTTTTGAACACCCATTTCGTACCAATGATGGTTTTACCTTGAGGTTTGGGTACGAATCTCCAGACTTTTAGCGATTCGAACTGATTCAACTCATCTTGCATCGTAGTTACCCAATCTGAATTGGCAAGGGCCTCAGATACGCGAGTAGGATCGATCTTGCTCAGAAAGGATTCATACATACATAGATTTGATGTTGCAGACCTAGTTTGCACTGGTTTAGAAGGATCTCCAATAATTTGATGTACCGGGTGCTCTTTGGTCCACTTATGTTCATGAGGAAGTGGATTAGATGTAGATTGATCATTGTCAGCATCAAGGAATCCACTGTTATCTCCTTCAGATGGTTCAGACTGAATGGGGGTTTCAGTTGAAGTAGTAGTTGCAGAAGTTGCAGTAGGTACAACTTGGTCAATTTGTTGATCAGTCCTTACAGTACATCCTACTGAGTCAGCTACTTCTGTCTCTCTTTGGTGTTGGTCATAACTTCAACTGTCGGAGTAGGCATTTGAACTGGAACTTCTTGCCGAATCGGGGAATTGGATTCAGTAGAGATATCAGAAGTGGTTGGATGAGTAGTGTTGGGTCATCTAAGATTTGAAGATGACTTCTCCTTTAGTTTGTGTTTACTCTTCTGTAAATGATTGTACATCTTAGAATTAGTATGGTTCTTTGTAATAGCTTAGTTACGAATGAAAAGATCGGTGAGTCGAAGACCTACCGAAATCAACATGAAAGAAGTCTACTTTGCGGATTGAGGTGAACTTTAAGGAACTAAGTCTTATCAGTCGAACCCTTTTCGGCAGCTTAACCCTATGCCGAATCCTCTCATGTTCGGCAAAACTCTCCTCTGCAGAACCTTCAAATGTTCGACATACCCCTTGCCACCTTTCGACAAATCTCCTTCTTGCCGATCCTCTCTGTGTCGGCAACACCCCTTTATGTCAAAGCCTCTCGATTTGACATACTTCACCATTCCCAATGTTCTTCTGACAATGGGAATGGAAGCTTCCTTCTCTTAGAAGATATTCTCACAAGTTCTGAAATGATGGAGACTTTCTCCAAAAGATCAGAAAAAGGACATGAGATTCCAAGATCACTGATTCTTTAGAGAGAGAAAGTAGAGAGAGAAAGTAACAAGCTCAAAGTTCACTGATGTATTGAAAATGTGAGTTCCAAAGTTACAAAACAAAGGCTCAAAGGGGACTTAAATACCCCTAGCCTTTACACAACAGATTACACTAATAAAAGCTGTAAAAGCTAGAAAATAAATTCAATGATTACTACAAAATTAGACTTAACAATCTCCCCCTTAGTAATCATTGGCGCCGTGGTCTTCAAAAACAAACTTCAAAAACAGCATAGACAAACCAGGCGACTTTGTAGAATCACTTACGCTCTTCTCTTTGACGAAGACGATTAAAACCAACTAAAACTTCCAGTCGTCTTAGAGTTGAGCGGAGATTCAATCTCTCTTGAATTGAATCTAAAGTCTTTTGGAGAAGTCGAATCTCTTCATTATCAACCTGAAATGCAATTGTTCTTGTTTCCACAAATCTTCTTTTAGCATCCTTCATACGTTGATCTAACTGAAGCTTGATCACTTTTAAGGTTCCATCGGAGAAGTGAGCAATTTCTTCAAACCTGAGAAAGCATTTTTCATTAGACCCATTCTTGTACACTACTCCATATGGATCTTCAATAATGGTGAAAAATGGATAAGACTCTAAGTTCGGTAAGCTTCCGTTGGGCCTGAGAAGATTAACAGCCGGTTGAAAACTTTCTACAGCCATCTGGAAATCAAAAACTCGGAATAATCTGATTTGTCGTCGTATGAATCTTTTGATGACGAACAAAGCTTGAGAAATATCCTGTGTTCTATGATACAGATTCCTGAAGTGATCAAATAAGAATTCAATATCGTCTATTGAAAGATCAGAGAAGTCTGCCTATGAAAATTTATACCGCTTGCAGTCTCTTCTTTCAACTTCAAAATCGGGATACCAGATGTTCACAAACTTGTTGATAGTGACACTGATGACTCGAACAATCAAGTGCTGAGAAGAAACGGTACTATTCCTTTTGCGCCGACACTTGATAAACATCAAGTACTCATATTGATAGGCTTCTGAGTCTTTCTCTACTCCAAGGATTGCATAGATATTAATCGCCCTTCTTCTAGAGACAAAGATGTTTCTTTGAGTGTCTTCTAGAAAGGTTGATCTTTGCCTTGATGCCAGATATCTACGTTGCAAACTCCTTTGTCTTTGACGTCTAGATAAAGCTGGTCCTTCTTCTAGAATGGATGGAGGAATAACAGGATCAGAAGGTGGAACATCAGCTTCTGCTCTAGACGACTGACCAACGTCAAATGATCTTGAAGGAATAGTGGCAGTCTGAGCTGAACTATCAACAGGAGTAGATGTGACATTAACTGATTCAGGAAACTCATCACGAGCAAGAAGATCACTATATAGAAAATCTGCTTCTTCTTCGTCTTTAGCATCCATGAACACTGAGTCGTCTTCTGTATCTGAAATGATAACGATGTCATCACAGTCTTCTTCATTGATTTGACATATCTTTTCCAACCTGACATCTTCATCATCATCAGAATTAATCTCGATGAAGTTAGCAAAGAATGATCTCATGTCATTTGCAGCTTCAGATTCTTCAACTTCATGAACGCTTGTAGAGACATCTGGATCCATGTAAACAACAATTTGCATATTATCATTAATATTGCTTTCAGAAATATTCAGTTCATTATGCATGGAAGACAGATCAACATTCTCAATCATCACATTCACTAAATCCTGAATGTTGCAGTCTTCAACAGATTCTCCACTCTTTCCTCTGTCACCAGCCGCTTCTTCTTGAATATCTTCTCTTGCTTCAGAAGATCCTTCAACTCTTGGTCTCTTTGCCATCTCCCCCTCATGGCCTTGATGATCAGGATCATCTTGGTCATGTCGGCGCTTAAGAGATGGGCCGGCCTCAGTTCTGCAGCTTTGGTCATGAGAATCAAGCCTTGAAGACAAATTAGAGAAGGCTTGAGACATAAACGATTTGAGATCAGCAAAACTTGATCAAACTTCTGATCTGAATGCATGAAACTCATCAGATAAAGCATTGATCCTGTCAGATTCAGACGAAGGAATTGGAGGCGGCGTAGTTTGGAAGGTTCGTAAAAGAGGAATAAGATCTTGATCTTGATGTTCAGGCGGCGACATAGAGAGAAGTCGAGCATAGAGCAGATCTGTCAACTCTGAAACTGGAATATCGTGAAGAGAAGATCTGGAAGGAGTAGATGTATAAATTCCCGCAGATAAAGAAACCAATGAAGGAAATGGAAGAGAAACAACCGGAGAAGTAGATGTAGGCATAGCAGAAGAAGGTTCACGAAGAACCACTCCAGTTGGTCTTCTGAATGGAATCTCTGGAGGAATCACTAAAGTATCAATCTCTGGCATCTTTCCTTTGAAGAAAGTCTTTAACTTCAGAATTTGAGCTTCCTTTTCTGCATCCATTCTTTCAGATAATTGACGAATAACATCATTCAATGTAGAGAATTTTTCAGTAGAAGCCCGAGCTTGATCAGAAGTAAGCTCTACAGCTGATGGTGTAGACTGAATAGCTGTAAGTGAAGTTGTTGGAACTTGACTTTGAACCGATGCTGTGGCTTGATCAAAAGCTGTATCTAATTCATCTACTTGAAGATGTGCAACTGAAGTATTAACTAGAACAGATTCATCTGCAGAGAGAACTTCTGTTAAGACAACCACTTCCGGTGTCTTGGACTTCCTTTCATATACTTGAATACGCGGTTGATCAGCATGATCACTATCATCATCATCAGAATCACTTTCATCCTCATCTTCATCACTAACAAGAATAGCATCAGCAACAGTATCATCCTCATCTTTAAAATCAAAAGCAATATCATCAGTTGCTGCAGTACCAATATCAACAATAACATTCTCAATTTGTTGAGAAGCAACATCTTCTTGAACTACTTCTGTTTCTACAATAACAACAACTTGTTGCTCATCTTCAGCCTCTTTTTCAACTTCAGGCTCTTTGTCAGAAACAGCTGCTTCAACTTCAACATCTTGTTCAACAACTTGATTTTCATGAGAAGGCTCTTCTTGTACGACTTCCACAAACTCATTCTCCATACAATATTCTATGACATCCTCATTTGCAACATCAGCGTAGTTGGCAATAAGAGCATATGGAATAGTCATAGAATAGTTGAAAGTCTTCTTCTGCTTCTGAATGTAAGACATTTCCGAGTCTGGAACCTGAGGCCAAGATAACCTACGGGGAATAGCTGGATTGCTACGGAGCATGATTCGAACAATGAGCTTCATAAATCTGACAAACGGAATGAACTTTCGTTTCTTGTTGGTGAACTTGTCATGTACCACCTCCGAGAGTTCGGTCCAAAAGATAAACATGTAGTCGACATGCAAGTCATAGACGACTTCATGGAACAAACGAAGATACAGTAGACTTGCACTGTCTGTGCCAGAATGCTTCGACGTCAGGCACCTGATGAGAACTGAGAACAGTGCATACCATACTGGAGGTAGATTAGACTTGTCAAGTCTGTAGGTTTGTTCAAAGTACCCACATATCCAAGATTTTGAATCCCTTCATAGACTTCCTCGTCAGATGGAAAGTTGTCATATGTATTTCTGCCTGGTCTGGAGTTTGGCTCAGGAAGCTCCAGTATCATTCTCAGTCGTTTGTAAGAAAGAAAAGATTCAAATTGATCAACTTGAAGCTCAAAGCGGTGCGGACGAGATAGTTCATTCTTTGTTATGGTATTCCAAGCCTGTTGTAGATACACTTCGGGAACATCTGCGCAGTAAGAAAGAGGAGGGGCAAGTGGATGTCCTTTGAGAATTGCTCGTATCACTGGATGAATCTTGATTCTGTCAAAGTCCACGTGATAGGTGTTTGGCTTGTATGGCATATACATGTGACGGCATCGGAGTATCATGAGAGGCTCGATCAGACGGATCATCGAGAATGGCATTCTCATCTTGAATCATTGGATCAGTATGGGTTTTGGAAGACATATTAGACCTGGAAAACAAAAGAAAAAGAATTAGAAAAAAACAAAAAAATAAAAAAAAATTCTAAGTATGGTTTGCGTGCCAAGTTAGAAGCGCAAACCAAGGTTTGCATTTCAGTCAAGAGACGCAAAGGTAAGTTTGCGTTTCTAACATGGTCCGAAAATTATACTTAGAAAATCAATACAAAACAAAACACACAAAAACGCAAAGAAGGATTGCGTATGAAGTTAGAAGCGCAAAATAGACTTTGCGTTTCTAGTTAGACGCGCAAAGTTTACTTTGCGTTTCTAGTTAGACGCGCAAAGTTCACTTTGCGTTTCTAACTAGACACGCAAAGGTCACTTTGCGTTTCTAGTTAGACGCGCAAAGTTCACTTTGCGTTTCTAACTAGACACGCAAAGGTCACTTTGCGTTTCTAGTTAGACGCGCAAAGTTCACTTTGCGTTTCTAACTAGACTCGCAAAGTTCACTTTGCGGGTCAAACGAACTTGATATAAAAAACCTGACAACACACGAAGAAAAAACAAAAGGAAAGTTTTCGTGTCAAAGGGGAGACGCAAAGTACACTTTGTGTGTCCTAGTTGATACGTAAACTATACTTGGAAAGAAAACACAAAAATTTACACAAGATAGAAGCGCAAAGTAGACTTTGTGTTTCTAGTTAGACACGCAAAGTTCACTTTGCGTTTCTATCTAGACTCGCAAAGGTCACTTTGCGGGTCTATCATCCTTGACCAAAAACCTAGGGTACGCGATTCTCAGACCCGAAAAGCACAAAAACTAAAATTAAAACAAAAAATACAAGAAATTAGAGTAAAAGAACACATACCTGATGATCGATTTACTGATCTAAGCAAAACCCAATACTTGATTTTACGAAAAAAATGCACCAAAAACACAATCTGTGAATTTTGAAGGGAACGAGAAATATGAAACATCAGTTTTTTGGAATACTCTAATCGAATAAGAGCTCAAACAAATGTAACTTCAACATCAATAAACGAAGTTAATGGAAACAAAACATACCTTGATTTCACGAAACAAAATCTGAAAGAAATCAGATTTGGAATAGAACACAGAGAGCGAAAGAGAGAAAGAGGAGCCGAAAAGATTAATAGCAATGAACAGTAAGCGGGAAAATGAAAAATGAAAATAAAAGCACTATTTAACCTAGTAAACAAGACTAAAACTAAATCTAAAAAAAATAAAACATAAAAAAAATAGAAATTAAAAAATTGTAAAAAAAATATACCTGAAATCCTTTTGCTCCCCCTACACACATGCACAAAAATTAAACTGTTAATATAGCAAATGTGTAGAAAAATCTGAAAAACATACCTTTTTATCTTCTTATCAGCACAGATGATTTTCTTCCTTACTCCCCTTCAACCACAGAAAGGTTCAGATAACTTTTTCAGATTAGCTCTCCCCCTTGAAAATTGCACAGACCATATCCAAAATACAGATACTCAAACATAAAGACATCAGTATGAAAGATGATCATATTGAATATAAATTTTGTAACAACTGAACATATAAAATTTTAAACACTAACCAAATTAAAGTCTACTCAGTAAAATTTCACAGATTTATCAATCAGTTGAAATTCAAGCATATATTGTCGGATGCAAGAACAAGTATAATTGCATATCAAGTTAAGACATGTTCAGTTTCAAAAACTTCCATTTGTCTATTCAGTGTGCTCACATGTGAACTTCAATTAGCTTCAAGAAAAAATGCATTTCTAAAATTATTATAGAAAACTTTGCATGTACTGACACTACATCATCAAAAATTAAGACTTTCACAAATTTACAGGTTTATCACAACTCAAACATATCACCAAGTATCATGAGATGTGTGCTCATTGGCATCTTTTTAGCAGTGTGCACATTGACATCTTAACATGAGTGTGCTCTTTGGCATCTTTTAAGCGCATGCACTATGGCATCTTTTTAATCAGAAAGTTAATTAAGTAAAGAACATGCCGTAAACGTAACTTTCTATCTGACCCTTTTGCAGGATTTAGGTCAGCCACTCCCAGACCAACTGGCCTTAGGGGACTAGGTGTCAAGAACCCCTTGGAACTTACTTTCCCGGATCAGAAAGGCTACATCGACATATTCTAAACCCATTCATACCAGTAAAACATGACTTTCGATCTGATTCTATAGAAGGATTTCTGTTCGATCACTCTCAGACCAAATGACCTTAGGGGACCAGATGACTTGCATCCCATGGAACTTACTTTTCCAAACCAGAAAGGTCACAGGTACAAACTTTTAAACTCAGAGATTTCTGTATTTTTAAGAATTTATTATTCATCTCAATCACTCAGATCAACATCTAAATTCTTAGCCCATATTTTCATTCCGATCTATAATTCTGATCATTTAGGTAGTCTAAGCAAAGTAAACTATAAAAATTCAGACTTACATATCTTTAAAGCAGTATTAAAAGCTACAAACATGTTGCTGACTTTTCAACTTTTGTAAGACTTTAAATACTTCATGTTCGGTTTGATCCCGTTCATAAGTTCATACGGTGTTTTGTTGAAGCGACGATGCAGAATTGATCTGTTCTGTGTATGACAGGCAGTTGACACTGCTTCAGCCAAGTAAGACAAAGGTAGACCTGAATAAGCGAGCATTGACCTGGCAGACTCAACAAACGTTCTGTTTCTTCTTTCAACAACGCCGTTCTGTTGCGGAGTACGAGCAGCAGAAAATTGTTGTTGTATTCCTTGAGATTCATAGAATGCCTGAAGAGTACTGTTTTTGAACTCAATACCATTGTCAGATCTTACCACTTTCACTTGCTTCTGCTTATTTGTCTGAGTTGACTTGATGAGGTTGATGAGTACTTCAGGAGTCTCGTCTTTTGACTTCAGAAATTTTACCCATGTGTATCTGGAGTAGTCATCAACAACCACCAAAACATATTTCTTACGTCCTAAACTCTTTGTCTTCATTGGACCACACAAATCAACATGTAAAAGATTAAGAATAGCCGACGTGTAGTGTTCAGGTTTAGGCTTGTGAGGAGCTTTCTTCATTTTTCCTTTCTCACAATCCTGGCATTGATGGTCTTTCTGGAAACGGAGAACTGGAAGACCTCTCACAGAATCATTCTTAACCAGGCGATCCATATACTTGAATTTGAGATGAGCTAAACGTCTGTGCCAAATCCAACTTTCTTGAATTGAAGCTTTAGAGAGCAAGCAAATATCTGAAGGAATTTTGATCTTGGAAAGATCAATGGTATACAAATTTGATTGTCTTTTTCCCACAGAAGATCCTTTCCTTTATCATTCTTTACAGCAACTCTTTTGGATTTGAAGATGACTTCAAGGTATTTATCGCAGAATTGGCCGATGCTGAACAGATTGTGACTTAGACCCTCGACGTAGCTTACTCTTTTTACAGTTATGTTACCTTGAACTAGATCACCATAACCAAGAATCGGAGCAGTCTCACAGTTACCAAATTTCACATGACCGCAACATTTATCTTTAAAATTAGACAGAAGTGATTTGTTTCCAGTCATATGTTTTGAACATCCCGAGTCCAGATACCATAATTGACTAAGCTGCATACACATAAACTACACCTTTTTAGGTACCCATATGCTTATGGGTCCCTTGTTAGATTTATATCTCTTATTTCTCACAGATTGAATTTTCAAGAAAGAATGAAAGCAATTATCAATAGATGATAAAACACAATTATCAGAATCAGAACTAGAAGAAGCGTATGAGATATTCTTTGATATATCAAACATTTGCTTAAAAGAGTATTTTGGATTTTTATTACTAGAAACAAATGTATCAGTATCACAAAGATTTTCTACACAGTTTACTCCTAATAGTTCAGATTCTAATCTTTGCTGTTTCATCCTCCAAATCTGCCTTGTTGATTTCCTCACAGTCCGATCTGAAGAAGAAAAATTAGAAACATTATAATTTTCAGATAAAACAGTATCATGTTTCTTTGACTTCTTTGATCTTCTTCTTTTACGCTTCTTTTTATAGAATTGAGCATTTAGCAGTAAAGAATTATCAATAATTGGATCAGAAGAAGAAACTTTATCAAAGAAATCAGTCTTAGCGTTTGACAATGAAGAACTAGCCTCAGAGTGAAAATTTTCAACATTTTGCAAGTCAGAAGAAGGTTTGCGTTTCCCATTGGAGGCGCAAACTGAGCTTTGCGCTTCCCACTGCATGCACAAACTGTCAGTTTGCAATTCCAATGTGGAACGCAAATGATCATTGTTTTTCAAAACTTTAGCATTTTCCTTCGAAACTTTTGAAAAACCAGAAGAACTTTTATCTTCAAAACTTGTTCTCATTATAAAAAGGAATAAATCGTTTTGTAAACAAGTTTGAAGATTTTGTTCTTCCAATCTATCTTCAAGATCAACAATCTTACCTTCTAACACTAATGGTGGAATGTATTTCTTAGTATCATTAGATACCGGAGATACATTTTCCTTATCAGTGTTAGTAAAAATATCAACAAAATCTGTTGAAAATGAAGATTTATTGGAAGATTTGTCATTTAAAATATTTTGAAATTTTCTGGATTTCTTAGATTGATCAGGAAAATACTTTGCATTTTTAGAGGTGTAAACAAATGGCATTTCTATCCTCTTATTTTTCATCCTCTTCACATTTTCTTCTTCCAAAATTTGTTTCTCAGTTGTCCAAAGGAATTTAAACTGAGGAGCATATCTTGCAAGAGTAAAATAATCATATTCGTATAAAGTAGGAACTTCATTTTTAGCATGATTTAAAAAATGCGGATTTTCAAAACCAAGTCCCCACTTTTCCTTTATAGCTTCTTCACTCCTTGGTTTATTCATGTAAATTGTTTGCTCAGACTGTTCTCTTTTATACAATTTCTTTTCTAAAACAATTATCTTTTCAGAAAGATTTTGATTTGAAGAGGTCATTTCAGTCAAAGAATCATGATAAGTCTGATTTGAATTTTCTAGATCAAATAACTGCTTTTGAAATTTCTCTTTTGTATCAATTAAAATTGATTTTTCATCTTTTAAAGAAATTTGCAGTTTATCAATTAAATCAGACTTTTCTTGATTTTTAACCATTTCAGAAACAAACTTTGAACGCATATCATGCAAAGCAGTGATAAAAACATTCATTTGAGATAAGAAGAAATTATAGTTAAACTCAGATATTACCTCAGAACCATCAAATGAGGTATCCTCTTCCTCATCATCAGAATTGTCATCACCTATAAAGTACATAGCCGCAGTCTCCTCATTTTCGGCCTCGTTGTCCGAATGGTCCAGCCAATATTCTTCTTCGGCCAACAGGATGGTTCCACTTTCTTTCTTTTCTTCTAAAGCCAACTTCTTTCGGTAAAAAGCAGCATCCTTTACCACCTTGACTCTGCAATCCTTAACCATATGACCTGGCTTCCCACAGTTGAAACAATTCATCACCTTTTTGTCATCTTTCTTTTGGTCAACTACTTTTGCCGGTTCATACTTTGGAGTAAATGGCTTTGAAGGAGCACCAGGTTCTATCTTCTTAGAACCAGAAGTAAACTACAAGTTGTTCGACCCAGATCTGTGCTTGAACTATTTCTTGTAATATTAAGTCAAAAGAATCATGGCCATTTCAAGTGCTTCACGATCATCATCTGTAGAGCCATCATAAGCTGATTCGGTCAAAGCTTGCTCAACCAGTTGGCTAGATATAAGAGCAATAGGATCTACTGACAGAGGCTTGTTCTTCTTATCCATTTTAGCCTTCTTCTCCATTACCAAAGATTCGTCTGTCATCAAGATTTCATATAACTCCTGAATTGGCATAGTTGAGATTCTAACATCATTTCTCATTCGATGGCATGCCTTGTTCCACTCAGGTTGTAAAGCATTTAGAAACTTGAAGTTCGCCTCCAACTCAGTCTTGGTAACTTTATTCTTGTAGAGATCATTGATAACAGCCCAGAATCGATCAAAAACATTTTTCAAACTTTCCCCATCCTTGGCCTTGAACTTTTCAAAGTTGTTCATGTACCTGGTCTGTCGTAACTGAGTAGACATTGCAGTACCAAGCATGATCTTCTCAAGTTGTGTCCACATCAACATTGGGTTATGTTTGAAACAGTTGATTCTGTTATAGATGGAGTTGGGAAGAGCAAGTATCAGATTTTATTTGGCCTGGCTATCAGCTTGATGTCTTAACATTTCATCAGCATCATATTCTCTTAATTCTTTCGCAACAGTGGTAGCAAGAGAAGTTGCTGTAGCTGGGATCACTTTCCTTGGAATTTCCATAGGACCCTGATTTAGTGATTTCATCATGTTCTCCCCATTTGGTTGCTTTTCAATAAAGTTGATGAACCGATCCTGCCATTGTTCAAATTCATTCTCATTGATGAGAACTGGTGGACGAGTATCGGACCCCAGAGACATCATGAGGTCATTCTTGTAAAGTTGTGCTTGTAGAGACATCTTGTGAAAAAATCAGAAATTTCAGCAAAATTGTCTAAGTAAGAGAGACCCGCAAACTAGAGGTTTGCGTTTGTTGAGTTTTGCGTTTCAAGAGGGAACCGCGAACTGGACTTTGCGGGTTGAATGTTCTTCGGATGATGGCAGATACGCAAGACACACTTTGCGGGTGCTGTGGGAAACACAAACGGAGGTTTGCGATTGCAGTGGGAAACACAAGATGACTTTGCGTGTGAAACTAGAGCCGCAAACTAAACTTTAAAAACTTTTCGGATGCTACTTGATACGCAAACTTGAGCTTTGCATATGTAACGTGAACCGAAAACCTGAAAAATTTTCTAACACAAGAGTTAGATCACAATATCTAAGAATGAATTAATGTATGAGACGCAAAGCATAAGAATCATACGCAAACATATATGAATGAAACGCAAACTTTCATGAGTGAAACGCAAAGTTCATGATCACAACTAAATCATGCAAACTATGAATGAAACGCAAAATCACATGAATGACACGCAAACTAACATGAGTGAAACGCAAAGTTCATGATCACAACTAAATCATGCAAACTATGAATGAAATGCAAAATCACATGAATGACATGCAAACTAATACGAATGAAACGCAAAGTTCATGATCACAACTAAATCATGCAAACTATGAATGAAACGCAAAATCACATGAATGACACGCAAACTAACATGAATGAAACGCAAACTTCATAAACTCAACCATTCACGCAAAATCAGCTACAACTTCAAAATTAATCCAAGAAAATCATGCACTGAACATCAAAAACTACTTTCTAACACATTTTATCAAACAATTTCGATCAAAATCAACAAAATCTTAAAATTTGACAATTAACAGAACAAGAACAACGTTTTTCCAGAAAATCCGTTTTTCTCAAAATCGAAGAACTAAATCCGTTTTTCTTGCAACAAAATATGAATCAAATACGATCACTTACCAAAAACGAATCAAATGAAGCAAAAATCAATGCAATTCAGTCACAAACATATCCGAAATTGATGAAAAATCAAGAAAACGAGATTTTCTAGAAAAATTCAAGAAAATCGATCAAATTTTCGATTTCAATCACAATTTCAGATATAGAAAAATAATCTCTCAATACTCTCAAGATTCAGATTGCTCTGATACCAATTGAGATTCCAAGATCACTGATTCTTTAGAGAGAGAAAGTAGAGAGAGAAAGTAACAAGCGCAAAGTTCACTGATGTATTGAAAATGTGAGTTCCAAAGTTACAAAACAAAGGCTCAAACGGGACTTAAATACCCCTAGCCTTTACACAACAGATTACACTAATAAAAGCTGTAAAAGCTAGAAAATAAATACAATGATTACTACAATATTAGACTTAACAGGACATGTACCAAATATACTTTATTGAGGTGTTGTCTTATCAAGGTACAAAAGTCTACTTTGCTTTATGATAAGTCACATCAAGATCTTATTGCTTTTGCAAGAAGATATTTGGTATCCAATACCAAGATGACAAGTGTCCTTTGCATTATTGCACATGATGGTATTTAAGGGTGAAGAACGTCTCCTTCCAAGCTAACCCTTTTTGAAGAGATTTCTAAGTGCTCAAGAAAAGTTGGCAACCTCTCTCTCTCTCAAGAACTTCATAGCTTTGATCTTTGTATTTTCAAGTTGTGTTTAGTTTTCTAGTTTCTAAGTGAAAGATTGTTAGAATAGATTTATCTGTTCTTTTCCGCAACAATCTTAAAAGTTTTCTATGTGTAATTCTTGATATTTATATCAATAAATAATTAAAATTAAGTGAATTTTTTGTGTATTGTATTCAACCCCCCCTTCTACAATACTTGTTTTGCTTACTTGGGACCATCAAGTGGTATCAGAGCGGTTGATTTAACTTGATAAATCAGATCCGTGATGGCATCTTCGTCAAAAGTTGATCCTTTTTCCTTTTCTTCTCAAACTGATAATGGCTCTATGGTCATACCTCCTTGGTTTAATGCTAACAATTTTTCTCTCTAGAAAAGTAGAATGATGCTTTTCCTAGAAGGAGCTGACAGCCGTTATCTGACTGTTCTTCGTGAGGGACCTATTGTTCCTAAAGTCTGGGCTCGCTTTGAGACCCAAAAACCTCGTTCTGACTTAAGAGATAAAGATGTTGTTTTTGGTGATTCTAATGATTCTTCGGATGAAGAACGAACTTCTGCTACTAGGAAGTACATCCTCAAAAATCCCAGAAAATACAATGATGATGATAAGCGTCTCTTTGCTCTTGACTCTAGAGTCAGAGCCATCATTGCTCTCTACCTCCCTGATGAGGTGTATCACTCCTTGGTGAATTTTTCTACTGCCAAGGAAATGTGGTCTACCTTATGCATTTTGTATGAGGGAACATATGAGGTTAAAAAAGAGCAAAAAGATTACCCTTGTCAGAAAGTATGAGCTCTTTTCTCATGAAAAGGGTGAGTATCTTTCTGATTACTACAATCGTTTTAACAACCTTCTTAATGACCTTAAGCTCTTGGGTAGAGTGTATGACAATGAGGAAGTTTTATGCAAGTTTATGGATGGTCTTCCTGACTTTTGGGAAAACATTTGTACCTGTATCAAGACAACCATGGATTTTGATCATATGTCTCTTACTGTTCTCTATGGATCTCTCTTTAACTATGAACAAACTATGATCCAAAGGAAAATTGTCATAAAAGAGATAAGAAGCTCATCTATGGCTCTTATCAGTGACCCTTTCAAGAAATCTGTGTGTTTTCCTAGAATAACCTATCCCTCCGATTCTGACCATAATAGTCAAGAGGAACCTAATGATCCTTCAGAAGCCTATCTTAGTGAGGCTGGTGATGAAGGTGAGGAAACTTCCAGTGACCTTCATTTTTCTTCTAGAAAATCTAAGTTTGGTTTAAAATCTTCTTCTATCTCAAAACTCTCTCCCTCTGATAAAGCAAATGAGGAATGTTATGCTTGTGGCAAGAAAGGCCACTTTGCCTCTGAGTGTAGGAGCATTTTTTCAGGAAGATCTAAAACTACCTTTTCCAACCAAAATTCCTCTAAGTTAAGAATGAGACCTAACTTTGCCAACATGTCTCACTCTAGAAATTTTTCCTCGTCTTCTTTCAAAGAGAGTACCGACCGTGCTGAAAAATACAAAGCCAAATACAAGAGAGAGGAGAAGAAAAATGAAACCTTGCTCAAAAAGGGAAAAGGTCAAATGACTAAAACCTATGACTGCGTAGATGAACCAACCTCTGAAAGTGAGAAGGACATCTCCAACATTTGCCTTATGGAAAAAATAAATGATGTGGAAGATCCTGAAGGACATGCATCGTCCACCGCTTTAGTCTCTGCTGAGTGCTCCTCTTTTTCCTCTCAGGTACATTCCATTCATTCTCTTATTGTTCCTGAAAAGATTGAGGCCTTTGACTTCTTAACCATTGACTTCTATAGTGAAAATGATGTTAAGAAAAAGGTTTAAAATCTTTCTCCTCTCAACTTCAAATGTGTCTTTGTTAACTGAAACATTTTGATAAATCAAAGTTGAACTTGAAGATTTGAAAATCATCATTTTTCTGGTCCTGGATTTGGAAAATGGATATTGATCCCTCTTTTGTTCTAAGTGTTGTTCAAGCTTCTTCTTCTTCTTCAAAACTTCCTTCCTTCTATGAGTCTACCGATTCTTACTCTAGTGACTTCCATTCTTGGACTCTTCTGATTTTTCCAAAGCTCTAAAATTTGGCATGTTCATCAAGGCCAACGATTCTACTCCTCAGATTAAAAATGAGGAGGCTCAAGGTTTAAATGATATTCTCAAGCCTATTCATAACCGCTTAAATATTTGACTCTTGATAAGGCTACCTCTTCTTCTCCTAAACCTTCAAATTTTCCTAAGAAAATTTTCAACTAAGTTTTATATCTTTGATAAAGGAAAATCAGTAACTACTTACCTACCTTTAAAAAGAAAACTACCCTCTTCTTCCAAAAATGAACCTCTTGTTCTTCCTACAAAGTTTATTCCCAAATCTGTGCACTTGAAGAAGTCCAAATCCAAAGTATCTCTACCTTTCCTCTCCCTTCCTCTGAAAAAAAAAATCTTTTGACCAAAGCCTAGCCTTTCACCTTCCACCTCTAAATCTTTCAAAGTCAATGTTAAGGGCAAAGACAAAGATCTGGGTTAGAAATCAAAGAAAGCTTTTATTTATAAACAATTCTATACCTGTGGTGACACCTTTCATCTAGCAAAGGTTTGTCCAAAATATCGCATCGAAAGAAAGAATCTTGATAACTCTTCTTTTTCTTCTAACCCTAAAGGACCCACTTCAAAATGGGTACCAAATAAATGATTTCTCAGTGATTGCAGGTGTTTGAGAATCAACAAATCTTATGAAGAAATTTTTCGTAGGATATTCTCTCTCTTCAAAGACATCTTTCCTCAAAATTGTGACCTACCTTTCTTCTCATTCTCCTAAAAAGGCTCCTATCCTTTCTAAAGGAAAATCCGTTGTTGTTGACCTTCCCAACAAAAGAAAGATTACACTTTCTTCAAAAGGTCTATGGGCATCATCAAACATGGTATCTCGATAGTGGATGCTCACGACATATGACTGGGAACAAATCTCTTCTTCTAGACTTTGTGAAAGAAAAGGGACCAACCGTAACTTTTGGTGATAACTCTCGTGGTTCCACTAAAGGTTATGGAACTCTTTCTAACAGTTCCATTACTTTTAACAAAGTTGCTTATGTGGAAGGACTGATGCATAATCTATTAAGCATTAGTCAACTATGTGATTTAGGTTACTATGTGATTTTTAGAGAAAATGATTGTCTCATTACCGATAAAAGCTTTCATACTATCCTATCTGGCGTTAGACAGGACAATGTGTACGTCATCAATATGAGTGTCAAATCATCTGAAAATGAAAGCATCTGTTTCATCTCTGAAGATCCTGACAAGAAGAACTGACTCTGGCATAAACGTCTTTCCCATCTTAACTTCAAAACGTTGAATGCTCTCTCCAACAAAGAGCTTGTTGTCGGCTTGCCGAAAATCTCTTTCTCAAAAGAGAAGCTATGTGCAGCTTGTGAGAAAGGCAAACTGCAAAATCTTCTTTCAAGTCAAAACAGTGTTTCTCTATCTCTACCCCTCTTCAGATGCTGCATATGGATCTTTGTGGGCCTGTCAACACACCCGGTCTAGGTGGAAAAAGTTACATTCTTGTAATTATTGATGAATACACACGTTACACTTGGGTGATCAGCAAGCAGGTGTCCAAACTAGAAGAGGTGTTGGAAATATCTGTCTCTATGTGAATTTTTTCTCTATTATCGAGCCCAAGAAAATTGAGGAAGCTCTACCAGATTCTTGTTGGGTCACTGCCATGCAAGAAGAGTTGTCTCAATTTGAGAGAAACAAAGTCTGGAGACTTGTGTGTCAGGATCGAATTCTCAACAAGAATTAATTCTCAGAAACAATATCAAAGAAGTTTGCGGAATAACACTTTGATATTTAATCAAAACAGTAAATCAACACAACAGATATGAAGAACAAACTGTAAACTTGTATTGAATGCTTTGAAGTTACAAGATTACACACTCAACCTCAATATTGATGAACAGGCTCACCAATACGAATTCTACTTCTCTAGAATTAGGATCTATGCCTTGAGGTTGATTTTCTCTCTAATAGAATGAAGAAAACAAAAGTTAATTCACTATTCTAAACTATACAATATATATACTGAATACAAAGATAATTACAATAAATAAAATATCTTCAGTATATCTTCCATGTATATCTCTAAGCTTCCATGTATATCCTTTCATACGAATCTTCATCATATAAGCAGTATTAATCTTCAGCAGCATTAAATTCCTTCTAGCAGCATTAACTACTAAGCAGCACTAACTACTAGCAGTACTAACTATCTAAGCAGTACTAACTTTGTTCAAGCAGCACTAACTTTGAAAGCAGTATTAATTCCACTAGCAGTAGTAACACTCAGCAGTATTAACCTTTAAGTCTTCTAGCAGTAGTAACTTTGAACCAGCAACATTAACCATACTTGATGAATTCTTCAGTTCCCAACAATCTCCCCCTAACTTGACTTTTAGGAAGAGAAGTCAAGTTCTTCAAATTTTCTTCAAGATGCTCCCAAAACTCTATCATGGCCTAAATTCCAGTGTTTGCATCTAATCCCAAACTCTGATTGATGGTTCTTTGAATCAAGTATTTAGCCATTTCTGAATCTGGAACACATCTTAACTTTTTCTTCAGCATGGCATGTAGCTTCAATCTGCTATGATTATACACTCTATCCACTAGGAAGTATTCAGTGTGATTTAAATCCAAAGTCACTGTATATACTCCACTAATTTCATATAGAGTCCAACTGTTGACTGACTTGAAGACATCCTTGATCAAATGCTCCACTTCTTCAGGTTTGAACATCATACACAGATACTCCATTACCAGTTTTGTAATAGAAATCCCTGGAGCCTTTAGAATATCTGCATACAACTTCATTCCTATCTCAAACATCTCTTCAATATCTGATCTAGAGCATGTTCTGACAATTTTTGCCCATGTATTGAACACTTCATACTTTTCATCCTTTCTTTTCAGCCTTATATATTCCTTTCCATCCACTGTCAATGTATCCCAGTGAATGACCTCAGGAGGCTTAACTCCTACAGGTTCTGCTGAAATTGGTTCAGGCACTTTGTCCATCACTACCATATACAAATTTACATCATCAGTGTTAGATGGCTCTTTCTGTTTAGATGACTCAGGTGCCCCTTCTTCTTCAGCAACCTTCTCAGCCTCTTCTTCAGATACTCTAGGCTTTTTGATTGGCTTTCTCCTTGCCATCATCTTTGTTCTCTTTAAAGTCCTTAGACTTTCTCCCAGAGTGGACTCTTTCTTAGGAGGTGTTTCTTGCTCATCTGGAAATGGCTTTTGACAATCAAAGTCATTACTTTCTTTTATCCTCTTCTCCATCTCCACCCTAGCAGTTTCATTTCCCTGGAGCTTCAACATCTCTGAATCATACAGCTCTTTGATCTTCTCAAAAGACATTTTGGAGAACATCTCCTTTTTGACTCCTACAGCACCTTTGAGAAATATAATCATCTTGTTTCTTTCTTGGGTACCTAGGAATGTCTTTGAGGATCTTCTCTTCTTTGCAGCTGTTTTCACCACTGATTTCTTCATACTTGCAGCTTTCTTCTGTGCAATTTCAGTTGCCATACTCAGTTGATAAGCTTCATTCAGTTCAGCAGCTAGAGCTTTTGCCATTTCCCTGTCCTTTTCCATCTGAACTCTTTCTTCCTTTTCAATGTCATCTTGCATCTTTCTAGCTAGGGCTTCATCTGATTCAACCAACCTTTGCTTTTTGATTGGTTGATCAGATTCCACCATCTTTGCTTTTCCTTTGTCTTTGCTCATTTCCTTCTTACTGTTATCTTTCTTGATCACTTCACCTTGTTCTTTGATGATTACTCCTTTGGTCTTTGAAGTGACCTTGGGAGTATCATTCTTGGCTTTAAGTAAGGTTTCTGCAATCTCAAGATCTGTTAAAACTTCTTTCACAGTTTCTGCTGCTTTATTAATGTCAGCAGTAGTAACTGTTTCTGCCTGTTGCTCCCCCTCAACATCAAGTTTTTCTCCATCAAACTCCCCCTTTCTTGTGGCTTCTTCCATGTTGATCTCCCCCTTTTTGGGAGCATCATTCTCAGTGGTTCTTCTCCTTATTTGGAATTGCTTTCTCTTCTTCCTCTGTACCAGACTTAGCACCATCTTCTTCAGCTTAGCAATCTGTACTTGTTGGGACAGAATGACTAGCTTCATCTCCTCTATTTCTTTTCCTTGTTTCATAACATCTAGGTTGATGTTTCCCATGGTTTCCATCAATTCCTGGTAACTATATCTGTCCTCACCTTCTCTAGAAGTGTTACCCTCCTTTGAAGGATCATTGGATCTTTTAGTAGTGGAAGTCTTCTGCCTAGCAGAAGCACTATCCACCCCTGTGGTTTCTTGGCACCAGGGACCTTCAAATGATTGCTCATTCAAAGTTGCCATGGGGGAGGTCTTATTGATGTTACCACTTTCCTCCTCTGTGCTAGCAGAAGTAGTGGCAGCCTTATCACCCATATGCTCTACTTCCTCCTCAGAGAGCACCTCCTTTGGGTTGGGAGACACCCTTGTGGATTCCCTTTGAATATTCTCTACTGGAGAATGCTCCAATAGAGGGCTTAAAGGCTTTGGGGATGATGGTATAAGAAGGGAAGGAGCCTTCTTTACCTGTTTCCTCTTGTAAGTTTGGGTGATAGGAGAGGTTGGTTTTTCAAGAAGGGACTGGGAATAGATTTTGAGAGGGAAGGTTGGGATTGGCCAGCAGTGGGTTGGTCTAATGGTGGCCTTGACCCTGCTACCATACCTTCATTGGGTTGGGACACCACCATCATTGTAGAGAACAATGGGGTGTCAACTCCTTCAGAGTCCCCAGCAGATCTTCTCATATTTGAGAAAACCTTGCCTTTGGGGGGTTTGGGTACATATACCCCAACAGGTTGAGGTATATCCGTCAATTCATGAGTAATAACTTCTTGAACAAACCTGGGATACATAAAGAAGCTCTTTTTGTTTCCCATGTTTGAGACAAGATCACTGAAAATCATTTTAGAAAAATTATACTTTTTGGCAGTGGCCAAGCACACCAAAGCATAAGCAATAGTGCTGCTGAACTCACTCCATCCAGTAGTCTTTTTGGAGATACAATGCATAAGAGTATGGACAAAGAAACGCCATTGGGGTGAAAATTTGGCTTTTGAGAATTTGAAAACACCCAATGGGCCTCCATACCCCATTCTTGTAAGATTTGAAAACAGTTCATCGTTTGGGATAGAGGTTATACCAGAGGCATCGTCTAGACGTAGACTGATGCGAATAACCTCTTCAGTAACCGTTAGTGATTGATCACAGATTCTTGTCTTGATCATTTGCACACCATTCTCAACAACAATGGTGGCATTAGCCCAGAACTGCCTTTGATGCTCGATATAGATTGTAGGAGATACAATAAGAGCATGAGCAATGTGGCTTGACTTGAGGAAATACACAATCTGATGAAATCCTGCAGCTTGCTTTGGCTTTTGTAGCATCGCAATCTCATTGTGCTCGTCGATGAAAGTAATGGATGCCATTGATCTTAGTGAAAAGCTTGCCTGAAAACTTCGAACTTGAGAGAGAAAAGGTTTAGAGCGCACGAGAACAGGATGCAAAGAGTCGTTATGAACTTTTAGGCGGGCAAAGAGTATTTATAGTATTCGGAACATAAGCAGTATTAACCTAGAGCAGTATTAACTACTAGCAGTATTAACTAACTAGCAGTATTAACTACTAGCAGTAATAACTAACTAGCAGTATTAACTACTAGCAGTATTAACTGAAAGCAGTATTAACCACTAGCAGTATTAACTGAAAGCAGTATTAACCACTAGCAGTATTAACTGAAAGCAGTATTAACCACTAGCAGTATTAACTGAAAGCAGTAGTAACCACTAGCAGTATTAACTGACAGCAGTATTAACCACTAGCAGTATTAACTGAAAGCAGTATTAACCACTAGCAGTATTAACTAACTTACTCCTTTAAACTTGCTAAACACTGAGTACTGCTATGCATATCCTGAAAAAGAAGATTAGTAACTCCAAGAATAAAAAATATACAGGTATAAAACCACTTTTTGAGAAGGAGATTATTCAGAGTTGATCATTCCCACACTTGTTACCAAGAAAGTGAATCTACCCACATCAAAAGCTTTAGTGAATAGATCAGCAAACTGATTATCAGTGTGAACTTTTACAACTTGAATAAGTTTCTTTTCATTACAATCTCTTATAAAGTGATACCTGATCTTAATGTGCTTTGTTTTTGAGTGCTTGACTGGATTATTCACAATGCTAATAGCACTGCTGTTGTCAATAAGAATTGGAGTGTGTAGAAAGGTTACCCCATAATCCATCATTTGGTTCTGAATCCATAAGACTTGAGAACAACAACTTGCAGCTGCTATGTACTCTGCCTCTGTTGTAGATGTGGATACTGTGGTTTGTTTCTTGCACTGCCATGAGACTAGTCTAGCACCCAAAAACTGACATCCTCCAGAAGTAGATTTTCTGTCCAAGTTTGCCCCACCTAGATCACTGTCTGAGTATGCTATTAGGTCAAAGGGTGAGTCATGAGGATACCAAAGTCCCAATCTGGGTTACCCTTTGAGATATCTGAATATCCTCTTAACAGCTTGAAAGTGAGATTGCTTTGGCCTAACTTGGAATCTTGCACATACACAGACTGGAAACATTATATCTGGCCTTGATGCTGTGAGATACATGAGAGAGCCAATCATGGATCTATAATGATGCACATCCATATCCTCCCCCTCAATATCTGCTGTTATCTGCTTGTGTGTTTCCATAGGTGTGCTGGCAGGTTTTGACTCTGAGAAACCAAACTTAGTTAGAATGTCCTGCACATACTTGGATTGACAGATGAAAATGCCATCTGACTTCTGTTGAACTTGGAGTCCAAGGAAGAAAGTAAGTTCCCCCATGGAACTCATTTTGAACCTTTGATGCATTAAATCCTCAAACTCCTTGCACATGTTGTTTCTTGTAGATCCAAAGATAATGTCATCAACATAGATTTGGACCAGCAAGATATCCTTCTTCTTTCTCTTGATAAATAGAGTCTTATCAATGACTCCTCTTTCAAAGTCATTTTCCAAGAGATAGGATGACAGAGTGTCATACCATGCTCTTGGAGCTTGATGTAGTCCATAAAGTGCTTTCTTTAATTTGTATACCCTGTCTGGATAGCTTGGGTTTTCAAACCCTGGTGGTTGACAGACATATACTTCTTCTTCAATTGAGCCATAGAGAAAAGCACTTTTTACATCCATTTGATAGACTTTGAAGTTCATGTAAGAAGCATAGGCTAGGAATAGTCTGATTGCTTCTATCCTAGCCACAGGTGCAAAAACTTCTTCATAATCTATACCCTCTTCTTGAGTATATCCTTGAGCCACCAGCCTTGCTTTGTTCCTTATGACAATACCTCTTTCATCTCTCTTGTTTCTGAAAATCCATTTTGTGCCAATTGCTCTGTGACCTTTAGGAAGGTCTACTAGATCCCATACATCTTGTAGCTTGAACTGTAACAGTTCTTCTTGCATTGCTTCTATCCAGCTAGATTCTTTCATAGCATCATGTGCCTTTTTAGGCTCAAGTTGTGATAGAAAACAAGAAAGCACTGTATGCTGTTGATCTTGCATTTCCTGAAGCCTGCTTTGATGTCTAGTCATCATAGGAGAAGAGATATCTCCTATTACCAGTTGTGGAGGATGATTCTTTTGAACTCTGGTGTTATGACTAGGTTCTTCATTCAGTCTAGCCTCAAGATTAGATTCATGCAACTCAACTGAAGTGTTTTCAGATGCCACTTCATTATTTTCTTGAGTCTCCTCATCTCTAGTTTCTTCTTCACTCTGACTTGGTCTAGTAAATGATTCATTTTCACAGTCTTCAACAGAATTTACTGTGGGTATGGGAAAAATCACAGATTTAGATATACTTTCTTGAACTTGTGTGATCCCTGATCCTCCACTTCCTGAACCTGTATTCTCATTACTGAAACCAAAAGAGTTAGTTAGTGAATCAATGTCAAATAGCCACTAAGGTCCAGACCCAACAGGATTTGGTGTGTTCTCATTGCATTTGACATTGTCACTTTCTTCAATTATTCTAGAAGATGAGTTAAAAACTCTGTAGGCCTTACTCTGAGATGAATAACCAACAAGAAATCCATCATCTGCTTTGCTATCAAACTTACCTAAGTGAGATTTGGTATTTAGAATTGTACAAGGACACCCAAAAGGTTTGAAGAAACCAATGAAAGGTTTTCTTTTATTTAAAAGCTCATATGGGGTCTTGTTCTTTTGCTTGACCACTAGAACTCTGTTTTGGACATAACAAGCAGTATTAACTGCTTCAGCCCAGAAGGTAATTGGCAATCTTGAATCAGCCAACAGAGATATAGCAGCCTCTATTAGTGTTCTATTTCTCCTTTCAGCAACACCATTCTGTTGAGGAATCCTAGGAGCACTATATTGCCTCTCAATACCTTTTTCTTCACAAAAGGTGTTTAGATCATGATTTTTAAACTTGGTTCCATTATCTGATCTAATGACTTTTACTCTTTGATTAGTTTGGTTTTCAATTCTTAGAATAAAGGATTTGATAAGTCCACTTGTCTCATCCTTAGTCCTTAGAAAATATACCCAAGTAAATCTGGAATAATCATCAATAATAACCAAGCAGTAAGATTTCTTGCCTATACTCATAACATTTGTAGGACCAAACAGATCCATATGCAGTAACTAGAGACAAGAAGAAACATAATTTAACTCTTTGGTCTTATGAGAAGTTTTGTGTTGTTTGCCTTTAAGACAAGCAACACAATGATCATCACATGAAAAGACTTTTGAAGGTAAACCTCTTACAAGGTTGTTTTTAACAAGATTGTTCATAGTCTTGAAATTCATGTGACACATCCTTCTGTGCCATAGAGAGGATTCATCTACAGAAGCTTTTGAAACAAGACAATTTAGAGATGAATCACTATCAACATTGTCCATATCCAGACAGTAAACATTTTCCTTTCTTGGAGTTCTAAGTAGTATCATGCTTTCATCAACTACCTTGAACCCTGGAGCAAGGATCAAACACTCATTATTAGTAAATAATATACTATGTTGTTTGTCACAAACCTGTGATACACTTAACAGGTTGTACTTTAATTGATCAACATAGTAGACATCCTCAAATGTCATCTTACCTTTGGTGACATTACCTTTTCCACTTATCTTACCACCAGTAAGATTATCTCCAAATGCAACATGTTCTCCATTGATATGCTTGAAATCCTGAAGGCATGACATGTTGCCTGTCATGTGCCTAGAGCAACCACTATCAACATGCCAAATGCTCTTTCCCTTGAGCTGTTGGTTGCCCTGCACATTAGATAAATCAATTAGTATGAATTAGGAACCCAAGCCAAAGTGGTCTTGGGTACCCCTTTCTCATCAAAATACTTGCATTCTTTCTTGACAAGATTTTTGAACTTTAACTCCTCATTCTTGGAGTACTTTGTTACAATAATAGGCTTGGAAATATTTTTGCTAGAATCAGTACTGGTTTTAGAAGTACTAACTGCCTTGGCAGCACTTGCATGCTTAGCAGTACTAACCTTGTTAGCAGTAGTAACTGTGTTAGCAGCAGTAACTGTGTTGGCAGTATTAACCTTTGAAGAGGTATTAACAGTGTTAGCAGCATTAATATTTTCAGCAGTACTAACACTGTTAGCAGTAGTAACTGTGTTAGCAGTATTAATATTGTTAGCAGTACTAACACTGTTAGTACTTCTAGGTAACCACATTTTGACACTTTCTTTTAAAATCTTTTTCTTTAAAGTGCCTTTACTTTCAACAGATTTCTTTATCACATGTTTCTTTTCAGCCTTCCTATAACCAACAGGTTTTTGCACAAATCTTTGAAAGTTCATCTGTTGGTTAATAGGGTTAAAGTAACAATACTTAGCCAAATGATTCAACTTGCCACATATAAAACAAGGTTTTGGTCTATTGATTTTATTCAGATCAACTCCTTGTTTCTGAGCCCATTGATTATTCCAGTTTCTTTGATTTCCTCTTTTTAAACCAGAATTTAGGCTCTTGGCTTTATTGCAATCACACTGTTTACAAGATCCAGGATTCACAACTGTGGTTTGTTTGTAATGGACCTTGTTATCCTTTCCTTTAGTCTTCTCTATCTCCTTGGACATGACCCAGATTTTCCCACATCCCTCATTGGTGATAATATTGTTTTCTAATGGTATCTTTTTACTCACAGTACTATCCCTGTTCACACTGGCTTCTTTCTCAGTCAAATCCTTAACTACTACCTCATCCAAAGGATCTATCTTAAAAGCTTCTTCAGACAAGTCCTTTTTCTCCTTAGTTTCTAACAAGTCTGATGTAGGAGAGATATAGTTGTTATTGTAAGGAGGGGGTGTATTGTTGTATCCGATACCAGGCTTCATCTTATCATGAATCTGAGCCTTTAGAAGAGAATCCATTGCTTTTGAAGCATAAGAAAACTTTTCTATGTCAAGCTTAACTTTTGACAGTTCCTCTTTCAGCCTATCATTCTCTTCTAATGACTTAGACAGTTTGGTTTCTAACTCATTCTTTTCCCACTTCCAATAGTTTGTGTCATAAGAGTGTTGAAGTTCATTAGGTTGAAAGCCTTTAATTTGCTCTTCAAATCTCTCTACTATTAACACATAATCTCTTCTGTCCTTTTCTAATCTTTTGAGGTCATCACACATACTTTGATTGTGATCCCTGTATCTTGTAACAGTGTCAATGCAAGATTTAGTGCAAAGATTAGAACTTACCTCAGTGGGGAGATCAGACACTTCTGCCATAAGAGCTTGGTTCTGAATGGCTTCCTCAGCTTGATCACTCCAGTCAAATCCCATTCCTTGTTGAGAAACAAGGGCTTGAGTAGGATTCTTGTTCATATTGTATCCTCCATTCTGAGCTTGTTGATGGTTGTTGTTTGGAGCAGCACTCCTGCATTCTCTAGCAAAGTGTCCTTTCTTATGACACTTATAACATTCCACCTTGGTTTTGTCAAAACCAGCTCCATCTTCTCTTCTTTGAGAGAAGTTATTTCTTCCAGTTCTTTTAATGAACTTCTTCACCCTCATGGATAACATGGCCATCTGCCATTTAATATCCATCTCCTCCAGATCATCAGGGTGAATTTGATCCAGATCATCATTAATCAAAGAATTGCTGCTATGAATGGACAAAAAGGCTTCAAAGATAGTTTCAGTGCCTTTTTTTGAACTTACTCCACTGGCAGTACTAACTGCTTCAGGGTTGGCAGTAGTATCAGTGGATGCTGAAAGAAGTGCAACATTGTGAATATAACCAGAGGGCTTCTTCTTGGTTTCTACCTCAGTTTCAAAAACTCTTAGATCATTGTATAGATCATCAAGTTCTTTCTCTTCCAGATTGTCACTCTGTCTATATGAGACAGTGTACATAGTCCATTCATCCCCAAGAGATCTGAGGAACTTTCTGTTGATATCATCTTGTTCCATCTTCACCCCTACAGTAGCCAGTTCACCTATGAGTTTGTTGAACCTATCAAAAGTTTGAGTCATAGACTCATTCTTTGTGGAAGTGAAGTTCTCATACTGCTGCTTTAGAACATCTCTTTGATTTCTTTTGATGCTCTTAGTTCCAGCAAATCTTTTCTCTAGAGCATTCCAGAGAATCTGAGCATCAGTGCAGTTGCAAAATTGATGTTGGTATTCATTGGGAATGGCCAAGAGCAGAGTGCTTAAGGCCTTCATCTCTGTTTGTCTGATCTTCCTCTCACCATCTGTCTTTGGTGGAGGTCTTTTCCCATCTGGTCCTATCCTTCCAGCTTCAGAAGGACCATTCTCAATGATATCCCACATTGAGTAGTCAGTGAGAAGAATATATTGTCTGATTCTTATCTTCCACATGTCAAACTCACTTGGTTTGAGCATTGGAACCTTAGAAACCAAAGTACTGCTTGATTCTGTAAGATTTTCCATGATGAATAACTGTTTCTGAGAGAGTTTGGCTCTGATACCACTTGTCAGGATCGAATTCTCAACAAGAATTAATTCTCAGAAACAATATCAAAGAAGTTTGCGGAATAACACTTTGATATTTAATCAAAACAGTAAATCAACACAACAGATATGAAGAACAAACTGTAAACTTGTATTGAATGCTTTGAAGTTACAAGATTACACACTCAACCTCAATATTGATGAACAGGTTCACCAATACGAATTCTACTTCTCTAGAATTAGGATCTATGCCTTGAGGTTGATTTTCTCTCTAATAGAATGAAGAAAACAAAAGTTAATTCACTATTCTAAACTATACAATATATATACTGAATACAAAGATAATTACAATAAATAAAATATCTTCAGTATATCTTCCATGTATATCTCTAAGCTTCCATGTATATCCTTTCATACGAATCTTCATCATATAAGCAGTATTAATCTTCAGCAGCATTAAATTCCTTCTAGCAGCATTAACTACTAAGCAGCACTAACTACTAGCAGTACTAACTATCTAAGCAGTACTAACTTTGTTCAAGCAGCACTAACTTTGAAAGCAGTATTAATTCCACTAGCAGTAGTAACACTCAGCAGTATTAACCTTTAAGTCTTCTAGCAGTAGTAACTTTGAACCAGCAGCATTAACCATACTTGATGAATTCTTCAGTTCCCAACATTGTGCCACGACCTTTCGGTAAAACCCTTATCGGTACTAAGTGGGTTTTCCGAAACAAGATGGATGAAGTAGGTACTGTTATCCGGAACAAAGCCAGACTTGTTGCTCAAGGATATAGGCAGGAGGAAGGTATCGATTATGATGAAACCTTTGCTCCTGTTGCTAGACTTTAAGCAATAAGAATCTTTCTTGCTCATGCTGCTCACAAAAACTTCTGGGTCTTTCAAATGGATGTTAAGAGTGCATTTCTCAATGGAGAACTTGCTGAATAAGTCTATGTGAAACAACCGCCTGGTTTTGAAGATCCAGCTCATCTTTACCATGTGTTCAGACTTGACAAAGCTCTCTACGGTCTGAAACAAGTTCCTCGTGCTTGGTATGACACCTTGTCTGACTTTCTTCTCTCCAACAGATATACCAGAGGTAAAATTGATAATACTCTTTTTCTCAAGAAAACTAAAGGTAATATCATTCTTGTTCAAATCTATGTGGATGATATCATTTTCGGTGCCACGGATGAAAATCTTTGTCAGGAGTTTGCCTCTCTCATGAAAAGTAAATATGAGATGAGCATGATGGGTGAACTTACTTTCTTTCTTGGTCTTCAAATTAAACAATCTTCTGAAGGTATTTTCATAAGTCAAAGTAAATACATTCGTGAACTTTTGAAAAAGTTTGATTTTGAAAATTGCTCTTCCATGAAAACTCCAATGGCACATGCTCTTAAGATTCATGCTGATTCAGCCGGCAAGTCGGTTGATATCACGAATTATAGAGGAATGATAGGGTCTCTTCTTTTTCTAACTGCTAGTAGACCTGATATCATGTATGCTACGTGTCTGTGTGCGCGTTATCAAGCCAATCCCAAGGAATCTCACTTGGCGGCTGTGAAATGTATTTTTCGGTACCTAAAAGGTACTATGAATTTGGGTCTTTGGTATCCCAAGGACTCAGGTTTTGATCTAATTGGCTATTCAAATTCTGCCTTTGCCGGGTCTAAAGGTGATAGGAAGAGTACAACTGGCAGCTGTCAATTACTAGGTGGAAACTTGGTCAGCTGGTCCAGTAAGGAGCAGAATTCGGTATCTACCTCAACTACCGAAGCTGAATATGTTGCAGCTGGAAGTTGTTGTGCTCAAATCTTGTGGATGAAGAACCAACTACAGGATTATGACAAGTTCTATTCTCATGTACCGATTCTATGTGACAATTCCAGTGCCATAGCCATTGCCAACAATCCAGTGCTGCACTCCAGATCTAAACATATTGATATTCGGTATCACTTTATAAGAGATCATATCTCTAAGGGTGATATTGAACTTCACTTCATTCCTACATATCTTCAACTTGCAGACCTCTTTACCAAACCACTGGATGAGGCACGTTTCAACTTCCTTGTGTGTTCCTTAGGTATGTTAAATTTTAGTTAAGTTTATTAAAAAAAAAAACTTTAAAACTTTTTGATGAACCTGCCGATTTGGTTTGTGTTAAATATTTATATATATTTATTTAAAATTCCTTTTCATCCATTCGGTATGTTTGTTTAAAAAAAATATTAAAGATTTCTTTTTCATTAGGTAGTTTTATTAATAATAATAAAAATAAATTTAAAAATAAAAATAAAAATAAAAATTGGCTCCTCATTTTCAGACAATCGGTGGTTGAAGTTAAAAAAAAAAAACAAATAATTCATTTTTTTAAGTTGCCGAATGAAACTTTAAAAAAATTTTGATGGGACCTACCGAATGGTTTTTATAAATAAAAGAAATTATACAATTTTTTTTTGCTGGACATTGGCATACATTCATTCGGTTGGTTTAAAGTTAAAAAAAAAAAAAGTCAAGTTTTTTTTGTTGTTGTTGCCGAATGGTCTTAAAAAAAAATTCTTAGGCTGCCGATTTGTTGGGTTTTTCAAATGTATAAAAAAAAAATTGTTTTTCATTTTTTTTATACCTGCCCGAATAAGTATTAAAAAAAATTTAAATTATTTTTTTAATTTTCTTCATATTCATTCGGTAAGTTTGTTTTTATTAAAAAAAATTAATAATAATAATTCTCAAATTCTTTTATTGGGGAAGTGGCCGATTGTGATTTTTTTTTGTCTTCAATTTTCTTCCTCTTGTTATTCACTATCATTTCTTTTAAAATTTTGTTGCCGAAATTTTCCCCCGAAATTTTTTTTCGAAAATTTCCAACCGATATTGAGTGATAATAAGTGACTCTTTGTTGCCATTTAAAGCCCACTAACCCATCCCTCATTTCACTAAGCTAAGCCACTAGCCGAACTCTTTCTCACATACTCTATTAGTCACCTCTTATATTCTTAATATCATTTCCCCCCCATTATTTCCACTACCCGAATGACTTCAGCGCCCCTCACTCCTACCTTTTTACATTTTCTCTTATACCTCCCACTATAAATCCCCAACATTTCACCCCGATTTATATTTGAATTTTTTACCCGAAATTTCTTCCTTTTTCCCCCCAATTCTCTCTTCCTGTAAAAAAAAAATGAAAAGAAAAGAGCCCTTAAAAAAAAATGGGCCACTGAATTTATGAGTTCTAGTTCTTCTCCCTTTTCTGAGTGTCAGTACTATTTTTTTTCTAAGTGTCAGTACTATTTTTTCTAAGTGTTGGTGTCATCATCAAATAGGGGGAGATAAATTATTGGGTCACTAATTGATTTGGTGATGACTATCCTACCAACATTTAGAAAGTCATGAAGACCACTTTGAACAATGATTCTCTCTCCACCAATCGAGTTTTCTGCCCCAGGTATGATTTCTTTCATTCTCCTAATCTGAAGTAAGGAGATACTGAGGAACCATCATTCTCCAAATCGCTGGCTCTCTCCGTATCACTCACTTCAGTGATCCCTGATTCCTTTACCCGAGTGAAATTGGTGGCCAAAAATAATAAATCAAAAGCCACCAATACCTCCGCAACCTCTTCTGAGACTATGCCACCGAAAAAGCCTTTGATAGCTGCCCTCGTCTCCCACCACTCTCAAAAGCGGAGACACTTTTCTTCCCCTCCCTCTCCTCTCAAGTGGCCGAGGAAGGTTTCAAGGGCCAAGCCACTTACTCCATCCACCGATTCTCCACAATCGGCAGGTGTTGAAATGTTCCCATCCGGGCCCGGGAACTTTGTTAAACCGAAAGCCATCTCCTTTGTATCCTCTCAAAAGGATACCCTTGTAAAATCAGGGACCCCTATTATTCCCTCATCAACCTTTTCTTTGGTTGATAAGGATGACTTGGACTCCTCCCCAATCCAAGGTGCCTCTTCTCCACCTCACAGCCTATCACCCGGGATTTCAGTCCCGATGTTTCTGCACGATCCAAGGATGAACTTGCCTTTCCAAGAGAAGGTTCGGAGGATCTCGAAAACTTTCTGATTTCTTAATTCTTACACCGAGAATTAGTTGAGGGGGAGTATGAGTTGAGGGGGAGTAACTGACCACTCAAGCTTAAACTCTGTTGAAACTTTATTTTCGATGGACTGTGTGATCGAAGCCACCAGACATTAGTTGAGGGGGAGTATGAGTTGAGGGGGAGCAATCACCCACTCAAGTTTAAACAATTCCCGACAATTGTCTTTTGTATATATGTATATATATATATATTGTTTCTCATTCTTTATTCTTTGTATTTATTTATTCGTTTGTATAGCTATACTCATTCTTTTATTCTTTTGTAAATGTCATTTATACTTAAAAAAAATACAAAAGAATGGTCTATGTGAAAAAGAACCCAAAAGAATATAAAAGAACCCAAAAGAATATAAACAAGGGTCAAAATGTATTACTCATGTTTTATCTTTTTAAATTCTAAGTATGAGATGTCATCATCAAATAGGGGGAGATTGTTGGGTCATCTAAGATTTGAAGATGACTTCTCCTTTAGTTTGTGTTTACTCTTTTGTAAATGATTGTACATCTTAGAATTAGTATGGTTCTTTGTAATAGCTTAGTTACGCATGAAAAGATCGGTAGGTCGAAGACCTACCGAAATCAACATGAAAGAAGTCTACTTTGCGGATTGAGGTGAACTTTAAGGAACTAAGTCTTATCAGCCGAACCCTTTTCGGCACCTTAACCCTATGCTGAATCCTCTCATGTTTGGCAGAACTCTCATCTGCAGAACCTTCACATGTTCGGCATACCCCTTGCCACCTTTCGACAAATCTCCTTCTTGCCGATCCTCTTTGTGTCGGCAACACCCCTTTATGTCAAAGCCTCTCGATTTGACATACTTCACCATTCCCAAGTTCTGAAATGATGTAGACTTTCTCCAAAAGATCAGAAAAAGGACATGTACCAAATATACTTTATTGAGGTGTTGTCTTATGAAGGTACAAAAGTCTACTTTGCTTTATGATAAGTCACATCAAGATCTTATTGCTTTTGCAAGAAGATATTTGGTATCCAATACCAAGATGACAAGTGTCCTTTGCATTATTGCACATGATGGTATTTAAGGGTAAAGAACGTCTCCTTCCAAGCTAACCCTTTTTGAAGAGATTTCTAAGTGCTCAAGAAAAGTTGGCAACCTCTCTCTCTCTCTCTCTCAAGAACTTCATAGCTTTGAACTTTGTATTTTCAAGTTGTGTTTAGTTTTCTAGTTTCTAAGTGAAAGATTGTTAGAATAGATTTCTCTGTTCTTTTCCGCAACAATCTTAAAAGTTTTCTATGTGTAATTCTTGATATTTATATCAATAAAGAATTAAAATTAAGTGAATTTTTTGTGTATTGTATTCAACCCCCCCTTCTACAATACTTGTTTTGCTTACTTGGGACCATCAAGTAGTCATCGAGTCTTCTATCCTGTCAACCACAACAGATTTAGGCATACGAGATCCAAGAAATTCATCATAAAACAGTTCAAATAATAAATCCAAATCAGATGATTTAGAAGTAGACGATGAAGCGCCATCTGATTTGTTCTCTTGAGGTGCAGGTCCTGGATTGGTTGGCCCAGAAGCTAGTACTCCGGTAATTACGGGTTCTGAACTGACATGCTCAGAAGCCATCTCCTCATATAATGTGACATTGACGCTCTCTATCACAGTCTTCGACTTCTTCAAGTAAACCCGATATGCAGTAGATGTAGAGGAATAACCAACGAAGATGCCCTCATCCGCCTTAGCACTGAACTTGTTTAGATTCTCTCTGTCATTTAGAACATAACACTTACAACCAAAAACATGAAAATATTTAATGGTTGGTGTTCGGTTGTTGATCAACGCATACGGAGTCTTCTGAAATCGGCGGTGCATCATGAGCGATTCTGAGTGTGACACGCAGTCGATACCGCTTCAGCCCACAAAAATAAAGGTAATTCAGATTGGCTGAGCATTGTCTGAGCAGCCTCGACAAGTGTACCCCGACCGATTCGAGATATTCTTTAACTATCTTGTTCTTGAACTCTGTGCCGTTGTCAATTCTGAGAATCTTGGCCTGTTTCTGCAGATTAACTTGGGCCGTCTTCAGAAATGTAATGAGAACGTCGGGCGTCTCATCTGTAGACCGTAGGAACTTGACCCAAGTGTATCGGGTATAGTCATCCACGATAACCAACACATACTTCTTTCCTCCTAAGCTTTGCGTTCGCATAGGACCGCATAAATACATATGCATCAACTCTAATGGAGAGCTGGTACTTGGTTCGGGCTTTGGTTTGTGTGGGACTCTCTTCATCTTTCCTTTTTCACACGCTGCACACAACTGTTCTCTTTCATACTTCAGCTCTGGAAGTCCTTTCACTAGCGTTCCACTGACCAGCTTGTTGATGTACCGAAAGTTGAGGTGAGAAAGCCGTCGATGCCATAACCAGCTTTGTTGCATCGAGGACTTTGATAGTAGACATACTTGATTGTCAGCCTATACCTTTGACAAGTTGATGGTGTAGAGGTTTGACTTGCGAGTGCCGACCAAGAGTTATTTCCCGTCTTCAGTGCGTACTGAACATGTCTTGGCCTTGAAATTAACCTCTAAGTCTTTGTCGCAGAACTGGCCAATGCTGAAAAGGTTGTGCCCTAAGCCTTCAACGTAGCTCACCTTCTTAATCGTGAGATTTTCGTGTACAACATCACCATATCCCAGAATTGGTGAAAATTGATCATTTCCAAAACGAACTGTGCCGCAGTATTTGTCTGTACAATTAGACAACTTACTCTTCTGCCCGGTCATATGCTTGGAACACCCGTTATCCAAGTACCACATATGACAGGTCTGCACAAAACAAATCAGGAAAGAAGAGGTTTAGGTACCCATTTATAAATGGGTCCTACATTGTCAGTACATGATTTTGGCACCCATTTAAATTTGGGCCCGCTTTTTCTTTGAAAACCATAAGCATGATGAGAAGAATGATGATGATAAGATGAAACATTATATGAACCAAACCAAACATCAGAATATTTTCGAGAAGCATAATCCAATCCACCAAAATTTGAAAACTTTTTATTAGAAGGAGCTAACTGGAATAATTGCTTTATGGAATATTTCTTGCGAGAATCAACAAGATTAGATTTAAAAGTAGCACCATTCACAATCAATTCATCTGTACTAGAAGTCTTTTTTTTCAAATTAAAACTAGAACTAGATTAACTTTCTCGTCTATCTTCTGTTTCGGTATCCATGCAGTCTTAACTCCAACCCTTTGCTTTCTCATATCTGAAAAATTTGAAACTTTAGAGTTAGAATGATGAGAATTAAAAGAATGCTTCTTCTTTGGCTTACCCGTGGTGATCGGTTTCTGTGAATTTTGAGATAAACTGATTTCACATAAACTGATTTGTGAAACTGATTTCACATAAACTGATTTGTGAAACTGATTTCACATAAACTGATCTGTTCGCATTCTTAGATTTCACATAAACTGATTTGTCAACTTTCGTTGATGTTTCACCTTTTTCAAACACACTAGGTAATCCAAAGGAATTAACAACACAAGATGAATGATCAGGAAGCTAAAAGTAAAGTCAAATTGAGCAACACAATCATTTAAAACACCTTCAGAGTTTAAGAAATTAATCTCATTATCAAGTGAACCAGACCTGTCATCAGAATTTAAAGCCTTGGAGAATTTAGAAAAATCAGTATTTTTGAACACTTTTGAAAATACAGTTTGTTCTAAGTCCATAAAAATTCTTTCTTCTGTAAGAGGATTCTCGAGTTCAGAAATTTTACTTTCCAAAACTAGAGGAGGGACGTAAAGCTTATCTTTGATGGGTTTAGCCTCCAATTCTTTTGCAAAATAACTCTCAAAATAATCATTTGAAAGAAATTTTGATTTATCAGAACTATAACTGTTATTCAACTTCTCATAGCAAAATGGAAGTTGAACTTTAGTTGTGTTCTTTCTTTTATCATATTCCTTGGCTTTATCTTTTTCAGACAGAGTAGTCCAAAAAGGTTTGAGTTCCTGATGTTGAGGAGCCAATAACATAAACCCAAAGTCATACAGTGCAGGCACTTCAGATATACCCTTTTTGAGATGATGTGGGTTCTTATAACCAAGTCCCCAAGTATCAGGTTTCTCTTTAGGTTTGTTCAAATGAATAGTGTGTTCAGTTTGACCTAAAGTATATAATTTCTCTTCCAAAGCATTCACCTTGTCTATTAAAGATTTCTTTTCTTTTGAAGTAGAAAAGTACCTTTTAGAAAGCTCTATAGACTTAAACTCACATTCTTTATATTTGGAAACAGTTTCAGATAACTCTTTATGAATTATAGTCTTTTCTTTAGCGTTGTTGTCTATATTTTTGTGCAAAGTTTCAATTAATACGTTTTTCTCAGCAATATCATTACTAAGTTTATGTATAGATTGATTTTTCTCATTGATGACACCTTTCTCACGCTTCATTTTAGACTCTAATTCTTGGAGTTTAGACATCATGGCATGCATTTGGTTCAGAAAATCAGATTCAGTTAAGTGACATACCTCTTCATTATCTCCATCATCATAATCAGCTTCAGCTTCTGACTGCTTCTTCCCCATCAAGCACAGGTGTGCTGTTTCTTCCTTCTCTCCTTCTTCAGATTCTTGATCCGAATGGTCGAGCCAGTATTCATCCTCGACCATTAATGCTTTTCCAACCTCTTGTTGCTTGTCTAGAAGCATCTTATTCTTGTAATAGTCGGAGTTTCGGACTTTTGGTTTGCGGCAGTCCTTGGCAAAGTGACTGAGTCTGCCACAGTTGTAGCACTTTATCGATCTCTTTTCTTCTGGTCTCTTTTCTTCAACTTTCTCCTTATGCTCGTAGTTATTCGGACCAGACCAGTACCTCTGACTGTTGGAGTTTGGCTTTTTATAGAACTTCTTTTGGAAAGCCTTGGTTAACATTAGCATGGCTTCCTTCAGTTGTTCACAATCGTCAGAGTCAGACTTTGCCTCGCTATCAGCCTCTTCTGATTCAGATGCTATCACCTTCTTCTTCTTAGACTTCTTCTTGACTACAAGAGCCACTGGATCAGCAACTTCTTTGTCAGCCTTCTTCATCTCAGCCTTGATTTCATCCACCTCTTCCTCATTCTGTTTGAGGATTTCATAAACTTCATGAAGTGGAATGTCGTTCCGATCTTTCAACTGCCGCATCTGTCTGGCGAATCTCTTCCACTCAGGCTGAAGGTTGCTGAGAAATTTCACATTCAGCTCAACTTGAGATTTGTTGATCTTGTTCTTGCTGAGCTCGTTCAACAATGTGACAAATCTGTCATAAGTGGCTTCGAGTGATTCTCCAGCTTTGGCTTTGAATTGTTCATAATTATTCAAGCAGTTGGAAACTTTGAGTTGGTTGCCGACTTTAGATCCGATCATCATCTTCTCCAACTGATCCCACATTTGCTTGCCGGTAGCATTGTAGCTATCAATCTTGACATATATTTTATTCGGTATGCCTTGGAGAATAAATGATCTTGCCAGCTTGTCACCCTTGTGTCTCTTCAGCTGATCTTCCGAATATTCAACAATCGGTAATTTATACTCTGTCTCTTCTTCTTCACCATTTTCTCCAGCTACAGTCAGAACCTTGGTCGGAGGTGTCATGATTCCTTCTTTAAGAGATTTTCTGATATAAACTCCCAAATCATTTCGATCGATGATGTCCAAGAATCTGTCCTTCCATTGCTCGTACTCTATCTTGAAGAGTAATGGTGGTTTCACATCTGTTCCAATCGCAAGAGCTTCCCGAGATGACATCCTTACTGATACGATTAGTTAATCAAACTTATCTGATACGAAGACAATCAACTAGATGAGATCGTTAGAAACAAGACTTGGATAAAACTACACTAAAAAATTTTGCAGAAAAATAAATTTCCAAAATTAATTAAATGCAGTCCTCTCACACAGTATACAGTACAAATAGATTAAACATAGTTAAATCTGGAAAAAAAATCAGATATATGCCAAGGACAGTGGCGCAAAGGATGGTTTGCGCGAGAAGCAGGTCGCGCAAAGAGGAGGTTTGCGCTAGACACGGGTGGCGCAAACAGAGGTTTGCGTGAGATGTGGGTTGCTCAAAGTAGGATTTGCGCGAGCCTTGGGTGGCGCAAAGTTTTGTTTGCTTGACAAGGTCGTGGCACAAACACTGTTGACCGGGAACTTGTCGACCGGTATGTTGCACGACCGGTAGCTTGCTACGACCCGTAACCTGACTGGACCGGTAAAGTTTCGACCGGTAAGGAGAGTTTGACCGGAAAAGAAAATATGGACCGGAATGAATTCGACCGAAAGAATTTTTGAAGCTTCGACCGGTGTTGGCTTGTACCGGTATAAGTCTTCGACCGGAATTGGTCTTCGATCGGTATGATAAGATGACCGGGCGACCTATATTGAGATTTACCGGGGATTACTCAATCGATATATCGACCGATATGGGATGAGAAATTATCGGGCGACCGGTAAACCAACTGGTCTGATGAGGTCGATCGGTATTATCGGTCGACCGTTATGTTCTTGATGCTTACGACCCAAAGCACAGAATTCAACCCAGAAACCAATCAAAAGATCGAAATTGAATGCAAAAATCAAACATTTGAGACCATAAACATTAATCGACCTCAACCCAACCAAAAACAACAATTAAAACTAACTTTTACTCTCCCAATTATTATATGCAGTAGACTCGACCGGTATGAACTTTTCGAACCCAGAAAACACAAAATCAACAGAAAATCAACAGAAAATCAATCAATTAAAGCTTTAAAGAGCAATTAAACTATCAGAAGATATTCAATAGCATAAAACTTATCTAATCAGATCGATTTCAAGCATAAAAACACATTAATTCATGATTTTAGACAGGCGCACAGTGAGAAGTCGATAAACACAGTATAACTTGATTAATTAGGCTCTGATACCAATTGTGTGTCCCAATAAATAACGAATCAATCAAGTAAACGAATAAGCAATATGATAATACAAACCTGATACGATTATACCAATGAATTCAATGATTACAAGCTTTGAATCTTCCTCTCTGTATTCTTTCTATCTCACGGCTCTACTCTCTCTCTCTGTCTATCAGTATACGGCACAAACCAGCAGCTATCCTAACAACAATAATTAATTCCTCTGCCCTAATTAACTCTAAAACAATCTTATTTATACTTAGGCATATAAGCCTAATGGGCTTGGCTTGAGCCCAATAGCTAAAACTTAATCAAAAATAAAAAGACTAAAAAATGAAAATACGAAAACACACTTTGACTATTTATTACAAAAGACCCTAGACTATTTATTGAGAGTCGAATTTATCAGCTTTGACTTCATATTTCCATCTTCAGATAATGATGATCTTGAATCTAATAAAACTGTGCTTTAACAGTGAACAACTAAGAGAATAATATAGTAGATCGTATTGTACCTTCTGTCAGATTGAAGCATAGGGTTTTGATATGTGCAAGAGTGGATAAGACAAAAGTACTTGATATGCAAGATCATGAATTAACTATGGAGAGATCACTGAAGACTTCTTCAGATAGTCGCCGTTTTCTTAAGTTAAGTCTTCACATTTCCTCAGATAGATAGTGTTATTGAATGCTATTTCAGATCATGTCTATTTCTATCTTTAATTTATCTTCAGCTACTTCTTCGACATCGCTGAAGTTTCTTTGATATGTCAGTAGATGAACTGAAATCACTTCTATTTGCCAAACTCCTATCTCAAGCCCCAGCCAACCAAGTTGATTCTTATTTATTTGTATTTATTTGGCCTACTTCAATCCCAACACCAACCACCACCATCTGTTACTCAAATCCCATCAGATGTGGTCAGAACCTCAGAGTTCAATTCTTTCAAAGCATATGTTGTTAAATATATTCAATCTATGCAACAAGCTTTTATAGACCTTTCTAAAGTTGTTCAGGAATTTTGCCAATCACAAGATTCTATTTCTAAAAAGAGGCATGATCATGATTCTGATCATGACCATGAGGGGGAGATGTCAAAGAAACAGAGATCAAATGTGAATGGTGCTAATGTTGGTGGATCAGAAAGTGTGTCAGGGGAACAAAATCAGATGGTTGTCAGAACTGATCAAGGAGTTATAAGTGGAAGAGAGCTTGTTTTGTATATTGATCCGGATGTGGTACCAAGTATTGAAAAGCCTAAGGTAGCTACAAGAGAAAAAATATTGTTGATAACTGGCATATCTTCTATTGACATTATTGACCTTACATCAGATGATGATGAAGATGAGTTGTATGAGAATTTTTGGAGGGTCAAAGTAGAAGAGAAAGAGAATTTGATGAATGAATATGATGAAGATGGAAATGTTAATGATGAACCTATACTAGAGAATGAAGTCAGTGTTCTCGACAGTCTATTAGAAGCTAATCAGGATATAGATCTTTTGCAAGAAATGTTTGAACGGGGAACTCCTGAGGATATTCAACTTAGTCCTGATCACATTGAGATTCCTGAGCCAAACCTGTTTGAAGTGCCTGAGGTTTCTACTTTCCAAGAATTCAATTTTCCAGATGTTTCTGAAGTTCCTGCTACTCAACCAAGTCCTCCAAGGCAACCAAATACTCAAAGTCAATACGCTCAACCAAGCAGTACTTATCAACCAGATGAAGTTGTTCACATTCCTGATATGCCCAACACAGATGAAGCTGGTACTTCTAATTCTAATGCACCTGAAGCAGAGTTTGGTCCCAAAGAAGCAGAGCTTAGACAGATGAGACATCCTCTGAGGGTTCCATTTCTTGAAGAAGAAAAGAAGAAAGTTTTTATGCACCACATTAGACCAATGGACATCTTTAGAATTTTGGGAGTCAAAGATAAACCTAGAGAATTTCAGCAAGAGTATGTTGATATGATGAACTATCTGAAGCAAGTGCAAAGAGCAGTTAAGAGCAAATCAAAGATAGTTGTGGTGAAACAAGTTCGTATGAAGAAGTTCATCAAGCTTTGGTATCCAGTCTTTATTGTCCAGAGAAGAGATATGAAAGAATATACCTTTTCTAAAGCTCACTTTCACCATCTAAGTGTAGATGATCTGTAGTATATGTACCATGATGTAACACCCCGAAATTTCCATGTGAACTCATTAGTTTTTTAATCATATATTTTATATCCATACCATTGACTCGCCCCTTCGTCTTGTTATTATGGGATGATTTAGACTTTTCCGCCGCATGTGTTCTATTTACTCTAACTAAGTGTTTACGTGTATGTGCAAATATATGTAGCTATGTGTATATATATATATATATATAATTATATAGGTTGGCTAAAGTGATGAGTTGGGTTTGAGCATGATGTACTTATGAGCACATGAACCTATGGAAGCCTTAGACTCCTTGAACATGGAATTGTTGACACTTTACCCCGATCAATCAGCGTGTGGGAGGCCAAGGGCGACATTGCCCGACGACAATGCCCTGGGCAAATTTGCAGGGTCAATGTCGCATAAGGGGGTGTGAGCTCTGAGTTTTCGGCCATTTGTTCAGAGACACAGGGGCCGAGGGGGACATTGCCCGACAACAATGCCTTGGGCAAAGTGTTCGGGTCATTGTTGCATATGGGGGACGAGAGGCTTTTGTTTAAAGTCGATTTTTGGACCAAAATTATATCACTTCTCCACATTTTCAGATCAAGATTGATACCTCTTACTACTTGGACGATTTTCCCCTCACCTCTCCCTTCTCTCTCTCATTTAATACATCTAGCAAACCATAGCATTTAGTGCTAACTAAGAAGTTGTTGGGGGCCAATGATCTACTTTTTAAGGTGTTTAAATCTTCAAGGAAAATAAGCAAATCTCTCAAATCCACCTACCATTTTTAGGGTTTTCTCTTCACAAACCCTAGTTAGTGAGTTCCTACTCCTTAAATGCTCTTTTACTCATTTGTTACTTGCAATATCCCTACATTAATATATATGTCATTGATTTGGATTTTTAACCCAACTATTAGGGTTTTCACTTTACAAACCCTAAATTGTGAGTTTAATTCCTTTATAAACCTTAATCATTTTCTTATATGATTGCTAAATGTGCATGGATCCTTGATTTCATACTTGTATGGTTGGTACATGAGTAAACCCTTTATCCTATGAGTTTGATCTAATTACTGATAACTTCATGATAACATGGTAAGAATAATAGAATCATTTGTGACTATATGTATGGGAACATGAAGAATGTACGACCTTGAAAAGTAAAGATGAGTTGATATTACGGAGAAAGATATTATATTCATTTGATAGAATCTCATGTGGTGTTTATGGTGTTTACATGCAGAAAAGAGGAATATATATATAGTTATAAATGTATATCCTAATTTTGATCTCCTGATAAGAATGTGAACACTACTCCTTGTGCACGAGGAGGTAGTTATGTGAATCCAAGATCTCTAAATCCTAGAGAGAGAAAGTAGAGAGAGAGCAAGTGAAGCGCAAAGTAACAAATGTATTAGAAGAGCGTGAAAAGTGTTACAAGGAACAAGGACCAAAGGGACTTAAATACCCTGGTCAGATACAACACAGATATGCACTCAAAGCACAGTATTAGACCAAGCCTATAAATACAATGATTACTATAAAATCAGACTTAACAATCTCCCCCTTAGTAATCATTAGCGCTGTGGTCTTCAAAATCAATCTTGTAAATCAGCACAGACCAACTAAGCGACTTTTGCAAAGCTTTCTGATTTTAAAAAAAAAAAATATTTCTTCTCAACATCTTTCAGATTGAGTTATCTTTGCAATTTGGCAAGACTAGACCAGTTTGAATAAGCTTGAAGGAACAATTGGTTCAATAACTTGTGCTCTAGACGACACACCTCTTTTAAATGACCTTGAATGAACAGTGATGGTCGGAGCAGGAACAACAAAAGAACTAGTAAGCTGAGAGAATAGAATCTTGAGCGAATCTTGATCAACAGATAAACGTTTGAGCTCTTTGTCTCTTTAACATCTCCTTAACTTCTCCCCCTCATGACCTTGACGATCTGGATCAACTTGGTCATGTAAATGTTGAAGACGAGACAGTGTAAGATCTGCAAAATCAAAGTAAAGGAGAAAACAGGGAAGGTTTGTGCTACACATTGGTGGCGCAAAGGGAGGTTTGCGCTAGCCGAAGGTGGCGCAAAGTGAGGTTTGGACGACCAACTGTTGGCGCAAATCTGACTTGAACTCAGAAAATTTTACCTTTTTAAGCTCTTTGACTCCCCCTACACAAATGCACTAGATATGACAATTCAAGTTAGCATTCATCTAGAAAACCAGATATTCCCCCTCAAAAACAGATATGATCTTTTCAGAAAAAATTTCTCCTTATTCACTCCCCCTTGAATAATGCACAAACCCATTTATAAAGAAAATATGAGAGCACAATAATTGAAACATCAATGTAGAAAGAAAAATTACTGAATATGTATTTTGAAACTACTAAATATATAAAAATTTAAACAGAAACAAATAAAATTCTACTTAGTAAAATATCACAATAAAATCCATCAGATGAAATCAAATGTATATATTTGGATACAAAAACAAATTTTATTGCATATAAAGTTAAGACATGTTCAGTTTCAAAAACTTTCATCAATCTATTCAGTGTGCTCGCATGTGAACTCCGATTAGCTTCAAGAAACTGCAATTCTAAAAATATAATAGAGAACTTTGCATGTAATCACACTAATCCATCAAAAATTCAGACTTTCACAAATTTACAGGTTTATTGCAAATCAAACATATCACCAAGTATCATGAGATGTGTGCTCATTTGAAAATTTTGGGTTGAACAAAATCAAAAACACAAAATTGATGGACTTTTGTGTTGGGCCTTATGGCTTACTAGCGAGTAGGCAATAGGGGGACACGAGCCCTTGAGGTGTAACTCGTCTATGTATGGATAGACAATAATGTCCCATAAGACCTTGAGGTGTAACTCTACGGAGATGGAAATAAAGTCAATGAGTATGGTTTGAGGTTGTGATGTCGTGATGGCATGGGAACTAGGACCAGGACATGAGGTGTAATCCAATAACATCATGGGTGACTCCACTCCCGTGTATATTTCACCCCGATGGAAACGGGTCTCCCCGTATTTTTTTAAGGGTATCTCTTGTATGTTTATGTTCAGGTTGGAAACGTGGTCGTAGTGGAAATAATATTGTGAGACGATGGAGTTCGGTAACACTGGTCTCAAATTATTGTATTATGACATTCTTGATTTATGAATTATATAATTTGTGAAATCTCACTAGGTTTCGTCCTAACACTTGTTGTGGTTGTTGTTTTTCTCACATATCCCACTCGCGGTGGAATCTAGGTTGTCAGGCATGTCCACCGGGCACGTAGGAGGACTTGAAATGCCGGTCTTTGGGGATTCACGTGAAGAGAGATTTTTGGTGGATTAGCTACACCCAAATTTAATTTTGTCATAATTCATTCTAGATTAAGTAGGTTGTTGTTTTGTGACATCTCTTATTCTTACAACTACTCATAGTGCAAACTATCCCGACTTCATTGGGTTTTAGTTGTCGAGAAACTTTGGGGTTTGTCCTTGTTATAAATTTATATTTACGGGGTGTTTTGGACCTCCGTATTTTATACGTCTTATTGCTGAAATTTCGAATTTTTAATTCGTAAATTTTAGGGTGTTACAAGTTGGTATCAGAGCTCTAGTTTAAGTGAACTAGGTATGAAATCTCGATGCCTAAACTTAAGCTGAGACTATTAGGCAATAAAGTGTGAGAATTGGGTAGAACTTCTAAGGTGGGACAATATTAGAGTTAACAGAAACTACTTTGTTTATAATTATGAAAGTGGTAACGAGAATCTTTATGTAGTGTACGTTCATAATTTCAATTAGCTACTGCTATTATGAATGTACTTCTATGTGAGAATACTTGAATTACTATAATTATGATAATCGATGAACTGTATTAGTACGTTTCTTGTGTGTAATCTTGTGTAGCCCATCTCTCACCCTCTTTTGAATTGATGACAAACGAAAATGGTAAATACTCAGAGTCATCTTCAATCATCGCCAGAGGGTCAAGCTGTGAACGAATCCACGACCGATAGGCCAAATGCAACTGTAACGGTAGAACCTCCAATTCCACCTATGCTTTTCGGAAGAGTGGAACAAATTCCGAGGACCAACATTGTCACTACCGATCCGATCATGACTGAGGTAACCCCTCAGACACAAATGATGGACATGATGAGAGCCATGAATGAGACCATGGCAAAGCAACAGGAGTTGTTCATGAAGCTACTAGAGTTCTAGAGGTGAATCATCATCGAAACGAGAGAATTGAGGAGAATATTGTCATAGCGGGTTCCGGGGGTACCGGGGACGAGAACTGCACTGTTGGGTTTGCGACCTTGGAAACGAGGCAACCAGAAAGAGGATGTTCTTACAAGTCCTTTCTTTGCTGCAAACCGCCAGAATTCGTTGGGTCCGATAAGCCCGCAAAGTGTATGAGTTGGCTCAAGGAGATTGAACAGACCTTCAGGTCTAGTGACTGTGGGGAGTGCCAAAAGGTGAAGTATGGGTCTCAATTGTTTCGAGGCATGACTTTGACATGGTGGAATGTCTTCACCTCAACCCTTGAAGATTCTGTATTGGCCAATTTGTCTTGGGTCGAGTTCAAAAAGAATATCCTAGAAGAGTATTATAATGAGGGGGAACTGAATTTTATAGAGGAAGAGTTCCGGTCGATCAAGAAGGGGGACTTGTCCGTGAAAGAGTACACCCGACTGTTTATGGAGAAACTTGATTTGGTGGGGCATGTGGCCCCGACCGAAAAGGAGAAAAAGTGAAAGCGTATTTAAAGGGTTTGCCCGCGAACATGCTAGCGATGGTCCGCAACTCCAAAGCCACCAACCTCCGCGAGACTATTGAAGAGGCCAAAGTTATGGAAAGACTGTATGCTCGAGACAAGGAGGAAAATACAAAGACTGTGGAGAAGTGGAGGTGGGAAAGCCTGCCAAGTTCGTACAAGAATCCGAAGTTCCAACCGGCAAGTAAGAGTTTCGACAACCATCGAGAGGCAAAGTGGTGCCCTAAATGCAAAAGCAAGCATTTTGAGTTTTGTAAGACCAACTCCGACCTCAACCCCAACCCGGTCTCCTACTTCAAGTGAGGCAAACCAGGTCACATTAGTACCAAGTGTCCCATCCGGGGGACAATTTGTTATGAATGCAAAGAGATGGGCCACGTCTAAAGAGAGTGTCCCAATCTGAGAAGTGTTGTGAGAGGAGGAGGAAATTCGGGGAGCCAACCGAAGAGAGATCCCATTCCCAAGGCTCAGGGAAGGGCTTTCCAGATGACGAAGGAGGAGGCGAAGGAAACCGCCGACGTGGTGTCGGGTACGTTTTTACTCAACTCCTCACCTACTAGAGTGTTGTTTGATTCTGGTGCAAACTTCTCTTTTGTGTCTACATTATTTTGCAAACCTTTGGGCGTGCCTGTTAGTAATCTTAGTGATGTGTTAGTCATAGAAGTAGCCAATAGGGAGCAGGTGGTCCTAAGGGATGTCCTAAGGGATTGTCATCTTGAAATCAGCGACAAAACTTTTATAGTGGACTTGCTTCCTATGACCATCGGAATCTTCGATGTGGTGGTCGGGATGGACTAGCTAGCGAGGCATCAAGTGGAGATCTTGTGTTCCAATAAGCTCATATGGATTCCCATCCGGGATAGTGACTCCATCTGCGTGTATGGTGAAAAGCGAAAAGGCGAAGTAGCCATCAACTCATCCAACAAAGCAAGGAAATATCTGACGAATAAGTACCCTTCGTATCTAGCCTTCGTGGTGGATGCCAATGAGGAGAAGAAGAATGTGGAAGACGTGAAATTTGTCAACGAATTTCCAGACGTGTTTCCCGATGATTTTCCAGGCTTGCCACCCGACCGTTTGGTAGAGTTCCGAATTTATTTTGTTCCAGGGGCGGCACCAATAGCTCGTGCACCATATCGTCTCGCGCCGACAGAAATGTAGGAGATGATGTCCCAACTTCAAGAGTTGCTAGAGAAGGGGTTTGTAAGATCGACCACGTCTCCGTGGGGAGATCCGGTACTCTTTGTAAAGAAGAAGGATGGGTCGATGCGTATGTGCATCAATTACCGAGAGTTAAACAAGGTGACCATCAAGAACAATATCTGCTACGCCGAATAGACGACCTCTTTGATCAACTACAAGGGGCCGGATGCTTTTCCAAGATTGACCTTCGTTCGGGGTATCATCAAGTGAAGGTTCGAGAGGAGGATGTCCCATAGACGGCGTTTAGGACTCGCTATGGGCATTACGAGTTCCTAGTCATGCCTTTCGGATTTACGAATGCGCCGACAATATTCATGGACTTGATGAACCGCGTGTGTCGACCATTTTTGGACCGGTCGGTCATAGTGTTCATTGACGACATCTTGGTGTACTCTAAGGATGAAGAGCAGCACGAGCAACATTTGAGAGAGGTCCTAGAGGTTCTAAGAAGGGAGAAGCTTTATGCCAAATTCTCCAAGTGCGAATTTTGGTTGCGAAAAGTTCAATTTCTCAACCATGTTGTGACCCGTGAAGGAGTGAAGGTAGACCCCGCTAAAATAGAGGCGATGATGAACTGGGAGCCTCCGAAAAGTCCAACCGAGATCCGAAGCTTTTTGGGACTCGTTGGTTATTACCGAAGGTTCATTCAAGACTTCTCCAAGATTGCCTCATCTTTGACCGCATTGACGCGAAAGAATGTGAAGTTTGCTTGGACCGAGGCTTAAGAGAAGGCTTTCCGTCCCTTGCAACGGAAATTGTGTGAAGTTCCAATCTTATCCCTTACCCGAGGGAATGGAAGACTTCGTCGTCTATAGTGATGCATCCAAGATAGGATTGGGTTGCGTCCTCATGCAAAGAGGTAAAGTGATAGTGTCTGCGTCGAGGTAGTTGAAGTAGCACGAGAAGAATTACCCAACGCATGACCTCGAATTGGCGGCGGTTGTATTTGCTTTGAAGTTGTGGCGACACTACTTGTACGTTACCAAGTGAACACTCTTCACCGACCACAAGAGCTTGAAATATGTTTTCGATCAAAAGGAGTTGAATATGCGTCAGAGGAGATGGTTAGAGTTGTTGAAAGACTACGACTGCGAACTCCAATATCACCCGGGCAAAGCAAATGTTGTGGCGAACGCGTTAAGCCGGAAAGAGTATAGCGGTTCAGTGAAAACTTCATTAGTAAGGATCGAGATCATCTCAAACCTTATGGACATGATAAAGATCACTCAAGCCGAAGCAATTCTCGAAGCGAACCTTAAAGATGAAGCAATGGCGAAGCAACATCTTACCTTGACGGAAGATGGTAGAGGATTGAAACTCTTCCATGGATGAGTTTGGGTACCCAAGTTGGGAGGATGCCGGAAGCTACTTTTGGAAGAAGCGCACAAATAAAGATATTCTATTCACCCCGGGAGCACAAACAGGTATAGAGATCTAAAGTTGAACTATTGGTGGCCGGTGATGAAGCTTGATGTGGCGAACTACGTATAGAAGTGCCTTACTTGTTCCTTAGTGAAGGCTGAACACCAACGACCGTACGGAAGCTTACAATCTTTAGAAATACCGGAGTGGAAGTGGGATCACATCACGACGGTCTTCGTGACGAAATTGCCAAAGACATTGAAGGGCCACGACACCATTTGGGTGGTATTGGATCGATTGATGAAAAACGCGCACTTTTTGGCCATGAGAGAGACATTACCATTGGACAAATTAACAAGACTGTACATCAATGAAGTGGTCTCGAGACATGGAGTGCCCTTATCCATTGTATCCGATCGGGACAGTCGTTTTACCTCTCACTTCTGGAATGCCTTTCAAAGGGAGTTAGGAACGAAAGTGAAGTTGAGTACGTCATATGTTAGTCCACAAATTCAAACAAATGTTAGTCCACAAATTCAAGCAATTCAATCAAGATTAATCAGATTTGACAATTATGTACACATTCTAGAGAGAGAGAGAGTAGAGAGAGAAAATGTAAGTCATATGTGATACAATGAACACTCATAATACTGAAAATCTCATGTGCCTTCAAAACTACTAACACTCATATCTCTCTAAAGGGTATTTAAACTAGCTTGACATAGCTATACATTGACTAATATAGACTTGACTTTGTTTGAATTTACAGACTTTGACCTTTCTATATAAATCTTGGATACAACTTTACATTAACAATCTCCCCCTTTGTATTCAAGATTTAAAAAAAAATTGACAATAGTCTTCAGCTCTTGATTCTTCAACACTTTAACTCTGACGACTTTAAACTTTGAAGCTCTAGCAATCTTCAAACAAACTTCTTTTGAAGAATCTTGAAAAGTCTTTCACATTGTCTTTGTAAAGTCATTAAGTCTTGAACAAAAATTTGAAACTTTTGAAACTTCTTTAAACTTTGAGAAATCTTTGATCTTTGAGGAATCTTTCAATACTTGTATCTTCATATCTGTGATCTCTGAACTGTCTTTGAACAAACAAACTTTCTTGAATCATCTTTGAAACTTTTTCATCAGAATCTTTTTGAATCTCCCCTTTTGATGAGATTCTTGATCAAAATTTTCATCTGTTTGACTGGAAATCTGACTTGAGACTCCAGATATATCTCCCCCTTTTTGATGAGTTGTGAGCAGCAAAATCATCAAAACCTTTTCAAGTCATCATTGTCTTTGAATATTAATCTTCCCCTTTATGATAAACTAACAATCTCCGCCCTTTTGATCTGAGTATCCGTCAATTCATAAAACATATATAGCCGAATCTTTTCAAATTCAGATATAATAAAAATTGTAACCCTGAATTAACAAATGATATAGTTAAAATGCCTGTAAGTAGCACGAAGCCACTTTGTACAACAGATGTACTTTGGAAAGGAGCTTTTGTGATGTTCACTCCCCCACGGCTTCCATTCAATCTTTGAAAAACCACAAAGGAATTTTCTATGAATGTTATGACAAGAAAACATATTCCTTGTATGTATGTGCAAGTGTAAGAAATAATTGAAGCTACTTAAGCTTGAACAGGATCAAATTGTGTAAATTGTTGAGACAACAACAAGTTTTCCACGAACTTAATGTGCATGAAATAGGTGCGAAGGTGGGGCAAACTTCCTTCTTTTTCAATTTCTAAATCTTCCAAGTGAAGATTATATAGCATATGTGCTGCGTCCCCAAGAAAAATTGAAACATTTCTTTATCGGGAAATAAATGAGTGGCTGGTGGGGTAATTGCAAGAGTTAGCATGGGCTCACTGCCTATTTCAATGATGGTCACCAAAGAATGTGAACCAATCAGTAGATGTGGCTGCCCGACTCAGAAAGTGTTTGGTGCAGAGTTTTGATATTCTTTTAACTCTGATCTCACACCCTCTTTCTTTTGAACATTTAAATCTCACTTCTAACCAAACTCTCTTTTACATTTTACCGCTCAGCACAATGAGAAAAACTCAACCGGATGAGTTATCTCCCCCACTCTTTGATTTAAAACCCCTCACCCCTCAATCACTCTAGGATAACTTCCGGGGTAGGAAACACAGGTTAATGTGAATCCATGGAAGTTCTGTTTAATCTCCATGGAAGTTCTGTTTAGTCCTAAAAAGATGTGTTGTTCAACAGTTTAGCTTGAACAAATAAAGCTCAAAATGTGATAACATTGTCACATGAATGTATGCTCATGAAACATATGAATGAAATTTGAGCATTTAAACTTTGAAGATCTCTCAAAACAAGGAAATTGAACGAATGAAATGAAATCATAAGAATTGTTTTAAGAATCTGACAATGTATCAATCAGATCAAATATCACGAAATATGAACGTGAAAGGTTAGGGTATCAAAGAACTTGACAGTTGTTTATATGAAAGAATAAACATTATTGAAATGAACGCTCAAGTTGAAATGCTATATGATGCTCAACAACAGTGAAATACAAACGGGAGTATTTCCATCGAAAAATTGTTTCTTTATGAGACATGGTAATAACAAATTCAAAATGAAGTATTGAATCCATGTGTATGAATACTTGACAATATATAGACAAGATAATACACAAGTTTTGATCTTTGGAAACACACGGTCAGTTAAACATCAATGCTCAATTATGAAAAACATTTAAAATCACACTTATAAATTCATGAAATTTTTTGAGAATCAGAAGTGGTTTGAACATTTAAGAAAACATTTTTCATGTTCGAATGTTGTTCTTCTTTCAAACAATCAGAGATCTAAATCAGAAGATACTTACATTTAAGCTCCCGCTCAAATCATGATAAAATGATTTAGATTCAGATAAGTTCCCCCTAGATATTTGCATAATATGCTTATCCTTAAACATTGAAGAGCGAGTCCTAAACTGATGTGTTCAGAAGTCTATCTCTTTAACATTGAAGAACGAGTCTTGAACTGAAATATTGAAGAGCCATTATCTTTAAACATTGAAGAACGTGTCCTAATCTGTACATAAATAGAAGTCGATATTCTTGCTCTCCCTAAACCTGTGGTACCTGCAAAACAGATTTGACAGGTTTTGGTACCCACTGGTATTTGGGTCCTGGTTGGTTAGATTTAGGAATCCACTTCTCATTAGATTTAAAACTTTTAAGTTTACTTTTCTGAGAAGTAATTCTGTAAGTTCCATACCAGTGAAAAGCAGATTCTCTTTGAACAAAATCATTTTCTCCACTATAAGAACAACAAATCTTCTTTTGAGCAATCTTGATCAAATGATTAGCACAATAAAACATATCAGTTTTACCAAAAGATTTACCTTTATATGCAGCGTTCTTCTTGGCTTTTGATGTGGATGCGAATGATTTGTCATTCTTCTTGTCATAAGGAGAACCTTTCACTCTCCACACCATCTGTCATTTCTTAGAAAAATTCTTTTCAAGAGATTTTACATAAAAGCTTACTGAACTATCAACAGTTTTGTCATAAAACAAATTAGATGGACGAATCTAATTTGATTTGACAATGTTAGATTTGACACTGTTCTTTTTCAAAACATTTTCATGAATGGAACTTGAAGCAGTTTTGAAAGAACAAACTGATTCAGTTGAATTAACAAAAGTTGATTGATTAATCACATCAGTTGAAATCTTATCAGATAATTCAACATTTGCAGCTTCAAGTTGTTTTATCTTTTCGGACAAAATGTTTCTTTTATCAAAAAGTGTGTCAAACTTCTTTTTTAAATCAGATCTTGCCATCTGTTCTTTTTGAATGTCTGATGATAGAATATATATATTTGATGTGAGCTTAGATATTTCACTTTCAAATATTTGACGTTCTTGCTCAAAGTCCTTTTCTAAGTTCTTGTTTTTCTCAGATATTTCCTTGAAAATCCCAACATTTTTCTTTTCAAACTTTTTCTTATCAACATCAAAAGACTTCTTCTCTTGAAAGATTTGTCTTTCCTTTTTAAGTAAGTCTTGTAATATAGAGATCTGCTTGGGAAATTCAATTGTGTTATCTTCAAGAACTTTTCTCTCTTTTGCAAAAGTATCTCTTTCAGTTATTACAATATTTTCAAATTCGGATACTTGATTTGAGAGTTTTAAGCATCTTAGCTCCAAATTTTTTTTTTCTTGAAAAGCTTTCTTAGAAAAATCAAATAGCTTTTGAGTGTAGTTTTTCTCTAGATAACCTTTGATTGTATCTGCATTGAGACTTTTCATTAGATCAACATTTTTTGCTTCCAATGCAGATATTTTTTCTTCAAAAGCCTTGAACTTGCTATATAGATCAACTGATTGAGCTTTCAACTCTAATGATTTCTTTTTAGTTGATTTCAGTTGGCTTTGAAGATTGCTTATCTCTCTCTCTTTCACTTTAATTTATTTCTCTCTTGCCTTGATGAGACCTGAAAAATCAGATTTAGAATTATTAGTACATTTTGCACATTCAGAAGTTTTCTCAGAATTTAAAAATCTAGCTTTCAACTCCTGAATCTGATTAAGAAGTTTTGAATTATGAATCTTCAATGTATCCCGTTCACAGGTACTTCAGGCATGTACATTATAGCACAATCTCTCCCTGATAAAACAGTAGACATCTTGAATAGTATGTTTGAAATGATCGTCCAAAATATTCAAATAAAAATTTGACTCAAAAAGTCAACCTTGGTCAAAACCTGAAAAACTTCAAAAAATATCTAAGTGTTAGAACTCGCAATACACTGAAACTTGCAGAGCACTGTAGCTGAAATTCACATCGCTCAAAAAGTACAAATTCACAAAACACTGTAGATACTACTTCGCGCAGATAGTTATATGCCCGTTCCTGGTTCGCGCAAATCAAAGCATGTGCATTTTATGTTCGCGCAAGAATAGATATGCACGTTTAAGGTTCTCGCAAAAGGATATGTGTGCATTTAAGCTTCTCGTAGAGTTAGTCGTGCGCGTTTTGAGAAAACCACTTCGTGCAATGCGTCTGCGTGTTTCTATACTTCACAAAAAAAATTCACGATTTAACTTCGCGCAAAACGCTTCCTGCAAAACAACAAAACTCGCAGATCAAAACACTAAAAACCACTTCTCATAGATCACTCTTTGCGCGTTCTAGTCAAGAACTCGCAGAACACATAACAAATCAGAAATATTTCATCTTGCGCATTCTTCACTTCATGCGTGTTCTTTGTTATGCATGTTCTTTAGATGATACTTGTGCCTTCTTTGAATCTTGCGTGTTCTTGAGTCTTGAACACGGATTCGAGCAAAAGTTTGAATGGACTGCAATCAAAGCTTGAAAATGTACAGAGATGATCGAAATGTTAATTGGAACACTTTTCTAATACAATGATACAACTAAAAACAACAAAATTACTGAAAATCTAATCAATACAGTGTTCAACATTTTCAAAACTGAAACCCACAAAAATTCAAAATTGAATACGAATTAGTGTGAAATTGATGATCAATCCTAAACAAGAAATGTTCTAAAACACTAATCGATTACTAATGATCCATTTCTTGCATTAAAATTGATTTTGCACGAAAAATTTGATATAAGTGATTTTTAGAAAAAAAAATTTCTACGTGTTCTTCAAGAATCGAAAAATCAATCAAATCCAAGTGTGTCAATCCATCTGAATAAATTGGTCTGCTCTGATACCAAATGTTAGTCCAAAAATTCAAGCAATTCAATCAAGATTAATCAAATTTGACAATTATGTACGAATTCTAGAGAGAGAGTAGAGATTGAAAATGTAAGTCATATATCTCTCTAAGTCATATGTGATACAATGAACACTCACATTATTGAAACTCTCATATGCCTTCAAAACTACTAACACTCATATCTCTCTAAAGGGTATTTAAACTAGCTTGACTTAGCTATACATTGACTAATCTAGACTTGACTTTGTTTGACTTTATAGACTTTGACCTTTCTATATAAATCTTGGATAAAACTATACATTAACAACATATCACCATCAAACGGACGGAAAAAGTAAGCGGACTATTCAGACGCTAGAAGATATGTTGAGGTCGTGTGTCATCAACTTTGGGGGAAATTGGGCTTCTCATCTTCCATTGGGGGAATTCGCCTACAATAATAGTTATCACACAAGTTTGGGCATGGCACCATTCGAGGCTTTGTATGGGTGGAAGTGTAGGACACCGACGTGTTGGCTTGAAGTGGGCGAGAAGCAATTAGCCGGACCGAAAGTGGTACAAGAAACGGTGGACAAGGTAAAAAGCATTCGAGAGCGGTTGAAGGCGACTCAAGATCGCCAAAAGAGTTATGTGGACAAGAAACGATGACCGATGGAATTTCAAGTGGGCGACCAAGTAATGTTGAAGGTGTCGCCTTAGAAAGGAATTATAAGGTTTGGAAAGGGAGGAAAGCTTAGTCCTCGTTTTCTCGGGCCTTTTCCTGTAATTGAGCGTGTGGGGATCCAAGCCTACAAGCTTGATTTACCTCCCGAGATGAGTGGAATTCACCCTACATTCCACATTTGCTACCTACGGAAGTGTTTAGTAGAGGAATAAAATGTCACACCGTTATCCGAAATTCGCGTGGACAACAATCGATGTGTGGAAGAACCGGAATCAATTTTGGAGAGAGTGACGAAAAAGCTTCACCATAAAGAGGTAGCGATGGTGAAAGTTCAATGGAAAAAGCATCGGGGCACGAACGTGACGTGGGAGGTGGAGGAAGATATGAAGAGGCAGTATCCTCATTTTTTCGTGTAGTGCGAGATTTTGGGGACGAAATCTATTCCTAGTGGGGGAGGATTGTAACACCCCGAAATTTCCAAGTGAACTCATTAGTTTTTAATCATATATTTCATATCCAAACCGTTGACTTGCCCCTTCGTCTTGTTATTATGGGAAGATTTAGACTTTTCCACCGCATGTGTTCTATTTACTCTAAGTAAGTGTTTATGTGAATGTGCAAATATATGTAGCTATGTGTATATATGCATATATATAATTATATAGGTTGGCTAAAGTGATGAGTTGGGTTTGAGGATGATGTACTTATGAGCACATGAACCTATGGAAGCCTTAGACTCCTCGAACTTGGAATTGTCGACACTTTACCCCAATCAATCAGCGTGTGGGAGGCAAGGGGCGACATTGCCCGGCGACAATGCTCTGGGCAAAGTCACATGGTCAATGTTGCATAAGGGGGTGTGAGCTCTGAGTTTTCGGCCATTTGTCCAGAGACACGAGGGCCGAGGCCGACATTACCCGGCGACAATTCCCTGGGCAAAGTCGCCGGGTTATTGTCGCATATTGGGGACGAGAGGCTTTTGTTTAAAGTCGATTTTTGGACCAAAATTATATCACTTCTCCACATTTTCAGATCAAGATCGATACCTCTTACTACTTGTACGATTTTACCCTTACCTCTCCCTTCTCTCTCTCATTTAATACATATAGCAAACCCTAGCATTTAGTGCTAACTAAGAAGTTGGTGAGGGCCAATGATCTATTCTTTAAGGTGTTTAAAGCTTCAAGGAAGATAAGCAAATCTCTCAAATCCACCTACCATTTTTAGGGTATTCTTTTCACAAACCCTAGTTAGTGAGTTCCTACTCCTTAAATGCGCTTTTACTCATTTGTTACTTGCAATATCCCTACATTATATATACATTTCATTGATTTGGATTTTTGACCCAACTATTAGGGTTTTCACTTTACAAATCCTAAATTGTGAGTTTCCTTCATAAACCTTAATCATTTTCTCATATGATTGCTAAATGTGCATGGATCATTGATTTCATACTTGTATGGTTAGTACATGAGTAAACCCTTATTCCTATGAGTTTGATCTAACTGATGATAACTTCATGATAACATGGTAAGAATAATAGAATCATTTGTGACTATATGTATGGGAACATGAAGAATGTACTACCTTGAAAAGTAAAGATGAGTTGAGATTACAGAGAAAGATATTATGTTCATGTGGTGTTTATGGTGTTTACATGTAGAAAAGAGGAATATATATATAGTTATAAATGTATATCCAAATTTTGATCACCTGATAAGAATGTGAACACTACTCCTTGTGCACGAGGAGGTAGTTATATGTTTAATTGGACTTTTGTGTTGGGCTTTGTGGCTTACTAGCGATTAGGCAATAGGGGGACGTGAGCCCTTAAGGTGTAACTCATCTAGGCATGTATAGACAATAATGTCCCATAAGACCTTGAGGTGTAACTCGACGGAGTGGGCAATAAAGGTAATGAGCATGGTTTGAGTTTGTGATGTCGTGATGGCATGGGAACTAGGACCGGGACATGAGGTATAATCCAATAACATCATGGGTGACTCCACTCCCGTGTATATGTCACCCCGATGAAAACGGGTCTCTGTGTGTCCCTTAATTAACGAATCAATCAAGTAATCAAATAAACAATAACAATATGCAAACCTGATACAATTATACCAACGAATTGAACGATTACAAACTTGAAGATCGACCAATCTCTCTCTCTGTTTTCCTCTTTCACTCTCGGCGCTGTTCTCTCCCTCTATCTCTCTGTGTACGGCTCAAAACAAGCAGCCTAACAATAATTAACTCAACTAAACCTAATTAACACAAACAATCTAATTTATACTTAGGCATATAAGCCTAATGGGCTTGGGCCCAACTACTAAAACAAAATTAAATAAAGGAATGGACTAAAAACGAAAAATACGAAAAACACACTTTGACTATTTTATTACAAAAGACCCTAGACTATTTGTTGAGGCGACTTTTCCAGCTTTGACTTCAGATTTCTATCTTCAGATAATGATGATCTTGAATCCAATAAAACTGTGCTTTAACAATCTCCCCCTTTGGATCAAGATCATTACTAAAATAAATTTAGCAATTCAATCTTCTCTTGAAAGCTCAGAAGATGCAATCTTCCTCTTTGTCTTCAGAATGTAGCAATTCTCTCCAAACAATGAGAATATATCTTGGAAAGAAATTATCTCCAGTTTCAGCTCAGAATGCTTCAGCAAATCATCTTCAAATAAAATTTCTTCAATTCAGCATATTTTCATAAATTCTTTCAAAACCTTGTGTTCTCTCCATTTCTTGGTTGACGCTTTTTTTTATGCAAACCTGATACGATTATACCAAAGAATTGAACGATTATAAACTTGAAGATCGACCAATCTCTCTCTCTATTTTCCTCTTTCTTTCTCGGCGCTGTTCTCTCCCTCTATCTCTCTGTGTACGGCTAAAAACAAGCAACCTAACAACAATTAACTCAACTAAACCTAATTAACACAATCAATCTAATTTATAGTTAGGCATATAAGCCTAATGGGCTTGGGCCCAACTACTAAAACAAAATTAAATAAAGGAATGGACTAAAAACGAAAAATACGAAAAACACACTTTGACTATTTTATTACAAAAGACCCTAGACTATTTGTTGAGAGGACTTTTCCAGCTTTGACTTCAGATTTCCATCTTCAGATAATGATGATCTTGAATTCAAGAAAATTGTGCTTTAACAATCTCCCCATTTGGATCAAGATCATTACTAAAATAAATTTAGCAATTCAATTTTCTCTTGGAAGCTTAGAAGATGCAATCTTCCTCTTTGTCTTTAGAATGTAACAATTCTCTCCAAACAATGAGAATATCTCTTAGAAAGAAATTATCTCCAGTTTCAGCTCATAATGCTTCAGCAAATCATCTTCAAATAAAATTTCTTCAATTCAGCATATTTTCAGAAATTCTTTCAAAACCTTGTGTTCTCTCCATTTCTTGGTTGACGCCTACCCAAAAGATTAAAAGAAAGTGGGTGAGAGATTAGAGTAAAAGAATATCAAACTCTGCACCAACTACTTTCTGAGTCGGGCAGCCACATTTCTAATGCTTCACATTTCTTTGGTGAAAATTATTGAAACAGGCAACTAGCCCATGCCAACTCTTGCCATTACCCCACCTACCACTCATTTTCTTCTTAACAAAAGAATGTTTCATTTTCAAAGGGGACGCAACACATATGCTATCTGATTTTCATTTGGAAAATCTGGATATTGAAAAGAATGAAGTCTTCCCCACCTTCACACTTCACTAATGCACATTGAGTCTGTGTTTAACTACCTGTTGTCTCAGTGGTTTACACATTTTGAGCCTTATAAGAAATCATCTTATGCTTAATTCATTCTATCACTTGCACGAACACACAAAGAATTTGTTTCTTTGTCATAACGTTAATAGAAATTGACTTTGTGGTGTTTTGATGATTGAATAGAAGCCCTGGGGGAGTGAACATCATAAATGCTCCTTTATATTATGTATTCGTTGCACACAGTGACTTTGTGTTACTGACAGACAATTTTAACTGGTTCATTTGTTGATTCAGGTGTTACCTTTCTATTTTTGCATTGACGGATAATCAATGGTTATGTTTGCATGATAAGTGTTGGACGACATTTCTTGAAGAAAAGTTTTGATGAACTCTTTGCTCTTTTCATCAAAAAGGGGGAGAAGCGTCAACCAAGAAATGGAGAGAACACATGGTTTTGAAAGAATTTATGAAAATATGCTGAATTCAAGAACTTTTATTTGAAGTAGATTTGTTGAAGTATTCTGAGCTGAAACTGGAGATAATTTCTTTCCAAGATATATTCTCATTGTTTGGAGAGAATTGCTACATTCTGAAGACAAAGAGGAAGATTACATATTCTAAGCTTTCAAGAGAAGATTGAATTGCTAAATTTATTTTAGTAATGATCTTGATCCAAAAGGGGAGATTGTTAAAGCATACTATCGGTCGAATTCATACCGGTCCATATTCTTTTCCGGTCAAACATCTTACAAGTCGACAAGTTCCCGGTCAAGCTAGACCTCGGTCCATCTCACTTTGCGCCACCCGCGGCTCGCGCAAACTTCATCTTGCACGACCCACCTCTCGCGCAATCCCCTCTCTTGCGCCACCTGCGGTTCACGCAAACCTCCTATTTGCATGACCTATCTCTTGCGCAAACTGCCTTTTGGTGCATTTCATCCTTATTGCTCCAGATTTTTAATTTTTAATTATTAGTCAGTTTTTATCTGGCCTAACGATCTCTTTTCAAGTCTCTTATCAGTTCTTTGCTAATGTATCAATATCAGTAAGAATGTCATCTCGGGAAGCTCTTGCTATCGGAACCGATGTTAAGCCACCAGTACTCTTCAAGGGGGAGTACGAGCAATGGAAGGACAGATTCTTGGATTTCATCGATCGAAATGATCTGGGAGATTACATCAGGAAATCTCTAAAAGAAGGAATCATGACACCTCCAACCAAGGTTCTCACTGTTGCTGGAGAAAATGGTGAAGAATAAGAGAAAGAGTATAAATTACCGATTGATGAATACTCGGATGATCAAAAGAAGAGACACAAGGGTGACAAGCTGGCAAGATCATTTATTCTCCAAGGCATACCGAATGAAATATATGTCAAGATTGATAACTACAACGCTACAGGGAAGCAAATATGGGATCAATTGGAGAAGATGATGATTGGATCTAAAGTTGGCAACCAACTCAAAGTCTCCAACTGCTTGAACAACTATGAAGAATTCAAGGCCAAAGCTGGAGAATCACTAGAAGCCACCTATGACAGATTTGTCACATTGCTGAACGAGCTAAGCAAAAACAAGATCAACAAATCTCAAGTTGAGCTGAATGTGAAATTTCTCAACAACCTTCAGCCTGAGTGGAAGAGATTCACCAGACAAATGAGGCAGTTGAAAGATCTGAACGATATTCCCATTCATGAAGTTTATGAAAGCCTCAGACAGAATGAGGAAGAGGTGGATGAGATCAAGGTTGAGATGAAGAAGGCTGACAAAGCAGTTGCTGATCCAGTTGCACTTGTGGTCAAGAAGAAGTCTAAAAAGAAGAAGGTGATAGCATCTGAATCAGAAGAGGCTGATAGTGAGGCAAAGTCTGACTCTAACGATTGTGAACAACTGAAGGAAGCCATGCTAATGTTAACCAAGGCTTTCCAGAAGAAGTTTTATAAAAAGCCTAACTCCAACAGTCAGAGGTACTCGTCTGGTCCAAACAACTACAAACACAAAGAGAAAGTTGAAGAAAAGAGACCAGAAGAGAAGAAGAAGAATAGAGTTGAAGAGCCCAAGCAGGAAGAACCGACTAAGTGCTACAACTGTGGCAAACTCGGTCACTTTGCCAAGGACTGCCGAAAACCAAAACTCTGAAACTCCGACTATTACAAGAATAAGATGCTTCTAGCCAAGCAACAAGAGGCTGGAAAAGCGTTAATGGCCGAGGATGAATACTGGCTCGACCATTCGGACCAAGAATCTGACGAAGGAGAGAAGGACGAGGCAGCACACCTGTGCTTAATGTGTAAGCAACAGTCAGAAGTTGAAGCTGATTCTGATGATGGAGATAATGAAGAGACCCATCATATGTGGTACTTGGATAGCGGGTGTTCCAAGCATATGACCGGGCATTAGAGTATGTTGTCTAATTATACAGACAAATACTGCGGCACAGTTCGTTTTGGAAATGATCAGTTTTCACCAATTCTGGGATATGGTGATGTTGTACACGAAAATCTCACGATTAAGAAGGTGAGCTACGTTGAAGGCTTAGGACACAACCTGTTTAGTATTGGACAGTTCTGCGACAAAGACTTAGAGGTAAATTTTAAGGCCAAGACATGTTCGGTACGCACTGAAGACGAGAAAGAACTATTGGTCGGCACTCGCAAGTCAAACCTCTACACCATCAACTTGTCAAAGGTCCAGGCTGACAATCGGGTATGTCTATTATCAAAGGCCTCGATGCAACAGATCTGGTTATGGCATCGACGACTTTCTCACCTCAACTTTCGGTACATCAACAAGCTGGTCAGTGGAAAGCTAGTGAAAGGAATTCCTGAGCTGAAGTATGAAAAAGAACACCTATGTGCAGCATGTGAAAAGGGAAAGATGAAGAGAGCTCCACATAAACCAAAGCCTGAACCGAGTACCAGCTCTTCATTAGAGTTATTGCATATGGAATTATGCGGTCCTATGCGAACGCAAAGCTGAGGCGGAAAGAAGTTCGTGCTAGTTATCGTGGATGACTATACGCGATACACTTGGGTCAAGTTTCTACGGTCTAAAGATGAGACTCCTGAAATTCTCATTACATTTCTGAATACGATCCAAGTCAATCTGCAGAAACAAGTCAAGATTCTAAAAACTGACAACAACACAGAGTTCAAGAACAAAATAGTTGAAGAATATCTCGAATCGGTCGAGATAGCACATCAATACTCTGCTGCTCGCACGCCTCAACAGAATGGAGTCGTCGAAAGGCGAAATCGTACACTTGTCGAGGGCGCTCGAACTATGCTCAGCCAATCTGAATTAACTCTATTTTTTTGGGCTGAAGTTGTATCGACTGCGTGTCACACTCAGAATCGCTCCATGATACACCGCAGATTTTAGAAGACTCCGTTTGCATTTATCAACAATCGAACACCAACCATTAAATATTTTCATGTTTTTGGTTGTAAGTGTTATGTTCTAAATGACAGAGAGAATCTGAACAAGTTCAGTGCTAATGCGGATGAGGGCATCTTTGTATTTATTTTACTGCTTTCTTAGTGTTATCTGTTATGTTAGTTCCTTGGGGTATTTAAGTCCCCTTGGCTTGTTTGTTTTGTAACGAACGTACACTGTTTGATTCTGAATATACTGTTACTTTCAAGAGCACATTTTCTCTCTCTAGATTCTCTCTCTACGATCTTGTGATCTTGGCTCATCAATTGGTATCAGAGCCTCCAAGATCTTGAGAGGATTGAGATTTAGTGTAATTGCTACTGATTTGTGTGATTAACTCAGAAAATTTGATCGAATTTTTTTGTTTTTCAAGAAAATTCTCGTTTTCTGGATTTTCATCAATTTCACTCTGTTTTGTGATTGAATTGTTTTGAAATTGATGTTTTTAGATACGTTTTATATAATCGATCTGGTTTGTTTCTTGTTGATTTGCATAAAAACGTGATTTGGTACTTCGATTTTGAGTTTGAATATAATCTGAAAAAGACGTGTTCTGTTGTCTGGTCTATGTGAGTTTTTAAGTTTTAGAGTGTTTTGATTGAAATTGTTAATTGAATAGTATGAAAATCATGTTTTCGTTCAATTCTGTGCAATTTGTTTGTACTTAATTTCATAGTTTTGATCAAATTAGCAGATTTATTGTTGTTTGCTGAAATGCGGGTCATTCATATGAAATGCGGGTCATTCATCTTATTAGTATATGTATTGTTCTTAAAATCGTATGAAACTAACTTTTGAGTGATAGTGTTTTTCTCAGGTTGTTGATTCTTTAGAAACGTGTTTCTACAAGTGTGTGTCAGTCTTAACACGCGTTTCTACAAGTGCGTGTCAGTCTTAACACGCGTTTCTACAAGTGCGTGTCAGTCTTAACACGCTTTTCTACAAGTGCAGATCATTCTAGACGCACATTACTCTTGGACGCACATTTCACTTGGACGCGCATTTCACTTGGACGCGCATTTCTCTTGGAAGCGCATTCTTGAACACGCATTTCTCTAAGGAAAGCTTCGAGTATCTTTCTGGACACGCATTTCTTGGTTGTGCGGATCATCAAGGACCCGATTTTCTCTCAATACGCATTTCTTAGTATTGCGGGTCATCAACACTTAGTCATTTTTCTGAATTCCAGATTTCTTCAATATGTCTCTACAAGCTCAACTTTACAAGAACGATCTCATGATGTTGTTGGGATCTGAAACTCGTCCACCTGTTCTGATTAATGAGAACGAATTTGAACAATGGCAGGACCGGTTTGTTAATTTCATCGAAAGGCAATCAAATGGTGAAAATATGATGAAAGCTTTGACTGAAGGTCCCATGGTTAAGCCAAGGAAAGTGATACCAGCTGTTGGTAACACTCCAGCCACTGAAGTAGAAAAATCCTTGATAGAATATGATGCTGATGAACTTCTGAGATACCAAGCTAACAATCAGGCCAAGTCGAATTTGATACTTGCTCTACCAAATTCCATCTACAACAGAATTGATTGTTTCAAACACACTCCTATGCTGATGTGGACACAACTGGAGAAAATCATGCTTGGTACGGCTATGTCTACACAGCTTCGTCAGACAAGATACATGAACAATTTTGAAGAGTTCAAAGCAAAAGATGGGGAGAGTCTGAAAAGTGTCTTCGACAGGTTCTGAACTGTAATTAATGATCTGTATAAGATCAAGGTAATAAAGAATGAACTGAAGACCAATCTGAAGTTCCTTAATGCATTCAAACCAGAATGGGAAAAATCCTGTCATCGCATGAGGAATGATCCCAGAATTTCCAAAATGCCCATTCAGGAAATGTTTGAAATTCTGATGTCTGATGAAGCAATGGTTCTGAAGAAGAAAGCTAAGATGGATAAGCAGAAGCCAAAGACTGTGGATCCAATCGCTCTTTTAGCTAGTCAAATGGCTGAGCAAGCCTTAACTGAATCTGCTTACGATGGATCAATAGATGACGATGGCGAAGCATTAGAAAAAGCCATGATTCTTTTAAGTCAGCACTATCAAAAGAAATACCAGAAACGGGCAGGATCAAACAATCTTCGTTTTTCTTCTGGATCAAAGAAGGTAGAACCCGGTTCTACATCAAAGCCTTTCTTTCCCAAGTATGAGTCTGGTACAGCAGCTAAACCAAAGAAAGAAGAGAAAAAGGTTGTGACTTGCTACAACTGTGGCAAACCCGGGCATATTTCAAAGGAATGCAGAACGAAGATTGTGAAAAATGTGGATTTCTATAAGAAGAAATTAGCATTGGCTGAAAAGAAAGCAAGTGGAACAATTTTGTTGGCTGAGGAGGAATATTGGTTGGACCACTCAGATAATGAAGCTGACAATGTTGAAACTGCTGCGATGTGCTTTATTGGAGACGACAACAGTGATGATGAGAATGAGGACACATCATCTGATGAATCTGAGGTACCATCTGATTTTGATTTTAATTTCATTTCTTCGCAAATGAATGTCATCACAAATGCTTTACATGATTTTCGTTCAAAGCTCCTATCCAAAAAACGCGAAAATCAAGAAAAGTCTGTTCAAATTGAAAAGTTGAAGATTTCTCTGAGAGATGAAAAAGCAATTTTAAAATTTACAAAAGAGAAATTTCAAGAAATAATTGAAGATTTAGAATTTGAAAAACAGACTTTTCATGATTCTTTGACTGAATTGTCAATTTTAAATCAAGAATTTCCGGATAAAATATTTGAATTAGAAGGAAAGTTATATAAACAAAATCAAACTGAACAAACAATTCATATGCATAAACCAAGGAGCTATGAGTCGATAAAAGAAAATTGGGGTCTTGGATTTAAAAATCCTCAGTTTTTAAAGAAAGCTAAAATTGAGATTCCCAATTTTTATGATTACGACTGTCTTGGTCTTTCACACTATGGTTCTCAATACAAACCTTTTTGGACAAGTGCTAAAGAGACTACAATTGAGGAAGATAAAAAATGGATGAACAACAAGTGAATGGAAGTTTCTTTTGTTTACACTCAAGAAAATGCAAAATATTTTCCAGAAAAATTAAAGAAGAGAAGAAAAAAGTTAAACATTGTTTCTTCAACTAAATCTTCTAAATCAAATGACTTCTTTGATTTAAATGCAGCTAATCCTAATAAGTTTAATATATCTCCAATGTCTTATGATACTAAGAGATATATATCTCCATTAGTATTAGAATGCAAAATATTTGATCTAGAAGAACAATTGAAAGAACAAGAGATTTTGATAAAAATTGAAAATGATGTCATTTTTTCTTTTATGACATCGAGTTTTAAAGAAAATAATTCTGATCTTATCAAATCTTCCATCAACTTGTGTTAATCTGATCTTTCTTGTTCTGAGGTTTATTCAAATAAAATAATTGATCAGTTTGATTTTATTGATAAAACTTCCTCTTCTAAATCAAATATTTTATCTAAAATTGTTGATGACACTTTTACGCTAAATGATCATTTCTATAAAACAAAGCGTAAAAGAAAAAGGTCAAAGAAGAAAAAGAAGAAAGAGTTTGATATTTCTGAAAATTCTAACTTTTCTGATTCATCTATTTCAGATAGGCCTTTGAAGAAGTCTGTAAAGTCTGTTTGGCTAAAGAAACAGAGATCTGAAGAATTTGTTTCTCTAGAGGATAAATGTGTAGATTTTCTTTGTAAACAAGACTCATTTTCCTTTTGTAATAAATCTTCAAAATATTCTGTAGAGCAAATGTTTCAATTTTCGAAGAATAATTCTGATTCTGATGATTGTGTTTCTTCTTTAATATGTGATGATGTTCATGCTTTATTTGATCAATCTCAGATGTTTTGTAAAAATAAATTTTTTAAAAAGAAAAAGGAAAGGACTAACAAGAAGGGACCCATATTTATATGGGTACCTAAATCTCAGTAATTGTTGATTGTACAGCTAAATCAATTATGGTATCTGGATTCGGGGTGTTCCAAACACATGACTGGCAACAAATCTCTACTTACAAATTTTAAAGAAAAATGTTGTGGTCGTGTCAAATTTGGAAACTGCGATACGGCTCCCATTCTTGGTTATGGTGATCTTGTTCAAGGTAACATAACTGTCAAAAGAGTAAGCTATGTCGAAGGTTTAAGTCACAATCTCTTCAGCATCGGAAAGTTCTGCGATAAAGATCTTGAAGTTAGTTTCAAGTCTAAAAGGGTTGCTGTAAAGAATAGTAGCGGCATGGATTTACTTGTTGGAAAGAGACGATCAAATCTTTATACCATTAATCTTTCCGAAGTAAAGGTTCCATCAGATGTTTGTCTTTTATCAAAAGCCTCTATTCATGAAAGCTGGGTGTGGTACCGTCGACTAGCTCATCTCAATTTTAAATATATGGATCGCTTGGTCAAGAATGATTCAGTGAAAGGTCTTCCAATCCTCCGTTTTCAGAAAGACCATCTCTGTCAAGACTGCGAGAAAGGAAAGATGAAGAAAGCATCTCATAAGCCAAAGCCTGAACATTGCACTGCGGACATTCTAGATCTAATTCATGTTGATTTGTGCGGACCAATGAAGACAAAGAGTATTGGGAAGAAGAAATATGTTTTGGTTGTTGTTGATGACTACTCCAGATACACATGGGTGAAATTTCTCAAATCTAAAGACGAGACACCTGAAATTCTCATCAACCTCATCAAAACCATTTAGACAAATAAGCAAAAGCAAGTCAATGTTGTGAGATCAGATAATGGCACGGAATTCAAGAATTCAACTCTTCAAGCATTCTATGATGATCAAGGTATACAACAACAGTTTTCTGCTGCAAGAACACCGCAACAGAATGGGGTTGTTGAAAGAAGAAACAAAACACTTGTGGAAGCTGCTAGATCTATGCTTGCTTATTCAGGTCTCCCTTTGTCTCACTGGGCCGAAGCCATTTCAACTGCTTGTTATACTCAAAATAGATCAATTCTACACCGCCGATTCAACAAGACTCCATATGAATTGATGAATGGTATCAAACCCAACATCAAATATTTCAAGTCTTTCGGGTGTAAATGCTATGTTTTGAATGACAGAGATAATCTGAACAAATTTAGTCCAAAGGCAGATGAAGGCATATTTCTGGGCTATTCTTCTAACTCTACTGCTTACAGAGTATTTCTTCTCTCGGCAAGAAAAGTGATAGAGTCAGTAAATGTCAAATTTGATGAAGCTGCCAATTTGGCTTCTGGACAACACAGTTCAGAACCCGCTATTACTGGAAATTCAGCTTCTGAACAAATTAGTTCATAACCTGCACTTCAGTCGACAAATCAGGATCCTTCTACTTCTCTGTCTAATTTTTTTGATCTTGATTTTATGTTTGAAAATTTTTATGATGATGTTCCTAAACCAAACACTGATAATGTGTCGAATGTTTTGAATCAGGAATCTGTGAGTGCATCAAATCCTAATTCCGCTGCATCAACCTCTGAAACTGATGCTTCTTCAGAATCTCTTGAGATTCAAGACATACCTTCTAAACATCATCCTGATCAAGTCTTTCATGAATCAGAAATTGCTGAAACTATTCATGAGGAGTCTGTAGGAGATGAAGTTGTTCCAGAAGAAAATGTTCAACAAGAAGTACAAACTACATCTGGTCAACAAGAGCATGAATATGATGTCATGAAAATACCCCCTCCTCCAATTGAAACCATATATGTGTCATCTTCTGACATTATTCCTTCTGAAGATCCTCCTCAACAAATAGAAGTGGTTCAAGAAATTATTGATCCTCTCCCTCATACATCAAAATGGACAAGATCTCATCCAATCCATAAAATCATTGGGGATCCTCAAGCTAGTGTTTCTACACGCTACAAGTCGGCTTCTTCCAACGAATGTTTGTACACTTGTTTTTTAAGCAAGATTGAACCTAACAAAGTATCTGAAGCATTGGAAGACCCGGACTGGATTTTAGCAATGCAAGAGGAGCTCAATCAGTTTGATGCACTCAAAGTGTGGAGACTTGTACCACGGCCAAAGGGTAAAAGCATCATTGGTACAAAGTGGATATTCAAAAATAAAAAGGACAAAGATGGTATCGTCGTTCAGAACAAAGAAAGGTTAGTAGCCAAAGGATATCGACAAGAAGAAGGTATTGACTATGATGAAACATTTGCACCCGTCGCCAGATTGGAAGCTATCAGAATGTTTTTAGCCTTCGCTGCTTATCGCAACTTCACAGTATATTAAATGGATGTCAAGACAACATTTCTCAATGGAAAATTGAAAGAAGAAGTATATGTATCTCAGCCAGAGGGATTTGTTGACAAAGATCGCCCTGATTACGTTTATTTTCTCGATAAAGCTTTATATGGTCTGAAACAAGCTCCAAGGGCATGGTATGACGAGTTGTCAGCTTTCTTGATCAAATCCGGCTTCACCAAAGGCTCGATAGATACTACTTTTTTCATTTATAGAACTAATCTTGATATTTGCTTAGTACAGATATACGTAGATGATATTATTTTCGGTGCGACTAACAAATCTCTGTGTAATTGGTTTTCTGATTTAATGACCTCTAGATTTCAGATGAGTATGATGGGAGAAATCAACTTCTTCCTCGGCTTACAAGTGAAGCAGCTTCCAGATGGAATCTTCATCAATCAATCAAAGTACATATTTGACATTTTGAAGAAATTCAAGATGGACAAATCTACTTCGATCGGCACGCCTATGGTTCACGGTGCCAAACTTGGATTGGATCCAGATGGAAAAGCTGTGGATCAAAAGACATACAGAGGGATGAACGGATCACTGATGTATCTTACTGCAAGCCGCCCGGACATAATGTTTTCAACGTGCTTGTGTGCCTGTTTTCAAGCTAAACCAAAAGAATCTCATCTTTTAGCAGTCAAACGCATTTTTAGATATATTAAAGGAACTCCTTATTTAGGATTATGGTATCCTAAAAGTTCTGACTATAGTTTGATTGCTTATTCTGATGCAGATTATGGTGGTAATCAATTGGACAGGAAAAGTACTTCTGGTCATCTCCAGTTTTTGGGTGACAGACTGATAAGTTGGGCGTCGAAAAAGCAAAATTGCGTTTCAATATCAAAAGCCGAAGCTGAATACGTCGCTGCAGCTAGTTGCTGTGCTCAAGTGCTTTGGATGAAAACGCAACTTCGCGATTACGGGATGCTATACAAGACTGTGCCAATATATTGTGACAGCAAGTCCGCGATTGCGATATTAGTCAATCCTGTCCAGCACACCAAGACCAAACACATAGACATGCGATATCATTTTATAAAGCATCACGTGGAAGAAGGTACTATTGAATTATATTTTGTACCAACTGAATATCAACTTGATGATATATTTACAAAAGCTTTAGATGAAAAACGATTTAATTTTCTGCTTTCAAAACTTGGCATGTTGAATTTAAAAGTTTAAATCTTTACAAATTTTATTCTATAAAGTTTAATATTTCAGATTTTCTTTCAGTTGAATAAAATGTGTGTCTAGGATCTTTGACAAGTTGCCTTGTTTATATTTAAAGTTTCATATGTTCAATGTTCAAATCTTTCAAACATCGAAAAGTCAGCAACATGTTTGACGCTTTAGATACTGCTTTAAAGATATGTGAGTCGGCATGTTTATGGTTTACGTTGCTTGAACAACCTAAGTGATCGAAATTGTAGATTGTAATAAAATATATGGGCTAAGCTATTGGATATAGATCTGAGTTATTGAGATGATTTTATTTTTAAGCATTTAAAATACAGAAATCCTTGAGTTTAAAAGTTTGTACCTGTGACCTTTCTGGTTTGGGAAAGTAAGTTCCGAGGGATGCTCGACATCTGGTCCCCTAAGGTCAATTGATTTGGGAGTGATCGAACAGAAATCCTGCAATAGAACCAGATCGAAAGTCATGTTCTACTGGTATGAATGGGTTTAGGATATGTCGATGTAGCCTTTCTGATCTGGGAAAGTAAGTTCCAAGGGGTGCTTGACACCTAGCCCCCTAAGGCCAACTGGTCTGGGAGCGGCTGACCCAAATCCTGCAATAGGGTCCAGATAGAAAGTTATGTTTACGGCATGTTCTTTACTTAATGAACTCTTTGATTAAAAGATGCCAAAGAGCACAAAGCTTAAAAGATGCCAAAGAGCACATTCATGTGAAGATGCCAATGTGCACACAGCTAAAAGATGCCAATGAGCACACATCTCTTGATACTTGGTGATATATTTTGAGCTGTGATAAACCTTTAAATTTGTGAAAATCTTAATTCTTGATGACTTAGTGTCTGTACATGCAAAGTTCTTCATTTTATGTTTAGAATTACATTTTTCTTGAAACTAATCAGAGATCGCATGCGAGCACACTGAATAGATACAATGAAACATGTTTCTGTATCCAACAACTCACGTTTGATTTCAACTGATTGATAAATCTGGAATATTATACTGAGTAGACTTTAATTTGTTTAGTGTTTAAAAATTTATATATTCAGTTGTTACAAAATTTATATTCAATATGATCATCTTTTAATATTGATGTCTCTATGTTTGTTGTCTGTGTTTTTGTCATATGGTTTGTGCATTTTTCGAGGGGGAGTGTATATCTGAGTTCTTTATCTGAGAATATTCTATTTTTGAGGGGGAGTGATTTTTTGCTGATTAATTACTTCATGTGTTGATCAGAAATTCATAAGGTAGGTATTTCTGAATTTACTATGCAAATGCTAAACTAATTTGATAAATTTTGTGCATTTGTTTAGGGGGAGTAATGGGGGCTTATCAGGTATTTTTTTAGTAGTTAATATTTTTTTTAATAGTTATTTTTTTTAGTGTTTTGTTTTTTGTTTTTTTTTAGAATATATAGGTGTAATAGAGTTTTTTCTTTTCTTTATTCTTTTTGAACGTGTCAGACTTTTCCCCTTCCCTCCATCTTCTTCTTGTTTCTTTTGAGATTGTGCTTTTGGAAAGTTCAGGTATTTTTTTTTGTTTTTCATTATATGTTTGTAGATTGTTTAGTGTTTCATTAATTAGTTTTGATTTCTTTCTTGGTTTTTGTATTGTGTGTATTGAACTGATATGGGTTATTTTCACTGTTCATCGATTTCTAAAACTCAGATTCGAGTTGAAATAGATCGATTTTCTATTTGGGATTTGTTTAGAACTTATAATCGACATTCAGGTATGTTTTCTTTTACTTTAATTTCGTGTTTAGTGCTTCGTTTTTTAGTTTTTTGTGGATTTCGGGTTCGAACAGGCGTTTTCCTAGGGTTTTGTTTTTAAACAAGTGAAGAATGCGTTTCACCTGTGACACACATTAGTCAAGAATGCGTTTTACCTGTGACACGCATTAGTCAAAAATGCGTTTCACTTGTGACCCGCATTTGTGAACAATGTGTTTCACTTGTGACCCGCATATGTGAACTATGCGTATCACTCGTGACCCTCATAGTATTTTTTTTGTTCTTAACCCGAGACCCTCATAGTATATTTTGTTCTAGTATCTGTTGTGTATTTGTTTTTGTTTGTTTTGTTGTTTCAAGTATGCAATGCGTTCCATTAAGGACACGTATTTCCTTATATGCGTTTCCTTCAGGATATGCATTCCTCATAAATGCGTTTCCTTCTTCACCCGCAATCCTCAAAATGCGTTTCATGAAGGACCCGCATTCCTCGTAATGCGTTCCTTTCTTCACACGCATTCCTCAAATGCGTTTCCTGAAGGACCCACATTTCTTCCTTCGTGTCTTTGTTGATCCAAACTCTCTCAGTGATTTGATAACGACCCTCTTTTATACTTAGTGAAAATTACGTTATTATATGTATTAATGTTTCATCATCAGCGATCAGACTGAGTCTGTTCAGTTATCGCTGATGACCTTTCTGTAAACATTAATATGTATGTGTTTCACTTTCAGCGATCAAACTGAGTCTGTTCAGTCATCACTGATCGTTTCCTATGTAACACAGTTAACGTAATCCCTGAAGACAAGTCTCGCGTCAACATAGGTCATAGCTGAATCGAAGACGAAGCCACTGAACAATAGATAAGTCTACTAGTGACCTGATGCGGATATCAGCGAAGACCAGACGAATCTACTTACGCGAAGAAGCCTGAGGAAATGCTTCAGTGATAGCTGAACTTCTTTATCTCTGGAAGAAGAGATACTCAGCGATCAACGATCACAAAGCTTATGCCTCAAGTTTTCTTTTGTCTTACCTTGCACAACCAGTACAATGTGTCAGAACGGACACGTCTCTGCCACAAATCGTACACCAACTCTGTCAACTACACTGTTCATAAAGCGGCCAAAAGCATGTCTCCAAAAGTGAGACTACCAAAGCCAATCTATGAATGCCACGTGTAAAGTACCCTGCCATGCATTTAATGCATAGGGTATAAATAGGAAGCTCACTCCTTCATCTGAAGGTGCGCTCAATCCTTGAACTCCAAAATAGAAACCCTTGTTTTCTATCTCTCTAAAAATCCCCCATTCTCTGAATTTCTTGTGCAACCATCTTAGTGTTTCTTAAGTTTGTTTTGATTGAGTCTGTCTTAATCTTATTCCGCAACAAACTTGTAAATTGTATTTTTATTTATCAATAAATAATTTATTAAACTTTAATTTCTGTGTTTGTATTCAACCCCCCCCCCTTCTACAAACTTGTTAAGCACCTTCGGGACCAACAAGTGGTATCAGAGCAGTTTGTTTAATCTAATAAACAAGATCTTGCTGTATACTCTTCCTTGCTATTCTAAAATGGCACTAAACACAAACACAAACTACTATGATAATGGTTCACTTTCTAAACCTCCTCGATTTAGCAGAGATAACTTTTCTCTATGGAAAAATCGAATGATGCTATTTCTTGAAGGTGCGGATCCTACTATACCTGAATATATAGAAAACGGACCCTATGAACCTGTTAGAATTATAGTTGCAGTTCCCGCTACTGCCACCACTGAAGCTGTCCCTGAACGATATGTCGTTAAGGAAATAAGACAGTGGAGTGATGAAGATAAAAAGAAGGTAGGCATAGATGCAAGAGCAAAGACCATTATATCAATGGCTCTGCTTGATGAAGTTTTCCATTCCATCATGCATCTAAAAACTTCTAAAGAAATGTGGGAAACCATATGTGTTCAATATGAGGGCACCACTGAAATCCAAGAGACCCGAAAGATTAACTTGGTAAGACAGTATGAAAGTTTTATCGCTGGTAAGAATGAATCTCTTTCTGACATTCATCAGCGGTTTAACTGCCTGATCATTGACCTAAGAACTGTTGGAAGGACCTATTCTAATTCTGAGGTCCTAACAAAATTCTTGGAAAGTCTTCCTGAAAGCTGGGACAGTTATTCAATATGTCTTAAGCTGACAAAGGACTTACATACTCTCTCTCTAAGCACTCTGTATGGAATATTGCTCAACTATGAGCAATCTAATCTCCTGAAGAAGAATCTTGTAAAAGATTCTAAAGACTCCAAACGCACTGCTGTTGCTTTAGTCTCATCAGAGATAATTCCATCCCAGCGATCTACTCTCACCATCACTGAGTTAGATTCTGAATCTGAGGATTTATCAGACCCTGATCTTTCAGAGTTTAATGAATCCTTAGCACTCTTGACAAACTCTTTTAAGAGATTTGCAAGAAAGAGTAACTTCCGAAGAAGTAAACCTCTCTCTCTTACTGAAAAGCCAAAATCAACTCCGGTTGATAAGGCTACAGCCACTTGCTATAACTGCGAAAAAATTGGACATTTTGCTAGTGAGTGCAGGTCTACAAAGGTCTTCAAACCTTCTACCTCAAGAAGATCCAATGATGACAAATACCATAAGCTGAAAAACAAATATCAAAAGCTGAAAAGCTATCAGCAAAAAGGTAAAGGTCTCATCGCTGAAGAACATGACTGAGCTGAATCAGAAGAATCATCTTCTGATGAAGAAGAAGTCACTAATCTTTGCCTCATGGCTGAGATTAAAGAAGAAGTAGAAGAACCATCTGAACCTTCTATGAGCTACATATCATCTCAGGTATCTATCTCAACAAATCCCTCTCTGCCTGAAGCAGAGAGAAGTCGCGCTGTTGATGTGCTGACGATTGACCTTTATAATGCTCTAAACGACAAAACTCAAGCTGAAAATAAAAATGTTTATTTAACACAAGAGCTAGAGAAATGTCATGAAAAGATCAGTGAACTAAATATTTTAGAAGAAAAGCTAAAAGATCAAGTCATTATAAATGAAATCATCAGCATTGAACGCGAACAAGCCATCGCTGCTCTAAAAGCAGAAAAGGCTCATGTTGAAAAATGGTGCAAATCATCAACAAAGATCTCTGAGATAATAAATGCTCAAACTCCTGAAAGTGATAAAACTGGTCTTGATTTTTGGACACCACAGGATGATCCTAAAGAAGAAAGTTCCTCGCTTAAGTTTGGAACTTTTGTCACATCTTTCTTTGACACTTCTTATAATCAATTCTATCCCTGTTCTTCTTCTAATCCCATCCCTGAGGAGATATCTGCAAAATCTAAACCTGCAGATAAAGGAAAGTCTATTCTCCCTCAGAAGGCTTCCAAGAAAACCAAACTGAAAGTTCCCTCCAAACCTTCAGTGGATAAACCTTCTAGCTCAGTGACAGAAATCTTTGATATCTGTCCTCCAAAGCTGAAGGTTGATCTAAAGCCCGTGAAATCTGAAGAAATAAAAATTCCTCCCAGATCTCGTGCTAAAGGCATTCTTGGAGCTGGACCTGCTCATCTTAAGTTTTCAAAACCTTTTGGTTATAAAACCACCATCAGATATAGAAAATGTTATCACTGTGGATTCACTGACCATATTGCGAGCAGGTGTCCAAATACCACCGAAGCTGATAAAACAGCCAAAGTAAAGAAAAATGCCTCTAAGGCAAATAAAGTCACCAAAGTGAAAAATACCACTAAGGTTAAGAAATTAACCAAAGTGAAGATTACCACTGAAGCTGAATCTTCATCAGCAGTGAAGACTGCTGAATCTTCCTTATCCACTAACTCTCAAGGACCCATTGAAAAGTGGGTACCAAACAAAGCTTAATCTTCCTTATGTATGCAGGGATCAAAGGGCATCTGGTATCTCGATAGCGGATGTTCTCATCATATGACTGGACAAAGAGACCTGCTCACTGAATACAAGGAAGAGAAAGGTCCCTCTGTGACCTTTGGTGGAAATGGAAAAGGATTTACTCGTGGGTTTGGTGTCCTCAGCAATGGGACAACTACCTTTCGAAGAGTCGCTTATGTAGATGGACTGAAGCACAATCTTCTAAGCATCATTCAGCTATGTGACAAAGACTACGAAGTTCGCTTTTCTAAGAAAGCATGTTCAGTGGTAGATGAAAAAGGAAAACTTGCTCTCAGTGGTTATAGAAGAGAAAATGTCTATGTAATAGATATGGACTCTACTATCACTGATAACTTATGTTTTCTCTCTAAGGCCTCTTCTGATGTCAACTGGCTATGGCATAAAAGCCTCTCTCATCTAAACTTCAAAACCCTGAATTCTCTCTCATCTAAGGAACTGGTTTCTGGTCTTCCTCAGCACTCATATGCTAAAGAATCTCTCTGCTCAACATGTGAAAAAGGAAAACAAACAAAAGCTAGTTTCAAGTCGAAAAAAGTTTCCTCTGTAACAAGTCCTCTTCAGCTCTTGCATATGGATCTATTTGGCCCTGTCAATATCCAATCAATAGCTGGAAAGAAATATACGCTTGTCATTGTAGATGAATATTCTCGCTACACCTGGGTTATTTTTCTTCGCTGTAAGAATGATACTCCAGAAGAACTAATATCTTTTGTCAAAAAGATGGAAGTGCTGAATAATCTTACTGTTCGATCAATAAGGAGTGATCATGGAACTGAATTCAAAAATAGTTCCCTGAACAATTTCTTTGAGAACAAGGGAATCTCTCACAACTTCTCCTCAGTAAGAACACCTCAGCAAAATGGAGTCGCTGAAAGAAGAAACAGAACGATCATAGAAGCTGCTAGATCAATGCTCAGCGATTCTCACCTCCCTACTCAATTTTGGGCAGAAGCTGTAAACACTGCATGTTTTACTCAAAACAGATCGCTGATAATAAAGCGATTTGGGAAGACAGCTTATGAACTCTTTCTTGGAAGGAAGCCTTCTATCAGCTTTCTTCATATCTTTGGTTGTCAGTGCTTTATCTTAAACAACAAAGATCAACTTGGAAAGTTCGATCCAAAAGCCGATGATGGAATATTTTTAGGATATTCCTCCATCTCCAAAGCCTACAGAGTTTTCAACAAAAGAAGACAAACCGTAGAAGAAACCATTCATGTCACGTTTGATGAAACACGCTCAGCGAACTCTAAACCAATCGCTGACAATGAAGAACTGAATACTTGGATGATCACTCACTATAGAGGAACTGAACCTTTCTTCTCAAACCAACAGCACACTGAAACTCCAGCTGCTGATGAAGAACCAAGTATCATACCTCCCACCGCTGAATCCAACTCATGGATTTCAGCTGAACCTCTAAACACACTTCTACCATCAAATCCATCTACGTCTGAAAACCCTTCTGAAAGCATTGGTGTATCTAATGTTCAACAATTACTAGCTGATGAACCTCAAGCATCTTCATCAGCGACTGCTCCTATTGTTGATCCTATCGCTGAAATAAGCAATCTTGCTCCTGCTCAGCGATGGACCAGAGATCACCCCATAGATCAAATTCTTTGTGATCCAGATGCAGGTATTCAGACACGATGAAGCTCATGTAATATCTGTCTCTTTGTAAACTTTCTTTCCTTAATAGAACCAAAGAAGACTGATGATGCCCTCAGAGATCCAAACTGGGTCAGCGCTATGCAAGAAGAGCTGACTGAATTCTCTCGAAACAAAGTTTGGAATCTCGTTCCTATACCATCTGATAAAACTGTAATAGGCACCAAATGGGTGTTTAGAAACAAGTTAGATGAACATGGAACTGTAACCCGCAACAAGGCTCGACTTGTTGCTCAGGGATACAGACAAGAGGAAGGCATAGACTATGATGAAACCTTTGCCCCTGTGGCCAGGCTCGAAGCAATTCGACTATTCTTAGCTTATGCAGTCTATAAAGACTTCATCGTTTATCAAATGGACGTAAAATAAGCTTTTCTGAATGGAAAGCTGAATGAAGAAGTTTATGTAGAACAACCACCAGGGTTCTATGACCCTAAGCATCCAAATTATGTTTATAAATTGGATAAGGCTCTCTATGGTCTAAAACAAGCCCCTCGTGCTTGGTATGACACTCTCTCATCTTTTCTTATCTCTGAAAATTTTGAACGTGGCAAGATTGATAACACGTTATTTTTCAGGAAGATAAAAGGTCATATAATTCTTGTACAAATATATGTCGATGACATAATATTTGGTTCTACTAACCCATCTCTATGTACTCGCTTCGCTGAAAGAATGAAGAAAGAATATAAAATGAGTATGATGGGTGAGCTGACATATTTTCTTGGTCTTCAGATTAAACAATCTGACAAAGGTACTTTTATTTGCCAAGGTAAGTATGTTAAAGATATGCTAAAGAAGTTTGAACTCACACAAACTTCAGCGATGAAAACTCCTATGGCACCACCGCTGATACTTAACAAGGATCCATCTGGAAAACCTGTTAATGTCACTGCCTATAGAGGAATGATAGGCTCATTGCTGTATCTTACAGCAAGCCGACCTGACATCATGTACTCCACTTGTTTATGTGCACGCTATCAATCTGAACCCAAGGAATCCCATCTGATCGCTGTAAAGCGAATTTTCAGATATCTGAAAGGAACTCCTAACCTCGGTCTTTGGTATCCCAAAGACTCAGGGTTCGATCTAACTGGTTACTCTGATAGTGATTTTGCAGGCTGTAAACTTGACAGAAAAAGTACCACTGGTGGATGTCAACTCTTGGGAGGAAAGTTGGTAAGCTGGACAAGCAAGAAGCAAAATTCTGTGTCCACTTCCACAGCTGAAGCTGAATACGTAGCCGCTGGAAGCTGTTGTTCACAAATCTTATGGATGAGAAATCAGCTATTAGATTATGACCTTCAGCTATCAAAGATTCCTATCTATTGCGACAGCACTAGTGCTATCGCTATAGCAAATAATCCAGTGCTACATTCAAAGACAAAACACATAGAGATCAGATATCACTTTATTAGAGATCATGTGATGAATGGTGATATTGAACTTCACTTTATCCCTACTGACTTTCAACTTGCTGATATATTCACCAAACCTCTTGATGAGACAAGGTTCAACTTTCTCATCAGTGAGCTTGGAATGCTGAACCTCGAAGAATAATTCTTCAGCGTTCATGTATTATGTTAGTAATCAAAAGTTCCCCTCTCATCATTCTCTCTGATAAACATTCTGACTCTCAGGTATGTTTTCTCCTTTCCCTCAAAATTTTTTTTAAAAAACTTTAATCACTGAACTTTCTTCAAATGATTAAAAGATTTTTTTGAAAAATACATTAATCACTGATATTTCTAGTCAGTGATCCTTTAAAAGGAAAAACTATCTCTATCTTTTCTAAAAGGGATACTTTTAAAAAGAAAAATCTATCGCTGACTTTTCTTCAGTGATCATTTCAACGGACAAATGTACAGTCTCTCTCCTCTATGACGTCATTTGAACCGACAATCCACGACATGCCTTTTCTGACACGTTCTTCCGTTGCCCTTCTATCCAATCAACTTCGTGGAACGTGTCAATGTCATGATGATTTTTTTTTCTTTCTTTTCCCGCTTCATTCTCTCTCTTCTCTCTCTTCTATCTCATCGTATAAAAGGTATTCTTCTCTCCTTTATACGGTTTACGCTTTCAAAACTTTCAAAGCAAGAAGCATTCTCTCAAGAACACTCAAGCAAGTAAACCCAGAATATTGAATCTGCAACTCTTTTTCTTCAAGATACACAGGTTTATTTCATGTTTATATGCTTTGTTCGTACGTTTTTATTCTTTTTAAAATCCTACTCGATTTCTATGGATTTTATTAAACGTTTTTTTTGTAAAAACTAAAGATCATTCTTTCTGATTTTATGTTTTTAAAGTGTTCTTCATTCTTTCTACCCAGAACACTATTTTTCTCCTAAAAATAACTTGATAGTTTTCCAGTTTCCCTTCTTCCATGGAAACTGGTAATCATATTATTTTTAATCTAAATCATTTCTTCTATTATGCCTCTTTCCATAACAGAAATGACACAGTCTTCAATCGTTGCTTCCAAGCATGTACGATTCGCTCTCACTGAAGTTGAGATTACTAAATGTAATCATTTGGCCAGACTCGACTTCAAAGCTGACAAATACCCACATCTGGTGGAAGCTGCTGAATTCCTCAAGCAGTCATGCATAGCTTACGCGATCACTGTGGATACTAAGCCCTCCAAGACTCTACTTCAGCAGTTCTGGTTCACTGCTGATGCAACTGAACTTACCAACAAGAAAGGCGAACGAGTCCCTGCTATCTCGTTCAGCACGGAATTAGGGCCAGGGAGCATGACCGCTCTTAGCCTCAGGAAATCTTTAAGATTCCCGGACAAACCAAAGAGTGGGTTCGACGCACTCCCCACTGATGATGAGCTGATATCCTTCCTGGACGCAATGGGCTATTGTTGGGAAAACAAACCAAGATCTTCTATTCCCAACAAGAAGCTCACCAAGATCCTAAAAGCTCAGATGCCATCACAACTGAACTTTATCTTCTCGCACATAATTCAGTGCATGAGTGGGAAGAGTGGTTCGCTGGATCAAGCCAGCAAAACACAACTGCAGATGGCCTACTCCGTTATCGCTGGTCAAAACTTTGACTACGCCACAGCCATCTTTGAAGATCTGAGGTCGAGATTATAGAAGCCTGAACGAGATCCCAAGATCTCATACGTACGTTTCATATGTACGTATATCAAGTTCCTCTATCCCAACACCTATCCCACCAAAGATGATGGCACCTTTGCCAGGGTAGGTCAACGATCACTGGAGGTCAAGCCACTCGCCGACGAGGTAAGTATCTCTCTCCTTCTCTCTCGTCTCTCTCTCCATTCTTCTTCATCTTCAGCGACCACGCAGACGGTTCCTTCGTCTGTTATCCCTGTCGCTACCACTACTTCTAAACGACCATCAGCTAGTCCGATTGGTCCTTCCAAAAAGGCCAAAAAGACTAAGGAAAGTACACCCTCTAGTACTATACCTGAGGGAGCTTCTCAACAAGCTGCCTTAGATGCTTTTGTGGGTCTTTCCTCCACAACTTCAGCAGTCACTCATACTGCCGTGTCAGCGATCTCGCTCGCTGTCACATCATCAGTAACCCCACCTACTATCTCATTCCCTGAGATTAACCCCATCCCTACTTCTATCCCCAAAACTCTTCCCTTCTCTCCTCACTTGGTCTCTGAACCCGCCACCTCTTCTTTCCCTATAGGACCTGAGCATCAAACTTTTGAGGAATCTATGCAGTTCTACAAAATGTTTGATACGTCAGGTACACCTATAATCCTAAACACTTCTCTCCCCCCCTCTCCAAATAAGCCCATATCTGAACTAACATTATTTTCAAGTCCTAGCTTGGCGTCTGTTGACACGCATGTCAACAGTCTAGGAGAGAAGGTGGACGCACTCACCAACACCATCAATGAAACCACCAGCGCCGTAAATCAGGCTGGTGAGGAGCTGAAGAAGTTGACCGCCACTTGCTCATCTAAAGCTGAGAACTCTCAACTTTCAGTTGTTGAAGAACAAGTCGTCCAACTCAGAGAGTCCTCTCGACTCTTTCAAGGGCGATTTGAGTCTCTTACCGCTGAAGTTCAGGGTCTCTCTTCAAAGGTTGACCTCTGCACGTCCCTTCTTCAGCAAATTCTACAAAAAGTGAATGCACCAGCTCCAGCGCTGCCTCCCTCCTTCACTGAAGATGATCGTACCAACCTCAACATCGCTGTGGAATTCATTCATGATGCCACATGCGACATCCCTGCGGTTGAAGACCGGGTTAAGCGTCTGGAGGCTGACGTTCAAGTGCTAAAAGCTTCAACAGCTACTCCAGCAGCTGAACAATCCCCTACCGCTGATAATGACAAAGTGGGGGAGAAAACTGAAGAAACTTCTATTGCTGCTGGGGAAGCTAAGACTCCAAAGGAACCTCCCTCTCAATCTGAGGGGGAGAAGGCAAAAAAATCCTCATCAATTCACTCCATTCTCTTTGAAGAGGATGAGGAAGAAGACGATAAAGAGGAAGATGATCTAGATCTTGATGATCAAGAAAAGGATCAGCCCTCCGATGACGACGACGACGATGAAGACCAATCCATGTGGTTCTCTAAGCCGAACGTCGTATCAGGGACAACTTCGCAAGAGGTTGTCAAAACAGGGGTGAGAGGTGATACATCTTCAAGTGTTCCTTCGCAAAGCAAAGACAAGCAACCAATCGCTAAAGAATGCTTGAGGACTGGATCACAATCTGAGGGGGAGCATCCTTCTCAGGTATGTCTTTCAATTGTACCACTCTTCTACTCTTTCCAAACCCCTATTCCTTTCTAGCCTTTATCTCTCTCGTTCTAAAAATACACTTATCCCTTCTTTCCTTCTTTTTCTAACCAGACAGTTCTCACCCCTGCTTAAGGGTTCTGAACTACAAATAATTCCAGCTGCTATCGCTGAAGAAATAATCCCAATCTCTATCGCTGAGATTGATGAAGAAGAAGAAGAAGATTCCCTGGTCCATCCAGGAAGGCCCTCTCGACCATCTCAATGGTCAGAGGAAGTGGTGAAGAAAAGAGTTGAAATGATCGCTCAACTAGAAAGTCAACGGCTGAAAATCCCTCTTCAAACATCCACAGAGCTCGACTTCCTCACTGAAGCTGAAAGAGAAGAATCTGCCAAAGCTGAGAAGCTGATCGCTGAATGCAAACGAGATGCCCAACTCGCTTTAAAGATTCAATCCTCTCAAGTTAGGGACAAAAAGCTGAAAAACAAACCTGTGGAAGTTCAAGCAGCACTACTGAAAGAAATTGAAGAGGAACGCTTCAAAGAACAAGAGATCAACGATAAGTCTATCGAATGGTGCGAACAAAAGATGGATTATCGTTCTGATCTTCTTCCAATATCAGCCGTGACTATCTCTGGTCGTAAGAAGAAAGATCAACTCTCAGTGACCATGGAGATTACCAGAGAGGATGGAACCCAAAAAGCAATGTACGTATCAAAACTTGAAAGCTTCGGATTTACGGAATGGTTAGAGTTCTGGGATGCGCTGAAGAAATCCAAATCTACATACAGAGGCTACGTTGAAGGACTCCTTGAAGCCCTCATAAATAGAGTCGTTTCTGTACTAAAGCTGCCATCTCCTTTTCCTCCCAAATCTTTGAAACTCAAGAGAAAAATTGGGTCCTCCTCCTCTGAAGATGTCGCCATCATCAGGAATGAAACTTCTATCAAATTTTCAAGAGATGCACTGTTTGGTCCTCCTCCTGATCTTTCAGTTCTGGACTTATCTCTGCCTCCTGGTGGTCCTTTCCAAGCTGGTCAAGTAATCGACAATCCTTATGGAATATTCTTCAGAGATGATGATGAGGAACTCGGATTTCAAAGAATCTCTGAGATTCCTATCTGTCCTCTGAATCATCTCAAGGATCTCTTATGCTTATGGTGTGACTTCTTCCCTGCTGCTGAAAAAATTAAAGAAATTATCAGTCAAGAATCTTTGGAACGAAGACAGAAAGGAGAAGAAATACCTGAGTATATGATCAATCCTCCTAAATCTTCTTTTAATAGCTGATAGATTAGTTTTCTTCTCTGTAATCTGTTAGTTGTACTTACAGTAGTTAGTTACTCACTTGTAATGTTTTTCATATCTTGTAATTCCATCCCTGAATTAAATGAAAATAGCAGTGATGTACTTAACCCTATCAGTACTGTAAAAGATCCCTCAAAATAGTAATTGGGACATGCATTCTATGAGTCCTTTTTATTCCTATATTTTGAATCAAAGTAATATTCTTTTGTTACTTTGTCATTATCAAATCGGGGGAGATTGTTGATCCAAACTCTCTCAGTGATTTGATAACGACCCTCTTTTATACTTAGTGAAAATTACGTTATTATATGTATTAATGTTTCATCATCAGCGATCAGACTGAGTCTGTTCAGTTATCGCTGATGACCTTTCTGTAAACATTAATATGTATGTGTTTCACTTTCAGCGATCAAACTGAGTCTGTTCAGTCATCACTGATCGTTTCCTATGTAACACAGTTAACGTAATCCCTGAAGACAAGTCTCGCGTCAACATAGTTCATAGCTGAATCGAAGACGAAGCCACTGAACAATAGATAAGTCTACTAGTGACCTGATGCGGATATCAGCGAAGACCAGACGAATCTACTTACGCGAAGAAGCCTAAGGAAAAGCTTCAGTGATAGCTGAACTTCTTTATCTCTGGAAGAAGAGATACTCAGCGATCAACGATCACAAAGCTTATGCCTCAAGTTTTCTTTTGTCTTACCTTGCACAACCAGTACAATGTGTCAGAACGGACACGTCTCTGCCACAAATCGTACACCAACTCTGTCAACTACACTGTTCATAAAGCGGCCAAAAGCATGTCTCCAAAAGTGAGACTACCAAAGCCAATCTATGAATGCCACGTGTAAAGTACCCTGCCATGCATTTAATGCATAGGGTATAAATAGGAAGCTCACTCCTTCATCTGAAGGTGCGCTCAATCCTTGAACTCCAAAATAGAAACCCTTGTTTTCTATCTCTCTAAAAACCCCCCATTCTCTGAATTTCTTGTGCAACAATCTTAGTGTTTCTTAAGTTTGTTTAGATTGAGTCTGTCTTAATCTTATTCCGCAACAAACTTGTAAATTGTATTTTGATTTATCAATAAACAATTTATTAAACTTTAATTTATGTGTTTGTATTCAACCCCCCCCCCTTCTACAAACTTGTTAAGCACCTTCGGGACCAACAGTCTTCTTAAGGACCCGCATTCCATACAGTATTTTTTTTCTCTCATTTTTTTTTTCTTCTTCTGTTAAACTTTGAATTGTGTTTTGTTTCAGGATATCATGACTTCTCAAACAAATACTGATCCAATGATTCAAGATGAGAATGTCATTCTTCAGGATCCGACTGATGAGGCATCTCATGATACTCCAATGCCGTCTGTTCCATCTGTTGGGGTTGATCTTTCTATATCAAGGCGAAATCCAGATGATGTGTTCCCGAATGTCATGTACATGCCTTATAAGCATAACAATTACTTTGTTGATTTTGATCGCATCAAGATTCATCCTGTCATACGCACTATTCTTCGTGGACATCCGCTTTCTCAAGCTCTCTGTTCAGTTGCTGATGTTCCAGAAGTCTACGTACAACAAGTATGGCACACCATTACTAAGAATGAACTGGCACGTCCTGATCGTTTTGATCTCCAAATAGATCAATTTGATTCATATCTGTCTTACTAGCGGTTAAGGTTGATTCTTGAGCTTCCTGAACCTGATTCTAGACCTGGAAGGACAACTTATGATCAGTTTCCATCTGAAGAAGAAGTGTATGAATGCATCAAACGACTAGGCTATGTTGGTCAACTGAACAGGGTTGTAGACTTTGACAAGTCTAATCTTCCTCCTGTCTGGTATTCTTTATTTTCGGTCATCAACAGGTGCTTAACGTCTAAACATACCGGCACCGATAGTTCTAGTCTTCACTATCTTCGACTGTTCCATGCAGTAGTCTATGACTTTCATGTCGACTATACGATTATTTTCTGGAATGAGCTGTCTGAAATAGTGCAAGACAAGTTAACCAACAAGCGACGGAAGTTCATTCCTTTTATCAGGTTTTTAAAGCTGATTATTAGAAGCATGTTTCGAAGCAATCCGGCAATTCCTCGATGATTATCTTGGCCGCAAGTTCAGGATACTGAGATGCTTTTTCTTAAGAAACAGAAGAAGTCATTCACATTTTCTATGACCATTCCTTATGGTCTTATTGCCAATTATGCTGACATGACCGATCCCAGTATCATTGATTATTATTTAGAAAATGACTTTGAAGAGGCTGAACAGGAAGTACCTTCTCATGGCACTCCAGCAGGTACTACTCATGAAGAGCAAGTTGAAGCTTCTACTCAGGAAATAGTTACTACCGTTGTAACTACCATAGCAACAGATGTTGATCCCTCTGCAGTTCTACAAGATGTTGCTACTCTTCACATAGAATCTGTCATTGCTACTATTGAATCTGAAGATAATGCTGATGTTAGAGAGGATGCTAATCTTGATGAAAAGGTTGTTGCTGATGATGATGTGACAATTCCTGAGGTTGCTGATGATGATATGATTGATGTTAATCTTGTTGATGATGATACAACAAATGCTGTTTTTTCTGATAACGGTGATAATACAACCAGTGATTCAGATGCTGGTGATGATGATGATGATCAATTGCGTATGAAAGTGTATGAAAGGAAGTCCAAGACACCAGAAGTGCTTGTCTTATCAGAAGTTCTATCTGATGATGATTCTGTTCCAGTTAATCCTTCAATTGCACATCTTCAAGTTGATGAATTGGATACAGCTTTTGATCAAGCCACTGCATTGGTTCAAAGTCAAGCTCCAGCAACTACACTTGCAGATATTCGGTCTACCTCAGCAGCTGTAGAGCTTACATCTGATCAAGCTCGGGTTTCCACTGATAAATTCTCAACTTTGAATGATGTAATTCGGCAATTATCGAAGAGAATGGATGCTGAAAAGGAAGCACAGATTCTGAATGTAAAAGCTTTAGATGCCTAAGATTGATACTTCAGTGATTCCTACAGAGATTCCATTCAGACGACCATCTGGGGTTGTTCTAAGAGAGTCGTCGTCTGCTGTTCAAATATCTGCTCCAGCGATTATGTCTATTCCTCTACCTCCATTGTTCACTCAGTCTGCTGGTATTTCTATGTCTGCTTCAACTGATACTTCTTCCAGAGCTTCTCTTCATGATACTCCGATTTCTGAGTTATCTGATCTTCTTTATGCACGTCTTCTATCTATGTCTCCGCCACAACATCAAGATCAAGATCTGATCACTCTGCTGAAGAACTTCCAGCCAACGCCGCCTCCAATTTTTTCATCTTCTGATTCTGATCGCATTACTGCTTTATCTCAAGATTTACAGGAATTCAAATCAGAAGTTAGATCCAGTTTATCTGATCTTCGTTTTTTCATAACACAAGTTTTTTCAGATCTATCTAACAAGATTGATCATCTAGATCAATCATGCAGGACTGAGGCTGGCCCGTCTCATAAACGCCGACATGACCAAGATGATCCCGATCATCAAGGCCATGAGGGGGAGATGGCAAAGAGACAAAGAACAGAAGGTTCTTCTGAAGTACGAGAAGTTGTTCAAGAAGGAGTGGTTGGAGATAGAGAAAAGAATGCTAATACAGTTCAAGATTGCAGTATCCAAGACCTAATGGATGTCATGATTGATAATGTTGATGTAACTGATTTGCATAATGAATTTAATTTGTCTGAAGCAAATTTTAATAATATGCAAGTTGTAGTTTATGTGGATCCAGATGTCTCAGCTAGAGCTAATGAAGTTGAAGAATCAGAAGCAGCAAATGATATGAGATCTTTCTTCGCAAACTTCATTGAGATAAATTCAGATGATGATGAAGAAGTTAGATTTGAGAAAGTTGCTCAAGTTAAAGAAGAAGATTGCAACAATATCATCATCTTATCTGATACAGAGGATGATTCTGTTTTCATGGATGCAACAGATACAAAAGAGGCTGAATTGTTATATGCTGATCTTCAGAGTCAAGGTGAGATTCCAGAAGCTGATCAACCTTCGTCTACTCCAGTAATTACTTCCTCTCCAACAACCAATATTCCATCAAGTGCATTTGAAGTTGGTGAGTCATCTAGAACTCAAGTAGTTATTCCTTCTTCCGAACCAATAATTCCTCCATCTCTTCTAGAAGAAGGAGAAGCTTTAACTAGGCAGCAAAGTCAGAGAAATCTTCAGCAAAGATATATGGCTTCTAGACTCAGAACTGCTTTTCTTGAAGATATCCAAAGGAACATCTTTGTTTCTAGAAGAAGGACACTCAATATATATGCCATTATTGGAGTAGAGAAAGAATCAGAAGCTTATCAGCATGAGTACTTAGCATTTATCAAGTGTCAGCGCAGAAGAAATAACACTGTTAATTCTCCTCATCTAATAGTTCGAGTTATCAGTGTTACAATTTGTAAGTTCATGAACATTTGGTATCCAAATCTTGAAGTGGAAAGAAGAAACTGCAAGCGGTACATTTTTTCAGAGGCTGATTTCGTTGATATTTCAATTGATGATATTGATTTCCTATATGATCACTTCAGGAATCTTTATCACCGGACTCAGGATGTTTCTCAAACTCTTTTTGTTCTTAAACGATTTATTCGACGGCAGATCCGATTTTTTCGTGTTTTTGACTTCCAGATGGCTGTCGAAAGTTTTCAGCTTGTGGTTAATCTTGAAAGGCCCAACCAGAGTTTGCAGAATCTAGAATCATATCCATTATTCACCATTATCGAAGATCCATTGGGAGTATTTTACAAGAACAACTCAAGTGAAAAATGCTTTCTACGATTTGATCAAGTTGGATATTACTCTGATGGAACTCCAAAGGTGATCAAACTTCAGTTGGAGCATCGTTTGCAAGAGGCTAGAAGAAAGTTTTTGGAAACAAGAAAAGAGTCATATTTGTTTGAAAATGATGAAATTCTTCTGATTCGTAGATCTTTGAATTCTATTCAAGACAGACTGAATCTCCGTTCAACTCTGCGACGATTGGAAGTGTTAGTTGGGCTGAATAGACTACGTCAAAGAGAAGAACATCAATGATCCTTCAAAGTCGTCTAGATGGTCAATGCTGTTTTTGAAGATTGTTTTTGAAGATTGTTTTTGAAGACCTCGGCGCCAATGATTACTAAGGGGAAGATTGTTAGATCAGTTTTTATAGTAATCATTGTATTTATTTTACTGCTTTCTTAGTGTTATCTGTTATGTTAGTGCCTTGGGGTATTTAAGTCCCATTGTCTTGTTTGTTTTGTAACGAACGTACACTGTTTGAATCTGAATATACTGTTACTTTCAAGAGCACACTTTCTCTTCTAGATTCTCTCTCTACGATCTTGTGATCTTGGCTCATCAATGAGTGTTACATTCGATGAGGAAATGGATTCTGAGCACGTCAGTTCAGAACCCGTAATTACCGGAGTACTAGCTTCTGGGCCAACCAATCCAGGACCTGCACCTCAAGAGAACAAATCAGATGGCACTTCATCATCTACTTCTAAATTACCTGATTTGGATTTATTATTTGAACTATTTTATGATGAATTTCTTGGATCTCGTATGCCTAAATCTGTTGTGGTTGACAGGGTGGAAGACTCGATGACTACTCATCCAACCACTTCCGATATCTCTATTGAATCTAACTCCCCGATTCGGCAAGAAGTTCCAGTTCAAATGCCTACTTCGACAGTAAAAGTTGTGACCAACACCGATGAGACAGAAGTAGTTGACTCAGTAGGGTGTACTGTAAGGACTGATCAACAGACTGACCAAGTTGTACCTACTGCAACGTCTGCAACTACTACTTCAACTGAAACCCCCATTTAGTCTGAACCATCTGAAGGAGATAACAGTGGATTCCAAGATGTTGACAATGATCAATCTACATCTAATCCACTCCCTCATGAACATAAGTGGACCAAAGAGCACCCGGTACATCAAATTATTGGAGATCCTTCAAAACCGGTGCAAACTAGGTCTGCAACATCAAATCTATGTATGTATGAATCCTTTCTGAGCAACATCGAGCCTACTCGCGTATCTGAGGCCCTTGCTGATTCAGATTGGGTAACTGCAATGCAAGATGAGCTGAATCAGTTTGAAGCACTAAAAGTCTGGAGACTCGTACCCAAACCTCAAGGTAAAACCATCATTGGTACGAAATGGGTGTTCAAAAACAAGAAAGATGAAAATGGTACCGTTATCCGTAACAAAGCACGACTTGTTGCCAAAGGATATAGGCAAGATGAAGGGATAGACTACGATGAGACTTATGCTTCAGTGGCACGTATAGAGGCAATTCAGATGTTCTTAGCCTACGTAGCCCACAAGAGCTTCACCGTTTATCAAATGAATGTGAAGATAGCTTTTCTGAATGGAGTACTCAAGAAGGAAGTCTACGTCTCGCAGCCAGAAGGGTTTGTAAATCCAGATAAGCCTAATCATTTTTACATATTGAATAAAGCTCTTTATCGACTGAAACAAGCTCCTCACGCCTGGTATGATATCCTATCTCAGTTCTTGGTCAAGTCAAGTTTTATAAAAGGTACGGTCGATACCACTCTTTTCATTAAAAAGGATAAAGGCGATATCATTTTAAAGGTACGGTCGATACCACTCTTTGTGGATGATATTATTTTTGGTTCTACAAATCCTAAGTACTGTAAGAATTTTGCAAACCTCATGGTGTCACGTTTTCAGATGAGTATGATGGGAGAGATGAATTTCTTTCTCGGATTGCAAGTCAGACAATTTTCAACGGGGATTGTTATCAATCAATCTAAATACATTCTTGATATTCTTCGGAAGTTCAAAATGGAAAGTTATAAACCGATTGGTACCCCGATGGCACCTGGTACTAAGATTGGCACCGATCTTTCGGGAAAGGCTGTTGATGTTAGGACTTATAGAGGGATGATAGGTTCTTTAATGTACCTTACTTCTATTAGGCCGGATATAATGTTTTCTACATGCTTATGTGCTAGATATCAGGCCAATCCTAAAGAATCCCATTTGTCTGCTGTTAAGCGGATTTTCAGGTATCTGAAGGGGACTGCAGATCTTGGTCTGTGGTATCCTAAAGATTCAAGATTTGAACTATCAGCTTATTCAGACACAGATCATCCTGGTTGCATGTTAGACAGGAAGATCACCTCGGGTCATATACAATTTCTCGGAGATAAACTCATCAGTTGGGCATCGAAGAAGCAATTATGTGTCTCCACATCAACGGCCGAAGCAGAATATGTCGCTGCTGCTAGCTGCTATTCTCAGGTCTTGTGGATGAGAACACAACTGTGAGACTATGGGTTTCATTTCAATAGAATCTCGATCTATTGTGACTCGAAGAGTGCTATTGCGATTACTGCTAACTCTGTTCAGCATACTAAGACCAAACACATAGGTGTCAGGTATCACTTTATAAAAGATAATGTGGAAAAGGGAACAATTGAACTTTACTTTGTAAAAACTGATTTTCAGCTTGCAGATTTGGTCACCAAACCTTTAGACGAAAAGAGATTCAATTTTCTTGTCTCTAGGCTTGGTATGCTAAATCTTAAGACCTAATCGGCGGTTACCTATTAAAGTTTCTTATTGTATCTTTTCATCATTTCTTTATCATTATTTTCGCAAGATATCTGCTCTTTAATAGTTTCTTCATGATCTCAGGGGAAGTGTGAGAAGTACTTCATTGATGATCAATGTTGTTTTGAGGGGGAGCATATTTAAATGCATTATGTTTACTAATAACTTGTTAATGATGCATGATTTTAGGGGGAGCGTACAAGTAAAGAGTATGGCTATGACTTCTGATTATTTCTGATCAGAACTCGTACATTAATTGTTTTACTGCTTTATGTCATTTTAATTTCAGTGAATAAAGTTACTTTGACTAGACTTTTAGACTTTTGCAGGTTGAGAGATGCTTACAAGATCATATCCTTATGACTTTAAGCTTGACTTCGTGAGAGGTAAGACTACACTCAAGAGGTATAATTTCTTATCTTCATCTCATTTATGGTTGAAAGAAAGACAACTTTCAATCATAAGAAAACATGTTCTCAAAATGTTCAAACCACTTCCCGATTCTCAAACAGATTTCTTGAACTGGAAGTGTGATTTTAAATGTTTTATGCTTCATCTATGCACTTTAACTGATAAAGTTAAACCATCTGAGCATCATATGCTTTATAGGATAACATGGGATCAATGTGCTAGGACTTAACTGAACTTCTATGGATTCACGTTAACCAGTGTCTCCTACCCAAGAAGTTAATCCTTAGTAATTGAATGTGAGGAGTCAAAAGAAATGAGTCTGGGATGTGTGAGAAGAAAAAACAAAAACAAAATGTAAAAGTGAGTTTGGTTAGCTGTGAGCTTAAAGATTAAAAGAAAGAGGGTGAGAGATCAGAATAAAAGAATATTAAACTCTGTACCAACTACTTTCTGAGCCGGGCAACCACATTTCTAATGCTTCACATTTCTTTGGTGAACATTATTGAAACAGGCAACTAGCCCATGCCAACTCTTGCCATTACCCCACCTACCACTCATTTTCTTCTTAACAAGAGAATGTTTCATTTTCAAAGGGGACGCAACACATATGCTATCTGATTTTCATTTGGAAAATCTGGATATTAAAAAGAAGGAAGTGTGCCCCACCTTCACACTTCACTAATGCACATTGAGTCTGTGTTTAACTACCTGTTGTCTCAGTGGTTTACACATTTTGAGCCTTATAAGCAATCATCTTATGCTTAATTCATTCTATCGCTTGCACGAACACACAAAGAATTTGTTTTTTTGTCATAACGTTCATAGAAATTGCCTTTGTGGTATTTCGATGATTGAATGGAAGCCCTGGGGTAGTGAACATCATAAAAGCTCCTTTATATTGTGTAATCGTTACACACAGTGACTTTGTGTTACTGACAGGAAATTTTAACTGGTTGATTTGTTGATTCACTTGTTACCTTTCTATTTTTGCATTGACGGAAAATCAGTGGTTCTGTTTGCATGATTAGTGGTGGACGACATTTCTTGAAGAAAAAAGTTTTGATGAACTCTTTGCTCTTTTCATCAAAAAGGGGGAGAAGCGTCAACCAAGAAATAGAGAGAAACACATGGTTTTGAAAGAATTTATGAAAATATGCTGAATTGAAGAAATTTTATTTGAAGATGATTTGCTGAAGCATTCTGAGCTGAAACTAGAGATAATTTCTTTCCAAGAGATATTCTCATTGTTTGGAGAGAATTGCTACATTCTGAAGAAAAAGAGGAAGATTGCATCTTCTGAGCTTTCAAGAGAAGATTGAATTGCTAAATTTATTTTAGTAATGATCTTGATCCAAAATGGGAGATTGTTAAAGCATACTATCGGACGAATTCATACCGGTCCATATTCTTTTTCGGTCAAACATATTTTAGGTCGACAAGTTCCCGGTCAAGCTAGACCTCGGTCCATCTCACTTTGCGCCACCCGCGGCTCGTGCAAACTTCATCTTGCGCGACCCACCTCTCACGCAATCCCCTCTCTTACGCCACCTGCGGTTCACGCAAACCTCCTATTTGCGAGACCTATCTCTTGCGCAAACTGCCTTTTTGCGCATTTCAGCCTTATTGATCCAGATTTTTTATTTTTAATTATTAGTCTGTTTTTATCTGGCCTAACGATCTCTTTACAAGTCTCTTATCAGTTCTTTACTAATCGTATTAGTATCAGTAAAAATGTCATCTCGGGAAGCTCTTGCTATCAGAACCGATGTTAAGCCACCAATACTCTTCAAGGGGGAGTACGAGCAATGGAAGGACAGATTCTTGGATTTCATCGATCGAAATGATCTGGGAGATTACATCAGGAAATCTCTAAAAGAAGGAATCATGATACCTCCATCCAAGGTTCTCACTGTTGCTGGAGAAAATGGTGAAGAAGAAGAGAAAGAATATAAATTACCGATTAATGAATACTCGGATGATCAGAAGAAGAGACACAAGGGTGACAAGCTGGCAAGATCATTTATTCTCCAAGGCATACCGAATGAAATATATGTCAAGATTGATAGCTACAACGCTACCGGCAAGCAAATGTTGGATCAATTGGAGAAGATGATGATTGGATCTAAAGTTGGCAACCAACTCAAAGTCTCCAACTTCTTGAACAACTATGATGAATTCAAGGCCAAAGCTGGAGAATCACTAGAAGCCACCTATGATAGATTTGTCACATTGCTGAACGAGCTAAGCAAAAACAAGATCAGCAAATCTCAAGTTGAGCTGAATGTGAAATTTCTCTGCAACCTTCAGCCTAAGTGGAAGAGATTCACCAGACAGATGAGGCAGTTGAAAGATCTGAACGATATTCCACTTCATGAATTTATGAAATCCTCAGACAGAATGAGGAAGAGGTGGATGAGATCAAGGCTGAGATGAAGAAGGCTGACAAAGCAGCTGCTAATCCAGTTGCACTTGTGGTCAAGAAGAAGTCTAAGAAGAAGAAGGTGATAGCATCTGAATCAGAAGAGGCTGATAGTGAGGCAAAGTCTGACTCTGACGATTGTGAACAACTGAAGGAAGCCATGCTAATGTTAACCAAGGCTTTCCAAAAGAAGTTTTATAAAAAGCCTAACTCCAACATTCAGAGGTACTCGTCTGGTCCAAACAACTACAAACACAAGAAGAAAGTTGAAGAAAAGAGACCAGAAGAGAAGAAGAAGGATAGAGTCGAAGAGCCCAAGCAGGAAGAACCGACTAAGTGCTACAACTGTGGCAATTTCGATCACTTTGCCAAGGACTGCCGAAAACCAAAAGTCCGAAACTCCGACTATTACAAGAATAAGATGCTTCTAGCCAAGCAACAAGAGGCTGGAAAAGCATTAATGGTCAAGGATGAATATTGTCTCGACCATTCGGACCAAGAATCTGACGAAGGAGAGAAGGACGAGGCAGCACACATGTGCTTAATGGGTAAGCAGCAGCCAAAAGCTAAAGCTGATTCTGATGATGGAGATAATGAAGAGACCCGTCATATGTGGTACTTGGATAGCGGGTGTTCCAAGAATATGACCGGGCAGAAGAGTATGTTATCTAATTATACAGACAAATACTGCGGCATAGTTCGTTTTGGAATTGATCAGTTTTCACCAATTATGGGATATGGTGATGTTGTACACGAAAATCTCACGATTAAGAAGGTGAGCTACGTTGAAGGCTTAGGACACAACCTGTTCTGTATTAGACAGTTATGCGACAAAGACTTATAGGTAAATTTTAAGGCCAAGACATGTTCAGTACGCACTGAAGACGGGAAAGAACTATTGGTCGGCATCGCAAGTCAAACTTCTACACCATCAACTTGTCAAAGGTCCAAGCTTACAATCAGGTATGTCTATTATCAAAGGCCTCGATGCAACAGAGCTAGTTATGGCATCGACGACTTTCTCACCTCAACTTTCGGTACATCAACAAGTTGGTCAGTGGAAAGCTAGTGAAAGGAATTCCTGAGCTGAAGTATGAAAAAGAACACCTATGTGTAACATGTGAAAAGGGAAAGATGAAGAGAGCTCCACATAAACCAAAGCCTGAACCGAGTACCAGCTCTCCATTAGAGTTGTTGCATATGGATTTATGCGGTCCTATGCGAACGCAAAGCTTAGGCGGAAAGAAGTTCGCCCTAGTTATCGTGGATGACTATACGCGATACACTTGGGTCAAGTTTCTACGGTCTAAAGATGAGACTCCCGAAGTTCTCATTACATTAATGAAGATGACCCAAGTCAATCTGCAGAAACAAGTCAAGATTCTAAGAACTGATAACGGCACATAGTTCAAGAACAAAATAGTTGAAGAATATCTCGAATCGGTCGGGATATCACATCTATACTCTGCTGCTTGCACGCCTGAACAGAATGGAGTCGTCGAAAGACGAAATCGTACACTTGTCGAGGGCACTCGAACTATGCTCAGCCAATCTGAATTAACTCTATTTTTGTGGGCTGAAGTTGTATCGACTGCGTGTCACACTCAGAATCGCTCCATGATACACCGCAGATTTCAGAAGACTCCGTATGCGTTGATCAACAACCGAACACCAACCATTAAATATTTTCATGTTTTTGGTTGTAAGTGTTATGTTCTAAATGACAGAGAGAATCTGAACAAGTTCAGTGCTAAGGTAGATGAGGGCATCTTCGTTGGTTATTCGTCTACATTTACTGCATATCATGTCTATTTGAAGAAGTCGAAGACTGTGATCGAGAGCGTCAATGTTACATTCGATGAGGAAATGGCTTCTGAGCATGTCAGTTCAGAACTCGTAATTACCGAAGTACTAGCTGCTGGGCCAACCAGTCCAGGACCTGCACCTCAAGAGAACAAATCAGATGGAGCTTCATCATCTACTTCTAAATTATCTGATTTGGATTTATTATTTGAACTATTTTATGATGAATTTCTTGGATCTCGTATGCCTAAATCTGTTGTGGTTGACAGGGTGGAAGACTCGATGACTACTCATCCAACCACTTCCGATATCTCTACTGAATCTAACTCCCCGATTCGGCAAGAAGTTCCAGTTCAAATGCCTACTTCGACAGTAAAAGTTGTGACAAACACCGATGAGACAGAAGTAGTTGACTCAGTAGGGTGTACTGTAAGGACTGATCAACAGACTGACCAAGTTGTACCTACTGCAACGTCTGCAACTACTACTTCAACTGAAACCCCCATTTAGTCTGAACCATCTGAAGGAGATAACAGTGGATTCCTAGATACTGACAATGATCAATCTACATCTAATCCACTCACTCATGAAATAAGTGGACCAAAGAGCACCCGGTACATCAAATTATTGGAGATCCTTCAAACCCGATGCAAACTAGGTCTGCAACATCAAATCTATGTATGTATGAATCCTTTCTGAGCAAGATCGAGCCTACTAGTGTATTTGAGGCCCTTGTCGATTCAGATTGGGTAACTGTAATGCAAGATGGGTTGAATCAGTTTGAAGCACTAAAAGTCTGGAGACTCGTACCCAAACCTCAAGGTAAAACCATCATTGGTACGAAATGGGTGTTCAAAAACAAGAAAGATGAAGATGGTACCGTTATCCGTAACAAAGCACGACTTGTTGCCAAAGGGTATAGCCAAGAGGAAGGGATAGACTACGATGAGACTTATGCTCCAGTGGCACGTATAGAGGCAATTCGAATGTTCTTAGCCTACGTAGACCACAAGAACTTCACTGTTTATCAAATGAACGTGAAGACAACTTTTCTGAATGGAGTACTCAAGGAGGAAGTCTACGTCTCGCAGCCAGAAGGGTTTATAAATCCAGATAAGCCTAATCATGTTTACATCTTGGATAAATCTCTTTATGGACTGAAACAAGCTCCTCGCGCCTGGTATGATATCCTATCTCAGTTCTTGGTCAAGTCAAGTTTTACAAAAGGTACGGTCGATACCACTCTTTTCATTAAAAAGGATAAAGGCGATATCATTCTTATTCAAATATATGTGGATGATATTATTTTTGGTTCTGCAAATCCTAAGTACTGTAAGAATTTTGCAAACCTCATGGTGTCACGTTTTCAGATGAGTATGATGGGAGAGATGAATTTCTTTCTCGGATTGCAGGTCAAACAATTTTCAACGGGAATTTTTATCAATCAATCTAAATACATTCTTGATATTCTTCGGAAGTTCAAAATGGAAAATTGTAAACCGATTTGTACCCCGATGGCACCTGGTACTAAGATTGGCACCAATCTTTTGGGAAAGGCTGTTGATGTTAGGACTTATAGAGGGATGATAGGTTCTTTAATGTATCTTACTTCTAGTAGGCCGTATATAATATTTTCTACATGCTTATGTGCTAGATATCAGGCCAATCCTAAAGAATCCCATTTGTCTGCTATTAAGCGGATTTTCAGGTATCTGAAGGGGACTGCAGATCTTGGTTTGTGGTATCCTAAAGATACAAGCTTTGAACTAACAGCTTATTCAGACGCAGATCATGCTGGTTGCATGTTAGACAGGAAGAGCACCTCGGGTCATATACAATTTCCCGGAGATAAACTCGTCCGTTGGGCATCGAAGAAGCAATTATGTGTCTCCACATCAACGGTCGAAGCAGAATATGTCGCTGCTGCTAGCTGCTATTCTCAGGTCTTGTGGATGAGAACACAACTGTGAGACTATGGGTTTCATTTCAATAGAATCCCGATCTATTGTGACTCGAAGAGTGTTATTGGGATTACTGGTAACCCTGTTCAGCATACTAAGACCAAACACATAGATGTCAGGTATCACTTTATAAAAGAAAATGTGGAAAAGGGAACAATTGAACTTTACTTTGTAAAAACTGATTTTCAGCTTGCAGATTTGTTCACCAAACCTTTAGACGAAAAGAGATTAAATTTTCTTGTCTCTAGGCTTGGTTTGCAAAATCTTAAGACCTAATCGGTGGTTACCTATTAAAGTTTCTTATTGTATATTTTCAACATTTTTTATCATTATTTTCGCAAGATATCTGCTCTTTAATAGTTTCTTCATGATCTCAGGGGGAGTGTGAGAAGTACTTCATTATTTAAATGCATTGTGTTTACTGATAACTTGTTAATGATGCATGATTTTAGGGGGAGCGTACATGTAAAGAGTATAGCTATGACTTCTGATTATTTTTGATCAGAACTCGTACATTAATTGTTTTACTGCTTTATGTCATTTCAATTTCAGTTAATAAAGTTACTTTGACTATACTTTTAGACTTTTGCAGGTTGAGAGATGCTTACAAGATCATATCTTTATGACTTTAAGCTTGACTTCGTGAGATGTAAGACTGCTCTCAAAAGGTATAATTTCTTATCTTCATCTATGCACTTTAACTGATAAAGTTAAACCATCTTAGCATCATATGCTTTATAGGATATCATGGGATCAGTGTGCTAGGACTTAACTGAACTTCTATGGATTCACGTTAATCGGTGTCTCCTACCCAAGAAGTTAATCCTTAGTAATTGAATGTGAGGAGTCAAAAGAAATGAGTGTGGGATGTGTGATGAAAAAAAAAAAGAAAATGTAAAAGTGAGTTTGGTTAGTTGTGAGCTTAAAGATTAAAAGAAAGAGTGTGAGAGATCAGAGTAAAAGAATATCAAACTCTACACCAACTACGTTCTGAGTCGGGCAGCCACATTTCTAATTCTTCACATTTCTTTGGTGAAAATTATTGAAACAGGCAACTAGCCCATGCCAACTCTTGCCATTACCCCACCTACATCTCATTTTCTTCTTAACAAGAGAATGTTTCATTTTCAAAGGGGACGCAACACATATGCTATCTGATTTTCATTTGGAAAATCTGGATATTGAAAAGAAGGAAGTCTGCCCCACCTTCACACTTCACTAATGCACATTGAGTCTGTGTTTAACTACCTGTTGTCTCAGTGGTTTACACATTTTGAGCCTTATAAGAAATCATCTTATGCTTAATTCATTCTATCACTTGCACGAACACACAAAGAATTTGTTTCTTTGTCATAACGTTCATAGAAATTGCCTTTGTGGTGTTTCGATGATTGAATGGAAGCCCTGGGGGAGTGAACATCATAAAAGCTCCTTTATATCGTGTATTCGTTACACACAGTGACTTTGTGTTACTGACAGGCAATTTTAACTGGTTCATTTGTTGATTCAGGTGTTACCTTTCTATTTTTGCAGTGACGGATAATCAGTGGTTCTGTTTGCATGATTAGTGGTGGAAGACATTTCTTGAAGAAAAGTTTTGATGAACTCTTTGCTCTTTTCATCAAATAGGGGGATAAGCGTCAACCAAGAAATGGAGAGAACACAAGGTTTTGAAAGAATTTCTGAAAATATGCTAAATTGAAGAAATTTTATTTGATGATGATTTGCTGAAGCATTCTGAGCTGAAACTGGAGATAATTTCTTTCCAAGAGATATTCTCATTGTTTGGAGAGAATTGCTACATTCTGAAGACAAAGAGGAAGATTGCATCTTTTGAACTTTCAAGAGAAGATTGAATTGCTAAATTTATTTTAGTAATGATCTTGATCCAAAGGGGGAGATTGTTAAAGTATAGTTTTATTGGATTCAAGATCATCATTATCTGAAGATGAAAATCTGAAGTCAAAGCTGGAAAAGTCGTCTCAACAAATAGTCTAGGGTCTTTTGTAATAAAATAGTCAAAGTGTGTTTTCCGTATTTTTCATTTTTAGTCCATTCCTTTATTTAATTTTGTTTTAGTAGTTGGGCCCAAGACCATTAGGCTTATATGCCTAAGTATAAATTAGAATGTTTGTGTTAATTAGGTTTAGTTGACTTAATTGTTGTTAGGCTGCTTGTTTTGAGCCGAACACAGAGAGATAGAGGGAGAGAACAGCGCCGAGAGAGAAAGAGGAAAACAGATAGAGAGATTGGTCGATCTTCAAGTTTGTAATCGTTCAATTCGTTGGTATAATCGTATCAGGTTTGCATATTGTTATTGTTTATTTGATTACTTGATTGATTCGTTAATTAAGGGACACACAGTCTCCCCCGTATTTTCAAGGGTATCTCTTGTATGTTTATGTTCAGGTTGGAAACGTGGTCGCTGTGGAAATAATATTGTGAGACGATGGAGTTCGGTAACACCAGTCTCAAATTATTGTATTATGACCTTCTTGATTTATGAATTATATAATTTGTGAAATCTCACTAGGCTTCGTCCTAACATTTATTGTGGTTGTTGTTTTATCACAGATCCCACTCGCGGTGGAATCTAGGTTGTCGGGCTTGTCAACCGGGCACGTAGGAGGTCTTGAAGTGCCTGTCTTTGGGGATTCGCGTGAAGAGAGATTTTTGATGGATTAGCTACACCCGAATTTAATCTAGTCATAATTCATTCTAGATTAAGTACGTTGTTGTTTTGTGACATCTCTTATTCTTGCAACTACTCATAGTGCAAAATATCCCGACTTCATTGGGTTTTAGTTGTCATGAAACTTTGGGGTTTGTCCTTGTTATAAATTTATATTTACAGGATGTTTTGGACCTCCGTATTTTAGACATCTTATTGCCGAAATTATGAATTTTTAATTCGTAAATTTTAGGGTGTTACACATGAGTTTAGAAACATGGTCATTCGGAAGGATAATATTACCTTTGCTCTGGAAACTATCAAAAGATTTATTAGAAGACATATCTACTACACTTACTGTTATGAATTTCAGCTGGGAATAGAAACCAACCAGAGAAGGGTGAACATGACAAAACCAAATACGACTCTTCCAGACTTGGAGAACTATGCTTTGTTTATTGTGCTTGAATAACCTGAGTTTGGAGTTGTGTATAAGAATGGACAGAATGAGAAGAGGTTCCTTAGATTTTATGAAGTTGCTAATATTCTGATGGAACGCTCAAGGTGATCGACTTCAACTCAAAAGCAGACATGAGGAAAGTGAAAGGCAGAGATTTGCTGCTGGTGATCATTTGCCAATGGGAGACATAATCGTTATGTAAAGAACTTTAGATATTCTGGATGATAGAATTGAGTTCAGGAAAGGCAACAGGCATTTTTAATCACTTTTGGGGATAAGAGATAACCGTGTTAGAAGATTTACAAATTGATCCAAAAGGGGGAGATTGTTAAGTCAATGTTTGAATCAATTTGTCTTTTGTAATGTTGCTTTAATCTTGTATTGCTTTATATGAGGTCAAGGCTTGTTTGACCCATATATAAGCCTTTGTTCCTTTGTTTTTCCTTGTAACTCTAGTAACTTTTGAGTAACTCTTGTCACTTGTAATCTTTGTGAGATATATGACATAAAGACTTGTGACAAAATTCTCTCTCTAGATTCTCTCTATGTTCTTATTATTTCTTGATATGATTCTTATGATTTTGATGTTGAATACTTGATTTCTGGAATCACAAAGTTCTACATAATAAATTAGAGATACTCAACGATCACTGAACAAACTCAGTTGGTAGTGATATTTCATATAGAACTTAAATATAGAAATATTCACAAAGTAAAAATGGTCATTATAACACCCTAAAAATAGGGGTTAATTTAAACCTGAATATTTGCGGAAACAAACAAAGTTATCATAACCAGATCACCCAAAAAGGAGGATAATGGTATGGCGTTTACATTACAAAAATCAAGTGAAATAAAACTCAACAAATTACTAATCTAAACCAACTAAATCTATATTATGAACGGGTTTTGTCATCCCACTTCCAAAAGTATACCACCGCTATATCAAGAGTACGCCTCTATGACTCCCAAAAGTGCTACTTTCCTTCAATGACTCTCCACTCAAACCCGAGGAATACCACATCTAGAATGACCTGTTATACATGTCATTTAAGATAAAGTGTTAAGCGAAAGCCTAGTGAGAACAAATAGTTATATTGGGAAAATAGTAAGTTTCCAAATGTAATAGTTGAGAATAAGAAAGTAACAAAAGCATGGGATAATATAATTCTCTTACACAAATACCTCTTGAGTTGACGGGGGAGTCCCGCTTACTAACATAAGTGATGGAACACAAAAGTAAACCACTTGTCATGTTAGTAAAACCAAATCACATAAAAATATATGCATTGGATGTCGAGCTCGGCTACTTAAAGTGTACACCCATGGAATGTCAAATTCAACCATGCTAGGTCCTTACGTTGAGATATCTGCATCCGATGAAATGTACTAGCACGTAGGGCTTATACCATACCGTCGATGCCTAACCATGCCTCAATGTGGAAAACTAACTTTCCATCATCAGACATAATGATACAAAAGTTTACGAAACCATGACACTCAAATGTAACCAAATAGTCAATTCCATTTAAACAAATACCAATCAATATGTTTAATACAATTAAAGTGCCATCAAGGGCATAATCAAGATTTCATATAAGTCCTCATGTAGTTCCAAGGATTCCAATATATTTCTTTGAACAATATTTCCATTTACTAACTCAATTCACAAACAACCCAAAATATAAGTTACTTAACCTTGAAATCATAATCATCCAAGTAAACCCTAAAATCTCCAAAAATTAGGTTTTGGTGAAAACTCACCCAAATCAAAAGAAATTAAAGTGGAGATGTTTAGAAGGTTAAAACACACATTTAACATGTATAAGATTTATAAAAATGAGAATGAACTCACCTTCTTAAGTTTTGTAAAAAACCCAAAACTTAGAGGATGAACACTTGAGCTCTTAGAGACTAACCACCCTTCGCACTTAATGATCTCAACAACATAAAAGAGAACCATAAATGCTTAAGAGCATTGTTGATAGGGAAGTAAATGAAGAGGGAGGTTGGGGAAGAAATCCTTACCAATACTTGCAGAGAAAAACGACCTAGAAGTCTTCCACAAATCAGACAATTGAATTAAATCGCTACAGCTCTCAACTAATACCAGGCGCCACCTGCGACATTGACATGGCGACTATGCCATTGGTATAGTCGCGGGGTCGCCCGCTCTCGGCTACTCACGGTTCGCCTCTCGCGGCTGTGACCTGTGACAGTGACCCTAGCAAGGTCGTCGGGCACTGTCGCCTCGAATGTACCGAGAGGTCCTTCTTCTCCGCGACCTTGCCCTACGATAGCGACACTTGTCACAGTCGCCAGGCATTTTCCCCCAGGTGCGTCGTAATCTGAAATTTTCCTTTTCTAACCCTGTGCGTTCTCGACACACACGGAATTCAATGTCATCAGTTACCAAGTCGACAGATAAGGTCTAAGGGTCAAAATCCCATGGATAAATAACATAATTATATAAGAAAAGATTCTTACCGAAACTCCGGTTGTTACAGGCATCATCAAATCACTGAGAGGGTTATGATTAACACAAAACGACCAATAATTTGCTATGGATTGATCCATGAGTGATTTGTGAAAAATCAATGACAAAACAGTTTATTAAGAGTCACTATAACCCATTAATACCCAATGCATTTCATTAAGTTCCATTGATACCCATGAGGGCCCAATTTAGTTTAGTAATAGCCTCCGAGTCCAATACGACTCATCAAGACCCAATTGTTCATTAAGAGTCACTATAACCCATCAAGGTACAATACCTTTCATTAAGAATCAATGTAACCCATCAAGGCTCAATAGTTAATTAAGAGTCATTGTAACCCATCAAGGCCCAATATATTTCATTAAGAGTCAATATAACCCATCAAGGTCGGATATATTTTATTAAGAGCACAAAAACCCATGAAAGCCCAATAAAATTTATTAATAACCACTAAGTCTAATACGACCCATCAATGCCTAATACAACCCACTAAGAATCACCTACCAAGGTCGAATACAATTCATTAAAAGTCACTAAAGCCCATTAATGTCCAATTAAGTTCATTAATTGTCACTGAGTCATATATGAACTATGAAGGCCAATTACAGTTCATTAGAGCCACCAAAACCTGTTAGTGTATTAATTGTATCCAAGATTTAGTGTGAAAAGTCTAGTCTAGCAAAGTCAACAAGGTTAAAGTTTCTAAGTCAACTAGATGTGAGAAGTATTGTTTAGACTTGTGAGAGTTTCTTTAGTTTGTGGTTAAGCTTGAGGTTTTAAGTCCTTGTATAAATAGCTTGTGTTGTTTTGTAATCATGTAACACCAAGAAGAGCATTCATTGTAATATCAATAAACGAAGAATATTTCTCTCTCTACACTCTCTCTCTAGATCAGAATACACTGTTATATTTTAGATCTTGATTGTAGATTGTAAGAATAGCTTGATTTGATCTGGGAATACATTTTCACTTTCTAGTAGACAAAGATAACTGGAATAATTGTTGTCGTGAATATTTCTTGTAAGAATTTATAATTTTGTTTTAGAATTAGCAGCATCCACAATTATATCATCTTTACTAGTAGTATTCTTATTACAATCAGCACTAGAAAATGATTTAGCATTCTCATCTTTCTTTTGCTTTGGTTGCCACTCAGACTTAACTCCATGCCTTTTCTTTTTCATATCTGAAATTTTTGAAAACTTCAGAGTTAGAACAGTGAGAATCAAACAAATGCTTCTTCTTTGACTTACCAGTGGTGATTTGTTTCTGTGAATGTCCAGATTTCTTCTTCTTACCTTTGGAAACTTTGGTTTTCACAGAAACTGATTTATCAACTTTCGTTGATGTTTCACCTTTTTCGTACACACTTGGTAATCCAAAAGAATTAACAACAAAAGATGAATGATCAGGAAGTTTAGAATTAAAATCAAATTGAGCAATACATTCATCTAAATCACCATCAGAGTTTAAAAAATCAACCCCATCATTAAGTAAACTAGACATATCATCAGAATTTGAAGCCTTAAAAGAATTAGAAAAATCAGAAATTTTCAACAGGGTTAAGAACACATTTTGTTCTAAATCCATCAAAATTATTTCTTCTGTCAGAGTATTCTCAAGTTCAGAAAGTTTACTTTCTAACACAAGAGAATGAATGTAAATTTTAGCTTCGATTGGCTTTGCCTCCAACTCTTTTGAGGAATAACTCTCAAAATAGTCATCTGAAAGAAATTTTGATTTATCAGAACTATAACTATTATTCAACATCTCATAACGAAATGGAAGTTGAACTTTAGTTGTGTTCTTTCTTTTCTCATATTCCTTGGCTTCATCCTCTTCAGATAGTTTAGTCCACTGAACATGAAGATCAGGGTATCTTGATGCTAGACTTAAAAATGTAAAATCATAAAGTCCAGGCACTTTAGATATACCCTTTTTAAGATAGTGTGGATTCTCATAACTGAGTCCCGAACACTCTTTGTTCTCTTTGAGTTTGTTTAGATGAATGGTTTGTTCAGTTTGACCTAATGTGTATAATTTTCCTTCCAAAGCATTCACTTTGTCAAGTAAAGGTTTGTTTTCTTTTGAAATCGAAGAATGCATTTTAGTAAGTTCTTTTGAATCAAACTCACACAGTCTATATTGTGAAGTTGTTTCAGCTAACTCTTTAAGAATTATAGTCTTTTCTTTAGCACTGGTATAAATATTTTTATGTAAAGTCTCAATCAATACTTTCTTCTCAGCAATATCCTCGCTAAGTTTCTATATTGATTGGTTTTTGTCTTTATTGATACCTCTTTCACGCTTAAGCTTTGACTCTAACTTTTGAAGTCTAATCATCTTGACATTTAATTGATTTACAAAATCCGATTCAGTCATATCACATACCTCTTCGTAGCCTTCTTCATTTGATTCTGCATTTTCTTCAGCTTCATTCACTATCTTACCCATAAGACAAATATGAGCTGTCTCTTCTTTCTCAACCTCTTCGTCAGAGTGATCAAGCCAAAATTCATCCTCTACCATCAATGCTTTTCCAGCCTCCTGTTGCTTGGCTAGAAGCATCTTGTTCTTATAGTACTCGGAGTTCCAGATTTTGGGCTTTCTGCAGTCCTTAGCAAAATGACCAAGCTTACCACAGTTATAGTACTTGGTAGATTCTGGTTGTTTCTTCTCTTCTGCAGGCTTATTTTCTTCCATTCTCTTTCCTTCAATTCTCTCCTTGTGTTCAAAATTCTTAAACCCAGATGAATACCTTTGACTATTTGAGCTAGGCTTTTTGTAAAACTTTTTCTAAAAAGCTTTTGTCAGCATCAGCATGGCCTGCTTCAAGCTTTCACAGTCATCTGAATCAGAGTTATCTTCACTCCCTGCCTCTTCTGGTTAAGAAAGTATCACTTTCTTTTTCTTTTTAAGGCTCACACTCTTCTTTTTCACAACTAGAGCAACTAGATCAACAACTACCTTCTCAACCTTTTTCTTTTCACCCATAATCTCATCAACCTCTTCTTCATTTTGTCTAAGAGTTTCATAGACTTCATGGAGTGGTATTTCATTCAAGTCCTTCATTTTCTTCATTTGCCTAGTAAATCTCTTCCAATCAGGCTGCAAGATACTAAGGAACTTGACATTAAGCTCAATTTGTGACTTATTCACTTTGTTCTTACTGAATTCGTTCAACAAAGTCACAAATCGGTCATAAGTAGGCTTCAGTGATTCACCCTCCTTAGCCTTGAACTCTTCATAGTTATTAAGGCAGTTGGATATTTTGAGCTGGTTCCCAACTTTTGATCCAAGCATCATCTTCTCCAGTTGATCCCACATTTGCTTTCCGGTAGCATTGTAGCTGTCAATCTTAACATATATCTCGTTTGGTATGCCTTGAAGAATGAAAGACTTTGATAATTTATCAGCTCTTGCTCTATCTTTCTCCTCATCAGTGAATTCATTAAATTTAAGTTGATAATCTATCTGCTCATTTCCAACAGTACGGGTTGTTGTTGGAATTGGCATAACTCCTTCCTCCAAAGATATCTTGATAAGTTCACCCAATACGTGTCTATCAATGAAGTCCATGAACCTATCTTTCCATTTCTCGTACTCTCCCTTGAAAAGTACTGGTAGCTTTGTGTCAGTTCCGATAGCGAGAGCTTCTCTTGATGTCATCCTGATTGAAAAAATATGCAATATGAAACTTGAAATTGATCGTTAGTTCAAATGAAATCACACAAAAATAGAAAATCTTGAAATAAAATTCAGAAATTTTGATCACAATTTCAAAATTTTTTTGACTAAGTATAGAAACTCGCAGAACACTAAGAAGACTTGAAACTCGCACACGCCAAAACTCGCAGATTACTGTTCACTGAGAAACTTGCAGATCACTAAAAATGCTTGAAACTCGCAGATCACTAAACTCGCAAACTACTGTTTACTGAGAAACTCGCATGATGAGTCGTGCGCGTTTGGATAACTGGCAGATGCCTACTTGCGTGTTTTATCAAACTCGCAAGCTAAACTAAGATGTTCAAACTCGCAAGATTTGATTTGCTTGTTTTGATAATTCGCAGATCACTTCTTGTGTGTTTTAAGAACTCGCAAGGTAAACTCGCAGACTGAAACTCGAACTCAAACTCGCAGATGTTCAAACTCGCAGAAGGAAACTCGCAGAATGAAGAAACAAACACGTAAACTTCGATTTGCGCTTTTCTAGAACCCGCAAATAGCACTTTGTGCGTTTTCGGTCAAAATCAAACTCTTTCAGTTTGCGCGTTCTTCCGATGAATCTTGCTATTTTTGTAGATCTTGCGTGTTCTTGGAGAACTTGCATGTTTTTCAACTTTTCGAAGAAAAACCAATGTAATTCTTCAAAATCACATCAAAACTTTGATCCTTGATCTGAAACTTCGACAATTCACTCACCGAAACCACTAGAAACTAATTCTAGCAATGAATTTCGATTTACAACTCAAACAATTACAATTCAATCCAAATACAGTGCATCGACTCGTGAAACTCTAAAACTTGACAAAATTTGAAAATTGACAATCAATTACAGTGCAATTCGTGTTTTTAACCAAACATACTCATTCTAAAACAATAAACGAACACATTTCTATCATTTACAAACTCAAATTTGACCATGACCTCAAAATTCGAATCTAAACTTCAAGAACACAATACGAACTCCATTTCTTGATTTGATTTCAAATTGAACCTGCTCTGATACCAATTGTGTGTCCCAGAAATCAAGTTTGTAAAACATAAACAATCAATCAAACAAGATGATTAAACTACCTGATTGATTTCAAATAACAGAATCAAAGAATACAAATCTTTCTCCTCTCTTTCTCTCTCTAGATCTCTGTTTCTCTCTCTAAAAACTATCTCTGAATTCGTATCTAAAACTTTTAACCATCTATCTATTAAACAACAAAAACAACTATTTATACCCACTACTAGTAACAAGGAAAAACAAAAACAAATACAAGTTCACGTTGACTTTATTAACAAGGACTTTGACTTTCCATGAGAGTTGACTTTCTCGGCTTTGACTTCTTGTATTATGACTTCTAGTCTTCATGATCTTGTATCCAACATATTTATGCTCTAACAAACGTTTTCAGGATATCTCTAATATATTTAGACTGATTTATGAATATGCCTTCGGGTGACTGTTTTACTTGCAGTCCAAGGAAAAAGGTTAGTTCACCCATCATCGACATTTCAAAACGAGATTCCATGATTTTAGAAAAGTTTTTACAAAATTTAGGATTAGTAGACCCTAATATAATATCGTCCACATAAATCTATATGAGAATCATGTCATCACCTTGCTTTTTCAGAAAGTGGGTAGTATCTATCGTACCTTTCTTAAAACCAGAAGCGAGTAGGAACTGAGTTAAAGTTTCATACCATGTTCTCGGTGCTTGTTTTAATCCATAAAACGCTTTGTATAGAACGTAGACATGATCTGGGTGTTTCGAATCGACGAAGCCTTTAGGTTAAGCAACATAGACCTCCTCATGCAGAACCCCATTTAAGAATGCAGACTTTGCATCCATTTGTTAGACCATAAAGTTCTTATGGGCTGCATAAGATAAGAAGATCCTAATGGCCTCAATCCATGCTACAGGGGAAAATGTCTCATCGTAGTCGATTCCCTCCTGTTGGCAGTAACCCTTAGCAACAAGGCCTGCTTTGTTCCGTACTACTACTCCAGCTTCATCCCTTTTATTTCTGAAAACCCACTTTGTGCCAATTTGTTAGATCCCATTTCCAGACAACAAAAGAAGATACTCCATATAAAACTAGAGATAAGATAGAAATTAACAACAATGATAAACAAGAACTTATCTCATATGCTTGGATTGATAATATGGAGGGGAAATTGTAGAGAACACCACACTAGGAATTTAATCGACTCTCATGAGAGACTCACTTTGTTAGTGTGTGTAAATTGTGTTCTCTCCAAAACCTAAATAACCAAATGAGCCATGTGCACCTATTAATAGGGCCTATTTACCATAAAAAGGCTCAAGCCCATACAATTAATTAAAAAGCCCAAAATACAATTCTTTATAAAACATTCAATTAAATTAGGGGCTAATTTAATCTAACAATCTCCCCCTATTGTTTTATAAAGAAAGCATCGTCATATAGTCTCCCCCTTGCTTTCTTTAGAAGCTTTGGTGTGTCGTTCATCGAGTCTTCAAAGTATCATAAGCTCCCCCTCAAATGTTGGCTCATATGCTTGAAAGACTTAGACGAATTATCCCAATTTTTCCAGCTTTCATGTCTCAACTTCACCGCTGTTTTTGACCATCACGAAATCTTATTGAGAGAAAACATAAAACATGTACATTTAACCTCAGCCTCTTAGATTTCGAACGAGCTTTGATTCATCCATTTTGGATGAAAAATGCGTGAGTTGTGCAAGTTTTCCCACAGCTGCGCATAACGGTCGTCAAAACAGAAAATTTGACTCTTAAGATCTTGTTGAGTAAGCGTACAACACCGAGCCTTAAATTTGAATAACGGAGGAGGGAGTGACAAACAATGTGTCACTTATGTATCTTGAAACCGTGAAGAACCGACGATAGAACACCGTTCTTGAAAGCGGAAAGAGCATGAGTAAAATGCAATGCTTTCGGTCCAGCACCCTAACGTAGACTTTGACACTGATTCTGGCACACCAGATCACTGAATTTGAGAAAAGTCAAAACAGCAAAGTCATACGTCAGTGTTTTAGAGATTCAACGGAACTGGACTCATGTAAATATGAGCTTCAAGTAAAAAGTTGTGCGCATGTTTCTGAAACAGCGCAATGCTGTCAGAAAATTCGATAAATTCGGGCTTTGGGCTCTTGGCTCATTGCGATCTCTAAGACCATCGACCTCTGATGTGCGTGCTTGGTTCTACCTCTGGTCCTCCTCTCTATTCACTGCTCTTCAGAGGATTTGGTCCAAGAGGCTCTGTGGAAAACTTAAGAGCCTCTGTGCCTCTAAAGAGCCTCTCTGAGAATCAACTGCACGCATACATCTGGACAGCCTCAGAGGCTCTACACTCTTCCTCTGAACTTCTGCACGTGCCTCTGAGCATCTCTGCGATTAACTTGATTAATCTGTTGCAGCTTCTGCGCATACCAACCTCTGATAAAAGTCAATGACCAGAGCCTCTGGTTGTGTATCCAAAGCCTCTGGACCAACATGGATTGCCTCAGTACACTTCTGGAACTCATGGACAGCCTTTGTACAGAGCTTCAATTGGCCTCTCAGTATGCACTTTGTAAGTCTGATCAAGCTATGGTCAACTTCTGTAGAGGTTCTGTGTAACTTCTGATGCGCACATCTTCTGCCTTCAAAGTTCTGCACGTGCACAAAGGTCTTATGCCCTTCACAGAGGCTCTGATCGTTTTCTGCGCTGCTTCTGGACTGTTTCGGCATTTATCACAGAGGCTCTGATGCATTATGGTGCATCCTCTGATCAAGTATTTCCATTTGATCATACCTCAGAGTTGAAAAATAATCTGGACATCTTGATCCCAACTCTGAATAGTCTGCGTTCTGCACAAATTTGTTATCTTAAAACTCAGTAAGGGCAGATTTCTGATTCTTATCGCTGTCCTCAACCAGAGCTTCTGGACCATACAACCAGAGCCTCTAGACCTTCTAGCCAGAGCCTCTGCACATATCTCTGAATAGGCTTTGAACTTCTGCACATGAACATAGTTGTTGAATAGACCTGTTGGCTTTTCTGGAACAAAGACTATTCAAGGTCTGCATAAAATTCTTCTTCTTGACAGCATAAGGATAGCTTCTGGATGTGCACAGAGCTTCGCACATATCTGTAGAGGCTTTGCAATCTGCATTTGTACAGTTAACAGTCTCTGCACATCGCTTGATCGACACATCTGGAAACACACGACCTCTGGACTGTCATTTGTATGAGCTGCACAAATCTGATGAGCTTTTATATTCTTGGTATTCCATCATTGAGTTTTGTTATCCCATGAACATCAGAAAATACAACAAGATCAGCATCCTGTTTGACTTGATCAAAAACAAATCTGCTTTCATTTTCTGAGATCACAGAACCATCACAGCAGCAACTTTCGTGAATAAACAGAACCTGCACAGTTTTTTAAACCTCGGCTTAAATAACCTGTCCCATGCTAAACCCACATCAGTCTTCGAAATTTGGGTAAGAGTTTGTTTATGCGTGCGCTTTCTGTTTTCAGTTTCTGCACTTTATAATCACCTGTATGCTTATGAATCTGTTCTAGATACATCATTCGAACACATGATCAACATGATCTGCACATTTTGTGATCAACAACACAAAAATGAAATATGTATGTTGCACATCGAATCTGTTACTTGATCAAAAAAAATATGCAGCTTGCTGCAGTTTTCTGCAGCTTAACAGCAGCTTGCTGCACCTTAACAGCAGCTTAACAGCAAAATATCTTAGCGTTCCAGGTCTATTCGATGGCCTTGCAAACAGTAACTGCACTTTGAAATTTGAAGGTACCTCTGATCTTATCTCAAACACAGTACTAAATACTCTGTTTTGCTCGGATTCGATCATAACCAACAACAACTATTCTGTTGCAGATTTCGACTTTTGCACACGAACCAATTGAAGAACTTGTTGCAGACCTGCACCTTTGCGAAATGTCGAATAAACCATTTTGACACTCTTTTGGACAGCCTGTGGTTCAAACAACAACAACTCAATAATAGCAAACAACAGCAAGTTGCAGCTTTCTATCCAGCAGCTATGACTTGCGTTCAACACAGTTTTTGACATAGAATCAACTTTATTTTGAGAAAACTCAAAACATGAAAGTTGTAAAACTATGTCTTAGGTTTCCAACGCATCTGAAATCATCATTTTTGGAGCTGTATTGAAAGAGATATAATCAAAGTTCTACAGCTGTGCAAAACTGACAGCAAATCAGAAAATTGAACTGCATGTTCAGAGCTGTGTAATTCATTGAAGTCAGAGCTGCTAATTGTATATAATCAGAGAATCAGTTCTTTATATTCAGATCTGGAGTCACCAAACTTTGGATCTCAGTCACTAGTAATAGCCATCTGTTCAAATTTGAGTAATAAACTTGCTCACGGTGTACTCTAGTTGGTCTATGATGGCACCATACTTCATAGAATTTCTCTTGATGCTTATTTTGCTTAGTATCATCACTCTTGGACTCCAAAACAAAAAATCATACTAACTGCATAATTATTTCTCCTCTACGCTTTCTAGTTTAAATCTTCTATTTTCTGCTATTATTGTATCTTTTTTTTTCAACACTTAGGGGGAGATTGTTAGCTCCAAATCTTATATTTGTTAAAGTGTTGAAAATACCCAAGTCCTATTTCAGAGGACTTCCAAAGATAGACCTCAGAGGGCATAGACTTCAGAGGACGAAGACATCAGAGATTGCAACTTTCAGCAGAAAACATCAGAGATGGCTTCATCAGAGGCTCTAAAGACAACGTCAGAGCTCTGAAGACATTCTCTCTGAAGATGGCGCTGAAGACTCCTGAAATATCAGAACAGATAACCAATCACTTAGTGATAAGATTTACTTTATAGAGTAGGTTACTGTTCAAGCATGTCTTGAGCTTACCTATTAGGTAAGACACTGTTCAAGCATGCTTCTATTTGTCAGAATAGTACACTGTTTACTTTATGGTCCTATAAATAGGACCATCACTCCTTTGACAAAAGAGTGTTTTTTTGATATCTTGTATAAGAAGAATCAACTGAATATATCTCACGAAGATCTTGTTCTTTCTACTTGCTTTATATATGAACTGTGATATTTGAATCTTCTTTTGATATTAAACTATATTGCTTCCGCTGTTTATACTCTTGTTGTTTATATCATTATTGTTATAAGATTAAATCTGGGATCCAACACAATCACGGATTTTCCTTCAGGTAGTAGGATAAGTCGCCAAACCTTATTCCTCTCAAATTGCAGAAGCTCGTCTTGCATGGAAAGAATCCAGTCCGGATCGCGCAATGCTTTTGAGGCTTTCTTAGGCTCCAAGAAACTAAGGAAACTCCAATACAAACAGAAATTTGTAGATGTTGCCCGCGTTTTGACTCAACTGTGTACGTCACCGATGATGTTATGTAGGGGGTGGTCTCTTTTCCATCTTGTAGTGCTCGGAAGTGGTTGAACAGATATCTGTATGTTATCATCTTCGTATTCATCATATCATCATCGTACATCGAGTAACCTCGAATGTACTCGGGACATCTTGTACATGTGTTTCTGAATGAGGTAATTCTGGAGCCACAGAAGAAGTACTCGGGACTTCTTTTCCAAAATATGTATCTGCATAAGTAGAATCAAAATTAGTATTTTCAGAAATAACAGGTATAGATGTACCTGACGAGGTTGTAGTGACAGGTGCAGAAGGTCCATAGATAACTTCAGTGATAGCTGGGACCTCTGATGTTGATGCGGATACGTTTGATTTTTCAAAATCTGCACAGATATCCAAAAATGCATCAAGAAACAGTAAACCTAACTCAGATGTAACAATGGATGAGTCAGAAAGCTTAGTCTGTGAAGGTTCGGGTTCTATTATGTCTTGAATAGAAGCCTTCTTGTTAGATCATAAATATGTTGCATACAAGATCATAGAAGACTGAAGATTGAAGTCAAAGCTGAAGTCAACTCTCAAGAATCAAAGTCAAATTCAATGTAATAAAAGTCAAAGTCAAAGTTGTAGTGTTGTAAGAGTTTTGTTTTCTACATGTTTTAGTTGTTTGCGCATTCCTGTTGTATGCGTGTTTCTGTGTTTGTATATATAGGTGTGTTGTGCATGTATTAGAAGAGTAACAGATTTAGAGAGACATACGAGTTCATTGTTAGAGAGATAAAGTTTATAATACAATTTCAGAGATTAATTCAAAGTGAGATTTGTTGAAATTGGTTGTCATCGATAGATTTACATTGTTATCTGGGATAACAATTGGTATCAGAGTAGTGAGAAATTCAGAAAAACTTGGATCAATTCGAGATTTTTGGTTGCATTTGTCATGAACTCGCAAAACGAACTGTGCAATTTAGAATTTAGAATTTGTGTGATGTTTTTTATTCGATTTTTCTATCTTTGTGATCGATTTAGCATCTAGATCAAGTCTAGTTTGGATTGCATTGTCTAATTTTCACCTGTTCATGTGAAATTTTTATTTTAGTTAAAGTTTAGTTCGGGTTTGTATTCGTACTGGTGTCTAGATCGATTCTATACATTTAGTGTTTTTTATTGTAATTGTTTGACTGTAATTTGTTCGAAATCAGTTCCTGAGCGAATCTACAAAATTTCAAGTCAATTGGAGAAGTGTTGAATCGATTTTAGAGTGAAAATCGAGTTTTTGGAACTGTGCAAGTCAAGAACTCGCAAGATCCAAAGAACTCGTAAACCAAGAACACACAAGGACCAAGAACTCGCAGAATCAAGAATTCACAAAGGTTTAATCTTGTGTTTACAGGCAAGAACTCGCAAACAGATTCTTACGAGAAGTAGAAACTCGCACAACACTAGGTGCGAGTTTGTACTGTTTACTCTCTTCATTGTGCGCGAAGTGATCTCTGCGAGAAGTATAAGTCTGCACGTTTGCGTTTTGCTCGAAGTATCCTTGTTCAAAATATTCTAAGTCCAAAACTCGGAAGCCCTGTTCTTGCGCGTTTACATTTAGCGAGTTTCAAGCTTTCAAAAATTATTCGAAGTCTCGAACTCGCAAGTTTTTGCGCGAAGTTACAGAACTCGCACAATGTTGTGTGCGAGATCTAAGAACTAGCATAAGTCTTCTGCGCGAACCTTGGTTCACACAAGCTTTGTTGTGCGCGAAGCTGAAACTCGCACAACTCTTTGTGCGAGAAGTGCAGTTCACGAAGTCTTAGGTGTGCATGTTTCTTAAACTCGCACATAGGTTCTTGCTCGAAGTGTTTCTTTTCAGTGTTATGCGCGTTTTGTACTTAGTGAATTTTTGTGATTTTTCTGAAATTTAACTGAGTTTGATTTTTGTAGATCCAGTTTGTTTTCTGAATTTTGACGATCACAGTAAGCAGTGTATATCAAAGATGACTTCCAAAGACGCTCTCTCCATCGGTACAGACGGAAAGCCTCCTGTTCTATTCAAGGGCGAATTCGAACAGTGGAAGGATCGTTTTCTCGACTTCGTCGACCAACATGCAAATGCTCAAAACATTTTGATATCCATTACTGAAGGTCCTATGATACCACCCATTGTCGAAATACCTGATGATGAATCTTCAGACAGGGAAGATGGAGACGAGGACAGAGTGAGAAAAATGAGAACTGTTCCGAAGGAATTTGCACAATATTCTGATGAGCAGAAAAGTCGGTTCAAATCTGATAAACAAGCCAGATCTCTTCTACTTCAGAGTATCCCGAATGAGATATATATTAATATCGACAGCTACAAAGCGAATGCGAAAAAAATGTGGGATCAGTTACAGAAGATGATGATGGGCTCTAAAGTTAGCAACCAGATTAAAGTGGCTAACTGTATCAACAGCTACGAGGAGTTTAAGGCCAAGGACAATGAAAGGCTTAAGGAAACGTATGAGAGATTCGTGCTTCTTCTGAATGAACTTTCAAAGAACAAAGTCAAGAAGAAGCAGATCGAGAACAATGTCAAATTTCTAAGCATTCTGCAGCCGGAATGGAAGAAGCATACTCGTAGAATGAAACAGATGAAGGATCTAAGTGATATTGCACTACACGAGGTTTATGAGACACTGAGACAGAATGAAGAATAGGTCGAAGAGAAAAGGGCTGAGTTGAAGAAAATTGAGAAAGTGTCAGATCCCATTGCCTTAGTAGCTGGTGAGAAAGAGAAGGAAAAGAAAGAAAAGAAGAAAAAGAAGAAGATTGTGATTCCCAGTTCTGATTCTGAGTCAGAATCTGAAAGTGACGACGGGGAGAAATTCTACAAGAAACCGGGTTCGAACTCACAAAGGTACTCTTCGTCTAGTTCAAAGAATCATGAACATCGGGAAAGAATATAAGGTAAAAGATTTGAGGAGAAACGGTATGTGGAAAGAAAACCGGAAGAAAGAAAGAAGTTTGTGAATGAATATGCTGGTGCTGAAAAGAAGACAGATGACCTCACAAAGTGCTACAATTGTGGTATGGTCGGTCACTACGCCAAGGACTGTCGGAAGCCAAAAGTTAGAAACTCAGAGTATTATAAGAACAAGATGCTCTTGGCTAAACAACAAGAGGTTGGCCAGGCATTGATGGCTGAAGATGAGTTCTGGATAGACTATTCAGATGAGGAGGAAAGAGAGGAGACAGCACACATGTGCTTGATGGGCAACACTGTGAAATATGATGACAGTGATGAAGAGACAGCTGATGAGGTACTTAATATTTCCAAATCTGGTTTTATGACCAAAATGGAAGTGTTGGATCAAATAATTGTATTCAAGATTAAAGTTAAATTAGAGGGTCTAAACCGTATTTGTTTAAACTGTAATATGTTAATAGTTATTTGTAAATGGGCCTTAAGTCTATCAAGCCCATGAGGCTTAAGTATTTAAAGTTTTAGTTATTTAGGTTTTAGGGTGAATCCTCACAATTACAATAATTATCATATAGTGAGGTAGCCGTAATTCTCTGTATTCAAGGGTATCAAGAACACACAAGGTTTAACTGTTTATTCAAGGGATTGGTATGTTATTCTTAATATTTATCTCTTGATTATTATTGTGTTATGTGATTGTTAATCAACTAGATTAAACTGGGATAACAAGTGGTATCAGAGCCAAAAGAATCAATTTTTTTTTGATTTTACTATTCATCGAAGTTACTATTCATCGACCATTGTTCATCGAATTTTTTTTTTCTGTTCATCAGATTTCATGTGAGTTTATTTTTAAGATTGATCTGACTTGGTGTGTTTTGCGTTATTGAACACTATTTGATTGATTAATTGCTTTTAGAAAGTATCAAATGATTGAATTTGTGATTTTGAGTTTTCTGGGTTCAAAGAGGAGTCGACACTGTGTTCTTTAAATTGAATGCATGAAAGTTGATTTTAATATTTGTTATTGAATGGGTTGTGTTCGATACATGTTTCTGAGTACAGTACTTTGATTTTGGCATCCGATTGTGAGTCTGTATTGATTTTTGGGTTGATTCTTGCTTCTGTTTATCGAGTTTTGGGTTGATTCAAGAACATACCGGTCGAACAATATATCGGTCTAGGACACTATCGGTCCATACCTTTGTATCGGTCAAAGCTTATACCGGTCTATCACACTACCGGCCGAGTTCACCATATCGGTCTAGTCCATTACCGGTCGAATACCCTTTACCGATCCTTAGCAATATCGGTCTATCACTATACCGGTCGAAAGGTATATCGGTCCATTTTGGTTCCGGTCTAAGCACATTCCTGGTCGAACTCTTTTACCGGTCCAGTACAATACCGGTCGAATACCCAATACCGGTCGACCGAATAATATCGGTCAAACACCTTGTATCGGTCAAAGACCAATACCGGTCAAAGCAATCTATCGGTCGTGCAATATCCCGGTCCAAGCAGGTTCCCGGTCGAACATAATACCGGTCTTTACAAGTTACCGGTCGAACTCCCACTTTGTGCAACGGTCGTGTCACGCAAACCTCCACTTTGCACTACCCAAGTGATGCACAAACCTTCACTTTGCGCGACCCAAGTGACGCGCAAACCTCACTTTGCGCAAGTACTGTTCATGTGAGTACTATTCATTGTTCACTGTTCATTTTTGCGAAATTTATTTTTCGTCAGATTCTCACAGTTTGGTTTGCTCAGTATTATTTGTGCTTTATTCTGATTGAAAGGACTGCATTTAATTATTTTCGGGAATTTATTTTCCTGAAAATTTTTTAGTGTAGTTTTATTTTGATTCTAACGATCTCATCTAGTTGGTTGTCTTGGTACAGATAAGTTTAATTACTAACCATACAGCTAAGATGTCGAACCAATTTCTCTCGATGGGCTCTCAGGTCAAACCTCCTGTCCTCATGGCTAATGAGTATCAGCAATGGAAGACCAGAATGATCCAGTTTCTAAATCACAAGAACAGAGAGTTCATGAAAGCAATCATTGATGGTCCACAAACTCCAATGATCACAGTCAAGGGTCAAGCTGCTACAGATTCCTCTCCAGAAATCCTTGACGGAGAGGTTCCTAAACCTTATGAGTTCTTCATTGAAAAGTAGAAAGAACAGTATAAGATAGAAGAAGAGGCTCTAATCTATCTAACAATGACAATTCCAAACGACATCTACAATCGTGTCGACAGTCAGAGCACTGCTAAAGCCATCTGGGATGAACTAGAAAAGCAGTTTGAAGGAAGTGAAGCCTCTATCCAAGCTAAGCAGAATCTATGCATAAATGCTTACGAGGGACTTCATGCAAAAGAAGGAGAGCTACTACTAGATACCTACAACAAGTATAACATCATTCTCAATGACTTGCGGAGGAACATTATCGCTAAATCTGCTTCTGAGATAAATTACAAGTTTATCAAGAATCTGAATCCAGAATGGAATAACTTTTCCATCAACCTCCAGATGTCCAAGAATATGGCTCAAGAAAATGTCACTGATATCTTCTCTACTCTTGCTCAACATGAGTATGAGGTGAGATATATCAATAACGACTCTACTAATCTGAAGGACTCCGTGGCTCTCATAGCGGGCAATGGTTCTGTATCCTCTGCAAGGTCAAAGAAAAAGGTTTCTCAAGCTCTAGTTACCGAAGTTACTTACTCTGACTCTGCTTCAAGCGATGAAGAACTGGAAATTGATTCAGATCCAGATATTCAGAAGTTATCTGAGGACTTAGCTCTAATCACACGAAGATTCAAGAAGAGCTTTGTCAAGAAAAGATTCTACTCAAAGCCAAAGTATGATGGATACAAGAAAGAGAAGTCTGAAATGCAATACAAGCCGAGGCATGGAAGGAGAGAGGAAGGACGAGAAGACAGGAAGGAAGATAGGAGAGAAGGAAAGAGAGAGGAGAAGCGAGAAGAACGAAAGGATGAACCAGGAAGATGCTACAACTGTGGCAAATTTGGGCACTTCTCAAGAGACTGCAAGTTCAAGAAGGTAAAGAACTCAGAGAACTACGCAAGAAAGTCACTCATTGCCAAGAAAGCTGAAGAAGGAAAAGTGCTAATGGCTGAAGAAGAAAACTGCCTGTTCCAAAGTTCCGATGACGAGGAGAAAGCGTACTTCACCCAAGTATCCTATATGGCAAAGCTGGATGGTGATGGTGAAGACTCTGAGACACAATCCGAACATGCAAACTCTGAGGTAAGTGACAATTCTGAACTTATTGAATCTTTAATGGCCCAAATACATGGTATGAAAGATGAATTTGCTTTACTGAAAGGTAAACTTAGCTCTGCACATCAATCTGTCTTAAGCTTTCGTGATGAAAATGCTATTTTAAAAGTTGTTGTGGAAGAAAAAGAAAAGGAAAAGGATGATTTAAAAGCTGAAAAAGAAAGATAAAATATTTGGTTTAGAAACGAATCTTGTGAATCTTAATGCTGAAAAGGGTGAGTTTCAAATAAAATTTGATGTTTGTTATAAAGAAAGAAATGAAGCTTTCACCAAAATCAAGCTGATGAACCAAGATCACAAGATCGTAGAGAGAGAATCTAGAGAGAGAAAGTACGCTTCAATGCAACAGTGAAAGTATTCAAATAGTGTACGGTTCCTTTTCAAAACAAACAAGCCAAGGGGACTTTTATACCCCAAGGCACTAACAAAACAAATAACACTACTGAAAGCAGTAAAATAAATACAATGATTACTATAAAATCAGATCTAACAATCTCCCCCTTAGTAATCATTGGCGCTGAGGTCTTCAAAAACAATCTTCAAAAACAGCATTGACCATCTAGACGACTTTGAAAGATCATTGACGTTCTTCTCGTTGACGTAGTCTGTTCAGCCCAACTAACACTTCCAAACGTCGCAGAGTTGAACGGAGATTCAGTCTGTCTTGAATAGTGTCCAAAGATCTACGGATCAGACGAATTTCATCGTTTTCAAACCTATATGACTCTCTTCTTGTTTCCAAAAACTTTCTTCTAGCCTCTTGCAAACGATGCTCCAACTTAACTTTGATCACCTTTAGAGTTCCATCAGAGTAATATCCAACTTCATCAAATCGTAGAAAGCATTTTTCACTTGAGTTGTTCTTGTATACTATTCCGTATGGATCTTCGATAATGGTGAAAAACGGATATGATTCTAGATTCTGCAAACTCCGGTTGGGTCTTTCCAGATTAACCACAGGCTGAAAACTTCCGACGGCCATCTGAAAGTCAAAAACACGATAAAATCGGATCTGTCGTCGAATGAATCGTTTAAGAACATAAAGAGTTTGAGAAACATCCTGAGTTCGGTGATAAAGATTCCTGAAGTGATCATATAGGAATTCAACATCATCTATTGAAAGATCAACGAAATCTGCCTCTGAAAAGATGTATCGCTTGCAGTCTCTTCTTTCCACTTCAAGATTTGGATACCAAATATTCATAAACTTACAAATAGTGACACTGAGAACTCGAACTATTAGATGAGAAGAAGTAACAGTGTTATTCCTTCTGCGCTGGCATTTGATAAAAGTTAAGTATTCATGCTGATAAGCTTCTGATTCTTTCTCTACTCCAAGAATGGCATATAAATTGAGTGTCCTTTTTCGAGAAACAAAGATGTTGCTTTAGATATCTTCCAGAAAAGCAGTTCTGAGTCTAGAAGCCATATATCTTTGCTGTAGATTTCGCTGCCTTTGCTGTCTAGTTAAAGCTTCTCCTTCTTCTAGAAGAGATGGAGGAATTACTGGTTCAGAAGAAGGAATAACTACTTGAGCTCTAGACGACTCACCAACTTCAAATGCACTTGATGGAATATTGGTTGTCGGAGCAGAACTAGTTACTGGAGTAGACGAAGGTTGATCAACTTCTGGAATCTCACCTTGACTCGGAAGATCAGCATATAATAATTCAGCCTCTTTTGTATCTGTTGCATCCATGAAAACAGAATCATCCTCTGTATCAGATAAGATGATGATATTGTTGCAATCTTCTTCTTTAACATGAGCAACTTTCTCAAATCTAACTTCTTCATCATCATCTGAATTTATCTCAATAAAGTTTGCGAAGAAAGATCTCATGTCATTTGCTGCTTCTGATTCTTCAACTTCATTAGCTCTACCTGATACATCTGGATCCACATAAACTACAATTGGCATATTATTAAAATTTGCTTCAGACAAATTAAATTCATTATTCAAAGCAGTTACATCAGCATTGTCAATCATGACATCCATTAAGTCTTGGATACTGCAATCTTGAACTGTATCAGCAGTCTTTTCTCTATCTCCAGCCACTTCTTCTTGAACAACTTCTCGAGCTTCAGAAGACCCTTCTGTTCTTTGTCTCTTTGCCATCTCCCCCTCATGGCCTTGATGATCGGGATCATCTTGGTCATGTCTTCGTTTAAGAGACGGACCGGCCTCAGTTCTGCAGCTTTGTTCATGAATGTCAAGCCTGGAAGATAAATCAGAGAAAGTTTGAGATATAAACAATTTGAGATCAGCAAAACTTGATTGAACTTCCGATCTGAATGCTTGAAACTCAGTAGATGAAACATAGATTCTGTCAGATTCAGATGAAGAAACTGGAGGCGGCGTAGGTTGGAAGTTCCGAAGCAGAGAAATAAGATCTTGATCCTGATGTTCTGGTGGCGACATAGAAAGAAGTCGAGCATAGAGCAACTCTGTCAACTCTGTAATAGGAAGATCTGATACTGGAGTGCTAGAAGAAGACACAGGTATATGAGTAGATGAAGAAATTCCAGCTGACTGTGTAAACAACGGAGGTACAGGAATAGACATGATCGCTGGAACAGAAGATTGAACAGCAGAAGACGGATCTCTTAGAACAACCCTAGATGAGCGTCTGAACGGAATCTCTGTAGGAATCACTGAAATATCAATCTCAGGCATCTTCCCTTTGAATAAAGCTTTTAACTTCAGAATCGGTGCTTCCTTTTCAGCATCCATTCTCTCCGATAACTGCCGAATAACATCATTCAAAGTAGAGAATTTGTCAGTTGAAACTCGAGCTTGATCAGAAGTAAGCTCAACAGTTGATGAAGTAGACTGAATAACTGCAAGTGTAGTTGCTTGAGCTTGACTTTGAACCGATGTTGCGGCTTGATCAAAAGCTGTATCCAATTCATCTACTTGAAGATGTGCAACTGAAGGATTAACTGGAACTGAATCATCATCAGAGATAACTTCTGTTGAAATAACCACTTCCGGAGTTCTTACTTTCCGTTCATACAGTTTCATGTTCGATTGATCAGCATCATCATCAACATCATCTGAATCACTAGTCGTATTTTCACCATCATCAGAAAACTCAGCATTTGTCTCATCATCATCAGCAACTCCAGTTTCATCAGGATTAACATCTTTTCTAACATCAGTAGTTGCTTCAGCTTGAGTAGCAACATCTTGTGGTGTTGCAGAAAAATCAACATATGTCTCTATTACCTGAGTATTTGCTTCAACTTGCTCTTCATGAGTAGTACCAGCTGGAGTGCCATGAGAAGGTTCTTCCTGTTCAGCCTCTTCAAAGTCATTTTCTAAACAACAATCAATGACACTGGGATCGGTCATGTCAGCATAATTGGCAATAAGACCATAAGCAATGGTCATAGAAAATGTGAAGGACTTCTTCTGTTTCTGAAGGAAAAGCATCTCAGTATCCGGAACTTGCGGCCAAGATAATCTTTGTGGAATTGTCGGATTGCTTCGAAACATGCTTCTAACAATCAGCTTGAGAAACCTGATAAAAGGAATGAACTTTCGTCGCTTGTTGGTTAACTTGTCTTGCACTATTTCAGATAGCTCGGTACAGAAAATAATCGTGTAGTCGACATGCAGGTCATAGACTACTGCATGGAACAGTCGAAGATAGTGAAGACTAGAACTATCCGTGCCGGTATGTTTAGACGTTAGGCACCTGTTGATGACAGAAAATAAAGAATACCAGACAGGAGGAAGATTAGACTTGTCAAAGTCTACAATCCTGTTCAGTGGACCAACATAGCCTAGTCGTTTGATGCCTTCAAACACTTCTTCTTCAGATGGAAACTGATCATATGTTGTCCGTCCATGTCTAGAATTAGGCTCAGAAAGCTCAAGAATCAACCTTAACCGCTTGTAAGACAGATATGAATCAAATTGATCAATTTGAAGATCAAATCAATGAGGACGTGCCAGTTCATTCTTTGTGATGGTGTGCCAGACTTGCTGAACGTAGACTTCCGGAACATCGGCAACTGAACATAGAGCTTGAGAGAGCGGATGTCCACGAAGAATAGTGCGTATGACAGGATGAATCTTGATGCGATCAAAGTCAACAAAGTAGTTGTTATGCTTATAAGGCATGTACATGACGTTCGGGAACACATCATTTGGATTTCGCCTTGATATGGAAAAATCAGCCCCAACAGATGGAACAGACGGCATAGGTGTATCATGAGATGCCTGATCAGTCGGATCCTGAAGAATGACATTCTCATCTTGAATCATTGGATCAGTATTTGTTTGAGAAGTCATGATAACCTGAAAGAAAAACACAGAAAAACATTTAAAAGAAAACACTAAAAATATTCCAAGTATGAAAAGCGGGTCCTGAAGGAAACGCATATGAGGGAATGCGTGTCCTAAAGGGAACACATATGAGAGAATGCATGTTATGAAGGAAACGCATTTCATACTAAGAATCAACGAAACACAACTATGTGTGTCACTAAGGATACGCACAAAAGACTATGCGTGTTCTTAGTGATACGAAAACTACACAAAGCAAAACAAAACAAACTAGAAGAATACGGGTCTCGGGTGAACTTGACTATGCGGGTCACAAGTGAAACGCATAATTGACTATGCGGGTCACAAGTGAAACGCATACTTGAGTATGCGGGTCACAAGTGAAACGCATACTTGAGTATGCGGGTCACAAGTGAAACGCATAGTTCACTTATACATGAACCAAAACCCTAGAAAAGCGGCTGTTCGAACCCGAAATCCACAAAAAACTAAAATTAAAAGCACAAAACACGAAATTAAAGTAAAAGAAAACATACCTGATAGTCGATTATAAGGTCTAAACACAACCCAATACGCAAATCGATCTAAATCAACTTGAATCTGAGTTTTAGAAATCGATGAACAGTGAAATAATCGCATATCAGTTTAAAACGCACAATAATAGAAACCAAGAAACAAATCAAAACAGAGTAATAAAACAATAATCGAACTACAAACATAGAATTAAAAACAAAAACATACCTGATCTTTCCAAAATTACAATCTGAGATGAATTGTAAAGATCGCAGGAAGAACAATACTCAGAGATAATGGAGGGAAGAAGAATAGTCAAAATAAGTTCAAAAAGAATAAAGAAAAGAAAAGACACTATTACTTCTATATATATTCTAAAAGAAAAATACTTAAAAAAAATAACTACAAAAAAAAATAATACCTGAAAAGCCCCCATTACTCCCCCTACACAAATGCACAAAATTTAACAAATTAGTTTAGCATTTGCATAGTAATTTCAGAAAAACTTACCTTATGAATTTATGATCAGCACAGGAAGAATTAATCAGTAATATTCACTCCCCCTCAAAAACAGAATATTCTCATAAATAGAAACCAGATATACACTCCCCCTTGAAAAATGCACAGACCATATGACTAAAGCACAAACAACAAACATAAAGACATCAATATTAAAGATGATCATATTGAATATAAATTTTGTAACAACTGAATATATAAACTTTCAAATACTAAACAAATTAAAGTCTACTCAGTAGAATATCCAGATTTATCAATCAGTTGAAATCAAACGGGAGTTGTTGGATACAAAAACATGTTTCATTATATTTCAAGTTAAGACATGCTCAGATTCAAACACTTACAGGTATCTATTCAGTGTGGTTGCATGCGATCTATGATTAGCTTCAAGAAAAATGTAATTCTAAACATAAAATGAAGAACTTTGCGTGTACAGACACTAAGTCATCAAGAATTAAGATTTTCACAAATTACAGGTTTATCGCAGCTCAAAATATATCACCAAGTATCAAGAGATGTGTGCTCATTGGCATCTTTTAGCTATGTGCACATTGGCATCTTCACATGAGTGTGCTCTTTCGCATCTTTTAAGCTTTGTGCTCTTTGGCATCTTTTAATCAAAGAGTTCATTAAGTAAAGAACAAACCGTAAACGTAACTTTCTATCTGACCCTATTGCAGGATTTGGGTCAGCCGCTCCCAGACCAGTTGGCCTTAGGGGACTAGGTGTCAAGCACCCCTTTGAACTTACTTTCCCAGATCAGAAAGGCTACATCGACATATCCTAAACCCATTCATACCAGTAGAACATGACTTTCAATCAGATTCTATTACAGGATTTATGTTCGATCACTCCCAGATCAATTGACCTTAGAGGACCAGATGTCAAGCATCCCTCGGAACTTACTTTCCCAAACCAGAAAGGTCACAGGTACAAACTTTTAAACTCAAGGATTTCTATATTTTAAATGCTTAAAAATAAAATCATCTCAATAACTCAGATCTATATCGAATAGCTTAGCCCATATTTTCATTATGATCTACAATTTTGATCACTTAGGTTGTTCAAGCAAAGTAAACCATAATTATGCCGACTCACATATCTTTAAAGCAGAATCTAAAGCGTCAGACATGTTGCTGACTTTTCGATGTTTGAAAGATTTGAACGTTGAACATATAAAACTTAAAATATTAACAAGGCGACTTGTAAAAGATCCTAGACACACATTTTATTCAACTGAAAGAAAATCTGAAATATTAAACTTTATAGAATAAAATTTGTAAAGATTTAAACTTTTAAATTCAAGATGCCTAGTTTTGAAAGCAAAAAGTTAAAGCGTTTTTCATCTAAAGCTTTCGTAAATATATCAGCAAGTTGATATTCAGTTGGTACAGAATATAATTCAATAATACCTTCTTCCACGTGATGCTTTATAAAATGATATCTCATGTCTATGTGCTTGGTCTTGGTATGCTGGACAGGGTTGACTGATATCGCAATTGCGGACTTGCTGTCACAATATATTGGCACAGTCTTGTATAGCATCCCGTAATCGCGAAGTTGCGTTTTCATCCAAAGCACTTGAGCACAGCAACTAGCTGCAGCGACGTATTCAGCTTTGGCTGTTGATATTGAAACGCAATTTTGCTTTTTCGACGCCCAGCTTATCAGTATGTCACCCAAAAACTGGAGATGACCAGAAGTGCTTTTCCTGTCCATTTGATTACCACCATAATCTGCATCAGAATAAGCAATTAAACTATAGTCAGAACTTTTAGGATACCATAATCCTAAATAAGGAGTTCCTTTAATATATCTAAAAATGCGTTTGACTGCTAAAAGATGAGATTCTTTTGGTTTTGCTTGAAAACGAGTACACAGACACGTTGAAAACATTATGTCCGGGCGACTGGCAGTAAGATACATCAGTGATCCGATCATCCCTCTGTATGTCTTTTGATCCACAGCTTTTCCATCTGGATCCAGTCCGAGTTTGGCACCGTGAGCCGTAGGCGTACCGATTGAGGTAGACTTGTCCATTTTAAATTTCTTCAAAATGTCAAAGACATACTTTGACTGATTGATGAATATTCCATCTGGAATCTGCTTCACTTGTAAGCCGAGAAAGAAATTTATTTCTCCCATCATGCTCATCTGAAATCTAGAGGTCATTAAATCAGAAAACCAATTACACAGAGATTTGTTAGTCGCACCGAAAATAATATCATCTACGTATATTTGTACTAAGCATATATCAAGATTAGTTCTATTAATGAAAAGAGTAGTATCGATCGAGCCTTTGGTGAAGTCGGATTTGACCAAGAAAGCTGACAACTCGTCATACCATGCCCGTGGAGCTTGTTTCAGACCATACAAGGCTTTATCGAGAAAATAAACATAATCAGGATGATCTTTGTCAACAAATACCTCTGGCTGAGATACATATACTTCTTCTTTCAATTTGCCATTGAGAAATGTTGTCTTGACATCCATTTGATATACAGTGAAGTTGCGGTAAGCAGCGAAGGCCAGAAACATCCGAATAGCTTACAATCTGGCGACAGGTGCAAATGTTTCATCATAGTCAATACCTTCTTCTTGTCGATATCCTTTGGCTACTAACCTTTCTTTGTTCCGAACGACGATACCATCTTTGTCCTTTTTATTCTTGAATATCCACTTTGTACCAATGATGCTTTTACCCTTTGGCCGTGGTACAAGTCTCCACACTTTGAGCGCGTCAAACTGATTGAGCTACTCTTGCATTGCTAAAATCCAGTCTGGATTTTCCAACGCTTCAGAAACTTTGTTAGGTTCAATTTTGCTTAGAAAACAAGTGTACAAACATTCGTTGGAAGAAGCTGCTCTGGAGGGAGTAGAAACACTTGCTTGAGGATCTCCAATAATTTGATGGATTGGATGAGATCTTGTCCATTTTGTTGTATGAGGGAGAGGATCAATAACTTCTTGAACCACTTGTATTTGTTGAGGAGGATCTTCTAATGGAATAATGTCAGAAGATGATACAGATAAGGTTTCAACTGGAGGAGGAGGTATTTCCATGACATCAGATTCAAGCTCTTGTTGACCAGACGTAGCTTGTGCTTCTTGTTGAACATTTTCTTCTGGAAAAACTTCATCTTCTACAGATTCCTCATGGACAGTTTCAGCAGTTTGTGGTTCAGAGATGACTTGATCAAGATGATGTTCAGATGATATGTCTTGAATTTCAGGAAATACTGAAGCAACATCAGATTCAGAGGTTGGTGCAGCGGAATTAGGATTAGATGCACTCACAGATTTCTGATTCAAGACATTTGACACATTATCAGTGTTTGATTTAGGAACATCATCATAAAAAATTTCAAACAAAAAATCAAGATCAGAAAGATTAGACAGAGAAGTAGAAGGATCCTGATTTGTCGACTGAAGTGCAGGTTCTGAACTAATTTGTTCAGAAGCTGAGTTTCCAGTAATATCGGGTTCTGAACTGTGTTGTCCAGAAGCCAAATCTGCAGCTTCATCAATTTTGACATTCATTGACTCTATCACTTTTCTTGCAGAGAGGAGAAAAACTCTATAAGCCGTAGAGTTAGAAGAATAGCCTAGAAAAACACCTTCATCTGCCTTTGGACTAAATTTGATGTTGGGTTTAATACCATTCATCAATTCATATGGAGTCTTATTGAACCGACGGTGTAGAATTGATTTGTTTTGAGTATGACATGCAGTTTATATGGCTTCAGCCCAGTGAGACAATGGAAGACCTGAATAAGCAAGCATAGATCTGGCAGCTTCCACAAGCGTTCTGTTTCTTCTTTCAACAACTCCATTCTGTTGCGGTATTCTTGCAGCAGAAAACTGTTGTTGTATACCTTGATCATCATAAAATGCTTGAAGAGTTGAATTCTTGAATTCTGTGCCATTATCTGATCTTACAACTTTGACGTGCTTTTGCTTATTTGTCTGAATAGTTTTGATGAGGTTGATGAGAATTTCGGGTGTCTCGTCTTTAGATTTGAGAAATTTCACCCATCTATATCTGGAGTAATCATCAACAACAACCAAAACATACTTCTTCTTCCCTATACTCTTTATCTTCATTAGACCGCACAAATCAACATGAATTAGATCTAGAACGTCTACAGTGAAGTGTTCAGGCTTTGGCTTATGAGAAGCTTTCTTCATCTTTCCTTTCTCGCAGTCCTGACAGATATGGTCTTTCTAGAAACGGAGGATTGGAAGACCTCTCACTGAATCATTCTTGACCAAGCGATCCATATATTTGAAATTGAGATGAGCTAGTCGACGGTGCCACAACCAACTTTCATGAATAGAGGCTTTTGATAGAAGACAAATGTCTGATGGAACCTTTACTTCGGAAAGATTAATGGTATAAAGATTTGATCTTCTCTTTCCAACAAGCAAATCCATGCCACTATTATTTTTTACAACAACTCTTTTAGACTTGAAACTGAATTCAAGATCTTTATCACGATGCTGAATAGATTGTGACTTAATCCTTCGACATAACTTACTCTTTTGACAGTTATGTTACCTTGAATAAGATCTCCATAACCAAGAATGGGAGTTGTCTCGCAGTTTCCAAATTTGACACGACCACAACATTTTTCTTTAAAATTTGAAAGTAGAGATTTGTTGCCAGTCATGTGTTTGGAACACCCCGAATCCAGATACCATAAATGATTTAGCTGCACAATCAATAATTACTGAGATTTAGGTACCCATATAAATATGGGTCCCTTCTTGTTAGTCCTTTCCTTTTTCTTTTTCAAACATTTATTTTTCCAAAACATCTGAGATTGATCAAATAAAGCATGAACATCATCACATATTATAGAAGAAACACAATCATCAGAATCAGAATCAGAACTAGAAAGACAATATGAGATATTCTTTGAAATTTGAAACATTTGCTCAACATAATATTTTGTAGATTTGTTACAAAAGGCAAATGAGTCTTGTTTACAAAGAAAATCTACACATTTATTCTCTACAGAAACAATTTCTTCAGATCTCTGTTTCTTTTTCCAAACAGACTTCACAGACTTCTTCAAAGGCCTATCTGAAATAGATGAATCAGAAAAATTAGAATTTTCAGAAATATCAAACTCTTTCTTCTTTTTCTTCTTTGACCTTCTTCTTTTACGCTTTGTTTTATAGAAATGATCATTTAGCATAAAAGTGTCATCAACAATTTTAGATAAAATATTTGATTTAGAAGAGGAAGTTTTATCAATAAAATCAAACTGATCAGTTAGATTATTTGGATAAACCTCAGAGCAAGAAACATCAGATGAACACAAGTTGATGGAAGATTTGATAATACCATAACTATTTTCTTTAAAATTCGCTGTCATAAAAGAAAAAATGACATCGTTTTCAATTTTTCTCAAAATCTCTTGTTCTTCCAATTGTTCTTCTAGATCAAAGATTTGACATTCTAAGACTAAAGGAGGTATATATCTCTTAGTATCATAAGAAACTGGAGATATTTTGTCCTTATTAGGATTAGCTTCATTTAAATCAAAGAAGTCATTCGATCTAGAAGATTTAGTAGAAGAAACAATGTTTAACTTTTGTCTTTTCTTCTTTATTTTTTCAGGAAAATACTTTGCATTTTCTTGAGTGTAAACGAAAGGAACTTCCATTCTCTTGTTGTTTATCCGTTTCTTATCTTCCTCAATAGTAGTCTCTTTAGCACTTGTCCAAAAAGGTTTGTATTGAGAACCATATTTTGAAAGACCAAGACAGTCGTAATCATAAAAATTGGGAATCTCAATATTAGCTTTCTTTAAAAACTGAGGATTTTTAAATCCAAGACCCCAATTTTCTTTTAACGACTCATAGCTCATTGGTTTATGCATATGAATTGTTTGTTCAGTTTGATTTTGTTTATATAACTTTTCTTCTAATTCAAATATTTTATCCGAAAACTCTTGATTTAAAATTGACAAAACAGAAAAAGAATCATGAGAAGTCTGTTTTTCAATTTCTAACTCTTCTATTCTTTCTTGAAATTTCTCTTTTGTAAATTTTAAAATAGCTTTTTCATCTCTCAGAGAAATCTTCAACTTTTCAATTTGAACATACTTTTCTTGATTTTCGCGTTTTTCGGATATAAGCTTTGAACGAAAGTCATGTAAAGCATTTGTGATGACATTCATTTGCGAAGAAATAAAATTAAAATCAAACTCAGATGGTACCTTAGATTCATCGGTTGAAGTCTCCTCATCCTCATCATCACTGTTGTCGTCTCCAATAAAACACATGGCTGCAGTCTCGACATTATCAGCTTCGTTATCTGAGTGATCCAACCAATATTCCTCTTCAGCCAGCAAAATTGTTCCACTTGCTTTCTTCTCAGCCAAAGCTAATTTCTTCTTATAAAAATCCACATCTTTAACAATCTTCATTCTGCATTCCTTTGAAATATGCCCGGGTTTGCCACAGTTGTAGCAAGTCACAGCCTTTTTCTCTTCTTTCTTTGGTTCAGCTGCTGTACCAGGCTCATATTTGGGAAAGAAAGGCTTTGATGTAGAACCGGGTGCTACCTTCTTTGAACCAGAAGAGAAACGAAGATTGTTTGAGCCTGACCGTTTCTGATATTTCTTTTGATAATGCTGACTTAGAAGAATCATGGCTTTTTCCAATGCTTCGCCATCGTCATCTGTTGACCCATCGTAAGCAGACTCAGTCAAGGCTTACTCAGCCATTTGGCTAGCTAAAAGAGCGATTGGATCCATAGTCTTTGGCTTCTGCTTATCCATCTTAGCTTTCTTCTTCATTACCATGGCTTCATCAGACATCAGAATTTCAAACATTTCCTGAATGGGCATTTTGGAAATTCTGGGATCATTCCTCATTCGATGACAGGATTTTTCCCATTCAGGTTTGAGTGCATTAAGAAACTTCAGGTTTGTCTCCAGCTCATTCTTTATTACCTTGATCTTATACAGATCATTAATAACAGTCCAGGACCTGTCAAAGACACTTTTCAGACTTTCCCCATCCTTTGCTTTGAACTCTTCAAAATTCTTCATGTACCTTGTCTGACGAAGCTGGGTAGACATAGCAGTACGAAGCATGATTTTCTCCAGTTGTGTCCACATCAGCATAGGATTGTGTTTGAAACAATCGATTATGTTATAGATGGAATTTGGTAGAGCAAGAATCAAATTCAACCTGGCCTGATTGTCAGCTTGATATCTCAGAAGTTCATCAGCCTCATATTCTATCAGTGCTTTTTCTACATTAGTAGCTGGAGTGTTTCCAACAGCTGGTATCACTTTCCTTGGTTTGACCATGGGACCTTCAGTTAAAGCTTTCATCATATTTTCCCCATTAGATTTCCTTTCGATGAAATTAATAAACCGATCCTGCTTTGTTCAAATTCGTTCTCATTTATCAGCACAGGTGGGCGAGTATCAGACCCCAATGACATCATGAGGTCGTTCTTGTACAGTTGAGCTTGAAGAGACATTTTGAAGAAATCTGGAATTCAGAAAAATGACCATGTCTTGAAGACCCACACAACTAAGAAATGCGTGTTCAGAGACAAAAACTGTTCGGGTCCTTGATGATACGCACACTCAAGGAATGCGTATCCTGAGAAATGCTTGTTGAGAGAAATGCGTGTTGAGAGAAATGCGAGTCTAGAAAGTCACTGGATGCTTTCCTTAGAGATGTGTGTCCAAGAGAAATGCGCGTCCAAGAGAAATGCGTATCCTGAGGGGCACGCACTTGAAGTTGTGCGTGTTCAGAGTGACCCGCACTTTGAAGAAATGCGTATTAAGGAAGACACGCACTTGAAGAAATGCGTGTTAAGGCAGACACGCACTTGAAGAAATGCGTGTTAAGGCAGACACGCACTTGAAGAAATGCGTATCCAAAAGAGAATAACCTGAGAAAAACACTAACACTCAAAAGTTAGTTACACACGATTTTATGAACAACATGTATACTAATAAGATGAATAACCCGCATGAATCTTGAATAACCCCCATACTTCAAAAACTTATAATATGCAAACTAGTATGAATGACACGCACAACATATATGAATGACACAACATATATGAATGACACGCATATCAGGATGAATGACACGCATTCTAACATGAATGACACGCATTCTAACATGAATGACACGCATTTTAACACTCGACTATAATTCTGCTAATTCGATCATAATAATGAAATTAAACCCAAACAACTTGCACAAAATTTATCGAAAACATGTTTTTAATACATTTCAATTGATAATTTCGATCAAAACACTCTGAAACTCAAAATTCAAAACGAACAGAACAACAGAACTCGTCTTTTTCAGAATGTATTCAAACTCAAAATTGAAACACCAAATCACGTTTTTATGCAAATCAACAAGAAACAGAATAGATCGACTAACTAAAACGCATCTAAAATCATCAAAATCAATGCAATTCGATCACAAAACAGACTGAAATTGGTGAAAATCCAGAAAACGAGATTTTTCTTGAAAAAACAACAAAAATCAATCAAATTTTCGAATTAACCAACCAAAACAGAAACAATTATACACTAATCTCAATCCTCTCAAGATCTTGGAGGCTCTGATACCAATTGATGAACCAAGATCACAAGATCGTAGAGAGAGAATCTAGAGAGAGAAAGTATGCTTCAATGCAACAGTGAAAGTATTCAAACAGTGTACGGTTCCTTTTCAAAACAAACAAGCCAAGGGGACTTAAATACCCCAAGGCACTAATAAAACAGATAACACTACTGAAAGCAGTAAAATAAATACAATGATTACTATAAAATCAGATCTAACACAAGCAACTGGAGGATATTAATATGAAACGAGGTCAGACTGAGCAAACATTAAATCTGTTGACCAATAAACTCTAAGACGAAAGGTTTTATAAACTAAAACCAGGTTTGGGTGTGCCAACTAACGAAATTTTGAAAAAGGCACCGGAGCACCTATATAACTTTGATAAATTTGGCTCCGCAATAAGACCCATTCTTGACATTCGTGCGACTTTTGTTGAAGCGAGTTCTCCTAAACCTTCTAAAGAGACCAAAGGTCGAGAAGAAATGGGAAAGAACAAGTCTGGTGATACTGATTCTCAAAATCTTTTTAAATCAGTTGGTTTTACATATGGTGATTTAAATAAAAGCTATGAGACTCGAAAGATCGAATTTACTGAGTTTGAATCACTATTTACCACACCTTTCAAAGAATCAGTAAGCACCAACACTGATCTACCTGAGACTGCATGCAAATATGATGAGTATGAATCGGATGTTGCTCCATCTACTATGCCATCAGTCTCAAGTCCCATTGCTTCTAAACATTTAATTGTTGAAGAGGTTGAAGAAGAAAATGCTATCACGAGTGAATCTTGTGTTCAAAATGTTAAAAAGGAGTTTATTGAGTCCATGACTGAAGAGATATTCTCTGAAATGATGAATGCTTCAGACTCTGATCCTGTTTCTGATTTAAAGGTGTCAAATTATGTGAATGATCATACATCTAAATTGATGAAGCAAATTGATATGTTGCAACAGTCTCTTGATGAGGTTGAAGATGAAAATCTTGATCTCAATTATAAACTTGAAAAATCTTTAAAAGAAAATCAAGAGCTTTGCACAGAGATCAATGAGTTGAAAATTAATTTATTTAAAAATGCTTCAAATGATAAACAGATGTTCAATGATCCAAGCTGGAAGGTAAGAACCAATCCAGAATTTGATGCTCCTGCAAAACCTTCAGTTGTTTACTCTAATTGTCCTGAATATCCTCCTAGTATTTTTGAGAAGGGAGAGACTTCAAATAGCTCGAGAAAAGAACCACCCTCTAAGTTAGAGACTAACAAGGTTCCTGTTTCTATTTCAGATATAAAAGGAAATGGAGTTGGGAGGAGTAAGAAGAATAAAGACAATTGTTTGAATAAGAATGATAGGTTATCTAGTGAAACTTTTGCTTCAAATAGTTGTACTTCAGACAATGTTATTTTGAAAAGTAATTCTTTTGATGAACATGAATGTAAGATTTGTTCTGATAAATCTAAGTTTATGAATTTTGCTCGAAAGAATCTATATTGCAAACACTGCTGGGATAACTCATTCAAATACTACTCCCCTCCAAAGTCCAAACAAAGTAAGAGAACAGCTAAACTGACTCTTAAGTCTAATTCTAATTCTAATTCTTCTGCACAACCCAAAGTGTTTCGAGCTAAGTTTGCCAATCCCACTTCTAAAAAGCACTTTCAGGAATTAAATGTTAAGATGGTTTGGAAATGGATTCCAAAACCCCGTTATGAATGGAGAGTGAAAGTTAAACCAGCTGATATTCCTGAGTTGCTTGATGCTAACCGCGAATGACCCATCCTGATATGGGTGCATAAGCAAAACTAATTGTCTCTTTTGCAGGCCTGTCGATTGTGGGTAATAGATTCCGAATGTTCACGCCACATGAAAGGATTCAAGCACCTCTTGCATAACTATGTGGAGGAGCCTGCCAGAGCAGTTAGATTTGCCAATTCTGAAGCCGAAGGCCACGTCAGAGGATATGGAATGCTCGACAATGGTATTGTGAAGATTCAAAAAGTGCTATATGTTGAAGGACTTGATCACAACCTGTTTAGTACCAGTCACTTATGTGACATGAAATATCAAGTCCGCTTCACAACCACTCATTGCTATCTAGAGGATCCCGATGGTTACGAAATCTTCAAAGCTGAGCGCCATGAAAATATATACTATGTAGATTTTCCTACACTGTCTGCCACATGTACAGTATGTCTACTAGCCAAAGCTTCTAAAGCACAATCGTGGACGTGGCATCGATGCTTGTCTCATCAGAATTTCCGATCTATAGCGAAGCTACAAAGACAGGGTCTGGTCAAAGGTCTACCAGAAATGAGGTTTGAGAAAGACTCACTGTGTTCTGCATGTGAGATGGGCAAAATAAAGCGAAGCTCCTTCAAGTCTAAAGCTGAATCATCGACCTAATCTGTACTGGAACTTCTTCATATGGATCTTTGTGGCCCAATGCGAACAGCATCTATCAACAGCAAGAAGTACGTTTTAGTAATGATAGATGACTATTCAAGGTATACATGGCTCGAGTTTCTTCGCAACAAGTCAGATGCACCAGAGTTGAATATCGCTTTTATCAAGCCCATCCAAGTACGTCTTCAATTGCTAGTTCGAACCATTCACAGCGATAATGGCACGGAGTTCAAGAATGACACCCTGAAGAGTTATCTAACTTCTGTGGGAATTTCACATAATTTCTCTGCAGCCTACACTCCACAGCAAAACGACATTGTTGAACGGAAGAATCACACTCTTGTTGAAGCAACTCGTACTATGCTTGCTTACTCGGATCTACCCATGTACCTTTGGGCCGAGGCAGTCGCTACAACATGTTTTACTCAGAACTGTACCATTGTGGTCAATCGATTTAATAAAACTGCATATGAGTTAATCAACAATCGTACACCTAACATCAAATTCCTTCGTGTTTTCGGTTGCAGGTGCTACATTCTTAAAGAGCGTCAAGGATTATCAAAATTTGATAAGAAAGCGGATGAAGGATATCTCGTTGGATACTCTCTGACATCTAAATCTTATCGAATTTACATTATTCGAACTAAGACGGTTGTTGAGAACATGAATGTCTCCTTTGATGAGAATTCTACAAGGACTTCTGGACACAACAGTTCAGAACTCGGTCGTAAAGACAAAGCTTCTGTTCAATCGAGAATAGAACCAGCCTCTAAAGGATCCACCTCTTCTAACTCTAACTCTACTTCATCTGAGTTAGATCTATTGTTTATTGATGCCTTTGATGATATATGTGCAAATTTTAAAGAAAGGCATATCAACATCGATAACAAGTGGTACAGGCTCGGAGGTCCCTACTATATCTGAAGACATATCTGGACCGTCCGAAGAAGAAGTCACTGAAACTTCATCTCCATAAGGTACAACTCAACCATTAGTTTCTGACTCTACTAATGCTGAATCTACCTCTATAGATAGTTCTTCTGGAAACAAAGTCCCCAGTACTTCAACTGCTAGCCCAAAATCTTCAGTATCAGAAAAAAACAGTACAAGATGTCCCGAGTACATCTATGGAGCTACTTGTTGTGCAAGATGAAAATGATGCGTCTAATACGCAACAGCAAGTTGAATCCTTACCAAGTACACATTGTTGGACTAAGGATCATCCCATGGACAACGTGATAGGTGATGTACAATCCGGTGTCACGACAAGATCCGCATCAACCAACTTCTACATGTTTTCAAGCTTCCTTAGTTCCTTAGAACCAAAGAAAGCATATGAAGCTCTACGTGATCCCTTCTGGATTTCTGCTATGCAAGACGAGCTTCTATAATTCGAAAGGAACAAGGTATGGCGCTTGGTCCCACTACCTAAAGGTAAATCTGTTATAGGAATAAAGTGGGTTTTCAGAAACAAGAAAGACGAAGTCGGAGTAGTTGTGAGAAACAAAGCTCGTTTGGTCGCCAAAAGGGTATTGTCAACAAGAGGGCATTGACTATGACGAAACATTCTCCCCGGTTGCAAGGATCGAAGCCATCGGAATCTTTCTAGCATATGCAGCGCACAAAAACTTTACTGTCTATCAAATGGACGTAAAGTCGGCTTTTCTGAACGACGTTCTGCATGAGGAGGTCTACGTGGATCAACCTGAAGGTTTCGTTGATATTCATCACCCTGGTCAAGTCTATGTTTTAGACAAAGCACTGTATGGTCTTAAACAAGCACTGCGAACCTGGTATGAAACTCTCACTAAATTTCTACTTGCTTCTGGTTTCAAGAAAGGTACACTTGATACTACCTTATTTCTTAAAAGGCAAGGTGAGGATTTTATTCTCATTCAGATTTATGTTGACGACATAATATTTGGGTCGACAAATCAGAAATTTTGTAAGAACTTTTCAAAGATAATGGAAACAAAGTTTGAAATGTCGATGATGGGTGAAATGAATTTCTTTCTTGGTTTATAAGTTAAGCAATTACCCGACGACATATTTATAAATCAAGCTAAATACATAAAGGATATTTTGAAAAAGTTCAATATGCCAGATAGCTCAGTCATGAAAACACCAATGGCTACTGGTACACTCTTCGACGTAGATCCCTCCGGGAAACCTGTTGATCAAAAGGTGTATCGTAGCATGACTGGTTCTTTACTTTATCTGACTTCCAGTCGCCCAGATATAATGTTTGCCACATGCTTTTGTGTGAGATATCAGTCTAATCCTAAAGAGTTGCATCTAACTGTTGTTAAGCGAATCCTTAGATATCTCAAAGGTTCTCCTAATCTAGGTCTTTGGTATCCGAAGGATTCTCGTTTTGAATTAACTGCCTTTACAGATGATGATCATGCAGGATGTAAGCTAGACCGGAAAAGCACCTCTGGGTCATGTCAATTTATCGGTGACAAACTTGTAAGTTGGACTTCAAAGAAACAAAACTGTGTTTCAACATCCACTGTCGAGGCTGAATATGTAGCTGCTGCTAGCTGCTGTTCTCAAGTCCTCTGGATGAAAACACAGTTAAGGGAATTTGGATACACCTACAATCGTGTTCCTATTTATTGTGATTCCAAGAGCGCAATTGCGATAACTGCTAACCCGATACAACATTCAATGACCAAGCATATCGATGTACGCTATCACTTCATCAAGGATCATGTAGAAAAAGATGACATTGAAATGCATTTTGTTCAAACTGACTTCCAGTTAGCTGATCTTTTCACCAAGCCGTTGGATGAAAAGCGATTCCACTTTCTAATCAGCAAACTTGGTATGTTGAACATGTCTTAAGACCTTACTCATGATTTAAGGGGGAGTATTCTAAATCCTAATCTTGTGTTTTATTCTTCAACTATTGCTAACAAGAGAGGAATCATTTTCACCAATGATTACCAATTTTCTTTTATTTATGCAGGTTTGTTCAAGTGACAATGGCTTCTAATCACATCATATTAGAACCCGCACTTCTTCAAAAAAAAAAATCTTCAGTTGAGGGGGAGCTTAATCTCATAAAAGCTTCATTGTATAAGAGTTTACTTGAAATACTCCTTAGAGCTTAAATTATCAAACTCTTTTTAGTTTGAGGGGAGAATTGCCTCGTCAAACATAGCTGTTTTGACTTCTCCGATTTTTATTCTTCATGTAACAGTATTCCTTTGTGCTTTCATGTACAAAAGGTTGTTGAACAACAAGTTCTTTTTAGGAAAATACATGGGATTCAGTGTGAGAACTTAACAGAACTTCCATTTATTCACGATAACCAGTGTTTCCTACCCAGGAAGTATTCCCTGAGTGATTGAGGGGAGAAGGGTCAAAAGAATTGAGTGATGGTGTGTGAAGAGGTAAAATGGAAAAGAGAGATTGGTTAGACATAGGTTTTAAAAGAAAGAGGGTGAGAGAACAGAGTAAAAGAATATTAGACTCTGCACCAAACTTCTTTCTGAGCCGGGCAGCCACATAATCTGATTGGTTCACATTCTTTGGTGACCATCATTGAAAAAGACAACTAGCCCATGCCATCTCTTGCATACAACCCCACCAGCTACTCATTCTTTTCTCAAAAAGAGAATGTTTCACATTTTCTGGGGAAGCAACACATATACTATTGGTTCTTCATTTGGAAGATACTAATATTGAAAAAGAAGGAAAGTTGCCCCACCTTCGAACCCTTTTTCATGCACATTGAGTCTTTGTATAATTTGTTGCTGTCTCAACAAGTTTACATATTTTAAGCCTAAAATGAAAAGCAATCATTTGTGCTTAATTTTTTCATACACATGCACATGCACACAGAAATTTCATTTTTGTCAGAACGTTCATAGATAACCATGTGTTATTCGATGATTGAATGGAAGACCTGGGGAGTCTACATCAAACCAGCTCCTTATATAGTAACTTTGTGTTACTCAGTGACTTTGTGTTACTGACAGGCATTCTAACTGAGTCATTTATTGATTTAGGGTTACACCTCTTAAACTGTTTGAATTTGAAAAGATTCGAATGGTTAACACATTTTTATTTGAATCTGAAAAGATTGAAATAATCACTCTTTCCATCTGGGAAGACTGCTCTTATTTCCTTATAGGGCTCGTTACATGATGAAGACTGTGCTTACGTGATGATCATACACAAAGGGGGAGATTGTTTTGCCAAGTTTTGATGATGATGATTCTCACCACTAATCAAAAAGGGGGAGAAGATACAAAAAGGGAGAATATAATCTGAAGACCTGAAGGTTTTAAAGAATTTGAAGATTTTAAAGCTACAAGTTTCGAAGCTATCAACGTCATATCTGAAGATTTTCAAGAAAAGTGAAGACAAGTGAAGACCCGAAAACAATTGCCAATTTTTTTTTTAATCTTGAATCCAAAGGGGGAGATTGTTGGATCAAATAATTGTATTCAAGATTAAAGTTAAATTAGAGGGTCTAAACCATATTTGTTTGATAGTTAAAGGGTTTAACGTGTAATATGTTAATAGTTATTTGTAAATGGGCCTTAATTCTATCAAGCCCATAAGCCCATAAGGCTTAAGTATTTAAAGATTTAGTTATTTAGGTTTTAGGGTGAATCCTCACAATTACAATAATTATCATATAGTGAGGTAGCCGTAATTCTCTGTATTCAAGGGTATCAAGAACACACAAGGTTTAACTGTTTATTCAAGGGATTGGTATGTTATTCTTAATCTTTATCTCTTGATTATTATTGTGTTCTGTGATTATTAATCAACTAGATTAAACTGGGATAACAGGAAGCCATGATGGTCGAACTGCAAGATCTTCCAAATAAGCTGAAAAAGGAAAAGAACAGAGTTGTAAAGAAAAATCAAAAGATCTTTGACCTTAACAAAGCAGTTATTAGAAACAAAGATTTGATTGATTCTCTACGCAAATATGCTTCGGATATTAAACATGAAAAAGCTTGTTTTGAAAGTAAGATTTCTGATTTGGAATCTAAAATTTCTAAATCTGATTTAGAAAAGCAATAATGTGTTCTAAAAGCGTTTAAATTGTAGGTTGAAAACAAGAACTTAGAGAAAAAGGTAAATGGTTTGGAAGCCAAACTATATGCACAAGGTAATCACAATTCTCATAAAAGATAGGACATTTATTAAGAACTAGAGAGAGAAACTAGAGAGAGAAAGTAGATCATGAATTTTCTAATCACAAGTCTCACAAATTTAATTTTACAATACGTGCTTACCACATTACAAAACCAAAAACCCTATTTATACCCACTAACTAAACTAAAACTTAATCGTTAAGAAAACTAAACATCTTTGACTTTGACAATGACTTTGACAAAATTGACTTTTACAACATTGACTTTTCTCATTAAATCTTGGATACAATATTTAGACTTAACAATCTCCCCCTTTGTATTCAAGATTTAATAAAAATTTGACACTAGTCTTCAGCACTTGATTCTTCAGCTTTTGTCTCTAATAACTTTGAACATTGAAGCTTTAACAGTCTTCAGTCTTTCAGCCTTTGAAGAATCTTGAAAAGTCTTTTTCACTTTGTAGCTTTGAAAGTCAACATGTCTTGAACACGAATCAGAAATCTTGAAACTCCTTTGAAACTTTGAACTTTGAAACTTCTTTGAAAACTTTGTATCTTCATCTCTTGTGATCTTTGGACTGTCTTCAGAAAAACAAACTTTCACAAATCTTGATATAATATTGAATCATCTATCTTCAGAATCTTTTAAAATATTTGACAGAACATTCAGAATATCTTTACAAGTCTATCTTCACTCTGATAACTTCTTGATAGCTTATCTTCACTTTGACATCTCTTCATGACATTGAAATTGAATCATTGTAAATGTCTCCCCCTTTTTGATGATTGTGAGCATCATGATCATCAAAACATTTTCAATTTCAACACAGTCTCACCCCCTTTGTATTCAACTAACAATCTCCTCTTTCAATGATAATGTGACAGTCGTTGCCCTTTGATCTGAATGGCTGAATCATGAACTGTATATACCCGAATCTTTTCAAATTCAGATATAATGAACGTGGTAACCGTGATTCAACAAATGAAACAGTTAGGAAAGCCTCTCAGTAACACAAAGTTAATGTGTACAACTAAAACTATTTTTCTAAACACCCCTAATGAGGAAACTGATGTTAAAGAGAAGTGGGGTCTCGGTTACGAAAACCCACACTATTTTAAGAAAGCCATCAAAAAACAGCTTGCGTTATATAATTTTGATTTTCTATATGCGTCTGCTAAATATCCTTATTTGAAACCTAAATTTGTTACCAAATTACCGGATGAGGTTGAGGCAAAAGAGGATTAGAAAAGAAAGAACTTAAAGAAAATGCAACTACCATTCTGCTATCAAAAGCTGAATGATAGTTATATTTCAGAACAGCCAAATTCTCTTTCAAATGATTATTTTGAAAGCTATTCGATAAAAGAGTTGGAGGCATGTGACAACCGTCAAGATTAGTGCTCAGGTTAATTTCTAAGATAATAAAAATTAAGATTTAAGTATTTGCCACTCCTTAAATTGTATAAAATTTTTAAGATAAAAGTTTCCTAAAAATTTAGGAGGTTGCGTAGAATGCCCGGAACAGTCCAGTAACTGACCGTCACAATTCAGAAATGCCAAAAATATTGATTAAGGTCCAAAATATATAAAATTATAAAGTTATAATATTTTTAGTTGAAATACTTTCATTTTTTTTATATAAAAGTTGTTTTAAGCAAAAATTGAGAAATCGGGTATTTCGGTTCTCAAATATATCTGATATTTTAATAAAATAGACTAAGTATTTTAATTAATTTTTCTTTTCACTTTGATTAGTCATGGACACTTGTCATGACTACACTATTACTATTATTATTATTTTTATTTATTTAATAAATAAATTTTAATTAAAACCAAGTAAGAAAGGGGTTAAACCCTCATTTCTAACTCTTTATCTCCCTCTCCTCTCTTCTCCTTTCTCCAAATCGGCACACACACACACACACACTATCATCTCCAAATTTCCAGAAAATATAAGAGTTACAAAGGTTAAAATCATCTTCAAATCAAGAATTCCAAGTTTATATCATCATCTATACAAGGTACAAAACTCTAATTTCATCATTTCTTCATGTTTATTCAAGTTTGATGTTTGAACTTTATAAAAACCCTCATGCATGTGTAGAAGTAATTCATTCATGGTTTTAGAAGTGAAAAGGACATCATTGATGAATAAAACATTCATAAAGTGATGCCATAAAATGATCTTCCATGAAAAAACCAAGTTAAATAGTGAAAATTTGAGTTCTTGATTAATATGTTGATTTTATCATAAGTACAACCTTGTGTATAAAAATTTTGATGTTTTAGTTGGTTTATATTTAACATTCTAGTAATAATTTCAAGTTTAAACAAACTCTTATGATGAGATTGTTCAATCTTATGTGATTAAGAGTCTTGAAAATTGATAAGTGATGAAAATCACTTACTTAGGTGTTTTTGGTTTCATGCAACTCACTTTGGATGAAATATTTGTAGTTTTATATGTGTTCAAAAGGTTTTCATCTCAAGACTATGATATGATTGATTATGGTGTGATAACATATGGTTATTTCATTAAACCAATTGTAAAATGATCACCATTTCAAAATTTTATAATCTTAACTTTCTGCAGATTTGCTGTCCAGAAAATGGACCTACTTCCAACATGCATAAATCATGTTCTACATGTCAAAATTTGGGCTTTTTGCTTATAGACTTTAATTTAGAGTGTTAGATTTCTAGAAAGTCCGAAAACACTAATTTTGGAGATGATTTGAGCACTTAAATGGATTTTACAAGAAAATGGTGCAATCTGTCCAGTGAAGACAGATTCAAACACCTATCTTGTGGAGGCCATAACTTCCTCATTCTTATCCCAAATTAAGTGAATCTTTTTCCAAATGATAGGATTTGGAGTTAGGTTTACATCCATATAAGGATTATTGGCTAATTCAAAGAATTGATACCCCAAAAGTATGCTATAAGTGAGGTATGTCACTGATCCAGAAATCAGTGACACACTGTTTTGTGGAAATTATTTCAGGTATCAAAACTCATCCAAAAATTATGAAAAAGTACAGATTTACTCTTTACACACTATAGTATTACCACAAAAATTTTGGTGAATTCATTCCTTTGGGAAGATATGTTTCTATAGTGGTTTTTTTAACTAAAATTTTGGACAGCTTCTGCTGAATTTTCAGAAAAGTGATTATAATGAGTTCTAAAATAGTGTTAAGGCATAATAAGTCTATAATTGATCTAAATATGGTTTTGGTTATTGAAACCTACTTAATGGCATTTCATAAGTTATTGGGACGGGTCATTTGGACATAGGAACGGGTATTAATGTATTTTCTCTATGGCAACCTTCACTATAGGAAACCAAGGAAGCGGCACCTATTTTGAGCACTATCATTAAGTTTCCAAGTTCACTCTCAAGGTGAGTATTCACAGCCCCTCTTTTATCGTTTTACGTATTTTGGGGTGAAAAGCATGCTTAAGTACGATTATAATGATTCATGAGTTAATTGAAATGTTTTGCACTGTTAAGTCGCCAAGGCTTGTTTTCAAGCATTTTAAAAAGTAAGATGTATGACGCTAAATAGTTGGTATGTTGAGTATTTAAGAGTTAGTCCCCAGACGACACTACTATTAACCCAGAAAATTGGGCCTATAGTATTAGTGGATAGCGCTATTTGGGCTTGACCAACCCCACTTCTTACAGTTGACGAGCTAGGAGTGCACTATACTAGAGAAGTGATTGAACATGTGGCGCTTGAGACCACCTCTGAGTCAAGGCACACGGGGCAAAATCAAGGGTCCGGGACGGTTTAGTAGTGGCTCAACCAAGTTTAAGTTATACCGACTCAAGTCATACGTAAAGCAATACTCATGAAATTTTCAAGTTAAGCTAATGAGCACGGATATGCTCCAAGTATTTGAGCACGTATATGCTCCAAGTATTCAAGTTAAGCTTTTGAGCACGAACATGCTCCAACTATCAAATCTTGCATATAAAATGTTTTGTGCATATTTAAAACCTGTGAACTCACCAACTCTCGTAGTTGACCATATTTTTGTACATGCTTTTCAGGTAATCAAGAAGGTAAACTTTAAGGGTCGTTCTGCATAAAACATGAATATGCTTGGGGGATGTACAAACTTTTGGACAATGCTATCTTGAATTATCTCGGGATTGTAATTTCACGATAAACTTTCTACTATTAAATTTTGTAATGTATTTTTATTAAATGTATGGTGGTTGAACTTTATGCTTGTGGATTGTTTATCGGAAACTGTTATACCCCGTGTTTCCGCTTTAGCGGGGTGTGACAGATTTGGTATCAGAGCCACAGGTTATAGAGAATACCGGTTTTATACAAAACCATACACTATAACCCTATAAAAAAAAAAAATTTTATTTTATTTTACAAACGAAATTACGAACCCGAGTACATCCCTAGCATGACTAAGATGTGTCTTTCGTAATCACACCCTAACTTAGGCAAAGCTTGATCACCTTTGTTTAATTTGAGTGTGCATAATGGAGACATGGATCGGGTATGCTAAAAGTTACTAAAAATAGAAACTTTTCAATTCAAAGACATAAAGCATGTTTTGTTTGTGAGTTCGCATGACATTTTTGGTTATTAAAGGATATTATCATATGCTTAACAATTAAATTTTGTTAATTATCGCAGTCGACATGTCTCGTTCCCCACCTAGAGAGCAATCCCCTGATGAATTAGGTTATCTCACCCACATACCTGGGAGAAATTCTTCCCCTAGTGAAGAGTATGACCCTTCTGAGCATGAGTATTCCGATTCCGAGCATAGACCAGTAAGATCCGCTACGCCCACACCAGATCCGACACCATGTGCTACACCTGAGTGTGAGAAGACTCCTATACCAGCTAGAGATGAGGCAGGGCCTTCTCGGCCCAGGGGTCTGAGGTTATCACCTCCTTCACCTGCTAGGATACCAGCACTCCCACTAGCCGGCATGACTGAGGCTGAGACATATTGGGTTAGGAGTTTGTCTCGGAGTATGGAACGATTTAGGTTGCAAGTTGATTACCATGAGTATTCCATTGACTCACTTAGGGAAATGATGAGTATGACTGACAATATTACAAAAGGGATGATATCGATGATGGGATCTAGTGATGAGATGATAGGGAAGATATTTGGAGAGCTAGCGGAGACAAGAGCGATGGTGACCTGGCTGCACACTTGTTTGTCGACCGTGATGGGATTCTTGGTAGTGATTGTGGCTCTGGTGATGGTGCACTATTGGCATTTGTAGTTTGTGATTGATGCATGATTTGGGTTATTAAAAACTATATTTTGGGGCTTGTAGCCCGTGACTTTAAAACACTTGACTCATTTTGGATTGTCATATTTTGTAAATGTTTGGATGATGTATGTCTTGATAATGGATGTTTATGATATATTTTGTTATGCATGATTCTAAGTCTTTAAGAATGTATTCTTTATGATTTATTTATCGTATCATGTTTGTATGGTGGAATGGAATTTAATTAGACTTTAAAAAAAAAATTGCAATTAGAACTATGCCGCCAAGAAGGGAAGACCCCGAGATTGCTCGGCTTGTAAACGAACAAATTCTTGCAACACTCCCTGCCATAGTTAGCCAGATAGCAGCGGGATTAAATGCAAATCCACCTAACCAACCAGGAGCTGGTGTTAACGTTGAAAGAGAGTGTACATATAAGACCTTCAGGACTTGTAATCTAAAGGAATTCCATGGTACTGAAGGAGCGGTTGGATTACTGTCTTGGATAGAAGGAATGGAGTCTGTCCTTCATATCAGTAAATGTCCGGAAACTAAGAAGGTAGAATTTGCAACTTGTTTATTACAAGGGAGAGCACTGACTTGGTGGAACACCCAAGTGCAAACGAGAGGAAGAGATGCAGCAAATGGATTGACATGGGACGAGTTCAAAGAGATGATAAAAGGGGAATATTGTTCAAGGAGTGAAATGCAGAAGTTGCAGGCGGAATTCTGGGATCATGAGATGAAAGGCAATGATGTAGATACATACACGGCACGATTCAATGAGTTGGCGAAAATTGTACCACATCTGGTGACACCAGAAGAAAATCGAGTTGACAGGTACATCTGGGGATTAGCACCGGAAATTAGAGGAGATGTAACTTCGGGAAAACCGAAAACTCTTCAAGAGGCTGTGGATTTAGCAACGAAGCTCACCAATAATGCAATTCGTTCAGGACTTTTCTCTAGTGACAAAGCCAAAGGAAAGAGGAAAGTTGAAGAGGGTTTAAGGAGGCAGGATGACCGAAGGAGGGGAAAGGATCGGAGGATCATGGGTAACTATGGAGTTCAGGTGCAGGCAGCCGATAAGGGAAAAGGGACATATCCAAGATGTGACAAGTGTATTAGGCCACATGTCGGAAACTGCATTATATGTCGCAAGTGCCACCGAGGAGGTCATTACGAAAAGGATTGCAAGGCTGGAGGAAGGAGAGTTTGTTTCGAATGTGGGAGCCCGGATCATTTTAAAAACAACTGTTCCAGGGTGAATAGAAGGGCGAATGCGAATCAGATTCGGCCAGCTGGACAGAGGGATCAAAGGGGCCAAGCAAGAGGCCGAGTGTTTGAAATTGGGGCGGAAGAAGCAAGGCGGGACCCAAATGTGATTACAGGTATGTTCCTCTTAAACAATCACTCCGCATCTGTACTATTTGATTCTGGATCAGATAAAAGTTTTGTGTCGTTAAATTTTAGACCGAAAGTTAATCAAATGACACAAAAATTAAAAGAAGACTATGTCATTGAGTTTGCTAATGGACAAGAAATTAGGGTCAAAGATGTACTTCCAAATTGTACTCTAAGTTTAGCTGAAAAGGATTTCAAAATAGATTTGATCCCAATAAAGATAGGTAGCTTTGATATAGTCGTGGGCATGGATTGGTTGTCAAAGAACCACGCGGAGATAAGTTGTTCCGAGAAGATTCTCTGAATCCCGTTACCGGGAGGAGAAGTACTTAAAGTACCTGGAGAAAAATCTAAGAGAAAACTGAAGATGGTGTCTTGTATGAAAATGCGGAAGTACCTGAGGAAAGAATGTGACGCATTTCTGGCGCATGTAATAAGTAAAGAACCTAAGGAGAAGCGTTTGCAAGATATTCCGGTAGTCCAAGAATTTCCTGAAGTATTTCCCGAGGAGTTACCTGGATTACCTCCACCAAGACAAGTCGAATTCCGTATCGATTTGGTTCCAGGAGCTGCACCAGTGGCCAAGGCACCGTACCGTTTGGCACCTTCTGAGATGCAAGAACTGTCAGAACAACTGCAAGAACTACTCGACAAGGGATTTATTAGGCCTAGCTCTTCGCCTTGGGGAGCACCAGGTGTTTTTGTTAAAAAGAAGGACGGGACGTTCCGAATGTGTATTGATTATAGGGAACTCAATAAGCTGACTTTAAAGAATAGATACCCACTTCCCCGAATCGACGATTTATTTGATCAATTGCAAGGCGCATCGTACTTTTCAAAGATTGACTTACGGTCCGGATATCATCAAATGAGAGTTCGTGAAGAAGACATCGACAAAACGGCGTTTAGAACTCGTTATGGTCACTATGAATTTCTAGTTATGCCCTTCGGACTGACAAACGCTCCAGCAGTTTTCATGGACTTGATGAACAGAGTCTGCCGACCATACTTGGACAAGTTCGTGATCGTGTTTATAGATGACATTCTGATTTATTCGCGAAGCAAGGAGGACCACGAACGACACCTGAAGTTGATATTGGAATTGCTTAAGGAACAGGAATTGTACGCCAAGTTCTCCAAGTGTGAATTTTGGCTTCGAGAAGTACATTTTCTGGGTCATGTGGTTAATAAGAAAGGGATTCATGTTGATCCAGCAAAGGTTGAGGCCATTAAAAAGTGGGAAACTCCTAAGACACCGACGGAAATTCGTCAATTTCTTGGTCTGGCAGGTTATTATCGACAATTTATCGAAATTTTTTCCAAGATTGCTCAACCACTCACGTCGCTAACCCAAAAAGATAAGAAGTTTGATTGGGGAGAAAAACAGGAGGAGGCATTTCAAACGCTGAAGCATAAGTTATGCAACGCTCCAATTCTAGCGTTACCAGAAGGTACAGAAAATTTTATGGTATATTGCGATGCATCACATCAAGGTTTGGGATGTGTATTGATGCAAAGAGATAAAGTTATAGCTTATGCCTCAAGATAACTTAAAGTTCATGAAAAGAATTATACCACTCATGATTTGGAGCTAGGAGCAGTGGTATTCGCTTTAAAGATTTGGAGGCATTATCTTTATGGTACCAAGTGTATCATTTACACTGATCGCAAAAGCCTGTACATATCTTTGATCAGAAAATGTTAAATATGAGACAACGAAGATGGGTGGAACTACTCAGTGACTACGATTGCGAGATAAAGTATCATCCCGGAAAAGCCAACGTAGTAGCAGACGCATTGAGTAGGAAGGAGAAGGTAAAACCAACAAGAGTACGAGCTATGGGAATGTTGGTACAAACGAGCCTCAAAACACAAATCTGTGAAGCTCAAAAAGAGGCACTGAAGGGGGAGAATCTAAAGAATGAAGTACTTCATCAGTCAGAAAAAGAATTTGAAACCCGATCAGATGGGGTACAATATTTCAAGAATAAGGTCTGGATACCAAAAGTGGAAGGTCTACGGATGTCAATCATGGAAGAAGCGCACCAATCGAAGTATTCGATTCACCCGGGAGCCGACAAAATGTATAAGGAGCTAAAGGAATATTATTGGTGGCCGGGAATGAAGAAGGACATTGCTGAATTCGTGGGTAAATGTTTGACTTGTGCTAAAGTCAAAGTAGAGCATCAAAAGCCATCTGGACTTTTGCAACAACCGGAGATACCTCAATGGAAATGGGATCAAGTATCCATGGATTTCATCACAAAGTTACCTAGAACAGGAAGAGGTAATGATGCAATTTGGGTTATTGTGGATAGACTTACAAAATCTGCGCATTTTCTTCCCATCCGAGAGGATTTCAAAATGGAATGATTGGCACAAGTATACATTGATGAAATTGTCTCTCGTCATGGAGTACCACTATCCATTATTTCAGACCGAGACAGTCGTTTCACCTCTCGGTTTTGGCAAGCATTTCAGAAAGCTCTGGGCACTAGGTTGGATTTGAGCACTGCTTATCATCCCCAAACAGATGGTCAATCTGAAAGAACCATTCAGACTCTGGAAGACATGTTACGCGCTTGTGCTATAGACTTCGGAGGTAGCTGGGATAAGCACTTACCATTGATTGAATTTTCTTATAACAACAGCTACCATACCAGTATTCAATGCGCGCCATATGAAGCCCTTTATGGACGTAAGTGTCGATCTCCACTTAGTTGGGTGGAAATTGGTGACAGTCAATTGTTTGGGCCTGATATTATACGGGAGACTACCGACAAAATATCGACCATACAAGACAGGCTTAAAGCTGCAAGAGATCGACAGAAAAGCTATGCAGATAATCGCAGAAAACCCTTAGAATTCCAAAAGGATGACAAGGTTCTTCTGAAAGTGTCTCCATGGAAAGGAGTTGTGAGATTTGGAAAAAAAGGTAAATTAAGCCCAAGATTCATTGGTCCATATGAAGTATTAGAAAGAATTGGACCCGTAGCTTATAAGCTTAAGTTGCCACAAGAGTTGAGTGCCATTCATGACACATTCCACGTGTCAAATTTAAAGAAGTGTATAACTGACAAGATGGCGATTGTACCCCCAGATGAAATCTTAGTGGACGAACGGCTTATTTTCAGAGAAGAGCCGGTTGAAATTTTGGGTCGTGAAGTTAAGCGACTAAGGAGAAGTAAAATTCCTATTTTAAAAGTTCGTTGGAAGTCGCGTCACGGACCTGAATTTACGTGGGAAAGAGAAGATTTTATGAAGCGCAAGTATCCTCATTTGTTTAATCAAGAGGCGGTCCGGAAGTGACAAACTTTAAAATTTCGGGACGAAATTTCTCGAAGTAGGGGAGACTGTGACAACCGTCAAGATTAGTGCTCAGGTTAATTTCTAAGATAATAAAAATTAAGATTTAAGTATTTGCCACTCCTTAAATTGTATAAAATTTTTAAGATAAAAGTTTCCTAAAAATTTAGGAGGTTGCGTAGAATGCCCGGAACAGTCCAGTAACTGACCGTCACAATTCAGAAATGCCAAAAATATTGATTAAGGTCCAAAATATATAAAATTATAAAGTTATAATATTTTTAGTTGAAATACTTTCATTTTTTTTACATAAAAGTTGTTTTAAGCAAAAATTGAGAAATCGGGTATTTCGGTTCTCAAATATATCTGATATTTTAATAAAATAGACTAAGTATTTTAATTAATTTTTCTTTTCACTTTGATTAGTCATGGACACTTGTCATGACTACACTATTACTATTATTATTATTTTTATTTATTTAATAAATAAATTTTAATTAAAACCAAGTAAGAAAGGGGTTAAACCCTCATTTCTAACTCTTTATCTCCCTCTCCTCTCTTCTCCTTTCTCCAAATCGGCACACACACACACACACACTATCATCTCCAAATTTCCAGAAAATATAAGAGTTACAAAGGTTAAAATCATCTTCAAATCAAGAATTCCAAGTTTATATCATCATCTATACAAGGTACAAAACTCTAATTTCATCATTTCTTCATGTTTATTCAAGTTTGATGTTTGAACTTTATAAAAACCCTCATGCATGTGTAGAAGTAATTCATTCATGGTTTTAGAAGTGAAAAGGACATCATTGATGAATAAAACATTCATAAAGTGATGCCATAAAATGATCTTCCATGAAAAAACCAAGTTAAATAGTGAAAATTTGAGTTCTTGATTAATATGTTGATTTTATCATAAGTACAACCTTGTGTATAAAAATTTTGATGTTTTAGTTGGTTTATATTTAACATTCTAGTAATAATTTCAAGTTTAAACAAACTCTTATGATGAGATTGTTCAATCTTATGTGATTAAGAGTCTTGAAAATTGATAAGTGATGAAAATCACTTACTTAGGTGTTTTTGGTTTCATGCAACTCACTTTGGATGAAATATTTGTAGTTTTATATGTGTTCAAAAGGTTTTCATCTCAAGACTATGATATGATTGATTATGGTGTGATAACATATGGTTATTTCATTAAACCAATTGTAAAATGATCACCATTTCAAAATTTTATAATCTTAACTTTCTGCAGATTTGCTGTCCAGAAAATGGACCTACTTCCAACATGCATAAATCATGTTCTACATGTCAAAATTTGGGCTTTTTGCTTATAGACTTTAATTTAGAGTGTTAGCTTTCTAGAAAGTCCGAAAACACTAATTTTGGAGATGATTTGAGCACTTAAATGGATTTTACAAGAAAATGGTGCAATCTGTCCAGTGAAGACAGATTCAAACACCTATCTTGTGGAGGCCATAACTTCCTCATTCTTATCCCAAATTAAGTGAATCTTTTTCCAAATGATAGGATTTTGAGTTAGGTTTACATCCATATAAGGATTATTGGCTAATTCAAAGAATTGATACCCCAAAAGCATGCTATAAGTGAGGTATGTCACTGATCCAGAAATCAGTGACACACTGTTTTGTGGAAATTATTTCAGGTATCAAAACTCATCCAAAAATTATGAAAAAGTACAGATTTACTCTTTACACACTATAGTATTACCACAAAAATTTTGGTGAATTCATTCCTTTGGGAAGATATGTTTCTATAGTGGTTTTGTTAACTAAAATTTTGGACAGCTTCTGCTGAATTTTCAGAAAAGTGATTATAATGAGTTCTAAAATAGTGTTAAGGCATAATAAGTCTATAATTGATCTAAATATGGTTTTGGTTATTGAAACCTACTTAATGGCATTTCATAAGTTATTGGGACGGGTCATTTGGACATAGGAACGGGTATTAATGTATTTTCTCTATGGCAACCTTCACTATAGGAAACCAAGGAAGCGGCACCTATTTTGAGCACTATCATTAAGTTTCCAAGTTCACTCTCAAGGTGAGTATTCACAGCCCCTCTTTTATCGTTTTACGTATTTTGGGGTGAAAAGCATGCTTAAGTACGATTATAATGATTCATGAGTTAATTGAAATGTTTTGCACTGTTAAGTCGCCAAGGCTTGTTTTCAACCATTTTAAAAAGTAAGATGTATGACGCTAAATAGTTGGTATGTTGAGTATTTAAGAGTTAGTCCCCAGACGACACTACTATTAACCCAGAAAATTGGGCCTATAGTATTAGTGGATAGAGCTATTTGGGCTTGACCAACCCCACTTCTTACAGCTGACGAGCTAGGAGTGCATTATACTAGAGAAGTGATTGAACATGTGGCGCTTGAGACCACCTCTGAGTCAAGGCACACGGGGCAAAATCAAGGGTCCGGGACGGTTTAGTAGTGGCTCAACCAAGTTTAAGTTATACCGACTCAAGTCATACGTAAAGCAATACTCATGAAATTTTCAAGTTAAGCTAATGAGCACGGATATGCTCCAAGTATTTGAGCACGTATATGCTCCAAGTATTCAAGTTAAGCTTTTGAGCACGAACATGCTCCAACTATCAAATCTTGCATATAAAATGTTTTGTGCATATTTAAAACCTGTGAACTCACCAACTCTCGTAGTTGACCATATTTTTGTACATGATTTTCAGGTAATCAAGAAGGTAAACTTTAAGGGTCGTTCTGCATAAAACATGAATATGCTTGGGGGATGTACAAACTTTTGGACAATGCTATCTTGAATTATCTCGGGATTGTAATTTCACGATAAACTTTCTACTATTAAATTTTGTAATGTATTTTTATTAAATGTATGGTGGTTGAACTTTATGCTTGTGGATTGTTTATCGGAAACTGTTATACCCCGTGTTTCCGCTTTAGCGGGGTGTGACAAGGCAAAACCTTTAAAAGCTAAAATTTATGTTCCTCTACTTATTTTACAAAGAAAAATAATCGAGCTTGAAAATGTTTTATCTGATGAAAGAATATTGGCTGACATTGAACGAACTGCATTTTCAACTGTTATAAAGAACACAGTTTTAAATGTTGAATCTCAAAAGTGTTCTAAATCTTCTAAAGCACCTCACACCTCTGAAGTTGATCTTGATGACTTATTTGCGTCTGTAAATGATTTTTTAAATTCTGATGAAGGGTGTCTAGATGAGATTGATATGTTTGACTTCAATGTAAAACTTCCAGATCATTCTACTTTTGTCATTAATGGTCAAGCTTTACCAAGTGTGCATGAAATAGGTGAATCATCAACTAAGTTTGGTGAATCAGTTTATGTGAATCCTGATTACTATGCAAAAGGTAAGAAGCAAAAGAAACGGCGCTCATAGAAACAGAACAACACTGGTAAGCTTACAAAAAGACAATCTCAGAAATCTGATTTTCCTTATAGATCTAAATCTTATGTTTCAGTGAAAAGTAGAAGTTCTGAAGAACGACAAGAGTGGCGACCTAAACGGAAGATTGATGAGAAAGCCAAATCATTTCCTAATACTTTTTGTAATAGATCTACTGGTAGTTCTTCTAATGTAGTTGGTAATGTTCCTTTCAATAAACAAAACCTTGTAATTCCTTACAAGCTATATTCAATAAAGCAATTACTCCGATTATCTCGATCTACTACTATGTCATCTAATTATAGACGGAATGATTTTATTTCTCACCGATTTTCTGATGATTGGTTTGGTACTTATCATGTTGGTTCTTATAAGTCTATTACATCAAAAGTTTTTCAAAAGGTCAGAGGATCCATATACAAATGGATACCAAAATCTTGTGTTAATCCGTTAGGACCCACTTTTAAATGGGTACCTAAAGTTATTCTTCCCTGATTTCTCTTATGTAGACTCGTCATATCTGGTACTTGGATAGCGGGTGATCCAAGCATATGACTGGGTAAAAGGATTTATTGTCTAATTATACAAAGATATTATGCGGGAATGTACGTTTTGGCAATGACCAGTTTTCACCGATTCTCGGCTACGGTGACGTGATACAAGATAATGTGACGATTACCAAGGTGAGTTATGTGAAAGGTTTAGGGCATAACCTATTTAGTATTGGCCAGTTCTGCGACAAATATTTAGAGGTAAATTTCAAGCCCAAGAGGTGTTCTGTACGCACTGAAGATGGCAAAGAACTCTTGGTAGGCACTAGAAAGTCCAACCTCTACACGATAAATTTGTCAAAAGTCAAGACTGACAATCAGGCTTGTCTACTATCAAAATCCTTGTTGCAATGGAGTTAGTTATGGCATCGCAGGCTATCTCACCTGAATTTTCGCTACATCAATAAATTGGTCGTGGGTAAGCTAGTCAAAGGACTTCCTGAGTTAAAGTACGAGAAAGAACACTTATGTGCAGCATGTGAAAAAGGAAAGATGAAGAGAGTCTCACACAAGCCGAAGCCTGAACAAAGTAGTAGTTCTCCACTGGAATTACTTCACATGGATCTCTGTGGTCCAATGAGAACGCAAAGCATAGGCGGCAATAAGTATGTATTAGTTATTGTGGACGATTATTCGAGATATACATGGGTCAAATTTCCGAGTTGTAAAGATGAGATGCCTGAAGTCATCATCAGTTTCTTAAAGACTACCCAAGTAAATCTTCAAAATCCAGTCAAGCTTCTGAGAACAGACAACGGCACAGAGTTTAAGAACAAAATTGTTGCAAATTATCTCAAATCGGTCGGGATAACACATCAATTCTCTGCTGCTCGAACGCCAGAACAGAATGGAGTAGTAGAACGACGAAATCGAACGCTAGTCGAGGCCGCTCGTACTATGCTGAGTCAATCCGATCTACATCTATTTCTGTGGGCAGAAGCTGTTTCGACTGCATGCTATACACACAATCAGTCCATAATACATCGTCGTTTTGGTAAAACACCTTATGCATTGATAAACAATCGTACACCTAGAATTAAACACTTTCATGTTTTTGGATGCAGGTGCTTCGAATTGAATGATAGAGAGAACTTGAACAAGTTTGGACCTAAGGATGATGAAGGCATCTTCATTGGATATTCTCAAACATCTGCTACATATCGAGTGTATTTGAAGAAATCCAAGACTGTGATAGAAAGCGTTAATGTTACATTTGATGAAGAAGTTGCTTCTGAACAATGCAGTTCAGAACCCGTACTTCAGAAGTTTTAGCTTATGGACAGATTAGTCCAAAACCTATACCTAATAAGACTAATTCGGATAAAGCATCTACTTTTATATCTCACTTATCTGAATTAGATTTATTGTTTGAATTTTTCTACGATGAGTTTCTTGGATCTAAATTTCCTAAATCTGTTTTGATTGACAGGTCTGAAGAATCAAGCTGTCAACATCCAATCACTTCAGAAGTGTTAACTGAACTCGTTCCCCCGGTTAAGACAGAAACTCAGATTCAAACAAATACTCCTTCAGTTGAAGTTGCACCTGATAATCAACAGACTGAACAAGTTGTCCCAACTAACACTTCTGTACAAGAAACTTCAACTGTACCTCCAACAAATGGTGAACAAGATGAAGCTGAAAGTGGATATCTAGATGAAAGTTATGATCAATCTACATCGAATCCACTCCCTCACGAACATAAGTGGACCAAAGAGCACCTGATAAGCCAAATCATTGGAGATATATCAAAACCGGTGCAAACTAGGTCTGCAACATTAAACATGTGTATGCATGATTCCTTTTTGAGCAAGATAGAGCCCACTCGTGTATCAGAAGCTATAGCTGACTAGGATTGGGTTACTTCAATGCAAGAGGAGTTGAACCAGTTCGAAGCTTTGAAAGTCTGGAGACTTGTACCAAGACCTGAAGGTAAATCTATAATTGGTACAAAATGGGTATTCAAAAACAGGAAGGATGAAGATGGTATCGTAATCAAAAATAAAGCATGACTTGTCGCAAAAGGCTATAGACAAGAAGAAGGCATTCATTATGATGAGACTTACGCTCCAGTAGCACGCATTGAAGCGATCAGAATGTTTCTTGCGTATGTTGCTCATAAAAACTGCCTTTCTGAACAGCATTCTTAAGGAGGAAGTTTCTATCTCACAACCTGAAGGCTTTGGGAATCCAGCCAAACCAGATCACGTCTACATCCTGGATAAAGAACTTTATGGTCTTAAACAAGCGCCTCGAGCCTGGTACGAGGTATTATCAAAGTTTTTGGTCAAGCCGGGCTTCACAAAAGGTAAAATCGATACTACCTTTTTCATTAAAAAGGAAAAAACTGATATTATTCTTATTCAGATATATGTAGATGGCATTATATTTGGTTCAACTAATCCTAAAACTGTAAGAATTTTTCAAATCTCATGGTGTCCAGATTTCAAATTAGTATGATGGGAGGGATGAACTTCTTTCTCGGATTACAAGTAAAGCAATTTTCAACGTGGATTTTAATAAATCAATCCAAGTACATTTTTGATATCCTGAGAAAATTTAAAATGGAAAATTGTAAAACAATTGGAACCCCGATGGCACCGGGAACTAAGATTGGCATGGATCCTTCGAGAAAATCTGTTGATGTTAGAACCTACAGAGGGATGATTGGTTCTTTAATGTATTTAACTTCAAGTAGGCCATATATTATGTTCTCTACGGTAGCGTTTGGTATGTAGACTGGATGGGACGGGACGGGACAGGACGGAACAGGACAGGACGGGACGAGACGAGACTAACTGTATGTCCTACGTTTAGTTTAGGTTTAAAATCATATGTTTGAAAGAGGGTAATATTGTAATTTTACATTTAGTCCTATGTTGTTCCACCTATTTTGGTGGAACTAAAAAACTGAAGTTTTATCCCATGTTGTCCCATGTGATTTTTGTCCCAGGCATACCAAACATGGGACTACTTTTTTTGTCCCATCATGTCCCACCCAGTCTGCGTACCAAACGCACCCTACATGTTTATGTGCAAGATATCAGGCTAATACAAAAGAATCTCATATGTCTGCAGTTAAACGCATATTTAGATATCTGAAGGGTACTGAAGATCTTGGTCTGTGGTATCCTAAAGACACTGGTTTTGAACTAAAGTGTACTCAGATGCAGATCATGCAGGCTGTATGTTAGACAGGAAGAGCACATCGGGTCATATTCAATTCCTTAGAGATAAACTCGTTAGTTGGGCATCAAAGAAACAACTGTGTGTTTCCACATCAACGGCTGAGGTGGAATATGTTGCTGCTTGTTAGTGCATTAATTGTATACAATATTTAATTAGGAAAGTCTTGTAAAAAGTCTTGTAATTGAATAGTCAATGGAAGTCAATGACAGTCAAAATGTGAGAAGTCAACATTAGTATTAGAGGTGTTGAAGTACTTGATAGTTTGTTCAAGTTACTTGAGAGTTTCATAGTTGGTATAAATAGGTTTAATTCTTGTAATTTTGTAAGATCTTTTCATTGTAATATCATAACATTGAAGTGTTTCCTACCCCGGAAGTTATCCTAGAGTGATTGAGGGGTGAAGGGTCATAAAATCAAAGAGTGGGGGAGATAACTCATCCGGTTGAGTTTTTCTCATTGAGTTGAGGTAAAATGTAAATGAGAGTTTGGTTAGAAGTGAGGAAAATGCTAAAAAGAAAGAGGGTGTGAGAACAGAGTTAAAAGAATATCAAAACTCTGCACCAACCACTTTCTGAGTCGGGCAGCCACAAAATCTGATTGGTCCGTGTAATACTTGTTGTAACGTTGCCCCACCTTCGCACCTCCTTCATGCACATTGAGTCCGTGTAATACTTGTTGTTGTCTCAACAGTTTACACAATTTGAGCCTTATGAAACACAATCATTGTGCTAATTTATTTCATACACAAGCACGAGCACACAGAAAATTTGTTTTTCTGTCAGAACATTCATAGATAAACCTTGTGTTTTTCAATGATTGAATGGAAGTCCTGGGGAGTCATCATCAAACAAACTCCTTAAATTGTACATTCGTTGTACACAGTAACTCCGTGTTACTGACAGGCACTTCTAACTGTTTCATTTGTTGAATCAGGGTTACCAAGTTCATTATATCTGAATTTGAAAAGATTCGGGTATATACAATTCATAATTCAGCTGTTCAGATCAAAAAGGTGAAGAATGTCAAATGTATCTCAAAGAGGGAGAATATTGGTAAAAAGGGGAGATTCAAAGAAAGTGCGGAAATTGAGAAAGTTTTGATGATTATGAGGCTCACAATCATCAAAAAGGGGGAGAAATCTACAAAGATCAATTTCAAGGAATTTCAGAGTTATAATGTCAAGCCTTGTGATGAATTTTCTGAAAACTTCAAATCAGATGAAAAGAAATCATTCCCAAATATTTCTGAAGACAAGTCAAAGTTAAGATGATTCGTGAAAGTTCGTTTTTCAAAAGACGATCAAGAGATCAGAGTGATGAAGATAAAAAGTTCAAAGATCCCTCGAAGTTTCAAAAAGTTCAAAGTTTTCAAAGAAGTTTAAAGAAGTTTCAAAGATGAAGTTTTCATAGTATTATTTCAAGACTTTAAATGATTCATTTTCAAGACTTGTTGACTTTCCAAAGATGCAAAGTGCAAAAGACTTTTCAAGATTCTTCAAAGACTGAAAGACTGAAAATTGTTAAAGCTTCAAAGTTCAAGACTGTCAAAGATAAAAGTTGAAGAATCAAGCGCTGAAGACAATTGTCAAATTTTTTTAAATCTTGAATAGAAAGGGGGAGAATGTTAGTGCATTAATTGTATACAAGGTTTAATTAGGAAAGTCTTGTAATTGAATAGTCAATGGAAGTCAATGATAGTCAAAATGTGAGAAATCAACATTAGTATTAGAGGTGTTGAAGTACTTGAGAGTTTGTTCAAGTTACCTGAGAGTTTCATAGTTGTTATAAATAGGTTTAATTCTTGTAATTTTGTAAGAGCTTTTCATTGTAATATCATAACACGATTAATACTTTCTCTCTCTAGTTCTTGACCACTGTCACATATAATCTGATTGAGATTGGTTTGATTGCTTGATTGTAATCTGGGAATTTCATTATCACTGCTGCAAGCTGCTGCTCTCAGGTGTTGTGGATGAGGACGCAACTAAGAGATTATGGCTTCAAATTTGACAAGATTTCGATATATTGTGACTCTAAGAGCGCCATTGCAATATTAGCAAATCCTATACAGCATACAAAGACAAAAAACATAGATGTTAGATATCATTTTATCAAAGACAATGTCGAAAAAGGTACAATAGAACTTTATTTTGTAAACACTGATTATCAGCCTCTCGACGAAAAAAGATTTAATTTTCTTGTCTCGAAACTTGGTATGTTAAATCTCAAGACATATTCTGTGATTACCTATTAAGTTTTTATTATTTTTATTTTTCTTCATTTCTTTATCTTTATTCTGAAAATATATCTGCATTGAAGGGTATTCAAGTTTTCAGGGGGAGTGAGAGAAGATAAAAAAAATGATCTATATCTATTTGAGGGGGAGTTAACAATTTTTGCATATGTTTAACTGATAATTTTTTTTATGATGCATATATGTAAGGGGAGTTAGAATATGAATAAGGAGTACTGAATATGATTTCTGATTATTTCAGATCAGAACTCATACATTCAATGTTTTACTGCTTTATGTCATTTTATTTTTCAATAAAGTTATGAATAAATTTTGTACTGTGACGGACTTTGTGACTGATGCAGATTGAGAGGATACTTAATGATCATATCATTATGACTTTAAGCTGACTTCATGAGATTTAAGACAGATTGAAAAGGTTTATTTCTATTCTTAATCTCATATATGGTTGAAAGAAGGACGACTTTCAATCATAGAAAATATGTTTTTAAATGTTCAAACCACTTCCCGATTCTTAAATAGATTTTCTGATTTGGAAATGTGATTTTAAATGTTTTCATGATTAATTGTGCTTAAATGTCAACAAACCGTGTGTTTCCAAAGATTAATACTTGCGTATTATCTTTTCCATATAGTATTCACACACACCGGGTTACTATTTTGTTGAATTTGTTCTTACCATGTCTGTAAATTGAAACCAATTTTCGATGGTAAGACACCCCGATTGTTATTCAACGTTTGAGCATGATTTCATTTCTAAACGTTCTTTCAAGAATGTCTATAATCTTGTTTCGTATAGGCAATATCAATTTTTGATGACCTAAGCCTTAATCTATTAATCATTTCGATATTGCTCTTTTTGATACAATGTCAGATTTTCAAACAAGCTTCTTGTATTCATTTCATTCATTCAATTATCTTGTTTGAAAAGTCTTCAATGTTTACAATGCTCAAATCTTCATGATTATATCAGCGAGCATATAGATATTTGACTTGTATTTTATATTTTGTGCTTCATTGCCAAGTTAAACCATTTTTGAGCAACATTCTGCTTATAGGAAAATACATGGGTTCATTGTGTAGGACTTAAATGAAACTTCTATTGATTCACGTTAACAAGTGCTTCCTACCCAAGAAGTTAATCCTTAGTGATCGAGTGTGAGGAGTCAAAAAGAAATGAGTGTGGGTTGTGTGAAGAGGTAAAATGAAAAAGAGAGTTTGGTTAGATGCGAACTCAATGTTTAAAAAGAAAGAGGGTGTGAGATCAGATTAAAAGAATATCAAACTCTGCACCAACTTTTTCTGAGTCGGGCAACTACATTGCTAGTGTTTCACAATTCTTCGTGAACATTATTGAAACAGACAACTAAACCATGCCAACTCTTGATCAAAACCCCACCAGCTACTCATTTTATTCTTAAAAAGAAAGTGTTTCATATTTTTTGGGGATGCAGCACATAATCTATCTGATTTTCATTTGGAAAATCTAGATATTGAAAAAGAAGGAAGTCTGCCACACCTTCGCATTCGATCATGCACAATGGAGTCTGTGTTTAACTATTGTTGTCTCAATGGTTTACACAAATTTTGAGCCTTATACAAGCAATCATCATGTGCTTATTCTTTCTAACACTTGCACGAACACATAAGGAAATTTGTTTTTCTTGTCATAACGTTCATAGAAATTCCTTTGTGGTGTTTTGATGATTGAATGGAAGACATGGGGGAGTGAACATCACTAAAGCTCCTTTCCAATGTGTATTTGTTACACATAGTGACTCCGTGTTACTGATAGACATTTTTAACTGATTCATTTGTTGATTCAGTGGTTACATTCTTATTTGTCTGGATTTGAAAAGATCTAGATAAATGCATTGTTATGAATTGACAACGAATTGAAGGCACTTGCTAAGATCAGTGGTCAGAATAGACGAAGTGATATTTCTTGTTGAAAGTTTTGATGATCAATATGCTCTAATCATCAAAAGGGGGGAGAAGAGTTCAAGAAATGTTGGTTGATAAAGAGAAAAGTTCAAGAAGTGTTTAATTCAGAAATGTTATAGATGGGGAGAAGATAAAGAAAGTTATTGGAAAGTGTTCAAGAATTGTTGGTTTTAGAAAGATAATCGAAAGCTAGAATGGATAGTTTCAAAGATTTCTGAAGATGAACTGAATTTACAGAAATTTTCTTTGAAGACATTTTGCTAAATCATTTTGAGCAAATTCTGAGGATAATTTCTTTCTGGAGTCTGAAAGAGGTTTTTATTGATCTTTGGGGGAAATTGTTATATGATTGAAGACAGATTTTTGGGAAGATTACAGATTGTTAAAGATCAAAGAAAGAAGAGATTGTTTCAAGCATAAATAGAAGACTGAAGTTCCAACGTTAAAGTTTTAAAAAGATGGAGATTACAGTTACTGAGCTTAAAGAGAGAAGATTATATTGCAAAATCTTTCTGAAGATGATCTTGTTTCCAAAGGGGGAGATTGTTAGATCATAAATATGTTGGATACAAGATCATAGAAGACTGAAGATTAAAGTCAAAGCTGAAGTCAACTCTCAAGCATCAAAGTCAAAGTCAATATAATAAGCTCAAACACTGTTTTCTTGTGCCTTTTAATCCCTATGGTACAGTTCTGAGTAAAGCATGCAATCGCAACGACTTCAGCCTAGAGATACATTGGAAGACCAGAATATGCCAGCATCGTTCTCCGAGCTTCAATGAGGGTTCGATTTTTCCTTTCGACCACGTCGTTCTGTTGAGGAGTATAGGTAGAAGAGAAGTTGTGTGAAATCCCAACTGATGTGAGATAACTCTGAAGCGTATCATTTTTAAACTTTGTGCCATTATCACTTCTCAACGTCTTAACCGGCAGTTGAAGTCAAACCTGGATCTTTTTGATGAAGGTAATGATGAGTTCTAGTGCGTCTGATTTGTTTCGCAGAAACTCTAGCCAAGTGTATCTTGAGTACTCGTCTATCATCACCAGTATGTACTTTATCCCGTTGATGGACTGAGTACGCATTGGGCCACAAAGGTCTATATGAATAAGTTCAAGAGGTGTTGAGCAAGAAAATTCGGTCTTTGCTTTATGTGAACTCGGTTTCATCTTTCCCATTTCACAAGTGGGGCAAAGAGAATCTTTCTCAAACCTAATTCTGGTAGACCTTTGATTATACCATGTCTCGCCAACTGATCTATCACATTGAAGTTCTGGTGAGACAAGCGTCGATGCCATGTCCAACTTTCAGCTTTTGATGCTTTGGCAAGTAGGCACACAGATCTAGTTACAGACAGTGTTGGAAAATTCACTGCATAAAGATTTCCATGCCGCTCTGCCCTAAAAATCTCACAACCGTCCTTGTCTTCAATAAAACAGTTGTCAACAGTAAACCGAACTTGAAATTTACTGTCACAGAATTGACTTGTGTTGAACAAATTATGATCAATTCCTTCTACATACAGTACTTTCTTGATTGTCACAATGCCGTTTTTCAATGAACCATGTCCTCTGATTATACCGTTGAGCTCAGAATTGGCAAAGTTGATCGTTCCAACAGGTTCCTCAACATAATTATGTAATAGATGCTTAAATCCTCTCATGTGTCTCGAGCATCATGAGTCTATATACCATAGATGTAAGGCCTGGAAAAAGAACAAATCACTTCTTCTTAGGTACCCATATCCAAATAGGTCCTTCTTTGTTAGCCTTATGCAATTTATTTATATCATCTACCTTAGCCTTTATTCTCCATTCATAATGAGGCTTTGGTACCCATTTCCAAATCATTTTAACATTAATCTCATGAAATTTCTTTTTGTTAGAAAGATGAGCATTCTTAGCATGAAACAGTTTACAATGTTGTGTTGAGGATTTGGAGACAGGTTTAGCTCGAGATGCCTTTTTAACAAATTTAGGCTTAGGAGGAATGGAGTGAAATGTAAAGGCATTGTCACCACAGTGTTTACATATAAAGTTCTTACAAGCAAATGTCAACAATTTTGATTTATCAAATTGAGTACAATTATTCATACAAAATTGACATTTAGAATCGTTTGAACAAGTACATGTCAGATCAGCACTAATGGTAACACTACAATCACTTTGAATATCTTTCTTTTCACTCTCATTCTTCATCCATCCTCCTTTACCATTTTTCCTTTTTAGATCTGAAATAGGAAATGAAACCTTGTTAGTTTTCTTCTTAGAAGATGATTTTTTCTTTAAAGTATTTGAAGACTCACCTTTTTCAAATATGCTCGGAAGATATTTAGGATATTCAGAATAAACAACAGAGGTTTTGGAAGTAGTAGTCTCAAACTCTGGATTTGAATGAACATTCCATTTTTGAGAGTCAAACATCTTTTTCTCATTCAAGTTTTGTTTAAACAAATCAGCTTTAAAATCATCTAACTCTTTAGAGAGTTCATTGTTTTCCTCAAAAGACTTGTCAAGTTTGAATTTGAGATCACAGTTCTCATCTTCCAACTCTTCAATTGTCTTTTGTAGGTCTTTGATTTGTTTCTCAAAATCAGATGTTTGATTAATCACAGAGTTTGAGTCTAACTTCTCAAGAATAGGAACAGGATCTGAAGCATTCATCATATTTTCAAAAATCTCCTCAGACATTTTCTTTGTAAAATCAGTTTTAATGCTAGAATTCATGACATTTGAGCACTCATCAGGCTTAATCTCTTTTGGAGATTCAGAAGTGACTGATTCAGATATTGGAGTCTGATTCTCAACATCAGTGTCTAATTCATATTCATCATACTGACATTGAGTTTCAGGTATATCTGTGTCATTGTTGGCTGATTCTGTTGGTGAAGATGTAGAAAATAAAGATTGAAAATCAACAAATTCAGGTTTTCTGGTTTTATAGCTTTTGTTCAAATCATTGTATGAAAAACCAACAGATTTAAAACTTCAATGTGAATCAACACAACTCGACGTATCGTCATCTATCACTTCTTTACCTTTTGAAGATATGTCAGACTTGAGAGTTTCGGCTATAACGAATGTTTCATGAATATTCGGGATTTTCTTTGGTTTTGACCCCAATTTATCAAAATTATACAAGTTTTCGGGGGTTTCTTTAAAACACCATTTTCTTCAAAACCCAAACCCGTCTTAGCATTATAAAATCGGACATCTTGGAGTTTGTTTGTTAGCAAATTCAATGTTTGCTCAGTCTGTCCTTGTTTTAGGCTCAAATCCTCTAGTTGTTTTATCTTGCAATATGCTTCATTTCGCTCCTGAAAGCAAGCTTCAAACTTAATCTTAAATTCACCTTTTTCAGAATTTAAATTAATGAGATTTCTTTCAAGCTCCACAATTTTAGATTTTAAAATTTTCTTTTCTTTCTTCAAGGCATCTTTTTTTGATTCCTTGTCCTCAACAACAACATTTAACAATGCGTTTTCATCATGAAAACTCATCATTAATTGTCGTTCAGTGCTAAGTTTGCCTTTTAAATTTTCAAATTATTTTTGCATGTTTTGAATCTGAGCCATGAGAGATTCAACAAGTTCAGAGTCATAGGGAGTATTTACCTCAGAGTCACAGTTAGATCGGTTAGAAGAAGCTTCTGCTTCATCATCTATCTTTGACATCATGCAGACTTGTGTAAAGTTGGCTGATCCGTCGTCTGAACTCTGAAAGAAGCAATTTTCTTCCTCAGCCATTAACTCTTTGCCTTCTTCTGCCTTCTTTGCTAATAATGATTTCTTGGCATAATACTCGGAGTTTTTTTACCATAGTTGTAACACCTGCCATATTTGGGCTCATACTTCACTTCTTTCTTCTCTTCTCTTTTCTCTTCTCTCTTCTCTCTTCTCTCTTCTCATCTCTTTTCTCTTCTCTCTTTCCTTCTTTCTTTCCATACCTCGCTTTGTACTTTTCTGATTGGTCCTTCATGTACCCTTCATACTTTGACTTGGAGAACCGTTTCTTACCAAAGCTCTTTTGGAATTGCTTGGTGATGAGGGCCAGGTTTTCAGCAAACTTTTGTATGTCATCATCAGAATGTACTTCAGTCTCATCAGATGATTCTTCAGAACTTGACTCACTTAGTTCTGTCAGGAAGGCTTTGGACTTCTTGGAGGTGTACTTGGAGGTAGAAATGGACTTAGAGCTTGATCCCTTTTTCCTTTCAGATAACAAGGCTAGTGAATCCTTGACAATCTTTTTCTCTTCGTTCAGAAGTTTCACCTCATCTTCATGCTGAGATAAAGTTGTAAAGATGTCATTCACATCCTCTTATGCCATATCTTTAGTCATGTGAATATTTATGGCATAGCTCATCCATTCGGGATTAAAGTTCTTGATGAACTTGTAATTGATTTCAGATACGGATTTGTTCATCCTGTTTCTCCTCAAGTCGTTTAAAATAACATTGAACCTTGTGTAAGTGTCCACTAGTGCTTCCCCTTCCTTGGCATGAAATCCCTCATATGCATTGATGCTTTGGTTCAACTTAGCCTGAATTGACTCTTCTGTACCTTGAAACTGTCTTTCTAGCTCATCCCACATGGCCTTTGCTGATTCTCGACTATCTACTATGTTGTAGATATCATTTGGAATGGTATCAACAGGTAGCAGCTTGACCCGGTACAGTAACAACAGGTTGAACTGGTCCTACTGTGATGGATTTCATATAGTCACGGTTCTTATGGTTTAAGAACTGAATCATCCTCCTCTTCCACTGAGAGTACTCTCCGATAGACAACACCGGAGGTTTGGATTGAGAACCCATGGAAAGTAGTTCTTTATACATGATGAGTTTATAAAATTTGCACACACATAAATTAGCTAGTATTGATCTTTTAATTCAACAAGTTGAGATAATGAAAGCAAGACTTAAAAATTTTCAGAAGCTGAAATTTCTAAAAACCCTTAAGTACATAATTCGCATGCACTAAGATCAAGTAGCAATTCGCATGAAAAATGTGATAGAATTCGTATGTCTCACATAATTCGTATAAGCAAGCTCACAATTCGCACAAGTCTATAATTCGCAGAAAAGAGATACTTAGAATCAAATAATTTGTATAAAGCCTTATACGAATTCTTCACAATTCGCACGTCTTTATTATGCGAATTACAACCTTAGAAAATTTGAAACTTAAACTTTTCGCACCAAAGGTTTTCGCACAATGAATTCGTATGGGAAGAAGATGCGAATCTTTTACTTAGAAAATTTTTGAAAAACCACAAACATTTCGCATCTCATACGAATTCTGGACTTAATAAAAATTCGAAGATTTATGCGAAATCTTTGAAAATTCGCATGAAAACTATGCGTAATCTTGGCAATTCGCACCACTCTAATATGCTAATTCTACACAATTCGCATTACACAGATGTGCGAATTTTATGCAATTCATATCAAACATATGCGAATTCTTGCCATAACTTTCAAAAATCAAATTTTTGCATAACACACTTCTGCGAATTCTTGCTTTTCGTATGAAGAGATAAACTAATTCCAGCACTTAGATGATTTTTCAAGATATTCTATGTGAATTCTACAACATATATGCGAATTCTTTACTTAATGAATTTAGATGAACTTTTATGTGAAATCTTTCTACGAATATAAGATCCTGCGAGTTCTTCGTACGAAAAGTACGGATCTTGCGAGTTCTTTGAGTTTCTGTCCTAAAAAATCAAATCTAGTCCAAAATCTAATCCAAATATGAAATCCAGAGGTTGTAACTTCACAGAATCAATCAGATTAGTACAAAGATTAATCCAATACAAAATCAAATTCAAAATCACACTCAATCATCAAAAATCATAATGAAACAGTATACAACACTCGTTCAACCAAAAATGACCAAAAATCACAAATTGACTATCAAAAATGATTTTTCTATGAAAATCAACTACACAAATATGTTCTAAGACATTTTTCAATCATAATCCAATCAAATTTTTTTCCAAAAACACATTTTCACACGAAAATTTACTCAAGAAACTCAAGAAAACTGTACGAACTCATTTTATCTCAAAACTGTTGAATTTGTGCTCTGATACCAAAGGTGATCCCAATTTACTAGCATATATCAGATATCAATTAACAAAACAATCTTTTATTGATCAAAACCACATGATTACAACGAAGTCATAGATCTAACAATGTGCCACAGATCTCACGTATGTGTGTGTTTTCAAGAGTGTAATCTCTTACCAATTCTGCGTGTTTGTATGTCTCTAAAACACAAAGAAACCTACTATTTATACTAAGTCAACCATAGTTGACTTTACAACTCAAACCCTTAAACTATACAACATTTACACAAATGACCCACTATTGTAATCTTGAATACAATATGCATCCAACATTGTCGATTATTGTTTCCATTATATTCTAAATTGTAAACGCTTATACCCTTTCCCTTTTTGGGTGATTACATTTTTATATACCCAAGTTTAAATTTACTCCAACTTTTAGGAGTGTTACAGATTGTCTCCTTGTAGAGCCTCCACTTGGCATGCTTTGAAATTTTTTATTTGACTTGACACTACATCAATTCTAGTGAGAGTCAACATGGTCCCACCCCATGACTTTTCTGGCACAAAGCATCCGCCACCACTTTAGCTTTACCATAGTGGTAGAGTAGCTCACATTCATAGTCTTTTAGCAGCTCAATCCACCTCCTTTGACGCATGTTAAGATCCTTTTGATCGAATATATGTTTGAGGCTTTTGTGGCCCGTAAACAAGGTACATTTCATTTCATACAAGTAACGTCGCCACAACTTTAAAGAAAAAACCATCGCCGCCAACTCCATGTCGTGGGTGGGGTAATTCTTCTCGTGGTCTTTTAGTTGCCACGAAGCATAAGCTTTCACCTTTTCCCATAGCAACAAAACGCGCCCAAGTACCAACTTAGAATCATCGCTAAATATCCCAAAGTCATCCGACTCGTTGGGTAGGGATAGAATTGGAGCCTCACACAATTTCTTCTTAAGAGTCCTAAAAGATTTCTCTTGTGATTCGGTCCATGAAAACTTGATATTCTTCCTTGTTAATGACGTAAGTTGTGAATCGATCTTCGAGAAATCTTGGATGAATCTTCAATAGTAACCGGCAAACCCAAAGGAACTCCTAATTTTCGTTGGTCTTGTGGGCAGTTCCCAATTCATCATCGCCTCAATCTTTGTCGGGTCCACCTTCACTCCGTCTTTAGATACTACATGCCCCAAGAACTGAACTTCTTGTAGCCAAAACTCACACTTGGAAAATTTAGTTAATAACATCTCCATTCGAAGAACTTCCCATATCTCCTGTAGGTGTCGTCGATGCTCAGTCTCATACTTTGAGTAGATCAAGATGTCTTCAATGAAGACTATTATCGACTTGTCCAAGAAAGGATGACACACGCGGTTCATCAAGTCCAAAAACACAGTGGGGGCAGTCATTAAACCAAACGGCATCACTGAAAATTCATAATGACTATATCTTGTCCGGAAAGCCGTCTTTGGAACGTCGTCTTTCTTGACCCTCACTTGGTGATCCAGACTGAAGGTAGATTTTGGAGAAACATCCCGCTCCCTGTAATTGATCGAAGAGATCATCAATACTGGGAATAAGATATTTATTCTTCACCGTGACTTTGATTAACTCGCGGTAGTCTATGCACATCCGCATAGACCCATCATTCTTCTTCACAAACAATACTGGAGCTCCCCACGGCGACGATCTTGACCATATGAATCCATTATCCAAGAGTTCTTGCAATTGAGTCATCATTTCTTGCATTTTCGTAGGAGCTAGACGGTAAGCAGCACGAGCAATTGGAGCCACTCCCGTAGTGAGATCTATGTGGAATTCCATTTGATGCTCCGGTGTCAACCTGGGTAGGTCCTCCAAGAAGACATCTGAATATTCCCATACTACCTCCACGTCTTAAATATTCTTCTTTCCAACTTCGCATCTACTACGTAATCCAAATACGAGGAATATCCATTCGCTAGGAACTTGCGAGCTTTTAGGGACAATATAATGGGATTACTTTTCTTCCCCTTCTCCCCGTAAACAGTAACTACCCCACCATCCGACAAAGGTACTTGGATCATCTTTTTAGACCAAAAGATGTCGGGCTTATGCCTTAGCAACTAATCCATACCTACCACTACCTCGAAACCACCTATAGCCATAGGTAGTAGGTTCACCTCAAAGGAGTTCCCATCAATCTCTAAGGTGCAACCATTAAAACACTCTAAAATAATTACTTGATCCCCGTTAGCTACCTCCACTATCAGTGAATCAGAAAGGACATTACTAGGAGTGATTAATTGCTTATAAAATGATCTCAACACAAAAAAAAAAAATTTGCATCCAAATCAAATAACACTCGATCAAGAAAGGAATTTACTAGGAACGTACCCGATACCACATCGGCGACCTCCCTCACCTCTTCGTCGGTCATATGCAATGCTCGGATTGGCTTTTTTGGTGGGTTCTCTGATCTCGTCGTCGTCCCAAAAGAACTTCCATGACTACCACACATCAGTTTCGGGCATTCCCTCTTCAGATGACCCCGGTTCTCGGAATTCGAAACAAACTGACCCCTGAATGAGGCAATCTCTGACAGCATGGCCCTTCTTCCCACATTTGGCATACTCGGTGGAACCCGAGTGAGGACTTGGGTTGCATGGGCCGTAGTTCTTGATTTTTCACTTGTGGCACCATCTGGACTCACGATGAGAGTCTCCAAATCTTCCTCCCAAAATAAGCTTAGACTGATGAACCGGCCCGATGGCCTTTCCCACTTCCTCTTCTCGATAACTTGCCATCTCTCTTCTTTACCTTGGGCAATCTCATCCTCTACGAACAATGATTCTTCGATGGCTTCCTCTAACATTATCACTTTAGCATTCCACATCGTCGACTTCATCTCGGTCGGTAACCGCATAAGATAAGCCTTTATCTTCATCTTCTCATCGGGAGCCAGATGCTCTACTAAACTCAATTTCTCCAAAAACTGTTTCGATTAGTTGGAGAGAGAAATATTTCCTTTCTTCATATTCCTAAAGTCCACCTCAATCTTGTCCAAGGCCCTCTCACTACAATACTTGTCAAAAATCTTCTTCTTAAAAGTTGGCCACGATAGTTTGGCCAACACCTCTAGAGTAAGGGCGGATCGAGTGAGATTCCACCAGGTAAGGGCCTCTCCCCTAAGCAAGTGGGATGCAAATTTGACCCTTTGGGAGTCGTCGCACTCACTAGCCTCGTATGCCATCAACATTTCTCGAGTCCAATACACAGAGTTAACAGGATCGATGGTCCCCGCAAACTTCGACGACTTGCAACCGTGGAAGGTCTTGTAAGAGAATCCCTTCTCCCTTCTCTTACCTCTGACTATTACCTATTCCTCAGTGCCGACGACATTTACCGCGCCTCCTGACTCGTTGACGGCATTTTCCGTCACTGTCTCGGGCCGTCGGTGACTAGCATCACGATCCTCCAATAATTTCATAAAGAACTCTTGTCGTCGTACCATAGACGAATTCATGGCCTACATCATATTGTGTCTGATTCGCGTCTCAAGTCACTTCCTCGATGACTGGGTTGGAGGAGGCAATATTCCATTGAGGAATATGCTCAACTCCTCCGCCAAAAATAGTGGGTATCGGAGGATCCACAGCGACTACGACATTTTTATCTCTTAGGGTTGGTAATCTGCTTCAAGTATTCACCATATTAGTCTGCAAAACACACACGAGAATGAGATTGAAAAATAGTCTAAATGAGTTAAACTCAAGGGTACGTACTACTACATTTATCAATTAATATAATAATAACAATCCAAGTACACTCACGTAATAACGTTTTCATAATAGTAGTAGCTAAGTGAGATTAACTCCCCACATGACTTCTACCAAAAGGTTGATAACTTAGTACTAATGCTTACAACTTAAGTCTAGACATGCTAAAGTCAACACCTAGTTCACTTAAAGTAAAGCTCTAATACCAACTTGTAACACCCCAAAAATGGGGATAACAAAAACTTTTCACAAATGGAAATTATGGTATATAAGGTATGCCAAAATATTGAGCCTCCCAAAAATGGGGAATAAATAATCACTTGTTAAATACATGTTGTAATTCAAATTATTGAAAATAACAACCTAATAATCTAATTTACATGAACCAAGATTACAATTCGGGTGTCACCCAATAACTCCCAAAAATCAAGGTTTTCTATAGGTTGGTGTCCCAAAAATATCTTCCCTAAACTCACTCTACCACCAGCTAAGCAATATTACAATTGACACCGCTAGAACTTGAGACACACATCGATACCAAGCAAATGTTAGGCCAAAAAGAGCCTAGTGAGTTGAACAAGTAATAACCAACAATATATATAACATACGTATGTAATTTATCAAGGCAATTTTATAACTGGAATCAATGGGGAAGACCCATAGAACCAACCAAGTTCCACCGAAAGAGTTGATACACCTTAATGTCAAACTACCATGAGCAACATCAAAAAGGCCTGACACATCCGAGGACTACAACCATGGCATTACCTTGAATGGCGGATATCTTGGCACAATCCCACACGATGACGCCCAATACTATATCCTCCTAGTGTCTACTTGACTTGGTTCATCCAACGGTATTGATAAGCCACAAGTCACTTTAGTTAGCAAGAAATGCACACGATACCAATCATGGTAAACATTATGATTCCAATACTACTTGCATAATGAGGGGTAGTTTATAATGCCCATACATGTTTCAAACTATTGAGGTGCACACAAAATCACATGAGGTACATTCAAGTAACAATTCAATAGTTTCTATGCCCGTTGGTACAATGATATATACCAAGGTCTATCATGGTCTCTCATATACTCATTTAGAAATATTTATTCAAACTAGGTCAAAATCCATAAATATAACTTAGTCTTTCAAATAGCCAAAAGCAACTCAACTTGGGGAACATAATGTCTATATGGTCCCCAAACAACTCTTAAGACATCTCTCTTACAAAATGGTCCACAAACCCTAATTTTTATGAGCATATGAGTAACATGGAAATATAAAATACTTCACAAGAAAATGTTATAATAATGACAAGAAACACTTATTTATATGTATCTAGTTTGACAATAGGTTTAGTAAACTCACTATCTAGGTTTTTGAACAAAACCCTAGAAAAGTAGCAAAACTCTAGAGGAGTGGTAGAGATGAGATGGATGCTTGAGTCTCGGCTTCTTGGATTGAGATTTACGCAATAATTAAATGTTCCCAAAATGATTCTTTGATGACCACAAAGTAACCTCAACAAATCTTAGGCTAACATTTAAGGAGATGGGGGTTTTAGGGAGTCAAAATCGACTTCAATGCTCAAGAAATCGGGTAGGAGAATGAGAGTAATGAGCTGAAATCACTGGAGGGGGTTTTTATACCAAGTGCACTATCGTCGGCAGTCTCGCCGACTCCCTCCCACTCTCGGTATTGGGTGAGCGATTGTGAGACGCGAGAGTGTCCTATGGCACAATCTGTGTCACTCTCGCGGAGAATGTACCACAGGCATCCCTCCCCCGCGACTGTGACCTAAGACAGTGCCCTGCGGCACAATCACTGTCACTATCGCACGGATGGTATCGACTGCCGAAATTCGACTTTTAAATCACTTGCATGCATTGTTCAAGGATAATGCGATAATTTAACAATTTATAAATACTAAAGCCACTCCAGATTATAATTTTCATGAGGTTTATTACTTAAGAAAATACGGGTGTTACAGTTAATAGATCAAATCTATCGACTATGTAATATGCCATCTTTGTAGGAAGGCTTTCTATTTGAAGGCTTAAGAGTGATTCAAAGCCCATTTTCTACAACTAATTGTTTTTGTGTGCCATTCTTCTTAATACTTTTTATTGCTAATTCTAATTGCGAAGGGGAGCTTCTCAACTCTAACCAATCAAAAACTTTAACTTCGTCGTTTTCATTGGCAGTAATTGCTCTTTTCACCTTTCTTTCATTAACATCTCGTTCTTCTTCTTTTACTTTTCTTTTTACTATTTTATTATCAATCTTCTCAACCTTAATTTCTTTTCATGTTCAATTAAAAGTACATAACATTGAAGTCAAGAGTACATAACATTCAATTAAGAAATATTCAAGAACATTCATTGTATATAACATTCTAGTAAAGAATTCATAAAATACAATACAAGCAAACAATATTTAATTACCTTCAATTACATTCAATTATGTTAAAGTTTAATAACTATTCAATTCTCTTGAACAAATATCAATTACATTGAAATGAATTCAATTACAGTAATATATCTTTACATTCATTTACATATTTGATAAGACTCAAGAAAGTTCAATAACATTCAGTTACGTTCAATAATATGAAAATAAAGTTCAATAACAATCAATTGCCTTCAATTACTTTCAATTAATTCATTTTAATTGAATTTGAGTCAATTGTACATAAGTTAATACAACTACAGTCACATATATTCAATTTAAAACAACTATTTCATAAGATTCAAATTTATTCAAATACCTTTAATAAAGTTCAATAAGGTTCAATTACATTGAATAACCTTTAATAAAGTTCAATAACGTTCAATAACCTACAATTACTTTCAATTATATTAACTTAATTCGAATTCACTCAATTCAGAGATAAAAATCACAAAGGCATGAACTTTATTTTTAATAAACAGGATACTTCTTTGAACATCATTGAACTTTGAACAATTAAATAGCTTTAACAATCTACTAGCTTTAAAAAAACAAAAAAATTAATATATGTTCAACAAAGTTCAATATTTTTTCTTAGCTATCTAAATTTTTCCAATAACCTAAAAGAAATTCATAGATCTAAGTTAAATATGCATACCTGAAACTGTTTCCTTGACTAAGGGGCTATCACCGACGGACGTTTCCGACAGACTCCAAAAAAGTCAACAAAAGTCAACATCGCCTTAAATCCGTCGAAAATCCGCCACAAATCCGCCACAGAAGTTTTACGGAAAAAAAAACTAATATTCTATTTAATATTGTAACGGATTTGTGGCGGATTTGTGACGGATATTTGTTTAAATGAAATTAAATTAATTAATTAAATAAATTAGTAACTAACAAGACAAATTAGAAAGTAATTAAATTAATTTGATTGGTTTCCGACGGAACTTAATTTAATTTTAAATTAAATTAATTTCCGTCGGAAATCCATCGGAAAATAATTCGTTTTTTTCAAAAACAAATCTTTTTTTAAAACATTTTCTATAAATAAGAATTATTTTAAAAAAATTTAAAAATGAATTATTTTCCGACGGATTTTCGGCGGAAATTACTATAATTTAAATTAAATTATTTTCCGTCATAAAATAATTTGAATTTTTCAAAAAAAAATTCATATTTTAAACCATTTTCTCTAAATAAGAGTTATTTTAAAATTTTAAAAAGATTAATTATTTTTCGACGGATTTCCGACGGAAAATTAAATTATTTTCCATCAGAAATCCGTCGGAAAATAATTTGAATTTTTTAGAAAAAAATTCTTATTTTAAAACATTTTCTATAAATAAGAGTTCTTTTTAAAATTTTAAAAAGATTAAATTAAATTATTTTATGTCGGAAATCCGTCGGAGAATAATTTGAATTTTTCAGAAAAAATTTCATATTTTAAAACATTTACTATAAATAAGAGTTCTTTTTAAAATTTTAAAAAGATTAATTTATTTCCGACGGATTTCCGACAGTAAATAATTTAATTTTAAATTAATTTATTTTCCGTCGGAAAATACTACAATTTTTAAAAACCTTTTTTTAGAGTAATGGTTATTTTAAAATTTAATTAAAATTCTAAGTTATTTTCGACGGAAATTAATTTAATTTCAATTTAATTTTAAATTAAATTGATTTCCGTCGGAAATATTTTTAAATAATTTTTTTTATTTTTCTGAAATCCATTTGTACCTAGGTCGTCTTCAGGAATGTGATGAGAACATCAGGTGTCTCATCCTTTGAACGTAGAAACTTGACCCATGTGTATCGCGAGTAATCATCCACGATAACGAGTATGTACTTCTTTCCGCCTAGACTTTGAGTTTGCATCGGACCGCATAAGTCCATATGCAATAACTCTAACTGAGCGCTTGTACTCGGTTCAGACTTTGGTTTATGTGGAGCCCTCTTCATCTTTCCCTTTTCACATGCTACACAAAGATATTCTATTTCATATTTGAGCTCTGGAAGTCCTTTGAGGAGCTTTCCACTGACCAGATTGTTGATGTACCTGAAGCTGAGGTGAGAGAGCCTTCGATGCCATAGCCAACTTTGTTGCATCGAGACTTTCGTCAGTAGACAAACCTGCTCGTTAGTCTGGACTTTTGACAAGTTAATTGTGTAGAGGTCTGACTTTCTTGTGCCGACCAAGAGTTCCTCGCCTTCTTCAGTGCGAACTGAACACGTATTGGCTTTGAAATTGACCTCTAAGCTTTTGTCACAGAACTGGCCGATACTGAACAGGTTGTGTCGTAAGCCTTCAACATAGCTCACCTTCTTTATCGTGACTTGATCATGTTGTACATCACCATATCCCATTATTGGAGAAAACTGGTCGTTGTCGAATCTAACTGTTCCGCAATACTTCTCTTTAGAATTGGACAACATCTCTTTTTGTCCAGTCATATGCTTGGAACATCCGCTATCCAAGTACCACATATGACGGATCTGCACAAGAGAAATAACGAAACAAGATATTTAGATAGTCATAAGTCAAAATTTAAGACTTTTGAGCATTGAAGTGTAGGTCTTGAACTGATTTGTTCAAAAGCCATATCCTCTTCTTAAGCACGGGTTCTAAACAGACGTGTTCAGAAACCATTGTTTTATCTTTGAAGTGAGGGTCTTGAACTGTTGTATTCAAGAACCTAGTTTCTTTGAGGAACGAGTCCTAGACTGTTTTGTCTAGAAGTCATATCCAAAAGCTCTCTTAAAGTTTGTGTGCCTGCAACACAGATTTAGCCTTAGGTACCCACTGGAATTTGGGTCCTACTGTGTTAGCACAAGATTTTGGTACCCATTTGAAATTGGGTCCCCTTTTCATTTGAAAGTCATTTGAAGCATTATAATTAGATAAATGCACATGATAATTGCCAAACCAATCTTCAGAATCTTGACAAGAAGTAGAAAGATGTTTATCATAAATAGAAGACTTTCTAGCAGATAAAGATAACTGAAATAATTGCTTCATTGTATATTGTTTACGAGAAACAACAATTTTTGAGTTCAAAATAGCAACATCAGCAATTAAGACATCTTTACTAGGCGAAGTCTTACTACAATTAACACTACAAAACGATTTAACGGTCTTGTCAAGCTTCTGTTTCGGTTGCCACTGAGATTTAACTTATGGCCTTTGCTTGCTCAGATCTGAAACATGTGAAACTCGTGAGTTAGACTGTTGGGCAACAAACGAATGCTTCTTCTTCGGATGACCAGTAGTGTTCGGTTTCTGTGAATGCTTAGATATAATCTTACCTTTAGCACTTTTTGCTTTCACAGAGACTGAGTTATCAACTTTCGTTGATTTTGCACTGTTAACAGGCATACTGTTTTTTCCCAAAGATTTCTTAACAAAGGATGAATGGTTAGGAAGTTTTGCATTAAAGTTAAATTGATTAAAACAATCATCTAAACCACCGTCAGAGTTCAGAAAATCAAACCCTTTATTTGCTAGACCAAACATATCCTCAGAGTTTGAAGGCTTTGAAATAATAATAACATTTTTCAGCACGGTTGAAAAAACTTTTTGTTGAATTTCAATCAAAAGTCTTTCATTTGTTAAAGAGTTCTTGAGTTCAGAAATTTGACTTTCCAAAACAAGAGGAGGGACATAAATTTTACCTTTAATAGGCTTCGCCTCCATCTCTTTTTCAGAATAACTCTGAAAGAAATCATTTGAAAGAGATTTCTTGTGATATATTGGATTATCATTATAACTATTATTCACTTTCGCATAATAAAATGGAAGGTGAACTTTAGATGATTTCAAACGTTTTTCAGTTTCATTGGCTTCATCCTTTTCAGACAGTCTAGTCCAGAAAACTTTAAGCTCAGAGATTCTTCGAGCTAATTTCAAAGAAAGAAGATCATAAAGTGCAGGGACTTCAGATATTTCTTTTTGAAGACAGTGAGGATTCTTATAACCGATTCCCCATTTTTCTATTTCCTCTTTGGGTTTGTTCAGATGAATAGTTTGTTCAGTTTGACCCAATTTGTATAACTTCTCTTCCAAACTTTTTAATTTTGCAATTAAAGTTTTGTTTATTCAGTACATGAAGAATGCATTTTCGTAAGCTCATATAAATCAAGCTCACTTTTTCTCAGTTTAGACTTGAGTTCAAAATTCTCTTTAAGAATTATTGTCTTTTCCTTTACGTTGGTGTCATTATTTCTATGTAAAACCTCAACCAATACTTTCTTCTCAGCAATTTCGTCGCTAAGTTTCTGTATCGATTGGTTTTTGTCAGAAATAACACCATTTTCTCGCGTAAGTTTTGACTCTATCTCTTTTTGATTTAAATTCATGGCATGCATTTTATTTATGAAATCTTAATAAGATAAATCACATACCTCATATGTCTCATCCTCTTCTGAATCTACTTCAGCGTCTGATTCCTGCTTTCCCATCAAGCACATGTTGACTGCTTCATCTCTCTCTTCATCTTCTTCTTCCTCATCTGAATGATCAAGCCAGTACTCATCCTCTACCATCAGTGCCTTACCCGCCTCCTGTTGCTTTGCAATAAGCATCTTGTTCTTGTAGTAATCGGAGTTTCTGACTTTGAGTCTACGACAGTCTCTGGCAAAGTGACCTATTTTACCACAGTTGTGGCACGTTGGTGGTTCTGACTGACTGGATCCTTCAGCTTGAAATCTTCTCTCTTCCGGCTTCTTCTCCTCTATTCTCTTTCCTTCAGCATGATACCTTCTCTCTTCCAGTTTCTTCTCCTATATTCTCTTCCCTTCAAACTTCTTTCCTTCATATCTATTTCTTTCAACCCTTTCCTTGTGGACATAGTTGTTAGGACCAGAAGAATACCTCTGATTGTTTGAACTTGGCTTCTTGTAGAACTTTTTCTGAAAAGCATTTGTCAGCAAGAGCATAGCCTGCTTCAGTTGTTCATTTTCATCCGTGTCAGAGTTTGCATAAGCTTCATTTTCTTCTGATTCATACACAATCGTCTTGTTCTTCTTCTTCTTGACAACAAGAGCAACTGTGTCTTCAACTGTCTTTACTTTCTGCCTCTTTTCATCTAGAATTTCTTCCACCTCTTCTTCATTTTGTTTGAGGGTTTCCTACACCTCATGAAGTGGAATCTCATTCAGATCCTTTATCTGCTTCATCTGTCTGGCAAATCTCTTCCATTCCGGCTGTAGAATACTTAGGAATTTGACGTTCAACTCGATTTGAGATTTGGTGACCTTGTTCTTGCTTAGTTCGTTTAGCAAGGTCACGGATCTGTCATAAGTTCCTTCTAGAGACTCTCCACTTCTGCCTTTAAATTCTTCATAATTTTTTAGGCAGTTGGAAAGTTTGAGCTGATTCCCAACCTTTGAACCCAACATCATCTTCTCTAGCTGATCCCACGTCTCTTTGCCCGAGGCTTTAGAGCTGTCAATCTTTACATAGATTTCGTTTGGAATTCCTTGTAGAATGTATGACTTTGCTAATTTATCACTTTTTGCTCTCTTTAAGTTATCATCTTCGAGCTCATGATACTTAAGTTCAATCTTGTTAGTGTATTATTGTATCCAAGATTTAATAGGAAAAGTCAAGTCAAGATAAGTCAACAAAGTCAAAGTGTGTTTAGTCAGTATGAGGTTACTTTGTTATTAAGCTTGTGGTTTTAGACTAGTGGTATAAATACCATGTTGCCTTGTTAATCATGTAGCTAGATAGATTGTAAGCATTCATTGTCAGATATATGAATATAGAAGAATTTCTCTCTCTACTCTCTCTCTAAAATTAACATTGTTACATCTTGTTTAGAGATTGATTGCTTGAATGTGATTGGGAATACAATTTCAAATCTGTGTTGGCACAGTTCCAACCATACGAGTGGTCATAAGTGGTTTCATAACCCCTTCTTCTATCGATTGCCTAATGAAATCACCCAACTCATGTCTGTCAACAAAGTTTAGGAACCGATCTTTCCACTGTTCGTATTCTCCTTTAAAGAGAACTGGTGGCTTGGTGTCAGTTCCGATTGCAAGGGCTTCTCTAAATGTCATTCTAAATAAAAATGATCGAAGTCTGGAAAACTTTGCGTTTTTAGAAGGTGGCGCAAATGAGGTTTGCGTGAAGAGTGGGTCGCGCAAACTGAAGCTTTGCGTTTCAAGTTGATCGCGCGAATTGAAGTTTGCGTGAGCTGTACGTAGCGCGAAGTAGAGCTTTGCGTTTCAAGGAGTTGGCGCAAAGTGAAGTTGTGCTTTTCGTGAGGAGTTGATCACCAGAACTGAGGTTTGCGTGATGTGTTGGTAGCGAGAGTTGAGGTTTGCGTGACTACAGTGTAGCGAAAATTGATGTTCACGTGAGACGTTGGTGGCGAGAACCGAGTCTTGCGCGAGACGTTGGTTTTACAAAGTGGGCTTTGCGTGATCAGTTGGTAGCACAAAGTGGTCATTGCGTTTTACGTGAGTGGCGCAAAGTAGACTTTGCGTGTTCAGCGTGTTGCGCAAAGTGTGTCACGCAAAGTTCAATTTGTGTCAGTTCTTCCCTGTGTTTGCGCGAGTTCGTCATGTACTTCAAAAATCAACTAAAACCTGTTTCTACGTCGATTAGCAGTACCAAAGTCTACCAATATGACTAAAAACACTACTAGAACAGTTTGTGACCACTTGATCTCGATAAAAATCACTTTTTCGAAGATAAAACTGATGGTATAGTAACTTTTTCAAACTCGAACTCAGACAAAAAATCACCAAAATTTGACTCGATTGAAGCGTAATAATGAAATTAAAGTATACTCAATCGATCTATAACACCTATCGATCACAACCTGATCGATTTCCACACCTAAAACACACTAAATTTTGAAAATGATTTTGCAATGAAGAACACAAAGTCGTTTTTCTTTAAAACTTGATTTTGATCTCTTATCAGGCTCTGATACCAACTGTCGGTCCACAATGTTTATCAAGTTTTATATCAAAACAACACTTAAACGATTACCAACCTGTATTGATTAATAACAATGGTTACAAGATTTGATCTTTGAAGCTCTCGTGTTTTCTCTCTGGGTATTACACCGTTTGTGTGTGTTCTTGGATATGTGTTATTAGATCTGATCTGATCTCTCTAGCTTCTATCACACACAAACTCAACCACTTGCAATACAACTTGCAGTATTAAACTAATAAAACTAATATCTAGATATTATCTAATAATATAATATCTAACTAACGTAGATATTTAAACTAAGTTAAAGTAAATACTAAATTATAATAAACATAAATTAACTTTCACTTTTATTACAAAGTAACATTAGACTTAATATCGAGAGTCGACTTTCCGGCTTTAGCTTCAGATTGGATCTTCAGATTGGATGATCTTGAATCCAATGAGACTGTGGTCTAACAGAAACCAATCATCAGAATATCGGTGAGAAACAAAATCAGTCCGTCTATATGTAGAAGATTTAGTAGTAGAACGAGATAATTGGAGTAATTGCTTTATTGTATATCTCTTGTAAGGAATTACAAGGTTTTGTTTATTAGAAGCAATACTACCAATTACATCAAAACCAGTATCAGTCGATCTATTACAAAAACTATCAGCACATGATTTGGAACTCTCATCAATCTTCCGTTTTGGTCGCCACTCTTTTCGCTCTTCATACATTTTCTTTTTCAAATCTGAAACACAGGATTTAGATTTGTTAGGAAAATTAGATTTCTAAGATTGTCGTTTCTTAAGCTTACCAGTGTTGTTCCGTTTCTGTGAGCGCCATTTCCTTTGCTTCTTACCTTTCTCATAGTAATCAGTACTCACAGAAACTGGTTCACCAACCTTAGTCGATGATTCACCAACTTCATACAGACTTGGTAAAGCTTCACCATTAATGATAAAAGTAGAATGATCTGGAAGTTTAGCATTAAAGTCAAACATATCAATTTCATCAACACACCCTTCATCAGAATTTAAAGAATCATTTGCAAACGCAAATAAGTCATCAATATCAACTTCTAAAGTTTGAGTTGTCTTAGAAGATGTTGAACACTCTTTAGATTCAATTTTGAAAACAGTGTTCTTTAATATAGTAGAAAATACATTCTGTTCAATATCAACCAAGATTCTTTCATTAGATAAAGCATTTCCAAGTTCAATTATTTTGCTTTCTAATACAAGTAAAGGAATGTAAATTTTATTTTTAATTGATTTTGCATCCATCTCTGTAGTAGAATAACTAGCAAAATAATCATTTGAAATAAACTTTGGTTTTTCTGAATGATAACTATCATTCAGTTTTTGATAACAGAAAGGTAGTTGCATTTTCTTTGAATTCTTTCTTTTCTCATCTTCTTTGGCGTCAACCTCATCCGGTGATTTGGTAACAAATTTGGGTTTCAAATGAGGATATTTACCAGCCACAAATAGAAAATCAAAGTTATATAAAGCTGGCTATTTTCTGATGGCTTTCTTTAAGTAGTGGGGGTTATCATAACCGAGTCCCCACTTCTCTTTCACATCATCTTCCACATTAGGTGTGTTTAAGAAAATGGTTTGATCTGTTTGTCCTCGTGCATATAGTTTGTCTTCCAAACCATTTACCTTTTTCTCTAAATTCTTGTTCTCAACCTGAAGTTTATAAGGTTTTAGAACACATTCTTGTTTGTCTAAATCAAACCTTGAAAGCTTATAAACAAATTCAGAAATCTTACTTTCAAAACAATCTTTCTGCAATTTAAAATTAGAAACAGATTTGTTAAGGGAGTCAATTAGATCTTTGTTCCCAACAAGTTCCTTGTTAACTTCAAAAATCTTTTGACTTTTCTTTGTAATTCTACTCTATTCCTTTTTCAGTTTAGATTGTAGATCTTGAAGTTCGACCATCATGGCTTCCATTTTGGTTAAAAAATCATTTTTAGAAAAATTAAGTACCTCATCCTATGTCTCTTCCTCCGAATCATCATACTTCATAGTATTGCCCATCAGACACATATGTGTTGTCTCTTCCTTTTCCTCTTTGTCGGAGTGATCTAGCCAGAACTCATCCTCAGCCATTAGCGCTTTTCCCGCTTCTTTTTGTTTAGCAAGCAACATCTTCTGCTTGTAGTAATCAGAATTCCTGACAGTAGGCTTTCGGCAGTCCTTGGCGAAATGACCAACCCTTCCACAGTTATAGCACTAAATCAGTTCTTCACTATTCTTCTCAAAACCATAGTCATTCACAAACTTCTTCTTTTCTTTAGGATTTCTATCCACATATCTCTTTTCTTCAAGCCTCTTTCCTTCAATTCTATCCCAGTGTTCATGATTCTTAGACCCTGATGAGTACCTCTAAGAGTTTGAACCTAGTTTCTTGTAGAACTTCTTCTGAAAAGCACGAGTCAATAGCAACATAGATTGCTTGAGATTTTCTCCATCATCAATATCAGAATCAGTGTCAGAATCATCTGAGCTTGGAAGTACTATCTTCTTATTCATCTTTTTTTTCTTTCTTCTCCTTCTCCTTCTGACCAGCTACCAAAGCAATTGGGTCTTCAACTTTCTCAGCTTTTTTCTTCTTCTCACTTTTTTTCTCTTCTACCTCTTCTTCGTTCTGCCTTAAGGTTTCATAGACATCATGTAGAGGTATGTCACTTAGGTCCTTCATTTGTTTCATTCTGCGAGTGTGCTTCTTCCACTCGGGCTGGAGAATACTGAGAAATTTGATGTTGTTCACGATTTGCTTCTTTTTAACTTTGTTCTTTGAAAGATCGTTCAGAAGAAGAACAAATCTCTCGTATGTATCCTCAAGGCTTTCATTCTCTTTAGACTTAAACTCCTCGTAGCTATTGATACAGTTTGCTACTTTCATCTGGTTACCAACCTTCGAACCCATCATCATTTTCTGAAGTTGATCCCACATCTTTTTAGCATTTGCTTTATAGCTGTCAATATTTATATAGATCTCGTTAGGAATGCTTTGTAAGACTAAAGATCTGTCTTGCTTGTCTGCTTTGAGTCTGTTCTTTTCTTCCTCAGTATATTGTGAAGGTTCTTTCGGAACAATCTTTGTTTTCTAAGCTTTGTCAACATTCCCGTCTTCACTGTCCGATGACACTTCATCAGGTATTTCCATGGTAGGGGGTACCATAGGACCTTCAGTAATGGATAAGAGAATGTTCTCTCCGTTTGTGTGTCGGTCAACAAAATCAAGAAACCTGTCCTTCCACTGTTCATATTCCCCTTTGAATAGAACAGGGGCTTTACGTCAGTACCGATTGAGAGTGCGTCCTTGGAAGTCATCCTGTTTCAAAATTATCAATAAGAACTTGACAAACGACCGTTAGTCCAATAGAAATCAAGCAATACAGAAAAACTTAGAAAGAAATTTTCAGAAATCAAAATTCTAAAAATTACAAGTAAAGAATTTGCATGACATAGTGAAGTACACAGAATTCGTATGCACAATTCTCATACAAGCACAAATCAACTAGAATTCGCACATAAGAAAAACTTCAGAATTCGCATATGGACACTAATCAAGAATTCGCATAAAACTTTTCGCATAACATACTCACACGAATTCAACACTTGGAAAAATTCAAAACTTTTATGGGAAATCAATAGAATTCATATGATACCCTTATACGAATTTTGAGGAATTCGTATACCAGTATTATGCGAGTTCTTTTCTTTTCGCATATAAGAGATATGCGAATTATGTCCTTCAAAGATTTTCTCAACAACTTTTCGCACAACAGAAATATGTGAATTCTTACCTTAAGATTTTCAAGAAAACTTTTTGTATCAAACAATTATGCGAAATCATGCTTTTCGCATACTAGACTCGCACGAATTCTGAATAATTCTTCACACACACATATGCGAATTCTATACAATTCGCACAACACTCGTCTGCGAAATTTATACATAAATTTTGAGAAACACAAATATTATGCGAAAACTCAACGAATATGCGAAATCTTATGAATCTGCGAAATCTTCGTGCGAGTTCTTGGGAATGATGCGGGTTCTTCAAGAACTTATGAGAGTTCTTGAGATCTCATCAAAAAACTCCTCTAAATGGCTCCAAAAACCATTCTAACCTTTGAATCTTGATCTGAAACTTCGACAAATTGCACACTAACACAACTAGAATTGAATTCTATCACTGAATTTCAAGAAGATTCACTAGACCTTATAGATTGATTCAATATATAGTGCGATAGAACTCGTGTATCTAAAAACTAAAAAAATTCTCAAAATTAACCAAGATTACAGTGCAAGAATCCAATTCACTTATACAAGATTGATCTAGAATATAAAACGAACACAATGAGACCAATTACAACTCGAAAAACTCACAAAGACTCGAAAGGCAATCTAAGACTCAAAACACAATGTCGACAACCATATTTTCTTCATTTCTTCTTGGATTTGCTCTGATACCAATTATTAATCCCAGGTTTTATCAAGTCATCATTACTAATTTAATCACAAACAAGATTACAACAATTCAAAGTAACAATTACCATGTTTATGTATTTCAATTCAAGATCTCGTATACAGAGTGAAGTTTTTCTCTCTGGAACACTTTCTCTCACTAACTGTTACAGTTAGCTTACAATACAGTTTTTAGTTACAAGCTTGTTACAACACCTAGCCATAAATCTATTAAAACAAAAACTAAACACACGCTTACAACAGACACATTACAAAGACACAAAGACTTTAACTTTGACTTTTATTTAAAATTTGACTTTGACTTCACAATGAGATTTGACTTTGAGCTTTGACTTTCTTGAACTTTGACCTCCAGTCTTCATGATCTAGTATCCAACAAATATGTGCACTAACAGGCTTAAATCGGTTCAATTAGGCTTAAATCGGTTCAGTTGGGTTTTAATAGGCTATATTGGGCCTTAATAAGTCAATAATGGTCATAATGGGCTTTGATGGGCTTTATTGGGATTTGATGGTTCTATTGGGCTTTGATGGTTCTATTGGGATTAAATCAGTTCAATTGGGTCTTACTAGGTTATATTAGGCTTAAATCGATTTAACTGGGCTTAAATCGGTTATATTAGGCATAAATTGGTTCAATTGGGTTTTACTTGGTTATATTGGGCCATAATAAGTCAATAACACTCATAATGGGCTTTGATGGCTTCAATTGGGACTTGATGGGTTATATTGATCTTAAGCCGGTTCAATTAGGCTTAAATAAGTTTTGTTGGGCTTAAACCGGTTCAACTAGGCTTAAATTGGTTCAACTAGGCTTAAATCGGTTCAATTGGGCTTTGATGGTTCTATTGGGCTAAGTCGGTTCAATTGGGTGTTACTAGGTTATATTGGGCTTAAATCGATTCAATTGAGCTTAAATCGATTCAACTGGGCTTAAATCGGTTATATTAAGTTTAATACGATCCATCAAGACCCATTATAGCTCATTATGAGTCATTAAAGCCCATCAAGTTCATTAAGAACCACTAAAGCCCTTGAAGGCCCAATAGTTCATTAAGAGCCACTATAACCCATCAAAGTTCAATGCATTTTGTTAAGTGTCATTGGAACCCATCAAGGCCCAAGCAAGTTCATTAAGAACCACTAAAAACCACAAAGGCCTAGTATAGTTTATTACTAACCATAAGAATGTCAAAGAAAACAATTACAGCTCAATGCTTTATATGAATATATAAATTATACATTAACAAACATGTATATACATACATACACATACATCCATTACATAAATATAGTTCATTACAATAATACATACATAGATACATACATCCGCTGCCTATATATAACTTTATATGTATAGGGTTGGGTTCTAGTAAAAAGTTAAGGTTAACGTGAGAAGTGGTTATCAATTGTTGGATATAGGGGTGTTCATCGGATGACATCCAATGGATGTGAGGGGAACCGAACCGATCCAATCATCCATTGGATATATTAGATTTTTCCAACCGAGCCGATCCAATCATCGTTTGCATGATGGATTTTTCCAATCCAATGGATAATTGGATCGTTTCACTCTCATCCATTGGATGTTCTTATTGGATACCCATTGAATCAGGTTGGATATTCATTGGATCCATCCAACATCCAATGGATGGTCAAATCGGATCGAATACATCTAATGTGTTATTTTAATGCAATTTTCTAACAATGAAACAAATTTATTAATCACTTTTAATTGTGTTGTAACCAACACAAATGAGACTAAGAATTCAAAAACCAACACAAAAAAAATTATATTTAAGCAAATAGCAAAAAAAATGGATGATAGTTAGATGTAAAACTGGATGGTAATCGGATGGTTAATTGGATGGGTAATTGGATGTTGGTCGGTTCGGTTTGGTCGATTTTGGACTGCCATCCAAGAACCGACTGATCCAAATTGGATGTTGAGATTTTCAATCCGATCTGATCCCATTACAATTGGATATCTAATTATGGTCGATTTGTTCTAATTGGATCAGTCAGTTTCTATTGGATTGGTTAACTTTCTTCACATCCTAGTTAGATGGAAATAATTTTTTTTAAATAAATATAAAATTAAAAACACAATCAAAATACATTTTTTATAAATTAAAATATAAATTAACATTTTCCCTCCTTCATTTTCCCTCCTTTATTTTCCCCCAAAATTCTAATTTTTCCAAAAAAAAATTCCCTGGTCTTTATTCCCCCCAAGAATCGATTCATTATCCTTCCCCCCAAAAATCAGATTAAACCCTAACCCATGCCTCCCTCATCTCTCATCCTCGTAGAAGCCTATCTCTTCCTCCACATCTCACCGACCAAAAAAAATGCAGTAGAACGGAGGGACAACGCATTTGACGCAGCAGAACGATTAGGTCCCGAATATGAAAGAAGGGTTTGTCCTGTTCGTTTGTTTTCCCTCGATGAATTTGAACCTGTATGTCTTTATGAAATTACACAAAACTTCATCAAAACTGGTGCAGTCTTACATATTCTAATCAATGGGTTATGTGTCTCTGTTATGCATATTTCTTATGGATTACCAGCGCTCCTTACCTAATGAAGAATTTTTAATATTTCTAGTTTGGTATTATATGGTTGAAAATTAGTCTCTGCACTAGAATTGATTTTCTTCTCAATTTCCTTTTCTTTATTGTTCTCTTTTTATTGATTGGGCATTGGAATATAAAATGCTGGATTTTTATTGTTGAAGAGAAGGATTTTTGGGTCCCCATCAGTTTACATAGATCAATTTTTCGAGCAAAATGGGAGTGGGTTGTCCTAATTTCGTTTAGGTGGATGGGCTCAATTTTTGGATGGACTTCCTCTATTAATCTTGGTCTCCATGACTGGACAGGGGGAAACCCGCAAACTCCATGAAGGTTGGTTATTTTGAGTGCTTTGAGTTTCAAAGGTTGCATTTCTTAGTGTTTTTAAGTTTTAATTATTGATAACAAATCTTTAGGCATTTTGGATGTTTCTTTTGCAATATATGTTCAAGATGATTTACTGCAATTACACAAAACTTCGCTGTCACTGTTGGGTCATCTAAAATTTAAAGATAACCTCTCCTTAGTCTTTATTGATGTTTGAACTTTGTACTGTGGTTCTATGTAATAGCTTAGTTATATTTAAATAGATCGTTGTGTCGAAGACAAACCGAATTCAACATGAAGGAAGTCTACTTTGCGGATTGAGATGAACTTCAAAGTGAACTTAGGTAGGTCTGCCGATCTCCTGTTCGGCAGGTCACCCTTGTGCCGGCTTCTCATTCGGCAAATCTTTCTACTGCCGAATCCTCTTTGTTCGGCAGCCATTTTCTATGCCGAATCTTCTCTATTCGACATTCTTTGCCATTTCTTCGGCAGTTTCCTATCTTACCGATTACTCCTTTATCGGTAAGATCATTTATGTCAAATCCTCATGATTTGACATACTTCCTCCTTCCCAATGATCTTCTTACAATGGGAATGGAGGCTTCCTTCTTAGAGAAGATATACACTTAAGTTTGAATTTGATTGAGACGTTTATTTTCTAATTGATCTCAAAAAGATTTTCCCAAGAATATTTTATTTAGATATTGTACTTTCATAGTACAAAAGTTACCTTTTGTATTGTGAAAAGTCACATCAAATATCTTATAATTTATTGACAATATCTCAACCACCCTTGCCTTTATTGTTCCTTGTCCTTTGCACTAATTACTTTTGATAGTATATTGTGAGTCCTGTTCTAGTTTCTAAATTGCAAACAAATAATCAAACAAACAATATAATCTGAATTACCTGTTTGATTTCAATTTAATTCAATGTTTACAACTTTCTCTCTCTAGTACTCCTCTTTCTCTCTCTACAATTCTCTCTCTGATTTGTATACTTCTCTAGACAACAACTAATTAAAACAGAAAATAAAAGCTATTTATACCTACAACTAAAACAAAGAAAACTAAAACAAAATACAATACACTTTGACTTTTATTACAAATACTTTGACTTTTAATGAGAGTTGACTTTCCCAGCTTTGACTTTCTTGAACTTTGACTTTAGTCTTCATGATCTTGTATCCAACAGATTTATGCTCTAACAATCTCCCCCTTTGGATTCAATATCACTGTTGAAAGATCTTACAAAATAGTCTTCTCTTTTAAGCTCTGTCAAATGCAATCTCTCCCTTTAACATTGTAAACTTTCCAAGTCTGTCTTTGAAGAATATAACAATCTCCCCAAAACTTTCACAAATCTCTTTCAGACTTCGGAAAGAAATTATCATCGGATTCAGCTCGGATTGCCTTAGCAAATAATCTTCAAAGAAAATTTCCTCAAAATCAGCACATCTTCAAATATTTCTGACTTTGCTTGAACAAACTTTCAAACTCTCAAACTTTGAATCTTCTGACTTGGACATTTCTGTAAATCATTTCTCAAAACTCCAAAACTTTAACATTTCTTGATATCATCTCCCCCTTTTTGATGATTTGAGCATCGGTATCATCAAAATTTTACCAAGAAATGTCTTTGACCATTCTGATCTGCCCAAGAGCCTCTGATTCTGTGATCCATAACAATGTATTCATCTAGATCTTTTCAAATCCAGAAAAATTAAGAAATGTAACACCTGAATCAACAAATGAATCAGTTAAAATGCCTGTCAGTAACCCAAAGTCACTATGTGTAACGAATACACATTGTAAAGGATCTTTTGTTACGTTCACTCCCCCAGGGCTTCCATCCAATCATCGAAATACCACAAAAGCAATTTCTATGAATGTTATGACAAGAAAAAAAAATTCTTGTGTGTTCGTGCTAGTGTAGAAAGAATTAAGCACTGATGATTGCTTTTTATGGCTCAACATTGTGCAAACCACTGAGACAACAGTAGATAAACACAGACTTAATGTGCATGATTGAAGTACGAAGGCGGGGCAGACTACCTTCTTTTTCAATATCCAAATTTTCCAAATGAAAATCAGATAGATTATGTGTTACGTTCACTTGAAAATATGAAACATTTTTTTTAAGAAGAAAATGAGTGGCTAGTGAGGTAGTATCAAGAGTTGGCATGGGCTATTTCCCTGTTTCAAGAACGCTCACCAAAGAATTGTGAAACATTAGTAATGTGGTTGCCCGACTCAGAAAGTAGTTGGTGCAGAGTTTGATATTCTTTTACTCTGTTCTCTCACCCTCTTTCTTTTTAATCATTAAGCGCACATCTAACCAAACTCTCATTTTCATTTTACCTCAACACATATCCCACACTCATTTCTTTTAGACTCCTCACACTCAATCACTAAAGGTTTAACTTCTTAGGTAGAAATCACTGGTTAACGTGATTCCATAGAAGTTTCATTTAAGTCCTAGCACAAAGAACCTGTGCAATCCTATAAAAGCATTGTTGATCCAAACTCTCTCAGTGATTTGATAACGACCCTTTTCTGTACTTAGTGAAAATTACGTTTATTATGTATTAGTGTTTCACCATCAGCGATCAGACTAAGTCTGTTTAGTTATCGTTGATAGTCTTTCTTATAAACATTTAATATGTATGTGTTTCACTATCAGTGATGAAACTGAGTCTGTTCAGTTATCGCTGATAGTTCTGATGTAAACAGTAACGTAATCCCTGAAGACAAGTCTTGCGTCAACAGATGTTCATACCTGAATCGAAGACGAAGATGCTGAACAAAGAGAAGTCTACTAGTGACCTGATGCGGATATCAGTGAAGCAAAGACAACTCTACTTATACGCGAAGAAACATAAGGAAAGATTCAGCGATCGCTGAACTCTTGATGTCTCTGAAGAAAGAGATATTCAGCGATCGAATGATCACAAAGCTTATACCTCAAGTTTCCTTTTGTTTAGATTGAGTCTGTCTTAATCTTATTCCGCAACAAACATGTAAATTGTGTTTGATTTATCAATAAACAACTTATTAAACTTTAAATTTCTGTGTTTGTATTCAACCCTCCCCCCCCCACCCCTTCTACAAACTTGTTAAGCACCTCCGGGACCAACAAGTGGTATAAGAGCAGACTGTTTAATCTGATAAACAAGATCTTGCTTTATTCCCTTCTTTGCTATTCTCAAATGGCACTTAACACAAACACTAACTACTATGATAATGGTTCACTCTCTAAACCTCCTCGATTTAGCAGAGATAACTTTTCTCTATGGAAAAATCGAATGATGCTATTTCTTGAAGGTGTTGATCCTACTATACCTGAGTATATAGAAAATGGACCCTATGAACCTGTTAGAATTATAGCTGCAGTTCCCGCTACTGCCACTACTGATGCTGTCCCTGAACGCTTTGTCGTTAAGGAAATAAGACAGTGGAGTGATGAAGACAAAAAGAAGGTAGGCATAGATGCAAGAGCAAAGACCATTATCTCAATGGCTCTGCCTGATTAAGTTTTCCATTCCATCATGCATCTGAAAACTTCTAAAGAAATGTGGGAAACCATATGTGTTCAATATGAGGGCACCACTGAAATCCAAGAGACTCGAAAGATTAACTTGTAAGACAGTATGAAAGTTTCATCGTTGGTAAGAATGAATCTCTCTCTGACGTTCATCAGCGGTTTAACTGCTTAATCATTGATCTAAGAACCGTTGGTAGGACCTATTCTAATTCTGAGGTCCTAACAAAACTCTTATAATGTCTTCCTGAAAGCTGGGACAGTTATTCAATATGTCTTAAGCTGACAAAAGACTTAAATTCTCTTTCTCGCCGCACTCTGTGTGGAATATTGCTCAACTATGAGCAATCAAATCTCTTAAAGAAGAATCTTGTAAAAGATTCTAAAGACTCCAAAAGCACTCTTATTGCTTTAGTCTCTTCAGAGATAATTCCATCTCAGCGATCTACTCTCACCATCACTAAGTTAGATTCTGAATCTGAGGATCTATCAGACCCTGATCTTTCAGAGTTCGATGAGTCCTTAGCACTCTTGACAAACTCTTTTAAGAGATTTGCAAGAAAGAGCAACCTTCGAAGAAATAAGCCTCTCTCTCTCATTGAAAAGCCAAAATCAACTCCTATTGATAAGGCTACTACCACTTGCTATAACTGTGAAAAGATTGGACACTTTGCTAGTGAGTGAAGGTCTAAAAAGGTCTTCAAGCCTTCTACCTCAAGAAGATCCAGTGATGACAAATACCTAAAGCTGAAGAACAAATATCAAAAGCTGAAAAGCTACAAGCGAAAAGGTAAAGGTCTCATCACTGAAGAACATGACTGGGATGAATCAGAAGAATCAAGTTCTGATGAAGAAGAAGTCGCTAATCTTTGCCTCATGGCTGAGATTAAAGAAGAAGTGGAAGAACCATCTAAACCTTCTATGAGCTACATATCATCTCAGGTATCTATCTCTACTAATCCCTCTCTGCCTGAAGTTGAGAGAAGTCGCGCTGTTGATGTGTTGACGATTGATCTTTATAATGCTCTAAACGACAAAACTCAAGCTGAGAACAAAAATGTTCATTTAACTCAAGAGCTAGAGAAATGTCATGAGAAGATCAGAGAACTAACTCTTTTAGAAGAGAAGTTGAAAGATCAAGTCATTATAAATGAAATCATCAGCATTGAACGCGAACAAGCCATCGCTGCTCTAAAAACAGAAAAGGCTCATGTTGAAAAATTGTGCAAATCATCAACAAAGATCTCTGAGATAATAAATGCTCAAATTCCTGAAAGTGATAGAACTGGTCTTGGTTTTTAGAAACCACAGAATGAAACTAAAGAAGAAAGTTCCACGCTCAAGTTTGGAACGTTTGTCACTTCATTCTTTGAGACTTCTTATAATCAATTCTATCCCTGTTCTTCCTCAAATTCTATCCCTGAGGAAAAATCCAAAGGCTCTAAGTCTGCGGATAAAGGAAAATCCATTCTTCGTCCTCAGAAGGCTACCAAGAAAGCAAAGCTGAAAGTTCCTTCTAAACCTTCAGTGAATCAATCCTCTAGCTCTGTGATAGAAATCTTCAATCTCTGTCCTCCAAAGCTAAAAATTGACCTTAAATCCACGAGATATGAAGAAATAAAAATTCCTCCCAGATCTCATGATGAAGGCATTCTTGGAGCAGTACCTGCTCATCTTAAACTTGCAAAACCTTCTACTTCTGGTCCTAAAACCATTTTCAAATATAGAAAATGTTATCACTGTGGTTTTACTAACCATATTGCAAGCAAATGTCCAACTGCCACTAAAGCTGATAAATCAGCTAAAGTGAAGATGAATGCCTCCAAGAAAAGGTCACTAAAGCTGAAAAATCGACCAAGGTGAAGAATACCACTAAGGTTAAGAAATTAACCAAAGTGAAGATTACCACTGAAGTTGAATCTTCATCTGCTGTGAAGATTATTGAACCTTCCATCTCCACTAACCCAAAAGGACCCATTGAAAAGTGGGTACCAAACAACGCTTAATCTTCCTTATGTGTGCAGGGATCAAAGGGCATCTAGTATCTCGATAGTGGATGTTCTCGTCATATGACTGGACAAAAAGACCTGCTCACTGAATACAAGGAAGAGAAAGGTCCCTCTGTGACCTTTGGTGGAAATGGAAAAGGATATACCAGAGGGTTTGGTGTTCTCAACAATGGAACAACTACCTTTCGAAGAGTCGCTTATGTAGATGGACTGAAGCACAATTTTCTAAGCATCAACCAGTTATGTGACAAAGACTACGAAGTTCGCTTTTCTAAGAAAGCATTTTCAGTGGTGAATGAGAAAGGAAAACTTGCTCTCAGTGGTAATCGCAGAGAAAATGTATATGTAATAGATATGGACTCTACTACCACTGAAAACTTATGTTTTCTCTCTAAAGCCTCTTCTGATGTCAACTGGTTATGGCACAAAAGGCTCTCTCATCTAAACTTCAAAACCCTGAATTCTCTCTCATCTAAGGAATTGGTTTCTGGTCTTCCTCAGCACTCATATGCTAAAGAATCTCTCTGCTCAGCATGTGAAAAAGGAAAACAAACAAAAGCTAGTTTCAAATCTAAACAAGTTTCCTCAGTGACAAGTCCTCTTCAGCTCTTACATATGGATCTGTTTGGCCCTGTAAATATCCAATCAATAGCTGGAAAGAAATATACACTTGTCATTGTAGATGAATACTCTCGCTATACCTGGGTTATCTTTCTTCGCTGCAAGAGTGATACTCCAGAAGAACTAATATCTTTTGTTAAAAAGATGGAAGTGCTGAATAATCTTACTGTTCGCTCTATAAGAAGTGATCATGGAACTGAATTTAAAAACAGTTCTCTAAACAAATTCTTTGAGAACAAGGGAATTTCTCATAATTTCTCCTCAGTAAGAACACCTCAGCAAAACGGAGTCGCTGAAAGAAGAAACAGAACGATCATATAAGCTGCTAGATCAATGCTCAGCGATTCTCACCTCCCTACTCAATTTTGGGCTGAAGCTGTAAATACTTCAAGTTTTACTCAAAACAGATCGCTGATAATAAAGCGATTTGGAAAGACAGCTTATGAACTCTTTCATGAAAGAAAGCCCTCTATCATCTTTCTTCATATCTTTGGTTGTCATTGCTTTATCTTAAACAACAAAGATCATCTTGGAAAGTTCGACCCAAAGGCTGATGATGGAATATTTCTAGGATATTCCTCCATCTCCAAAGCCTACAGAGTTTTCAACAAGCGAAGACAATCTGTGGAAGAAACAATTCATGTCACGTTTGATGAAACTAACTCAGCGAACTCTAAACCAATTGCTGGCAATGAAGAGCTAAATGCTTGGATGTTTTCTCATTAAAGAGAAACAGAACCCTTCTTTTCAAACCATCAGCACAGAGATCCACCTACTGCTAATGATGATCCAAACATCATACATCCTAACGCTGAATCCAACTCATGGGTTTCAGCTGAACCTCTTAACACACTGCTACCATCAGATCTACCTTCGTCTGAGAACCTCTCTGATAACAATAGTTTGTCCACTACTCAACAGTTAATTGTTGATGAACCTCAAGCATCCTCATCAGTAAACATCCCAATTGTTGATCCAACCTCTGAGTTAAGCGATCATGCTCCTGCTAAGCGATGGACCAGAGATCACCCAATAGATCAAATTCTTGGTGATCCGGATGCAGGTATTCATACACGACGATGTTCAGGTAATATCTGTCTCTTTGTCAACTTTCTCTCTTTCATAGAACCGAAGAAGACTGATGATGCCCTCAGAGATCCAAACTGGGTCAGCGCTATATAAGAAGAGCTAACTGAGTTTACTCGTAACAAAGTTTGGAATCTCGTTCCTAGACCATCTGATAAAACTGTTATAGGCACCAAATGGGTGTTTAGAAAAAATTTAGATGAACATGGAACTATAACCCGCAACAAGGCTCGCCTTGTTGCTCAGGGATACAGACAAGAGGAAGGCATAGATTACGATAAAACCTTTGCCCCTGTGGCTAGGCTCGAAGCAATGTGACTATTCTTAGCTTATGCAGTCTATAAAGACTTCATCGTTTATCAAATGGATGTAAAATCAGCGTTTCTAAATGGAAAGTTGAATGAAGAAGTCTATGTAGAACAACCTCCAGGGTTTTATAACCCTAAGTATCCAAATTATGTTTATAAATTAGATAAGGCTCTCTATGGTCTAAAACAAGCCCCTCGTGCTTGGTATGACACACTCTCATCTTTTCTTATCTCTGAAAAATTTGAACGTGGGAAAATGATAATACATTGTTTTTCAGAAAGATAAAAGGTCATATTATTCTTGTATAAATATATGTCGATGAAATCATATTTGGTTCTACTTACCCATCTCTGTGTACTCGCTTCGCTGAAAGAATGAAGAAAGAATACAAAATGAGTATGACGGGTGAGCTGACATATTTTCTTGGTCTTCAGATTAAACAATCTGACAAAGGTACTTTTATCAGCCAAGGTAAGTATGTTAAAGACATGCTGAAGAAGTTTGATCTTACACAAACTTCAGCGATGAAAACTCCTATGGCACCTCCCCTGACACTTAACAAAGATCCTTCTGGAAAATCTGTTAATGTCACTGCCTATAGAGGAATGATAGGCTCACTGCTGTATCTTATAGCGAGCCGACCTGACATCATGTACTCTACTTGTTTATGTGCACGCTATCAATCTGAACCCAAGGAATCCCATTTGATCTCTGTTAAGTGAATTTTCAGATATCTGAAAGAACTCCTAACCTCGGTCTTTTGTATCCCAAAGACTCAGGGTTCGATCTAACTGGTTATTCTGATATTGATTTTGCAGGTTGTAAACTTGACAGAAAGAGTACCACTGGTGGATGTCAACTCGTAGGATGAAAGCTGGTAAGCTGGACAAGCAAAAAGCAAAATTCAGTGTCTACTTCCACAGCTGAAGCTGAACTCTTGATGTCTCTGAAGAAAGAGATATTCAGCGATCGAATGATCACAAAGCTTATACCTCAAGTTTCCTTCTGTCTTACCTTGCACAACTCAGTACGATGTGTCAGAAAGGACATGCCTCTGCCACAATTCGTACAACAACTCTGTCAACTACACTGTTCATTATCAGGCCGAAAGCATGTCTCCCAAAGTCAGACTTCTGAAGCCAATCAGTGAACGCCACGTGTAAAGTGCCCTGCCATGCATTTAATGCATAGGGTATAAATAGGAAGTTCACCCCTCCATCTGAGGAGGTGCTCAATCCTTGAACTCCAAATAGAAACCTTTGTTTTCTATATTCCTTATTCCCCCATTCTCTGAAATTCTTATGCAACCATCTTAGTGTTTCTTAAGTTTGTTTATATTGAGTCTGTCTTAATCTTATTCCGCAACAAACTTGTAAATTGTGTTTTATTTATCAATAAGCAATTTATTAAACTTTAAACTTTTGTGTTTGTATTCAACCCCCTTCTACAAACTTGTTAAGCACCTCTGGGACCAACAAGCATAATGTTGCTCAATATGGTTTAACTTGAAACAGTTAAAGCTCGAATACAATTCAGATAAATGTATATGCTCAGAATATAGTCATGAAGATATGAGCATTTTGAAAATGGAAGTATTTGCAAACAAGTATATTGAATGAATAGATATGAATGCAAAAGACTTGTTTGAAAATCTGACATTATATGAAAATGATCAGAAATGAAAAGATATAGCAATTAAGGCTTATGGTAAAAAATAACGGATATTGTCTATACGAACCAAGATATAGACATTCTTGAAATGACGTTTCGAAATGAAATTACGCTCAAAAATTCATTGAAGTACAAGCGGGGTGTCTTACCATCAAAATTATGTTTCAGTATGAGACATGGTAAGAACAATTTGATCAAAAATTAAACCGATGTGTGTGAATACTTGAAATTATATAGAAAAGACAATACGCAAGTATTTATCTTTGGAAACACACGGTTTATTAATCATTGAAGCTCAAAATAAAATGAAAACATTTAAAATCACACTTCCAATTCATGAAATCTGTATAAGAATCGGGAAGTGGTTTGAACATTTAAGAAAATGTTTTCTTATGACTGAAAGTTGTCCTTTTTTCAACCATATCTGAGATTAAAATAAGAAATTAACCTTTTTCGCTTCGTCTTAAATCTCATGAAGTCAGCTGAAGTCATAAAAATATGATCTTGATAGCTTCTCTCATTCTGCACAAGTCTCAAAGTCAAGTCAAAACAAATTTTATTCACAAAAATTTATTGAAAAGTAAATGACATAAAGCAGTAAAACGATTAAAATACGAGTTCTCATCTGAAATAATCGGAAATCATAGTCTTTCTCCTTTGACTTGTACACTCCCCCTAAACTCATGCATCACAAAAAATTTATCAGTTTAGTAAAATGCAGAAATTAGATAAGCTCCCCCTCAAAAGAATATTGATCAACTAAGAATCTTTACTCACTCCCCCTGAGAACAACAACAACATGTTAAAGTGCATATATCTTTTCAGAAATATTGATAAAGAAATGATGAAAAAATTACAATAAAAGAAACTTTAATAGGTAATTACTGATTAGACTTTGAGATTTAGCATACCAAGCTTAGATACAAGAAAATTAAATCTCTTTTCATCTAAAGCTTTGGTAAACAAATCCGCAAATTCATAATCAGTCTTTACAAAGTAAAGTTCTATTATACCTTTTTCTACATTATCTTTTATAAAATGATATCTGACATCAATGTGTTTTGTCTTAGTGTGCTGCACAGGATTAGCTGATATGGCAATAGCACTCTTAGAGTCACAATAGATAGGTATTTTGTCAAACATGAATCCATAATCTCGCAGCTGTGTCCTCATCCATAAAACCTGAGAGCAGCAACTGGCAGCAACTACATACTCTGCTTCTGCAGTCGATGTGGATACGCATAATTGCTTCTTTGATGCCCAGCTAACAAGCTTGTCTCCAAGGAATTGAATGTGACCTGAAGTACTCTTCCTGTCCAGCATGCACCCAGCATGATCTGCATCTGAATAAGCAGTCAGTTGAAACCCAGTATCCTTAGGATACCACAGACCAAGATCTGCAGTCCCCTTCAGATATCTAAAAATCCATTTGACAACAGCCAAATGGGATTCTTTAGGAGCATCCTGATATCTAGAACATAAGCATGTTGAAAACATAATATCTGGCCTACTTGAACTAAGATACATTAAAGAACCTATCATACCTCTATAAGTCCTAACATCAACACTTTTACCCGAAGGATCAGTGCTAATTTTAGTACCTGGTGCCATTGGGGTTCCAATTGGTTTACAATTTTCCATTTTGTACTTTCGAAGAATATCCAAAATGTACTTAGATTGGTTAATGAAAATCCTCGTTGAAAACTGTTTTACTTGTAATCCGAGAAAGAAGTTCATCTCTCCCATCATACTCATTTGAAAACGTGACACCATGAGGTTAGAAAAGTTTTTGCAGTATTTAGGATTTGTAGAGCCAAATATTATATCATCAACATATATTTTAATAAGTATAATATCAGCTTTTTCCTTTTTAATGAACAAAGTGGTATCAACTTTACCTTTGGAAAAACCTGACTTGACCAAGAATTTAGATAGAACATCATAACATGCACGAGGGGCTTGTTTCAAACCATACAGGGCTTTATCCATAATGTAGACTTGATCTTGCTTATCTGGATTTACGAACCCTTGTGGTTGAGACACATATACTTCCTCCTTAAGAATGCCATTCAAAAAGGCCGTTTTCATGTCCATCTGATAGACTATGAAATTCTTATGAGTTGCGTAAGCTAGAAACATACGGATTGCTTCTATACGCGCTACTGGAGCATACGTCTCATCGTAGTCTATGCCTTCCTCTTTCCGGTAACCTTTGGCAACAAGTCTTGCTTTATTCCTTATGACAATACCATCTTCATCCTTCTTGTTTTTGAATACCCATTTAGTTCCTATCACAGTCTTTCCTTCTGGTTTTGGAACTAATCTCTAGACCTTCAGGGCTTCAAACTGATTTAATTATTCTTGCATAGCAGACACCCAATCCGAATCAGCAAGATCTTCTGATACCCGACGAGGCTCTATTTTGCTGAGGAATTAGTCATGCAGACACTGGTTTAAAGTTACTGACCTACTTTGCACAGGCTTGTTAAGATCTCCAATTACTTGGTGTAGAGGGTGCTCTTTGGTCTAGCGATGTTCGTGAGGGAGTGGATTAGATGCAGATTGATCATAGTTGACATCTAAATATCCACTGTCAGTCTCTTCTTGTACAGTTCTTGTTGGGGGTTCAGCTGAAATAGTTGATGCAGAAATTACAGTTGGAACAGCATATTCTGGCTGTTGAGTAGACAATGTAGCACAACCAACTGATACAGATACTTCTGGTTCAGCAATATATTGCACCTCTTCAACCGTAAGAGTATTTATTTGAATTTCAGTTTCTGACTGAACTGAGGAATCAGTTATGACTTCTGAAGTGACTGGATGATTGCAACTTGTGTCTTCAGACCTGTCAGTCACAGCAGATTTAGGCAAATTAGATCCTAGAAACTCATCATAAAAGAATTCAATTAACAAATCTAAATCAGATAAATGACTAGTAGACATAGAAGCGCCATCTGATTTGTTCTGTTCAGGTACAGGTTCTGGACTGATTGACCCAAAAGCTAACACTCCGGTTATCACGGGTTCTGAACTGAGTTGTTCAGAAGCCATTTCTTCATCAAATGTGAAGTTTACGCTCTCGACTACTATCTTTGACTTCTTCAGATAGACACGATATGCAGTAGATGTAGAAGAATAACCAATGAAGATGCCCTCATCCGCCTTAGCACTGAACTTGTTTAGACTCTCTCTGTCGTTAAGCACAAAACACTTACAACCAAAAACATGAAAATATTTAATGGTGGGTGTTCGGTTCTTGATCAATGCATACGGCGTCTTCTGAAATCTGTGGTGTATCATGGACCGATTCTGAGTGTAGCACGCAGTCGAAATAGCTTCTGCCCACAGAAATAGAGGTAAGTCAGATTGGCTAAGCATAGTACGAGGATCCTCGACTAGCGTCCGATTTCTCCTTTCGACTACTCCATTCTGTTCGGGCGTACGAGCAGCAGAGTATTGATGTGAAATCCCGACCGATTCGACATATTCTTCAACAATCTAGTTCTTGAACTCTGTGCCATTGTCGGTTCTAAGAAGCTTGACTGTTTTATGCATATTCACCTGGATCGTCTTCAGAAATGTAATGAGTACTTCCGGTGTCTCATCTTTTGATCGGAGAAATTTTACCCACGTGTATCACGAATAATCGTCCACGATAACCAACACGTATTTTTTACCGCCTAAGCTTTGTGTTCGCATCGGACCACAAAGATCCATATGCAATAACTCTACTAAAGAACTGGTACTAGGTTCAGGCTTTGGTTTATGTGGAGCTCTCTTCATCTTCCCTTTTTCACATGTTGCACATAAGTGTTCTTTTTCGTATCTCAGCTCAGAAAGTCCATTTACCAATTTACCACTAACCAGCTTGTTTATATAACGAAAATTCAGGTGTGATAGTCGTCGGTGCCAAAGCCAACTTTGCTACATCGAAGCTTTTGTCAATAAGCAAACCTGATTATCATTCTGGACTTGTGAAAGATTGATGGTATAGAGATTTGTCTTTCGAATGCCGACTAAGAGTTCATTGCCATCTTCAGTACGAACCGAACATCTCTTAGCTTTGAAATTAACCTCTAACCCTTTGTCGCAGAATTGACTAATGCTAAACAAGTTGTGCCCTAAACCTTCGACATAGCTCACCATCCTAATCGTTATGTTGTCTTGAATGATGTCACCATATCCTAAGATCGGTGAAAACTGGTCGTTAACAAAAAGCATATTGCCGCTGAATTTCTCTGTATAATTAGACAATAAAGCTTTATGCCCGGTCAAATTGCTTAGAACAACCACTATCCAAGTACCACATATGCCGGGTCTGCAAGAGAAATCAGGAAACAATAGATTTAGGTACCCATTTAAAAACGGGTCCTAACAGATTAGCAGATGATTTTGGTATCCATTTGAATATGGATCCTCTTTTCCTTTGAAAACCTTTAAAAACATTTGATCTTGAAGAATAAACATGATAAGATCCAAACCAATCATTACAATTATGATGATAATTATAAGAATTAGTAGTAGTACAAGATAATTGGAACAATTGCTTATTAGAATATCTCTTGTAAGAAGTTAGAAGGTTATTATTTATAGAAGCAACAGAACCAACTATATAAGACATACTACTATCAGATCTATCAGTAACTATATCAGGAATCAATTATGCCTTCTCATCATTCTTCCTTATTGGTCGCCATTCAGTTCTTGCTTCCGACCTTTTCTTTATTAAAACTGAAACAGGAGATTTAGATTTATTATGAAAATCAGATTTCTGAGATTGGCTTTTCTTTTGTTTACCAGTGTTGTTCCATTTCTGTGAACTCTGTTTCTTATGTTTCTTACCTTTAGCATAGTAATCAGTATTCACAGAAATTGAGTCACCAACCTTAGTTGATGATTCACCCTTTTCGAAAACACTTGGTAAAACTTTTCCATTTATAAGAAAAGTAGAATGAGCTGGAAGTGAAGCATTAAAATCAAACATATCAATTTCTTCTAAACACCCATCATCAGAATCGAGAAAATCATTTGCAGACGCAAATAAGTCATCAAAGTTATCAGTGGAAGTTTGAGGTGCCTTTGAAACTTTAGAACACTTTGTAGATTTAGATTGAAAAACTGTGTTCTTTAAAACAATAGAAAATACACTTTGTTCAATATCTAACAAAAGTCTTTCATCAGATAAAACATTTTCAAGTTCAACTATTTTTCTTTCAAGAATGAGTGGAGGAACATAAACTTTTGCAACTGCAGGTTTTGCCTCCATCTCAGAAACAGAATAACTAGCAAAATAGTCGTTTGAAAGAACTTTTGGTGTTTCAGAAAGATAACTATCATTTAACTTTTCATAGTTAAACGGTAGTTGCATTTTCTTAATATTCTTTCTATTTTCAGTTTCCCTGGCCTCAACTTCTTCTGGTAACTTGGTAACAAATTTGGGTTTTAAATGAGTATGTTTACCAGCAACAACAAGAAAATCAAAATATTATAATGATGGTTGTTTTCTGATGGCTTTCTTTAAGTAATGAGGGTTTTCATAACCAAGACCCCATTTTTCCTTAACATCAGCCTCATCATTAGGTGCATTAAGAAAAATAGTTTGATCTGTTTGACCTCTTGCATAAAGTTTGGCTTCCAGACCATTTACCTTCTTATTTAAGAGCTTGTTTTCAACCTGCAATTTATAAACAGTTAGTGCAAATTCTTTCTTTCCAAAACAATCTACTTGGAGTTTAGTATCAGAAGCAGACTTGCGTAAAGAATCAATTAGATCTTTGGTCCCAAAAACTGATTTATTAAGCTTAAAGATCTTTTGATTTCTTTTTGCAACTCTGTCTTTTTCCTTTTTCAGTTTTATTTGTAGATCTTGAGGCTCAACCATCATGGCTTCCATTTTGGTTATGAAATCATTTTTAGTTAAGTTCATTACCTCATCAGCAGTCTCTTCATCTGAATCATCATACTTTACAGTGTTTCCCATCAAACACATGTGAGCTTCTTCATCTTTTACTTCCTCAACATCTGAATGATCTAGACAATATTCATCTTCTGCCATCAATGCTCTGCCTGCCTCTTGTTGTTTGGCCAAGAGCATTTTGTTCTTATAGTATTCTGAATTTCGATCCTTTGGCTTCCGACTATCTCTAGCAAAATGACCGACTTTGCCACAGTTGTAGCACTTTATCAGATCATCGGTCTTCTTTTCAGCACCAACATAGTCATTTAGATATTTCTTCTTCACTTTCGGCTTTCTTTCCACATACCGGTTCTCTTCATGTCTCTTTCCTTCAACTCTTTCCCGATGTTCATGATTCTTTAAACTAGATGAAGGATACCTCTGAGTGTTTGAACCCGGTTTCTTGTAAAATTTCTTTTGGAATGCTCGGGTTAATAGAAGCATAGCTTGTTTGAGGCTTTCTCCATCATCACCATCGGATTCAGACTCTGATTCAGAACTTGAAACCACTATCTTCTACTTTTTTTTCTTCACTTTCTTTTCTTTCTTCTTCTCTCCGGCTACCAATGCTATTGGATCTTGTACTTTCTCTGCCTTCTTTTTCTCAACTCTTTTCTCTTCCACTTCTTCTTCGTTCTGCCTCAGTGTTTCATAAACCTCATCTAACGGAATGTCATTTAAATCCTTCATCTGTTTCATCCTGCGCGTATGTTTCTTCCATTCAGGTTGCAAGATGCTTAAGAATTTGACATTGTTCTCGATCTGCTTCTTTTTCACTTTGTTCTTGGACAATTCATTTAAAAGCAGTACAAACCAATCATAGGTGTCTTCTAAGCTATCATCTTCTTTTGCTTTGAATTCTTCGTAGTTGTTAATGCAGTTAGCTACTTTTATCTGATTTCCAACTTTCGATCCCATCATCATCTTCTGAAGTTGATCCCACATCTTCTTAGCATTGGCCTTGTAACTGTGTATCTTGAAGTAAATCTCATTAGGAATGCTCTGAAGTAGTAAAGATCTTGCTTGTTTATATACTTTAAACCGACTTTTCTGCTCCTCGAAATATTGTGAAAAATCCATTGGACCTGTTTTTGTAGATCCCAGTACAGTGCAATCACGAACAGTTATATTAATGAAGAAAAATAATATAGCCACAACCTCTAGTCATATGATTAATATTCAATGAAAGGGTTTAGATTTACAGTGAGAATATCTAATCAGAGAAAGTAAACCTATTGACTTGAGAATTATGAATAATGAGACTAAAACTCTCTAAACTGTCTAACCTAATTTTCAACTAAATAAAGCTTTATAAAGTGGCGCATAAGGCCTAATGGGCTTTAGGCCCATTAACAAATAAACTATCAATTAAATACATTTCGAACCCTTATAAATGCTTTATACAACTTTCAACACACAAGACTTTCAGTCCTAACAATCTCCTCCTAAAGTTGAATAAGACATTTATCAACTTGAAATCTTCAGGCATTGATCTTCTTTCCCTCTTGAATCTTTGAAGAACTTTGGTGTTGCTTGTCTTCATAACTTTCCAAGCTCCCCCTTGAATAAAGCTCTTGGTCTTCATAGTTTCAACTTTGTAACCAGATTCAATGTACAGTAGCCTCGACTGAACGCACTATTGAGCAGCTTTCCACTGTAGAAACTCAACACATCGGATTAGCACACAAGAAAGATAATGTGAGAGTTAGTTGACATTCCACGGTGCATCTTCAATTTAAAAGAAATAATCTATCTTTGAACCGCGAGTTGAATAAACTTCCAGCTTAAGAACTTGTTTCAATCAGCTTGTAGGAGGAAATGACTTGAAACAAAAACCACATGATACGGGATAGAAGAAATACAATCTTTGAAATATTCATCTTTGAATATTGAAACAACATTAAACTCATATCTTCATCTCTTTGATCTCTCGACTGTCTTCAGAAAAGCAAACTTTCACGAATCATCTTCATTCAGAAATTGAATCATTATGGAATGATTTCTTTTCACCAATCTTGAAAAACATGAACTTTCACAGAACTTTCTTTCTTTATAACTTTGAAATTGAACTTTGTAAAATTTCTCCCCCTTTTTGATGATTGTGAACATCATGATCATCAAAACTCTTCAATTTCAACACATTCTTTGATCTCCTCCTTTGCGATGATTTGACCTTCTCCGCCGTTAGATCTGAGTATCCGTCAATTCATAAAATGTATATATCTGAATCTTTTCAATTTCAGATATAATAGGAATTGTGAACCTGAATCAACAAATGATACAGTTAGTATGCCTGTAAGTAGCACGGAGCCACTTTGTACAACGGATGTACATTGGAAAGGAGTTTTTGTGATGTTCACTCCCCCAGGGCTTCCATTCAATCATCGAAAAACCACAAAGGAATTTTCTATGAATGTTATGACAAGAAAACTCATTCCTTGTGTACTCGTGAAAGTGTATAAATGATTGAAGCTACTTAGAAACATTAGGCTCAAATTGTGTAAACTGTTGAGACAGCAACAGATATTACACAGACTCAATATGCATGAAAGAAGTGCGAAGGTGGAGCAACTTTCCTTCTTTTTCAATATCTAAATCTTCCGATTGAAGACTAGATAGCATATGTGTTGCGTCCCCAATGAAAATGAAACATTTCTTTGTTAAGAAAGAAACGAGTCATTGGTGGGGTAAAACAAGAGTTGGCATAGGCTCACTGCCTGTTTCAATGATGGTCACCAAAGAATGTGAACCAATAAGTAGATGTGGTTGCCCGACTCAGAAAGTATTTGGTGCATAGTTTTCATATTCTTTTAACTTTGTTCTCACACCCTCTTTCTTTTTGTCATTAAAGCTCACTTCTAACCAAACTCTCGTTCATTTTACCGCTCAGCACAATGAGAAAAACTCAAACCAGATGAGTTATCTCCCCCACTCTTTGATTTATGACCCCTCACCCCTTAATCACTCAAGGATAACTTCCGGGGTAGGAAACACTGGTTAACGTGAATCCATGGAAGTTCTGTTTAAGTTCTCATACAAATCCCATGTAAGTCCTAAAAAGAATAGTTACTCAATAGTTTAACTTGTACAATTAAGCACAAAATGTACGACAACATTGTCAAAATGTATGCTCATGAGATTTGAGCAATTGAACTTTGAAGATTTCTCAAAACAAAAATATTGAAAGAATGGAATGAAATCAAGAGAATTGTTTTGAGAATCTGACAATGTATCAATCAGATCAAATAAAATGGTTAGGGTATCAAAGAACTGGATATTTTGTTTATATGAACAAATATAAACAATTTAGCAATGAAAGCACAAATTTGGAAATGATGATTGATGCTCGACAATATTGAATTTCAAACGAGGGTATTACAATCGAAAAATTGTTTCGTTATGAGACATGGTAATAACAAATTCAAACGAAGTACTGAACCGGTGTGTGTGAATACTTGACAGTATAAAGACAAGATAATACGCAAGTATTGATCTTTGGAAACACACGGTCAATTAAACATTAAAGCTCAAAACTTGAAAAACATTTAAAATTACACTTCTAAATTCATAAACTCTTTTGAGAACCAGAAGTGGTTTGAACATTTCAGAAATCGTTTTTCATGCTTGAAAGTTGTTCTTCTTTCAAACAATCAGAGATCTAGATCAAAAGATATTTACCTTTAAGCCCCTCCTCAAATCATGAGGTAATGATTTATACTCTGATAAGCTCTCCCTGGATATTTGCAAAATATCCATACTTCTTAACTTTGAAAAAGTCAGCTACAGAAAAATAGTGAAAAATCCGAGTTCAGAAGTCATAAAAAATTTACTTCCCCTGAAATTATGCATCAGCAGATCTAACAATTAACAGGTACAAGATAGAGATCCACAATTCTTTATGGAATGTCGTCCGTCATATCTCTCTAATGCATATTTCAGAATATATAAGTACTCCCCCTTGAAGGTTGATCTTCTCATTTCAGCCCGGGAGTATCTTTTCTTTAAGCATTGAAGCATGGGTCCTGATCTGTCATGTGATCAGAAGCCAAACTCCGTTGAAGTACGGGTTCTAAGCTGATTTACATAGAAGCCTTCGTTCTTCTACTCCCCCTTGACAGTAGGTGCCTGCAACACAGAATCAATTTTAGGCTTTGGTACCCACTGGTATTTTGATCCATGAATGTTAGTTGCAGTTCGAATGGGATTAATGGAATAAGAACCATACCAGAAATGATCACTGGTTTTGTGAATAGGATCATGTGTACGACAATAAGAACAATAGTATTTCTTACCTGATAACCTGAGTAATTGATCTCTCGAGTAGTTATGATCAGGTTTACCTTTACGCGCATTGTCCTCTTTGGCTTTGTGTCTATGTACACGTGATTTCTTCCCTTTCGGATCATCTTTCATCCCATCTTTCTTCTCATCTTCAACTGGTTTCTTCTTCCAAACCAGTTACTCTTCTTTAAATATTCTTCTTCGTCGATGTGTACCTGAACCATCTATATTTCTATCATAGAAAAGGTTAGTACTACGAATCTGATTAACTGATTTGACTGACCTTTGTGAAGAAACAGTTTTCTGAATTAAACTTGATGCAGTCTTTTCAAGCTCTTTAATCTTTGAAGCAAATTTGTCTCTATCTTTGACAAGAAGGTCAATCTTCGTCTCGCATTCAGACTTCGTTTTCTTCTCTTTCAGTGCATTCTCAGATAGTTCAGATAACTTGACAGTCAGCTTTTTAATCTCAGTCTCAAACATGCTTCTTTCTTCTTCAAATCCCTTCTCAACATCCTTTCTTTGGCCGGATATTTCCTTGAAGAATCCAACATTCTTTTGTTCAATTACCTTTTTCTCTTTCGCAAACTTCTCTCTTTCCAAGATAAGTACTTTCTCAAAAGCAGAAACTTTCTGGGAAAGCTTGATACATTTAAGCTCAACTGCTTTCTTTTCTTCACAGCTATTTCTGGAAAAATCTGAGAACTTCTTTGCAAAATATTTCTCTTTATTCTCAAAATCGGATTTTTCTTTTGCAATCTTTTGCTCCAAATAAGATATCTTTCTTTTAAGCTAAGAGTTCTCATATTCCAATTGTCTTCCTTTTAACAATTCCCTTGGCCCTAACATCAACCATTCAGTGCAATCCCACAACTCTTTTCCTGTCATTTTGTAAGAAAATATTTGACCAGAAATTTCACTCAAAATGTCACGAAAAAGGTCACAAGAAATACTACTTGACATATAGTTTCGAGCAAAATTATTAGCCCTCTCTCTTTTCTCCTGTTCCACAGGCGAAGCTTTTGTCGGAATTTGGGATTGCATCTCTCCTTCAGTTAATGATAATCTGATATAAGTACCCACCTCATGTTCATCCCCAAAATTCAAAAAATCAACTTTCCACTCTTCATATTCTCTTTTGGACCGCAACCTTGGTGGGTTTATCATTTTTGATCGTATCGAATAGAATTAATTCGATCCGGCCTTGAAAAGATATGAAACTTGAACGGTTTCAAACTTTTAACCTTAACTGCACTGTAGTGATCGTGAGACAAACAAAATGATCCAAAAACAATATATAAACAGGACAGGACAAGGACCGGTCGAGCAAAGACCCGGTCGAGCAAAGACCCGGTCGAGCAAGGATCCTGTCGAACAGGGACCCGGTCGAACCCGGTCGAACAAGGACCCGTTCTGTCCCGATCGAAACTAGTACCTGGTTGAACAAGGACCTGGTCGGACTCAGTCGGACCTGGTCGGACTCGGTCGGACCCGGTCGAACAGGGACCCGGTCGGACCCGGTCGAACAAGTCACCGGGCGCAAAGCACCGGTCAACTGGGTACCGGTCGAGTAGGGTCGAACAATGTACCTGTTGAGTCACAAAGTACCGGTCAACAAGGTATCGGTCGAGTAGGGTCGAACAATGTACCGGTCGAGTCACAAAGTACCGGTCAACAAGGTACCGGTCGAGTAGGGTCGAACAATGTACCTGTCGAGTCACAAAGTACCGGTCAACAAGGTACCGGTCGAGTAGGGTCGAACAATGTACCGGTCGAGTCACAAAGTACCGGTCAACAAGGTACCGGTCGATATAGGTACCGGTCAGTCGAACAAAGTATCGGTCGAGTCACACAGTACCGGTCAACAAGGTACCGGTAGGACAAGATAACAGATAACCTTAAAACGATAACAGATAAGATAAAAGACCGATAAATTCGATGAATCTCAATCGTACCCAGAAAATGTACCCAGAAATTCAATCGAAACACCAAGCAACTCAATAGATATGCAGATTTAATCTCAAACACAATTATGCAGATCGATAAACAGCCCAAAAAACAGACCGATAAAAAATTAATTTTTCAAGAACACAGACCGATAAATCGACCCAAAAACAATTTTATCAAACAATCGACCAAATGATCTAATTTTCCAGAAAAAAAATTCGACCGAACTAAAACCTAAAACAGTAATCGATTTCAATAATAAAAATTCAATCAACACAGATTTTTAAAAAATCAAATTGAAAGAAGCACAGATCAATCGATAATCAGTTAAGCAAGGATTATGATCAAATAAGCAATTAAAGGGTTTTAGACAAACCTTTTTGGATCAAACCTTCAGTCTCTTTGCTCTGATACCAATTGTAGATCCCAGTACAGTGCAATCACAAATAGTTATATCAATGAAGAACAATAATATATCCACAACCTCTAGTCATATGATTAATATTCAATGAAAGGGTTTAGATTTACAGAGAGAATATCTGATCAGAGAAAGTAAACCTATTGACTAGAGAATTATGAATAATGAGATTAAACTCTCTAAACTGTCTAACCTAATTTTCAACTAAATAAAGCTTTATAAAAGTGGCGCATAAGGCCTAATGGGCTTTAGGCCCATTAAAAAATAAACTATCAATTAAATACATTTCGAACCCTTATAAATGCTTTATACAACTTTCAACACACAGGACTTTCAGTCCTAACAGTTTTCAACTTTTGCTCTCCATCCACATCACCATCTTCACTGTCAGATGAATCATCATCAGGAATCTGAATAGTAGGTGGTATCATGGGACCTTCAGTAATTAAAAGCAGAATGTTTTCCCCATTTGCATGCCTGTCAACAAAATCCAGAAATCTGTCCTTCCATTGCTTATATTCCCCTTTAAATAGAACCGGGGGCTTGACATTCGTGCCAATTGAAAGAGCGTCTTTGGAAGTCATCTTGTATGAACCTGTTTGAAACTGATATGCAATAAGAAACTAGAAACTGATCATTAGTCCAATTATGAAATCACAAGAAAAATACAAGAAATCTTGAAATATAGTAAATTCAGAAACTCAGAAATTTTGACTAAGTGTTAAAACTCGCAAAGTACTATAGAAGCTTAAAACTCGCAGAAGCTTGAAACTCGCAAGTCACTATTTACTGAAAAACTCGCAGGCTGAGGCTTGCATGTTTGTGAAACTCGCACGCAAGGTTTGCGTGTTTCGGCAAACTCGCAGATCGCTGAAACTCGCAGAAGCTTAAACTCGCAAGTGACTATTCCTCAAAAACTCGAAGATAGAGGCGTGCGTGTTCCCTGAACTCGCAAAGCACTACTTGTGCGTTTGAACAAACTCGCTAACCACTGATCGCGCAAAGCTTAGAATATGCGCTAGACGTTGATGGCGCAAAACTTGAACTCACAGGACATTGTTAGCGCGTTTCAACACTTAGAATATTTTTCTAAGATTTCAAACTCGCAGATCACCTCTTGCACGTTTCTGAAAACTCGCAGATGAATGAACTCTCAGATCACTGTTCCCGAAGAAACTCGCAAGCTTAGACTTGTGCGTTTATAGAACTCGCTAATGTCTACGTGCACGTTTCAATACGTAGATAAAATTCCTCAATCTTCAAACTCGCAGGCTGAAAAACTAAACTCCCAGACTTCGGTCTGCGCGTTTTGTCCAAAAACCAATATTTTCAGCTTCCGCGTTCTACAGATGAACTTGCGCGCTTCGAAGATATTGCGCGTTCGTCCGTATATCGACCAAAATTTTATCTTTTCTCACAGATTTCGATCCAATCCTTGTACAATTAACTTGAAACTTTGTAGGGATGCTCGATTTCAATATTAGAACAGATTACAATGCAAGAATTTCAAAGACAAACGTTCAAAATACAAATTTATCGATGATACAGTGCTGTTAGAGCACATAATTGTTGGATTCAAGATCATAAAGATTGAAGACAAAAGTTCAAGAAGTCAAAGCTGGAAAAGTCAACTCTCATTAAAAGTCAAAGTCTTTGTAATAAAATGTCAAAGTCAATGTCTTTGTATTTGTTTGCTTCTTTGTAATTGTATGGAGGTATAAATACCTTATGTTCTTGTTTTTGTAATCAAATGTACACGAATCAAAGAAGAGGAGATTAAAATATCATTCTAGAGAGAGAGAGAGTGAATGTAGTGAGAGAAAGTGAGTTTGATTGTAATTTGATTCATCAATGACATGTGATTTCACGATTTGATTCATCTGGATTATTTGTTATTGATTAGAACTTGAATATTGGGAATATCAATTGGTATCAGAGCAGATCCATTTCATGAAATCAGATCAAGAAATTCGTCGATATTGTTCATTGTTACTGTTCATCGAGTTCGATTCAATTTCTGAATTTTAGGGTGTAATTCGAGCTGAATTCGATCAGGGTTGTTAGTTTAGTATAATCGATCGAGTCTGTATCATTTATTTTGGCAATTGCAATGTAATTGATCATCAATTTGATGATTTTGTGTGCTTTTGAGTTAACGAGTTAATATGCACTGTAAATCGAGTCAAAGTGTATAATTTTTTGTTTGATATTGAAATTCTTGCATTGTAATTTGTTCTTGTGTTAAATTCGAGGATTTCTGCAAAGTTTTGAAGCAATTGAAGAAGTTTTGAGTCGAAATTCGATTAAAAAGTGAAGTTTTGGTCGACTTTATGAAGAACACGCAAGGAAATCTGAAGAACGCGCTAGATCTGTGAAACGCGCAAGTTCTTCGATAGAACGCGCAAGCTGAAGAATTTCATTTTTGGCCAAAACACGCAAGGAATTATTAGCGAGCTCTAGAAACTAGTTGGTTGAAGTCTGGGAGTTTTGAAAGTTGGGAATTTTTTCTAAGTACCAAAACATGCACGTAGTGATTAGCGAGTTCTACAAACGCGCTAGTCTAAGTGTGCGAGTTTCATCAGGAACAGGGTTCTGCGAGTTCATACATCGTGAGAGTTTGAAAAACTCAGAAAATTGGGTAAGTGTTGGAACGCGTAAGCAGTGGTTAGCGAGTTTGCTCAAACGCGCAAGTAGTGTATAGCGAGTTTTGAGAACGCGCACGTCTCTATTAGCGCGTTTCAACGTGAATAGTTTCTTGCGTGTTTAGGCATTAGCGAGTTCAAAGAGAATAGTCACTTGCGAGTTTCAACATTCAGCGAGTTTCAGCGACTAGCGAGTTTCAGCAATTAGCGAGTTTGCCAAAACACGCAACCCTTTGCGTGCGAGTTTCACAAACACGCAAGTTTAAGCCTGCGAGTTTTTCTGTGAATAGTGTATTGTAAACTGTTAGAATATTGAAATCGAGCATCCCTACAAAGTATTGGACCGAAATCAGATGGAAAAATCAAATTTTTGTTCGACAGACTGAAGAACGCGCAAGATCTACGAAACGCGCAAGTTCTTCGCAAGAACGCGCAAGTTGAAGAATTTGGTCTCAAACGCGCAAGGCATTATTAGCGAGTTCATAAAACGCGCAAGGCGTTATCTGCGAGTTCTAGAAACGCGCAGATCGAAGCCTGCGAGTTTGAAATTTGGGAAAAAGTTTCTAAGTGTTGAAACGCGCAAGTAGACACTTGCGAGTTCAGGAAACGCGCACGCCACTATCTGCGAGTTTCAGCGATTCTTTTGGTCTTCGAGCTTGACATAACGCGCAACCCTTTGCTTGCGAGTTTCACAAACTCGCACGCATCAGTTTACGAGTTTCACTATGAATAGTGATCTACGAGTTTCAGCGCCTACGAGTTTGAAGCTTCTTTAGTGATCTGCGAGTTTCAAAACTGTAATATGGCCTTTAATAGTGAAGGGGGACAAAATTCTGATTGTGATCAAAATTTCTGAATTTTATTTTCAATATCATTTCTATATTCTTGTGATTTCATAATTGGACTAACGATCAGTTTCTAGTTTCTATTTTGGACTAATTGATCAGTTCTAGTTTCTTATTGCATATATTTTTCAAACAGGTTTAATTAAGATGACTTCTAAGTATTCCCTTTCCATTGGCACTAATGTCAAGCCTCCTGTTCTATTCAAAGGAGAATACGAACAATGGAAAGACAAACTTCTGGATTTTGTAGACAGACATGCAAATGGGGAAAACATTCTGCTGTCAATTATAGAAGGTCCTATGGTACCAATCTCAGTTCAAATACCTGATGATGATTCATCTGATAGTGAAGATGGTACTGAGGAAAGAGAACAGGAGATGAAAACAGTTAAAGTAGAGTATGGTCAATATTCAGAGGAACAGAAAAGCCGGTATAAAGCAGATAAACAAGCAAGATCCTTACTTCTTCAAAGTATCCTGAATGACATCTATGTCAAAATAGACAGCTACAAGGCAAATGCGAATAAGATGTGGGATCAGTTGCAGAAAATGATGATGGGTTCCAAGGTCGGCAATCAAATGAAAGTGGCTAACTGCATAAATAGCTACGAGGAATTCAAAGCGAAAGAAAATGAGAGCCTAGAGGAAACCTATGAGAGGTTTGTGCTTCTTCTGAAAGAACTCTCAAAGAAGTTCGTTCAGAAGAAGCAAATAGAAAACAACGTCAACTTTCTAAGCATTTTGCAACCGGAATGGAAGAAACATACCCGTCGAATCAAGCAGATGAAGGACTTGAGCGACATACCTCTTCACGAAGTCTATGAGACTTTGCGTCAGAATGAAGAAGAAGTTGAAGAGAAAAGAAGTGAAAAGAAGAAGAAAGATGAGAAAGTTTCTGATCCTATTGCTTTGGTAGCCGGAGAGAAGAAGAAAGAAAAGAAAGAGAAGAAGAAAAAGAAGAAAGTGCTTACAAGTTCTGAGTCAGAATCTGAATCAGATGGTGATGATGGAGAAAGTCTTAAACAACCTATGCTATTATAGACCCGTGCATTTCAAAAGAAATTCTACAAGAAGACGGGATCCAATTCTCAAAGATATTCTTCATCAAGCTCCAAGAATCATGAGCATCGAGAAAGAGTTGAAGGAAAGCGACATGAAGAGAACCGGTATATGGAAAGGAAGCCGGAAGAAAAGAAGAAGTTTGTGAATGATTACTCTGTTGCTGAAAATCCAGCAAATGATCCAATCAAATGCTACAACTGTGGCAAGATTGGACATTTTGCTAAAGAATGTCGAAAGCCAAAGGTTCACAACTCCCAGTATTATCAGAACAAACTGCTATTGGCCAAACAACAAGAAGCGGGCATAACATTAATGGTTGAAGACGAATTTTGGCTGGATCATTCAGATGGTGAAGAGGAAGAGAAAGAAGAAGTTGCTCATATATGCTTAATGGGTAAGGCGGTGAAATATGATGAGTCAGATGATGAAGCGACTGATGAGGTAATGCACTTAACTGAAAAAGATTTCATAACCAAAATGGAAGCCATGATGGTTGAGCTTAATGACTTTCAAACAAAACTGAAAAAGGAAAAAGACAGAGTTGCTAAAAGAAACAACAAGGTCTTTGAGCTTAATAAGTCCGTTATTGGAAACAAAGATCTAATTGATTCTTTACGCAAGTCTGCTTCTGATTCTAAACTTCAAGTAGATTGTTTTGAAAAGAAGATTTCTGATTTTGAAATTAAAATTTCTAAGTCTGAATTTGAGAAGAAAGAATCTGCATTAACTATTCATAAATTGCAGGTTGAGGACAAGCTTTTGAATAAGAAGGTAAATGGTCTGGAAGCCAAACTCTATGCAAGAGGTCAAACAGATCAAACCATTTTTCTCAATGCACCTAACGAACAGGCTGATGTTAAGGAAAAATGGGGACTTGGTTTTGAAAACCCCGATTACCTAAAGAAAGCCATCAGAAAACAACCAACACTTTATAATTTTGATTTTCTTGCCTGTGCTGGTAAACATACTCATTTAAAACCCAAATTTGTTAGCAAATTACCAAAAGAAGTTGAGGCCAAAGAAACTGAAAATAGAAAGAATATAAAGAAAATGAAACTACCATTTAACTATGCAAAGTTAAATGATAGTTATCTTTCTGAGACACCAAAAGTTCTTTCAAATGACTATTTTGCTAGTTATTCTGTTTCTGAGATAAAAGCAAAACCTGTAATTGCAAAGGTTTATGTTCCTCCACTCATTCTTGAAATCAAAATAGTTGAGCTTGAAAATGTTGTTACTGATGAAAGAATTTTGGTAGATATTGAACATAGTGTGTTTTCTACAGTTTTAAAGAACACTGTTTTTCAATCCAAATCTACAAAGTGTTCTACAGTTTCAAAGGCACCTCAAACTTCGTCTGATAATTTTGATGACTTATTTGAGTCTGCAAATGACTTTCTTAATTCTGATGATGGGTGCATAGAAGAAATTGATATGTTTGACTTCAATACTCCTCTTCCTAATCATTCTACTTGTCTTATAACTGAAAAAGTGTTATGAAGTGGTTTTAATATTAGTGAATCATCAGCTAAGGTTGGTGAATCAGTTTCTGTAACTGCTGATTACTATGCACAAGGTAAGAAACATAAGAAACAACGATTACAGAAAAAAAATACACTGGTACACGAAAGAAAACTCAATCTCAGAAATCTGATTTTCCTAATAATTCTAAATCTTATGTTTCAGATTTAAGGAAGAAAAGGTCGAAAGCGATATCTGAATGGAGACCAAAAAGGAAGAATGATGAGATAGCTGAATCAGTTTTTGATAACTCGTGTAATAGATCTTGTTAGGTCTGATTTTATAGTAATCATTGTATTTATAGAGATTGGTCTTATACAGTGTTTAGAATGCTTATTAGTGTTGTATTTGACCAAGGGTATTTAAATCCCTTTGGTCTTTGTTCCTTGTAAGAATCGCACACACATTAATCTGATTTCATACTTTGCGCTCTCTTGTTATTCTCTCTCTGCTTTCTCTCTCCAAGAATCAGTGATCTTGGACTCACAATTGGTATCAGAGCCAACTGAATCTTGAGAGAATTGAGAGATTGTTTTTCTAAATCTAAATTTGTGATTGAAATCGAAAATTTGATCGATTTTCTCGAATTTTTTAAGAAAATCTCGTTTTCTTGATTTCTCATGAAATTTGGATATGTTTGTGATCGAATTTGGTTGTATTTGGTCTCATTAGATTCGTTTTTAATAATCGATCACATTTGTTTCAGGTTGTTTTTCAAGAAAAACAGTATTCGATCATCTATTTTGAGTTTTAAAAGTTTTCTGGAAAAACGAGTTTGGTTACTGTTCTATCGTCGAAATCTCGTTTTTATGGTTTTTAATCGAAATTTTTGATTGATTTGAGTTGAAAAAGTGTTTTCGATCTTATTTGTAAAAGGAGATATCATAAAAATCAGCGTTGAAATCGATTCTTTAGAAGTTTTTGTGTTTTGCGTTCGGTTTGTTCAAAATCTAAAGTTTGCGTTTCATTCATAATCTTTGCGTGTCTATCATAATCTTTGCGTGTCATTCATATATTTTGCATGTCTAACTCGTGTATTAGTGAATTTTCAGGTTTGCGATTGATGTTGGAAACGCAAAGCTTAAAGTTCTCGGCTCTAGTTTAACACGCAAAGTCACAGTTTGCGTTTCTCAAAGCAAACGCAAAGTTCACTTTGCGTTTCTCAAAGCAAACGCAAAGTTCACTTTGCGTCTCTCTAACCAATCGAAAACCTCATCTTGCGTGTCCTCTGTGATCCGAAAACCTCATCTTGCGCGTCTCCCTGTCTTAGTTAAAAAAAAAAAAAGAGTCTGGAATTTTTTTTAGTGTGTCATCTTTATTTTTTTTTAAACTTTGTGTCATAACAAGTGTTTTTCAAATTTTCAATTTTTAATATTTTTCGAATTTTTTCAATTCAATCTGATTTTTGATTTTCTGGTACATCAGCAATGGATTCTGCCAAGTTTGCTCTCCGAGCAAGGTTCTACTCAAATGATCTGATGATGCAATTGGGAACTGATACTCGTCCCCAGTCTTAATCAACGAAGATGAGTTTACACAGTGGCAAGATAGGTTCATAAATTTCATTGAGCGTTAGACAAATGGAGAAAATATGATGAAGTCGTTTACTGAAGGACCATTCATCAGATTGAAAAATGACATTCCTTTGACTGATGATGAAATCGAACGTGAAAAAGCCGATAGAGAAGCAAAGTCCAATTTGATGCTAGCACTGCCTAACTCAATCTACAATAGAATTGATTGTTTCAAGCATAATCCAAACATGATGTGGACTCAATTAGAAAAGATCATGCTTGGGTCATCAGTTGCTACTCAAATACGCCAGACACGCTTCATGAATAAATTTGAGGAATTTAAGGCAAAGGACAATGAATCTCTGAAGGTGACTTTTGACCGGTTTTTGCACTGTGATTAATGATCTCAGAAAGATTAAAGTGGAAAAGACTGCTCTTGAGACGAATCTGAAATTTCTTAATGCTCTTCAGTCTGAGTGGAATAAATCATGCCACAGATTAAGGAATGATGTCAGAATCTCCACAATGCAGATTCAAGAACTTTACGAGATTCTGATGACTGATGAAAGATTGGTGTTAGATAAAAAGGCCAAGATGGATAAAAAGAAGAAAACAGTAGATCCGGTTGCTCTTCTCATGAAGCAAATATCTGAACAAGCATTGTCTGAAAATGCTTACACCGGATCAACTGAAGATGATGGCGAGGATTTACAGAAAGCAATGATCCTTCTTTCTAAGCACTACCAGAAGAAGTTCCAACCAAAGTCGGGTTCCAACTCTTCTCGCTTCACTTCCGGTCCTAAAGTGAAAGTACCCGAGCTAAAGAATGCTGCTTGCTACAACTGCGGAAAGCCGGGTCACATGTCAAAGGAGTGTAGAGCAAAGGTGGTTAGGGATTCGGCATACTACAGAAAGAAAGTGGAATTGGCTGAATAGAGAGAGAACGGAACTGCTTTGTTGGCCGAGGAAGAATTCTGGCTGGATTATTCCGATGATGAAGCTTCAAATGTCGAGATCGCTCAGATGTGCTTGATCGGAGATGCCCAGTCAGACGACTCTGAAACAGATGAGGATGAGGTATATTCTGAATTTGACTACAAATTTATTACCTCTCAGTTTGATATCATGATAACTGTTTTGTCTGATTTACGTTCTAAGTTTTTATCTGAAAAGAATTTAAATTCTGAAAAGTCAGATTTGATTGACAAATTGAAAATTTCTTTGAAATATGAAAAATTTATTTTAGAAAACACTAAAGACATCATTCAAAAGAAATTGGATGATTTGGAAAATTCAAATAAGACTTCTCTTGAGTCTTTGACGGCTATGACAAATTTAAAAGATGAATTTTCGGATAAAATAAATAAATTAGAAGAAAAACTTTATCGAAGAGACCAATCTGAACAAACAATTTATATGAACAAACCGAGGAGTGAAGAGGCTCTAAAACAAAGGTGGGGACTTGGTTTTGAAAATCCTCATTGTTTAAACAATGCGATTGAAAAATCTCCAACTTTATATAAATACGATTATCTGACTCTTGCTCATTATGCTCCTCAATTTAAAATTGATTGGATGAATGAGAAGCGAGTGATAGAAATCGAAAATTAGAAAAGCATGAATAACAAGAAAAATGAAATTCCTTTTGTTTATACGTCCGAAAATGCAAAATATTTTCCTGAAAAATCAAGAAGAGGAAAAAGAGTTTTAAATGATATATCTCCTGTCAAATCTTCAATGTCTAATGATTTTATTGCCCCTTATGCACCTGATACTGATAAGGAAAATATTTCTCCAATCATTTATTAGAAGGAAAAATCATAGATCTTGAAGATCAGATAGAAGATCAAAATATTTTGAAGAAAATTGAATCTGATATTATTCTTTCTTTCATGACGTCTAGTCTTGAAGAAAATTTATTTTTTCAAAAATCAGATTCTATTTCTAGCCTATCTTCTGATTCTAAGGAAAATAAAAAGGAAGTTTCAAATTTTAAAATCTTTTCTCAATATTCTTCAGACTCTGAGGCAAATTCAGATTTATTAGTTGATCAGATTGGTTGCTTCGATAAATTTATTTCATCTGATTTAAATATTTCGTCTAAAATTCTTGATGATTCTTCTACGCTAAATGATCAATATTATAAACCTAATCGTAAAAGAAGACGGTCAAAGAAGTCGAAGAAACGAGATACAGTTATATCTGACTGTTCTAATTCTTCCGATTCTATTCTTACAGATAGGGCTTTGAGTGCTCGATCAAAGAAGCAAATCTGGAGATCAAGGCGGACATCTGATGAACCTATTGTTGATGGGGATAAATGTGTAGACAAACTTTATAAAAGTGATTCATTTGCTACATGTAATAACATTTCAAAATACTCTATAAAGCAAATGATTCGAATTTCAAAACATGTCACATGTTCTTCCTCAGATTCTAGTTCTGATGATTATGCTTTCTCTTCTGATGGTTGTGATTATCTTCTTGATCCTATTCCTCGTGTTTTATCTGTTCAATCTATTCATTATTTCCCCATACGAACTGCAACTAACAACCACGTGCACAAATTCTAGTGGGTACCCAAATCTTTATCTGATTCAAAGTTGCAGGCATCACATGTTAAGAGAGAGTAATAGGAATTTTGGCTTATGAGTACTTCAGCTCAGGACTCGTACTTGATAGACTACGACTTCTAAACAAATCAGTTTAGAACTCGTTCTTTAATGATTTAAGCTTATGACTAAATGAGATACTGTGAGTACATCAATTTTAATTCCACTGCATTTATCTCTGATAATGATGGTATTCCAGTTTATTTTCTCAATGTTTCAAGAATCTGAGCTTGTTTATCTATCTCGTGAATTTGTATAACTCAATTTTTTTTAATATGAGTCACAAATTTATTTTATAAAATGTAAAAGATGAAATAGTTGAATTTTATTTTGTTCTGACTAAATATCAATTAAAAGTTTAAATCTTTACAAATTTTAGTCTATAAAGTAAAAGTTTTACATTTTTCTTTCTTTTGAATAAAATCTGTGTCTAGGATAAATTTTCAAGTTCTTTTGTTTATATTAAAGTTTTTATATGGTCAAATTTCAAGTTTTACAAAAGTCGAAAAGTCAGCAACATGTTTGAAACTTTTATTACTGCTTTAAAGTTGTGTGATTCGGAATTTTTATAGTTACTTTGCTTAGACTACCTAAATGGTCAGAATTATAGATTGGAATGAAAATATGGGCTAAGCATTTAGACGTTGATCTGAGTGATTGAGATGAATAATAAATTCTTAAAATACAGAAATCTCTGGGTTTAAAAGTTTGTACCTGTGACCTTTCTGGTTTGGGAAAGTCAGTTCCTCGGGATGCTTGTCATCTGGTCCCCTAAGGTCAATTGATCTGGGAGTGATCGAACCCAAATCCTTTAATAGAATCAGATTGAAAGTCATGTTCTACTGGTATGAATGGGTTTAGGATATGTCGATGTAGCCTTTCTGATCTGGGAGAGTAAGTTCCAAGGGGTGCTTGACACCTAGTCCCCTAAGGCCAACAGGTCTGGGAGCGGCTGACCCAAATCCTGCAATAGGGTTAGATAGAAAGTTACGTTTACGGCATGTTCTTTACTTAATAAACTTTTTGATCAAAAGATGCCAAAGTGCACAAGCTTAAAAGATGCCAAAGAGCACACTCATGTTAAGATTCCAATGTGCACACTGCTAAAAGATGCCAATGAGCACACATCTCATGATACTTGGTAATATGTTTGAGTTGCGATAAACCTATAAATTTGAGAAAATCTTAATTTTTGATGGCTTAGTGTGAGTATATGCAAAATTCTCTATAATATTTTTAGAATTGCATTTTCTTGAAGATAATCGAAGATTCGCATGTGAGCACACTGAATAGATTGATGGAAGTTTTTGAAACTGAACATGTTTTAACTTGATATGCAATGAAACTTGTTCTTGTATCCAACAACATATGTTTGATTTCAAATGATTGATAAATATGTGATATTTTACTATGGAGATTTTAATTTGTTTAGTGTTTAAAATTTTATATGTTTAGTCGTTTCAAAATTTACATTCAGTATATTTTTCTTTCTACATTAATTTTAGATCATTGTGTTCTTATAAATATATTTTAATGGGTTAATGCATTATTCAAGGGGGAGTGAACAAAGAAATTTTTTCTTTTTCAAAGATTATATATGTTTTTGAGCGGGAGTATCTGATTTTCTCTATAAGAATGCTAATTTGAATTGTCACATCTAGTGCATTTGTGTAGGGGAGTCAAAGGGTTTCAAAGGTAAACTTTTTCTAAATCAGATTTGCGCTTCCAGCATGACCCACAAACTTTGCTTTGCGCGTCCAACATGAAACGCAAATCTTGGGTTGCGCATCCAACATGAAGCGCAAACCTCCCTGTTTTTTCTGTTTCTTTTGATTTTGCAGATCTTATACTGTCTCGTCTCCAACATTGGCATGACCTAGTTGAACCAGTTCATCAAGGTCATGAGGGGGAGAAATCAGAGAAGTCAAGGAGATTTTTAAGAGACAAAGAGCTCAAACGTTTATCTTCTGATCAAGATTCGCTCAAAGATTCTATTCTCTCAGCTACAACTGATTCTTTTGCTGTTCCTGCTCCGAACATCACAATTCATTCAAGATCATTCAAAAGACGTGTATCGTCTAGAGCTCAAAACAGTAAAGACAACTTTATCTGAAAGATGCTGAGACGAATTTTTTCTTAAAAGTCAGAAAGCTTCATAAAGTCGCTTTGATGGTCCGTGCTGTTATAGAAGATTATTGTTTTGAAGACCAAAGCGCCAATGATTACTAAGGGGGAGATTGTTAGGTCTGATTTTATAGTAATCGTTCTATTTATAGAGTTTGGTCTTATACAGTGTTTAAAATGCTTATCAGTGTTGTATTTGACCAAGGGTATTTAAGTCCCTTTGGTATTTGTTCCTTGTAAGAATCTCACGCACATTCATTGAATGTATATACTTTGCGCTTCAAGCTCTCTCTCTCTACTTTCTCTCTCTAGGATTCATAAGATCTTGGACTCTCGATCAAATTTTCGTTTCAATCACAAATTTAGATTTAGAAAAACAATCTCTCAATTCTCTCAAGATTCAGTTGGCTCTGATACCAATTGAGAGTCCAAGATCTTATGAATCCTAGAGAGAGAAAGTAGAGAGAGAGATCTTGAAGTGCAAAGTATGTATATTCAATGAATGTGCGTGAGATTCTTACAAGGAACAAAGACCAAAGGGACTTAAATACCCTTGGTCAAATACAACACTGATAAGCATTCTAAACACTGTATAAGACGAAACTCTATAAATACAATGATTACTATAAAATCAGACCTAACAGATCTGATAGTAGTGATACTGATGTAGTTGGTCAACTTGCTTCTCATAAACAAAACCTTGTAACTTCTTACAATCGTTATTCAATAAAGCAATTGATTCAATTATCTCCTACTACTACTAAATCTTATCATTATCGGAGAAATGATTTTGCTTATCATCATAATTCTACTGATTGGTTTGGATCTTATCATGTTTATTCTTCAAGATCAAATGTTTTTAAAAGTTTTCAACGAAAAGGAGGGTCCATATTTAAATGGATACCAAAATCATGTGCTAATCTGTTAGGACCCATTTTTAAATGGGTACCTAAAGTTATTATTTCCTGATTTCTCTTGCAGACCCGACATATGTGGTACTTGGATAGCGGTTGTTCCAAGCATATGACCGGGCAGAAAGCTTTATTGTCTAATTATACAGAGAAATTTTGTGACAATGTCAGATCTGGGAACGACCAAGTTTCACCAATCTTAGGATATGGTGATATCATTCAAGACAACATAATGATTAGGAAGGTGAGTTATGTCGAAGGCTTAGGGCACAACTTGTTTAGCATCGGTAAATTCTGCGACAAAGGGTTAGAGGTCAACTTCAAAGCTAAGAGATGTTCAGTTCGTTCTGAAGACGGCACAGAACTCTTAATTGGCAAGCGAAAGACAAATCTCTACTCCATCAATCTTTCAAAGGTTTAGAATGACAGTCACGTTTGCTTATTGAAAAAAGCTTCGATGCAACAACGTTGGCTTTGGCACAGACGACTATCACATCTGAATTTTCGTTATATCAATAAGTTGGTCAAATAAAAGTTGGTAAAAGGACTTCCTGAGTTGACATATGAGAAAGAACATTTGTGTGTTGCATGTGAAAAGGGTAAGATGAAGAGAGCCGCACATAAACCGAAGCCTGAACCAAGCACCAGATCTCCACTAGAGTTGTTACATATGGATCTCTGTGGTCCGATGAGAACACAAAGCTTAGGAGGAAAGAAATACGTGTTGGTTATTATGGACGATTACTCAAGATACACATGGGTCAAATTTCTACGATCAAAAGATGAGATGCCCGAAGTTCTCATTACTTTCTTAAAGACGACCTAGGTGAATATGCAGACACAAGTTAAGTTTCTTCGAACTGACAACGGCACAAAGTTCAAAAACAAAACAATTGAAGAATATCTCGAATCGGTGGGGATATCACATCAATACTCTGCTGCACGTACACCTAAACAGAATGGAGTAGTCGAAAGGAGAAATTAGACGCTAGTCGAGGCCGCTCGTACTATGCTTAGCCAATCGGACTTCCTTCTATTTCTGTGGGCAGAAGCTGTGTCAACTGCATGTCATACTCAAAATCGATCCATGATACACCGCCAATTTCAAAAGACTCCATATGAGTCGATCAACAACAGAACACTGACAATCAAGTATTTTCATATATTTGGGTGTAAGTGTTTCGTGTTTAACGACAGAGAGAATCTGAACAAATTCAGTGCTAATGCGGACGAAGGCATCTTCATTGGATACTCTTCAACATCTGCAGCATACCGTGTTTATCTGAAGAAGTATAAGACAGTCGTCGAGAGCGTCAATGTAACATTCGATGAAGACATGGCTTCTGAACAATTCAGTTCAGAACCCGTTATTACTGGAGTATTAGCTTCTGGACAGATCAGTCCAGAACCTGTTTCTACAATGAACAATTCGGATAACGCTTCTACTTCACTTTCACATTTATCTGATTTAGATTTGTTATTTGAATTCTTTTATGATGAGTTTCTAGGATCTAATTTCCCTAGATCTGTTGTGACTAACAGGTCTGAAGACACAAGTTGTAATCATCCAGTCACTTCAGAAGTTATAACTGAACTTGTATCCCCCGTTCAGTCAGAAACTCATATTCCATTGAATACTCCTACAGTTGAAGATATACAAGTAACTGCCGAGCCAGAAGTAACTATATCAGTTGGATGTGATATACTGTCTACTCAACAACCAGAGTCTGGTGTTCCAACTGATGCTTCTACATCTGAACCTTCAACTGCAAACCCCCCTTCAACTATTCAAACTGAAGAGCCTGATAGTGGATTTCAAGATGATGATCATGTTCAATCAGCATCTAATCCACTCCCTCATGAGCATCGTTGGACCAAAGAGCACCCTTTACACCAAGTAATTGGAGATCTAAACAAGCCGGTGCAAACTAGGTCAGCGACTTTGAATCAATGTCTGCATGACTCATTCCTCAGCAAGATAGAGCCCACACGTGTATTAGAGGCTTTAGCTGATTCGGATTGGGTATCTGCTATGCAAGAAGAATTAAATCAGTTTGAAGCCCTGAAGGTCTGGAGATTAGTTCCAAAACCGGAAGGAAAATCCGTAATTGGCACTAAATTGGTATTCAAGAATAAGAAGGACGATGATGGTATCGTCATAAGGAATAAAGCTAGACTTGTTGCCAAAGGTTACCGGCAAGAGGAAGGCATAAACTACGATGAGACGTATGCTCCAGTAACGCGTATAGAGGCAATCCGTATGTTTCTAGCCTAAGCAGCTCACAAGAATTTCACAGTCTATCACATGGACGTGAAAACGGCCTTTCTGAATGGCATTCTTAAGGAGGAAGTCTACGTGTCTCAACTAGAAGGGTTCGTGAATCCAGATAAGCCAGATCATGTATACATGTTAGACAAAGCCCTGTATGGTTTGAAACAAGCCCCTCGAGCATGGTATGATGTTCTATCTAAATTCTTGGTCAAGTCAGGTTTTTCCAAAGGTAAAGTTGATACCACTTTGTTCATCAAATAGGAAAATGCCGATATCATCCTTATTCAAATATATGTTGATGATATAATATTTGGCTCTACTAATCCAAAATATTGCAAAAACTTTTCTAACCTCATGGTGTCACGTTTTCAAATGAGTATGATGGGAGAGATGAATTTCTTTCTCGGATTACAAGTTAAACAGTTTTCAACGGGGATTTTCATTAACCAATCTAAGTACATTTTGGATATTTTTTCGGAAGTTTAGAATGGAAAATTGTGAACCAATTGGAACCCCGATGGCACCAGGTACTAAAATTAGCACTGATCCTTCGGGTAAAAGTGTTGATGTTAGGACTTATAGAGGTATGATAGGGTCTTTAATGTATCTTACATCTAGTAGACCAGATATTTTGTTTTCAACATGCTTATGCTCTAGATATCAGGATGCTCCTAAAGAATCCCATTTGGCTGTTGTCAAACGGATTTTTAGATATCTTAAACGCACCGCAGATCTTGGTCTATGGTATCCTAAGGATACTGGGTTTCAACTAACTGCCTATTCAGATGAAGATCATGCAGGTTCCATGTTGGACAGAAAGAGCACTTCAGGTCACATTCAATTTCTTAGAGACAAGCTCGTTATCTAGGCATCAAAGAAACAATTATGCGTTTCCACATCGACTGCTGAAGCAGAGTATGTAGCTGCTGCCAGTTGCTGCTCTCAAGTCCTGTGGATGCGAACACAGCTGCGAGACTATGGATTCAAATTTAAGAAAATACCAATATATTGTGACTCGAAGATTGCAATCGCGATATCTGCTAATCCTGTCCAACATACGAAAACCAAACATATTGACGTCAGGTATCATTTTCTCAAAGACAATGTAGAAAAAGGAACAATTGAACTTTATTTTGTAAAAACAGATTATCAGCTTGCAGATTTATTTACCAAACCCTTAGATGAAAAGAGATTTAATTTTATTGTCTCTAAGCTTGGTATGCTAAATCTTAAGACTTAATTGGTTGTTACCAAATAAAGTTAAGTATTGTTATTTTTCATCATTTTCTTTATCTTTATTTCTGAAAGATATCTGCACTTTAATAGTTTGCACATGATCTCAGGGGGAAAGTGAGATGCACTTTAAGATGATCTACATTCTTTTGAGGGGGAGCATATCTAATTTCTGCATTTTACTTAACTGACAAATTTTTGTGATGCATGAAGTTAGGGGGAGCTTATAAGTCATATCAAAAGGAGTAAGATAATGATTTCTGATTATTTCAGATCAGAACTCATACTTAGATTGTTTTACGGCTTTATGTCTTTTACATTTGAATAAATCTTTGTGAATAAAAGTTGCTTTGACTAGACTTTGAGACTTGTGCAGAATGAGAGAAGCTATCAAGATCATATTTTTTTTTACTTCACCTGATTTCATGAGATTAAAGACTGTACTCAAAAGGTTAAATTCCTTATCTTAATATCATATATGGTTGAAAGAAGGACAACTTTCAATCATAGAAAACATATTCTTAAATGTTCAAACCACTTCCCGATTCTTAAACAGATTTCATGAATTGGAAGTGTGATTTTAAATGTTTTCATTTTTATTTTTGTTTTTGAGCTTCAATGTTTACAAACCGTGTGTTTCCAAAGATAAATACTTGCGTATTATCTTTTCATACACTTTCAAGTATTCATACACACCGGTTTAATTTTTGTTCAAATTGTTCTTACCATGTCTCATATTGAAACATATTTTCGATGGTGTTGGGAACTGAAGAATTCATCAAGTATGGTTAATGCTGCTAGTTCAGAATTACTACTGCTAGAAGACTGCAAAGTTAATACTGTTGAGTGTTACTACTGCTAGTAGTTAATACTGCTTTCAAAGTTAGTACTGCTTGAACAAAGGTAGTACTGCTTAGCTAGTTAGTACTGCTAGTGGTTAGTACTGCTTGGTAGTTAATGCTGCTAAGACCAAGTTAATGCTGCTAGAAGAAATTAATAATGCTGAGCATGGTTAGTACTGCTTATAACTTAAAGATCCGGATGGAAAGCATGACAGCTGGAAAGAATCAAGATATTCATGGAAGGCTTGAAGATAATGATGGAAGATATACTGAAGATATTCTATTTATTGTAATTATCTTTTTATTCAGTATATGTACAGATTTGATAGAATAGTTTAGAGAGAGATAAATTCATTCATTCTAAGTTTTAGTTCTAGAGAGAAAATCAACCTCAAGGCATAGATCCTAATTCTAGAGAAGTAGAATTCGTATTGATGAGCATGTTCATCAATATTGAGGTTGTTTGTTTAATCTTGTAACTTCAAGCATTCAATACAAGTTTACAAGTTGTTGATTATATACTGTTTTGGTTTACTGTTTTAGTGAATATCAAAGTGTTATTCCGCAAACTTCTTTGATATTAGTTTCTGAGAATTTATTATTGTTAAGAATTCGATCCTGACAAGTGGTATCAGAGCCAAACTCTCTCAGAAACATCTATTCATCATGGAAAATCTTACAGAATCAAGCAGTACTTTGGTCTCTAAGGTTCCAATGCTCAAACCCAGTGAGTTTGACATGTGGAAGATCAGAATCAAACAATATATTCTTCTCACTGACTACTCAATGTGGGATATCATTGAGAATGGTCCTTCTGAAGCTGGAAGGATAGGAGCAGATGGGAAAAGACCTCCACCAAAGACAGATGGTGAGAGGAAGATCAGACAGACAGAGATGAAGGCCTAGAGCACTCTGCTCTTGGACATCCCCAATGAATATCAGCATCAATTTTGCAACTGCACTGATGCTCAGATTCTCTGGAATGCTCTAGAGAAAAGATTTGCTGGAACTAAAAGCATCAAAAGAAATCAAAGAGATGTTCTAAAGCAGCAGTATGAGAACTTCACTTCCTCAAAGAATGAGTCTATGACTCAAACTTTTGATAGGTTCAACAAACTCATAGGTGAACTGGCTACTGTAGAAGTAAAGATGGAACAAGATGATATCAACAGATAGTTCCTCAGATCTCTTGGGGATGAATGGACTATGTACACTGTCTCATATAGACAGAGTGACAATCTGGACGAGAAAGAACTTGATGATCTATACAATACTTTAAGAGTTTTTGAAACTGAGGTAGAAACCAAGAAGAAGCCCTCTGGTTATATCCACAAGGCTGCACTTCTCTCAGCATCCACTGATACTACTGCCAACCCTGAAGCAGTTAGTACTGCCAGTGGAGTAAGTTCAGAAAAAGGCACTGAAACTATCTTTGAAGCCTTTTTGTCCAGTCATAGCAGCAATTCTTTGATTAATGATGATCTGGATCAAATTCACCCTGATGACCTGGAGGAGATGGATATTAAATGGCAGATGGCCATGTTATCAATGAGGGTAAAGAAGTTCATTAAAAGAACAGGAAGGAATAACTTCTCTCAAAGAAGAGAAGATGGAGCTGGTTTTGACAAGACCAAGGTGGAAGGTTATAAGTGTCACATGAAAGGACACTTTGCTAGAGAATGCAGGAGTGTTGTTCCAAACAACAACCACCAACAAGCTCAGAATGGAGGCTACAATCAAAACAAGAATCCTGCTCAAGCCCTTGTTTCTCAACAAGGAATGGGATTTGACTGGAGTGATCAAGCTGAGGAAGCCATTCAGAATCAAGCTCTTATGGCAGAAGTGTCTGATCTTCCCTCTGAGGTAATTTCTAATCTTTGTACTAAATCTTGCATTGACACTGTCACAAGATACAGGGATCACAATCAAAGTATGTGTGATGACCTCAAAAGATTAGAAAAGGACAGAAGAGATTATGTGTTGATAGTAGAGAGATTTGAAGAGCAAATCAAAGGCTTTCAAGCTAATGAACTTCAACACTCTTATGACACAAACTATTGGAAGTGGGAAAAGAATGAGTTAGAGACCAAACTGTATAAATCCTTAGAAGAGAGTGATAGGCTGAAAGAGGAACTGTCTAAAGTTAAACTTGACATAGAAAAGTTTTCATATGCTTCAAAAGCAATGGATTCTCTTCTAAAGGCTCAGATTCATGACAAGATGAAGCCTGGTATTGGATACAACAATACACCTCCTCCTTACAACAACAATTATATCACTCCTACTTCAGACTTGTTAGAAACCAAGGAGAAAAAGGACTTATCTGAGAAAGCCTTTAAGATAGATCCTTTGGATGAAGTAGTAATTAAGGATTTAACTGAGAAAGAAGCCAGTGAGTATAGGGATAATGATGTGAGTAAAGAGATCCCATTAGAAAATAACATTATCACCAATGAGGGATGTGGGATAATCTGGGTCAAGTCCAAGGAGATAGAGAAGACAAAAGGAAAGGATAACAAGGTCCATTACAAACAAACCACAGTTGTGAATCCTGGATCTTGTAAACAGTATGCTTGCAATACAACTAAGAGCCTAAATTCTGGTATAAAAAGAGGTAATCAAAGAAACTGGAATAATCAATGGGCTCAGAAGCAAGGAGTTGATCTGAGTAAAATCAATAGACCAAAACCTTGCTTCATATGTGGCAAGTTAAATCATTTGGCTAAAAATTGCTTCTTTAATCCTATTAACCAACAGATGACCTTTCAAAGATTTGTGCAAAAACCTGTTGGTTATAGGAAGGCTGGAAAGAAACATGTGATAAAGAAACATGGTGAAAGGAAAGGCCCCATGAAGAAAAAGATTTTAAAAGAAAGTGTCAAAATGTGGGTGCCTAGAAGCACTAAAACTGTTAGTACTGATGACAGGGTTAGAAGCACTAAAACTGTTAGTACTGCTAACATGGTTACTGCTGCTACCTGTGTTAGTACTGCTGAAAATATTAATGCGACTAATATTGTTAGTACCTCTTCAAAGGTTAATACTGCCAACACAGTTACTGCTGCTAACACAGTTACTACTGCTAACAAGGTTAGTACTGCTAAGCATGCAAGTGCTGCTAAGGCAGTTAGTACTTCTAAAACCAGTACTGATTCTAGCAAAAATATTTCCAAGCCTATTATTGTAACAAAGTACTCCAAGAATGAGGAGTTAAAGTTCAAAAATCTTGTCAAGAAAGAATGCAAGTATTTTGATGAGAAAGGGGTACCCAAGACCACTTTGGCTTGGGTTCCTATTTCATACTAACTGATCTATCTTATGTGCAGGGCAACCAACAGCTCAAGGGAAAGAGCATATGGCATGTTGATAGTGGTTGCTCTAGGCACATGACAGGCAACATGTCATGCCTTCAGGATTTCAAGCATATCAATGGAGGACATGTTGCATTTGGAGATAATCTTACTGGTGGTAAGATAAGTGGAAAAGGTAATGTCACCAAAGGTAAGATGACATTTGAGGATGTCTACTATGTTGATCAATTAAAGTACAACCTGTTAAGTGTATCAAAGGTTTGTGACAAACAACATAGTATATTATTTACAAATACTGAGTGTATGATCCTTGCTCCAGGGTTCAAGGTAGTTGATGAATGCATGATACTACTTAGAACTCCAAGGAAGGACAATGTTTATTGTCTAGATATGGACAATGTTAATAGTGATTCATCCCTGAACTGTCTTGTTTCAAAAGCTTCTGTGGATGAATCCTCTCTATGGCACAGAAGGATGTGTCACATGAATTTCAAGACTATGAACAAACTTGTTAAAAACAACCTTGTAAGAGGTTTACCTTCAAAAGTCTTTTCATGTGATGATCATTGTGTTGCTTGTCTTAAAGGCAAACAGCACAAAACTTCTCATAAGACCAAAGAGTTAAATTCTGTTTCTTCTTGTCTCCAGTTACTGCATATGGATCTGTTTGGTCCTACAAATGTTATGAGTATAGGCAAGAAATCTTACTGTTTGGTTATTGTTGATGATTACTCCAGATTTACTTGGGTATATTTTCTAAGGACTAAGGATGAAACAAGTGGACTTATCAAATCCTTTATTCTAAGAATTGAAAACCAAACTAATCAAAGAGTAAAAGTCATTAGATCAGATAATGGAACTGAGTTTAAAAATCATGATCTAAACACCTTTTGTGAAGAGAAAGGTATTGAGAGGCAATATAGTGCTCCTAGGACACCTCAACAGAATGGTGTTGCTGAAAGGAGAAATAGGACACTAATAGAGGCTGCTAGATCTCTGTTGGCTGATTCAAAATTGCCAATTACCTTCTGGGCTGAAGCAGTTAATACTGCTTGTTATGTCCAAAACAGAGTTCTAGTGGTCAAGCAAAAGAACAAGACCCCATATGAGCTTTTAAATAAAAGAAAACCTTTCATTGGTTTCTTCAAACCTTTTCGGTGTCCTTGTACAATTCTCAATACCAAATCTCACTTAGGTAAGTTTGATAGCAAAGCAGATGATGGATTTCTTGTTGGATATTCATCTCAGAGTAAGGCCTACAGAGTTTTTAACTCTTCTTCTAGAATAATTGAAGAAAGTGACAATGTCAAATGCAATGATAATACATCAAATCCAATTGGGTCTGGTCCTCAGTGGCTATTTGACATTGACTCACTAACTAATTCTTTTGGTTTCAGTAGTGATGATTATACAAGAACAGGAAGTGGAGGATTAGGGACTACACAAGTCTCAGAAAGTATATCTAAATCTGTGATATTTCCGATACCCACAGTGAATTCTGTTGAAGACTGTGAAAAGGAATCATCTACTGGACCAAGTCAGAGTGAAGAAGAAACTAGAGATGAGGAGACTCAAGAAAATAAAGAATCAGTAGTGGCATCTGAAAACACTTTAGTTGAGTTGCATGACTCTAATCTAGAGGCCGGACTAAATGAAGAACATAGTCATAACACCAGAGTTCAAAAGAATCATCCTCCACAGCTGGTAATAGGAGATATCTCTTCTTCTATGATGACTAGACATCAAAGCAGGCTTCAAGAAATGCAAGATCAACAGCATACAGTGCTTTCTTGTTTTCTATCCCAGCTTGAGCCTAAAAAGGCACATGATGCTATGAAAGAATCTAGCTGGATAGAAGCAATGCAAGAAGAACTGTTACAGTTCAAGCTACAAGATGTATGGGATCTAGTAGACCTTCCTAAAGGTCACAGAGCAATTGGCACAAAGTGGATTTTCAGAAACAAGAGAGATGAAAGAGGTATTGTCATAAGGAACAAAGCAAGGCAAGTGGCTCAAGGATATACTCAAGAAGAGGGTATAGATTATGAAGAAGTTTTTGCACCTGTGGCTAGGATAGAAACAATCAGACTATTCCTAGCCTATGCTTCTTACATGAACTTCAAAGTATATCAAATGGATGTAAAAAGTGCTTTTCTCTATGGCTCAATTGAAGAAGAGGTATATGTCTGTCAACCACCAGGGTTTGAAAACCCAATCTATCCAGACAGGGTATACAAATTGAAGAAAGCTCTTTATGGACTGCATCAAGCTCCAAGAGCATGGTATGACACTCTGTCATCCTATCTCTTGGAAAATGACTTTGAAAGAGGAGTCATTGATAAGACTCTATTTATCAAGAGAAAGAAGAAGGATATCTTGCTGGTCCAAATCTATGTTGATGACATTATCTTTGGATCTACAAGAGACAACATGTGCAAGGAGTTTGAGGATCTAATGCATCAAAGGTTCAAAATGAGTTCCATGGGGGAACTTACTTTCTTCCTTGGACTCCAAGTTCAACAGAAGTCAGATGGCATCTTCATCTGTCAATCCAAGTATGTGCAGGACATTCTAACCAAGTTTGGTTTCTCAGAGTCAAAACCTGCCAGCACACCTATGGAAACACACAAGCAGATAACAGCAGATCTTGAGGGGGAGGATATGGATGTGCATCATTATAGATCCATGATTGGCTCTCTCATGTATCTCACAGCATCAAGGCCAGATATAATGTTTCCAGTCTGTGTATGTGCAAGATTCCAAGTTAGGCCAAAGCAATCTCACTTTCAAGTTGTTAAGAGGATATTCAGATATCTCAAAGGGCAACCCAGATTGGGGCTTTGGTATCCTCATGACTCACCCTTTGACCTAATAGCATACTCAGACAGTGATTTAGGTGGGGCAAACTTGGACAGAAAATCTACTTCTGGAGGATGTCAGTTTTTGGGTGCTAGACTAGTTTCATGGCAATGCAAGAAACAAACCACAGTGTCCACATCTACAACAGAGGCAGAGTACATAGCAGCTGCAAGTTGTTGTTCTCAAGTCTTATGGATTCAGAATCAAATGCTGGACTATGGGGTAACCTTTCTACACACTCCCATTTTTATTGATAATAGCAGTGCTATCAGGATTGTGAATAATCCTGTCAAGCACTCTAAGACAAAGCACATTGAGATCAGGTACCACTTCATAAGAGACTGTAATGAAAAGAAACTTATTCAAGTTGTAAAAGTTCACACTGATAATCAGTTTGCTGATCTATTCACTAAAGCTTTTGATGTGGGTAGATTCACCTTCTTGGTAACAAGTGTGGGAATGATCAACTCTGAATAAGCCCCTTCTCAAATAAAATTGATGTGGGTAGATTCACCTTCTTGGTAACAAGTGTGGGAATGATCAACTCTGATCTATTCACTAAAAATTGACTCTCTACCTGTATATTGTTTATTCTTGGTGTTACTAATCTTCTTTTTCAGGATATGCATAGCAGTACTCAGGATTTTGCAAGTTTAAAGGAGTATTTCAGTTAATACTGCTAGTAGTTAATACTGCTAGTAGTTAATACTGCTAGTAGTTACTACTGCTAGTAGTTAATACTGCTTTCAGTTACTACTGCTAGTAGTTAATACTGCTTTCAGTTAATACTGCTAGTAGTTAATACTGCTTTCAGTTAATACTGCTAGTAGTTAATACTGCTAGTAGTTACTACTGCTAGTAGTTAATACTGCTTTCAGTTAATACTGCTAGTAGTTAATACTGCTTTCAGTTAATACTGCTAGTAGTTAATACTGCTTTCAGTTAATACTGCTAGTAGTTAATACTGCTTTCAGTTAATACTGCTAGTAGTTAATACTGCTTTCAGTTAATACTGCTAGTAGTTAATACTGCTTTCAGTTAATACTGCTAGTAGTTACTACTGCTAGTAGTTAATACTGCTTTCAATAAATACTGCTCTAGGTTAATACTGCTTATGACCCGAATACTATAAATGCCCTTTGCCCGCCTAAAAGTTCATAACGACTCTTTGTATACTGTTCACTTGCGCTCTAAACCCTTTCTCTCTCAAGTTCGAAGCTTTCAGGCACGTTGTTCACTAAGATCAATGGCATCCATGGCATTCATCGACGAGCACAATGAGATCGCGATGCTACAAAAGCCAAAGCAAGCTGCAGGATTTCATCAGATTGTGGATTTCCTCCAGTCAAGCCATATTGCTCATGCTCTTACTGTATCTCCTACAATCTATATCGAGCATCAAAGGCAGTTCTGGGCTAATGCCACCATTGTTGCTGAGAATGGTGTGCAAATGATCAAGACTAGAATCTGTGAACAATCACTAACAGTTACTGAAGAGGTTATTCGCATCAGTCTACGTCTAGACGATGCCTCTGGTATAACTTCTATCCCAAACGATGAACTGTTCTCCAATCTTACAAGAATGGGGTATGGAGGCCCATTGGGTGTATTCAAATTCTCAATAGCCAAATTTTCACCCCAATGGCGTTTCTTTGTCCATACTCTTATGCACTGTATCTCCAAAAAGACTACTGGATGGAGTGAGTTCAGCAGCACCATTGCTTATGCTTTGGTATGCTTGGCCACTGCCAGAAAGTATAACTTTTCTAAAATGATTTTCAGTGATTTTGTCTCAAACATGGGAAACAAAAAGAGCTTCTTTATGTACCCCAGGTTTGTCCAAGAAGTTATTACTCATGAATTGACGGAAATACCTCAACCTGTTGGGGTATATGTACCTAAACCCCCCAAAGGCAAGGTTTTCTCAAATATGAGAAGATCTGCTGGGGACTCGGAAGGAGTTGACACCCCATTGTTCTCTACAATGATGGTGGTGTCCCAAACCAATGAAGGTATGGTAGCAGGGTCAAGGCCCCCATTAGACCAACCCACTGCTAGCCAATCCCAACCTTCCCTCTCTAAATCAATTCCTCAGTCTCTTCTTGACAAATCAACTTCACCAATCACCCAAACTTATCAAAGAAAACAGGTAAAGAAGGCTCCTTCCCTTCTTGTACCATCACCCACTTAGCCTTTAAGCCCTCTATTGGAGCACTCACCAGTAGAGAATATCCAAAGGGAATCCACAAGGGTGTCTCCCAACCCAAAGGAGGTGCTCTCTGAGGAGGAGGTAGAGCATATGGGTACTGAGGCTGCCACTACTTCTGCTAGCACAGAGAAGGACAGTGGTACCATAAATAAGACCTCACCCATGGCAACTTTGAATGAGCAATCATTCAAAGGTCCCTGGTGCCAAGAAACCAAGGGGGTGGATAGTGCTTCTGCTAGGCAGAAGACTTTCACTACAAAAAGATCCAATGATCCTTCAAAAGAGGGTAACACTTCTGGAGAGGGTGAGGACAGATATACTTACTATGAATTGATGGAAACAATGGGGAACATCAATCAAGATGTTCTCAAACAAGGCAAAGAAATTGAAGAAATGAAGCTGGTCATTCTGTCACAACAAGTACAGATTGCTAAGCTGAAGAAGATGGTGATCAGTCTGGTACAGAGGAAGAAGAGAAAGCAATTCCAACTAAGGAGAAGGAAATCTGAGAATGATGCTCCCAAAAAGGGGGAGATCAACATGGAAGAAGCCACAAGAGAGGGGGAGCTTGATGGAGAGAAATTTGATGTTGAGGGGGAGCAGGAAGCAGAAACAGAAAGAGATTCAGTGCCAATAGAAACACAAGAAGCAGCAGAAACGGTTTCTACTGCTGACATAAATAAAGCAGCAGAAACAGTGAAAGAAGTATTAACAGATCTTGAGATTGCAGGAACCTTACTTAAAGCCAAGAATGATACTCCCAGGGTCACTTCAAAGACCAAAAGAGTAATCATCAAAGATCAAGGTGAAGTGATCAAGAAAGATAATAGTAAGAACGCAATGAACAAAGACAAAGGAAAAGCAAAGATGGTGGAATCTGATCAACCAGTCAAGAAGCAAAGGTTGGTTGAATCAGATGAAGCCTTAGCCAGGAAGATGCAAGAGGATATTGAAAAGGAAGAAAGAGTTCAGGTGGAAAAGGACAGGGAAATGGCAAAGGCTCTAGATGCTGAACTAAATGCAGCATATCAACAAAGCCTGGCAACTGAAATTGCACAGAAGAAAGTTGAAATTCTGAAGAAATCAGTGGTAGTAAAAACAGCTGCAAAGAAGAGAAAACCCTCAAAGACATTCCTAGGTACCCAAGAGAGAAACAAGATGATTATATTTCTCAAAGGTGCTGTAGGAGTCAAAAAGGAGATGTTCTCCAAAATGTCTTTTGAGAAGATTAAAGAGCTGTATGATTCAGAGATGTTAAAGCTTCAGGGGAATGAAACTGCAAGAGTGGAGATGGAGAAGAGGATGAAAGAAAGTAATGATTTTCTGATACAAAAGCCCTTTCCAGATGAGCAGGAAACACCATCAAAGAAAGAAGCTACTCTGGGAGAAAGTCTAAGGACTTTAAAGAGAACAAAGATGATGGCTAGGAGAAAGTCAATCAAGAAGCCTAGAATAGCTGAAGGAGAGGATGAGAAGGTTGCTGAAGAAGAAGGGGCACCTGAGTCATCTAAACAGAAAGAGCCATCAAACACAGATGATGTAAATTTGTATATGGTAGTGATGGACAAAGTGCCTGAACCAATTTCAGCAGAACCTGTAGGAGTTAAGCCTCCTGAGGTCATTCTCTGGGATACATTGACAGTGGATGGAAAGGAATACATAAGGCTAAAAAGGAAGGATGAAAAGTATGAGGTGTTCAATACTTGGGCAAAGATTGTAGGAACATGCTCTAGGTCAGATCTTGAAGAGATGTTTGAGATAGGAATGAAGTTGTATGCAGATATACTAAAGGCTCCAGAGATTTCAATTACAAAACTGGTAATGGAGTATCTGTGTATGTTGTTCAAACCTGAAGAAGTAGAGCATGTGATCAAGAATGTATTCAAGTCAGTCAACAGTTGGACTCTATATGAAATTAGTGGAGTATATACAGTGACTTTGGATTTAAATCACACTGAATACTTTCTAGTGGATAGAGTGTACAATCATAGCAGATTGAAGCTTCATGCCATGCTGAAGAAAAAGCTAAGATGTATTCCAGATTCAGAGATGGCTAAATATTTGATCCAAAGAACTATCAATCAGAGCTTGGGATTGGATGCAAATACTGGAATTTAGGCCATTATGAAGTTTTGGGAGCATCTTGAAGAGCATCTGAACATCTTGACTTCTTTTCCTAAAAGTCAAGTTAGGGGGAGATTGTTGGGAACTGAAGAATTCATCAAGTATGGTTAATGCTGCTAGTTCAGAATTACTACTGCTAGAAGACTGCAAAGTTAATACTGCTGAGTGTTACTACTGCTAGTAGTTAATACTGCTTTCAAAGTTAGTACTGCTTGAACAAAGGTAGTACTGCTTAGCTAGTTAGTACTGCTAGTGGTTAGTACTGCTTGGTAGTTAATGCTGCTAAGACCAAGTTAATGCTGCTAGAAGAAATTAATAATGCTGAGCATGGTTAGTACTGCTTATAACTTAAAGATCCGGATGGAAAGCATGACAGCTGGAAAGAATCAAGATATTCATGGAAGGCTTGAAGATAATGATGGAAGATATACTGAAGATATTCTATTTATTGTAATTATCTTTTTATTCAGTATATGTACAGATTTGATAGAATAGTTTAGAGAGAGATAAATTCATTCATTCTAAGTTTTAGTTCTAGAGAGAAAATCAACCTCAAGGCATAGATCCTAATTCTAGAGAAGTAGAATTCGTATTGATGAGCCTGTTCATCAATATTGAGGTTGTTTGTTTAATCTTGTAACTTCAAGCATTCAATACAAGTTTACAAGTTGTTGATTATATACTGTTTTGGTTTACTGTTTTAGTGAATATCAAAGTGTTATTCCGCAAACTTCTTTGATATTAGTTTCTGAGAATTTATTCTTGTTAAGAATTCGATCCTGACAGATGGTAAGACACTTCGCTTGTACTTCACTGTATCTTGAGCATTATTTCATTTCGAAGCGTTCATTTCAAGAATGTCTATGTTTTGTTTTGTATAGACAATATACCGTTATTCTTGACCATAAGCCTTAATTGATATATCAATTCATTTCTGATCATTTTCATACAATGTCAGATTTTCAAACAAGTCTTTTGCATTCATATTCATTCATTTCATATACTTGTTTGAAAATGCTTCAATGTCTAAAAATGCTCAAATCTTCATAATTATATTTTATGAGCATACATTCATCTGACATTTGTATATGAGTTTTAACTATTAAAGTTAAATCATTATGAGGAACACGTTCTTTTAGGATCATACATGGGTTCTTTGTGCTAGGAATTAACTGAACTTCTATGGAATCACGTTAACTAGTGATTTTCTACCCAAGAAGTTAATCCATAGAGATTGAGTGTGAGGAGTCTAAAAGAAATGAGTGTGGGTTGTGTGTTGAGGGAAAATGGAAATGAGAGTTTGGTTAGAAGTGAGCATTACGATTAAAAATAAAGAGGGTGTGTGATCAGAGTAAAAGAATATCAGACTCTGCACCAACTACTTTCTGAGCCGGCCAGCCACATTACTAATGTTTCACAATTATTCGTGAACGTTATTGAAACAGGCAAATAACCCATGCCAACTCTTGACAAAACCTCACCAACCACTCATTTTCTTCTGAAAAATAAAATGTTTCACATTTTCAAGGGGACGCAGCATATAATCTATCTGGTTTTCATTTGGAAAATCTGGATATTGAATAAGAAGAAAGTATGCCCCACCTTCACACTTCAAGCATGCACATTGAGTCTGTGTTTATCTACTGTTGTATCAGTGGTTTACACTATGTTGAGCCTTAAAAAGCCATTATTCGTGTTTAATTCTTTCTACACATGCACGAACACACAAAGAATTTGTTTCTTTGTCATAACATTCATAGAAATTGCCTTTGTGGTATTTCGATGATTGGATGGAAGCCCTGGGGGAGTGAACATCAAAAAGCTTCTTTATATTGTGTATCCGTTACACACAGTGACTTTGTGTTATTGACAGACATTTTAACTGATTCATTTGTTGATTCAGGAGTTACATGATCTTATTTTGTCTGGATTTGCAAAGATCTAGATGAATATTTGGTTATGGATCACAGAATCAGAGGCTCTTGGACAGATCAGAATGGTCAAAGACATTTCTTGGAGAACAGTTTTGATGATATCAATGCTCAAATCATCAAAAAGGGGGAGATGGTATCAAGAAATGTTAAAGTGTTTAAAGTTTTGAGAGACGATTTTTATAGAAATGTCCAAGTCAGAAGATTCAAAGTAAAGATTTGAAGAAGATCAAAGAATTTTTGAAGATTTGAGGAAATTTTCTTTGAAGATTATTTGCTAAAGCAATCCGGGCTGATTCTGAAGATAATTTATTTCCAAAGTCTGAAAGTATCTTGTGAAAGTTTTGAGGAGATTGTTAGTCATTTAAAAGAGAAGACTGAATTGCTAGATCTTTCAACAATGATCTTGAATCCAAAGGGGGAGATTGTTAGATTATAAATCTGTTGGATACAAGATCAAGAAGACTGAAGGTCAAAGTGTAAGCAGTCAAAGCTGAGAAAGTCAAATCTCATCAAAGTCAAAGTCTATTGTAATAAAAAGTCAAAGTATTGTATTTGTATTTGTTTTTCTTGTATTTTAGATGTAGGTATAAATACCTTATATTTATGTTCTTAGTAGAAGTCTAGTTGAGAATCTGAGAATACGTTTTAGAGAGAGAAATCTGTAGAGAGAGAAAGAGAAAGTTCTAGAGAGAGAAAGTTTGTAATCTTGGTATTTGAAAGTGAAATCAAACAGGTAATTGAATTCTTGTTATTTGTTTGATTGTTTGTTTGTGATTAGGAACTAGAATCTGGGAATAACAAGTGTTTTGCGAGTTTAGGCGTCTGCGAGTTTCCATACTTAGAATTTTTTTTTCTGAGAAATTTTCAAAACTGTAATATGGCCTTTAATAGTGAAATTTGTATTTCTAGGGGCGCTGCCCCTCGACCCCGTGCTAAGTTTGCGGAGGGGGACATAGTTCTGATTGTGATCAAAATTTCTGAATTTTTATTTCACGTTTTTCTGTATTCTTGAGATTTCATTTGGATTAACGATCAAGTTCAAGTTATTTTTGTAACAGATATTCAAGATGGGATATTTTTCTGATGATGATGAAAAGAAGATTGTCAAGCTCAAATTAGAGAATACAAATCTTGCTTCCTTAGTTAATTACTACACCAAGAGGTCAAAGAAATATTCTGATGAAAGGAAGCTACTGAGAGAAGAAGTTAGTGTGTTAAAGAAAATAAATGAAGATCTTCTGAAACAGACTTCTGGGCTTAATGAAGAAAAGGTCTTGTTTTTGGAATCTGAAAACACTAAGTTTAAGAACAAGATTTCTGAATTAGAAGATCACATTGTTAAGATTTTTGAATTAACCGGGTGTGCTAATGAAAAGAAGATCTTTAAATTAGAGTTGCAAATTGTTGCAGAAAGATCTAATTTTGAGACTGAAAAGAAAAGGTTTGCAAAGAAGTTCTCAGACTTTTCCAGAGAATGTGCTGACGAGAAGAAGACAGTTGAGCTGAAATGTTTAAAGCTTTCTCAACAGATTTCTAAGTTTGAGAAAGTAATTATTCTAGAAAGAGAAAAGTTTCCAAAGGAAAGAAAGACCATAGAACAGAAGAATGTTGGATTCTTTAAAGAGATATCTGATGGACAAAAGAATGCTGAAAAAGACTTTGAAGAAGAAAGAATTATATTTGAGAAAGAGATAAAGAAGCTAACTGCAAAGCTATCTGAGCTATCTGAAAGTGCATTGAAAGATCAGAAAGCGAAGTCTGAGTTTAATAGAGAGATTGACCTACTTGTCAAAGAAAGAGACAGTTATTCGTCAAAGGTTAAAGAGCTTGAAAAGATTATTTCCAAGGTGGTGGTGACTGAGCAAACGACTCTAGAGTCAAAAATCCACACACCTAGAAATAGTTCAGTTGGTTCTAACAAGCCAACCTCAAGCTCACATTTGAAAACTGTTTCTTCAAGAAGGTCAGTTAATTCATTTGATCAGATTCGTACTACTAACATTTTCTATGATCAAAATGTAGATGGTTCAAATATACAAAGAAGAAGGAGAAGAAGAAGATATGAAGAAGAAAAGATGGTATGGAGAGTAAAACCAGTTGAAGATAAGAAGAATGACGAGAAGAAGAAAGAAAAGAAAGGAAAGAAGGAAGAGAATACAAGTAACAAATCATATATACATGCATCAACAGTCAAGAAGAACAAAGTGCTAAAAGGTAAACATGATCTTGCTTATTCGAGAGATCAATTGATCAGGTTATCTAAAAAGAGGTATTGTTCTTATTGTCGTACTTATGATTTTGTTCATAAAGCTAGTGATCATTTCTGGTATGGTTCTTACTCGATTACTCCCATAAGAACTACAACTAACATTTATGGACCCAAATACAAGTGGGTACCAAAACCAAAGAATGATTTTGTGTTGCAGGCATCTACTGTCAAGGGGGAGTAAGAGAACCAAGGCTTCTAAGTAAATCAGCTTAGGATCCGTACTTCAACGAAGTTTGACTTCTAAACATAATAGTTTAGAACTCGTACTTCAAAGATTAAAAAGAGATGCTACTCCCGGGATGATAAGAGAGTGTACTCAGATACTCTGAAGAGGAAATCAACCTTCAAGGGGGAGTACATAAATTTTTCTGGAAATATGTATTCGGAAGATATGACGAACTACACTTCAAAGGAAGTTGTAGATCTCTATCATGTGCTTTTTCACTGATAAATCTCATATGCATATTTTTAGGGGGAGTAAAGGATATGATTTCTGATTATTTCAGATCAGAACTCGTACAATCAACGTTTTATTGCTTTATGTCATTTTATTTTTGAATAATTTTGTGAATAAATTTGCTTTGACTAGACTTTGAGACTTGTGCAGAATGAGAGAAGCTATCAAGATCATATCTTAATGACTACATCTGACTTTATTAGATCTAAGATTGCACGGAAAGGTTAATTTCTTATCTTAATCTCATATATGGTTGAAAGAAGGACAACTTTCAATCATAGAAAACATATCCTTAAATGTTCAAACAACTTCCCGATTCTTAAATAGATTTCATGAATTAGAAGTGTGATTTTAAATGTTTTCATTTTTATTTTTGAGCTTCAATGTTTAACAAACCGTGTGTTTTCAATGATAAATACTTGCGTATTGTCTTTTCATATACTTTGAAGTATTCACACACACTGGTTTGATTTCTTGTTCAAATTGTTCTTACCATGTCTCATATTGAAACATATTTTCGATGGTAAGACACCCCACTTGTACTTCAAAGATTTTTGAGCGTTATTTCATTTCGAAACGTCATATCAACAATGTCTATATTTTGTTTCGTATGGATAATATCCATTATTCTTGACCATAAGCCTTAATTGTTATATCATTTCATTTCTGATCATTTTTCATACAATGTTAGATTTTCAAACAAGTCTTTTGCATTCATGTTCATTCATTCAGTATACTTGTTTGAAAATACTTCAATGTCTAAAAATGCTCAAATCTTCATGATTATATTTTATGAACATACATTCATCTGACATTTGTATATGAGCTTTAACTGATAAAGTTAAATCATCTGAGCAACATATGCTTTCTAGGATAATATGGGTTCTTTGTGCTAGGAATTAACTGAACTTCTATGAAATCACGTTAACCAGTGATTTCTACCCAAGAAGTTAATCCTTAGTGATTGAGTGTGAGGAGTCTAAAAAAAAAAGAAATGAGTGTGGGTGTGATGAGGTAAAATGGAAATAAGAGTTTGGTTAGTTGTGAGCTTAATGATAAAAAGAAAGAGGGTGTGAGATCAGAGTAAAAGAATATCAAACTCTACACTAACTACTTTCTGAGCCGGGGAGCCACATTACTAATGTTTCACAATTTTTGGTGAACATTATTGAAACAGGCAAATAGCCCATGTCAACTCTTGCTTAAAACCCCACCAACCACTCATTTTCTTCTCAAAAAGAAAATGTTTCATATTTTTCTGGGGACGTAGCATATAATCTATCTGGTTTTCATTTGGAAAATCTGGATATTGAAAAAGAAGGAAGTCTGCCCCACCTTCGCACTTCAATCATGCGCATTGAGTCTGTGTTTATACTACTGTTGTTTCAGTGGTTTACACTATGTTGAGCCTTTATAAAAGCAATTATTCGTGCTTAATTCTTTCTACACGTGCACGAACACACAAATAATTTGTTTCTTTGTCATAACATTCATAGAAATTGCCTTTGTGGTGTTTCGATGATTGGATGGAAGCCCTGGGGGAGTGATCATCAAAAAGCTCCTTTATATTGTGTATTCGTTACACACAGTGACTTCGTGTTACTGACAGGCATATTAACTGATTCATTTGTTGATTCAGGTGTTCCACGATTATTTTGTCTAGATTTGAAAAGATCTGGATGAATACATTGTTCGGATTGACGGTGAATCAAAGGCTCAGTTTGAAAGATCAGTGGTCAGAAAGTTTTCAAAGACATTTCTTGGAGAAAGTTTTGATGATATCGATGCTCAAATCATCAAAAAGGGGGAGAAGAGTTCAAGAAATGTTTGAAAGAGTTTGAATGAAAAAGAAATGTCCGAATCAAGAGTTTGTGTTAAAGCTGGGTGAAAATATTCAAGATTGTTGAAAGATGAAAGCAATAGAATTGTTGAAGATAATTTTTGCTGGAGCAAAGTGTGCTATGTCTAAAAGAGGTTTGGTTACAACCTTTGGGAGATAATGTTACTATTTTTGAAGATCAGACGTTCGAAAGATTGCTGAATGTTTTTGAAGAACAAAGCTTATCAAAGAAAATTTCATTGTGTTAAGGGGGAGTTTGTAAATCATATTTGTATAAAAGGGGAGATTACAAGAGAAGATAAAGGTTGATCAAAGGGGGAGCTTAATCAAATCGAGCTTAAAGAGAAAAGATCGTATTGCTAAATCTTTTAGTAATGATCTTGATCCAAAGGGGGAGATTGTTATAGCACATAATTGTTGGATTCAAGATCATAAAGATTGAATACAGAAGTTCAAGAAGTCAAAGCTGGAAAAGTCAACTCTCATTAAAAGTCAAAGTCTTTGTAATAAAATGTCAAAGTCAATGTCTTTGTATTTGTTTGTTTCTTTGTAATTGTATGGAGGTATAAATACCTTATGTTCTTGTTTTTGTAATCAGATGTACACGAATCAGAGAATAGGAGATTAGAATATCCTTCTAGAGAGAGAAAGAGTGAATGTAGTGAGAGAAAGTGAGTTTGATTGTAATTTGATTCATCAATGAACTGTGATTTCACGATTTGATTCATCTTGATTATTTGTTATTGATTAGAACTTGAATATTGGGAATATCAAGTGCTTTTGAACTCGTGTACTAAAACTTGACAAAAACATCAAAATTGATAACCAATATAGTACAATTCGCGAAATTACCTATACAAACTCGATCGATTATACTCAACAAACAAAACCTAAACAATTACAACTCAAAAAAACAAACACAAAATCAAAATAGATCTCCACAATCGATGAACAGTGCTACGAACTCAGTTCTTGATTTGATTTCAAATGGATTTGTTCTGATACCAATTGTGAGTCCTGTTCTAGTTTCTAAATTGCAAACAAACAATCAAACAAACAATATAATTTGAATTACCTATTTGATTTCAATTCAATTCAATGTTTACAACTTTCTCTCTCTAGAACTCCTCTTTCTCTCTCTACAATTCTCTCTCTGATTCGTATACTTCTCTAGACAACAACTAATTAAAACAGAAAATAAAAGCTATTTATACCTACAACTAAAACAAAGAAAACTAAACAAAATGCAATACACTTTAACTTTTATTACAAAGACTTTGACTTTTAATGAGAGTTGACTTTCCCAACTTTGACTTTCTTGAACTTTGACTTTAGTCTTCATGATCTTGTATCCAACAGATTTATGCTCTAACATATATAAAGGATGGAGGTAGCACCTTGCTACTCACGCTTTCATCTCAAGACTTCTCGTTTGCAAGATTTCAAGCAGGTTGATAGTTTTTCTTTTCTCTCTAAGATTTAGTCTTTGTGTTTTTTAAAAGTCTTCTAAGTGTTAGATTGTTTTGTGTAGTTCTTAGCTAATCTTATTCCGCAATGTCAGGAACGAATTCTCAACAAGAATTATGAATACTCCGAAACAATATCAAAGAAGTTGCGGAATAACACTTTGATATTCAATGTAACATTAAACAAATAGTGAGTATGATTAACAACTTGTAAACTTGTATTGAATGATTAAAATCACAAGATTACACACTCAACCTCAATCTTGAAGAACAGACTCTTTCAAGACGAATTCTACTTCTCTAGAATTAGGAACTATGCCTTGAGGTTGATTCTCTCTCTAAAACAAAAACTTAGAATTAATAATTAGTCAAACTATTCTGTACATTCTATACATATACTGAGTAAAAGATAATTACAACAAATAAAATATCTTCAGAATATCTTCCATGAATATCTTCAATCTATCCAGCTGTCATTCTTGTAATTCGGATCTTCATCTCATAAGCAGCACTAATCATCTTGGAAGTATTAACTGAAACTTGGCAGCATTAACTCCTAAGCAGTACTAACCTCTAGCAGTACTAACTAGCTAAGCAGTACTAACTTTGTTCAAGCAACACTAACTTTGACTAGCAGTATTAATTCTACTAGAAGTAGTAATACCTAGCAGCATTATCTTTGATATGCTCTGGCAGTACTAATTCTGAACTAGCAGCATTAAAGACTTGTTCACATCTTCAGTTCCCAACAATCTCCCCCTAACTTGACTTTGAAAGAGAAGTCAAGTTCTTCAAATGCTTCCAAAACCTTCATTGATCTACTCCAATGTTAGGATCCAGTCCCATACTCTGATTGATAGTTCTCTGAATTAGGTACTTTGCCATTTCTGAATTTGGTGCACAACCCAGCTTCTTATTTAGCATGGCATGAAGCTTCAATCTGCTATGGTTGTATACTCTATCCACTAGAAAGTACTCAGTGTGATTCAAATCCAAAGTCACTGCATATACTCCACTAGTTTCATGTAGAGTCCAACTATTCACTGTTTGAAAGACATTCCTTATTATCTCCTCCACTTCATCAGGTTTGAACATCATACACAGATACTCCATTATCAGCTTTGTAATTGAAATCACTGGAGCTTTCAGTTCATCTGCATATAACTTCATCCCTATCTCAAACATTTCTTCAATATCAGATCTTGAGCAGGTTCTGACAATCTTGTTCCAAGTGTTGTACACTTCATACTTCTCATCCTTTCTCTTCAATCTGATATATTCCTTTCCATCTACCACCAAGACATCCCAGTGAATGACTTCAGGAGGTTTGAATCCAACAGGTTCAGCTGAGATAGGCTTTGGAATTTTATCCATTACCACCATGTACATGCTTACATCTGAACTCTATGGTACTTCCTGAGATTCAGCTTTCTTTTCTTCATTCTTAGGTGCCTCTTCTTCTTCAGCAACCTTTTTCTCTTCTTCTACTCTAGGCTTCTTTACAATCTTCTTTCTTTTGGCCATCATCTTAGTTCTCTTCAGAGTCCTTTGACCTTGCCCTATAGTAGCTTCCTTCTTCTTTTCTTCCTTTTTCTCTGCCTTTTCTTTGGTTGGAGTTCCCTCTTCACTTTCAGGGAAGGGTTGATTAATATTCACATCATGCCTCTCCTTGGCTTTCTTTTCAAACTCCACTCTATACTTTTCATTACTCTTTAGCTTTCCCATTTCTTTCTCATAGAGGTCCTTGATTTGATCAAAGGTCATCTTCACAAACATTTGTTTCTTTACACCAATTGCACTCCTCAAGAAAGTTATCATTTTTTTTCCTTCCTTAGTTGCAAGGTAAGTTTGTGAAGGTCTTCTCTTCTTAGCACTTGTTCTGGCCATCATAACCTTTCTCAAGCTCATTGCTCTTTGCTTTGCCTTCTCTGTTTCCAACCCTTTCTGGAATGCTTCATTTAACTCATTTGCAAGTGCTATGGCTATTTCTCTGTCTTTTTCAACCTGTTCTTTTTCTGCTTGATCTAACTCTTCTTGAATTTTCTTGGCTAATGCTTCATCTGACTCAATCATCTTTTGCTTTTTGGATGGTTGATCAGATTCTATCATCTTTTCTTTTCCCTTTTTCTTTGCATCTGCAGCCATTTCTTTCTTCTCTATTTTCTTTGCTCCCCCTTCATTTATGACCACTCCCTTTGCTTTGGGAGTGTCATTATTTGCTTTGACAAGCATTTCTGCTACTTCAATTTCTGTTGGTGTTAACTCTGTTACTGCTGCTTGTGAAGTTTCAGCAGCACTAACAGTTTCTGCTGCTTGTTTTGGCTCAGCAATAGTAACAATTTCTGCTTCTGGGGTTGTAATTGTTGCTGGTGTTGTTTCTGCTGCTTTCTTTTCTTCAACAAACTCCCCCTCAATCTGTTGATTTATCTGTTCTGAGGTTGAATTCTCCCCCTTTTTGGAAGCATACACAGTTTCCTTGTTGGTTGCCCCCTTTCTCCTTCTTAGAACAAACTGACCTCTTCTTTTCTTGGCCATGAGCTTTCCCACCAGTTGTTTGAGTTTGGAAATCTGCTGTTGTTGGGAGATGACCACTTGCTGCAATTCTTTGATTTCCTTTCCTTGATTAACCACATCAACATTAATGTTGGCCAATGCCTCAATCAATTCCCAGTAAGTATATCTATCCTCACCTTCTTTAGGTGTTTTACCCACCCTTGAAGGATCACAGGAACCTTTGTCCATCAATTCATCAGTGTCAGTTCTGTCCTCACCCTTTTTGGATGTTTTGCCCATCCTTGAGGGATCCTTGGATCTTGTAATAGTGGCCTTCTGCCTAGCACAAGCACCAACTACTCCCTTGGTATCTTGGCATCGGGTTCCTTTGGTTGATTTCTCACCCAAAGTTGCCATGGGGAAGGTCTTAGAGATGTTACCACTGTCCTTCTATGTGCTAGCAGAAGTAGTGGCAGCCTTCTCACCCATATGCTCCTCCATCTCCTTAGAGAGCACCTCCTCAGGGTTGGGAGACACCTTATTGGATTCCCTGTTGATATTCTCTATTAGAGAATGCTCCAATAGAGGGCTTAAAGGCTCAGTGGGTGATGGTACAAGAAGGGAAGGAGCCTTCTTTACCTGTTTTCTTTGATAAGTTTGGGTGATTGGTGAAGTTGGCTTATGAAGTAGAGACTGGGGGATTGATATAGAGTGGGAAGGTTGGGATTGGCTAGCAGTGGGATGGTCTAATGGGGGCCTTGACCCTGCTGCCATACCTTCTTGTGGTTGGGACACCACCATCATTGTTGAGAACAATGGGGTGTCAACTCCTTCCGAGTCCCTAGCAGATCTTCTCATATTTGAGAAAACCTTTCCTTTAGGGGGTTTAGGTACATATACCCCATCAAAGTGAGGTATGTCCGACAATTCAGTAGTTATAACTGTCTGAACAAATCTGGGATACATGAAGAAACTCTTCTTGTTGTCCAGATTTGAGACAAGATCATTGAAGATCATTTGAGAAAAATTATATTTTCTAGCAGTAGATAAACACACCAAAGCATATGCAATGGGACTGCTAAATTGGCTCCAGCCAGTTGTTTTCTTTGAAATACAGTGCATCAAGGTATGAACAAAGAACCTCCATGGGGGTGAAAATTTAGCTTTGAAAAACTTAAAAATCCCCATTTGGCCTTCATACCCCATTCTTGAAAGATTTGAGAAAAGTTCCTCATTAGGAATAGAGGTTATACCTGCAGCATCATCTAGACGTAGATAGATGCGTAGTACCTCTTCAGTAACGGTTAGGGGTTTTTCACACACCCTTGTCTTTATCATTTGCACACCATTCTCAGTAACAATGGTAGCATTAGCCCAGAACTGCCTTTGATGCTCTATGAAGATGGTAGGAGATACAGTGAGAGCATGGGCAATGTGGCTTGACTTGAGAAAGTCCGCAATTTGATGGAATCCATTGGCTTGTTTCAGCTTCTTTAGCATTGCAATCTCGTTGTGCTCGTCAATAAACACCATTGAAGCCATCTGTACGCAAGGATTCTTGACTAGCGAGCACTGGATACTTGAGAGAAAAGAGTGAGAAAGAAGATGAACAGTAGACAAAGAGTCGTTATGATCTTTTTAGGCGGGCAAAGGGTATTTATAGGTTGTGAATTATAAGCAGTATTAAGCTTAAAAGGTTGGGAAAGCAGTATTAACAGTGAGCAGTATTAACTGAGAGCAGTATTAACTGAGAGCAGTATTAACTGAGAGCAGTATTAAAATTGTACTGGCAGTACTAAAACTGTACTGGCAGTATTAATCATACTTATACTTTAAAGCTTTGTGAAGGAGTGAGTACTGCTATACTTTTCCTGAAAAGAAGATTAGGACCACCAAGAATAAACAATATACAGGTATTGAACCATTTTTTAAGTAGGAGCTTATTCAGAGTTGATCATTCCCACACTTGTTACCAAGAAAGTGAATCTACCCACATCAAATGCTTTGGTGAATATATCAGCAAACTGGTTATCAGTATGAACTTTTACAATTTGAATAAGTTTCTTTTCATTGCAATCTCTTATGAAGTGATACCTGATCTCAATGTGCTTTGTCTTTGAGTGCTTTACAGGATTATTAACAATGCTGATAGCACTGCTATTATCAATAAAAATTGGAGTGTGTAGAAAGGTTACCCCATAGTCCAACATTTGATTCTGAATCCATAAGACTTGAGAACAGCAACTTGCAGCTGCTATATACTCTGCCTCTATTGTGGATGTGGACACTGTGGTTTGTTTCTTGCACTGCCATGACACTAGTCTTGCACCCAAAAACTGGCATCCTCCAGAAGTAGATTTTCTGTCCAAGTTTGCTCCACCTAGATCACTGTCTGAGTATGCAAGTAGGTCAAATGATGAGTCATGAGGATACCAAAGTCCCAATCTGGGTTGCCCTTTGAGATATCTGAATATCCTCTTAACAGCTTGATAGTGTGATTGCTTTGGCCTAACTTGGAATCTTGCACATACACAGACTGGAAACATTATGTCTGGCCTAGAGGCTGTAAGATACATGAGAGAGCCAATCATGGATCTATAATGATGAACCTCCATATCCTCCCCCTCAATATCTGCTGTTATCTGCTTGTGTGTTTCCATAGGTGTGCTGGAAGGTTTTGAATCTGAGAAATCAAACTTGGTTAGAATGTCCTGCACATACTTGGACTGACAGATAAAGATTCCATCTGACTTCTGTTGAACTTGGAGTCCAAGGAAGAAAGTAAGTTCCCCCATGGAACTCATTTTGAACCTTTGATGCATTAGTTCCTCAAACTCTTTGCACATGATGTCTGTTGTGGATCCAAAGATAATATCATCCACATAGATTTGGACCAGCAAGATATCCTTCTTCTTTCTCTTGATGAACAGAGTCTTGTCAATGACTCCTCTTTCAAAGCCATTTTCCAAGAGATAGGATGACAGGGTGTCATACCATGCTCTTGGTGCTTGATGCAGTCCATAAAGTGCTTTCTTCAATTTGTAGACTCTATCTGGATAGATTGGGTTTTCAAACCCTGGTGGTTGACAGACATAAACTTCTTCTTCAATTGAGCCATATAGAAATGCACTTTTTACATCCATTTGATAGACTTTGAATTTCATATAAGAAGCATAGGCCAGGAACAATCTAATTGCTTCTATCCTCGCCACTTGTGCAAATACTTCTTCATAATCTATTCCTTCTTCTTGTGTATACCCTTGAGCCACCAACCTTGCTTTATTCCTTATTACTATTCCTCTCTCATCTCTCTTATTCCTGAAGACCCATTTAGTGCCTATTGCTCTTTGACCTTTAGGAAGGTCTACTAGATCCCAAACATCTTGCAGCTTAAATTGCAGTAGCTCTTCTTGCATGGCTTCTATCCAACTGGACTCTTTCATAGCATCATGAGCCTTCTTAGGCTCAAGCTGGGATAAAAAAAACAAGAAATCACTGTATGCTGTTGGTCTTGCATCTCTTGCAGTCTGCTTTGATTTCAAGTCATCATAGGAGAGGAGATATCTCCTATTACCAACTGAGGAGGATGATTCTTTTGAGTTCTGGTGTGATGACTAGACTCTTCATTGAGTCCAATCTCTAGATTTGAGTCATTCAACTCAACTGAGGTGATTTCAGCAGCTACTTTAGATTCTTTATTTTCTTCACTCTCCTCAGCTCTTCTTTCTTCTTCACTCTGATTTGATTCAGTAGATGGCTCCTTTTCAAAGACTTCAACAGGATCCACTGTAGGTATAGGAAAGATCACAGATTTAGATATACTATCTTGAACTTGTGTAGTCCTTGATCCTCCACTCCCTGAACCTGCATAATCATCACTACTGAAACCAAAAGAGTTAGTCAGTGAATCAATGTCAAACAGCCACTGAGGACCAGACCCAATAGGATTTGGTGTGTTCTCATTGCATTTGACATTGTCACTTTCTTCAATTATTCTAGAAGAAGAGTTAAAAACTCTGTAAGCCTTACTCTGAGATGAGTAACCAACAAGAAATCCATCATCTGCTTTGCTATCAAACTTACCTAAGTGAGATTTGGTATTGAGAATTGTACAAGGACACCCAAAAGGTTTGAAAAATCCAATAAAGGGTTTTCTTTTATTTAAAAGCTCATATGGGGTCTTGTTCTTTGGCTTGACCACTAGAACTCTGTTTTGGACAAAACAGGCAGTATTAACTGCTTCAGCCCAGAAGGTAATTGGCAGATTTGAATCAGCCAACAGAGATCTAGCAGCCTCTATTAGTGTCCTATTTCTCCTCTCAGCAACTCCATTCTGTTAAGGAGTCCTAGGGGCACTATATTGTCTCTCAATTCCTATTTCTTCACAAAAGGTGTTTAGATCAAGATTTTTAAATTCAGTCCCATTGTCTGATCTAATGACTTTTACTTTTTGATTAGTTTGGTTTTCAATTCCTAGGATAAAGGATTTGATCAGTCCACTTGTCTCATCCTTAGTCCTTAGAAAATATATCCAGGTAAATCTAGAGTAATCATCAACAATAACCAAGCAGTAAGATTTCTTGCCTATACTCATAACATTTATAGGACCAAACAGATCCATATGCAATAACTGGAGACAAGAAGAAATTGTATTTAACTCTTTGGTCTTATGAGAAGTTTTGTGCTGTTTGCCTTTAAGACAAGCAACACAATGATCATCACATGAAAAGACTTTTGATGGTAAACCTCTTACAAGGTTGTTTTTAACAAGTTTGTTCATAGTCTTGAAGTTCATGTGACACATCCTTCTGTGCCATAGAGAGGATTCATCTACAGAAGCTTTTGAAACAAGACAGTTCAGGGATGAATCACTTGAAACATTTTCCATGTCTAGACAATAAACATTGTCCTTTCTTGGAGTTCTAAGTAGTATCATGATTTCATCAACTACCTTGAACCCTGGAGCAAGGATCATACATTCTGTATTAGTAAATAATATGCTATGTTGTTTGTCACAAACCTGTGATACACTTAACAGGTTGTACTTTAGCTGATCAACATAGTAGACATCCTCAAATGTCATTTTACCTTTTGTAACATTACCTTTTCCACTTATTTTACCACCTGTAAGATTATCTCCAAATGCAACATGTCCTCCATTGATATGCTTGAAATCATGAAGGCATGACATGTTACCTGTCATGTGCCTAGAGCAACCACTATCAACATGCCATATGCTCTTCCCCTTGAGCTGTTGGTTGCCCTGCACATAAGATAAATCAGTTAGTATGAATTAGGAACCCAAGCCAAAGTGGTCTTGGGTACCCCTTTCTCATCAAAATATTTACATTCTTTCTTGACAAGATTTTTAAACTTTGACTCCTCATTTCTGGAGTACTTTGTCACAATGATTGGTTTGGAAACACATTTGCTAGAAGCAATAGTGGTTTTAGAAGTACTAACTGCATTAGCAGCACTTGCATGCTTAGCAGTACTAACCTTGTTAGAAGTAGTAACTGTGTTAGCAGCAATAACTGTGTTAGCAGTATTAACCTTTGAAGAGGTACTAACAGTATTAGCAGCATTAATATTTTCAGCAGTACTAACACTGGTAGCAGCAGTAATGCTACTAGCAGCACTATCCTTGTCAGCAGTACTAACAGTTTTAGTGCTTCTTGGTACCCACATTTTAATACTTTCTTTTAAAACCTTTTTCTTCATGGTGCCTTTGGTTTCAACAGATTTCTTAACCACATGTTTTTTTTCAGCCTTCCTATAACCAACAGGTTTTTGCACAAATCTTTGAAAGTTTATCTGTTGGTTAATAGGGTTGAAGAAACAGTGCTTAGCCAAATGGTTTAACTTACCACATATGAAACAAGGTTTTGGTCTGATTATTTTATTCAGATCAACTCCTTGTTTCTGAGCCCATTGATTATTCCAGTTTCTTTGGTTACCTCTTTTTATACCAGAATTTAGGCTCTCAGATTTGTTGCAAGCACACTGTTTACAAGGTCCAGGATTCACAAGAGTGGTTTGTTTGTAATGGACCTTGTTATCCTTTCCTTTGGTCTTCTCTATCTTCTTAGACTTGACCCAGATCCTTCCACCTTGTTATCGAAGGGTATCTCTTTATTCATAGCATTGTTCCTATTCTTACTGGCTTCTTTCTCAGTCATATCCTTAACAACTACCTCATCCAAAGGATCTATCTTAAAGGCTTCCTCAGACAAGTCCTTTTTCTCCTTGGTCTCTAACAAGTCTGAAGTAGGAGAGATATAGTTGTTGTTGTAAGGAGGGGGTGTGTTGTTGTATCCAATACCAGGCTTCATCTTATCATGAATCTGAGTCTTTAGAAGAGAATCCATTGCTTTTAAAGCATATGAAAACTTTCCTATGTCAAGCTTAACCTTAGATAGTTCTTCTTTCAGCCTATCAATCTCTTCTATGGACTTAGACAGTTTGGCCTCTAACTCATTCTTTTCCCACTTCCAATAGTTTGTGTCATAAGAATGTTGAAGCTCATTGGCTTGAAAGCCTTTGATTTGTTCTTCAAACCTCTCAACTATCAACACATAATCTCTTCTGTCCTTTTCTAATCTTTTGAGGTCATCACACATGTTTTGGTTGTGATCCCTGTACTTTTTGACAGTGTCTATGCAAGATTGAGTACAAAGATTAGAAATTACCTCAGAGGGGAGATCAGACACCTCTGCCATAAGAGCTTGATTCTGAATGGCTTCCTCAGCTTGGTCACTCCAGTCAAACCCCATTCCTTGTTGAGAAACAAGGGCTTGAGCAGGGTTCTTGTTTTGATTGTAGCCTCCATTCTGAGCTTGTTGGTGGTTGTTATTTGGCACACCACTTCTGCACTCTCTAGCAAAGTGTCCCTTCATGTGGCACTTATAACATTCCACTTTTGTCTTGTCAAACCCAGCTCCATCTTCTCTTCTTTGAGAGAAGTTGTTCCTCCCTGTTCTTTTAATAAATTTCTTCACCCTCATAGATAACATGGCCATCTGCCATTTAATGTCCATCTCCTCCAGGCCATCAGGGTGAAGTTGTTCCAGATCATCATTAATCAATGAATTGTTGTTGTGACTGGACAAAAAGGCTTCAAAGACAGTTTCAGTGCCTTTTTCTGAATTCACTCCACTGGCAGCACTAACTGCTTCAGGGTTGGCAGTAGTATCCGTAGATGCTGATAGAAGTGCCGCATTCTGGATATACCCAGTGGGCTTCTTCTTGGTTTCTACCTCAGTTTCAAAAACTCTTAGATCATTATATAAATCATCAAGTTCCTTCTCTTCCAGATTGTCACTCTGTCTATATGAGACAGTGTACATAGTCCATTCATCCCCAAGAGATCTGAGGAACTTCCTGTTGATATCATCTTGCTCGATCTTCACCCCTACAGTAGCCAGTTCACCAATGAGCTTGTTGAACCTATCAAAAGTTTGAGTCATAGACTCATTCTTTGAAGAAGTGAAGTTCTCATACTGCTGCTTTAGAACATCTCTTTGATTTCTTTTGATGCTATTAGTGCCAGCAAATCTTTTCTCTAGAGCATTCCAGAGAATCTGAGCATCAGTGCAGTTGCAAAATTGATGCTGATATTCATTGCGGATGGCCAAGAGCAGAGTGCTCAAGGCCTTCATCTCTGTCTGTCTGATCTTCCTCTCACCATCTGTCGTTGGTGGAGGTCTTTTCCCATCTGGTCCAATCCTTCTTGCTTCAGAAGGACCATTCTCAATGATATCCCACATTGAGTAGTCAGTGAGAAGAATGTATTTCCTGATTCTGATCTTCCACATGTCAAACTCACTGGGTTTGAGCATTGGGACCTTAGAGATCAGAGTACTGTTTGATTCTGCAAAGTTTTCCATAATGAAAGAATAGTTGTTTCTGAGAGAGTTGGCTCTGATACCACTTGTCAGGATCGAATTCTCAACAAGAATTATGAATACTCAGAAACAATATCAAAGAAATTCCGGAATAACACTTTGATATTCAATGTAACAGTAAACAAACAGTGAGTATGATTAACAACTTGTAAACTTGTATTGAATGATTAAAATCACAAGATTACACACTCAACCTCAATCTTGAAGAACAGACTTTTTCAAGACGAATTCTACTTCTCTAGAATTAGGAACTATGCCTTGAGGTTGATTCTCTCTCTAAAACAAAAACTTAGAATTAATAATTAGTCAAACTATTCTGTACATTCTATACATAATCTGAGTAAAAGATAATTACAATAAATAAAATATCTTCAGAATATCTTCCATGAATATCTTCAGTCTATCCAACTGTCATTCTTGTAATTCGGATCTTCATCTCATAAGCAGCACTAATCATCTTGGAAGTATTAACTGAAACTTGGCAGCATTAACTTCTAAGCAGTACTAACCTCTAGCAGTACTAACTAGCTAAGCAGTACTAACTTTGTTCAAGCAGCACTAACTTTGACTAGCAGTATTAATTCTACTAGAAGTAGTAATACCTAGCAGCATTATCTTTGATATGCTCTGGCAGTACTAATTCTGAACTAGCAGCATTAAAGACTTGTTCACATCTTCAGTTCCCAACACGCAACAATCTTTATTTCTCTTTGTGTAATTCTTGATATTTTGTATCAATAAAATTGTGTGTCCCTGATTCAAGATTCTTATCACAATCAAACAAACAAAACAAGATTTAACAACTACCTGTTTTGATTTCAATTTCCAATTCAAATATTACAAACAGAGATTGCAACTTTCTCTCTCTAAACGTATCTTTCTCTCTCTACAATCACTCTGAATCTAAACTCAATAACTAGTCATCTATCTATTAAAGGAAAACAACTCTATTTATACCTATCATCTAAAACAAGGAAAACAAAACAAATACAATTGACTTTGACTTTATTACAAAATGACTTTGACTTTTAATGAGACTTGACTTTCCAGCTTTGACTTCTTGTACCTTTGACCTCTAGTCGTCATGATCTTGTATCCAACATATTTCTGCTCTAACAATCTCCCCATTTGGATTCAAGATCATCTTTGAAAGATTTAGCAGTTCAATATCCCCCTTTGGTTCAATATGGACAATCTCTTCCTTTTGTTTAACTTTATTCTTCCCAAGTCTGTCTTTGAACAAAATTAACAATCTCCCCCAAATATGGTAGAAACTATCTTCAATAATCTCACAAAACTATCACAAAACTCTTTCAGACTTCGGAAAGAAATTATCTTTAGATTTAGCTCGAATTGCTTTAGCAAATAATCTTTAAAGAAAATTTCAGAAAATCAGCATATCTTCAAACATCTTTGACTTTGCTTGTACAATCTTTCTAACTTTCAAACTTTGAACTTTATCTTCTTTAAATCTTTCACTCTGAAATTTCTGACTCTGACATTTCTTTAAATCATCTCCCCCTTTTTGATGAATAGAGCATTTATAACATCAAAACTTTCATCAAGAAATGTTTTTGACCATTCTGATCTGTCCAAGAGCCTCTGATTTGTTGCCAATTCGAACAAAGTATTCATCTAGATCTTTTCAAATCTGGACAAAATAGGAATGTAACACCTGAATCAACAAATGAATCAGTTAATATGCCTATCAGTAACACGAAGTTACTGTGTGTAACGAATACACATAGGAAAGGAGCTTGTTGGTGTTCACTCCCCCAGGGCTTCCATCCAATCATCGAAACACCACAAACGAAATTTCTATGAATGTTATGACAAGAAAACAAATTCCTTGTGTGTTCGTGCAAGTGTAGAAAGAATTAAGCGTATAATGATTGCTTAGAAAGGCTCAACATTGTGTAAACCACTGAGACAACAGTAGATAAACACAGACTCAATGTGCATGATTGAAGTGCGAAGGTGGGGCAGACTTCTTTCTTTTTCAATATCCAGATTTTCCAAATGAAAATCAGATAGATTATGTGCTGCATCCCTAGAAAATATGAAACACTTTCTTGTTAAGAAGAAAATGAGTGCCTGGTAGGGTTTTTATGAAGAGTTGGCATGGGCTAGTTTCCTGTTTCAATAATGTCCACGAAGAATTGTGAAACATTAGTAATGTGGCTTCCCGGCTCAGAAAGTAGTAGGTGCAGAGTTTGATATTCTTTTACTCTGATCTCACACCCTCTTTCTTTTAAATCATTTAAGCTCACATCTAACCAAACTCTCTTTTCCTTTTTACCTCAACGCACAACCCACACTCATTTCTTTTCAACTCCTCACACTCAAGAACTATGGATTAACTTCTTGGGTAGGAAACACTGGTAATCATGAATCCATAGAAGTTCATTTAAATCCTAGAACAAAGAACCCATATGTGTTAAAAGTGGAATAAAGTATTTATAAGGGTGCATATGTAATTCATTAATAGTTGATTAATTAGATGGGCCCAAGCCCATAAGCCCATTAGGCCTGTAATCCTAAGTATATAAAGGCATTATTAGTTCATTATTCAGGTTAGACGTTTTCATTAGTCAGATTAGTTTAAGTCTCATAATTTCCAGATCTCTAGTCAATAGGTTTACTTTTCTCTGATAAGAAATTCTTTCTGTAAACCTGTAACCCTTTGATTGAAGATTAATCATATGACTAGAGGTTGTGGCTATTCTATTGTTCATTATTGATTATTTACTACTGATTGCACTGTACTGGGATCTACAATTGGTATCAGAGCAAAGAGAATGAAGGTTTGATCCAGGAAAGGTTTGTCTAAAACCCTTAATCGATTATCTGTTTTAATTATTATTATATGTTTTCTTGAAATCGATTTCACTATTCATCGATTTCACTATTCATCGATTCACTATTCATCGATTTCACTATTCATCAATTCACTATTCATACCGGTCGAATTATTCATATCGGTCGAACTATTCATCCGGTACTATTCATACCGGTCGATCACTATTCTTCCGGTAATATTCATACCGGTCGATCACTATTCATCCGGTACTATTCATACCGGTCGATCACTATTCATCCGGTACTATTCATACCGGTCTGTTACTATTCATCCGATCACTATTCATACCAGTCGGTCACTATTCATACCGTCACTATTCATACCGACCGGTACCTTGTTGTTGACCGGTGCTTTCATCGGTCGACCGGTACCTTGCTCGACCAGATCTTTTACCTATTTTATTTTATATATATTGTGTTTGGATCATCCTGCTTGTCTCACGATCATTACAGTACAGTGAAGAGCAAAGTTTAATCCCCTTAAAGTTTCATCTCTTGTCAAAAATGGGGAACCCACCAAGGCTGCGGTCCAAAAGAGAATATGAAGAGTGAAAAGTTCATTTTTTGAACTTTTTGGACGAACACGAGGTGGGCAACTATATCAGATTATCATTGACTGAAGGGGAAAAACAATCCCAAACTCCGACAGAAGCTTCTCCAGTGGAAAAGGAGCAAAGAGAGAGTGCCAATAATTATGCTGGAAATTATATGACACATTGTATTTCGTGTGAATTAATTCGTGACATTTTTAATGAAATTATTGGTCAATTAAATTCTTATAAAATGACAGGAAAAGAGCTGTGGGATTGTACTGAATGGTTGGTGCTAGGGCCAAAGGGTTTATTAAAAGGAAGAGATTTGGAAGTTGAGAACTCTGAGCTAAATGGAAAGATCTCTATTTTGGAAGCTAAATCTCAGTAAACAGTCTCTGTTGAAAGTTCTGAGGAAAAGATCTCTGATCTGAAATATGCAAATGCAGAACTTCAAAAGTGTTTATCTGATTTGGAGCAATTGCTTGCTAAACACAAATCTGATTTTGAGACTAAAGAGAAATCTTTCGCAAAGAAGTTCTCAGAATTTTCGAGAAAATGTGCTGATGAGAAGAAGGAAGTTGAGATGAAATGCATACAACTTTCTCAACATGTCTCTGTTTTTGAAAAAGTGATCATTCTTGAAAGAGAAAATTTTCCAAAAGAAAAGAAGGTCATTGAACAAAAGAATGTTGGTGTCTTCAAAGAAATATCTGGCCAAAGAAACAATGCTGAGAAGGGATTTGAAAAAGAAAGAAGCTTGTTTGAGACTGAGATTAAAAGGCTTACTGCCAAGTTTCTGAACTATCTGAGAAGGCACTAAAAGAGCAGCAAACGAAGTTTGAGTTCACGAAGAATATTGACCTGCTTGTTCAAGAAAGAGACAACTTCGCTTCAACGATTAAAGTGCTTGAAAAGTCTGTATCAAGCTCAAATCAAAAACCTGTCGCTTCACAAAGGTCAGTTAAATCTTTTGATCGGATTCGTAAGATTAACCTTTTCTATAATAGAAATATAGATGGTTCAGGTACACGTCATAGAAGAAGGAGATACAAAGAAGAGAAATTGGTCTGGAAGAAGAAACCAGTTGAAGATGAGCTGAAAGAAAAATAATCATGTGTACATGCGTCTAATGCCAAAAAGAACAAAGTGCATAAAGGTAAACCTGATCATATCTACTCGAGAGATCAATTACTCAGGTTGTCAGGTAAGAAATACCACTGTTCTTATTGTCGTACACATGATCACATTCACAAAACCAGTGATCACTTCTGGTATGGTTCTTATTCTATTTCCCCCACAAGAACTGTAACTAACATTCATGGACCCAAATACCAGTGGGTACCAAAACCGAAGACTGCTTCTTTGTTGCAGGCACCTACTGTCAAGGGGGAGTAGAAGAACTATGGCTTCTAAGTAAATCAACTTAGAACCCGTACTTCAACGAAGTGTGTCTTCTGATCACATGACAGATCAGGACCCGTTCTTCAACGTTCAGACTTGGATATTTTGCAAATATCCATGCGGAGCTTAATAGATATATATCATTCTATCATGATTTGAGGGGGAGCTTAAAGGTAAATATCTTCTGATCTAGATCTATGATTGTTTGAAAGAAGAACAACTTTCTAGCATGAAAAACAGTTTCTGAAATGTTCAAACCACTTCTGATTCTCAAAAGGTTTCATGAATCTAGAAGTGTGAATTTAAATGTTTTTCAATTTTGAGCTTTAATGTTTAACTGACCGTGTGTTTCTAAAGATCAATACTTGTGTATTATCTTGTCTATATATTGTCAAGTATTCACACACACCGGGTCAGTACTTCATTTGTATTTGTTATTACCATGTCTCATAACGAACCAATTTTTCGATGGTAATACTCCCGTTTGATATTCAATGTTGTTGAGCATCTATCATTATTTCTAAATTTGTGCTTTCATTGCTAAATTGTTTATATTTGTTCATATAAACATAATATCCAGTTCTTTGATACCCTAACCATTTTAATTTGATCTGATTGATACATTGTCAGATTCTCAAAACAATTCTCTTGATTTCATTTCATTCATTCAATATCTTTGTTTTGAGAAATCTTCAAAGTTCAATTGCTCAAATCTCATGAGCATACATTTTGACAATGTTATCATACATTTTCAGCTTAAATGTTCAAGTTAAACTGTTGAGCTACTATTCTTTTCAGGACTTACATGGGATTTGTGTGAGAACATTTACAGAACTTACATGGATTCACGTAACCAGTGTTTCCTACCCCGGAAGTTATCCTTGAGTGATTGAGGGGTGAGGGGTCTTAAATCAAAGAGTGGGGGAGATAACTCATCGGGTTGAGTTTTTCTCATTGTGTGGAGCGGTAAACATGTAAATGAGGGTTTGGATAGAAGTGAGCTTTAATGTTAAAAAGAAAGAGGGTGTGAGAACAGAGTTAAAAGAATATCAGAACTCTGCACCAATCACTTTCTGAGCCGGGCAGCCACACTTTCTGATTGGTTCACATTCTTTGGTGACCATCATTGAAAAGGCAGTGAGCCCATGCCAACTCTTGTTATAACCCCACCAGCCACTCGTTTCTTTCTTAACAAAGAAATGTTTCATTTTCTTTGGGGACTCAGCATATGTGCTATCTAGTCTTCAATCGGAAGTTTTAGATATTGAAAAACAAGGATAGTTCCCCCACCTTCGCACCTCTTTTATGCACATTGAGTCCGTGTAATATACTAATATATGTTGTTGTCTCAACAGTGTACACAATTTGAGCCTGATCAAGCTAAGTAGCTTCAATCATTTCTACACTTGCACGAGCACACAAGGAATGAGTTTTCTTGTCAGAACATTCATAGAAAATTCCTTTGTGGTTTTTCAGTGATTGAATGGAAGCCCTGGAGGTGTGAACATCACAAAAGCTCCTTTCCAAAGTACATCAGTTGTACAAAGTGGCTCAGTGCTACTTACAGGCCTACTAACGGTTTCATCTGTTGAATCAGGGTTACCTTGTTCATTATGTCTGAATTTGAAAAGATTCGGATTTATACATTTCATAAATTGACGGATACTCGGATCACAGGTGGGAGAAAGTCAAATTATCATAAAAGGGGAGATCAAAGAAAGTGCTGAAATTGAAGAAGTTTTGATGATCATGATGCTCACAATCATCAAAAAGGGGGAGAAAAAGTTCAATTTCAAAGTTTTAATGAAAGAAAGTTATTTCTGAAGACAGTCTAGAGATCAAAGAGATGAAGATGATGTTTCAATTTTTCAAAGAGATTTCAAAGATTGTATTGATTCTTTATGTATCATGTGGTGTCTGCTACAAGTTTGTTTCTCATTCCTCCTACGCGCTGATTGAAACAAGTTCTTAAACTGAAAGCTTATTCAACTCGCGGTTCAAAGGCATATTCTTTGTTTTAAACTGAAGATGCACCGTGGAATGTCAAGTAACTCTCTCGTTATCTTTCTTGTGTGCTGATCCAATGTGATTGAGTTTTTACAGCTGAAAGCTGCTTGATAATGCGTTCAGTCGAGGCTACTGTACATTGAATCTGGTTACAAAGTTGATACTATGAAGATCAAGAGTTTTATTCAAGGGGGAGCGTGGAAAGTCATGAAGACATGCAACACCAAAGTTCTTCAAAGATTCAAGAGGGAAAGAAGATCAAGGCCTGAAGTTTTTCAAGTTGTTAAATGCTTTATTCAACTTTAGGGGGAGATTGTTAGGACTGAAAGTCCTATGTGTTGAAAGAGGAATAAAGTATTTATAAGGGTGCATAATGTAACTCATTACTAGTTGATTAATTAGATGGGCCCAAGCCCATAAGCCCATTAGGCCTGTAAGCCTAAGTATATAAAGGCATTATTAGTTCATTATTTAGGTTAGACGTTTTCATTAGTCAAATTAGTTTAAGTCTCAAAATTTCCAGATCTCTAGTCAATAGGTTTACTTTTCTCTGATCAGAAATTCTTTCTGTGAACCTGTAACCCTTTGATTAAAGATTAATCATATGACTAGATGTTGTGGCTATTCTATTGTTCATTATTGATTATTTACTACTGATTGCACTGTACTGGGATCTACACATATTTTCCTATGAAACATATGTTGCTCAAGATAGTTTAACTTCATCAAATAAAGCACAAAGTATGAAATACAAGTCAGATATATGTATGCTCAGAAATGTAATCATGAAGATTTGAGCATTTTTAAACATTGAAGTATTTTCAAACAAGTAAATTAAATTAATGAATATGAATGCAAGAGACTTCTTTGAAAAACTGACATTGTATGAAAAAAGATCAGATAAGAAATGATATAAGAGTTAAGGCTTATGGTCAATAATAATGGATATCATCTATATGAAACAAAATATAGACATTCTTGAAAGAACGCTTCGAAATGAAATGACACTAAAAAATTCATTGAAATACAAGCGAGGTGTCTTACCATCGAAAAATATGTTTCAAATTTGAGACATGGTAAGAACATATTGAATAAAAATTCAAACCGGTGTGTGTGAATACTTGAAAGTATATAGGAAAGACAATACACAAGTATTTATCTTTGGAAACACGCGGTTTGTAATCATATAAGCACAAATAAATCTTGAAAAACATTTAAAAAACACACTTCTAATTCATGAAATCTGTTTAAGAATCGGGAAGTGGTTTGAACATTTAAGAACATGTTTTCTATGATTGAAAGTTCTCCTTCTTTCAACCATATATGAGATTAAGATAAAAAAAATTAACCTTTCTATGCAGTTTTAAATCTCATGAAGTCAGCTGAAGTCATAAAGATATGATCTTGATAGATTCTCTCATTCTGCACAAGTCTCAAAGTCATGTCAAAGCAACTTTATTCATAAATTTATTGAAAAATAAAAGACATAAAGCAGTAAAACATTGAATGTACGAGTTCTGATCAGAAGTAATCAGAAGTCATATCCTTACTCCTTTTTGTTGTACTCATAGACTCCCCTTAAAATCATGCATCATAAAAATTTAACAGTTAAGGAAATGCAATAAGTCTATAAAATCCCCCTCAGACTAATGTTGATCATCTTAGAATCTTGTCTCACTCCCCCTAAGATCATGAACAACACGTTAAAGTGCATATATCCTTTCAGAAATAATAATAAAGAAATGATGAAAAATGACAATAAAGAAAACTTTAATTGGTAATTACTGATTAGATCTTGAGATTTAGCATACCATGATTAGAGACAAGAAAATTAAATCTGTTTTCATATAAATCTTTGGTAAACAAATCTGCAAGTTGATAATCATTTTTTACAAAGTAAAGTTCTATTGTACCTTTTTCTACATTATCCTTTATAAAATGATACCTGACATCAATGTGCTTTGTTTTAGTATGCTGCACAGGATTAGTTGATATTGCGATAGCGCTCTTCGAGTCACAATAGATCGGTATTTTGTCAAAAATGAATCCATAGTCTCGAAGTTGTGTCCTCATCCACAAGACCTGAGAACAACAACTAGCAGCAGCTACATACTCTGCTTCTGCAGTCGAATTGGAAACACAAAGTTGTTTCTTTGACGCCCAGCTAACGAGCTTGTCTCCAAGAAATTGAATATGACCTGAAGTGCTCTTCCTGTCTAACATACATCCAGCATGATCTGCGTCTGAATAAGCAGTCATTTCAAACCCAGTATCTTTAGGATACCACAGACCAAGATCTGCAGTTCCCTTCAGATATCTAAAGATCCGTTTAACAGCAGCCAAATGGGATTCTTTATGATCAGCCAGATATCTTGCACACAATCATGTTGAGAAAATAATATATGGCCTACTAGAAGTAAGATACATTAAAGAACCTATCATTCCTCTATAAGTCCTAACATCAACACTTTTACCCGAAGGATCAGTGCCGATCTTAGTACCTGGTGCCATTGGGGTTCCAATTGGTTTGCAATTGTCCATTTTGAACTTCCGAAGAATATCAAAAATGTACTTTGCTTGATTTATAAAAATCCCCATTGAAAATTGTTTTACTTGTAATCCAAGAAAGAAATTCATCTCTCCCATCATACTCATTTGAAAACGTGACACCATTAGATTTGAAAAGTTCTTACAATATTTAGGATTTGTAGAGCCAAATATTATATCGTCAACATATATTTGAATAAGAATGATATCGGCTTTTTCCTTTTTAATGAATAAAGTGGTATCGACTTTACCTTTTGAAAAACCTGACTTGACCAAGATTTTTGATAATACCTCATACCAGGCTCGAGGCGCTTGTTTTAACCCATAAAGTGCTTTATCCAAGATGTAGACATGATCTAGTTTATTTGGATTCACAAAGCCTTCTAGTTGTGAGACGTAGACTTCCTTCTTAAGAATGCCATTTAGAAAGGCAGTCTTCACGTCCATTTTATAGATTGTGAAGTTCTTGTGAGCTGCGTAGGCTAGAAACATGTGAATTACCTCTATACGCGCTACTGGAGCATAGGTCTCGTCGTAATCTATGCCTTCCTCTTGCTGGTAACCTTTGGCAACAAGTCTTGCTTTGTTTCGAATAACAATACCATCTTCATCCTTCTTGTTTTTGAATACCCACTTAGTGCCTATCACGGTTTTTCCTTCTGGTTTTGGCACTAGTCTCCAAACTTTCAGGGCTTCTGATACTCGAGTAGGCTTTATCTTGCTAAGGATTGAGTTATGCAGACACTGATTTAAAGTTGTTGACCTAGTTTGCACCGGTTTGTTGATATCTCCAATGACTTGGTGTAAAGGGTGCTCTTTGGTCCATCGATATTCATGATGGAGTGGATTAGATGAAGATTGATCATGATTATCATCCAAAAATCTACTATCAACTTCTTCAGTTTGACCAATTTGAGGGAGGGTTTCAGTTGAAGTAATTGGTGCAGAAGTTTCAGTAGATACAGCTTGTTCAGTCTCTTGATCTGTCCTTACAACACATCCTACTGACTCAGGAACTTCTGGCTCATGATTAGTAGATACAACTTCAACTAATGGAGTAGGCATTTGAACTGTAATATCTTGCTGAATCAGGGAATTTGATTCAGTGGAAATATATGAAGTGGTTGGATGATTAGCCGTTGAATCTTCCATCCTGTCAACCACAACAGGTTTATGCACATTAGATCCAAGATATTCATCATAAAACAGTTCAAATAAAAGATCTAAATCAGATAAATGATTAGTAGAAGTTGATGCTTCATCTGATTTGTTCTCTTCAGATACAGGTTCTGAACTGAGTTTTCCAGAAGCTAACACTCCAGTTAACACGGGTTCTGAACTGACTTGTTCAGAAGCCATTTCGTCATCGAATGTGACGTTTACGCTTTCGATACCAGTCTTCGACTTCTTCAAATAAACTCGATATGAAGCGGATGTAGAAGAATATCCAATGAAGATGCCCTCATCTGCCTTAGCACTGAACTTATTCAGATTCTCTCTGTCGTTTAGTACAAAACACTTACAACCAAAAATATGAAAATATTTGATGGTTGGTGTTCGGTTGTTGATCAATGCATATGGAGTGTTTTGAAATCTGCGGTGTATCATGGAACGGTTTTGAGTGTAGCACGCAGTTGAAATAGCTTATGCCCATAGAAATAGAGGTAAGTCTGATTGGCTGAGCATAGTGCGAGCATCCTCGACTAGCGTTCGATTTCGCCTTTCGACTACTCCATTTTGTTTGGGTGTATGAGCAGTAGAGTATTGATGTGATATCCCAATCGATTCGAGATAGTCTTCAAAAGTTCTGTTTTTGAACTCTGTGCCATTATCAGTTCTAAGAAGCTTGACTGTTTTCTGCAGATTCACCTGGGTCGTCTTTAGAAATGTAAGGAGTACTTCGGGCGTCTCATCTTTTGAACGAAGAAATTTGACCCACGTATATCGCGAATAATCGTCCACGATAACAAGAACATATTTCTTTCTGCCTAAGCTTTGAGTTCGCATCGGACCACAAAGATCCATATGCAACAACTCTAATGGAGAACTGGTACTAGGTTCAGGCTTCGGTTTATGTGGAGCTCTCTTCATCTTCCCTTTTTCACAAGCTGCACACAAGTGTTCTTTCTCGTATCTCAGTTCAGGAAGTCCATTCATCAATCTGCCTTTAACCAATTTGTTGATATAACGAAAATTCAGGTATGACAGCCGTCGGTGCCAAAGCCAACTTTGTTGCATCGAGGCTTTTGTCAGTAAGCAAACCTGATTGTCAGTCTGGACCTTTGAGAGATTGATGGTGTAGAGGTTTGACTTGCGAGTACCAACTAAGAGTTCTTTGTCGTCTTCAGTACACACTGAGCAACTCTTAGCTTTGAAATTTACCTCTAACCCTTTGTCGCAGAACTGGCCAATACTAAACAGGTTGTGCCCTAATCCTTCGACATAGCTCACCTTCATAATCGTTATGTTGTCTTGAATGATGTCACCAAATCCTAAGATCGGTGAAAACTAGTCGTTCCCAAATCGTACATTACCACTGAATTTCTCTGTATAATTAGACAATAAAGATTTTTGCACGGTCATATACTTGGAACAACCGCTATCCAAGTACCACCTATGACGGGTCTGCAAGAGAAATCAAGAAATAACAATTTTAGGTGCCCATTTAAAAACGGGTCCTAACACATTAGCACAAGATTTTGGTATCCATTTGAATATGGATCCTCTTTTCTTTTGAAAACTCTTTGAAACATTTGGTTTAGAAGAATAAACATGATAAGATCCAAACCAATCATTAGAATTATCATGATAAGCAAAATCATTCCACTGATAAGAATAAGATTTAGTAGTAGTAGGAGATAATCTGAACAATTGCTTTATAGAATATCTCTTGTAAGAATTTACAAGGTTTTTATTAGTAGAAGCAACAGAACCAACTACATCATTCAAACTACTATTTGATCTATCAATAACTACATCAGGCAGTGATTCTGCCTTTTCATCATTCTTCTTTTTAGGTCGCCATTCAGTTCTCTCTTCGGACCTTTTCTTTCTTATATCTGAAACAAAAAATTTAGATTTATTAGGAAAATCAGATTTCTGAGATTGATTTTTGTTGGGAACTGAGAAAGAACTCAAGTCTTTAATGCTGCTAGTTCAGAATTACTACTGCTAGAAGATTCCAAAGTTAATACTGCTGAGTATTACTACTGCTAGTAGAATTATTACTGCTAGTCAAAGTTAGTGCTGCTTGAACAAAGTTAGTACTGCTTAGCTAGTTAGTACTGCTAGTGGTTAGTGCTGCTTAGTAGTTAATGCTGCCAAGACTTAATGCTGCTTATAAGGTAATGTGAAGATAATGATGAAGAGATCGTGATAAACAAGGATATTCTGAAGATATTTATGGAAGATATACTGAAGATATTTTATTTTATTTGTAATTATCTTTTTGTTCAGTATATGTATAGATTTGCCAGAATTGTTTAGATATAGTTTTACAGATTTAATTCAAAATTTTTTAGTTCTAGAGAGAATCAACTTCAAGGCATAGTTCCTAATTCTAGAGAAGTAGAATTCGTCTTGAAAGAGCTTGTTCTTCAAGATTGAGGTTGTGTGTGTAATCTTGTGATTTTAATACAAGTTTGCAAAGTGTTTATTATATACTGTTTATTTACTGTTCCATTGAATATCAAAGTGTTATTCCGCAACTTCTTTGATATTGTTTCTGAGACTTTATTCTTATTAAGAATTTGATCCTGACAAGTGATATCAGAGCCTGTTCTCTCATAAACATCTATTCTTTCATCATGGAAAACTTTGCAGAATCAAACAGTACTCTGGTTTCAAAGGTACCAATGCTCAGACCCAATGAATTCGATATGTGGAAGATCATAATCAAGCAGTACATACTCCTCACTGACTATTCTATGTGGGATATCATAGAGAATGGTCCTTCTGAAGCAGGTAAGATTGGTGCAGATGGAAAGAGAACTCCACCAAAAACTGATGCAGAAAGAAAGGCTAGACCGACAGAGATGAAAGCCTTGAGCACTTTGCTCTTGGCCATCCCCAATGAATATCAAGATCAGTTCTGCAACTGCACTGATGCAGAGATGCTCTGGAATGCTCTAGAGAAGAGATTCTCAGGTACCAAAAGTACCAAGAGAAATCAGAAAGCCATTCTGAAGCAACAATATGAGAACTTTATGTCAACCAAGAATGAGTCCATGACTCAAACTTTTGACAGGTTCAACAAGCTTATTGGTGAACTTGCTACAGTGGGAGTACAAATTGATCAAGATGATCTGAACAGAAAGTTTCTAAGGTCCCTGAATGATGAATGGACCATGTATACTGTGGCTTTCAGACAGAATGATCAACTGGAAGAAAAGGAACTTGATGATCTATATAATGATCTAAGAGTTTTTGAATCTGAGGTAGAGGCTAGGAAGAGGCCTTCTGGGTATGTTCACAATGCTGCACTCCTTTCAGCATCAACTGATTCTACTTCCAACTCTGAATCAGTTAGTGCTGCTAATGGAGCAAATCTAGAGAAAGGCAATGAAACTGTATTTGAAGCCTTTCTAGCAAGTCATGGAAACTCTTCTCTCATTAATGATGACTTGGAACAACTCCATCCAGATGATCTTGAAGAGATGGACATTAAATGGCAGATGGCTATGCTCTCTATGAGAGTTAAGAAGTTCATCAAAAGAACTGGAAGGAACAACTTCTCACAAAGAAGAGAAGATGGAGCAGGTTTTGACAAGTCAAAGGTGGAATGCTATAAATGTCATTAGAAGGGACACTTTGCTAGAGAATGCAGAAGTGGAATGCCTCAAAACAATAACTACCAACAAGCTCAATCTGGAAGCTTCAATAGTAACAGAAACTCTGCTCAAGCCCTTGTCTCTCAACAAGGCATGGGGTTTGATTGGAGTGATCAAGCTGAAGAGGCCATCCAGAACCAAGCCCTAATGGCAGAGGTGTCTGATCTCCCAACAGAGGTAACTTCCAATCTTTGTTCTCAAAATAGCATTAACACTGTTAAGAGGTATAGGGATCACAATCAGAACATGAGTGATAACCTTAAGAGATTGGAAAAGGACATAAAAGATTATGTCAAGATAGTTGAGAGATTTGAAGAGCAGATTAAGGGTTTTCAAGCCAATGAGCTACAACACTCTTATGACACAAACTACTGGAAGTGGGAGAAGAATGACTTAGAACTTCAACTGACCAGATCCAAAGAAGAGAATGAGAAGATAAAGAGAGACTTTGAAAAAGCCAAGCTGGATATTGAGAAATTTTCCAACGCTTCTAAAGCAATGGATTCTTTGCTCCAAACTCAAATCCATGACAAACTTAGAAGAGGAATAGGGTACAATACCACACCACCACCCTATAACAACAACTACATCCCTCCTAGTTCAGATTTGTTAGAAACAAAGGATAGGAAGGACCTACCTAAGGGAGCCACTGAGATAGATCCCTTAGATGAAGTAGTTGTTAAGGATAAAACTGAGAAAGAAGGTGTCAAGGATAAAGACAACACTGTGAGTGGTGAGATTCCTATAGAAAATCACATAATCACAAATGAGGGATGTGGAAAGCAATGGATCAAGTCCAATGAGATAGAGAAGACTGAGGGAAAGAATAAGAAGGTTTATTATAAGCAAACTACTATTGTGAACCCTATCCCTTGCAAGCAGTGTGCATGCAATACTTCTAAGCCCCAAAAGCATGATAAACCAAGGGGAAATCAAAGAAACTGGAACAACCAATGGGCACAAAAACAAGGCATTGATCTAAGTAAAATCAATAGACCAAAGCCTTGTTTCATATGTGGAAAGTTAAACCATTTGGCTAAGTACTGTTACTTTAACCCTATTAACCAACAAATGAACTTTCAAAGATTTGTGCAAAAACCTGTTGGTTATAGGAAGGCTGGAAAGAAACATGTGGTGAAGAAACCTGTTGAAAACAAAGGCCCCATGAAGAAAAAGGTTTTGATTGAAAGTATTAAAATGTGGGTGCCTAAAAGTACTAAAACTGTTAGTGCTGCTGACAGAGATAGTGTTGCTAGAAGCATTACTGCTGCTACCAGTGTTAGTACTGCTGAAAATTTTAATACTGCTAATACTGTTAGTACTTTCTCAAAGATGAATACTACTAACACAGTTACTGCTGCTAAAACAGTTACTACTTCTAATAAGGTTAGTACTGCTAAGCATGCAAGTGCTGCTAATGCAGTTAGTACTTCTAAAACCAGTACTACTTCTAGCAAATGTGTTTCCAAGCCTATCATTGTGACAAAGTACTCCAGAAATGAGGAATCAAAATTTAAAAATCTTGTCAAGAAAGAATGCAAATATTTTGATGAGAAAGGGGTACCCAAGACCACTTTGGCTTGGGTTCCTAATTCAAACTAACTGATTTATCTAATATGCAGGGCAACCAACAGCTCAAGGGAAAGAACATTTGGCATGTTTATAGTGGTTGCTCTAGGCACATGACAGGCAACATGTCATGCCTTCAGGATTTCAAGCATATCAATGGAGGACATGTTGCTTTTGGAAATGATCTTACTGGTGGTAAAATAAGTGGCAAAGGTAATGTCACAAAAGGTAAGATGACATTTGAGGATGTCTACTATGTTGATCAATTGAAGCACAACCTGTTAAGTGTATCACAGGTTTGTGACAAACAACATAGCATATTATTTACAAACACAGAGTGTATGATCCTTGCTCCAGGGTTCAAAGTAGTTGATGAAAGCATGATACTACTTAGAACTCCAAGAAAGGACAATGTTTATTGTCTAGATATGAACAATGTTGATAGTGATTCATCCCTAAACTGTCTTGTTTCAAAAGCTTCTATGGATGAATCCTCTCTATGGCACAGAAGGATGTGTCACATGAATTTCAAGACTATGAACAAACTTGTTAAAAACAACATTGTAAGAGGTTTACCTTCAAAAGTCTTTTCATGTGATGATCATTGTGTTGCTTGTCTTAAAGGCAAACAGCACAAAACTTCTCATAAGATCAAAGAGTTAAATTCTATTTCTTCTTGTCTCCAATTACTGCATATGGATCTGTTTGGTCCTACAAATGTTATGAGTATAGGCAAGAAATCTTACTGCTTGGTTATTGTTGATGATTACTCCAGATTTACTTGGGTATATTTTCTAAGGACTAAGGATGAGACAAGTGGACTGATCAAATCCTTTATCCTAAGAATTGAAAACCAAACTAATCAAAAAGTAAAAGTCATTAGATCAGATAATGGGACTGAATTTCAAAATCTTGATCTAAACACCTTTTGTGAAGAGAAAGACATTGAGAGACAATATAGTGCCCCTAGGACTCCTCAACAGAATGGAGTTGCTGAGAGGAGAAATAGGACACTAATAGAGGCTGCTAGATCTCTGTTGGCTGATTCAAAATTGCCAATTACCTTCTGGGCTGAAGCAGTTAATACTGCTTGTTATGTCCAAAACAGAGTTCTAGTAGTCAAGCCAAAGAACAAGACTCCATATGAGCTTTTAAATAAAAGAAAACCATTTATTGGATTTTTCAAACCTTTTGGGTGTCCTTGTACTATTCTCAATACCAAATCTAACTTAGGTAAGTTTGATAGCAAAGCAGATGATGGATTTCTTGTTGGTTACTCATCTCAGAGTAAGGCTTACAGAGTCTTTAACTCTTCTTCTAGAATAATTGAAGAAAGTGACAATGTCAAATGCAATGAGAACATACCAAATCCAATTGGGTTTGGTCCTCAGTGGCTATTTGACATTGATTCACTAACTAACTCTTTTGGTGTCAGTAGTGATGATTATGCAGGTTCAGGGAGTGGAGGATCAGGAACTACACAAGTTCAAGACAGCTTATCTCAATCTGTGATCTTTCCCATACACACAGTGGATCCTGTTGAAGACTGTGAAAAGGAACCATCTACTGAATCCAGTCAGAGTGAAGAAGAAAGTAGAGATGAGGAGACTCAAGTCAATAAAGAATCAGAAGTAACTGCTGAAAACACCTCAGTTGAGTTGAATGACTCAAATCTAGAGGTGGGACTTAATGAAGAACCTAATCATCACACCATAATTCAAAAGAATCATCCTCCACAACTGGTAATAGGAGATATATCCTCTCCTATGATGACTAGAAATCAAAACAGGCTACAAGAATTGCAAGATCAACAGCATACAGTGCTTTCTTGCTTTTTATCCCAGCTTGAGCCTAAGAAGGCACATGATGCTATGAAAGAATCCAGTTGGATAGAAGCAATGCAAGAAGAGCTACTGCAATTCAAGCTGCAAGATGTTTGGGATCTGGTAGACCTTCCTAAAGGCCAAAGAGCAATAGGAACAAAATGGGTCTTCAGGAATAAGAGAGATGAAAGAGGTATTGTAATAAGGAATAAAGCAAGGTTGGTGGCTCAAGGGTATACACAAGAAGAGGGAATAGACTATGATGAAGTATTTGCACCTGTGGCCAGGATAGAAGCAATTAGATTATTCCTGGATTATGCTTCTTATATGAAATTCAAAGTCTATCAAATGGATGTGAAAAGTGCATTTCTTTATGGCTCAATTGAAGAAGAAGTATATGTCTGTCAACCACCAGGGTTTGAAAACCCAAGCTATCCAGACAGGGTATACAAATTGAAGAAAGCACTTTATGGATTGCATCAAGCTCCAAGAGCATGGTATGACACTCTGTCATCCTATCTCTTGGAAAATGGTTTTGAAAGAGGAGTCATTGATAAGACTCTATTTATCAAAAGAAAGAAGAAGGATATCTTGCTGATCCAAATCTATGTTGATGATATCATTTTTGGATCCAAAAGAGACAACATGTGCAAGGAGTTTGAGGAACTAATGCATCAAAGGTTCAAAATGAGTTCCATGGGGGAACTTACCTTTTTCCTTGGACTCCAAGTTCAACAGAAGTCAGATGGAATCTTTATCTGTCAGTCCAAATATGTGCAGGACATTCTAACCAAGTTTGGTTTCTCAGATTCAAAACCTGCCAACACACCTATGGAGACACACAAGCAGATAACAGCAGATCTTGAGGGGCAGGATAAGGATGTCCATCATTATAGATCCATGATTGGCTCTCTCATGTATCTTACAGCCTCTAGGCCAGATATAATGTTTCCAGTCTGTGTATGTGCAAAATTCCAAGTTAGGCCAAAGCAATCTCACTATCAAGCTGTAAAGAGGATATTCAGATATCTCAAAGGGCAACCTAGATTGGGACTTTGGTATCCTCATGACTCATCCTTTGACCTACTTGCATACTCAGATAGTGATCTAGGTGGAGCAAACTTGGACAGAAAATCTACTTCTGGAGGATGTCAGTTTTTGGGTGCAAGACTAGTGTCTTGGCAGTGCAAGAAACAAACCACAGTGTCCACATCTACAACAGAGGCAGAGTACATAGCAGCTGCAAGTTGCTGTTCTCAAGTCTTATGGATTCAAAATCAAATGCTGGACTATGGGGTAACCTTTCTACACACTCCAATTTTTATTGATAACAGCAGTGCTATTAGCATTGTGAATAATCCTGTCAAGCACTCAAAAACAAAGCACATTGAAATCAGGTATCACTTCATAAGAGACTGTAATGAAAAGAAACTTATTCAAGTTGTAAAGGTTCATACTGACAACCAGTTTGCTGATCTATTCACCAAAGCCTTTGATGTGGGTAGATTCACTTTCTTGGTAACAAGTGTGGGAATGATCAACTCTGAATAAACTCCTTCTCAAAAAGTGATTCAATACCTGTATATTTTGTATTCTTGGTGGTCCTAATCCTTCTTTTCAGGGAATTCATAGCAGTCCTCAGTTCATCATAAGTTGAAAAGAGTAAGTATGGTTAATACTGCCAGTGCATTGTTAATACTGCTAGTGCATTGTTAATACTGCTAGTAGTTAATACTGCTTTCAGTTAATACTGCTAGTGGTTAATACTGCTTTCAGTTAATACTGCTAGTAGTTAATACTGCTTTCAGTTAATACTGCTAGTAGTTAATACTACTTTCAGTTAATACTGCTAGTGGTTAATACTGCTTTTAGTTAATACTGCTAGTAGTTAATACTGCTTTCAGTTAATACTGCTAGTAGTTAATACTGCTAATAGTTAATACTGCTTTAAGTTAATACTGCTAGTAGTTAATACTGCTTTCAGTTAATACTGCTAATAGTTAATATTGCTTTCAGTTAATACTGCTAGTGGTTAATACTGCTTTCAGTTAATACTGCTAGTAGTTAATACTGCTTTCAGTTAATACTGCTAGTGGTTAATACTGCTTTCAGTTAATACTGCTAGTAGTTAATACTGCTTTCAGTTAATACTGCTAGTGGTTAATACTTCTATCAGTTAATACTGCTTGCCGTTAATACTGCTCTTGATTACTACTGCTTATGTCCCGAATACTATAAATACCCTTTGCCCGCCTAAAAGTTCATAACGACTCTTTGCATACTGTTCACTTGCGCTCTAAACCCTTTCTCTCTCAAAGTTTTCAAGCAAAAACCTTCAAGGTCAATGGCATCCATGGCGTTCATAGACGAACACAATGAAATAGTGATGCTCCAAAAGCCAAAACAAGCTTAAGGTTTTCACCAGATAGTCGACTTTCTGAAGTCAAGCCATATTGCGCATGCTCTCACTCTATCTCCTACCATCTTCATAGAGCATCAGAGGCAATTCTGGGCAAATGCCACCATTGTTACTGAGAATGGTGCGCAAATGATCAAAACAAGGGTGTGTGACAAACCCTTGACAGTTACTGAAGAGGTACTTCGCATTAGTCTACGTCTAGACGATGCCTCCGGTATATCTTCTATCTCTAATGATGAACTGTTTTCTACTATTACAAGAATGGGGTATGGAGGCCCATTGGGGGTGTTCAAGTTCTCAAAAGCCAAATTTTCACCCCAATGGCATTTCTTTGTCCATATCCTCATGCACTGTATATCCAAAAAGACTACTGGATGGAGTGAGTTCAGTAGCACCATTGCTTATGCTTTGGTATGCTTAGTCACTGCCAGAAAGTATAATTTTTCACAAATGATTTTTACTGATCTTGTCTCAAACCTGGGAAGCAAAAAGAGCTTTTATATGTACCCCAGGTTTGTCCAAGAAGTTATTAACCATGAATTGACAGATATACCTCATTTTGATGGGGTATATGTACCCAAAATTCCCAAAGGTAAGTTCTTTTCAAACATGAAAAGATCCCCTCTAGACTCGGAAGAAGTTGACACCCCATTGTTCTCTACAATGATGGTGGTGTCCCAAACTGATGAAGGTATGGCAGCAGGGTCAAGACCCCCATTAGACCAACCCACTGCTAGCCAATCCCAACCTTCCCACTCTAAATCAATTCCCCAGTCTCTTCTTGAAAAACCAACTTCACAAATCACCCATACTTACAAAAGGAAACAGGTAAAGAAGGCTCCTTCCCTTCTTGTACCAACAACCACTAAGCCTACTAGCCCTCTAAGGGAGAATTCTCCCTTAGCGAATATCCATAGGGAAACCACAGGGGTGTCTCCCAACCCCAAGGAGGTGCTCTCTGAGGAGGAGGTTGAGCATATGGGTACTGAGGCTGCCACTACTTCTGCTAGCACAGAGAAGGACAGTGGTAACATAAATAAGACCTCCCCCATGGCAACTTTGAATGAGCAATCATTCAAAGGTCCCTGGTGCCAAGAAACCAAGGGGGTGGACAGTGCTTCTGCTAGGCAGAAGACTTCCACTACAAAAAGATCCAATGATCCTTCAAAAGAAGGTAACACTTCTGGAGAGGGTGAGGACAGATATTCTTACTATGAATTGATGGAAACAATGGGCAACATCAATCTAGATGTTCTCAAACAAGGGAAAGAAATTGAAGAAATGAAATTGGTAATCTTGTCCCAACAAGTGCAGATTACCAAACTCAAGAAATTGGTGATGAAGCTAGTACAGAAAAAGAAGAAGAGACAATTTGTGCTAAGGAGAAGGAAGTCTGAGAATGATGCTCCCAAAAAGGGGGAGATTAACATGAAATATGGTAGTGAGGGGGAGAAATTTGATGTTGAGGGGGAGCAGGAAGCAGAAACAGAAAGAGAATCAGTGCAAATAGAAACACAAGAAGCAACAGTAACAACAGAGCAAGCAATAGAAACCATTAATACTGCTAGTTCAAGTAAAGCAGCAGAAACAGTGAAAGAAGTATTAACAGATCTTGAGATTGCAGAAACCTTACTTAAAGCCAAGAATGATACTCCCAAGGTCACTTCAAAGACCAAAGGAGTAATCATCAAAGAACAAGGTGAAGTGATCAAGAAAGATAACAGTAAGAAGGCAATGAACAAAGACAAAGGAAAAGCAAATATGGTGGAATCTGATCAACCAGTCAAAAAGCAAAGGTTGGTTGAATTAGATGAAGCCTTAGCCAAGAAGATGCAGGATGACATTGAAAAGGAAGAAAGAGTTCAGGTTGAAAAGGACAGGGAGATAGCAAAGGCTCTAGCTGCTGAACTAAAAGAAGCCTATCAACAAAGCCTGGCAACTAAAATTGCACAGAAGAAAGCTGAAATTTTGAAGAAATCAGTGGTAGTAAAAACAGCTGCAAAGAAGAGAAAACCCTCAAAGACATTCCTAGGTACCCAAGAGAGAAACAAGATGATTATATTTCTCAAAGGTGTTGTAGGAGTTAGAAAGGAGATGTTCTCCAAGATGTCTTTTGAGAAGATTAAAGATCTGTATGATTCAGAGATGTTAAAACTTCAGGGGAATGAAACTGCAAGGGTGGAGATGGAGAAGAGGATGAAAGAAAGCAATGATTTTCTGATACAAAAGCCCTTTCCAGATGAGCAGGAAACACCATCAAAGAAAGAAGCCACTCTGGGTGAAAGTCTAAGGACTTTAAAGAGAACCAAGATGATGGCAAGGAGAAAGTCAATCAAGAAGCCTAGAATAGCTGAAGGAGAGGCTGATAAGGTTGCTGAAGAAGAAGGGGCGCCTGAGTCATCTGAAAAGAAAGAATCTTCAAGTACTGATGATTTAAAGATGTACATGGTAGTGATGGACAAAGTTCCTGAACCAATTTCAGCAGAACCTGTTGGTATAAAGCCTCCTGAAGTTATTCACTGGGATACATTGACATTAGATGGAAAGGAGTACATTAGACTCAAGAGGAAGGATGATAAGTATGAGGTATTCAACACTTGGGTCAAGATTGTCAGAACATGCTCTAGGTCCGATCTTGAAGAAATGTTTGAGATAGGAATGAAGTTGTATGCAGATATACTGAAGGCTTCAGGGATTTCAATTACAAAACTAGTGATGGAGTATATGTATATGATGTTCAAGCCTGATGAAGTAAAGCATGTGATCAAGAATGTGTTCAAATCAGTCAACAAGTGGACTCTATATGAAACTAGTGGAGTATATGCAGTGACTTTGGATTTAAATCACACTGAATACTTTCTAGTGGATAGAGTATATAACCATAGCAGATTAAAGCTTCATGCCATGTTGAAGAAGAAGCTAGGATGTGTTCCAGATTCAGAAATGGCTAAATATTTGATCCAAAGAACAATTAATCAGAGTTTGGGGTTGGATGCAAACACTGGAACTTAGGCCATGATAGAGTTTTGGGAGCATCTTGAAGAAAATCTGAAGAACTTGACTTCTCTTCCTAAAAGTCAAGTTAGGGGGAGATTGTTGGGAACTGAGAAATAACTCAAATCTTTAATGCTTCTAGTTCAGAATTACTACTGCTAGAAGATTCCAAAGTTAATACTGTTGAGTATTACTACTGCTAGTAGAATTAATACTGCTAGTCAAAGTTAGTGCTGCTTGAACAAAGTTAGTACTGCTTAGCTAGTTAGTACTGCTAGTGGTTAGTGCTGCTTAGTAGTTAATGTTGCCAAGACTTAATGCTGCTTATAAGGTAATGTGAAGATAATGATGAAGAGATCGTGATAAACAAGGATATTCTGAAGATATTTATGGAAGATATACTGAAGATATTTTATTTTATTTGTAATTATCTTTTTGTTCAGTATATGTATAGATTTGACAGGATTGTTTAGATATAGTTTTATAGATTTAATTCAAAAGTTTTTAGTTCTAGAGAGAATCAACTTCAAGGCATAGTTCCTAATTCTAGAGAAGTAGAATTCGTCTTGAAAGAGCTTGTTCTTCAAGATTGAGGTTGTGTGTGTAATCTTATGATTTTAATACAAGTTTGCAAAGTGTTTATTATATACTGTTTTTTTACTGTTCCATTGAATATCAAAGTGTTATTCCGCAACTTCTTTGATATTGTTTCTGAGACTTTATTCTTGTTAAGAATTTGATCCTAACAATTTTTCTTGTGTTTACCAGTGTTGATCTGTTTCTGTGAGCGTTGTTTCTTATGTTTCTTACCCTTAGCATAGTAATCAGCATTCACAGAAACTAATTCACCAACCTTAGTTGATGATTTGCTTTTTTCATAAACATTAGGTAAAGCTTTTCCATTGATAACAAAAGTAGAATGATCTGGAAGTGAAGCATTGAAGTCAAAATATCAATTTCGTCTATACACCCTTCATCAGAATTTAAGAAATCATTTGCAGACGCAAATAAGTCATCAATATCAGGTTCAGAAGATTGAGGTATTTTAGAAAAAGTAGAACACACTTTAGATTTAAAATGAAAATTTGTGTTCTTTAACACTGTAGAAAGCACATCTTGTGTTAGTTCACTCAAAATTCTTTCATCAGATAAAATATTTTCCAACTCAATTATTTTGCTTTCTAATACTAGTGGAGGAACATAAATTTTAGCTTGAATAGGTTTTGCCTCCATCTCAGTAGAAGAATAACTAGCAAAATAATCAGTTGAAAGAAATTTTGGTTTCTCAGAAAGATAACTACCATTCAGTCTTTCATAACAGAATGGTAGTTGCATTTTCTTTAAATTCATTCTTTTCTCATCTTCTTTTGCCTCAACTTCCTTTGATGATTTGGTGACAAATTTGGGTTTCAAATGAGGATAAGTAGCAGCCGCAAACATAAAATTTGCATTATATAAACCTGGCTGTTTTCTAATAGCTTTTTCTAGGTAATGAGGATTATCATAACCTAGTCCCCATTTTTCTTTTAAATCAGATTCTTCATTAGGTATATTCAAGAAAATAGTTTGATCTGTTTGGCCTCGAACATATGGTTTTACTTCCAAACCATTTACTTTTTGCTCTAAAGTCTTGTTCTCAACCTGCAGTTTAAATGCTTTTTGAACACATTCTTGCTTTTCAGAATCAGACTTAGACAATTTTGTTTCAAACTCAGAAATCTTATTTTCAAAATGAATCTTTTCATTTTTAAAATCAAAAGCAGATTTACGAAGAGAATCAATTAAATCTTTGTTCCCAATAACTGATTTATTAAGCTCAAATATCGGTTGATTTCTCCTAGCAACTCTGTCTTTTTCCTTTTTCAGTTTGGATTGAAGGTCTTGAAGTTCGACCATCATGGCTTCCATTTTGGTCATGAAATCATTTTCAGTTAAGTTCATTACCTCGTCAGCAGTCTCATCATCAGAATCATCATCTTTCACCTCTTTTCCCATCAAGCATAAGGGGGCTGACTCTTCTTGTTCTTCCTCCACATCAGAATGATCCAACAAGAATTCGTCTTCTGCCATTAATGCCTTGCCAGCTCCCTGTTGCTTGGCCAAGAGCATTTTGTTTTTGTAGTACTCCGAGTTGCGAACCTTTGGCTTCCGACAATCTTTTGCGTAATGTACGACCTTGCCATAGTTATAGCATTTGATCAGATCATCACCTATCTACCGATTCTCAAAAATCGGAAGATGTTGAACTTCCCCCAGTAGGGCCACGGGGATCTGTAGAAACCCGTCCCACCTCCTCCAAATCCTCTCCAAAGGGTTTGGTTGATTTTTCAGAGACCTTTATTATACCTCCTCCTCAGTTTAAACTGACGGATGAAGATGAGTTGGTTTTCTCTCCGGACCAACGCTCCTCTTCTCCACTACACAGCCTATCACCCGGGGTCACACCCAAAGATATTGCACATATCGGTGGAAACACCGAGGATTTTTCGGCTCGTTTATTTTCCGAAGGAGAGTCTCCTCAACTCTCGCCCAATCCTTCGCCAAAGAAAACACCTTCCCCATCTCCTAACAACTCACCCCAGCAGTCACCGAAGCCTTCACCGAAACATACACCGAAGACAACAACGAAACACTCTCACAAACAACCATCTCCTACCGAAAAATCGTCTACCTCTCCTCGGTCTCCTTCTCCTCACGCCGACAAACCTGGACCATCGGCATCTACCTCTTTGGCTCCTCAGCCTCCCATCTATTTACCTGCCGATGTTCTTGACGATATTCTGGATACAAATCGACAGGTACGTTTTCTTGGCACTCAGTATAAGTTGCTAAGGAAAACAATGAGGGATCCAGAGATTTCGGCCTCTCTGGACGCTCAAAACTCTCTCCTTGACGGTCTTCTTCAGCTTATCAAGGAGCAAAATGCTGAGTGTGTCAACCTCAACAAAGACATCTTTCGGTGCTTATCAAGGAGCAAAACTCTCTCCTACGTGCTTCTCTCTCCGATTCTCTCGATGTAGTGCTTAAGGAGGTTATCAGGTTAAATGATAACAATATATCCTTGACAATGTCAGTGGCAGCTCTCAAAGTCGTTTCTGATACACGGGATCAGGATGTCATTGCTCTTCGGTATCAGGCCTCATCCCAGGAATCTATTAACTCTCAGGTTCTAAGTGCCCTGCAGAGTACTAATCGGCGTCTTGACAACCTCCCTGCTGCGATGGCTCATTACTGTGCTGGGTCTCTAGACATCGATATCACTGAGTCCGCCTTCACGCCAGACGATCGAACTACCTTGGATCGGATTGACAGGCGTCTTGGCCGTGTGTCGACTAAGGCTGGTCTGTCCTCCCCGGCACGTACTGAGGGGGAGAAAGCTGTTGAGGGGGAGAAACTTACCCCTCAAATTATCATTTACAGTACGAGTCAAGGAGAACCTTCTTCCGTTGCTCTTGTCGACCAACCTTCTACTAGTGTTCCTACCGATACCGAAGCTGCCGAAGAGAAGGGAACCGATCACCCGAAGGTGGTCGAAGAGTCTGAGGGGGAGAAACTGCCCAAGAAAGATAAGGGAAAATCAAAGCTAACACCGGATGAAGTAGCTACTCAAGAAAAGCGTTTCAAAGATGCTCTCATCAAGAAAGCGCCGACGGTGGTGGTATTCATCTCGCTCCCCCAAAGACTACCTCTTCTAGTCTGGGTCTATCTGAAGAAGAAATCCAAGCTGCCAAATTAGCTCAGATGGCTCATGACAAAGATTCTGAGCTAGCCTTAGAAATAGCAAAGGAGGATGTTGATCTAAATAAAGCTCCTACCGATGCTATTAAGGCCCAGGAAAGCGCTCTGGAAGGCTCGGCAAAGAGAAACGAGGAGATCAAAGCTCAATGCATTGAATGGTACCGAAAGTGCCTCAACCGACGACTTTGCCTTGACAAAATCATCGATGTAAAAATTATCAAACCTACTACGGGCAGCAATGTCATTCGGCTCTTAATCACTAGAGAGGATGCATCAAGATCGGTGGATAGACTGGATTCTTTGGTTCAGTTTGGAGTTTCGGAATGGATGGAGATTGTTATCTGTCTGGAGAAATGCAGAAGTGCTTTAAAACCTGAGGTTGATAAATATCTCACAGGTCTACAATCAAAGTTCAGTTCCTACCGAAGAACTTTGTTAGTGTATAATTGTATCCAAGATTTAATGAGAAAAGCCAAAGTCATGTAAAGTCAATATAGTCAATATTAATGTCTTGAGAGTTTAGTGTTGTGAGAGTTCTTGGTGTTGGTATAAATACCTTAGTTGTTGTAAGAGTTTGTTGCTTGTACACTTTGATATTGTTAGATCAATGACACATACGATTTCTCTCTTTACTCTCTCTCTCTAAGATCATCATTGTCAAATCTTGATATTGTGATTGATTGATTGGGAAATTACATTATCAATTGGTATCAGAGCGAGACCAAATTAATTCAGAAAAGATCACTTGATCAGTTTGATTTCTTGAAAAAACAAGAACACGCAGAATTGTTTTTTTTCTGAAAGTTACTGGTCAATCGAATTCTCATTGGAAAATCGTTTTTGATACAAGAAAATGGATTCATTGCATTCGATTTTGGTTTTAGATTGTTTTTTATATTGTATCACGAAATTCGAACTAATTCGATCTCAATTTTAGAAATTTTAGTTTTCTTGAAAAATGTTGTTCGATATTGTTTGAATCTAATCAGTGAGATTTATTGTTTTTAATCAATAATTGAGATTAGAAATGTGTTCTAAATGTTAAATCGACCAACCCTATACATTCTCAAGTCGTAATTGCAGGTATTAAAGGTTGTGATCGAAATATGTGAACAGAACTCAAGAACACGCTAGATTTGAAAAACGCGCAAGCTTTAGAGCGAAGAACACGCACGTTAAAGAACGTGCTAGCAACGAAGAACTCGCACAAAAAAGGGTTTTGATATTTCAATGTGTTATGCGAGTTCTTGAAAAACGCGCAAACAGTGATATGCGAGAAGTCAAAACGCGTATGATGTTGTTTGCGAGTTTCTGATTTCTTATTTCTTCAATCTGCGAGTTTGTGTATTCTACGAGTTTCAATCTTAACGAGTTTCAATATTATCAAAATATTCTAAGTATGGAACGCACAAGGAATTCGACTTACGAGTTTGCATTCCTTTGCGAAAAGTTCTGAGTTCGAGATTTTTCTAAGTCTACTTCGCGCACGAAGCTCTTTGCGAGAAGCAACTTCGCGCATATAACGTCTAGCGAGTTTCTTACTTCACGCACGAAGAGGCTTGCAAGTTTTACAAACGCGCACAACACGTTTAGCGCGAAGTTAGTTGAACAGTATTTTGCGAGTTTAGTACTCTGCGAGTTTCTTATGTCTGCGAGTTCTGTACTTGTACTTTTTCTGAGAATATTTTTTTCAAGTGGTGATCTGATTTTGACTTTTAGTCAAATTTTCTGAATTGTTTGGGAACGATCATTCTTTCAAGTTCATCTATCATTCAAGATGCCAACTACAGATGAGAGAGGAAATATTGTACTGTATTAGATCTCAGATTTATAAGATTCAAGATCATCCCATCTGAAGACTGGAATCTGAAGCTAAAGCTGAAAAGCCACTCTCAATATTAGTCTAATGTTAGTTTGTAATAATTGTCAAAGTTAATTATTGTGTTAATTATAGTATTTTATATTATTCCTAAAATATCTATTTTAGGATATTATGTTAGTATTAGATATTTTGTTAGTTAGATATTATGTTAATTTATTAGGTGAGAAATCAAGATATCTCACAACATAACTTATCATCATCAACATCAGCCAACACTATTCATCAGAGAAAGAGAGACAAAGCTTCAAGAGAAATATTATTCAAACTCTAATATGTAATATGTTGTTTGTAATCAAAACAGGTTGGTGAATCTTTTATGTTTGTGTTTGTTATTGTCAGGTAAAGATCTTGTTCAAATATAAAGGACCGACAATTGGTATCAGAGAAAAAAACAGATTCAAATCAAATTTATAGAAGTCACTGTGTTCTTCATCTTCAAAGTCACTGTACCATCGATCAAATTTTCAAAAAGTGTTTGTTTTTTAAATTACTTGGTTGTATCTTGTTATACATGGTTAGGCGATCGTATTGTCAAATTTTAGAGTTGCAAATCGATTTCTAGATAGGTGTATTTGGGTGTTACAGAGCCGATTATCGAAGAACACGCACCGGTCGACACAGGTCACACTCACATCGCTCTACCCCGGTCAGAGTTTCAACCCGGTCGCTCAACTCCGGTCGAAAAACCCCGGTCGACCACACCGGTCGCAGACACCGGTCACCACAACACCCCGGTCGAGCTGGACTCCGGTCGAAGGTACACTCCGGTTGAAGAATCACTCCGGTCAATGCATCACTCCGGTCGACGCAACACTCCGGTCGACGCAACACTCCGGTCAGGACCCCGGTCGAGCAACTCTCTGGTCGCAACAACACACCGGTCGAGAATACCGGTCAGAGCGAAAAACACAACAAAGTCTGTTTTGCGCAAAAACTCATTTCGTGCGAAACTCCATTTCGCGCGACCAACTACTCACACAAACTTCATTTCGCGCGACCCACTACTCGCGCAAACTCCAATTCGTGTGACCTTCTTTTCGCGTAAAGAATGTTTTGCGCCACCCTCTACTCGCGCAAAGTTCCTTTCGCGCGACCCATTTCTCACGCAAAACTCTTTTGTGCAAGCTCCTAATAGCGCAAAGTTGACTTTTTCGCCACCTTCTCTTAGCACAAATTGTGCTTTTTGCGCCAGTTCTTGACTTAGTCTTTCTAAAAGGATGACATCAACAGAAGCTCTAGCTATTGGAACTGACACAAAGCTACCAGTACTCTTCAGGGGAGAGTATGAGCAGTGGAAAGATCGGTTCATGGACTTCATAGAAAGACATGATTTGGGTGAATTGATCAGGAAATCTTTAGAGGTAGGAGTTATGCCACCTATTATGAAGACTCGTATGGCTGGGACTAAGGAAGAACTATATCAACTTAGGTTTGATGAACTCGATGGTGAAGACCTAAAGAGAGCAATAGCTGATAGATTAGCAAAGTCTTTCATTCTTCAAGGCATTACTAATGAAATATATGTGAAGATTGACAGCTATAAAACTACAGGCAAACAGATGTAGGATCAACTGGAGAAAATGATGCTTGGTTCAAAAGTTGGAAACTAGCTCAAGATATCCAACTGCCTTAACAACTATGAAGAGTTCAAAGGCAGAGTTGGAGAATCTCTATAAGAAACATATGACACATTTGTGACCTTGCTGAATGAGTTAAGAAAGAACAAGGTCAATAAAACACAGATAGAGCTGAATGTCAAATTCCTAAGCATCCTTCAGCCTGAATGGAAAAGGTTTACAAGACAGATGAAGCAAAAAAAAGATCTGAACGATATTCCAATTCATGAGGTATATGAAACCCTCAAGCAGAATGAGGAAGAGGTGGATGAGATCATGGATGAAAAAGAAAGGGTGAGAAGAAAGTTGATGATTCAATTGCTCTTGTTGTGAAGAAGAAGAAGAAGAAGAAGAAGAAGAAGAAGAAGAAGAAAAAAGATGATTATGTCTGAATCATATGAGGTTGAAAGTGAAGCGAACTCTGACTCTGACGACTGTGAAAAACTAAAGCAGACTATGCTTATGTTGACCAAGGCTTTTCAAAAGAAGTTCTACAAAAATCCTAGCTCGAACAGTCACAGGAATTCATCTGGTCCTAGTAACTATGTTCACAAGGAGAGATTTGAAGGAAAGAGGTTAGAGGAAAGGAAGCAAGAAGAGAAAATGTATAAAGCTGAAGAGACCAATCAGCAAGAACCTCCAAAGTGCTACAACTGTGGTAGACTTGGACACTTTGCCAAAGACTGCCGAAGACCCAAAGTCCGGAACTCCGACTACTACAAGAACAAAATGCTTCTGGCCAAGAAACAGGAAGCCGGAAAGGCATTGATGGCAGAAGATGAGTTCTGGCTAGATCATTCAAACCTAGAAGATGAGAATGAATAGATGGACGAGACAGCACATCTATGCTTTATGGGCAAGCTGGAAATAGAAGTTGAAGCTGATTCCGATGAAGAGGACAACGAAGAGGTATGTGATTTAACTAAATCAGATTTCTTAAATCAAATGCATGCCATGATGACAAAACTCCAAGAATTAGAGTTGAAACTTAAGCGTGAAAAGGGTGTTATTCATGACCAAAACCAATCAATACAGAAACTTAGCGAGGATATTGCTAAGAAGAAAGTATTGATTGAGATTTTACATAAAAACATTGACACCAGTGCAAAAGAAAAGACCATAATTCTTAAAGAGATTGCTGAAACAAATTCTAAATTGAGAATGTCTGAGTTTGATTTCAAAAAGCTTACAAGAATGTATTCTTCGCGTTCCGAAGAAAACAAATCTTTACTTGCAAAATTAAATGCTTTGGAAAAGAAGTTATACTCATTGGGTCAAACTAAACAAACCATTCATCTAAACAAACCCAAAGAGAATAAAGAAAGTTGGGGAATTGGTTATGAGAATCCTAACTACCTTAAAAAGGGTATATCTGAAGTGCCAGCACTTTATGATTTTACATTCTTAAGACTTTCTCAACGATTCCCTGAACTTAAAGTTTTCTGGACTGGACTGTCTAAAGAGGATGAAGCCAAGGAAACAGAAAAACAAAAGAACAAATCCAAATTTCAACTTCCATTTCTTTATGGGAAGTTGAATCAAAGTTATAGTTCTGTTCAATCAAAATCTCTTTCAAATGACTTTTTTGAGAGTTATTCTGTAAAAGAAATGGAGACGAAGCCTATTGAAGGTAAACTTTACGTCCCTCCTCTCATCTTGGAAAGTAAAATTTCTGAACTTGAGAAATCTTTAGCAGATGAAAGCCTTTTGATTGATATTGAACAAAAAGTGTTTTCAACTGTTCTTAAGAATAATGTTCTTTCTAAATCAACTAAGGCTTCAAAATCTGATGATATGTTTAGTTTAACTATTGGAGGGTTTGATTTTCTAAACTCTGATGGTGTTTTAGATGATTGTATTGATCACTTTGATTTTAGTGAAAAACTTCATAATCATTCGTTGTTTGTTGTGAATTCCTTTGGATTATCCATTATGTCTGAGAAAGGTAAATCATCAACGAAAGTTGATAAATCAGTTTCTGTGAAAACTAAGAATGCTAAAGGTAAGAAGAAATCTCAGCATTCACATAAACCGATCACTACTGGTAACCCAAAGAAGAAGCATTCATTTGATTCTCTCAATTCTAACTCAAAAGTTTCAAATGTTTCAGATATGAGCAAGAAAAGGCTTGGAGTTAAATCTAAGTGGCAACCAAAACAGGAAATTGACGAGACTGCTAAGCAATTTTCTAGTGTTGATTGTAATAAGACTACGACTGGTAAAGGTGTTTTGATTGCGAATGTTGCCTTCATAAAACCAAATCTAGTCGTTTCACGCAAGAAATATTCTATGAAGCAATTATTCTAGTTACGTCTGTCTTCTAGAAAGTCTTCATATTATGATAAACATGATTATGCTTCTTATCAAGATTCTGATATTTGGTATGGCACATATCATGACAGGATCTAATTTCTTAACAAGAATAAAGTCTCAGAAACAATATCAAAGAAGTTGCGGAATAACACTTTGATATTCAATGTAACAGTAAACAAACAGTATATGATTAACAATTTGCAAACTTGTATTAAAATCACAAGATTACACACACAACCTCAATCTTGAAGAACAAGCTCTTTCAAGACGAATTCTACTTCCCTAGAATTAGGAACTATGCCTTGAGGTTGATTCTCTCTAAAATAAAAACTTAGAATTAATAATTATCAAAAGTTATCTCACTATTCTAAACAATACAATATATATACTGAAGATAAAAGATAATTACAATTAATAAAATATCTTCAGAATATCTTCCATGGATATCTTCAGTTTATCCAGCTGTCATCCTTTCCATACAGATCTCCATCTTATAAGCAGTATTAATCATAAGCAGCATTAATACTCTGAGCAGTATTAACTCTAGCAATACTAACCATGCTCAGCAACATTAATCTCTTCAAGCAGTACTAACTTTGAACTAGCAGTACTAATCTTGTTGAGCAACATTAATCATCAACTAGCAGCATTAATAACAGAAGTACTAACTAGAAGTATTAACTGTTTTCTTCTAGCAGCATTAACTTTGTTCCAGCAGCATTAACTACAACTGGCAGCATTAATCTTGAAGAGCAGCATTAACTTTAGAAGTAGTAACCATGATGAATATTAACTTCAGAAGTAGTAACCATGTTGAACTAGAAGTAGTAACCATGTTTAGCATATTTCAGACCCAACAATCTCCCCCTAACTTAACTTTTCAAAACTGAGAAGTTAAGTTCTTCAGCATAGGGTCTTTATGATAATTTCAAAACTTTCTGCAATTACTAGTTCTTCTTGATTCAGTTTCTGCTGTTATCTTCTTTTCTGTTTCTGCTGTAGTTACTGCTTTGTTTCAGCTTCTTCACTTATCTCCCCCTCAAAATAAGATTTCATATCAACTTGATTCTCCTTCTCATGTCTTCTCAAGTTCAGTTGTTTAAGTCTCCCCCTTTTTTTAAATAATCATGATCTGTGCACCTTTTCATCAATACAAACTTTAATTTTCTTCTTTTTCAATACCAGCTTCTTGATATGATCTATCTGCTAGTGATAAGAAGTGATCACCTTTTCATCTCTTTTATCTCCATAATTTGATTGTGAACTTTCAGACTAATTGTACCAAGTGTATCCATCAATTCTTTGTAGTTAAACCGTCCTCACCTCCTTTAGATGTTTTACCACCCTTGAAGGATCCTTGGATCTTTTAGTAGAGATCTTCTGCCTAGCAGAAGCACCTTCTACTCCCTTGGTTTCTTGGCACCTGGGACCTTTAGATAATTACTCATCTAAAGTTGCCATGGGGAAGGTCTTATTAATGTTCACACTGTCCTGTCCAGCACTTTGTGCAAAGTCAGTAGTGTGAGCCTTACAACCCATATGCTCTTGCATCTCCTTATTGAGCACCTTCTTGAGGTTGGGAGACACCCCTGTGGTTTCCCTGTAGATATTCTCTAAGGGAGAATCCTCCCTTAGAGGGCTTAAAGGCTTAGGGGTTGATGGTACAAGAAGGGAAGGAGCCTTCTTTACCTGTTTCCTTTTGTATGTTTGGGTGATTGGTGAAGTTGGTTTATCAAGAAGAGACTGGGGAATTGATTTAGGGTGGGAAGGTTGGGATTGGCTAGCAGTGGGTTTGTCTAATGGGGGCCTTGACCCTGCTGCCATACCTTCATCAGTTTGGGACACCACCATCATTGTAAAGAACAATGGGGTGTCAACTCCTTCAGAGTCCCTAGCAGATCTTCTCATGTTTGAGAAAACCTTGCCTGTAGGGGGTTTAGGTACATATACCTCATCAAAGTGAGGTATGTCCATCAATTCATTATTAAGTACTTCTTGTACAAACCTTGGATACAGATAAAAGCTTTTTGATTGATATCCAGGTTTGACATTAAATCATTGAAGATCATTTTTAGGTATAGAAAACTTACATTAGCAGTAGTAACACTTATCAGCAACATTAACACAGACTGGCAGTAGTAACACATACCAGCAGCATTAACACAGTCTGACAGTATTCACTGAACTAGAGTACTAACTACCTTTCAGTATTATCAACCTGAAACACTTACAAACACAAGGTTAGTAGTACCATATACCATAAAATTTTCAAAAGTTACTTTATCTTTTGAAACTATACCTTTTTCACTTTTCTTACCTTCTGCTGGATCAAAAGTAACATGTCCTCCATCAAATCTTTTAAAGAATTTGAAGCAAGTCCATGTTCCTTGTTATGTGCCAAGATCAACCATTATCTTCATTCCAAATGCTCTTCCTCTTGAGCTTTTGGTTGCTCTGCACACTTGATAAATCAGTTAGTCTTTGATGGAACCCAAGCCAAAGTGGTCTTGGGTTGACCTTTCTCATTAATATAATCTGTCAGTTTGGTCTGAATGAGTTGTTTAGGAATCTCATGACTGGAGTACTTTGTCAAGATTATAGGCTTGGCTGCATTACTACTAGTAGAAGCACTATCCTTGTTAGCAGTAGTATTGGTTGCAGCAGCACTATTTCTGTTAGCAGTACTATCTGGGATAGCAGTACTAACAGGTTTCTTTGCAATTGGAACCCAAACTTGAACAAAGTTGTTTTCTTTCTTTGTCTTTAAATTTCTCCTTGGCTTATTTGGAGTATTTTTGTTTATATTAGCAAACTTGTTCTGAGCATGAAACTTTTTAGGTGCTCTTTTCTCAGCCATTTGATTCCTTCTTTGATTCCTATAACCAGAAGAGTTTTGTGGTTGTCTTTGAAAAGTGACTCTTTGGTTAATAGGATTGAAATAACAGTATTTGGCAACATGATTAAGCTTTCCACAGATAAAACAAGGTTTTGGTCTATTGATTTTACTCAGATCAACCCCTTGTTTTTGTGCCCACTGATTATTCCAATTTCTCTGATTTCCCCTTGGTTTATCATGTTTTTGGGTCTCAGATTTATTGCAAGCACATTGTTGACAAGGAGCAGGTTTCACAACTGTGATCTGTTTGTAGTGGACTTTGTTAGACTTTCCCTCAGTCGTCTCAATGTTCTTAGATTTGACCCAAGTCTTTCCACATCCCTCATTGGTGATAATGTGATTTTCTAGAGGAATCTCACCACTCACAGTGTTCTCATTTTTTTCACTAGAGTTCTCTTCTTCAGAGTCTGTTTCAACCACCACTTTTTCTAATGGATCTACCTTAGTGGCTCCATTAGATAATTCCTTCCTATCCTTGGTCTCTAGCAAGTCTGGTATAGGAGGGATGTAGTTGTTGTTGTATGGTGGTGGGGTGGTGTTATAGCCTATTCCTCTTCTAAGTTTGTCATGGATTTGAGTTTGGAGCAAAGAGTCCATTGCTTTAGAAGCATTGGAAAATTTCTCAATATCCAGCTTGGCTTTCTCAATCTCACTCTTTATCTTCTCATTCTCCTCTTCTTTTTGTTTAAGCTTAAACTCATACTGATCTTTCTACCACTTCCAGTAATTTGTATCATACGAATGTTGAAGTTCATTGGCTTGGAAACTTTTAATTTGTTCCTCAAAACTCTCAACAATTCTCACATAGTCTTTTATGTCTCTCTCTAATCTTTTAAGATCATCACACATAACCTGATTGTGATCCCTGTACCTTTTAACAGTTTCAATACAGGATTTAGAACAAAGATTGGATGTTACCTCAGTGGGAATGGCAGTCCTTGAAGATTCTGATTCTTTTTCCATGATGCTTTGAATTTGAATGTAGGTTTCTGAGAATACTGGCTCTGATACCACTTGTCAGGATCTAATTCTCAACAAGAATAAAGTCTCAGAAACAATATCAAAGAAGTTGCGGAAAAACACTTTGATATTCAATGTAACAGTAAACAAACAGTATATGATTAACAACTTGTAAACTTGTATTAAAATCACAAGATTACACACACAACCTCAATCTTGAAGAACAAGCTCTTTCAAGACGAATTCTACTTCTCTAGAATTAGGAACTATGCCTTGAGGTTGTTTCTCTCTAAAACAAAAACTTAGAATTAAAACTTATCAAAAGTTATCTCACTATTCTAAACAATACAATATATATACTGAAGATAAAAGATAATTACAATTAATAAAATATCTTCAGAATATCTTCCATGAATATCTTCAGTTTATCCAGCTGTCATCCTTTCCATACAGATCTCCATCTTATAAGCAGTATTAATCATAAGCAGCATTAATACTCTGAGCAGTATTAACTCTAGCAGTACTAACCATGCTCAGCAGCATTAATCTCTTCAAGTAGTACTAACTTTGAACTAGCAGTACTAATCTTGTTGAGCAACATTAATCATCAACTAGCAGCATTAATAACAGAAGTACTAACTAGAAGTATTAACTGTTTTCTTCTAGCAGCATTAACTTTGTTCCAGCAGCATTAACTACAACTGGCAGCATTAATCTTGAAGAGCAGCATTAACTTTAGAAGTAGTAACCATGATGAATATTAACTTCAGAAGTAGTAACCATGTTGAACTAGAAGTAGTAACCATGTTTAGCATATTTCAGACCCAACATATCATGTACACTCTCATCATTATAATTCTTCATTTGATTCTCAAAAACAAAGAGGACCCAAATTTCAATGGGTGCCAAAATCATGTGCTAACACCTTAGGTCCCATTTATAAGTGGGTACCTAAACCTCTTGTTTTGTAACTTCTCTTGTGCAGACCCGTCATATGTGGTACTTGGATAGCGGGTGTTCCAAGCATATGACCGGGAAGAAAGGTCTGTTGACCAACTATACAGAGAAATACTGCGGAACAGTTCGATTTGGTAACGATCAGTTTTCACCAATTCTGGTGTATAGTGATATGATACACGACAAAGTCACGATTAAGAAGGTGAGCTATGTTGAAGGCTTAGGACACAACCTTTTTAGTATAGGCCAGTTTTGTGACAAAGGCTTAGAGGTAAATTTCAAGGCCAAGAGGTGTTCTGTTCGCACTGAAGAACGCAAGGAACTCTTGGTCGGCACTCGAAAGTCCGACCTCTACACAATCAATTTGTCAAACGTCCAGACTGACAAACAGGTGTGTCTACTCTCAAAAGCCTCGATGCAACAAAGCTGGTTATGGCATCGACGGCTCTCTCACCTCAATTTTCGGTACATCAATAAACTGGTCAGTGGAAAGTTAGTGAACGGACTTCCTGAGCTACAGTATGTCAAAGAACATCTGTGTGCAGCGTGTGAAAAAGGTAAGATGAAGAGAGCTCCGCACAAACCAAAGCCTGAACCGGGTACCAGCTCTCAATTAGAGTTGTTGCATATGGATCTCTGTGGTCCGATGCGAACGCAAAGCTTAGGCGGAAAGAAGTACATATTAGTTATCGTGGACGATTATTCGCGATACATGTGGGTCAAATTTCCACGTTCAAAAGATGAGACACCCGAAGTACTCATCACATTTCTGAAGACGACCCAGGTGAATCTGCAGAAACCAGTCAAGCTTCTCAGAACTGACAACGGCACAGAGTTTAAGAACAAAACAGTCAAAGAATATCTCGAATCAGTCGGGATTTCACATCAATACACTGTTGTACGTACGCCTCAACAGAATGGAGTAGTCGAAAGGCGAAATCGTACGCTAGTCGAGGCCGCTCGAACTATGCTAAGCCATTCCAACTTACCTCTATTTATATGTTACATTTGATGAGGAAATGGCTTCTGAGCATGTTCGTTCAGAACCCGTGATAACAGGAGTACTAGCTTCTGGGCAAATCAGTCCGGAACCTGTGTCTCAAGCGAACAAATCAGATGGGGCATCAATGTCTACTAATCATTTATCTGATTTAGATTTATTATTTGAACTATTTTATGATGAATTTCTTGGATCTAAAGTAACCAAATCTGTTGTGGTTGACAGGATGGAAGACTCAATGACTACTCATCCAACCATTTCAGATATTTCTACTGAATCAGACTCCACGGTTCAACAAGAAGTTCAAGTTCAAATACCTACTCCGACAGTTGAAGTTGTGACCAATAATGAAGAGACAGAAGTTGCTGACCAAGCTGTACCTACTGAGACTTCTACACCTACTACTTCAACTGAACCCCCCATTCCTACCGATCATTTTGTAGAAGACAACAGTGGATTCATATATGATGATATTGGTCTATCTACATATAATTCACTCCCTCATGATCACAAATGGACCAAAGCGCACCCGATAAGCCAAATAATTGGAGATCCAACAAAAACTGGTGCAAACTAGGTCTGCTTCTATGAATATGTGTATGCATGAATTTTTTCTGAGCAAGATCGAGCCTACTTGCGTATCTGAGGCCCTTGTTGATTCCGATTGGGTGACTGCAATGCATGAAGAGCTGAATCAGTTTGAAATACTTAAAGTCTGGAGACTCGTACCCAAACCTCAAGGTAAAACCATAATTGGTACGAAATGGGTTTTCAAAATCAAGAAAGATGAAGATGGTATTGTTATCAGAAATAAAGCAACACTTGTTGCCAAAGGATATATGCAAGAAGAAGGAATAGATTACAACGAGACTTATGCTCCAGTGGCGCGTTTAGAGGCAATTCGAATGTTTCTAGCCTACGAAGCCCACAAGAACTTCACGGTCTTTCAAATGGACGTGAAGACAACATTTCTGAATGGCATTATCAAGAAGGAAGTCTACGTCTCGCATCCAGAAGGCTTTGTTAATCAAGAGAAACCGAATCATGTATACGTTCTCGACAAAGCTCTTTATGGACTGAAACAAGCTCCTCGCACCTGGTATGATGTCTTATCTAAGTTTTTGGTCAAGTCAGGTTTTACAAAAGGTACAGTCAATACCACTTTATTCCTTAAAAGGGAGAAAGCCGATATCATTCTAATTCAAATATATGTGGATGATATTATTTTTGGCTCTACAAATCCTAAATACTGTAAGAATTTTTCAAACCTTATGGTGTCACGTTTTCAGATGAATATGATGGGAGAGATGAATTTCTTTCTCGGATTACAAGTCAAACAATTTTCATCATGGATTTTCATCAATCAATCTAAATACATTCTTGATATTCTTCGGAAGTTCAAAATGGAAAATTGTAAACCGATTGGTACCCCAATGGCACCTAGTACTAAGATTGGCACCGATCCTTCGGGAAAGGTTGTTGATGTTAGGACTTATAGAGGGATGATAGGTTCTTTGATGTATCTTACTTCCAGTAGGCCGGATATAATGTTTTCTACATGTTTATGTGCTAGATATCAGGCTAATCCTAAAGAATCTCATGTGTCTGCAGTTAAGCGCATTTTTAGGTATCTGAAGGGGATTGCAGATCTTGGTCTGTGGTATCTTAAAGATACTAGCTTTGAACTAACAGCATATACAGATGCAGATCATGCTGGTTGCATGCTAGACAGGAAGAGCACGTCAGGTCATATACAGTTCCTCGGTGATAAACTCGTCAGTTGGGCAATGAAGAAGCAATTATGTGTCTCAACTTCAACGGCCGAAGCAGAATATGTGGCTGCTGCTAGCTGCTGTTCTCAGGTCTTGTGGATGAGAACGCAACTTCGAGACTACGGTTTTCACTACAACAAAATCACGATTTACTGTGGCTTGAAGAGCGCTATCGCGATAACAGCTAATCTTGTTCAGCATACAAAGACCAAACACATCGATGTCAGGTATCATTTTATAAAAGATAATTTCGAAAAAGGAACAATTGAACTTTACTTTGTAAAAACTGATTATCAGCTTGCAGATTTGTTTACCAAACCCTTGGTCGAAAACAGATTCAATTTTCTTGTCTCTAAGCTTGGTATGCTAAATCTTAAGACCTAATCGGTGGTTACCTATTAAAGTTTCTTATTGTAAATTTTTCATCATTTCTTTATCATTATTTCTGCAAGATACCTGTTCTTTAATCTGTTCATGATCTAAGGGGGAGTGTGCGAAGAAACTCCAAAGATGATCATTGTTATTTTGAGGGGGAGCTTATACAATTTCTGCATTTACCTTTTATGTCAAAAAATTTTAATACATGATTTTAGGGGTAGCTCTTCAAGTCAAAGGAGTTAGGCTATGACTTCTGATTATTTCTGATCAGAACTCGTACTTTCATTGTTTTACTATTTTTTGTCTTTTTAATTTCAGTGAATAAATTTGCTTTGACTATGACTTAAGACTTTTGCAGTTTGAGAGATGCTTACAAGTTCATATCTATATGAATTTAAGCTTAAACTTCATGAGATGTAGGATTCCACTCAAAAGGTATAATTCCTTATCTTCATCTCATATATGGTTGAAAGCAGGACAACTTTCAATCATAGAAAACATTGTTCTTAAATGTTCAAACCACTTCCCGATTCTCAAAAACGATTTTATAATTTGGAAGTGAAATTTTTAAATGTTTTCTAGATCTACTTTATGCTTTAACTGATATAGTTAAACCATTTTGAGCATCACATGCTTTCTAGGAAAACAAGGGATTTCTTTGTGCTAGGACTTAACACAACTTCTACGGATACACGTTAACAAGTGTTTCCTACCCAAGAAGTTAATCCATAGTGATTGAGTGTGAGGAGTCTAAAAGAAATGAGTATGGAATGTGTGATGAGGTATACAGAAAAAGGGAGTTTGGTTAGAGTAAGCTAAATGTTTAAAAGAAAGAGGGTGTGAGAACAGAGTTAAAAGAATATCAGAACTCTACACCAACTTTTTCTGAGCCGGGTAGCCACAATTCTAATGTTTCACAACTCTTTGGTGAACATTATTGAAACAAGCAACTAGCTCATGCCAACTCTTGATCAAACCTCACCAGCCACTCATTTTCTACTCAAATAGAAAGTGTTTCACATTTTCAAAGGGGAAGCAGCACATTTGCTATCTGATTTTCATTTGGAAAATCTGGATATTGAAAAAAAGAAGTATGCCCCACCTTCGCACTTCATTCATGCACATTGAGTCTGTGTTTAACTTACTATTGTCTCAGTGGTTTACACAATTTTGAGCCTATAAGCAATCATCCGTGCTTAATTCTTTCTATCACATGCACGAACACACAAGGAATTTGTTTCTTTGTCATAACATTCATAAAAATTACCTTCGTGGTGTTTCAATGATTGAATGGAAGCCCTGGGGGAGTGAACATCAAAAAGCTCCTTTCCTATGTGTATCCGTTACACACAGTGACTTTGTGTTACTGACAGGCATTTTAACTGATTCATTTGTTGATTCAGGTGTTACACGATTATTTTGTCTGGATTTGCAAAGATCTAGATGAATATCTTTTGGATTGACGAATCAGAGTCTCCGTATGACAGACATTTCTTACTCAAAGTATTGATGAAATCGTTGCTCTTTTCATCAAAAAGGGGGAGAAGAGCTAATCAATAAATAGGAAAAGAAATGGAAGAGATCAAAAGTTTAGAGAAATGTTCAAGATCGAATTCTTCAAAGACAAAGTATTCTGAAGATATGATGATTTTAGAGAAATTTTCTTTGAAAATACTTTGCTAAAGCATTCTGAGCTAAAACTATAGATTATTACATATTAAAGACAAAGAAGGAGATTGCATCTTCTGAACTGAAAGAGAAGACCGAATTGCTAAATCATTTTAGTAATGATCTTGATCCAAAGGGGGAGATTGTTAGATCTCAGATTTATTGGATTCAAGATCATCCAATCTGAAGACTGGAATCTGAAGCTAAAGATGAAAAGTCACTCTCAATATTAGTCTAATGTTAGTTTGTAATAATTGTCAAAGTTAATTATTGTGTTAATTATAGTATTTTATATTATTCCTAAAATATCTATTTTAGGATATTATGTTAGTATTAGATATTTTGTTAGTTAGATATTATGTTAAGTTATAAGGTGAGAAATCAAGATATCTCACAACATAACTTATCATCATCAACATCAGCAACACTATTCATCAGAGAAAGAGAGATAGAGCTTCAAGAGAAATATTATTCAAACTCTAATCTGTAATTCGTTGTTTGTAATCAAAACAGGTTGGTGAATCTTATATGTTTGTGTTTGTTATTGTCTGGTAAAGATCTTGTTCAAATATAAAGGACCGACATACTGTCAGCCAGAGACTGTGTTATCTTGTATATCCCAGAGATATCTGTAATAGAGGCTGAACGAGACAAGCTGAAAAATCAGAATTCAACTCTATTAAAACAAATTCAGGATTTGAAATCTAAATTGTCAAATACTGATAAAATTCTTGATTGTGCTAATTGTGCTAATCATGCTAAATCTGATTCTGCAGGTATTGTCAAGGCAAAAGAGAAAGAGATTAAAGAGAAAAAGGAAGTTATTGTTTTAAAAGAGAACACTATTCAAACTTGTGAAAAGGAAATCAAGCTGAAAGAGAGAAAGATTGTGAATCTTCAAAGCCAACTGAAGCCAACTCAACAGAAATCATCATAATTGCAAGATGAATCAGTTAAGCTTCAATACAAGTTTAAGGTTTTTGAATATTAGATATCTGCTTTGGAGTTAAAGAATGCTGAATTGAAGAAAAGTCTCCAAGCAGATAAAGTTAAAGTTGATTCAGAGAAATCTTCTGCTCAAAAGTTGTCTGATATTTCTAAGAAAGCTGACCAAGATAAGAAGGATCTTGACCTAAGATGTTTAAAACTTTCAAATCAAATCAGATCCGGCCATCTAATCTATTTTATGACAAGTCTGTTCATAGTCCAGTAAGTTTCTATGTTAAATCTCTTGGGAAGCAATCAAAGAAAGGTCAGATGGTCTGGAGGGTTAAAGATTCTTCTGATGAGAAGAAAAAGGACAAAGCATATGCTTCCACATCCAAAGCTAAAAGGAACAGTGCTCATAAAGGTAAATCTTTTGGCCATTCTGATATGTTTTATTCTACTAATCATTTGATCAGAATTGCTCAGAAGAAAATTTGTTGTTGTTACTGTGGAGCACATGACTTTGTAAGAAATAATTTTGTTAATTACTGGTATGGTTCATATTAATTACTTTGTAAGTAATAATTTTCTTCCTTCCGGTCTTCCTTCCGGTCTTCTCATCTTTCCTCTCTCCTTCCATACCTCGGCTTATATCTCATTTCAGACTTCTCTTTCTTGTGTCCTTCGTACTTTGGCTTTGAGTAGTACTTTTTCTTGCCAAAGCTCTTCTTGAATCATTGAGTAATTAGAGCCAAGTCCTCAGAGAACTTCTGTATATCTGGATCAGAATCAATCTCCAGTTCTTCATCACTCGAAGCAGAATCGGACTCAGTAAAATCCGTAACAAGAGCTTTAGACACCTTTTTCTTTGACCTTGCAGAAGATATCGGAACTGAACTCTTTACTTTGCCAGCTATGAGAGCCACATAATCCTTCAGTTTATTGTACTCATTATTGATGGTTCTCACCTCATCCTCATGCTGATAAAGAGTAGAGAAGATATCAGTGACATTTTCTTGAGCCATATTCTTTGACATCTGAAGGTTGATGGCAAAGTTCTTCCATTCAGGATTCAGATTCTTGATGAACTTACAATTTATCTCTGAAGCTGATTTAGAGATATTGTTCCTCCGCAAGTTATTGAGAATGATATTATATTTGTTATAGGTCTCTAGCAGCGTCTCTCCTTCCTTTGCGTGAAACCCCTCATAGGAATTTATGCATAGATTCTGCTTGGCTTGGATAGAGGCTTCACTTCCTTCAAACTGTCTTGAAAGTTCATCCCAGACTTCTTTAGCTGAGCTCCGACTATCTACACGGCTGTAGATGTCATTTGGTATTGCCATTGTCAGATAAATGAGAGCCTCTTCATCTATCTTGTAAAACTCTTTCTCCTTTTCACTGAAGTACTGATATGGTTTCGGGACAAATCTGTCAGGAATCTCTGCAGAGGTTTCAGTTTCTGCTTGACCAGGTACTCTGATCATTGGATTTACTGGACCATTGATGATTGATTCTATATATTCTCTGTTCTTGTGATTCAGAAACTAGATCATTCTCTTTTTCCATTGCTGATATTCATCAGCCATGAGGACAGGAGGTTTGGACTGAGAGCCCATTGACAGAAGTTGATTCGACATCTTAGCTGTATGGTTAGAAATCAAACTAATCTGTACCAAGACAATCAACTAGATGAGATCGTTAGAATCAAGAGTTGAATAAAAACTACACTAAAAAATTTTCAGAAAAATAAATTTCCAAAAATAATTAAATGCAGTACACGCACAGTAAAAATACACAAAATAGAGTAACCACAGAAAATTAGGCGCAAGAGGACAGTTCGCGCGAAAGACCGGTCGCGCAAAGTGAGGTTTGCTCTAGACGCGGGAGGCGCAAAGTAGAGGTTTGCGTGAGATGTGGGTCGCGCAAAGTGAAGTTTGCGCGAGCCGCGGGTGGCGCAAAATGGAAATAAGTGCGAATAGGCACTGGCGCAAAGTTGATAGATCGGGGTCTTGAGGTCGACCGGTGTGTTGCACGACCGGTAGAGTCGACCGGTAAGGTGCTTGACCGGTAAGATGTTGACCAGAAAAGAGTGTCGATCGGTATAGACAGGTGTTGTCCGGGCGACCGGTATCGAGAGTTGACAGGGATTAAGTGTGACTGATATGGTGGGGCGACCGGTATAGTATATTCGACTAGTAGGTTTCTTCGACCGGACTGGTCTATTGACCGGGGTGCCCCGACCGATATGCTGTTTCGGTCGACCGGTATGTTGAGGTTGACCGGTAAGATTTAATGACCGGTATTGGGATTGTATTTTGTGACCGGGATGTGAGAAGACCAATATAGGACAACCGGTATAGGGTGACCGGTATAGTGTTTGATATGGACCGGTGTATATAGCGACCGATACGTTCTTGATGGTCTCGACCGGTATGTTCTTCACAGTTCGACGACCCAGAAAACAATAATCAACCCAGAAAACACACGAGAGTTCAAATTCAATGCAATAAATCAGACTTTTGTACCCCAAAACACATATCGATCACAAAGCAATCATAATTAAAGATTAAAGAAAAACTTTTAAACCTCAATTTGATGAACACAGGCGTCGACAGTTATATGAACCCAGATTTGAGAAATCATTAAAATCCAATCAATTGATGAATTTAAATGCAATTAACTAATCAGATAACATTTAATAGCATGAAACACATCTAATCATACCAATTTTGTGCATAAAAACTCATTAATTCAATAGATCACTTATCGCCCAGATGAATATCGATGAACACAGTAATATCGATGAATAGTAAAATCCAAAAAAAAACTTGATTCTTTTGGCTCTGATACCACTTGTTAACCTAGTTTAATCTAGTTGATAAACTAACACAGAACACAATATAGATCAAGAGATAATAAGATTAGAATAACATACCAATCCATTGAATAATCAATGAAAACCTTGTGTGTTCTTGATACCTTTAATACAGAGAAAACAAGTACGGCTAATTATGATTATTAGGTATCTTACCTTAAAAACTAAATAATAAAACATTAAATACCTAGGCCATATGGGCTTTAAGCTTAATGGACTTCCTAATGGGCTTGATAGACTTGAGGCCCATTTACAACTTAACCCAAATTAACTATCAAATAAATACAATTTAAACCCTGAACTTTAACTTTAATCTTGAATACAATTTATGATCCAACAGTTACCCCCACAAGAACTGCAACTAACACATCAGGACCCAAATACCTGTGGGTACCAAAAGCTTAATCTATGTTGCAGGCACCCAAAGTTTAAGGGGGAGAAAGAACATCGACTTTTGATTATGTATAGATCAGAACTCGTTATTCAAAGTTTAAAGAACAATGGTTTTTGAACAAAACAGTTCAAAACCCGCACTTCAAAGTCAAGAGTGTGGTTTCTGATTACAACAGATCAGGACCCGTTCTTAAAAGTTTAAAACAAGGATATTTTGCATATATCTAGAGGGAGCTTATCAGAATATAAATCATTCTATCATGATTTGAGGGGGAGCTTAAAGGTAATTATCTTCTCATCTTAATCTCTGATTTTTTGAAAGAAGTACAACTTTCGAACATGAAAAACGTTTTCAAAAATGTTCAAACCACTTCTTGTTCTTAAAAGATTTCATAAATTTAGATGTGTGATTTTAAATGTTTTTCATAATATAGCTTTAAAGTTTAACTGACCATGTGTTTCCAAAGATACATACTTGTGTATTATCTTGTCTATATACTGTCAAGTATTCACACACACTGGTTCAGTACTTCATATTGATTTTGTTATTACCATGTATCAAATGATAAATCTTGCTATGGTAATACTCCCGTTGTTTGTATTCATTGTTGTTTGAATCAAACATCATTTCATCATTACATGTGCTTTCAATGTTAATATGTTTATATATTGTTCATATAAACATCATACGTTTTTGATTTCCCAAAATATAATTCTTCATGAATTTTGATCTGATTTTAATCATTGTCAGATTCTCAAAACATTTCTATTCTTTTATGAATATTCATTCATATAAAGTTTTGAGAAATCTTAAATGCTTAACATGCTCAATTTCATTCTAATTTTTTTTATGAGCATACATACACTGACATTGATTTCTTATGCTTTAATGTCAAGAAAATCATTGAGATACATGCTTTTAGGAAAAATACATGGGATTCAGTGTGAGTGCTTAAACAGAACTTCCATGGATTCACTATAACCAGTGTTTCCTACCCCGGAAGTAATCCTTTGAGTGATTGAGGGGAGAGGGGTCAAAAGATTGAGTGTTGGTGTGTGATGAGGTAAAATGGAAAAGAGAGATTGGTTAGAAGTGAGCTTTAATGTTTAAAAGAAAGAGGGTGTGAGATCAAAGTAAAAGAATATCAGACTCTGAACCAAACTTCTTTCTGAGCCGGGCAGCCGCATAAACTGTTGTTTCACATTTCTTCGTGAACGACATTGAAAAAGCCACTTAGCCCATGCCATCTCTTGCATAACACCCCTCCAGCTACTCATTCTTTTCTCAAAAAGAGAATGTTTCACATTTTCTGGGGAAGAAGCACAAACTCTATTGGTTCTTCACTCGGAAGATACTGATATTGAACAAGAAGGAATGTTGCCCTACCTTCGACCCTTCATCATGCATATTGAGTCTGTGTATACCATCGTTGTCTCAGTGGTTTACATACTTTAAGCCTTATATGAAACACAATCATTGTGCTTAATTCTTTCAAAACACATGCACGAGCACACAGAAAATGTGTTTTTCTGTCAGAACATTCATCGAAAATACCTTGTGTTTTTCAATGATTCAATGGAAGTCCTGGGGAGTCAACATCAAAGCAGCTCCTTAAATTGTACATTCGTTGTACATAGTAACTTTGTGTTACTAACAGGCATTCCTAACTGTTTCATTTCTTGATTCAGGGTTACAACTCAAAATTTTTCTGAATTTGAAAAGATTCGGATAAATACATTCATTAATTGACGACTCATTATCAGATCAATTGGAGGAAAATGTTAAGATCATGAAGACTGATCTACTTTGTTTAAAAAGGGGGAGAAGTTTCAAAGATTGAGCTGAAATAGAAATGAGTTTTGATGATTTTGATTCTCACAATTCATCAAAAAGGGGGAGAAATTTCTGAAAGATCAATTTCAAAGTCAAATAGATATATTAAAAAGGGGGAGAAAATTTTACAAAGTTCAAATTCATTCAAGACTGATGAAAAGAAATCATTCCTAGATGATTCAAAGTCAATTCAAGATGATTGAGAAAGTTTGTTTACTGAAGACAGTTCAGAGATTACAGAGATGAAGATAAGAGATCAGAGATTCCTTAAAGAAGTTTCAAAGTTTCAAGAATTGAGTTTGTGTTCAAGACTTATTGACTTTCCAAAGATGCTAAATGTGAAAGACTTTTCAAGATTCTTCAATGCATTAGAGATTAAAGACTGTCAGAGCTTCAAAGTTTAAAGCTGCCAGAGTCAAAGTTTGAAGAATCAAAGCAATGAAGACGATTGTCAAATTTTTATTAAATCTTGATTACAAAGGAGGAGATTGTTAGTGTATAAGTCAATATAGTCAATATTAATGTCTTGAGAGTTTAGTGTTGTGAGAGTTCTTGGTGTTGGTATAAATACCTTGGTTGTTGTAAGAGTTTGTAGCTTGTACACTTTGATATTGTTAGATCAATGACACATACGATTTCTCTCTCTACTCTCTCTCTAAGATCATCATTGTCAAATCTTGATATTGTGCTTGATTGATTGGGAAATTACATTATCAAACTTACAAAATCATTCACACTCCTACCGAAGAACAAATAATCGAGAATCTCAAGTCTGGTCTTCCTCCTCCCTCCAAGTCGAAGTCCAAATCTAAGAAAGAGGATGTGTTTGCCCGGATGTCCAGAGAAGGAAAAGTTCCCGATATTTCAAATCTTGATCTTACCAATCCAACTCTGGTCCCTCATCCTTCTACCATGGTGCTTAGTGAACCGACTCAGGGGATCTTCTTTAAAGATGCTTTCGGTCAGACTCGTTTCTTCAAAATGAGTCAGATTCCCATTGCCGATACTACCTTATTACATAGGATCATTCAAATCATTCCCATGAATGCAGCAGACATCTATATGGCGGCTACCAATGAACTGAAGAAAAGAGATGTCGATTCCTCCTTCCCTTATGAATAGCTTCTTATTTTCTTTAAATGTACTTTTTATTGAACTTGTTTTGTAATCTTTTTAACAAGATTAATACATAGTGCAATTTCTAGTTTTTCGTAAATATTCTGTACATTTCATTATTTCATTCTTTTATACCTGTAAATATCGGATACCCTTAAAAAATCCAAAAAGAAACTAAAAGAATGGTCTGTTTGAAAAAGAACCCAAAAGAGTATGAAAAAGGGTCAAAATGCATTATTCATTTACTTTCTGTTATATGAGATGTTATCATCAAATAGGGGGAGATTGTTGGGTCATCTAAGATTTAAAGATAACCTCTTCTTAGTCTTTATTGATGTTTGAACTTTGTACTATGGTTCTATGTAATAGCTTAGTTATATTTAAACAGATCGGTGAGTCGAAGACAAACCGAATTCAACATGAAGGAAGTCTACTTTGCGGAGTGAGATGAACTTCAAAGTGAACTAAGCTAGGTCTGCCGATCTCCTGTTCGGCAGATCACCCTTGTGTCGACTTCTCATTCGGCAGATCTTTCTACTGTCGAATCCTCTTTGTTCGGCAGACATTTCCTATGCCGAATCTTCTCTATTCGGCATTCCTTGCCACTTCTTCGGCAGTTTCCTCTCTTACCGATTACTCCTTTATCGGTAAGATCATTTATGTCAAATCCTCATGATTTGACATACTTCCTCCTTCCCAATGATCTTCTGACAATGGGAATGGAAGCTTCCTTCTTAGAGAAGATATACACTTGAGTTTGAATTTGATTGAGACGTTTATTTTCTAATAGATCTCAAAAAGATTTTCCTAAGAATATTTAATTTAGATATTGTACTTTCATAGTACAAAAGTTACCTTTTGTATTGTGATAAGTCACATCAAATATCTTTTAATGTATTGACAATATCTCAACCACCCTTGCCTTTATTGTTCCTTGTCCTTTGCACTCATTACTTTTGATAGTTCATAAACGATGGAGGTAACACCTTGCTACTCATGCTTTCAGCTCAAGACTTCTCATTTGCAAGATTTCAAGCAGGTTGATAGTTTTCCTTTTCTCTCTAAGATTTAGTCTTTGTGTTCTTTAAAAGTCTTCTAAGTGTTAGATTGTTTTGAGTAGTTCTTAGCTATTCTTATTCCGCAACAATCTTTATTTCTCTTTGTGTAATTCTTGATATTTTATATCAATAAAAGAATTAAAATTAAGTAAATTTTGTGTATTGTATTCAAACCCCCCACCTTTACAATACATGTTTTGCTATCACGGGACCAACAGTCACGATACAACAAAGTTGTACCGGATACTGTTATCTTCAATGATTTCAAGAGATTGTAGATAAATAGATCGTTTTGTTTAGTTGATAGAGTTAATTTATTGACAACTTTTGCAGGTTTTGTATACATTTGGAAGTGTGAATTTGTTTGTTTCTTCGTAAACTCAAGTCATGGCATCATCTTGAAATGGTATATGACACTAGATTACCTTCCTCTAATTATTGAATTACTTCTTTCTTGTTTCCATTTTCACATTCTAATTGACAGGTTGTAGCTGCTGGAAGCCAAGTAAACCTGGAAACTATTTTCTATCTCAATTCAATCAGAATAAGCACCAAATTTCATTTATACTTCAATGATACAGGCTTAAGGACCTTTGGTTGCTTCACTATCTTGTCTATACCCTGGCTTAGTGTGTCTTGGCTTTATTCCACCACAAAAAAATGATGAGATCATTTATTTATCTCTTTGCATTTCATACTCTTGTAAATTATATATGTTGGTGAGAAATGTATTATCTTTGTTTATTAGATTAAAATATATATTGGAACATCATTTATTTTTCATAGAAATTTTTTTTATGTGGTTTTGTTTATCTTGACATTTGTTGGTTTATATTTGATGTCTATTATATGTAAGATTTTAGATATTCAATCTCTTGAAATATGTTAGTACTAGTAAAGTAGATATGTTTTTTTCTTAAGTTTCAGGTGAGCGTGGTATTTGAGATTAAGAATGTGCAAGTACTTGCATGTGTTATTTTGTTTCAGTTAGTGGCAAAGAAGCTTGACAAAAGACTTGCAGTTCTTGGGGGTAAAACAATCATGGAAAGAGGTTTGGGAGATGATCAACAAGTTGCTACACTGATTTTTAAGGAGACTTGAGCTTACAACCTAACGGTTGCAAATTAAAAGTCCATTTATACCACTGGGCGAAGCCCAATATGGTTATTTTCTTATCATACCGGAACTAGTGCACTATGTATGAGAATGGTGGTTTCAGCTCTGGTTCTATGGGTTTGATTCTTGTAATTTTACACGTTTAGTAATTTGTAAATTCTAATCGATGACAAGCTTTAATGTATGCCAGAAATACTTGATTTACTGTTTTACCATTTACAGGATTTTAAAATCAATTTTTTAGTTTTTTAATTTTTTTTATATATACAGTTAATTTCCGACGGATTTCTGGCGGATATTCCGTTGGTGAAATAAAAAGAAATAAAATTTTAATATTCCAATAATAATTAAAAATAAAAACTTCTGGCGGATTTCCAACGGATATTCCGTCGGAAAATTGTTTTTATTTTTTTTTATTGACTATAATTTTTTTAACAAATAAACTATAAAAAATATTTTAAATAATAAATTATTTTATCCGTCGGAAACTAATTAATCATATTAAAAAAATGCTAATTAATCGAATTTTTTAAAAAAAATGGAAAAAAATTTCTGACGGATTTCCGACGGAGAAATCCGTCGGAAATGATAAATCCGTCGGAAATCCGTCGGAAATGTCCTTTTCTGGCGGGGGATCATACGATAGCCGAATCCGTAGGAAATCCGCCGGTAATTACATTTTCGACGGATTTTCTACGTCAAAAATGACCTTTTTTCTTGTAGTGATGCCTTATACCATTTGAGACAAAATTCCATCGTGGGTTAGATTTCTTTGTCTGCTTATGTACTTTTAGTTATGCATGTGGTACAAGTATATAGTTCTTGGAAATTCAAAATTCTTTGTCGGTATATTCTATGACGTTTCTATACTTTTAACTATTTTTAAAGTAACAATAGTAAGTATAAGTTTTTGATTTGGGTTGGTAAAATATATATATCTAAAGGTTGATGATGATGTTTTTGTCTCTATACCATTTTAAAAAATTGGATAATAAAATCACGTTTTTTGATGGAACTCTGCATAAATTGATATAGTCTTTAATATCTAACTTCTATCATATCATCAATTCGCAAATCGTGTCAAAAAATTAAACATTTTGTGAAAAGATTGGTATTGCACGTCTCCCGATTGCTTTGAAAGCTAGTTGGTATCTCGTTGTGTTTAGTTTTTCATTTGGATTTTGTCTATCTTTTTTCAGCTCAACGGTTTGTGTTTTGTCGATGTTTCCTCTGTTGTTTCTGTTTATGTGGCTTACAAAAATGTTCTATTAGTGTTTCTCTAAGTAGTCTCGCCACTACTACAAAATGTTAAATAAAACCCCTCAAATATAACCCGGAAAATAAAAAAACCGGGTGCAAAAGGGGGACTTATCAAATGCAACACAGTTTGTCAATGGGACCCGGGTTTCATTTGTAGGGTTATTTTAAAGTGAAGATAGTACCCGGTTTGATGCAAGAAACCTGGTTTCATTTGGTGGTAACAATTGAAATGCAACCCGATTTTTACAAGGAACCAGGTTTGATTTACGGCGTTTTTTTTAAGTAACAATAGTATCCGGTTTGTTATAAGAAACCAGGTTTCATTTGGTGGTAACAATTTATAAGAAACCGATTCAATTTGCAAAAAAATTGAAATTTAAAAAAAAAAAAAATACCACCCCTTTTACTATTAATAAAAACCAAATCAAACTAATAAAATAAATCCTATAAAAAAATAGGGTACTATCAATATAAAACCAAATCAAACTGATGTAATAAATCTGATAAAGGAATAGAGTACGAGAATGTAGAACATTCATAGATCATTCCTTTATTCTAAAAATAAATGTTAATTTTATTAAATTGTAGAACATACATAGACCATTGGTATATACTAAAAGAATAAAGATTAATTTTATTAGAATTGTATAAATTTATGATAATCTGTTAGAAAAATGAATTTGACAATCATTCTTGAAACATTGGATAGGCCTGAAATTTCCATTCATCAACAATAAACCATGACCTAAGAATCACAACTTATGAAACACTAAACCCTAAACCCATAAAGATATTCAATAATTAGTTTATATTACAATTATTGACGAAAAAAATTATAATGATATAATTTATAATAAGAATGAAAGGTATTTTACGATTATGTATTTTTAATGCGCTAACGGTGGAAAAAAAATAAAACGTATGGATAGAAAACAAATTAATTCGTTGATATTCATGATATTTAATAGTACGATTAATTAAAAAACATTCAATATTGGACTCGTTTTAAAGGTATTGACGAGATGATTATTATGGTATAATTTGTAGAAAAATGAACGTATTTTTTTTCATTGCATTTTTGTTCATATACGATTATTTGTGTTAATATGATAATGGTGTAAAATGAGAAATGAAAAAACAAGGGATATAAAGTAAATTAAATAATTAAGTGTAAGATGGTAAATGTAACATTGTAAGAGTGGTAAATGTTATTGTACAAAAGATTGTACAATAACCGTTTTAGAATTTTTATCTATACTATTATATAGACATATACTCGCACACGATGCGGCGTGAAAAATCGTGCAATCGAAGGAACAATTGGCAAAGGTATATATCCGCTCGCAAAACATCTCCAAATCAAAATGACAACAACGTTTTCATTTTAAGTTTGTATTTTTCGTTCTTATCAATACTTTAGTCTATGAATCATAGACCAAATACATTAGTTTTCATTCCGTTCTTCGTTTGGTGCACTTATATGTGAATAATAGACTAAAATGTCGATAAGGACGAAGAAATACAAACTTAAAATGAAACGTTGTTGTCATTTTGATTTCGAGATGTTTCGCGAGCAGATACATACATTCGTCAATTGTTCCTTCGACTTCACGAATTTTCGCGTCACATCGTGCGCGGGTATATGCCTAGTTTATAATAATAATGAAATGTATTTTTAATATATTTTAGTTGATCTACGATTATGTATTTTTAATATGTTAAAGGTGAAAAAAAATAAAACGTATGGATATAAAATAAATTAGTTCATAAATATTCATGATATTTAATAGTACAGTTACATTAAAAAAATATTCAATATTGAACTCGTTTGTAAGATATTGACGAGACGATTATAATTGTATAATTTGTAAAAAAAGAAACATGTTTTTTCATTGCATTTTATTCATATACCATTATTTGTGTTAATATAACACATGTGTAAAATGAAAAATGAAAAAATAAGGGATATAAAGTAAATTAAATAACTAATTGTAAAGATGTTAAATGTAACATTGAATTTTGAAAATAACCGTTTACAATTTTAATATAATAGTATAGATATAGATAGTATATATATAATGTTACATATTTATGCTACCAATAAAAATACTCAATAATTAGTTTATATTAAAATTATTGACCAAAAAATTATAATATTAGAATTTATAATACTAATGAAACATACTATTAATATATTTTAGTGGATCTACAATTATGTATTTTTAATATGGTAACGGTGAAAAAAATAAAACGTATGGATAGAAAACAAATTAATTCACAGATATTCATAGTTTTTAATAGTATGGTTAAATTAAAAAATATTCAATATTGGGCTCGTTTTGAAGGTATTGACGAGACGGTTATAATGATATAATTTGTAAAAAAAGAAACGTATTTTTTCATTGCATTTTTTTTCATATACGATTATTTGTGTTAACATGATAAGGATGTAAAATAAAAAATGAAAAAACAAGGGATATAAAGTAAATTAAATAATTAATTATAAGGGTGGTAAATGTAAGGTTTAATTTTAATGGATTTTAAATTCCCTCTCACATCACATCTTATTTTATTTTTAATTCATAGTTACAGTTTTTTTCCCTGAACTATTTTGATAGATTTACTTTTTACCTTTTAGTTTTACATTTTACATTTTACATTTTCATTATATTAACACATATAAGCATATATTAACTAAAATACGTTAAAAATTAATTTTTAATTTTAACAAGTTACACCATTATAATCGTCTCGTTGATACCTTCGAAATGAGCCAAATGTTGAATATTTTTTGATTTAATTATATTATTATATGTCATATATTATACCTTGGTTAATCGATTTTTTTTAAAAGGGAAAATGCATTACATCGAACGTAAGTTTTAACATCAAGATAATAAACATAATAAATATATTGCGTATTTTTTTATTCCAACAGATTTCAACTTTGATAATTCATTTAAATCAACATATTCACGAGTACGAATACGCTCTATATATTCTTCATTCACATCTAATCTACGTTTGTATGGGATAATCCACGACATTGCATCTGGAAATGCATGACGTATCCAATGGTGTATGAGTGTGGGCATTGGGTAATCTCCTTTTAATACTCAGTTAGTTCACCCATTAACTCTATACGGATAGTGTCACATGTATCTTCATGACCACCAAAACAAGTAGATATGACTCGAAATTCACAATTTCCATCGCCTAATTCATTTTGTACTTGTGCGATGTATGGATGAAATAAACTCGGGATTTGATCAAGATATGGAGGGGGGTTGTCGTTGGAAGTAGGAACTATGTCTCGCCGATTCTTTATGACCAAAATCTTTGGAGTTGATAAATGTTGGGGCGTTAGAATAACTGTGTCTAAGAGGATCTTCAATAATATATTTATTTATTTCAAATCAATTACTTTACTTTATTTCAAATAATATATTATATATATGTCGAATGATTTTGTTTTCATTGATCGACATGTGATATCCCAAAATAATCGAAATTTGTGATATCCACAATTAATCACATGTGATATCCACAATTAATCACATGTAATATTCACAAAATACAACGTAATTATATATGTTAATGTGATATGTTAAAACGTATTTTTTAACATATTTTTAACATATAATAAAATAAAAAAATATTCAATATTGGACTAATTTCGAAGGTATCGAAGAAACGACTATAATGGTGTAACTTGTTAAAATTAAATATTATTTTTTAACGTATTTTAGTTAATATATGCTTATATGTGTTAATATAATGAAAATGTAAAATGCAAAATGTAAAACTAAAAGGTATAAAATAAATTTATCAAAAGAGTTAAGGGACCAAAACTGTAACTATATATATAATAACTACTTTCAAGAAGTTTAAGACCTTTAATATAATAGTATAGATAAATTAATTTAAAGTTCTTTTAATTTATACTTTCTTCTATAAAAATTAATGGTTTTACACACTTAATCAAGTAAAAAGTCGTCATTCTCACTTACCATATAAGACTGTCGGTCCTTGTCCTCAATTTTACCAGAGATTATCAATATTTATCATATTCATCCGATAAGGTAAACTAAGCCGATAAGCACTTACCGGATAAAATTTAGGGGTCGTTTATCCAAATACATACCGGGTAAGCGCTTACCGGTAATAAACTCGGCACACACAAACATACTTTACCAGGTAAGATTGTAATCATCACAATGGTATAATATACAACAATTTACTCGGTAACCTCCTTCCTAGGTAAGAGTTGACACTCTCACGTACTAGCTAAGACTCTTTATCCTTATCTTCTCTCTTATTGGGTAAGATTATCTGCTACTATCATGTTCATCCGATAAGATAAATGCCCTGATAAACACTTGCCGGATAAGAGTTTAATAAATGACCCCTAAGTCTAAACCACAATTTATTGCTCTCCTCAATCAATAAGTCTACTCCTTCAACTCGTTAGAAGACTTGATTTTGTTATCTTAGAGCCATCTTTAACAGCTGCTTCATAAAAAAACCCAAACCCATAAATAATGAGTTGTAGATTCCATGACCTAAATAACAAAATCTAATCCTGAGTTCCTGACCAAACTATTGTTGGCAAAACCTTCATGTTGTGCATGTTCGATACGTCAGAAACATGTTGTGCATGTACGTGGTGGAGCATGCTGTTACGTGGCAAAACCTGGTTCATTCTTCGCCACGTGTCCCACAATATCTCAGATTCCCGCGCTCTTGTTCCCATAAATATCTTTTCAAATGGATAAATCGTAAGAGTATTTGCAATCAATTATATAAAATATTTTTAAAATGGTCAATCGAAATATCCGAATTTTTTAAATAAATTTATATTTTATTTTTGATAAATTTAAAATCTTGAAGATTACTTTAACTATATTATTAAAATAAAAAAAAGTTTACATCTAATATAGTTTATATATATAATAAAATATCAAGATTACTTATTGTTAGGTTGGGAATATAATAAAATCCCTTTAGATCCCAATTCAATTCTAAAAACCAATTAGCACCTAAGGAAAAAAAAATTAATTTCAAACTATTGTAAATATTAAATATATTGTAGAAGTATGGGGCTTAATTTATGGATGCAAATTTCAACTCTCATGTCTATTTCGCAATCAACTTGTTTAATAACTACCCATATAAACGATGTAGATGAATAGGAGATTATGTAGTATAAATACCCCTCATGTAAATATAAATACACATTTGAATTTACTTGCATAAGTATTTTATTCTCTCCAAAGTTTCTTTCTTTCTTTCTCTATAAATCTCTTAAACTATTACTAATCTAGTGATAATCTTGGTTATTTATAACACATTATCGATATAAAAGTTGTTAGCTCCAACTTCAATGTATAGAAGTATTGAAAAATAGGCTAAGTATAAGAACTGCAGAAGTTTGCTTAGAACATCCAAGCGCACCACAGAACCCACAATCTTAGAAGATTATGTCGACACTCTGCCAGAGAACACGTAACCTGATAATGTTCTTCAGATCATAGAGCCTCTGTGATCACTCACAGAGCCTCTGTGATGGCTAACCTCTGGAGACAGTTCGAAGATTTTGGCAAACTCAGTCCAAGACAAGGTCACATGCAGATCACGTGAAGCCTGTTGTACGAAGATTTCCAGATCACTTTTCCGCAGCGCACGATCGTTTTACTTTTCAGGTGGCATTCCGTTTATGGAATGTCAGCCTTTGTCTTGTACTACGGGGTGCATCCTCTTTGTATATTATAGGAGCACCACCTTGAGTTTTTGCATGCAAACACACACAAGTCTGATTTTTGAGATTGTATTTCCCTGAGAATATTTGCACACACCAGTGCGTGTTCTTGGTGTTCTTACAATGAATCAATGAAACAGTGTCGTGAGTTAAATTCCTGTTATATTTTACGATTCTGTTTATTGATTGTTTGTGTGTCTACTACCTTGCATGTTCTACTTTATCTACATACTAGAAACGCTTCCGCACTCTCATTTATAAATTTGTGTGTAGTAAAAAGTCCTTCAAGTAAAGAACATCATTATTGGGATCAACAATTGGTATCAGAGCAGACTTTGATTCTTAATATCAAAGGATCCTGTTCTATACTTGATTCCCATGTTCTAGGTAGTAGTTTGAGTCTGTTACTTTGCCTTGATCCCCACTCATAAACATACTCTGTTTTCTGGAGCTACTTCAACCTGTTTGACGTAGATTCAAAAGCAATTGTGTTTGAACCGCTGAAGACAGATTCAAAGCTTAGTTGTTGGTTGTCATCTTTCTCATACTGAATACTCATCCCTATTGAGTAAACTCTTGGTCTTTTCTAAAGAACTCTTCATACTCTGTTTTTTTCTCTCTACCTGAAAATGGCGAACCCAGTTAACTATTTCAGTGCAGGATCCCAATCTAAACCCCCTACTCTACTGATGGATGAATATCCTAAGTGGAAAATCAGGATGGTGCACTTTCTCGAAGATGTGGATCCTGGTTTGGTTGAGTTTCTGCACAAACCTCCTTACATTCCAATGACTACAGTTCCTCGTGTTCCTGCCACTACAAACACCCCTGAAGTTCCTGAATATCAGCATCCCAAGCCCTTAAATGAATGGACTGAACAAGAAAGTGCCATGCATGAACTTGCAAAGAAAGCCAAAAGACCACTCATCATGGCTATCCCAAATGACATCTTTCAGTCCTTTGATTCCTGTGAAACATCGAAGGACCTATGGTTAGAACTAGAGAAACAGCTTGAGGGTGGTGCTAAAACCCTTAAGAACAACAAAGCTCTATGCATTAATAAGTATTTTGCATTTAAGGCTCTACCGGGTGAATCTATCCAAAGCACATACAACAGGTACAATTCCTTGATAAACAAGTGCAAGAGATATGGCATCCACAGAACCTCTGAGGAAAACAATGTCAGATTTCTTCAGAGCCTGAATGACGAATGGCTTCATCTAACCATGTCCATGCAAGCTACACTATATCTGGATGTCTGGTCCATCTCTGACCTTTTTGGGACATTGATAAGTCAAGAGAACAGGATATCGAAGTTGATGACCCATGTCGGTGGTCCTCTGGCGTTGGTTGGAAGTACCACAGAGGGTCAGGACAAAGGGAAGGAGAAGGTGACTGAGGATGCTCAGAAGAAGAAAAAGAAGAAAAAGGTTCTTGTGGCAGAGAGTGAAAGTGAGGAAGGATCTGAGGAGGAAATCGATATGGATGCTCTGGCCAAGACCCTTGCACTTATGACCTGACAATTTAATAGGGGTCTTAAGAAAAAACCAGAGTACAGAGGATGAGAGGAAAGAGACGACAGAAGCAGAAGATATGGTGAAGAAAGAAAGTATGTGAGAGAAGAATTCGATGATCAGAGGCAAGAAGAAAGAAGGAGTGGACAGAGGTCAGACGGCAGAGGTGGTGATAAAGTTCCCAAACAAACTGAAGGTTGCTTCAAATGTGGGAAGTCGGGCCACTTCGCCGCAGAGTGCAGGTCCTCTGCCATTAAAGGGAAACCCACAAGAGACGCTGCTTTCTACAAAAAGAAATCAGAGTACTACACTTAGAGATCCCTAATGGTAGAACAACAGAACCTTGAAACTGATGAATCCTCCGATGAAGGGGACAACAATGCACTCTTCTGTGGAATGGCAGAAGTCCACTCTTCTGACGACAAAAGTAAGGTATCTACTTCCGACTCTTATAATTCTGACTCTGAGAACAAACTTCTTGAATTACAAAATGAATTTCTTACTTATAAAACCATGTGCTTAGAGATAGAAAATAAATTGGCCTTCTTTAAGAGAGAAACAAGGCTTCTCACTCAAGAAAAGGATAAGCTCTATCGTGAAAGAAAATCTCTTGTCTCTGAGCATATTGTTGAAAAGAAAGGGTTAAAAGGAAAAAAAATTCAAACTTGATCAAGCCCTGAAAGACAAGGTGAAAGAGCTAAAGAACAGTGAGAGTGAGAGTGAGAGTGAGAGTGAGAGTGATCGTTTAAATGCCATTTCCTTGGAAAAAATTTTCCAAAAAGAAAGAGAAGTTTTTCATCAAGATCTGTTCGACAGAGATCTCCTAATTAAGAGTTATCAGGATGCTCAAAAGGTCTATGAAAAGGTCAACACCCAGATTGGCAGAAGAGGCATAGGGTTCGATGATATTGACCCCTACACTGGAAATAAAAGGAACAAATCTTTAGCAAATATCTTCTGCCCTGGAAAATTTCTAAAACCAAGTTTTCCAAACCTATTATCCACATTTAAGAGGCCCAGAACCTCTGAAGGACCACATCTGAGGAAACCTCTGCAGATGGCGAATGTATGGTATGAAAACAATGATTTACCATCTGCACTCTCATCAAAGAGAAAATCTATTCTAAAGAAATATTTGTCTCAAAAACAGATAGGGGTCTTCAGATTTGGTCACCCAGAAACACAAACTCAAATGGCTTTTATGTGCATGATGGTTCCTGAAAAGGAACTGTCCTCTGATGCACCAGAGTTTTTTCCGGCCTCTGTGGAAGAAAAACTCTTCAAAAGGTTTTTGGAAAGTGACTTGAGAAGGACCTATGAAAATCACTTTCTCAACCAACCTCATCTAACCTCTAAAATAGAAGAAATCTTTGAGCAAGATCTTCTAAATTGTCTTAGTGTTCCTATGGTTAACCCGTGTATTTCAAAAGACCTAAAAGTTTCCAAGGACACTACAAATGGACAAAGCGACTTATTTCCAGAAGGTCACGATCTCATTCACAAGGAATTTCTTGATACAGATTCTGAATCAGAGTCTGAGTCCTCCTCTGTCAGTGATGAGACAAGTTCTGTAGAACTTGAGATGGTCACCTGTGGTCCAAAGGAAAATAGGCTACCCTCTGGTATTCTTAACATAACAGTTGCTCCCAAAAGGAGAACCACAGGAATACCTATCTGCCCTGACTTTTTGGATATGTGTCTTCAAGCAAAGACTTCTCTTGAGCTTGAAAAATTAAAAGATGAAAAGATAAAGATCACTTAAACTTCCAAAGCTCCAAAACCGGTCAAAATTATAAACCTCTTCAAGAAAATCTCACCTGGCAACATAAGACAACATGACCCAAAATTGATAAAAGTAATTCTCCTGTGGCAGTGAATGCTCGAAAGGAAGATCGTCAAGGGAGAGTACACTTAGAGAGCCATCCAAGAGGAGTTTTTGACAAAAGACAACCTAGATTAGACAAAGTTTTCTGTAAAAAGGAACCCAAATCTAAAATGGGTTGTTGTAAAAGTTGCTCTGTACTCTCCTTTGACAATTTTAATGAAATATTTAAGAAGTTTGCTTCTGAAGTTCCCCATTGCAAATGTTTTGATCTTGTGCATGCATTAAATCAACACTTCTCAAGGCCCTCCTGTCTTATATCTCACCCGAAGCCCAAGAATGCCAAATTCAAGGGTGAGAAAGGAAAAAATGGTACCTCTATCAAGGAGGATAAATCCAAAATCAAAGGTGTTAAGGCACCTTTAAAGACTCCTAACAAGCCTGGACCCATTTGGAAATGGGTGCCTAAATCTTCTTAATCTGTCCGCAGAAGAAACAACATGTGCCCATTTGGTACCTAGACTCCGGGTGTTCAAGGCACATGACTGGCGACAGAGGGTTGCTCTCCGCTTATAAAGAAAAACATGGAGGTGATTCTGTAACCTTCGGAGACAACAAGAAGGTTCAAATCAAAGGCTATGGAGTCATTGCCAATGGAGACATCGATGTTAACAGAGTTTCATATGTGGATGGCCTTAAGCACAACCTGCTAAGTGTTAGCCAACTCTGTGATAATGGACTCGATGTAATGTTCAAGAAACAATACTGCTCTCTATTCAAGAAAGACACAACTACAGAGCTTCTGCGTGCCAAGAGACGAGGTGATCTATACCTCATGGACTTCAAATTGATCAACAAAGACGAAAAGCTTTGCTTGGTCTCAAGTAAGAACGAGGAAGCTTGGCTTTGGCACAACAGGTTCTGTCACTTAAACTTTCACACTCTTGACAAACTTGTGAAACTAGAACTGGTAAAGGGGCTACCAAGCATTAAATTCGACATAGATCATTTATGCTCTGCATGTAAAATGGGAAAACTCAAAAGGGCTGCCCATAAGACCAAAACAGACATATCTTGCACCAGACCTCTGCAGATGCTTCACATAGATCTCTGCGGTCCTATATCCGTGCAGAGTCTGGATGGTAAGAAATACATTCTTGTACTCATAGATGAATTCTCTAGATATACTTGGGTGGAGTTTATTCAAAAGAAATCAGATGTTCCTGAGGTACTAATCAATCTTCTTAAGAGGATACAAGTTCTTCATGATTGCAGGGTTCATAGAGTTCGAAGTGACAATGGGACAAAGTTCAAAAACTCAACAATAGAAGCCTATCTTACGACAGAGGGCATTTCACAGAACTTCTCTGCTGCAAGGACTCCACAACAAAACGGTGTTGTTGAACGCAAAAACCGAACACTAGTGGAAGCTGCAAGAACAATGCTCATTGCCTCAGGACTTCCAATTTCCTTTTGGGTAAAAGCCATCTCCACAGCATGTTTCACCCAAAATCGATCTTTGGTGGTGAAAAGACATGCAAAGACCCCTTACCACCTGCTCAATCAAAGAAATCCAAATATCAAGTACTTCCATGTCTTCGGCTGCAAATGCTTTGTGTTGAACGACATAGAGCAAATCGTGAAATTCAGTCCCAAAGCTGATGAGGCCAAATTTGTTGGCTACTCATCAAACTCCAAGGCATACCGAGTCTACGTGATCAAATCAAAACATATACTTGAAAGTATTAATGTTTCTTTTGATGACTCGTTTCAGGTGACTTCTGAGCAAATTAGCTCAGGACTCAAACTTCAGGATAAGGAATCTGGTGACTCATCTAGAGGAAATGAACTTCATCATCTATTTGAAGAGATGTTCAACGATGATGGACCCTCAGAGGATGATCATAAAGCCTCTAGAGTCGAAGCCTCTGTAGACCAATCAGGTATGTCTCTATCAGGTCCTAACAATACTTCACCCTCTTCCACTACTTTTGTAGGTGCCAATGTCGAGGGGGAGCACTCAGAGGCTAACACTGAACATGGCCCCATGCTTAATCAAGATCATGGTCATCTTCAAGATATCTCTGAAGGGTCAACACCAGAACAATCAGAGAACTCTGAACAAGGCACCACAGAGCTCATGACATCAACTCAGAATGACCAAAGTCCCGTGACAAGTGCAAATGATCTCCCTTCTACAAAGGGTGATCAACTTCAAGAAATAGAACATGCTCCAGAAGTAATTTCAGAAGGTTCCAATGATCACTTACCATGAATGACAAAGTGGACCAGAAGTCACCAACAGAGCCAAATTATAGGTGACCCCTCTGACAGAGTCCAGACTCGATCCAGTACCGCAAACTTTTGTTATTATACAAAGTTTGTGAGTATTATCGAGCCCAAAAAGGTCTATGAAGCTCTTGTTAGCTCCAACTTCAATGTATAGAAGTATTGAAAAATAGGCTAAGTATCGGAACTGCAGAAGTTTGCTCAGAACACCCAAGCGCACCACAGAACCCACAATCTCAGAAGATTATGTCGACACTCTACTAGAGGACACGTAACCTGATAATGTTATTTAGATCACAGAGCCTCTGTGATCACTCATAGAGCCTCTGTGATGGCTAACCTCTGGAGACAGTTCGAAGATTTTGGCAAACTCAGTCCAAGACAAGGTCACATGCAGATCACATTAAGCCTGTTGTACGAAGATTTCCAGATCACTTTTCCGCAGCGCACGATCGTTTTACTTTCCAGGTGGCATTCCGTTTATGGAATGTCAGCCTTTGTCTTGTACTATGGGGTGCATCCTCCTTGTATATTATAGGAGCACCACCTTGAGTTTTTGCATGCGAGCACACACAAGTCTGATTTTAGAGATTGTATTTCTCTGAGAATATTTGCACACACCAGTGCGTGTTCTTGGTGTTCTTACAGTGAATCAATGAAACAGTGTCTTGAGTGAAATTCCTGTTATATTTTATGATTCTGTTTATTGATTGTTTGTGTGTCTACTACCTTGCATGTTCTACTTTTTCTACATACTCGAAACGTTTCCGCACTCTTATTTATAAATCTGTGTGTAGTAAAAAGTGCTTCAAGTAAAGAACATCATTATTGGGATCAACAAAAGTTCTAAACAAGGTATGTATTTCCTTATACTATATGTTAAGAAGGTAAAATATCAAAATAAACAATATAAAAGTTGATGACTTCTTATTATATATATTATGACTACTAATATTCTAACTTTTATTTAGAGTGAATTGTGGATTTGGTCCCCATGCTTTGTTACTTTATTTGACTACGATCCCTATAGTATGTTTATTGTGGATTTGGTCCCTGTGGTGTTCAATTTATCTTGGTCATGGTCCCTCTGACTAACGCATCCATTAACTCCATTAAATCAGGGACCATTTTAGTCATTTTGCCTAATTTGTGTCTTTTTATGATAAGAAAAATAAAAAAATATATTTTTATAACACACACACACACACACACATATATATATATAGATACTGTTAGAGCATAAATATGTTGGATACAAGATCAAGAAGATTGAAGGTCAAAGTTCAAGAAAGTCAAAGCTGAAAGAAAGTCAACTCTCATCAAAGTCAAAGTCTTTTGTAATAAAAGTCAATGTATTGTATTTGTATTTGTTTTTCCTTGTTTTAGTTGTAGATATAAATAGTCTTGTTTTTCTGTAGTGGTATTCAGTTGTACGAAAAAGTCATTGAGAGTAGAGAAGAGGCTATTGTAAACATTTCTAGTGAGAGAGTTTAGAGAGAGAAAGTTGTGAAATTGTAATCTCTGTTGTTTGAATCAATGACATATGATTTGTGATTCTCATCTTGATTGTTTGTTAGCGATTAGAACTTGAATATTGGGAATATCAATTGGTATCAGAGCAGATTCCAAATTGAAATCAAGAAAATTCAGAATGTTCGTACTGTGTTCTTCGATGTCCAGATCGATTTTGAGTTTTTATGTGAATTTCGAGTTGTTTTTTATTAGGTTTTGTTAGAAAAGTGTAATCGATCGAGTCTGTTTAGTTTGTTTCATGATTTGCACTGTAAATTTCTTGAATTTGGGAATTTTATTGAGTTTTGTTTCACGAGTTGAACGCACTGTATTCACTTTGATTTGTACATTTTTGTGTTGTTTGATCGAAATTAAGTGCTAGAATTATGTTCTAGATGTTTAGACTAGAAAATTGTCAAAGTTTCGAGTTAGAATTCGAGGTCTAGATGTGTTTTTAGTGCGATTTTGAACGATTTTTGAAGTTTGCGCAAGATCTAAATTTTGCGCAAGTTAATCCGAGGTTTGCGCAAGTTAATCCGAGGTTTGCGCAAGTTCATCCAAACTTTGCGCAAGTTCGTTGAGGTTTGCGCAAGTTCATCTGAGATTTGCGCAAGTTTTATCGAGAATTCATCAAGTGTTCTTTATTGAGGTTTGCGTAATCAACGTGAAACGCAAAGTAAGATTTGCGTATTCAACGAGTATCGAGAAGTGAGTTTTGAGTATTCAACGTGAAACGAAAAGCTGAAGATTGAGTTTGGATCGAAAAGTCCACTTTGTGCAATCAGTAGGTTAAAAGAAGTTCATGTTTGCGTATTTCACATGTCCCGCAAAGTAAACTTTGCGCAATACACTTGTCACGCAAAGTGAGCTTTGCGCAAGTAACTAGACACGCAAAGCTATTTCACACACAAGACTTGGTTTGAGTATTCAGAGTGACACACAAAGTGTGGTTTGCGTATTCAGAGTGACATGCAAAGTGTGGTTTGCGTATTCAGCGTGACACGCAAAGTGTGGATTGCGCATTCAGAGTGTCGCGCAAAGCTTGGTTTACTTAGAATTTTTTTTTCTGAGAAATTTTTTAAAACTGTAATATGGCCTTTAATAGTGAGGGGGACATAATTCTGATTGTGATCAAAATTTCTAAATTATTATTTCAAGATTTCTGTATCTTTGAGATTTCTATTTTGGACTAACGATCAGTTCTAGTTTCTTATTGCATATAAAATCAATCAGATATTCAAGATGAGATATTTTTCTGATGATGATGAAAAGAAGATTGAAAAGCTCAAATTAGAGAACAAAAATCTTGCTTCCTCAGTTGACTACTACTCAAAGAGATCAAAGAAATACAATGATGAAAGGAAGATACTGAGAGAAGAAGTTAGTGCTTTAAAGACTATTAATGAAGATCTTCTGAAACAGATTTCTGGGCTTAATGAAGAAAAGGTCTTGTTTTTGGAAGATGAAAACACTGAGTTAAAGAACATGATTTCTGAATTAGAAGATCACATTGTCAAGTTTCAGCAAACTAGGTGTTCTAATGAAAGGAAGATCTTTGAATTAGAACTGCAAATTGTTGAAGAAAGATCAGTTTTTGAGAAAGAAAAGAAAGAGTTTGCTAAGAAATTCTCCGAGTTTTCCAGAAAATGTGCTGACGAAAAGAAGACAGTTGAGCTGAAATGTTTAAAGCTTTCTCAACAGATTTCTGAGTTTGAGAAAGTAATTATTCTGGAAAGAGAAAAGTTTGCAAAGGAAAGAAAGACCATAGAACAGAAGAATGTTGGATTCTTTAAAGAGATATCTGATGGACGAAAGAATGTGGAAAAAGATTTTGAAGAAGAAAGAAATATATTTGAGGAAGAAATCAAGAATCTTACTAAGAAGTTATCTGAACTGTCTGAGAGTGCACTAAAAGAGTAGATAACGAAGTCTGAATTCAAGAAGAAGATTGACCTGCTCATTGAAGAAAGAGACAGTTTATCTTCATAGATAAAAGAGCTTGAAAAGATTATTTCAAAGGTGGTGGTGACTGAGAAACGACTCCAGAGTCAAAAATCCACTCACCTAGAAATAGTTCAGTTGGTATCAACAAGCCAGCATCAAGCTCACATCAGTAAACTGTTTCTACAAACAGGTCAGTTAAATCTTCTGATCATATTCGTACAACTAACATTTTCTATGATTGGAAAATAGATGGTTCAGGTACACATAGAAGGAGAAGAAAAAGATATGAAAAAGAGAAACTGGTTTGGAAGATAAAATCAGTTGAAGATGAGAAGAATGATGAGAAGAAGGAAAAAAAGAAAGGAAAGAAGGAAGAGAAGAAAAGTAACAAATCATTTGTACATGCATCAACAGCCAAGAAGAACAAAGTGCTGAAAGGTAAACCTGATCTTGCTTACTCGAGAGATCAATTGATCAGGTTATCTAAAAAGAGGTATTGTTCTTACTGTAATACATATGATTTTGTTCATAAAATAAGTGATCATTACTGGTATGGTTCTTACTTAGTTACTACCATTTGAACTACAAATAACACACATGGACCCAAATACCAGTGGGTACCAAAACTGAAAGCTGATTCTGTGTTGCAGGCACCTCAAGTCAAGGGGGAGGAAGAGAACCAAGGCTTCTAAGTACGTCAGCTTAGAACCCGTACTTCAATGAAGAGTGGCTTATGAATGCTACAGTTCAGGACTCGGACTTCAATGCTTAAAGAAAGATACTCCCGGGCTGATATAAGAGATTGCACTCCGATATTCAACGAGGATATCAACCTTCAAGGGGGAGTACATATTTTTTTTCTGAAATTTTTGCATCTGATAGATATGACGAACTACATTCCAAAAGGACTTGTAGATCTCTATCATGTGCTTTATAACTGACATATTTTAGATGCATAACTTCAGGGGGAGTAAAAGAATTATGATTTCTGATTATTTCAAATCAAAACTCGTACTTTAACCGTTTTACTACTTTATGTCTTTTACTTTCAAATAAATTTGTGAATAAAGTTGCCTTGACATGACTTTGAGACTTATGCAGGATGAGAGAGGATGACACGATTATATCTTATTGACTATAGCTGACTTCATGAGATTTAAGATTACGCGAAAAGGTAAATTTCTTATCTTAATCTCAGATATATCTGAATGAAGGACAACTTTAAGATATAGAAAACATGTTGTGAAATGTTCAAACCACTTCCCGATTCTTAAACAAATTTTATAATTTGGAAGTGTGATTTTAAATGTTTTCATTTTATTTTTGTGCTTAATTGATAAACAAACCGTGTGTTTCCAAAGATAAATACCTGCGTATTGTCTTTTCTACATACTTTCAAGTATTCACACACATCGGTTTAATTTTTGATCAAATTGTTCTTACCATGTCTCTAAATTGAAACAATTTTTCGATGGTAAGACACCCCACTTGTACTTTGAAGAATTTTGAGCGATATTTCATTTCGAAACATCATTTCAAGAATGTCTATATTTTTGTTTCGTATAGACAATATCCATTATTCTTGACCTTAAGCTTTGATTGTTATATCATTCATTTCTGATCATTTTCATACAATGTCAGATTTTCAAACAAGCCTTTTGCATTCATGTTCATTCATTCAATATACTTGTTTGAAAATACTTCAATGTTTAAAAATGCTCATATTTCCATGATTATATCTCTGAGCATATTCGTATCTGACATATGTATATGAGCTTTAACTAATAAAGTTAAACCATTTGAGCAACATTATGCTTTCATAGGATTATATGGGTTCTTTGTGTTAGGACTTACATGAACTTCTATGAAATCACGTTAACCAGTGATTTCTACCCAAGAAGTTAATCCATAGAGATTGAGTGTGAGGAGTCTAAAAGAAATGAGTGTGAGTGTGATGAGGTAAAATGTAAAGGAGAGTTTGGTTAGTAGTGAGCTTAATGATCAAAAGAAAGAGGGTGTGAGAACAGAGTAAAAGAATATTAAACTCTGCACCAACTACTTTCTGAGCAGGACAACCACATTACTATCGTTTCACAACTATTTGGTGAACGTTATTGAAACATTCAACTAGCCCATGCCAACTCTTGATAAAACCCCACCATCTACTCATTTTCTTCACAAATAGAAAATGTTTCATATTTTTTTGGGGACGCAACACATATGCTATCTGGTTTTCATTTGGAAAATCTGGATATTAAAAAAGAAGGAAGTCTGCCCCACCTTCGCACTTCAATCATGCACATAGAGTCTGTGTTTATCTGCTGTTGTCTCAATGGTTTACACTATGTTGAGCCTTAAAAAGCAATTATTCGTGCTTAATTCTTTCTACACATGCACGAACACACAAAGAATTTGTTTCTTTGTCATAACATTCATAGAAATTGCCTTTGTGGTATTTCGATGATTGGATGGAAGCCCTGGGAGAGTGAACATCAAAAAGCACTTTTATATTGTATATCCGTTACACACAGTAACTTCATGTTACTGACAGGCATTTTAACTGATTCATTTGTTGATTCAAAAGTTACATGTTCTTATTTTGTCTAGATTTGAAAAGATCTGGATGAATACTTGGCTACGGATCACAAAATCAACGTCTCAGTTTGACATATCAGAATGGTCAAAGACATTTCTTGGAAGAAAAGTTTTGATGATATAGATGCTCAAATCATCAAAAAGGAGGAGATGGTATCAAGAAATGATAAAGTTTTGAGAGATGATTTTCAGAAATGTCCAAGTCAGAAAAGTTCAAAGTAAGATTTGAAGATTTGAAGAAGACCAAAGAATTTCTGAAGATATGAGGAAGTTTTCTTTGAAGATTATTTGCTAAAGCAATCCGAGCTGATTCTGAAAATAATTTCTTTCCAAAGTCTGAAAGTATCTTGTGAAAGTTTTGGGGAGATTGTTAATCATTTGAAGACAGTTTTTTTTGGAAAGAATACCATCAAAGAAAAAGGGGAGATTGTACTGACAGAGCTTAAAGTGAAGACTGAATTGCTATATCTTTCAATAGTGATCTTGAATCCAAAGGGGGAGATTGTTAGAGCATAAATATGTTGGATACAAGATCAAGAAGACTGAAGGTCAAAGTTCAAGAAAGTCAAAGCTGAAAGAAAGTCAACTCTCATCAAAGTCAAAGTCTTTTGTAATAAAAGTCAATGTATTGTTTTTGTATTTGTTTTTCCTTGTTTTAGTTGTAGATATAAATAGTCTTGTTTTTCTGTAGTGGTATTCAGTTGTACGAAGAAGTCATTGAGAGAGAGAGCATATTAGAGAAGAGGCTATTGTAAACATTTATAGTGAGAGAATTTAGAGAGAGAAAGTTGTGAAATTGCAATATTTGTTGTTTGAATCAATGACATATGATTTGTGATTCTCATCTTGATTGTTTGTTAGCGATTAGAACTTGAATATTGGGAATATCAGATACCAAAATAAATAAAATAAGATGTTATTGTATGACTTGATTCTTTAAATTTTTAAAAAAATTAATTATATTAAATATGATTTAATTTTATTTGTTTTATGTAATGGTGGAAAAAGTTATGGTTTTATTGTTTTAATGTAATTAAATTTTAATTTAAACAGACTAGATCATAAAATTATATCTTATTTTATTTAGAGCGAATAAAATAAGATATATTTTTATGATTTGATTTATTAAATTAAAACTTTAATTATATTAAAGGCGATACAATTTTATTGTTCTTTACTATCATTGCAACAAACAAGCTTATTATCGATATTTTGACACCAAAATCATTGAAAATCATTGAGAAATGAACTCTAATTTTATCATCTTAAAATTAGAGGTTCCAATTTTCATATTGTTTTTCAATAAAAAAAACTCAAAACAAACCGTTTAGATTTTAACGAAATAAAATATTTAAGTTACGAATATTTTAACTCACAGCCACAGGGCAAAACATAGAGCATCATATGTCAGGTAATACCAACATGAAAACATGTTAGCATTTAGAAAACAACGAATATCAGCTACAACATCCATCAATAGAAAGATACGACATGGTCTTATCATTATTCGGTACTCCTTCTGTCCCAAAATAAATGTTCATAATAAAAAAAGCACACGGTTTTAGAAATGTGTAATTATTAGTTTATTACACTTGTTAATTTTATTGTGGGTTAAAATATTCGTAACTTAAATATTTTATTTCGTTAAAATCTAAATAGTTGATCTTTAATTTTTGACTGAAAAACAATATGAAAATTGGAACCTCTAATTTTAAAATGAAAAAATTAGAGTTTATTTCTCACGTTTTCTATGATTTTGGTGTCAAAATATCGATAATAAACATGTTTGTTGTGATGATAGTAAAAGAACAATAAAATTATATCGACTTTAACATAATTAAAGTTTTAATTTAATAAATCAAATCATAAAAATATATCTTATTTTATTTGTTCTAATAAAATAAGATATAATTTTATGATCTAGTTTGTTTAAATTAAAATTTTAATTACATTAAAACAATAAAACCATATTTTTTTCCACCATTACAATAAAATAATAAAATTAAATCATATTTAATATAATTAATTTTTTTTAAAAATTTAAAGAATCAAGTCATATAATAACATCCTATTTGTGAATTGTGGATTTGGTCCTCGTGCTTTGTTACTTTCTTTGACTACGGTCCCTATAGTATGTTTATTGTGGATTTGGACCTTGTGGTATTCAATTTATCTTGGTCATGGTCCCTCTGACTAACACATCCGTTAACTCTATTAAATCAGGGAGCATTTTAGTCATTTTGCCTAATTTGTGTCTTATTATGATAAGAAAAATAAAAAATATATTTTTAACACACACACACACACACATATATATATATAGAGAGAGATATCAAAATAAATAGAGTGAATTATGGATTTGGTCCCTGTGGTTTTATGATTTCTTTGACCATGGTCCTCATTCTATGTTTATTGTGGATATAGTCCCTGTGATATGCAATATATTGTGGCTAGGGTCACTAAACACTAACATCATTAACTTTAAAGGGTTAAAGGCATCATGTGTCTTGCACACTATGGGTATAATAGTCATTTTACTTTTACTTTTACTTTTACTTTTCCCTTTCAATTTATTTTATACACCTTTAAAACAAACAATACTAAATTATGGATTTGGTCCCTATATATCACTCATCATCTTTAAAACACATTTATCATCTCTCTTAATTTTTTTTCATCCAATCTTCATTGTCAAAGTACAAGAAAAACTAACTTGTTAAAGTGCAAAAAAAAAAAAAAAAACTTGCATTTAAAAATAACAATTGTTTTAACCAACACTACATCCTAAAAAAGACAACCTATCAAAACAACAATTGTTTGAAACCAATATTACATCCCCAAAAAGACAACCCATCAAAATGACAATTGTTTATATCAACATTTATGTAGTAATTGTTGACAACGGTTTTGTTTATTTTTTCCTGACGACATCTAAGTGACTTGAGTATGAAGTACATTAATCCTTTTCATAAAATGCATAGACCATTTGGAAACCATGATGTGGGAAAAGGCTTATATGCATGTCAGTTGACATCTGTAAACACAAATATATTATGACATAGGAGGTTGAAGGGAAGACAATAGTGTCATAAGAGCATCTCCAACCGGCCGTTAAATCGCCTATCAAAATTTATTTATACCAAAATTAACATTTTAACATTAATAATTTATTTTTAAATTTAACACATTTATATTAAGTAAATTATATATACATTTAATATAAATTTGATGTTTTTTTAGAGTGTGATTAGAGTTGGGTTTTTTTTTGGTGTTGATGGACCCACCAAATTTGGTATTTTTGATGTTAAATTTGGTGTTGTGGTTTGAGATGCTCTAAATAGTCATACTTGAATTACACACCAAGTCACTTGACACTTGCTGGGGATCCATACCCTTTCAATTAGCATTTTAATATCTAATGCACTATATAATGAAGTTTGGATCGCCAAAATGAAGATGATTATATCACATTTCCAAATGGTCTATGTATTTTATGAGAAGGATTAATGTACTTCATACTCAAGTCACTTAGATGTCGTCAAGAAAATAAATAAAACCGTTGCCAACAACTACTACATAAATGTTGATATAAAACAATTGTCATTTTGATGAGTTGTCTTTTTGGGGATGTAATATTGGTTTCAAACAATTGTTATTTTGATAGTTTGTCTCTTTTAGGATGTAGTGTTGGGTTCAAACAATTGTTATTTTTAAATGCAAGTAATTTTTTTTTTTGCACTTTAACAAATTAGTTTTTCTTGTACTTTGAAAATGAAGATTGGATGAAAAAAAATTAAGAGAGATGATAAATGTGTTTTAAAGATGATGAATGATGCATAGGGACCAAATCCACAATTTAATATTATTTGTTTTAAATGTGTATAGAATAAATTGAAAGTGAAAAATAAAATGACTATTATACCCATAGTGTGCAAGGCACATGATGTCTTTAACCCTTCAAAGTTAATGATGTTAGTGTTTAGGGACCCTAGCCACAATATATTGCATACCACAGGGACCAAATCCACAATAAACATAGAATGAGGACCATGGTCAAAGAAATCACAAAACCATAGGGACCAAATCCACAATTCACTCATGATATTATAATATTTATTAATTTTATGTATTAATTATCTTTTTTATTTATAAAATCATTTGCAACGACTATATATATAACGGTAACAAACATTTACAACGGCTATATTTTACACTATAAATTAACCATTAAGTTTTTCTCAACATATTTACTCTTTTTTCTACGGTTTATCTAATCAAGAAAAAATTTCCGAAGATGTTGCATCCAGTTCTAATTCTCATCATTGGAATGATTATATTACTAGTAATTCTTTTCCGTAATCTCCCACCTGATGAGTTTTGTTTTTTCTTAAACATGTTTGTACTTATGGTTCTCCCACTTCTTCGTATTGCAATATTTATCGACATAAATGGATTCTAGTTTTTTCTCGTTGTTTGATAATTACAATATGTCAAATCTTACAAAGATTAAGTTTGCGGCACTTGATGTAAATGGAAAGAACTACATGTCCTGGATTATGGATGTCAAAATCCATCTTGAGTCTATGGGCATTATAGACACTTTAGATGAAAACAATCAATATTCGTCGCAAGACAAAGCAAAGACCAACATTTTTCTTTGGAAACATGTTGAAGACATGTTTGGGGGTGTTTGGGATTGCTTATTTAAAACAACTTATGTTTTTCTTAAAGTGCTTATCAACTTATGTGGTGACAAAAATGAGTTTTATAAAAAATGTTTGCATTATCATATTGTGGTACCAAAACGTAATAAGCTAATAAATTGTTATTTAGGGGTGTTTGGGATTGCTTATACATGTAAAATAACCAAAAAAAGTTATAAGTTGTTTCAAATAAGTTGATAAGTCACTATTGATTAACTTCTCAAAACGTCCTTATTAGGGGGGCCAAGAAGCTATAAACAATTTTTTTCCAATTCAAACACTAGAAATAGCTTATTAGCAGTGACAAAACACGATAAGTCAATAAGTAGTTTAAATAAGAAATGCCAAACACCCTCTTAAATTTTGAATATCTCAATACTAGTGATCCAAGCATTATGTGCAAAGACGTGAAAGATAGTTTGATCACTAAAAGGCAGTTTTACTTCTGGTTGCCAGAGATGAGTGGAGAACTTTGATATTTCAAGATTTTAAAAAAGTGAATGACTATAGCTCTGCACTATTTAGAGTATTTTGACAACTTAGGTTTTATGGACAAAGTGTTACTGATGCAGATATGTTGTAGAAAACCTACTCTACTCTCCATACATCAAACATTACTTTGTAACAACAATATTGAATGCATAAATTCACAAGATATTCTGGGCTTAATTCATGTTTACTTGTTGCCGAACAAAATAATGAGCTCTTGATGAAAAACCATGAACCATGTCCGACAAATTCAGTAGCATTTCCTAAAGCAAATGCTATAAATAATGATAGTCCTAGCAATAATTTTCGTGGATGGGGACATAGACGTGGACGTGGTCATGGTAATTTCGGTCAAAATTATTTTTATGGTCGAAACTACAATTTTGGTTGTGGTCACCCTTTCGTCGTCGTAGTTTTAATCGTGGTCGTGGGCAAATAGCAAATAATCATCATGCTCCACAAGGCTATAAGACCGAACCACAAAATAAGCTCAAATTGACAAAACATGATGCAGGAACAAGTCATTCTCAGAATCCTGAAGGTTCTTGCTATAAATGTGGTAGCACAGAACACTGGTCAAGGACATGCCGCATACATCCACATATTTGTCAGCTCTATAAACAATCTCTCAAAGGAAAAGAGAATAAAGTAAATCTTATAGATAATTTGGAGTTATCAAACATTGAGCTTAATGTTTCTGATTTCCTTAATGATATCGGTCTTTGAGTTATATGATTGTTGTTAGTTTTTTTATTCTAATAAATAAGTAATTCCATTTTCATAACGAGGTATTCCTTTTTTATGCTACATGAATTTGGTGGTCTTCTTATTCTAATAATTATGTATTCCATTTTTCATATATATTTGTTCCCATTTTCATATAAAATATTTCTATAATAACATTGTCTTATTATTAAGATTCTTATTATTATAAACTTACAATTTGTTTCGTATTTGATGTTTGATAAGAAATCAACACAGGACAAGCTACAAGCTCTAGTTGATTCATAAGAGAAAAAACCCTCAGTGGATTGAATGTTGGTTTTCATTGAGAAGGTCTCTTCTCCGGCGAACATCCCAGTTCTTCTCCATGCTCACCATTTCTACGCATTTTTTCTCTCCCCTAGGCGACGTTCCGTTTCAAAGTTTTTTCTACCTTCGCACCTTATCCGTAATGAATTGCTTCTCCTTCTCTCGTCGGTCCTCGCCAAGTTCGACCGTTTTCTCCTTTCTTCCTTCTGCATGGCTTCAAACTAAGAGACTATCAAAAACCCCACACTTTAACCACAAAACTCAATGTCTCCAATGACCTCTCAAGCAACAATGTCGAGGATACTGCCTCTTTTCTCGTTCAGGACGTCGAAGAACTTAAACTTCATGCTTTCACAGAAACATCCATGGTGGCTTGGTTCTTTGCACCGAATGGGTGTTCTACCTCATTCCTAAATACCATCTTTAGCAGAATGTGGAAATTTAGAGAAAGTTGGCAGGTTAGGCTCTTGGGTAACGATGCAAAAAGTTCCTTTTTCGGTTTCACGTTCTCTTTTCCTACCAATCAAGACTGGGTGCTCTACCGCACGCCCTAGATATTTTTAGGGGGTTTTCTCATAGGAACCCCATTGCCTACTTGGGGAAACTGGAGGGAAGCCCTTCTAGACACGATTCCCTCTCATGTTCTGCATTAACAATATCCCGTTAAGATTGTTCACAAAAAACAATCTCTACTCGTGGATCAAGTTGGCGGACCCTAAGGCCGAGCTCAAGTGGAAGGGAACCAACTTAGATATGATTCGCGCAAGCACCAACAAAAATTAACTTACCGGTTGATAAGCGTCCTTGTGTTGGCCTATTCATCAACTTCGAAGGTAGGAAGAAATGGTTACAATTTAAGTACAAAAGATTGCCGATCATATGTTACAAATGTGGTATTTGGGGCCATGACAAACAAGACTGTGGGAATAAACCTGTGGTGATACGCGACTCAAAAGACTCGGAGAGGAAACTTATGCAACTCTATGGTCCTTGGCTCTCCAGGAACTACGTGGGGGATTGTTTTACTTCCTTCGATGCTAATAAAGAATAGAGAGCGGAGGAACTCATGGGAGACTATGCAGGCTAAAAAAACACTAACGTTTGCGAAGACCCCCGTTGCCGATATCCTGTTTCCGGCAACAACCTCCGATCACTGGTTTCTTCTCAAGTGAAGGTAACCCAAAACCCTTGCAATGATAAGAGTAAAATCACCTTTTACTGTGGGAGTGGTTCCCAATCCAAAAATGGTAATCATTCCATTTCTACCAACTCTTCAGAACCTACTTCCAAAAAGGCTAGGTTGGAAGTGTAAGTGTAAAATCCCAGTTTATCTCAAGCACAATCAATTCAAGATATGACAATTATATGTTCTAGAGAGAGAGAGTAGAGAGAGAAACAGTCACAAGTATATTGATATGAAAATTACGCGTACAATGAACTTTGTTACAAACTCTTACAAAGGCTAAACTATTTATACTAATAACACTTCTCTTACATGCTTACAACAGAAACTCTCACATCATAGAAACACTTATATTACTAAAGTTGACTTTGTTGACTTTACAACACTTTGACTTTTCTCATTAAATCTTGGATACAATTATACACTAACAATCTCCCCCTTTGTATTCAAGATTTAATAAAAAATTGGCAATCTTCTTCAGCGCTCTGATTCTTCAAACTTTGACTCTAACAACTTTAAACTTTGAAGCTCTGACAGTCTTTAGTCTCTGATGCTTTGAAGAGTTTTGAAAAGTCTTTCACATTTAGTATCTTTGGAAAGTCAAACAATCTTGAACACGAATCTGAATTCTTGAAACTTTTGAAACTTCAGAAAACTTGACAATCATCTTTTGAGGACTCTTTGATCTCACATCTTCATTTCTGTAATCTCTGGACGTCTTCAGAAAACAAACTTTCTTGAAACATTTGGACTTATCTTTGAATCATCTCGGGATGATTTCTTTTCATCAGACTTGAATGAATTGAACTTTCAGAATTTCTCCATAAGTCTTTTCACTTTGAACTTTCTTCATGACTTTTGAAATTGAACTATGTAGATTTTCCCCCTTTTTGATCAATTGTGAGAATCAAAATCATCAAAACTCATTTCAATTTCAGCTCAGTCTTTGAAACTTCTCCCTTTTTTAAACAATGTAAAACAATCTTCATGATCTGAACATTCTCCCCCAATTAATCTGATAAAGAGCTGTTAATTCATAAATGTATTCATCTGAATCTTTTCAAATTCAGACAAACTATGAGTTGTAACCCTGAATCAACACATGAAACAGTTAGGAATTCCTGTAAGTAACACAAGGTTATTGTGTACAACAAATGTACAATTTAAGGAGATGGTTTGATGTTGACTCCCCAAGACTTCCATTCAATCATCGAAAAAAAACACAAGGTATTTTCTATGAATGTTCTGACAGAAAAACAAATTTTCTGTGTGCTCGTGCATGTGTTATGAAAGAATTAAGCACAATGATTGTGTTTCATAAGGCTCAAAGTATGTAAATCACTGAGACAACAATCGTATACACAGACTCAATATGCATGATGAAGGGTCGAAGGTGGGGCAAATTTCCTTCTTTTTCAATATTCGTATCTTCCGAGTGAAGAACCAATAGCTTATGTGCTGCTTCCCTAGAAAATGTGAAACATTCTCTTTTTGAGAAAAGAATGAGTAGCTGGTGGGGTTGTATGCAAGAGAAGGCATGGGCTAGATGCCTTTTTCAATGTTGTTCAGGAAGAATTGTGAAACAACAGTTTATGCGGCTGCCCGAATCAGAAAGAAGTTTGGTGCAAAGTCTGATATTCTTTTACTCTGATCTCCCACCCTCTTTCTTTTAAACATTAAAGCTCACTACTAACAAATCTCTCATTTTCATTTTACCTCTTCACACATCACTCTCAATCTTTTGACCCTTCTCCCCTCAATCACTCAAAGGATTACTTTTGGGGTAGGAAACACAGGTTAACATGAATCCATGGAAGTTCTATTTAAGCTCTCACACCGAATCCCATGTATTTGTCCTAAAAAACATGCATCTCAATGATTTTCTTGATAATTAAGTGCAAGAAATAATTTGTTAGTATAGGTATGCTCATTAAAGATAAGAATGACATTTGAGCACTTTAAGCATTTAAGATTTCTCAAAACGTTTTATATGAATGAATAATCATGAAAGAATAGAAATGTTTTGAGAATCTGACAATAATTAAGATCGGATCAAATTATCATGAAGAAAAATATATTTGGGAAATCAAAGACGAATATTGTTTATATGAACAATATATAAACATTTGATCAATGAAAGCACGCAAAATATTGAAATGACGTTTGATTCAAACAACAGTGAATAGCAAACGGGAGTATTACCATAGAAATATTAAACTTTTGATACATGGTAATAACAAGATCAATATGAAGTACTGAACCGATGTGTGTGAATACTTGACAATATATAAACAAGATAATACACAAGTATTAATCTTTGGAAACACACGGTCAGTTAAACATTAAATCTTAAGTATGAAAAACATTTGAAAATCACACTTCTCAATTCATGAAATCTTTTAAGAATCAGAAGTGGTTTGAACATTTCAGAAAAAGTTTTTCATGTTCGAAAGTTGTTCTTCTTTCAAACAATCAGAGATAAAGATCAGAAGATATCTACCTTTAAGCTTCCCCTCAAATCATGATAGAATGATATAGGTCAGATAAGCTCCCCCTGGATATTTGAAAAATATCGTTATCTTAAACTTTTAAGAACGGGTCCTGATCTGTTGTAACCAGAAGCCACAATTCTTGACATTGAAGTACGGGTCTTGAACTGTGTTATTCAAGAGCCATAATTCTTGACATTTAAGTCTGGGTTTTGAACTGTTAAGTTCAAAAGCCTTTGTTCTTTGACTTTGAAGTCCGGGTTTTGAACTGTTTTATTCAAAAACCATTGTTCATGCTCCTCCTTAAACTTTGGGTGCATGCAACACAAATTTAGCTTTTGGTACCCACTGGTATTTGGGTCATGATGTGTTAGTTGCAGTTCTTGTGGGGGTTACATAATAAGAACAATACCAATAATTGACAAAATTATTACTTAGAAAGTCATTTGCTCCACAGTAAGAACAACATATTTTCTTCTGAGCAATCCTGATCAAATGATTAGTAGAGTAAAACATATCAGAATTACCAAAAGATTTAACTTTGTGTGCACTGTTATTTTTGGCATTTGATGTGGAAGCAGATGCTTTGTCTTTCTTCTTCTCATAAGAAGAACCTTTAACTCTCTAGACCATCTGTTCTTTCTTAGATTGCTTTCCAAGAGATTTAATATAAAAGCTTGCTGGACTATCAACAGACTTGTCATAAAATAGATTAGATGGTCGGATCTGATTTGATTTGACAATGTTTGGTTTGACACTTTTGTTTTTGAAAACATTTTTATCATGAATTGAACTTGAAGCTGTTTTGAAAGAACAAACTGATTCTGTTGAATTATCAACAGGTGATTGATCAATCACATCAGCTGATACTTTATCTGACAAATCAACGTTTGCAGCTTCCAAGTCCTTTATCTTTTTGGACAAAATATTTCTTTCTTCAAAAAGTGTGTCAAACTTTTGTTTCAAATCATTTCTTGCCATCTGTTCTTTAAGAATGTCTGAGGATAGAACAGAAATCTTGGACATGAGATTAGATATTTCTAATTCAAAGATTTGACGCTCTTGCTCAAAATCTTTTTTCTAAGTTCTTGTTTTGTTCAGAAATATATTTGAAAATCTCAATATTTCTCTTCTTAGCAATTTTCTTTTCAAGTTCAAAAGACTTTTTCTTTTCTTGAAAACATTTCCTTTCTTTTTCAAGTAAGTCTTGTAATGCAGAGATCTGTTTGGGAAGTTCTACAGTTTTATCTTCAAGAACTTTTCTCTCTTTAGCAAACATATCTCTTTCAGTAATTAAAATCTTTTCAAAATCAGACACTTGCTTTGAGAGTTTTAAACATCTTAGCTCAAGATCCTTCTTCTCTTGGTTAGCTTTGTTGGAAAGATCAGACAGCTTTTGGCAGAAATTTTCTCCAGATTAACTCTGTCTTTATCTGATTGGAAGCTTTTCATCAAATCAGCATTTTTGGCTTCCAGTGCAGATATCTGATCTTCAAAATCCTTAAACTTGTGTTGAAGCTTAACTGATTCATCTTGCAGTTCTGATGCTTTTTGTTCAGTTGTCTTCAGTTGGCAATGAAGATTTACTATCTTTCTCTCTTTCATCTTGATTTCTTTTTCACAAGTCTGAATAGTATTTTCTTTTAAAACAATCATTTTCTCTTTCTCTTTAATCTCTTTCTCTTTTGCACTGATGATACCTGCAAAATCAGATTTAACAGTATTAGTACATTTAACACAATCAAGAGTTTTATCAGAATTGGACAACTTAGTTTTCAACTCCTGAATTTGTTTAAGTAGAACTGAATTCTGATTCTCTAGTTTGTCCCTTTCAGCTTCAATTGCCGGTATCTCAGGCATGTACATGATTGTACAGTCTCTCCCTGACAAAACTGTAGACATCTTGAACAAAATGATTAGACTTGAATGAATGATCGTTGCCAAACAATTCAGAAAATTTGACTGAAAGTCAAAATATGATCACCACTAGAAAAATATTTCCAGAAAAAATACAAGTCCAGAACTCGCAGACCACAAGAACTCGCAAAGCACTAAACTCTCAAGTCACTGTTCAACAAACTTCGCGCTAAACGTTATGTGCACGAAATTGAAACTCGCAGAACACTGAATGCGCGAAGTGAGAAACTCGCTAAATGTGTTATGCACGAAGTTTCTTCTCGCAAAGAGCTTCGTGCGCGAAGTTTCCTCTCGCAGATGAATACAAACTCGCACGTCAAACGATCCTTGCTCATTCCATACTTAGCAAATTTTGACAAAGATAGAACTCGCTAAATGGAAACTCGCATATCAATAAAACTCGCAAGTTCCTGTTGATAAAGCTTCTCGCTAGATGCCTCGTGCGTGAACGATGAACTCGCAGAAGGCTTTTGCGCGTTTTTAACACTTCTCGCAAAAGCTTTATGCGTGAACCACACTAAAACTTTCTAGTATCATCATGCGTGTTCTTGGTATCTTGCATATACTTTAGTGTGCGTGTTCTTCAGGTTAGCGCGTTCTTCATTTGCCCGAAGTCTGAATCTTGCTCGTTCTTGACTCTGTCGTTCAAAGATTGATCCAAAATCTTTGATACCTGCAATTAGACATTGAAAATGTACAGGGATGATCTAATTTTCATTTGGAACATATTTCTAATATCAATTTCAGATTAAAAACAACAAATCTCACAAATTCGATTCAAACAATATCGAACATTTCAAAAACTAAGATTTTCAAAAAATTCGAAATTGATTGAGATTCAGTTCGAATTTTATGATTCGATCAACACAAGAAACATTTTAAAACAAAAATCGAATACACTGAACCCATTATCTTGCAACAAAAACGATTTTCCAATTAAAATTTAACTGAACAGTGATTTTCAAAATATACGATCTGCGTGTTCTTGATTTTCCAGAAATTAATTCAAAATTCGATGATCCAAACTTTCTGAATATGATTTGGTCTCGCTCTGATACCAATTGTAATGGTAAAATCCTAGTTTATCTCAAGCACAATCAATTCAAGATATGTGTTAGACCACAGTCTCATTGGATTCAAGATCATCCAAACTGAAGATCGCAATCTGAAGCTAAAGCCGGAACGTCGACTCTCGATATATAAGTCTATGTCTATTTGTAATAAATGTCAATGTATTTGTTTACTATTGTACTAGTTAAATTAATATCTAGTTTGTTAGATATTAGTTTAACTTAGTTAGTTTCTAGTTTAGTTAGATATAATATCTACTTGTTAGATATTATTTAGTTATAATAGTTTTATAATACAACTTGTCTTGAAAGTTGTTAGGTAGATTAGATTTAGATAATATCTATTCTAGATATTATCTAAGTGTATCTCTCAATCTCTCATAGATCAGATCATAATACACACATACAAAAACACACATCAAGGTGAAAAAGAGAGAAAAACATAGAGAACACATCAAGAACTTAATCGATCAACCCTGTAATCGTTTGATATATTCAATACAGGTTGGTAATCGTTATTGTGTTGTTGTTTCTATAAAACTTGATAGTAGTAGTATTGTTAAAGGACCGACAATTGGTATCAGAGCCTGATTAAGATCAAAACAAGTTTTATAAAAGAAAAACGTCTCTGTGTTCTTCAAGAAAATTTGAGTTTGTGATTTAAACTGTTTTAGGTGTTAGAATCGATCAGAGTGTGATCGTACTACATGCTAGATCGAGTTGTTGCTATTTAATTTCACTTTTAAGCTTAAATCGAGTTCCAATTTGTGGATTTTGAGTGAAAACAGTCGAAGTGGGAAAGTCACTATGCGATCAGATTAAATTCTAAAAAGAGTGTTTTAGTGAGATCGAGTGCTTACATTCAGTTCTAGAAGTGATTCTAGACATATTGGTAGAGTTTGGTATTGCTAAATCGTTTCAGGAACAAGATTCAGTCGATTTTCAGAAGTACAGGACGAACACCCGCACAACAGAGGAAGAATAACCCGCATACCTTATTGTGCGCGTCTCAAAGGAAACGCATATTCTATTGTGCGCGTCCCAAAGGAAACCCATTCCTTACTTCTCGGGTTCCAAAGCACACGCATACCTCAGACACGCATACCTCAAGACATCGAGTTCATCTCTTAAAAAGAACAAGTCAACCTTGCGTGTCCCATTTGAATCGCATATCTCAATTGTGCGGTTCCCTCTTGAAACGCACAACTCCATTGTGCGCGTCCAACTAGACCGACACACCTCAATTGTGCGCTCCTCACTAGACCCGCAAACCTCTCTGCTCCAATCCATACTTAGAATTTTTTTTTTCTGAGAATTTTTCGAAACTGCAATAGGGTCTTTAATAGGACCCCCGTGCTAAGTCTGCCTAGGGGGACAAAATTTCTTGTGTGATCAAATTTTATTTGGATTAACGATCATATCTGTCAAGTTTTCTCTTATTCAATACAGGATGACATCCAGAGAAGCTCTTGCAATAGGAACTGACACCAAGCCACCAGTTCTCTTTAGAGGTGAATATGAACAGTGGAAGGATAGGTTCTTAAACTTCATCGAAAGACAGGATTTGGGTGATTTCATCAAACAATCCTTAGAAGAAGGCCCCATGGAAACAAAATATAGGGAACCAGCAGAAGGAACTGAAGAAGTAAGACATGCACTGACTTATGAAGAACTAACCGGTGATAATAAGTTAAGAGCAAAAGCAGACAGATTGGCCAAGTCATACATTTTACAAGGGATTCTGAACGAAATCTACATAAAGATTGACAGTTATAAGGCCTCCGGCAAACAAATGTGGGATCAACTCGAGAAGATGATGCTGGGTTCAAAGATAGGGAATCAGCTTAAAATCTCTAACTGCCTGGACAGTTTTGAAGAATTTAAAGGCAGAACTGGAGAAAATCTAGAAGGAACATATGATAGATTCGTGACCTTGCTAAACGAATTGAGCAAGAACAAGGTCAACAAATCTCAAATCGAACTGAATATCCAATTCCTGAGTATTCTACAACCAGAATGGAAAAGTTTTGCCAGACAGATGCGGCAGATAAAAGATTTGAATGAGATTCCACTTCACGAGGTGTATGAAACCCTCCGTCAAAATGAAGAAGAGGTGGATGAAATTCTAGCTGAGAAAAGACAGAAAGGAAATACAGTTGAAGATACAGTCGCTCTTGTCGTCAATAAGAAGAACAAGACGATTGTATATGAATCAGAAGAAGATGAAGCTTATGCAAACTCTGACATGGATGAAAATGAACAAATGAAGAAAGCAATGTTGTTTCTGACAAATGCGTTTCAGAAAAAGTTCTACAGGAATCCAACATCAAACAGTCAGAGGTACTCTTCTGGACCCAACAACTACGCTCATAAGGAAAGGGTTGAAGGTAGTAGGTTTGAAGGGAAAAAGTTTGAAGGAAAGAGATTAGATGAGAAGAAAACGGAAGAGAAAAGGTACCAGTCTGAAGGAAAGAGGATAGAGGAGAAGAAACCCGAAGAAAGAAAGTACAAGGATGAAGGATCAAGTCAGCCAGGTCCACCGATGTGCTACAACTGTGGCAAAACAGGTCACTTTGCCAAGGATTGCCGAAGATCAAAGGTCAGAAACTCCGATTACTACAAGAACAAGATGCTTCTTGCAAAGCAATAGGAGGCAGGCAAGGCACTGATGGCTGAAGATGAATACTGGCTTGATCACTCAGATGAAGAAGAAGAAGATGAAGATAAAGATGAAGCCGTCAATATGTACTTGATGGGCAAGATGGAATCAGATGCTGAAGCTGATTCAGAAAATGAAGAAGAGGAGGTATGTGATTTATCGTATAAAGATTTCATGAATAAAATGCATACCATGAGTTTAAAACAAGAAGAGTTAGAATCTAATCTTAAGCAAGAAAATGGTGTTATTATTAACAAAAACCAATTGATACAAAAACTTAGCAATGAACTTGCTGAGAAGAAAATATTAATTGAGGTTTTACATACAAACGTTGACACCAACGCAAAAGAACAGACTATAATTCTAAAAGAGAATTCTGAACTCAAGTCAAAACTGAGAAATAGTGAGCTTGACTTATATAAGCTGACTAAAATGCATTCTTCATGTACTAAAGAAAACAAGTCTTTAATTGCAAAACTAGATGCTTTGGAAAAGAAGTTGTACTCATTAGGTCAAAGTGAGCAAACCATTCATCTTAACAAACCGAAAAAGAATAAAGAAAATTGGGGAATCGGTTATGTGAAACCTCATTGCCTTAAAAAGGGTATAAGAGAAGTGCCTGTACTTTATGATTATACCTCTATGCTAGTTTCTCACCGAATCTCTTCACTTAAAGTTTTTAATACTAAACTATCAAAGGAGGATGAAGCAAATGAAATTGAAAAACGGAAAAAGTCATCTAAAGTTCACCTTCCATTTTATTATGCGAAGTTGAATAATAGTTATGACTATCCAAATAATGAAAAGAAATCTCTTTCAACTGACTACGTTCAAAGTTATTCTGTAAAAGAGATGGAGGCAAAGCCTGTTATAGGTAAAATATATGTCCCTTCTCTCGTGTTAGAAAGTAAAATTTCTGAACTCGAGAACTCTTTATCAGATGAAAGACTTTTGATTGAGATTCAACAAAAAGTTTTTTCATCCGTTATAAAAAATGTTGTTTTTACAAAAGCTTCTAAATCTGATGACATGTTTGGTTCATCAAACGAAGGGTTTGATTTTCTTAATTCTGACGGTGGTTTGGATGGTTGTTTTGAACAATTTGATTTTAATGCTAAACTTTCAAACCATTCATCTTTTGTTGTGAAATCTTTGGGAAAAACCAGTATGCCTGTTAACAGTGTAAAATCAACGAAAGTTGATAAGTCAGTCTCTGTGAAAGCCAAAAATTCTAAAGGTAAGAAAATATCTCAGCATTCATAGAAACCGATCACTACTGGTAAGCCAAAGAAGGTGCATTCATTTGTTGCTCAGAAGTCTAACTCACCAGTTACACATGTTTCAGATCTGCGCAAGCAAAGGCCAGAAGTAAATTCTCAATGGCAACCCAAACGGAAGCTTGACAAGACCGTTTTATCGCTTAGTAGTGTTAATTGTAATAAGACTTCGCTTAGTAAAGATGTCCTAATTGCTGATATTGCTCTTTTGAACTCAAAACTTGCTGTTTCTCGTAAACAATATTCAATGAAGCAATTATTTCAGTTATCTTTATCTGCTGGAAAGTCCTCTATCTATGATAAACATGTTTCTATCACTTGTCAAGATTCTGTAGATTGGTTTGGAACTTATCATGTGCATTCATCTCATACTAATTCTTCACATACATTTCAAAAGAAAAGAGGAACCAATTTGAAATGGTTACCAAAATCTTGTGCTAACACAGCAGGACCCAAATTCCAATGGGTACCTAAGGCTAAATCTGTGTTGCAGGCACACAAAGCTTAAAGAGAAAGCGACTTCTGATTATGTACAGATCAGGACTCGTTCTTCAATGTCAAAATAGGTTTTTGGATAATGCTATTCAAAACCCGAACATCAAAGTCAAAATAGGCTTTTGAACAAATCAGTTCAAGACCCGCACTTCGATAATCAAAGTGAAAATTCCAATGTTGTCGTATAAATATCTAAATTTGTAATTTCTCTTATGCAGACTAGTCATACATGGTTCTTGGACAGCGGATGTTCCAAGCACATGACAGGGCAAAAAGAGATACTGTCCAATTTTAAAGACAAATATTGCGGAACAGTAAGATTTGGCAACGACCAGTTTTCTCCAATCATGGGATACGGTGATGTACAACATGACAATATCACTATCAAGAAGGTGAGCTATGTAGAAGGCTTAGGACACAACTTGTTCAGTATAGGCCAGTTCTGTGACAAAGACTTAGAGGTCAACTTCAAAGCCAAGAGATGTTCAGTTCACAATGAAGACGACGAAGAACTCTTGGTCGGTACTCAAGAAACAGACCTCTACACAATAAACTTATCAAATGTCCAGACTGACAAGAAAGTTTGTCTACTGACGAAAGCATCGATGCAACAAAGCTGGTTATGGCATCGAAGGCTCTCTCAGCTCAACTTTCGGTACATCAACAATCTGGTCAGTGGAAAGCTCGTCAAAGGACTTCCAGAGCTGAAATATGAAAGAGAACATCTTTGTGCAGCCTGTGAAAAGGGCAAGATGAAGAGGGCACCTCATAAACCGAAGCCTGAACCAAGTACTAATGCTCCGTTAGAGTTATTGCATATGGACTTATGCGGTCCGGTGCGAACTCAAAGTCTAGGTGGAAAGAAGTACATACTCGTGATCGTGGACGATTACTCGCGATACACATGGGTCAAGTTTCTACGTTCAAAGGATGAGACACCTGATGTTCTCATTACATTCCTAAAGACGACCCAGGTGAATCTGCAGAAACCGGTCAAGTTTCTAAGAACAGACAACGACACAGAGTTCAAGAACAACAAAGTTGAAGAATATCTCGAATCTGTCGGGATTTCACATCAATACTCTGCTGCTCGAACGCCTCAACAAAATGGAGTGGTTGAAAGAAGAAATCGAACGCTAGTCGAGGCTGCTCGTACTATGCTAAGTCATTCGGACTTACCTCTATTTTTGTGGGCAGAAGCTGTTTCGACCGCGTGCTACACACAAAATCGATCCACGGTACATCGAAGGTTCAAGAAGACTCCTTATGCGTTAATCAACAACCGAACACCGACAATCAAATAATTCCATATATTTGGATGTAAGTGTTTCGTGCTAAACGATAGGGAGAATCTCAATAAGTTCAGTGCTAAGGCGGATGAAGGAATCTTTATTGGTTATTCCTCGACATCAACTGCATATCGTGTCTATCTGAAGAAGTCAAAGACGGTGATTGAAAGCATCAATGTCACCTTTGATGAAGAAATGGCTTCCGAACAACAACGTTCAGAACCCGTTATAACCGGAGTACTAGCTTCTGGGCAACTCAGTCCAGAACCTGCGTCTCAACAGAATAAATCAGACGAAGCTTCAACTTCAACTAACCATTTATCTGATTTAGACTTATTATTTGAATTGTTTTATGATGAATTTCTTGGATCAAATGTAAAGAAATCTGTTATGGTTGATAGGATGGAAGACTCAACAACTACTCATCCAACCAGTTCAGATGTTCCTATTGAATCAAACGCCCCGATTCAACAAGAAATTACAATTCAAATGCCGACTCCAACAGTTGAAGAAGTGACAATTGATAAACAGACAGAAGTAGCTGAAACAGTAGGAGATTCTGTACAGATCAATCTACAGCCAGATCAAGTTGTACCTGCTGAGCCTTCTGAACCTGCCACTTCAACTGAAATCATCAATCCTCCTGCACAAACAGAAGAAGGTACAAGTGGATTCGTAGATGACACAACAGACATACAATCATCTAATCCACTGCCTCATGAACATAAATGGACCAAAGAGCACCCGATAAGCCAAATTATTGGCGATCCATCAAAACCAGTGCAAACTAGGTCAGCATCATTGAATATGTGCATGCATGACTCCTTTCTGAGCAAGTTCGAGCCAACACGCGTATCGGAAGCACTTGCTGATCCAGAATGGGTGATCTCTATGCAAGAAGAGCTAAATCAGTTCGATGCACTTCAAGTCTGGAGACTCGTACCAAAACCTAAAGGTAAAACCATTATAGGTACGAAATGGGTTTTCAAGATAAAGAAAGACGAAGATGGTACGATTATCCGAAACAAGGCAAGACTAGTAGCCAAAGGATGCAGACAAGAGGAAGGAATAGACTATGACGAAACATATGCTCCTGTGGCGCGATTAGAGGCAATCAGAATGTTTCTAGCCTACGCAGCCCACAAGAACTTCATGGTCTTTCAAATGGACGTGAACACAACATTCCTCAATGGAATTCTGAAGGAGGAAGTCTACGTCTCTCAGCCAGAAGGTTTTGTCAATAAAGAGAATCCGAATCATGTTACATTCTCGACAAAGCACTCTCCGGTCTGAAACAAGCACCTCGAGCCTGGTATGATATCCTTTCCAATTTTCTAGTCAAGTCTGGGTTTTCAAAAGGTACGGTGGATACCACTTTGTTTATCAAAAAGGAAAAAGGCGATATCATCTTAATTTAAATCTATGTAGATGATATTATCTTTGGTTCTACAAATCCGAAGTACTGTAAGAATTTTGCAAACCTTATGGTGTCTAGATTTCAGATGAATTTGATGAGAGAGATGAATTTCTTTCTCGGTTTACAAGTAAAAAAATTTTCATCGGGTATTTTTATCAATCAATCAAAATACATTAGGGATATTCTTCGGAAGTTCCAAATCGAAAATTCAAAACCGATTGGTACCCCAATGGCACCAGGTACTAAGATTGGCACCGATCCTTCCGGAAAGGCTGTTGATGTTAGGACTTATCGAGGGATGAAAGGTTCTTTAATGTATCTTACGTCGAGTATGTCAGGATCGAATTCTTAATAAGAATTAATACTCAGAAACTAATATCAAAGAAGTTGCGGAAAAACACTTTGATATTTAATAAAACAGTAATCAAACACAGTATATAATAATCAAACAGTAAACTTGTATTGAATGCTTAAAGCTACAAGGTTACACACTCAACCTCAATATTGATGAACAGACTCACCAATACGAATTCTACTTCTCTAGAATTAGGATCTATGCCTTGAGGTTGATTTCTCTCTCTCGAAAAAAAACAATTATCAAAAGTCCTCTTTATCTATTCTAAACATTATATACATATACTAATAAAAAGATAATTACAAAGAATAAACAAATCTTCAGTATATCTTCCATGTATATCTTCTAAGTATATCTTCAGTATATCCAGCTGTATTACTTTTCATCCGGATCTCTTTAGCAGCACTAATAATGCTCAGCAGCATTAACTTCATATAGCAGCATTAACTGCAAGCAGTACTAACCACTAGCAGTACTAACTAGCTAAGCAGTACTAACTTTGTTCAAGCAGTACTAACTTTGACTAGCAGTATTAATTAACACTAGCAGTAGTAACACTCAGCAGTATTAATCTTCAACTTGTTCTGGCAGTAGTAACTACATTTGTACTAGCAGTAGTAACTACACTTAGTAAAATCTTCAGTTCCCAACAATCTCCCCCTAACTTGACTTTTAGAAGAGAAGTCAAGTTCTTCAGATATTCTTCCAGATGCTCTTGTTAATGCTCCCAAAACTTCCAAGATCACGCTGCTAAGTCTGGATTCAGTCCCAAACTCTGATTGATTATCCTCTGAATGAGATACTTGGCCATTTCTGAATTTGGTGCACAACCCAACTTCTTCTTTAGCATTGCATGAACCTTCAGTCTGGTGTGATTATATACTCTATCCACTAGGAAGTATTCTGTGTGATTTCTATCCAAAGTCACTGCATATACTCCACTAGTTTCATATAGAGTCCAACTTGTGACTTCTTTAAACACACTCTTGATGACCTGGTTCACTTCTTCAGGTTTGAACATCATGCATAGATACTCCATCACCAGTTTTGTAAGAGAAATTCCTGGAGTATTCAGATGGTCTGCATACAGCTTAATTCCTATGTCAAACATCTCTTCTATATCAGATCTAGAGCATGTTCTGACAACCTTGATCCAAGTATTGAATATTTCATACTTATCACCCTTCCTCTTTAGTCTGATGTAATCTTTTCCATCCACTTTCAGTACATCCCAGTGAATGATCTCTGGTGGCTTAACTCCAACAGGTTCTGCAGAAATTGGTTCAGGCACTTTGTCCATCACTACCATATATAAGCTTACATCATCTTTGATTGATGACCCTTGCTGGCTTGATGACTCAGGTGCCACTTCTTCTTCAGCAACATTTTGTTCTTCTTCTAATCTAGACTTCTTATCTTTCTTTCTTTTGGCCATCATCTTGGTTCTTTTCAAAGTCTTTTGAACCTGTACTAGAGTAGCTTCCTTCTTCTTTTCTTCCTTTTCCCTTTCCATTTCTTTTATAGGAGTTCCCTCTTCACTTTCAGGAAATGGTTGATTCATATCTATATCATGTCTCTCCTTTGCCTTCTTTTCAAACTCCACTCTATCCTTTTCATTGCTCTTCAGCTTCTCCATTTCTTTCTCATATAGATCCTTGATTTGATCAAAATTCATCTTCACAAACATTTCTTTCTTTACCCCAATTGCACTTCTCAAGAAAGTTATCATTTTGTTTCTTTCCTGAGTGGCAAGGTAAGTTTGTGAAGGTCTTCTCTTCTTTGCACTTGATCTGGCCATCATAGCCTTTCTCAAGGTTATTGCTCTTTGCTTGGCTTTCTCTGTTTCCAACCCTTTCTGGAATGCTTCATTTAACTCATTTGCTAGTGCTCTGGCCATTTCTCTGTCTTTTTCAACCTGTTCCTTTTCTGCTAGATCTAACTCTTCTTGCACTTTCTTTGCTAATGCTTCATCTGACTCAATCATCTTTTGCTTTTTAGATGGTTGATCAGATTCTATCATCTTTTCTTTCCCTTTTCTTTTTATATCTGCAGCCATGTCTTTCTTTTCTGATTTCTTGTCTCTCCCTTCATTTATGACCACTCCCTTTGCTTTGGGAGTGTCATTCTTAGCCTTGATTAGCACTTCAGCTACTTCAATTTCTGTTGGAGTTAACTCTGTTACTGCTGCTTGTGAGATTTCAGCAGCATTAACAGTTTCTGCTTCCTTCTCCCCCTCAACTTCTACTCTTTCTTTATCAATCTCCCCTTCCCTTGATGCTTCTTCCATGTTGATCTCCCCCTTTTTGGGAGCATCAGTCTCTGGTTTCCTCCTTCTGAGCACAAATTGTTTCTTCTTCTTTTGCAAAATCAGTTTCCTTACCATTTGCTTCAACTTGATGATTTGTTCTTGTTGTGACAGTACTATGAGTTTTAGCTCTTCTATGTCTTTGCCCTGTTTGAGTACATCCATGTTGATGTTGCCCATTGCCTCCATCAATTCATCATAGTTATATCTGTCCTCACCTTCTCCAGGAGTGTTACCCCCTATTGAAGGATCATTGGATCTTTTAGTAGTGGAAGTCTTCTGCCTAGCAGAAGCACTATCCACCCCTGTGGTTTCTTGGCACCAGGGACCTTCAAATGATTGCTCATTCAAAGTTGCCATGGGGGAGGTCTTATTGATGTTACCACTTTCCTCCTCTGTGTTAGCAGGAGTAGTGGCAGCCTCATCTCCCATATGCTCTACCTCCTCCTCAGAGAGCACCTCCTTTGGGTTGGGAGACACCCTTGTGGTTTCCCTTTGGATATTCTCTAGGGGAGAATTCTCCCTTAGAGGGCTTAAAGGTTGTGTGGGTGATGGTACAAGAAGGGAAGGAGCCTTCTTTACCTGTTTTCTTTGATAAGTTTGGGTAATTGGAGAGGTTGGTTTTGTAAGAATGGACTGGGGAATTGTTTTTGAGTGAGAAGGTTGGGCTTGGCTAGCAGTGGGATGGTCTAATGAGGGCCTTGACCCTGCTGCCATACCTTCAGTGTTTTGGGAAACCACCATCATTGTAGAGAACAATGGTGTGTCAACTCCTTCCGAGTCCCCAGCAGATCTTCTCATATTTGAGAAAACCTTGCCTTTTGGGGGTTTAGGTACATATACCCCAACAGGTTGAGGTATATCCGTCAATTCATGGTTAATTACTTCCTGAACAAATCTGGGATACATAAAGAAACTCTTTTTGTTTCCCATATTTGATACAAGATCACTGAAAATCATCTTTGAGAAATTGTACCTTCTGGATGTAGCCAAGCATACCAAAGCATATGCAATTGGACTGCTGAACTCACTCCATCCAGTGGTCTTTTTGGAGATGCAATGCATCAGGGTATGAACAAGAAAACGCCATTGGGGTGAAAACTTTGCTTTTGAGAATTTGAAAACACCCAATGGGCCTCCATACCCCATTCTAGTGAGATTAGAAAACAGTTCATCATTAGAGATAGACATTATACCAGAGGCATCGTCTAGACGTAGACTGATGCGAATGACTTCTTCAGTAACTGTAAGTGAGTGATCACAGATTCGTGTCTTGATCATTTGCACCCCATTGTCCACAACAATGGTTGCATTAGCCCAGAACTGCCTTTGGTGCTCAATGTAGATTGTAGGTGATACAGTAAGAGCATGAGCAATGTGGCTCGACTTCAGAAAGTCGACTATCTGATGAAAACCTTCAGCTTGTTTTGGCTTTTGGAGCATCGCAATTTCATTGTGCTCATCAATGAACGCCATGGATGCCATAGACCTTGAAGATTCTTGCCTGAAAACTTTGATCTTTGAGAGAGAAAGGGTTTAGAGCGCAGGTGAATAGTATGCAAAGAGTCGTTATAAGCTTTTAGGCGGGCAAAGAGTATTTATAGTATTCGGAATAGAAGCAGTATTAACCTAGAGCAGTATTAACTGAACTAGCAGTATTAACTGAACTAGCAGTATTAACTACTAGCAGTATTAACTACTAGCAGTATTAACCACTAGCAGTATTAACTACTAGCAGTATTAACTGAACGAGCAGTATTAACTGAACTAGCAGTATTAACTGAACTAGCAGTATTAACTACTAGCAGTATTAACTACTAGCAGTATTAACCACTAGCTGTATTAACTACTAGCAGTATTAACTGAACTAGCAGTATTAACTGAACTAGCAGTATTAACTACTAGCAGTATTAACTACTAGCAGTATTAACTAGACTTACTTCTTTTTAAACTTGTTAAATACTGATTCCTGCTATGCATATCCTGAAAGGAAGATTAGTAACACCAAGAATAACAATATACAGGTATAAACTCACTTTTTGAGAAGAAGTTTATTCAAAGTTTATCATTCCCACACTTGTTACCAAGAAAGTGAATCTACCCACATCAAAAGCTTTAGTGAATAGATCAGCAAACTGATTATCAGTGTGAACTTTGACAACTTGAATAAGTTTCTTTTCATTACAATCTCTTATAAAGTGATACCTGATTTCAATGTGCTTTGTCTTTGAGTGCTTGACTGGATTATTTACAATGCTAATAGCACTGCTGTTGTCAATAAAGATTGGAGTATGTAGAAAGGTTACCCCATAATCCAGCATTTGATTCTGAATCCATAAGACTTGAGAACAGCAACTTGCAGCTGCTATGTACTCTGCCTCTGTTGTAGATGTGGATACTGTGGTTTGTTTCTTGCACTGCCATGAGACTAGTCTAGCACCCAAAAACTGACATCCTCCAGAAGTAGATTTTCTGTCCAAGTTTGCCCCACCTAGATCACTGTCTGAGTATGCTATTAGGTCAAAAGGTGAGTTATGAGGATACCAAAGTCCCAATCTGGGTTGCCCTTTGAGATATCTGAATATCCTCTTAACAGCTTGAAAGTGAGATTGCTTTGGCCTAACTTGAAATCTTGCACATACACAGACTGGAAACATAATATCTGGCCTTGATGCTGTGAGATACATGAGGGAGCCAATCATGGATCTATAAAGATGCACATCCATATCCTCCCCCTCAAGATCTGCTGTGATCTGCTTGTGTGTTTCCATAGGTGTGCTGGCAGGTTTTGATTCTGAGAAACCAAACTTGGTTAGAATATCCTGCACATACTTGGATTGACATATAAAAATGCCATCTGACTTCTGTTGAACTTGGAGTCCAAGGAAGAAAGTAAGTTCCCCCATGGAACTCATTTTGAACCTTTGATGCATTAAATCCTCAAACTCCTTGCACATATTGTTTCTTGTAGAACCAAAAATAATGTCATCAACATATATTTGGACCAGCAAGATATCCTTCTTCTTTCTTTTGATAAATAGAGTCTTGTCAATGACTCCTCTTTCAAAGTCATTTTCCAAGAGATAGGATGACAGAGTGTCATACCATGCTCTTGGGGCTTGATGTAGTCCATAAAGTGCTTTCTTTAATTTGTATACTCTGTCTGGATAGCTTGGGTTTTCAAACCCTGGTGGTTGACATACATATACTTCTTCTTCAATTGACCCATAGAGAAAAGCACTTTTTACATCCATTTGGTAGACTTTGAAGTTCATGTAAGAAGCATAGGCTAGGAATAGTCTGATTGCTTCTATCCTAGCTACAGGTGCAAAAACTTCTTCATAATCTATGCCCTCTTCTTGAGTGTAGCCTTGAGCTACCAGCCTTGCTTTGTTTCTTATAACAATACCTCTTTCATCTCTCTTGTTTCTGAAGATCCATTTTGTGCCAATTGCTCTGTGACCTTTAGGAAGGTCTACTAGATCCCACACATCTTGTAGCTTGAACTGTAACAGTTCTTCTTGCATTGCTTCTATCCAGCTAGATTCTTTCATAGCATCATGTGCCTTTTTCGGCTCAAGCTGGGATAGAAAACATGAGAGCACTGTATGCTGTTGATCTTGCACTTCCTGAAGCCTGCTTTGATGTCTGGTCATCATGGGAGAAGAGACATCACCTATTATCAACTGTGGAGGATGATTCTTTTGAACTCTTGTGTTATGACTAGGTTCTACATTCAGTCCAGCCTCTAGATTAGAGTCATGCAATTCAACTGAAGTGTCTTCAGATGTCACTTCTGATTCTTGAGTCTCCTCATCTCTAGTGTCTTCTTTACTCTGACTTGGTTCAGTAAATGATTCCTTTTCACAGTCTTCATTTACTTTGGGTATGGGAAAAATCACAGATTTAGATATACTTTCTTGAACTTGTGTGATCTTTGATTCTCCACCATCTGTTTCTGTATATTCATTACTAAAACCAAAAGAGTTAGTTAGTGAATCAATGTCAAATAGCCATTGAGGTCCAGACCCAACAGGATTTGGTGTGTTCTCATTGCATTTGACATTGTCACTTTCTTCAATTATTCTAGAAGAAGAGTTAAAAACTCTGTAGGCCTTACTCTGAGATGAGTATCCAACAAGAAATCCATCATCTGCTTTGCTATCAAACTTACCTAAGTGAGATTTGGTATTTAGAATTGTACACGGACACCCAAAAGATTTGAAGAAACCAATAAAAGGTTTTCTTTGATTTAAAAGCTCATATGGGGTCTTGTTCTTTTGCTTGACCACTAGAACTCTGTTTTGGACATAACAAGCAGTATTAACTGCTTCAGCCCAGAATGTAATTGGCAATTTTGAATCAGCCAACAGAGATCTAGCAGCCTCTATTAGTGTCCTATTTCTCCTTTCAGCAACACCATTCTGTTGAGGAGTTCTAGGAGCACTATATTGTCTCTCAATACCTTTTCCTTCACAAAAAGAGTTTAAATCATGATTTTTAAATTCAGTTCCATTATCTGATCTAATGACTTTTACTCTTTGATTAGTTTGGTTTTCAATTCTTAGAATAAAGGATTTGATAAGATCACTTGTTTCATCCTTAGTCCTTAGAAAATATACCCAAGTAAACCTGGAGTAATCATCAACAATAACCAAGCAGTAGGATTTCTTGCCTAAACTCATAACATTTGTAGGACCAAACAGATCCATATGCAATAACTGGAGACAAGAAGAAACAGAATTTAACTCTTTGGTCTTATGAGAAGTTTTGTGTTGTTTGCCTTTGAGACAAGCAACACAATGATCATCACATGAAAAGACTTTTGAAGGTAAACCTCTTACAAGGTTATTTTTAACAAGATTATTCATAGTCTTGTAATTCATGTGACACATCCTTCTGTGCCAAAGGGAGGATTCATCTATAGAAGCTTTTGAGACAAGACAATTTAAAGATGAATCACTATCAACAATGTCCAAATCAAGACAGTAAACATTGTCCTTCCTTGGAGTTCTAAGTAGTATCATGCTTTCATCAACTACCTTGAACCCTGGAGCAAGAATCATACACTCAGTATTAGTAAATAATATACTATGTTGTTTGTCACAAACCTGTGATACACTTAACAGGTTGTACTTTAATTGATCAACATAGTAGACATCCTCAAACGTCATCTTACCTTTGGTGACATTACCTTTTCCACTTATCTTACCACCAGTAAGATTGTCTCCAAATGCAACATGTCCTCCATTAATTTGCTTGAAATCCTGAAGGCATGACATGTTGCCAGTCATGTGCCTAGAGCAACCACTATCAACATGCCATATGCTCTTTCCCTTGAGCTGTTGGTTGCCCTGCACATTTAATAAATCAATTAGTATGATTGGGGACCCAAGCCAAAGTGATCTTGGGTCTGCCTTTCTCATCAAAGTATTTACATTCCTTTTTAATGAGGTTTTTAAACTCAGAGCACTCTTTATTAGAGTGCTTTGTCAATATGATTGGCTTAGCAGAATCAATACTGGAAGCAGTACTAATCTTAGAAGTACTAACAGAGTTAGCAATACTAACAGGTGGAGCAGTGCTAACAGGTTTAGCAGTACTAACCTTGTTAGCAGCATTAACATTGTTAGCAGTAGTATTACTTCTAGCAGCACTATCATTGTCAGCAGCACTATTTGTGGTAGCAGTACTAACAGTTTTAGTGCTTTTAGGAATCCACATATTGACACTTTCTTTAACAGAATACTTTTTCTTCATGTGGCTTTTAGTTTTAACATTTTTCTTAGCCACATGGTTCTTTTCAATTTTCTTATAACCAAAGGGTTTTTGCATGGATCTTTGGAAATTCATTCTTTAGTTCATAGGATTGAAATAACAGAATTTTGCAAGATGATTCAATTTGCCACAGATAAAGCAAGGTTTTGGTCTATTGATTTTACTCAGATCAACCCCTTGTTTATGTGCCCATTGATTATTCCAGTTTCTTTGATTTCCCCTCTTTTTGTCCTGTTTTTGGGGTTCATTCTTCTTACAAGTACACTGTTTGCAAGGACCTGGATTCACAACTGTGGTCTGTTTATAATGGACCTTATCATACTTTTCCTCTGTCTTCTCTATGTTCTTGGATTTGATCCAAACCCTTCCACAATCCTCATTGGTGATAATGTTGTTTTCTATAGAAATCTCACCACTCACCTTGTTCTTCTTACTCTTGCCAACCTCTTTCTCAGTCTTATCCTCAACAATTACCTCATCTAAGGGATCTATTTCAGTGGCTCCCTCAGGCAAGTCCTTCCTATCTTTGGTGTCTAACAGGTCTGAAGTAGGAGGAATGTAATTGTTGTTATATGGTGGAGGTGTGGCATTATACCCAATTCCTCTTCTTAATTTATCATGAATCTGATTTTGCAGTAAGGAGTCCATTGCTTTAGAAGCATTGGAAAACTTTTCTACATCAAGCTTAACCTTGGTTAACTCTTCTTTCAGTTTTTCACTTTCCTCTTTAGATTTGGTCAGTTTAAGTTCTAAATCCTTTTTCTCCCACTGCCAGTAATTGGTGTCATATGAGTGTTGTAGTTCATTGGCTTGAAAACCTTTGATTTGATCTTCAAATCTCTCTACTATCCTCACATAGTCTTTTATATCCTTTTCTAGTCTCTTCAGGTCATCACTCATCTTCTGATTGTGATCCCTGTACCTTTTAACAGTGTCTATGCAAGTTTTAGAGCAGAGATTAGAACTTACCTCAGTTGGGAGATCAGATACTTTAGCCATAAGAGCTTGATTCTGAATAGCTTCTTCTGCTTGATCACTCCAATCAAACCCCATTCCTTGTTGAGAAACAAGGGCTTGAGCAGAGTTTCTATTGTTATTGAAGCTTCCAGATTGAGCTTGTTGATGGTTGTTGTTGTGAGACATTCCACTTCTGCATTCTCTAGCAAAATGTCCCTTAAGATGACATTTGTAGCATTCTACCTTTGATTTATCAAACCCTGCTCCATCTTCTCTTCTTTGTGATAAGTTGTTTCTTCCAGTCCTCTTTATAAACTTCTTAACCCTCATGGAGAGCATGGCCATCTGCCATTTAATATCCATCTCTTCCAGATCATCAGGATGAAGTTGTTCTAAGTCATCATTGATCAAAGAAGAATTTCCATGATTAGAAAGAAGAGCTTCAAATGCATAATCAGTGCCTTTATCTAGATTTGATCCATTAGTAGCATTAACTGATTCAGAGTTAGCAGTAGAATCAATTGATGCTGATAAGAGTGCAGCATTATGAACATATCCAGAAGGCTTCTTCTTTGCCTCCACCTCAGCTTCAAAAACTCTAAGATCATTGTACAGATCATCAAGTTCTTTGTCTTCCAACTGATCATTCTGTCTGAATGACACAGTGTACATGGTCCATTCATCTCCAAGGGACCTTAAGAACTTTCTGTTCACATCATCTTGATCAATCTGTACTCCCATAGTAGCTAGTTCACCAATTAGTTTATTAAACCTGTCAAAAGTTTGAGTCATGGACTCATTCTTAGTTGAGATGAAGTTTTCATACTGTTGTTTTAAGATTGCCTTTTGATTTCTCTTGGTACTTTTAGTACCTGAGAATCTCTTCTCTAGAGCATTCCAGAGCATCTGTGCATCAGTACAATTGCAGAATTGGTGTTGATACTCATTTGGAATGGCCAAGAGCAGTGTGCTCAAGGCTTTCATCTCTGTCTGCCTTGATTTCCGGTCTGTATCAGTCTTTGGAGGAGTTCTTTTGCCATCTTCACCAATCTTTCCTCCATCAGATGGGCCATTCTCAATGATGTCCCACATAGAGTAATCTGTGAGGAGAATATATTGCTTGATTCTGATTTTCCACATGTCAAATTCATTGGATCTGAGCATTGGAACTTTTGAGACCAAAGTACTGCTTGATTCTGTAAGATTTTCCATGATGAATAACTGTTTCTGAGAGAATTTAGCTCTGATACCACTTGTCAGGATCGAATTCTTAACAAGAATTAATACTCAGAAACTAATATCAAAGAAGTTGCGGAAAAACACTTTGATATTTAATAAAACAGTAATCAAACACAGTATATAATAATCAAACAGTAAACTTGTATTGAATGCTTAAAGCTACAAGGTTACACACTCAACCTCAATATTGATGAACAGACTCACCAATACGAATTCTACTTCTCTAGAATTAGGATCTATGCCTTGAGGTTGATTTCTCTCTCTCGAAAAAAAACAATTATCAAAAGTCCTCTTTATCTATTCTAAACATTATATACATATACTAATAAAAAGATAATTACAAAGAATAAACAAATCTTCAGTATATCTTCCATGTATATCTTCTAAGTATATCTTCAGTATATCCAGCTGTATTACTTTTCATCCGGATCTCTTTAGCAGCACTAATAATGCTCAGCAGCATTAACTTCATATAGCAGCATTAACTGCAAGCAGTACTAACCACTAGCAGTACTAACTAGCTAAGCAGTACTAACTTTGTTCAAGCAGTACTAACTTTGACTAGCAGTATTAATTAACACTAGCAGTAGTAACACTCAGCAGTATTAATCTTCAACTTGTTCTGGCAGTAGTAACTACATTTGTACTAGCAGTAGTAACTACACTTAGTAAAATCTTCAGTTCCCAACAGAGTAGGCCAGATATAATGTTTTCAACATGCTTATGTGCAAGATATCAGGCCAATCCTAAAGAAATCCATTTGTCTGCTGTGAAACGCATTTTTAGGTATCTAAAGGGCACTGCAGATCTTGGTCTGTGGTATCCTAAAGATACTAGTTTTGAACTAACAGCCTACACAGATGCAGATCATGCAGGTTGTATGTCAGACAGGAAGAGCACGTCGGGACATGTACAGTTCCTCGGTGACAAACTAGTTAGTTGGGCATCGAAGAAGCAACTTTGTGTTTCAACCTCCATGGCCGAAGCAGAATATGTAGTTGCTGCTAGCTGCTGTTCTCAGGTTTTATGGATGAGAACTCAATTACACGACTACGGTTTCCACTTCAACAAGATCCCGATATACTGTGACTCCAAGAGCGCCATCGCAATTACAGCGAATCCTGTTCAACACACCAAGACAAAGCACATAGACGTCAGGTATCACTTAATTAAAGATCATGTTGAAAAAGGAACAATTGAACTTTTCTTTGTAAAAACAGATTATCAACTTGCCGATTTGTTCACCAAACCCTTAGACGAAAATAGGTTTAACTTTCTTATCTCTAAGCTTGGTATGCTAAATCTTAAGATATAATCAATAGTTACCTAACAAAGTTTTCTAAATTGTATATTTTTCATCATTTCTTCATTCTTAACTCTGATTGATATCTGCACTTCTATCAAATGTTCATGATCCAAGGGGGAGAATAAGAAGAAATTGACATCTGGTCAATATTACTTCAAGGGGGAGCTCATAAAATTTGTGCATGTACTTTTTAATGTCAAATTTCTTTTGTAATGCAAGATTTTAGGGGGAGCTCTTCAAGTCAAAAAGGGAGTACGGATATGACTTCTGATTATTTCTGATCAGAACTCGTACTTTAAAAGTTTTACTGCTTTTTGTCTTTTCAATTTAAGTGAATAAATTTTACTTTGACTTGACATTAGACTTTTGCAGAATTTTTGAGAGAAGCTTACAAGTTCATATCTTTATGACTTTAAGCTTAGCTTCATGAGATGTAAGATCAAACGTTAAGGTATAATCCTTTATCTTAATCTCATATATGGTTGAAAGAAGGACAACTTTCAATCATAGAAAACATTGTTTTTAATGTTCAAACCACTTCCTGATTTTTCAACAGATTTTATATTTTGGGAGTGTATTTTAAATGTTTTCATAATCAATATTGTGCTTTAACTGAAATAGTTAAACCAATTTGAGCATCACATGCATCATAGGAAAACAAAGAATCATTGTGCTAGGAATTAACACAACTTCAATGGAATCACCTTAACCAGTGATTTCTACCCAAGAAGTTAATCCTTAGTGATTGAGTGTGCAAATAGAAAAAGAAATGAGTATGATTAAAGAAAGCTTAATGTTTAAAAGAAAGAGCGTGTGAGAACAGAGTTAAAAGAATATCACAACTCTGCACCAACTTTTTCTGAGCCAGGTAGCCACATTACTAGTGTTTCACAATTCTTTGGTGAACATTATTGAAACAGGCAACTAACCCATGCCAACTCTTGATCAAACCTCACCATCTACTCATTTTCTTCTTCACAAGAAAGTGTTTCACATTTTCAAAGGGGATGCCGCACATTTGCTATCTGATTTTCGTTTGGAAAATCTGGATATTGAAAAGAAGGAAGTCTGCCCCACCTTCGCACTTCAATCATGCACATTGAGTCTGTGTTTAACTTACTGTTGTCTCAGTGGTTTACACAATTTTGAGCCAATAAGCAATCATCAGTGCTTAATTCTTTCAAACACAAGCACGAACACACAAGGAATTAGTTTCTTTGTCATAACGTTTATAGAAATAACCTTTGTGGTGTTTCGATGATTAAATGGAAGCCTTGGGGGAGTCAACATCAAAACAGCTCCTTTCCAATGTGTATTCGTTACACACAGTGACTTAGTGTTACTGACAGGCATGTTAACTGATTCATTAGTTGATTCAGGTGTTACACGACTAATTTGTCTGGATTTGCAAAGATCTGGATGAATATCATATGAATTGACGAATCAGGGGCTCTAACCGCAAGCTTGACATTTCTTACAACTAATTTTGATGAAGTCGTTGCACTTAACATCAAAAAGGGGGAGAATGTCTACACAAGAAATGGCAAATATCACATGTTTCAAGAATCACTTCCACTCTTCAAAAGGAGGAGATTGTTAGAAAAAGACATGTTGATTTAAGAGCTAAAGAAAGAGATTGCATCTTCTAAGCTGAACAAGAAGACTGAATTGCTAAAATCATTTTCGTAATGATCTTGATCCAAAGGGGGAGATTGTTAGACCACAGTCTCATTGGATTCAAGATCATCCAAACTGAAGATCGCAATCTTAAGCTAAAGCCGGAACGTCGACTCTCGATATATAAGTCTATGTCTATTTGTAATAAATGTCAATGTATTTGTTTAATATTGTACTAGTTAAATTAATATCTAGTTTGTTAGATATTAGTTTAACTTAGTTAGTTTCTAGTTTAGTTAGATATAATATCTACTTGTTAGATATTATTTAGTTATAATAGTTTTATAATACAACTTGTTCTTGAAAGTTGTTAGGTAGATTAGATTTAGATAATATCTATTCTAGATATTATCTAAGTGTATCTCTCAATCTCTCATAGATCAGATCATAATACACTCATACAAAAACACACATCAAGGTGAAAAAGAGAGAAAAACATAGAGAACACATCAAGAACTTAATCGATCAACCTTGTAATCGTTTGATATATTCAATACAGGTTGGTAATCGTTATTGTGTTGTTGTTTCTATAAAACTTGATAGTAGTAGTATTGTTAAAGGACCGACAATTGGTATCAGAGCCTGATTAAGATCAAAACAAGTTTTATAAAAGAAAAACGTCTCTGTGTTCTTCAAGAAAATTTGAGTTTGTGATTTAAACTGTTTTAGGTGTTAGAATCGATCAGAGTGTGATCGTACTACATGCTAGATCGAGTTGTTGCTATTTAATTTCACTTTTAAGCTTAAATCGAGTTCCAATTTGTGGATTTTGAGTGAAAACAGTCGAAGTGGGCAAGTCACTGTGCGATCAGATTAAATTCTAAAAAGAGTGTTTTAGTGAGATCGAGTGCTTACATTCAGTTCTAGAAGTGATTCTAGACATATTGGTAGAGTTTGGTATTGCTAAATCGTTTCAGGAACAAGATTCAGTCGATTTTCAGAAGTACAGGACGAACACCCGCACAACAGAGGAAGAATAACCCGCATACCTTATTGTGCGCGTCTCAAAGGAAACGCATATTCTATTGTGCGCGTCCCAAAGGAAACCCATTCCTTACTTCTCGGGTTCCAAAGCACACGCATACCTCAGACACGCATACCTCAAGACATCGAGTTCATCTCTTAAAAAGAACAAGTCAACCTTGCGTGTCCCATTTGAATAGCATATCTCAATTTTGCGGTTCCCTCTTGAAACGCACAACTCCATTGTGCGCGTCCAACTAGACCGGCACACCTCAATTGTGCGCTCCTCACTAGACCCGCACACCTCAATGTGCGCTCCTCACTAGACCCGCAAACCTCTCTGCTCCAATCCATACTTAGAATTTTTTTTTTCTGAGAATTTTTCGAAATTGCAATAGGGTCTTTAATAGGACCCCCGTGCTAAGTCTGCCTAGGGGGACAAAATTTCTTGTGTGATCAAATTTTATTTGGATTAACGATCATATCTGTCAAGTTTTCTCTTATTCAATACAGGATGACATCCAGAGAAGCTCTTGCAATAGGAACTGACACCAAGCCACCAGTTCTCTTTAGAGGTGAATATGAACAGTGGAAGTATAGGTTCTTAAACTTCATCGAAAGACAGGATTTGGGTGATTTCATCAAACAATCCTTAGAAGAAGGCCCCATGGAAACAAAATATAGGGAACCAACAGAAGGAACTGAAGAAGTAAGACATGCACTGACTTATGAAGAACTAACCGGTGATAATAAGTTAAGAGCAAAAGCAGACAGATTGGCCAAGTCATACATTTTACAAGGGATTCTGAACGAAATCTACATAAAGATTGACAGTTATAAGGCCTCCGGCAAACAAATGTGGGATCAACTCGAGAAGATGATGCTGGGTTCAAAGATAGGGAATCAGCTTAAAATCTCTAACTGCCTGGACAGTTTTGAAGAATTTAAAGGCAGAACTGGAGAAAATCTAGAAGGAACATATGATAGATTCGTGACCTTGCTAAACGAATTGAGCAAGAACAAGGTCAACAAATCTCAAATCGAACTGAATATCCAATTCCTGAGTATTCTACAACCAGAATGGAAAAGTTTTGCCAGACAGATGCGGCAGATAAAAGATTTGAATGAGATTCCACTTCACGAGGTGTATGAAACCCTCCGTCAAAATGAAGAAGAGGTGGATGAAATTCTAGCTGAGAAAAGACAGAAAGGAAATACAGTTGAAGATACAGTCTCTCTTGTCGTCAATAAGAAGAACAAGACGATTGTATATGAATCAGAAGAAGATGAAGCTTATGCAAACTCTGACATGGATGAAAATGAACAAATGAAGAAAGCAATGTTGTTTCTGACAAATGCGTTTCAGAAAAAGTTCTACAGGAATCCAACATCAAACAGTCAGAGGTACTCTTCTGGACCCAACAACTACGCTCATAAGGAAAGGGTTGAAGGTAGTAGGTTTGAAGGGAAAAAGTTTGAAGGAAAGAGATTAGATGAGAAGAAAACGGAAGAGAAAAGGTACCAGTCTGAAGGAAAGAGGATAGAGGAGAAGAAACCCGAAGAAAGAAAGTACAAGGATGAAGGATCAAGTCAGCCAGGTCCACCGATGTGCTACAACTGTGGCAAAACAGGTCACTTTGCCAAGGATTGCCGAAGATCAAAGGTCAGAAACTCCGATTACTACAAGAACAAGATGCTTCTTGCAAAGCAATAGGAGGCAGGCAAGGCACTGATGGCTGAAGATGAATACTGGCTTGATCACTCAGATGAAGAAGAAGAAGATGAAGATAAAGATGAAGCCGTCAATATGTACTTGATGGGCAAGATGGAATCAGATGCTGAAGCTGATTCAGAAAATGAAGAAGAGGAGGTATGTGATTTATCGTATAAAGATTTCATGAATAAAATGCATACCATGAGTTTAAAACAAGAAGAGTTAGAATCTAATCTTAAGCGAGAAAATGGTGTTATTATTAACAAAAACCAATTGATACAAAAACTTAGCAATGAACTTGCTGAGAAGAAAATATTAATTGAGGTTTTACATACAAACGTTGACACCAACGCAAAAGAACAGACTATAATTCTAAAAGAGAATTCTGAACTCAAGTCAAAACTGAGAAATAGTAAGCTTGACTTATATAAGCTGACTAAAATGCATTCTTCATGTACTAAAGAAAACAAGTCTTTAATTGCAAAACTAGATGCTTTGGAAAAGAAGTTGTACTCATTAGGTCAAAGTGAGCAAACCATTCATCTTAACAAACCGAAAAAGAATAAAGAAAATTGGGGAATCGGTTATGTGAAACCTCATTGCCTTAAAAAGGGTATAAGAGAAGTGCCTGTACTTTATGATTATACCTCTATGCTAGTTTCTCACCGAATCTCTTCACTTAAAGTTTTTAATACTAAACTATCAAAGGAGGATGAAGCAAATGAAATTGAAAAACGGAAAAAGTCATCTAAAGTTCACATTCCATTTTATTATGCGAAGTTGAATAATAGTTATGACTATCCAAATAATGAAAAGAAATCTCTTTCAACTGACTACTTTCAAAGTTATTCTGTAAAAGAGATGGAGGCAAAGCCTGTTATAGGTAAAATATATGTCCCTTCTCTCGTGTTAGAAAGTAAAATTTCTGAACTCGAGAACTCTTTATCAGATGAAAGACTTTTGATTGAGATTCAACAAAAAGTTTTTTCAACCGTTATAAAAAATGTTGTTTTTACAAAAGCTTCTAAATATGATGACATGTTTGGTTCATCAAACGAAGGGTTTGATTTTCTTAATTCTGACGGTGGTTTGGATGGTTGTTTTGAACAATTTGATTTTAATGCTAAACTTTCAAACCATTCATCTTTTGTTGTGAAATCTTTGGGAAAAACCAGTATGCCTGTTAACAGTGTAAAATCAACGAAAGTTGATAAGTCAGTCTCTGTGAAAGCCAAAAATTCTAAAGGTAAGAAAATATCTCAGCATTCATAGAAACCGATCACTACTGGTAAGCCAAAGAAGGTGCATTCATTTGTTGCTCAGAAGTCTAACTCACCAGTTACACATGTTTCAGATCTGCGCAAGCAAAGGCCAGAAGTAAATTCTCAATGGCAACCCAAATGGAAGCTTGACAAGACCGTTTTATCGCTTAGTAGTGTTAATTGTAATAAGACTTTGCTTAGTAAAGATGTCCTAATTGCTGATATTGCTCTTTTGAACTCAAAACTTGCTGTTTCTCGTAAACAATATTCAATGAAGCAATTATTTCAGTTATCTTTATCTGCTGGAAAGTCCTCTATCTATGATAAACATGTTTCTATCACTTGTCAAGATTCTGGAGATTGGTTTGGAACTTATCATGTGCATTCATCTCATACTAATTCTTCACATACATTTCAAAAGAAAAGAGGAACCAATTTGAAATGGTTACCAAAATCTTGTGCTAACACAGCAGGACCCAAATTCCAATGGGTACCTAAGGCTAAATCTGTGTTGCAGGCACACAAAGCTTAAAGAGAAAGCGACTTCTGATTATGTACAGATCAGGACTCGTTCTTCAATGTCAAAATAGGTTTTTGGATAATGCTATTCAAAACCCGAACATCAAAGTCAAAATAGGCTTTTGAACAAATCAGTTCAAGACCCGCACTTCGATAATCAAAGTGAAAATTCCAATGTTGTCGTATAAATATCTAAATTTGTAATTTCTCTTATGCAGACTAGTCATACATGGTTCTTGGACAGCGGATGTTCCAAGCACATGACAGGGCAAAAAGAGATACTGTCCAATTTTAAAGACAAATATTGCGGAACAGTAAGATTTGGCAACGACCAGTTTTCTCCAATCATGGGATACGGTGATGTACAACATGACAATATCACTATCAAGAAGGTGAGCTATGTAGAAGGCTTAGGACACAACTTGTTCAGTATAGGCCAGTTCTGTGACAAAGACTTAGAGGTCAACTTCAAAGCCAAGAGATGTTCAGTTCACAATGAAGACGACGAAGAACTCTTGGTCGGTACTCGAGAAACAGACCTCTACACAATAAACTTATCAAATGTCCAGACTGACAAGAAAGTTTGTCTACTGACGAAAGCATCGATGCAACAAAGCTGGTTATGGCATCGAAGGCTCTCTCAGCTCAACTTTCGGTACATCAACAATCTGGTCAGTGGAAAGCTCGTCAAAGGACTTCCAGAGCTGAAATATGAAAGAGAACATCTTTGTGCAGCCTGTGAAAAGGGCAAGATGAAGAGGGCACCTCATAAACCGAAGCCTGAACCAAGTACTAATGCTCCGTTAGAGTTATTGCATATGGACTTATGCGGTCTGGTGCGAACTCAAAGTTTAGGTGGAAAGAAGTACATACTCGTGATCGTGGACGATTACTCGCGATACACATGGGTCAAGTTTCTACGTTGAAAGGATGAGACACCTGATGTTCTCATTACATTCCTAAAGACGACCCAGGTGAATCTGCAGAAACCGGTCAAGTTTCTAAGAACAGACAACGACACAGAGTTCAAGAACAACAAAGTTGAAGAATATCTCGAATCTGTCGGGATTTCACATCAATACTCTGCTGCTCGAACGCCTCAACAAAATGGAGTGGTTGAAAGAAGAAATCGAACGCTAGTCGAGGCTGCTCGTACTATGCTAAGTCATTCGGACTTACCTCTATTTTTGTGGGCAGAAGCTGTTTCGACCGCGTGCTACACACAAAATCGATCCACGGTACATCGAAGGTTCAAGAAGACTCCTTATGCGTTAATCAACAACCGAACACCGACAATCAAATAATTCCATATATTTGGATGTAAGTGTTTCGTGCTAAACGATAGGGAGAATCTCAATAAGTTCAGTGCTAAGGCGGACGAAGGAATCTTTATTGGTTATTCCTCGACATCAACTACATATCGTGTCTATCTGAAGAAGTCAAAGACGGTGATTGAAAGCATCAATGTCACCTTTGATGAAGAAATGGCTTCCGAACAACAACGTTCAGAACCCGTTATAACCGGAGTACTAGCTTCTGGGCAACTCAGTCCAGAACCTGCGTCTCAACAGAATAAATCAGACGAAGCTTCAACTTCAACTAACCATTTATCTGATTTAGACTTATTATTTGAATTGTTTTATGATGAATTTCTTGGATCAAATGTAAAGAAATCTGTTATGGTTGATAGGATGGAAGACTCAACAACTACTCATCCAACCAGTTCAGATGTTCCTATTGAATCAAACGCCCCGATTCAACAAGAAATTTCAATTCAAATGCCGACTCCAACAGTTGAAGAAGTGACAATTGATAAACAGACAGAAGTAGCTGAAACAGTAGGAGATTCTGTACAGATCAATCTACAGCCAGATCAAGTTGTACCTGCTGAGCCTTCTGAACCTGCCACTTCAACTGAAATCATCAATCCTCCTGCACAAACAGAAGAAGGTACAAGTGGATTCGTAGATGACACAACAGACATACAATCATCTAATCCACTGCCTCATGAACATAAATGGACCAAAGAGCACCCGATAAGCCAAATTATTGGCGATCCATCAAAACCAGTGCAAACTAGGTCAGCATCATTGAATATGTGCATGCATGACTCCTTTCTGAGCAAGTTCGAGCCAACACGCGTATCAGAAGCACTTGCTGATCCAGAATGGGTGATCTCTATGCAAGAAGAGCTAAATCAGTTTGATGCACTTCAAGTCTGGAGACTCGTACCAAAACCTAAAGGTAAAACCATTATAGGTACGAAATGGGTTTTCAAGATAAAGAAAGACGAAGATGGTACGGTTATCCGAAACAAGGCAAGACTAGTAGCCAAAGGATACAGACAAGAGGAAGGAATAGACTATGACGAAACATATGCTCCCGTGGCGCGATTAGAGGCAATCAGAATGTTTCTAGCCTACGCAGCCCACAAGAACTTCATGGTCTTTCAAATGGACGTGAACACAGCATTCCTCAATGGAATTCTGAAGTAGGAAGTCTACGTCTCTCAGCCAGAAGGTTTTGTCAATAAAGAGAATCCGAATCATGTTACATTCTCGACAAAGCACTCTACGGTCTGAAACAAGCACCTCGAGCCTGGTATGATGTCCTTTCCACTTTTCTAGTCAAGTCTGGGTTTTCAAAAGGTACGGTGGATACCACTTTGTTTATCAAAAAGGAAAAAGGCGATATCATCTTAATTTAAATCTATGTAGATGATATTATCTTTGGTTCTACAAATCCGAAGTACTATAAGAATTTTGCAAACCTTATGGTGTCTAGATTTCAGATGAATTTGATAGGAGAGATGAATTTCTTTCTCGGTTTACAAGTAAAAAAATTTTCATCGGGTATTTTTATCAATCAATCAAAATACATTAGGGATATTCTTCGGAAGTTCCAAATGGAAAATTCAAAACCGATTGGTACCCCAATGGCACCAGGTACTAAGATTGGCACCGATCCTTCCGGAAAGGCTGTTGATGTTAGGACTTATCGAGGGATGATAGGTTCTTTAATGTATCTTACGTCGAGTAGGCCAGATATAATGTTTTCAACATGCTTATGTGCAAGATATCAGGCCAATCCTAAAGAAATCCATTTGTCTGCTGTGAAGCACATTTTTAGGTATCTAAAGGGCACTGCAGATCTTGGTCTGTGGTATCCTAAAGATACTAGTTTTGAACTAACAGCCTACACAGATGCAGATCATGCAGATTGTATGTCAGACAGGAAGAGCACGTCGGGACATGTACAGTTCCTCGGTGACAAACTAGTTAGTTGGGCATCGAAGAAGCAACTTTGTGTTTCAACCTCCACGGCCGAAGCAGAATATGTAGCTGCTGCTAGCTGCTGTTCTCAGGTTTTATGGATGAGAACTCAATTACACGACTACGGTTTCCACTTCAACAAGATCCCGATATACTGTGACTCCAAGAGCGCCATCGCAATTACAACGAATCCTGTTCAACACACCAAGACAAAGCACATAGACGTCAGGTATCACTTAATTAAAGATCATGTTGAAAAAGGAACAATTGAACTTTTCTTTGTAAAAACAGATTATCAACTTGCCGATTTGTTCACCAAACCCTTAGACGAAAATAGGTTTAACTTTCTTATCTCTAAGCTTGGTATGCTAAATCTTAAGATATAATCAATAGTTACCTAACAAAGTTTTCTAAATTGTATATTTTTCATCATTTCTTCATTCTTAACTCTGATTGATATCTGCACTTCTATCAAATGTTCATGATCCAAGGGGGAGAATAAGAAGAAATTGACATCTGGTCAATATTACTTCAAGGGGGAGCTCATAAAATTTGTGCATGTACTTTTTAATGTCAAATTTCTTTTGTAATGCAAGATTTTAGGGGGAGCTCTTCAAGTCAAAAAGGGAGTACGGATATGACTTCTGATTATTTCTGATCAGAACTCGTACTTTAAAAGTTTTACTGCTTTTTGTCTTTTCAATTTAAGTGAATAAATTTTACTTTGACTTGACATTAGACTTTTGCAGAATTTTTGAGAGAAGCTTGCAAGTTCATATCTTTATGACTTTAAGCTTAGCTTCATGAGATGTAAGATCAAACGTTAAGGTATAATCCTTTATCTTAATCTCATATATGGTTGAAAGAAGGACAACTTTCAATCATAGAAAACATTGTTTTTAATGTTCAAACCACTTCCTGATTTTTCAACAGATTTTATATTTTGGGAGTGTATTTTAAATGTTTTCATAATCAATATTGTGCTTTAACTGAAATAGTTAAACCAATTTGAGCATCACATGCATCATAGGAAAACAAAGAATCATTGTGCTAGGAATTAACACAACTTCAATGGAATCACCTTAACCAGTGATTTCTACCCAAGAAGTTAATCCTTAGTGATTGAGTGTGCAAATAGAAAAAGAAATGAGTATGATTAAAGAAAGCTTAATGTTTAAAAGAAAGAGCGTGTGAGAACAGAGTTAAAAGAATATCACAACTCTGCACCAACTTTTTCTGAGCCAGGTAGCCACATTACTAGTGTTTCACAATTCTTTGGTGAACATTATTGAAACAGGCAACTAACCCATGCCAACTCTTGATCAAACCTCACCATCTACTCATTTTCTTCTTCACAAGAAAGTGTTTCACATTTTCAAAGGGGATGCCGCACATTTGCTATCTAATTTTCGTTTGGAAAATCTGGATATTGAAAAGAAGGAAGTCTGCCCCACCTTCGCACTTCAATCATGCACATTGAGTCTGTGTTTAACTTACTGTTGTCTCAGTGGTTTACACAATTTTGAGCCAATAAGCAATCATCAGTGCTTAATTCTTTCAAACACAAGCACGAACACACAAGGAATTAGTTTCTTTGTCATAACGTTTATAGAAATAACCTTTGTGGTGTTTCGATGATTAAATGGAAGCCTTGGGGCAGTCAACATCAAAACAGCTCCTTTCCAATGTGTATTCGTTACACACAGTGACTTAGTGTTACTAACAGGCATGTTAACTGATTCATTAGTTGATTCAGGTGTTACACGACTAATTTGTCTGGATTTGCAAAGATCTGGATGAATATCATATGAATTGACGAATCAGGGGCTATAACCGCAAGCTTGACATTTCTTACAACTAATTTTGATGAAGTCGTTGCACTTAACATCAAAAAGGGGGAGAATGTCTACACAAGAAATGGCAAATATCACATGTTTCAAGAATCACTTCCACTCTTCAAAAGGAGGAGATTGTTAGAAAAAGACATGTTGATTTAAGAGCTAAAGAAAGAGATTGCATCTTCTAAGCTGAACAAGAAGACTGAATTGCTAAAATCATTTTCGTAATGATCTTGATCCAAAGGGGGAGATTGTTAGACCACAGTCTCATTGGATTCAAGATCATCCAAACTGAAGATCGCAATCTGAAGCTAAAGCCGGAACGTCGACTCTCGATATATAAGTCTATGTCTATTTGTAATAAATGTCAATGTATTTGTTTACTATTGTACTAGTTAAATTAATATCTAGTTTTTTAGATATTAGTTTAACTTAGTTAGTTTCTAGTTTAGTTAGATATAATATCTACTTGTTAGATATTATTTAGTTATAATAGTTTTATAATACAACTTGTTCTTGAAAGTTGTTAGGTAGATTAGATTTAGATAATATCTATTCTAGATATTATCTAAGTGTATCTCTCAATCTCTCATAGATCAGATCATAATACACACATACAAAAACACACATCAAGGTGAAAAAGAGAGAAAAACATAGAGAACACATCAAGAACTTAATCGATCAACCTTGTAATCGTTTGATATATTCAATACAGGTTGGTAATCGTTATTGTGTTGTTGTTTCTATAAAACTTGATAGTAGTAGTATTGTTAAAGGACCGACAATTGGTATCAGAGCCTGATTAAGATCAAAACAAGTTTTATAAAAGAAAAACGTCTCTGTGTTCTTCAAGAAAATTTGAGTTTGTGATTTAAACTGTTTTAGGTGTTAGAATCGATCAGAGTGTGATCGTACTACATGCTAGATCGAGTTGTTGCTATTTAATTTCACTTTTAAGCTTAAATCGAGTTCCAATTTGTGGATTTTGAGTGAAAACAGTCGAAGTGGGCAAGTCACTGTGCGATCAGATTAAATTCTAAAAAGAGTGTTTTAGTGAGATCGAGTGCTTACATTCAGTTCTAGAAGTGATTCTAGACATATTGGTAGAGTTTGGTATTGCTAAATCGTTTCAGGAACAAGATTCAGTCGATTTTCAGAAGTACAGGACGAACACCCGCACAACAGAGGAAGAATAACCCGCATACCTTATTGTGCGCGTCTCAAAGGAAACGCATATTCTATTGTGCGCGTCCCAAAGGAAACCCATTCCTTACTTCTCGGGTTCCAAAGCACACGCATACCTCAGACACGCATACCTCAAGACATCGAGTTCATCTCTTAAAAAGAACAAGTCAACCTTGCGTGTCCCATTTGAATCGCATATCTCAATTGTGCGGTTCCCTCTTGAAACGCACAACTCCATTGTGCGCGTCCAACTAGACCGGCACACCTCAATTGTGCGCTCCTCACTAGACCCGCACACCTCAATGTGCGCTCCTCACTAGACCCGCAAACCTCTCTGCTCCAATCCATACTTAGAATTTTTTTTTTCTGAGAATTTTTCGAAACTGCAATAGGGTCTTTAATAGGACCCCCGTGCTAAGTTTGCCTAGGGGGACAAAATTTCTTGTGTGATCAAATTTTATTTGGATTAACGATCATATCTGTCAAGTTTTCTCTTATTCAATACAGGATGACATCCAGAGAAGCTCTTGCAATAGGAACTGACACCAAGCCACCAGTTCTCTTTAGAGGTGAATATGAACAGTGGAAGGATAGGTTCTTAAACTTCATCGAAAGACAGGATTTGGGTGATTTCATCAAACAATCCTTAGAAGAAGGCCCCATGGAAACAAAATATAGGGAACCAGCAGAAGGAACTGAAGAAGTAAGACATGCACTGACTTATGAAGAACTAACCGGTGATAATAAGTTAAGAGCAAAAGCAGACAGATTGGCCAAGTCATACATTTTACAAGGGATTCTGAACGAAATCTACATAAAGATTGACAATTATAAGGCCTCCGGCAAACAAATGTGGGATCAACTCGAGAAGATGATGCTGGGTTCAAAGATAGGGAATCAACTTAAAATCTCTAACTGCCTGGACAGTTTTGAAGAATTTAAAGGCAGAACTGGAGAAAATCTAGAAGGAACATATGATAGATTCGTGACCTTGCTAAACGAATTGAGCAAGAACAAGGTCAACAAATCTCAAATCGAACTGAATATCCAATTCCTGAGTATTCTACAACCAGAATGGAAAAGTTTTGCCAGACAGATGCGGCAGATAAAAGATTTGAATGAGATTCCACTTCACGAGGTGTATGAAACCCTCCGTCAAAATGAAGAAGAGGTGGATGAAATTCTAGTTGAGAAAAGACAGAAAGGAAATACAGTTGAAGATACAGTCGCTCTTGTCGTCAAGAAGAAGAACAAGACGATTGTATATGAATCAGAAGAAGATGAAGCTTATGCAAACTCTGACATGGATGAAAATGAACAAATGAAGAAAGCAATGTTGTTTCTGACAAATGCGTTTCAGAAAAAGTTCTACAGGAATCCAACATCAAACAGTCAGAGGTACTCTTCTGGACCCAACAACTACGCTCATAAGGAAAGGGTTGAAGGTAGTAGGTTTGAAGGGAAAAAGTTTGAAGGAAAGAGATTAGATGAGAAGAAAACGGAAGAGAAAAGGTACCAGTCTGAAGGAAAGAGGATAGAGGAGAAGAAACCCGAAGAAAGAAAGTACAAGGATGAAGGATCAAGTCAGCCAGGTCCACCGATGTGCTACAACTGTGGCAAAACAGGTCACTTTGCCAAGGATTGCCGAAGATCAAAGGTCAGAAACTCCGATTACTACAAGAACAAGATGCTTCTTGCAAAGCAATAGGAGGCAGGCAAGGCACTGATGGCTGAAGATGAATACTGGCTTGATCACTCAGATGAAGAAGAAGAAGATGAAGATAAAGATGAAGCCGTCAATATGTACTTGATGGGCAAGATGGAATCAGATGCTGAAGCTGATTCAGAAAATGAAGAAGAGGAGGTATGTGATTTATCGTATAAAGATTTCATGAATAAAATGCATACCATGAGTTTAAAACAAGAAGAGTTAGAATCTAATCTTAAGCGAGAAAATGGTGTTATTATTAACAAAAACCAATTGATACAAAAACTTAGCAATGAACTTGCTGAGAAGAAAATATTAATTGAGGTTTTACATACAAACGTTGACACCAACGCAAAAGAACAGACTATAATTCTAAAAGAGAATTCTGAACTCAAGTCAAAACTGAGAAATAGTGAGCTTGACTTATATAAGCTGACTAAAATGCATTCTTCATGTACTAAAGAAAACAAGTCTTTAATTGCAAAACTAGATGCTTTGGAAAAGAAGTTGTACTCATTAGGTCAAAGTGAGCAAACCATTCATCTTAACAAACCGAAAAAGAATAAAGAAAATTGGGGAATCGGTTATGTGAAACCTCATTGCCTTAAAAAGGGTATAAGAGAAGTGCCTGTACTTTATGATTATACCTCTATGCTAGTTTCTCACCGAATCTCTTCACTTAAAGTTTTTAATACTAAACTATCAAAGGAGGATGAAGCAAATGAAATTGAAAAACGGAAAAAGTCATCTAAATTTCACATTCCATTTTATTATGCGAAGTTGAATAATAGTTATGACTATCCAAATAATGAAAAGAAATCTCTTTCAACTGACTACTTTCAAAGTTATTCTGTAAAAGAGATGGAGGCAAAGCCTGTTATAGGTAAAATATATGTCCCTTCTCTCGTGTTAGAAAGTAAAATTTCTGAACTCGAGAACTCTTTATCAGATGAAAGACTTTTGATTGAGATTCAACAAAAATTTTTTTCAACCGTTATAAAAAATGTTGTTTTTACAAAAGCTTCTAAATCTGATGACATGTTTGGTTCATCAAACGAAGGGTTTGATTTTCTTAATTCTGATGGTGGTTTGGATGGTTGTTTTGAAAAATTTGATTTTAATGCTAAACTTTCAAACCATTCATCTTTTGTTGTGAAATCTTTGGGAAAAACCAGTATGCCTGTTAACAGTGTAAAATCAACGAAAGTTGATAAGTCAGTCTCTGTGAAAGCCAAAAATTCTAAAGGTAAGAAAATATCTCAGCATTCATAGAAACCGATCACTACTGGTAAGCCAAAGAAGGTGCATTCATTTGTTGCTCAGAAGTCTAACTCACCAGTTACACATGTTTCAGATATGCGCAAGCAAAGGCCAGAAGTAAATTCTCAATGGCAACCCAAACGGAAGCTTGACAAGACCGTTTTATCGCTTAGTAGTGTTAATTGTAATAAGACTTCGCTTAGTAAAGATGTCCTAATTGCTGATATTGCTCTTTTGAACTCAAAACTTGCTGTTTCTCGTAAACAATATTCAATGAAGCAATTATTTCAGTTATCTTTATCTGCTGGAAAGTCCTCTATCTATGATAAACATGTTTCTATCACTTGTCAAGATTCTGGAGATTGGTTTGGAACTTATCATGTGCATTCATCTCATACTAATTCTTCACATACATTTCAAAAGAAAAGAGGAACCAATTTGAAATGGTTACCAAAATCTTGTGCTAACACAGCAGGACCCAAATTCCAATGGGTACCTAAGGCTAAATCTGTGTTGCAGGCACACAAAGCTTAAAGAGAAAGCGACTTCTGATTATGTACAGATCAGGACTCGTTCTTCAATGTCAAAATAGGTTTTTGGATAATGCTATTCAAAACCCGAACATCAAAGTCAAAATAGGCTTTTGAACAAATCAGTTCAAGACCCGCACTTCGATAATCAAAGTGAAAATTCCAATGTTGTCGTATAAATATCTAAATTTGTAATTTCTCTTATGCAGACTAGTCATACATGGTTCTTGGACAGCGGATGTTCCAAGCACATGACAGGGCAAAAAGAGATACTGTCCAATTTTAAAGACAAATATTGCGGAACAGTAAGATTTGGCAACGACCAGTTTTCTCCAATCATGGGATACGGTGATGTACAACATGACAATATCACTATCAAGAAGGTGAGCTATGTAGAAGGCTTAGGACACAACTTGTTCAGTATAGGCCAGTTCTGTGACAAAGACTTAGAGGTCAACTTCAAAGCCAAGAGATGTTCAGTTCACAATGAAGACGACGAAGAACTCTTGGTCGGTACTCGAGAAACAGACCTCTACACAATAAACTTATCAAATGTCCAGACTGACAAGAAAGTTTGTCTACTGACGAAAGCATCGATGCAACAAAGCTGGTTATGGCATCGAAGGCTCTCTCAGCTCAACTTTCGGTACATCAACAATCTGGTCAGTGGAAAGCTCGTCAAAGGACTTCCAGAGCTGAAATATGAAAGAGAACATCTTTGTGCAGCCTGTGAAAAGGGCAAGATGAAGAGGGCACCTCATAAACCGAAGCCTGAACCAAGTACTAATGCTCCGTTAGAGTTATTGCATATGGACTTATGCGGTCCGGTGCGAACTCAAAGTCTAGGTGGAAAGAAGTACATACTCGTGATCGTGGACGATTACTCGCGATACACATGGGTCAAGTTTCTACGTTCAAAGGATGAGACACCTGATGTTCTCATTACATTCCTAAAGACGACCCAGGTGAATCTGCAGAAACCGGTCAAGTTTCTAAGAACAGACAACGACACAGAGTTCAAGAACAACAAAGTTGAAGAATATCTCGAATCTGTCGGGATTTCACATCAATACTCTGCTTCTCGAACGCCTCAACAAAATGGAGTGGTTGAAAGAAGAAATCGAACGCTAGTCGAGGCTGCTCGTACTATGCTAAGTCATTCGGACTTACCTCTATTTTTGTGGGCAGAAGCTGTTTCGACCGCGTGCTACACACAAAATCGATCCACGGTACATCGAAGGTTCAAGAAGACTCCTTATGCGTTAATCAACAACCGAACACCGACAATCAAATAATTCCATATATTTGGATGTAAGTGTTTCGTGCTAAACGATAGGGAGAATCTCAATAAGTTCAGTGCTAAGGCGGACGAAGGAATCTTTATTGGTTATTCCTCGACATCAACTACATATCGTGTCTATCTGAAGAAGTCAAAGACGGTGATTGAAAGCATCAATGTCACCTTTGATGAAGAAATGGCTTCCGAACAACAACGTTCAGAACCCGTTATAACCGGGTACTAGCTTCTGGGCAACTCAGTCCAGAACCTGCGTCTCAACAGAATAAATCAGACGAAGCTTCAACTTCAACTAACCATTTATCTGATTTAGACTTATTATTTGAATTGTTTTATGATGAATTTCTTGGATCAAATGTAAAGAAATCTGTTATGGTTGATAGGATGGAAGACTCAACAACTACTCATCCAACCAGTTCAGATGTTCCTATTGAATCAAACGCCCCGATTCAACAAGAAATTACAATTCAAATGCCGACTCCAACAGTTGAAGAAGTGACAATTGATAAACAGACAGAAGTAGCTGAAACAGTAGGAGATTCTGTACAGATCAATCTACAGCCAGATCAAGTTGTACCTGCTGAGCCTTCTGAACCTGCCACTTCAACTGAAATCATCAATCCTCCTGCACAAACAGAAGAAGGTACAAGTGGATTCGTAGATGACACAACAGACATACAATCATCTAATCCACTGCCTCATGAACATAAATGGACCAAAGAGCACCCGATAAGCCAAATTATTGGCGATCCATCAAAACCAGTGCAAACTAGGTCAGCATCATTGAATATGTGCATGCATGACTCCTTTCTGAGCAAGTTCGAGCCAACACGCGTATCGGAAGCACTTGCTGATCTAGAATGGGTGATCTCTATGCAAGAAGAGCTAAATCAGTTCGATGCACTTCAAGTCTGGAGACTCGTACCAAAACCTAAAGGTAAAACCATTATAGGTACGAAATGGGTTTTCAAGATAAAGAAAGACGAAGATGGTACGGTTATCCGAAACAAGGCAAGACTAGTAGCCAAATAGACTATGACGAAACATATGCTCCTGTGGCGCGATTAGAGGCAATCAGAATGTTTCTAGCCTACGCAGCCCACAAGAACTTCATGGTCTTTCAAATGGACGTGAACACAACATTCCTCAATGGAATTCTGAAGGAGGAAGTCTACGTCTCTCAGCCAGAAGGTTTTGTCAATAAAGAGAATCCGAATCATGTTACATTCTCGACAAAGCACTCTACGGTCTGAAACAAGCACCTCGAGCCTGGTATGATGTCCTTTCCACTTTTCTAGTCAAGTCTGGGTTTTCAAAAGGTACGGTGGATACCACTTTGTTTATCAAAAAGGAAAAAGGCGATATCATATTAATTTAAATCTATGTATATGATATTATCTTTGGTTCTACAAATCCGAAGTACTGTAAGAATTTTGCAAACCTTATGGTGTCTAGATTTCAGATGAATTTGATGGGAGAGATGAATTTCTTTCTCGGTTTACAAGTAAAAAAATTTTCATCGGGTATTTTTATCAATCAATCAAAATACATTAGGGATATTCTTCGGAAGTTCCAAATGGAAAATTCAAAACCGATTGGTACCCCAATGGCACCAGGTACTAAGATTGGCACCGATCCTTCCGGAAAGGCTGTTGATGTTAGGACTTATCGAGGGATGATAGGTTCTTTAATGTATCTTACGTCGAGTAGGCCAGATATAATGTTTTCAACATGCTTATGTGCAAGATATCAGGCCAATCCTAAAGAAATCCATTTGTCTGCTGTGAAGCGCATTTTTAGGTATCTAAAGGGCACTGCAGATCTTGGTCTGTGGTATCCTAAAGATACTAGTTTTGAACTAACAGCCTACACAGATGCAGATCATGCAGGTTGTATGTCAGACAAGAAGAGCACGTCGGGACATGTACAGTTCCTCGGTGACAAACTAGTTAGTTGGGCATCGAAGAAGCAACTTTGTGTTTCAACCTCCATGGCCGAAGCAGAATATGTAGCTGCTGCTAGCTGCTGTTCTCAGGTTTTATGGATGAGAACTCAATTACACGACTACGGTTTCCACTTCAACAAGATCCCGATATACTGTGACTCCAAGAGCGCCATCGCAATTACAGCGAATCCTGTTCAACACACCAAGACAAAGCACATAGACGTCAGGTATCACTTAATTAAAGATCATGTTGAAAAAGGAACAATTGAAATTTTCTTTGTAAAAACAGATTATCAACTTGCCGATTTGTTCACCAAACCCTTAGACGAAAATAGGTTTAACTTTCTTATCTCTAAGCTTGGTATGCTAAATCTTAAGATATAATCAATAGTTACCTAACAAAGTTTTCTAAATTGTATATTTTTCATCATTTCTTCATTCTTAACTCTGATTGATATCTGCACTTCTATCAAATGTTCATGATCCAAGGGGGAGAATAAGAAGAAATTGACATCTGGTCAATATTACTTCAAGGGGGAGCTCATAAAATTTGTGCATGTACTTTTTGATGTCAAATTTCTTTTGTAATGCAAGATTTTAGGGGGAGCTCTTCAAGTCAAAAAGGGAGTACGGATATGACTTCTGATTATTTCTGATCAGAACTCGTACTTTAAAAGTTTTACTGCTTTTTGTCTTTTCAATTTAAGTGAATAAATTTTACTTTGACTTGACATTAGACTTTTGCAGAATTTTTGAGAGAAGCTTACAAGTTCATATCTTTATAACTTTAAGCTTAGCTTCATGAGATGTAAGATCAAACGTTAAGGTATAATCCTTTATCTTAATCTCATATATGGTTGAAAGAAGGACAACTTTCAATCATAGAAAACATTGTTTTTAATGTTCAAACCACTTCCTGATTTTTCAACAGATTTTATATTTTGGGAGTGTATTTTAAATGTTTTCATAATCAATATTGTGCTTTAACTGAAATAGTTAAACCAATTTGAGCATCACATGCATCATAGGAAAACAAAGAATCATTGTGCTAGGAATTAACACAACTTCAATGGAATCACCTTAACCAGTGATTTCTACCCAAGAAGTTAATCCTTAGTGATTGAGTGTGCAAATAGAAAAAGAAATGAGTATGATTAAAGAAAGCTTAATGTTTAAAAGAAAGAGCGTGTGAGAACAGAGTTAAAAGAATATCACAACTCTGCACCAACTTTTTCTGAGCCAGGTAGCCACATTACTAGTGTTTCACAATTCTTTGGTGAACATTATTGAAACAGGCAACTAACCCATGCCAACTCTTGATCAAACCTCACCATCTACTCATTTTCTTCTTCACAAGAAAGTGTTTCACATTTTCAAAGGGGATGCCGCACATTTGCTATCTGATTTTCGTTTGGAAAATCTGGATATTGAAAAGAAGGAAGTCTGCCCCACCTTCGCACTTCAATCATGCACATTGAGTCTGTGTTTAACTTACTGTTGTCTCAGTGGTTTACACAATTTTGAGCCAATAAGCAATCATCAGTGCTTAATTCTTTCAAACACAAGCACGAACACACAAGGAATTAGTTTCTTTGTCATAACGTTTATAGAAATAACCTTTGTGGTGTTTCGATGATTAAATGGAAGCCTTGGGGGAGTTAACATCAAAACAGCTCCTTTCCAATGTGTATTCGTTACACACAGTGACTTAGTGTTACTGACAGGCATGTTAACTGATTCATTAGTTGATTCAGGTGTTACACGACTAATTTGTCTGGATTTGCAAAGATCTGGATGAATATCATATGAATTGACGAATCAGGGGCTCTAACCGCAAGCTTGACATTTCTTACAACTAATTTTGATGAAGTCGTTGCACTTAACATCAAAAAGGGGGAGAATGTCTACACAAGAAATGGCAAATATCACATGTTTCAAGAATCACTTCCACTCTTCAAAAGGAGGAGATTGTTAGAAAAAGACATGTTGATTTAAGAGCTAAAGAAAGAGATTGCATCTTCTAAGCTGAACAAGAAGACTGAATTGCTAAAATCATTTTCGTAATGATCTTGATCCAAAGGGGGAGATTGTTAGACCACAGTCTCATTGGATTCAAGATCATCCAAACTGAAGATCGCAATCTGAAGCTAAAGCCGGAACGTCGAATCTCGATATATAAGTCTATGTCTATTTGTAATAAATGTCAATGTATTTGTTTACTATTGTACTAGTTAAATTAATATCTAGTTTGTTAGATATTAGTTTAACTTAGTTAGTTTCTAGTTTAGTTAGATATAATATCTACTTGTTAGATATTATTTAGTTATAATAGTTTTATAATACAACTTGTTCTTGAAAGTTGTTAGGTAGATTAGATTTAGATAATATCTATTCTAGATATTATCTAAGTGTGTCTCTCAATCTCTCATAGATCAGATCATAATACACACATACAAAAACACACATCAAGGTGAAAAAGAGAGAAAAACATAGAGAACACATCAAGAACTTAATCGATCAACCTTGTAATCGTTTGATATATTCAATACAGGTTGGTAATCGTTATTGTGTTGTTGTTTCTATAAAAATTGATAGTAGTTGTATTGTTAAAGGACCGAAAATATGACAATTATATGTTCTAGAGAGAGAGTAGAGAGAGAATGTTGGGAACTGAAGAATTCATCAAGTATGGTTAATGCTGCTAGTTCAAAGTTACTACTGCTAGAAGACTTAAAGGTTAATACTGCTGAGTGTTACTACTGCTAGTAGAATTAATACTGCTAGTCAAAGTTAGTGTTGCTTGAACAAAGTTAGTACTGCTTAGCTAGTTAGTACTGCTAGTGGTTAGTACTGCTTGGTAGTTAATGCTGCTAAGAGTATTAATGCTGCTGAAGATTAATACTGCTTATATGATGAAGATTCGCATGAAAGGATAACAGCTGGATAATCTGAAGATATACATGGAAGCTTAGAGATATACATGGAAGATATACTGAAGATATTTTTATTTCTTGTAATTATCTTTGTATTCAGTATATGTATAGATTTGATAGAATAAATGAATTAATTCATTCTAAGTGTTTGTTCTAGAGAGAAAATCAACCTCAAGGCATAGATCCTAATTCTAGAGAAGTAGAATTCGTATTGGTGAGCCTGTTCATCAATATTGAGGTTGAGTGTGTAATCTTGTAACTTCAAAGCATTCAATACAAGTTTACAGTTTGTTATTTATATTTACTGTGTTGATTTACTGTTTCATTGAATATCAAAGTGTTATTCCGCAAACTTCTTTGATATTGTTTCTGAGAATTATTTCTTGTTGAGAATTCGATCCTGACAAGTGGTATAAGAGCCAAACTCTCTCAGAAACATCTATTCATCATGGAAAATCTTACAGAATCAAGCAGTACTTTGGTCTCTAAGGTTCCAATGCTCAAACCCAGTGAGTTTGACATGTGGAAGATCAGAATCAGACAATATATTCTTCTCACTGACTACTCAATGTGGGATATCATTGAGAATGGTCCTTCTGAAGCTGGAAGGATAGGAGCAGATGGGAAAAGACCTCCACCAAAGACAGATGGTGAGAGGAAGATCAGACAGACAGAGATGAAGGCCTTAAGCACTCTGCTTTTGGCCATCCCCAATGAATATCAGCATCAATTTTGCAACTGCACTGATGCTCAGATTCTCTGGAATGCTCTAGAGAAAAGATTTGCTGGAACTAAAAGCATCAAAAGAAATCAAAGAGATGTTCTAAAGCAGCAGTATGAGAACTTCACTTCCTCAAAGAATGAGTCTATGAATCAAACTTTTGATAGGTTCAATAAACTCATAGGTGAACTGGCTACTGTAGGAGTAAAGATGGAACAAGATGATCTCAACAGAAAGTTCCTCAGATCTCTTGGGGATGAATGGACTATGTACACTGTCTCATATAGACAGAGTGACAATCTGGAAGAGAAAGAACTTGATGATCTATACAATGATCTAAGAGTTTTTGAAACTTAGGTAGAAACCAAGAAGAATCCCTCTGGTTATATCCACAATGCTCATCCACTGATACTACTGCCAACCCTGAAGCAGTTAGTACTGCCAGTGGAGTAAGTTCAGAAAAAGGCACTGAAACTATCTTTGAAGCCTTTTTGTCCAGTCATAGCAGCAATTCTTTGATTAATGATGATCTGGATCAAATTCACCCTGAGGACCTGGAGGAGATGGATATTAAATGGCAGATGGCCATGTTATCAATGAGGGTGAAGAAGTTCATTAAAAGAACAGGAAGGAATAACTTCTCTCAAAGAAGAGAAGATGGAGCTGGTTTTGACAAGACCAAGGTGGAATGTTATAAGTGTCACTTGAAAGGACACTTTGCTAGAGAATGCAAGAGTGCTGTTCCAAACAACAACCACCAACAAGCTCAGAATGGAGGCTACAATCAAAACAAGAATCCTGCTCAAGCCCTTGTTTCTCAACAAGGAATGGGATTTGACTGGAGTGATCAAGCTGAGGAAGCCATTCAGAATCAAGCTCTTATGGCAGAAGTGTCTGATCTTCCCTCTGAGGTAATTTCTAATCTTTGTACTAAATCTTGTATTGACACTGTCACAAGATACAGGGATCACAATCAAAGTATGTGTGATGACCTCAAAAGATTAGAAAAGGACAGAAGAGAGTATGTGTTGATAGTAGAGAGATTTGAAGAGCAAATCAAAGGCTTTCAAGCTAATGAACTTCAACACTCTTATGACACAAACTATTGGAAGTGGGAAAAGAATGAGTTAGAGACCAAACTGTCTAAATCCTTAGAAGAGAGTGATAGGCTGAAAGAGGAACTGTCTAAAGTTGAACTTGACATAGAAAAGTTTTCATATGCATCAAAAGCAATGGATTCTCTTCTAAAGGCTCAGATTCATGACAAGATGAAGCCTGGTATTGGATACAACAATACACCTCCTCCTTACAACAACAATTATATCTCTCCTACTTCAGACTTGTTAGAAACCAAGGAGAAAAAGGACTTATCTGAGAAAGCCTTTAAGATAGATCCTTTGGATGAAGTAGTAATTAAGGATTTAACTGAGAAAGAAGCCAGTGAGTATAGGGATAATGATGTGAGTAAAAAGATACCATTAGAAAACAATATTATCACCAATGAGGGATGTGGGAAAATCTGGGTCAAGTCCAAGGAGATAGAGCAGACAAAAGGAAAGAATAACAAGGTCCATTACAAACAAACCACAGTTGTGAATCCTGGATCTTGTAAACAGTGTGATTGCAGTAAAGCCAAGAGCCTAAATTCTGGTTTAAAAAGAGGAAATCAAAGAAACTGGAATAATCAATGGGCTCAGAAACAAGGAGTTGATCTGAATAAAATCAATAGACCAAAACCTTGTTTCATATGTGGCAAGTTAAATCATTTGGCTAAGTATTGTTACTTTAACCCTATTAACCAACAGATGAACTTTCAAAGATTTGTGCAAAAACCATTTGTGCAAAAACCTGTTGGTTATAGGAAGGCTGAAAAGAAACATGTGATAAAGAAACATGGTGAAAGGAAAAGCCCCATGAAGAAAAAGATTTTAAAAGAAAGTGTCAAAATGTGGGTGCCTAGAAGCAATAAAACTGTTAGTACTGATGACAGGGTTAGAAGCACTAAAACTGTTAGTACTGCTAACATGGTTACTACTGCTACCTGTGTTAGTACTGCTGAAAATATTAATGCTGCTCATACTGTTAGTACCTCTTCAAAGGTTAATACTGCCAACACAGTTACTGCTGCTAACACAGTTACTACTGCTAATAAGTTTTGTACTGCTAAGCATGCAAGTGCTGCTAAGGCAGTTAGTACTTCTAAAACCAGTACTGATTCTAGCAAAAATATTTTCAAGCCTATTATTGTAACAAAGTACTCCAAGAATGAGGAGTTAAAGTTCAAAAATCTTGTCAAGAAAGAATGCAAGTATTTTGATGAGAAAGGGGTACCCAAGAACACTTTGGCTTGGGTTCCTATTTCATACTAACTGATCTATCTTATGTGCAAGGCAACCAACAGCTCAAGGGAAAGAGCATATGGCATGTTGATAGTGGTTGCTCTAGGCACATGACAGGCAACATGTCATGCCTTCAGGATTTCAAGCATATCAATGGAGGACATGTTGCATTTGGAGATAATCTTACTGGTGGTAAGATAAGTGGAAAAGGTAATGTCACCAAAGGTAAGATGACATTTGAGGATGTCTACTATGTTGATCAATTAAAGTACAACCTGTTAAGTGTATCACAGGTTTGTGACAAACAACATAGTATATTATTTACAAATACTGAGTGTATGATCCTTGCTCCAGGGTTCAAGGTAGTTGATGAAAGCATGATACTACTTAGAACTCCAAGAAAGGACAATGTTTACTGTCTAGATATGGACAATGTTGATAGTGATTCATCTCTAAATTGTCTTGTTTCAAAAGCTTCTGTAGATGAATCCTCTCTTTGGCACAGAAGGATGTGTCACATGAATTTCAAGACTATGAACAAACTTGTTAAAAACAACCTTGTAAGAGGTTTACCTTCAAAAGTCTTTTCATGTGATGATCATTGTGTTGCTTGTCTTAAAGGAAAACAGCACAAAACTTCTCATAAGACCAAAGAATTAAATTCTGTTTCTTCTTGTCTCCAGTTACTGCATATGGATCTGTTTGGTCCTACAAATGTTATGAGTATAGGCAAGAAATCTTACTGCTTGGTTATTGTTGATGATTACTCCAGATTTACTTGGGTATATTTTCTAAGGACTAAGGATGAGACAAGTGGCCTTATCAAATCCTTTATTCTAAGAATTGAAAACCAAACTAATCAAAGAGTAAAAGTCATTAGATCAGATAATGGAACTGAGTTTAAAAATCATGATCTAAACACCTTTTGTGAAGAGAAAGGTATTGAGAGGCAATATAGTGCTCCTAGGACTCCTCAACAGAATGGTGTTGCTGAAACGAGAAATAGGACACTAATGGAGGCTGCTAGATCTCTGTTGGCTGATTCAAAATTGCCAATTACCTTCTGGGCTGAAGTAGTTAATACTGCTTGTTATGTCCAAAATAGAGTTCTAGTGGTCAAGCAAAAGAACAAGACTCCATATGAGCTTTTAAATAAAAGAAAACCTTTCATTGGTTTCTTCAAACCTTTTGGGTGTCCTTGTACAATTCTCAATACCAAATCTCACTTAGGTAAGTTTGATAGCAAAGCAGATGATGGATTTCTTGTTGGATATTCATCTCAGATTAAGGCCTACAGAGTTTTTAACTCATCTTCTAGAATAATTGAAGAAAGTGACAATGTCAAATGCAATGAGAATACACCAAATCCTGTTGGGTCTGGACCTCAGTGGCTATTTGACATTGATTCACTAACTAACTCTTTTGGTCTCAGTAATGAGTATGCAGGTCCAAGAAATGGAGGATCAGGGAACACACAAGTTCAAGAAAGTATATCTAAATCTGTGATATTTCCCATACCCACAGTGAATTCTGTTGAAGACTGTGAAAAGGAATCATTTACTGGACCAAGTCAGAGTGAAGAAGAAACTAGAGATGAGGAGACTCAAGAAAATAAAGAATCAGAAGTGGCATCTGAACACACTTCAGTTGAGTTGCATGACTCTAATCTAGAGGCTGGACTGAATGAAGAACCTAGTCATAACACCAGAGTTCAAAAGAATCATCCTCCACAGCTGGTAATAGGAGATATCTCTTCTCCTATGATGACTAGACATCAAAGCAGGCTTCAAGAAATGCAAGATCAACAGCATACAGTGCTTTCTTGTTTTCTATCCCAGCTTGAGCCTAAAAAGGCACATGATGCTATAAAAGAATCTAGCTGGATAGAAGCAATGCAAGAAGAACTGTTACAGTTCAAGCTACAAGATGTATGGGATCTAGTAGACCTTCCTAAAGGTCACAGAGCAATTGGCACAAAGTGGATTTTCAGAAACAAGAGAGATGAAAGAGGTATTGTCATAAGGAACAAAGCAAGGCTGGTGGCTCAAGGATATACTCAAGAAGAGGGTATAGATTATGAAGAAATTTTTTCACCTGTGGCTAGGATAGAAGCAATCAGACTATTTCTAGCCTATGCTTCTTACATGAACTTCAAAGTCTATCAAATGGATGTAAAAAGTGCTTTTCTCTATGGATCAATTGAAGAAGAGGTATATGTCTGTCAACCACCAGGGTTTGAAAACCCAAGCTATCCAGACAGGGTATACAAATTGAAGAAAGCACTTTATGGACTACATCAAGCTCCAAGAGCATGGTATGACACTCTGTCATCCTATCTCTTGGAAAATGGCTTTGAAAGAGGAGTTATTGATAAGACTCTATTCATCAAGAGAAAGAAGAAGGATATCCTGTTGGTCCAAATCTATGTTGATGATATTATCTTTGGATCTACAAGAGACAACATGTGCAAGGAGTTTGAGGATCTAATGCATCAAAGGTTCAAAATGAGTTCCATTTGGGAACTTACTTTCTTCCTTGGACTCCAAGTTCAACAGAAGTCAGATGGCATCTTCATCTGTCAATCCAAGTATGTACAGGACATTCTAACCAAGTTTGGTTTCTCAGAGTCAAAACCTGCCAGCACACCTATGGAAACACACAAGCAGATAACAGCAGATCTTGAGGGGGAGGATATGGATGTGCATCATTATAGATCCATGATTGGCTCTCTCATGTATCTCACAGCATCAAGGCCAGATATAATGTTTCCAGTCTGTGTGTGTGCAAGATTCCAAGTTAGGCCAAAGCAATCTCACTATCAAGCTGTTAAGAGGATATTCAGATATCTCAATGGGCAACCCAGATTGGGACTTTGGTATCCTCATGACTCATCCTTTGACCTACTTGCATACTCAGATAGTGATCTAGGTGGAGCAAACTTGGACAGAAAATCTACTTCTGGAGGATGTCAGTTTTTGGGTGCAAGACTAGTCTCATGGCAGTGCAAGAAACAAACCACAATATCCACATCTACAACAGAGGCAGAGTACATAGCAGCTGCAAGTTGCTGTTCTCAAGTCTTATGGATTCAGAATCAAATGTTGGATTATGGGGTAACCTTTCTACACACTCCAATTTTTATTGACAACAGCAGTGCTATTAGCATTGTTAATAATCCTGTCAAGCACTCAAAGACAAAGCACATTGAAATCAGGTATCACTTCATAAGAGACTGTAATGAAAAGAAACTTATTCAAGTTGTAAAAGTTCACACTGATAATCAGTTTGTTGAGATATTCACTAAAGCCTTTGATGTGGGTAGATTCACTTTCTTGGTAACTAGTGTGGGAATGATCAACTCTGAATAAGCCCCTTCTCAAAAAGTGGTTCTATACCTGTATATTATTTCTTCTTGGTGTTACTAATCTTCTTTTTCAGGATATGTATAGCAGTACTCAGTGTTTCGCAAGTTTAAAGGAGTAAGTTAGTTAATACTGCTAGTAGTTAATACTGCTCTCAGTTAATACTGCTAGTTAGTTAATACTGCTAGTAGTTAATACTACTCTCAGTTAATACTGCTAGTTAGTTAATACTGCTAGTTACTTAATACTGCTAGTTAATACTGCTAGTTCGTTAATACTGCTAGTTCGTTAATACTGCTAGTTAGTTAATACTGCTAGTTAGTTAATACTGCTAGTAGTTAATACTGCTTTCAGTTAATACTGCTAGTAGTTAATACTGCTTTCAGTTAATACTGCTAGTAGTTAATACTGCTCTAGGTTAATACTGCTTATGTCCCGAATATTATAAATACTCTTTGCCCGCCTAAAAGTTCATAACGACTCTTTGCATACTATTCTCTTGCACTCTAAACCCTTTCTCTCTCAAGTTCGAAGCTTTCAGACACGTTATTCACTAAGATCAATGGCATCCATGACATTCATCGACGAGCACAATGAGATCGCGATGCTACAAAAGCCAAAGCAAGCTGCAGGATTTCATCAGATTGTGGATTTCCTCACGTCAAGCCATATTGCTCATGCTCTTACTGTATCCCCTACAATCTATATCGAGCATCAAAGGCAGTTCTGGGCTAATGCCACCATTGTTGCTGAGAATGGTGTGCAAATGATCAAGACAAGAATCTGTGAACAATCACTAACAGTTACTGAAGAGGTTATTCGCATCAGTCTACGTCTAGACGATGCCTCTGGTATAACTTCTATCCCAAACGATGAACTGTTCTCCAATCTTACAAGAATGGGGTATGGAGGCCCATTGGGTGTATTCAAATTCTCAAAAGCCAAATTTTCACCCCAATGGCGTTTCTTTGTCCATACTCTTATGCACTTTATCTCCAAAAAGACTACTGGATGAAGTGAGTTCAGCAGCACCATTGCTTATGCTTTGGTGTGCTTGGCCACTGCCAGAAAGTATAACTTTTCTAAAATGATCTTCAGTGATCTTGTCTCAAACATGGGAAACAAAAAGAGCTTCTTTATGTATCCCAGGTTTGTCCAAGAAGTTATTACTCATGAATTGACGGATATACCTCAACCTGTTGGGGTATATGTACCTAAACCCCCAAAAAGCAAGGTTTTCTCAAATATGAGAAGATCTGCTGGGGACTCGGAAGGAGTTGACACCCCATTGTTCTCTACAATGATGGTGGTGTCCCAAACCAATGAAGGTATGGTAGAAGGGTCAAGGCCCCCATTAGACCAACCCACTGCTAGCCAATCCCAACCTTCCTCTCTAAATCAATTCCTCAGTCTCTTCTTGACAAGCCAACTTCACCAATCACCCAAACTTATCAAAGAAAACAGGTAAAGAAGGCTCCTTCCCTTCTTGTACCATCACCCACTCAGCCTTTAAGCCCTCTAAGGAAGACTTCTTCCTTAGAGAATATCCAAAGGGAAACCAACAGGGTGTCTCCCAACCCAAAGGAGGTGCTCTCTGAGGAGGAGATAGAGCATATGGGTACTGAGGCTGCCACTACTTCTGCTAGCACAGAGAAGGACAGTGGTACCATAAATAAGACCTCACCCATGGCAACTTTGAATGAGCAATCATTCAAAGGTCCCTGGTGCCAAGAACCCAAGGGGGTGGATAGTGCTTCTGCTAGGCAGAAGACTTTCACTACAAAAAGATCCAATGATCCTTCAAAAGAGGGTAACACTTCTGGAGAGGGTGAGGACAGATATAGTTACTATGAATTGATGGAAACAATTGGGAACATCAATCAAGATGTTCTCAAACAAGGCAAAGAAATTGAAGAAATGAAGCTGGTCATTCTGTCACAACAAGTACAGATTGCTAAGCTGAAGAAGATGGTGATAAGTCTGGTACAGAGGAAGAAGAGAAAGCAATTCCAACTAAGGAGAAGGAAATCAGAGAATGATGCTCCCAAAAAGGGGGAGATCAACATGGAAGAATCCACAAGAGAGGGGGAGCTTGATGGAGAGAAATTTGATGTTGAGGGGGAGAAGGAAGCAGAAATAGAAAGAGATTCAGTGCCAATAGAAACACAAGAAGCAGCACAAACGGTTACTACTGCTGACATAAATAAAGCAGCAGAAACAGTGAAAGAAGTTTTAACAGATCTTGAGATTGCAGAAACCTTACTTAAAGCCAAGAATGATACTCCCAAGGTCACTTCAAAGACCAAAGGAGTAATCATCAAAGAACAAGGTGAAGTGATCAAGAAAGATAATAGCAAGAAGGCAATGAACAAAGACAAAGGAAAAGCAAAAATGGTGGAATCTGATCAACCAATCAAAAAGCAAAGGTTGGTTGAATCAGATGAAGCCTTAGCTAGAAAAATGCAAGATGACATTGAAGAGGAAGAAAGAGTTCAGATGGAAAAGGACAGGGAGATGGCAAAAGCTCTAGCTGCTGAACTGAATGAAGCTTATCAACTGAGTCTGGCAACTGAAATTGCACAGAAGAAAGCTGCAACTATGAAGAAATCAGTGGTAGTAAAAGCAGCTACAAAGAAGAGAAAACCCTCAAAGACATTCCTAGGTACCCAAGAGAGAAACAAGATGATTATATTTCTCAAAGGTGCTGTAGGAGTCAAAAAGGAGATGTTCTCCAAAATGTCTTTTGAGAAGATTAAAGAGCTGTATGACTCATAGATGTTTAAGCTGCAGGGGAATGAAACTGCAACGGTGGAGATGAGAAGAGGATGAAAGAAAGTAATGATCTTCTGATACAAAAGCCCTTTCCAGATGAGCAGGAAACACCATCAAAGAAAGAAGCTACTCTGGGTGAAAGTCTAAGGACTTTAAAGAGAACCAAGATGATGGCAAGGAGAAAGCCAACTAAGAAGCCTAGAGTATCTGAAGGAGAGGATGAGAAAGTTGCTGAAGAAGAAGGGGCACCTGAGTCATCTAAACAGAAAGAGCCAGCAAACACAGATGATGTAAATTTGTATATGGTAGTGATGGACAAAGTGCCTGAACCAATTTCAGCAGAACCTGTAGAAGTTAAGCCTCCTGAGGTCATTCTCTGGGATACATTGACAGTGGATGGAAAGGAATACATAAGGCTAAAAAGGAAGGATGAAAAGTATGAGGTGTTCAATACTTGGGCAAAGATAGTAAGAACATGCTCTAGGTCAGATCTTGAAGAGATGTTTGAGATAGGAATGAAGTTGTATGCAGATATACTGAAGGCTCCAGGGATTTCAATTACAAAACTGGTAATGGAGTATCTGTGTATGATGTTCAAACCTGAAGAAGTAGAGCATGTGATCAAGAATGTATTCAAGTCAGTCAACAGTTGGACTCTATATGAAATTAGTGGAGTATATACAGTGACTTTGGATTTAAATCACACTGAATAATTCCTAGTGGATAGAGTGTACAATCATAGCAGATTGAAGCTTCATGCCATGCTGAAGAAAAAGTTAAGATGTGTTCCAGATTCAGAAATGGCTAAATACTTGATTCAAAGAACAATTAATCAGAGTTTGGGATTGAATGCAAACACTGGAATTTAGGCCATGATAGAGTTTTGGGAGCATCTTGAAGAAAATTTGAAGAACTTGACTTCTCTTCCTAAAAGTCAAGTTAGGGGGAGATTGTTGGGAACTGAAGAATTCATCAAGTATGGTTAATGCTGCTAGTTCAAAGTTACTACTGCTAGAAGACTTAAAGGTTAATACTGCTGAGTGTTACTACTGCTAGTAGAATTAATACTGCTAGTCAAAGTTAGTGCTGCTTGAACAAAGTTAGTACTGCTTAGCTAGTTAGTACTGCTAGTGGTTAGTACTGCTTGGTAGTTAATGCTGCTAAGAGTATTAATGCTGCTGAAGATTAATACTGCTTATATGATGAAGATTCGCATGAAAGGATAACAGCTGGATAATCTGAAGATATACATGGAAGCTTAGAGATATACATGGAAGATTTACTGAAGATATTTTTATTTCTTGTAATTATCTTTGTATTCAGTATATGTATAGATTTGATAGAATAAATGAATTAATTCATTCTAAGTGTATGTTCTAGAGAGAAAATCAACCTCAAGGCATAGATCCTAATTCTAGAGAAGTAGAATTCGTATCGGTGAGCCTGTTCATCAATATTGAGGTTGAGTGTGTAATCTTGTAACTTCAAAGCATTCAATACAAGTTTACAGTTTGTTATTTATATTTACTGTGTTGATTTACTGTTTCATTGAATATCAAAGTGTTATTCCGCAAACTTCTTTGATATTGTTTCTGAGAATTATTTCTTGTTGAGAATTCGATCCTGACAGAGAAACAGTCACAAGTATATTGATATGAAAATTACGCGTACAATGAACTCTGTTACAAACTCTTACAAAGGCTAAACTATTTATACTAATAACACTTCTCTTACATGCTTTCAACAGAAATTCTCACATCATAGAAATACTTATATCACTAATGTTGACTTTCTTGACTTTACAACACTTTGACTTTTCTCATTAAACCTTGGATACAATTATACACTATATACGCACGATCAATATCACTCACATCACTGCTTTCAACATTGGATCAGTTAATAATTTGGATGGCAGTATCAACCACAAGAGAATCTCCATCAAAGACAAGGTTAGAACGGTTAACGGAAAAAGCATAAAGCCGGAGAAAAGTTTACTATGACTGAACTCTCCTACCTTAACGAACCAGAGGCATAATCCGTTTCATGGGACTGCCTAGAGCAATGAATCTGTTGGCATGGAACTACTGGGGCCTTGACAACCCGCGTGCGGTTCTGGTTTTAAAGGAGCTGATTCGAGCTTCCCAGTCTGATATTACTTTCTTGTTTGAAACACTAGTTGCACAGTATAGAAACGATGTTATAAAAATCATATTATGTTTTGATAATTGTATTGCAGTTGATTGTAATGGTCGTAGCGGCGACATATGTGTTCTTTGGAATAACATATCTCGCGTTTTTCTTTTGTCGTATTTGCATAATTTCATTGATCTTGATAATATCGACTATAGACGAGGCACTTGGCGTGTGATGGGCTTCTGTGGCTTCCTGGAGCGGGGAAGACGTAGAGACTTGTGGAACCTTCTACGCTCGCTCGCTACTCTGCCAAGCAATCCGTGGGTGGTCATTGGTGATTTTAATAACCTCACTACGCAACAGGAAAAAAGGGACTCCTTGAGCATCCCGAGTGTTGCATTCACGGTTTTTGAGAAGCTCTCTTCGATTGTAATCTCGTTAATATTCCCATACACCTGTTATGTGGTTTTGACACAAAGGTAAAACAAATGAAGTATGGGAACAATTAGATCGTGCGGTGGGTTCTCATGCGTAGATGAATCTTTTCCCAAATACTTAGGTTGAAAACTTGATTTGCCCGATTTCTGATCACTTGCCGATTCTTCTCCACACCATCAATAACTCTTCCGTTTGCTATCCCACCAACTATTTTTTTTCGTTTCGAAAACAAGTGGTTCCATGAGATTCCTTTCATAGACGTGATCATGGAAAGTTGGAACGACGCTTCATCCCACAATATACCGGATCATCTTTTCGTGGTTGACAGAAAATGTAGTAGTTGGGGTCGCAATCTCTTTGCTACTCAACGAACGGAGCTCAAAGCTTGCTGACAAAAGCTCTCCTACCTTTGAGTGCATGCTTCGCCCGATAATGCTCTTGAGTTTGAAAATACCAACAAAAAAATGATCTCCCTTTTTGTCAAATAAGAGGAACATTGGAAGCAACGTGCAAAATTTTTTTGGCTCAAGGATGGTGACTCTAACAGTAATCTCTTCCAAGCTTACGCCAACGGGAGACGGAAAAAGAAATGTATACGGCGTCTCAAAAACAGTGACGGAGATTGGGTGTCGGAGGCCGATGGGTTACATTATATTGCCATGAATTACTTCATTAACCTCTTTTTGGAAAGCACCAACTCAGTGACTCTTGTCACCGACATAGTTCGGAGAAGTATACCGTCTTGTGATAACAACCTCCTTAACGAGCCTTTTACTAAAGAGGAGTTTAGACAGGACCTTTTTCAAATCCACCCCGATAAAGCACCGGGCCCCGACGGGTTTAACCTGCGCCTCTTCCAACATTTATGGGATTTGATCGGTGACACCGTCTTTTGGGCTGTGTCTCTTGGCTCCATAATCGGTCATTCCCTGAAAGCATCAATGACGCTATTATCACCCTCATCCTTATATGTGATGCCCGACCACAATGAAGGACCTTCATCCCATTGCCCTTTGCAACATCGTTCCTAAATATATAACGTAGGTCCTAGCGAACCGTCTCAAGAAAATCCTCCTAAAGGTTGTTTCAGAGAATAATCGGCCATCATCAAAGGTAGACTCATAATGAACAACTTCCTCCTTGCTTTTGACGAATTCATAACCTTCTTTTTGACCATCCTTATTAAGGTCCCCACTTCCCTTCAAAACATGCTGCTAATGTTGCTTTGGAGCATTTGGAACCTTCAGAACGATGCATGGAAAAACAATGCAGTCAAGATGACGGTTAGAGAGACACGGTAGGCGTCAAATGTTCTAAATGATTGGCTTTCAGCTAATGACATGCGCAACCAGACGAGAATGAATGTTCTTCACGATCGATGCAATTTGTGGCATACGCCACTGGCGGGATTCCTTAAATGCAATACCGATGCCGCTATCTTCAACGGTACCCATCAGACGAGTTTCAATGCGGTTCTTTGTAACGACTGTGGCTCGTTTATTGCTGCTCGATCGACCATCCTTAACGACACTCCTTTGGTCATGGAATGTGAATCTATGACCCTTGCGAACGCGATCAATTGGGCCCTTGTTGTTCTAGAATCAAGTTCAAATCAATCTACACAATATCTATGAATCATAAGTCATTTGTATTGATATTGAAATGTATACAATGAGTTTATCTATCTAAAGCTCTTGACTCTCTCTCTCTCTACAAGTCACAAGTGTAGCTTGTATGAATGTTACTCTCTCTATCAAGTGTTACTTAGTGTCACTCGGTTATAAAGGATTACAAGGTATTTATAGTAAGTCAAACACCTTTTACTTTTAAACACACTATTGAACATATATAATAAGACCCCTTTAAATCTTGAATATAAGATTTAAGCTCAACAATCTCCCCCTTTGGATTTAAGATTTAATTTTTTTTTGACAATAATCTTCAGCTCTTTAACACTTTTCAGCTCTTTCGCTTTTGAAGAACCATCATTTTAGAATCTTTACAACTTTGAGGCTTGAACGTTTCACCTCTTGAACACAAACTCTTTTAACTTCCGTCTTGAATTCAACTTTGAAGAAACTCTCCACATAACAAACTTGTCTTCATTAAAACTTTGATCTTTCTCTTTTTGACTTTAGTTTTGACATATATCTTCACTTTGTATATATCTCCCCATTATCTTTTCTTTACACCTGTAACTTTGCAATTTCTTTCTAATTTTAGAATACAATCTCCCCCAATTTCTTCTTCACATACAAAGCTGCTATTTCTCACTTGACTTGAAATATTCAAAACATCTTCCCCTTTCTTTTGATATAACTTTCTAACATAATCATGTCCCCCTTTTTGATGAATTGTGAGTATCAGAATCATCAAAACTCTTTGTAATGTCAGCACAGTCTTTGAAAAATAATCTTCCCCTTTGGAATAGAGTAATAGTCTCCTTCTTCTGATCTGAATAACCATCAATTCAAATATGTTCATCGGAATCTTTTCAAATTTAGACAAAATGAAAGTTGTAACCCTAAATCAACGTATAAATTAGTTAGAAATATCTGTAAGTAGCACGGAGCCACTTAGTACAACAGATGTACTTTGGAAAGAAGCTTTTTGATGTTCACTCCTATAGGGCTTCCATTCAATCATGGAAAAAACCACAAATGAATTTCTATGAACGTTTTGACAAGAAAACATATTCCTTGTGTGTACGTGCAAATGTAGAAATGCTTGAAGCAACTTATGCTTTTTCAGGCTCAAAATGTGTAAACTGTTGAGACAGCAACAAGTTTTGCACAGACTCAATGTGCATGAAAGAGGTGCGAAGGTGGGAGGAAATTTCCTTCTTTTTCAATATCCACATCTTCCAAATGTAGACCAGATAGCAGATATATTGCGTCCCCAAGAAAAATGAAACATTTCTTTGTCAAGAAAGAAACGAGTGGCTGGTGGGGTTAAAGTAAGAGTCGGCATGGGCTAGTGCCTGTTTCAATGATGTTCACGAAAGAATTGTGAAACAACATCAATGTGGTTGCTCGACTCAGAAAAAGTTCGGTGCAAAGTTCTTATATTTTTTTAACTCTGATCTCACACCCTCTTTCTATTTTTAATCTGCTCACGTCTAACAAAACTCTCATTTCCATTTTTTTGCTCAGTACAATGAGAAAAACTCAATCCTGTGAGTTATCTCCCCTACACTTTGATTTATGACCCCTCACCCCTCAATCACTCAAGGATAACTTTTTGGGTAAGAAAAAATAGTTACCGTGAATCCATAGAAGTTCATTTAAGCTCACACATTTTTCCCATGAAAATTTTGTCCTAAAAATGTCTTGTTCAACAGTTTAGCTTGAACAAATAAAGCTTAAAATATGATAGCATTGCCACATGAATGTATGCTCTTCAAGAATATGAATGAAATTTGAGCATTTGAACATTGAAGATTTCTGAAAACATGGAAATTGAATGAATAAAGTGAAAACAATAGACTTGTTTGAGAATCTGACAATGTATCAATTAGATCAAATATCATGAAATATGAACGTGAAAGGTTAGGGTATCAAAGAATTTGATATTTGTTTATATGAACGAATATAAAATTTTTTGAATGAACGCACAAATTTGAAATGATGTTTGATGCTCAACAACATTGATAGCAAATGTGTTTATTACCATCGAAATATGTGTCGTTTTGAGACATGGTAATAACAAAAACAATAAGAAGTTGTACCGGTGTGTATGAATACTTGAAAGTATATGAAAAAGATAATACACAAGTATTAATCTTAAGAAACACAAGGTCAGAAAGAATAAGATAATCCAATATTCCCTTGAAAACATTTAAAATCACACTTCTAAATTCATGAAATCTTTTTAAGAATAAGAAGTGGTTTGAACGTTTATGAAAACATTTTTCATGCTTGAAATTCATCCATCTTTCAAACATTCAGAGATTAAAAATCAGAAATACTTACATTCAGTGTAAGATTCCTAATTTCTCATAATTTCCCCTCAAAATATGAGTAATTGACTAAATATCAAATCAGCTTCCTCTCAAAATCTGCAAAAATTCAAAATCTCATCAAAATATCAAAATCAAAATCAAAGTAAAATATTAACAATTCCTCTTCTATATCTCCCCCTGAAAAATCAGAAAATATGACAGTAATACTCCCTGTAGAACATTGAAGAACATAATCATTGAAGTACGGGTTTTAAACTGAAATATTCAGAAGCCATCATTCTTTAAAGTAACTTCCCTTAAGGAAATGAATTATCTGCAAGATATAAAATGATTTTGGTAATCATCTATGAGGATTCCGCGTTCGTCAATAAACATTAGAATGAAATTAGAATTGTGAACTCCCCCTCGGATTAAGCATAATGATTATGAACACCCCCTAGACTCTTGCATAGAAATTAAACAAATTCAAGTAGACATATTAAGCATACCTAACTTGCTGATTAGGAATTTGAACCTCTTTTCATCCAATGGTTTGGTGAAAAGGTCTCCAAGTTGATAGTCCATTTGTACAAAATGCATCTCGATCGATCCTTTCTCTACATGATCTTTGATGAAATGGTAGCTGACATCAATGTGTTTGGTCTTGGAGTGCTGAACCGGATCAGATGTTATGGCAATCACGCTCTTCGAATCACAGTAAATCGGTACTTTGTTGAAGGTGTAGCCATAGTCTTTCAATTGTGTCATTATCCATAAAACCAGTGAATAGCAATGTTATTCCCAATATTCAAGTTCTAATCGCTAACAAACAATCAAGATGAGAATCACAAATCATATGTCATTGATTCAAACAACAAAGATTACAATTTCACAACTTTTTCTCTCTAAACTCTCTCACTAGAAATGTTTACAATAGCCTCTTCTCTAATATGCTCTCTCTCTCTCTACAATCTTACTTCTCTACAAATGACATACATACTTACTTACAAAGGAAACAAAGTATTTATACCTCCAACTAATACAAGAAAATTAAGTAAAATACAAATGTTGACTTTGACTTTTATTACAAATAGACTTTGACTTTAATGAGAGTTGACTTTTCTAGCTTTGACTTCTTGAACTTTCGTCTTCAATCTTTATGATCTTGAATCCAACAAATCTGTGCTCTAACATTCTCCCCCTTTGGATCAAGATCATTACTAAAAGATTTAGCAATGCGATCTTCTCTCTTTAAGCTCAAATGAAATAACTCCCCCTTTGATCAACCTTTATCTTCTCTTGTAATCTCTCCAAAACTTTCACAAGATACTTTCAGACTTTGGAAAGAAAATATTTTTAGAATCTGCTCGGATTGCTTTAGCAAATAATCTTCAAAGAAAAATTTCCTCAAATCTTCAGAAATTCTTTGATCTTCTTCAAATCTTTACTTTGAATCATCTGACTTGGACATTTCTGAAAATCATGTCTCAAAACTTTATCATTTCTTGATACCATCTCCCCCTTTTTGATGATTTGAGCATCTATATCATCAAAACTTTTCGTCCAAGAAATGTCTTTGACCATTATGATCTGTCAAACCGAGCTGTTGATTCTGTGATCCATAGCCAAGTATTCATCCAGATCTTTTCAAATCTAGACAAAATAAGAACATGTAACTCCTGAATCAACAAATGAATCAGTTAAAATGCCTGTCAGTAACACGAAGTCACTGTGTAACAAATACACAATATAAAGGAGATTTTTGATTTTCACTCCCCCAGGGCTTCCATCCAATCATCGAAATACCACAAAGGCAATTTTTATGAATGTTATGACAAAGAAACAAATTCTTTGTGTGTTCGTGCATGTGTAGAAAGAATTAAGCATGAATAATTGCTTTATAAGGCTCAACATAGTGTAAACCACTGAGACAACAGTAGATAAACACAGACTCAATGTGCATAATTGAAGTGCGAAGGTGGGGCAAACTTCCTTCTTTTTCAATATCCATATTTTCCAAATGAAAACCGGATAGATTATATGTTGCGTCCCCATGAAAATGTGAAACAATTTCTTTTTGAGAAGAAAATGAGTAGCTTGTGGGGTTTAGTCAAGAGTTGGCATAGGCTAGTTGCCTGTTTCAATAACGTTCACCAAAGAGTTGTGAAACGCTAGTAATGTGGCTGCCCGACTCAGAAAGTAGTTGGTGCAGAGTTTAATGTTCTTTTACTCTGATCTCACACCCTCTTTCTTTTGATCATTAAGCTCACTAATAACCAAACTCTCCTTTACATTTTACCTCATCACACCCACACTCATTTCTTTTAGACTCCTCACACTCAATCACTAATAGGATTAACTTCTTGGATAGAAATCACTGGTTAACATGATTTCATAGAAGTTCATGTAAGTCGTAGCACAAAGAACCCATATAATCCTATGAAAGCATAATGTTGCTCAAATGTTAACTTTATTAATTAAAGCTCATATACAAATGTTAGATATGAATATGCTCAGAGATATAATCATGGAAATAAGAGCATTTTTAAACATTGAAGTATCTTCAAACAAGTATATTGAATGAATGAACATGAATGCAAAACGCTTGTTTGAAAATCTGACATTGTATGAAAAATGATCAGAAATGAATGATATAACAATCAAAGCTTAAGGTCAAGAATAATGGATATTGTCTATACGAAACAAAAATATAGACATTCTTGAAATGACGTTTCGAAATGAAATAGCGCTCAAAATTCTTTAAATTACAAGCGGGGTGTCTTACCATCGAAAAATTGTTTCAATTTAGAGACATGGTAAGAACAATTTGATCAAAAATTAAACCGATGTGTGTGAATACTTGAAAGTAAGTAGAAAAGACAATACACAAGTATTTATCTTTGGAAACACACGGTTTATTTATCAATTTCAATTTCAATCTGAGTCTTCTTCTTTGCAGGCAGTTCAGCTTCAACCATCTTTTCCTTCCCTTTTTCCTTTGTCTCCTTTAAAATTGGTTTTTCTTTTCCCTTCTGTGAAATTCCTCCTTCATTGATGACTACTCCCTTGGCCTTTTGAGTAGCCTTAGGAGTATCATTCTTTGCTTTAATCAAGGTTTCTGCTATCTCTATTTCCTCTACAGAGAGCCCTGTTTCTGCTGCTTCTGTTTCTGCTGCTACTTTTTCCTCAGCAGCATTAACTGTTTCTGCTTCTATTCCTTCCTCTTTCTCCCCCTCAACTTCAACTCCCTCAGCAACTTTTTCAGAAGACCTTTCTTTCTTTTTTTCAGTCTCTTTCTCCCCCTTGTTGGAAGCATCTTTATCAGTTGGCCTCTTCCTCAACACATACTGTTTTCTCCTCTTCTTCTGCACAAGCCTTGTCACCATTTTCTTTAACTTGGCAATCTGTACTTGTTGTGAAAATATCACCAGCTTCATCTCTTCTATGGCTTTTCCTTGTTGAATGACATATAGGTTGATGTTTCCCATAACATCCATCAATTCCTGGTAGTTATATCTGTCCTCACCTTCTCCAGAAGTGTTACCCTTTTTTGAAGGATCATGGAATCTTTTTGTAGTGGATGCCTTTTGCTTAGCAGAAGCACTATCCACCCCCGTGGTTTCTTGGCACCTGGGACCTTTGAATGATTGCTCATTCAAAGTTTCCATGGGGGAGGTCTTATTTATGTTACCACTGTCCTCCTCTGTGCTAGCAGAAGTAGTGGCAGCCTTAGCACCCATATACTCAACCCTCTCCTCAGTGAGCACCTCCTTGGGGTTGGGAGACACCCCTGTGGTTTCCCTGTAGATATTCTCTAAAGGAGAATCCTCCCTTAGAGGGCTTAAAGGCTTAGTGGGTGAAGGTACAAGAAGGGAAGGAGCCTTCTTTAGCTGTATTCTTTGATAAGTTTGGGTGATTGGAGAAGTTGGCTTATGAAGGAGAGACTGGGGAATTGATATAGAGTGGGAAGGTTGGGATTGGCTAGCAGTGGGATGGTCTAATGGGGGCCTTGACCCTGCTTCCATACCTTGTTGTGGTTGGGACACCACCATCATTGTTGAGAACAATGGGGTGTCAACTCCTTCCGAGTCCCTAGAAGATCTTCTCATATTTGAGAAAACCTTGCCTTTAGGGGGTTTAGGTACATATACCCCATCAAAGTGAGGTATGTCCGACAATTCAGTAGTTATAACTGTCTGAACAAATCTGGGATACATGAAGAAACTTTTCTTGTTGTCCAGATTTGAGACAAGATCATTGAAGATCATTTGAGAAAAATTATATTTTCTAGCAGTGGATACACACACCAAAGCATATGCAATGGGACTGCTAAATTGGCTCCAGCCAGTTGTTTTCTTTGAAATACAGTGCATCAAGGTATGAATAAAGGACCTCCATTGGGGTGAAAATTTAGCTTTGAAAAACTTAAAAATCCGGTTAATTCTCTTTCTAAACAAAAACTCAGAAATCTCGTATATAAAAACTATTCTGAAAACATCTATACATATACTGAAAATAAAAGATAATTACAAAACATAAAAGATCTTCAGTATATTCTTCCATAATTATCTTCAACCTTCCATGATTACCTTCAAACCTTGATCTGCGCGTATCTTGATTATCACATAAGCAGTATTAAATCATAGCAGCATTAATACTCTGAGCAGTATTAATCTTCAGAAGTACTAACCATCTTCAGCAGCATTAACCAATCAGCAGTACTAACTACTAGCAGTACTAACTCTCCAAGCAGTACTAACTATTCAAGTAGCAACACTAACTCTTTAAGCAGTATTAATTCTACTAGCAGTAGTAATCTTGAAAGTCTGGCAGTGGTAAATACTTAGACAAATCTTCAGTTCCCAACAATCTCCCCCTAACTTGACTTTTAGGTAAGAGAAGTCAAGTTCTTCAGATGCTCCCAAAACTCCATTGCTCATAATCCCATATCAGGATTCAGCCCCAAACTCTGATTAAGAGTTCTCTGAATCAAGTATCTTGCCATTGCAGAATCTGGTGCACAACCAAGCTTTCTCTTCAACATAGCATGCAACTTAACCTTCTATGGTTGTAAACTCTATCCACTAGGAAGTATTCAAAGTGACTTGTATCCATAGCCAGTGCATATACTCCACTTCTTTCATACAGAGTCCAGTTGTTGATGGTTTTGAAAACATTTCTGATAACATGCTGAACTTCCTTTGGCTTGAACAACATGCATAGATATTCCATCACATGTTTTGTAACAGGTATCCCTGGAGCTTTCAGCTTATCAGCATATAATTTCATCCCCACCTCAAACACTTCCTCTAAATCAGATCTGGAGCATACTCTTAAAATCTTGGCCCAAGTAGGATACACTTCAAACTTGTCATCTTTCCTTTTCAACCTGATATACTCCTTTCCATCTACTTCCATAGTATCCCAGTGAATAATCTCAAGAGGCTTGACACCAACTGGTTCAGCAGTTATAGGCTCAGGCACTTTTTCCATCACCACCATATACATACTCACATCAGAAGTACTGGATGATTCTTCCTGAGATTGAGCTTTCTTTTCATCAGACTTAAGTGCGTCTTCTTCTTCAGCTACCTTCTGTTCTTTCTCAGCTTCTTCTTCATCTACTCTAGGTTTCTTAGCAGATTTCCTTCTAGCTATCATTTTAGTTCTTTTCAAAGTCCTCAAACTTTCACCTAGAGTAGCTTCCTTCCTTGGTGATTCTTGATCATCAGGAAAGGGTTTTTGAATTTGAAGGTCATGACTCTCTTTCATCCTCTTTTCGACTTCAACTCTGGCTTTGTCATTTCCTTGAAGCTTAGTCATCTCTGCATCATACAACCCTTTGATTTGTTCAAATGACATTTTAGTGAACATTTACTTTTTGATTCCCACAACACCTTTGAGAAAAGTGATCATCTTCTTTCTCTCTTGAGTGCCAAGGTAGGTCTTTGAAGGTTGCCTCTTCTTTGCACCCAATTTGATCATTACAGGCTTCTTTGGAATTGCAGATCTCTTTTGTGCCATCTCTGTTGCCAAACTCTTTTGATAAACCTCATTCAGCTCTGCAGCTAGAGCTTTTGCCATCTCCCTATCTTTCTTCACTTGAACTGTTTCTGCTTGCTCAAGTTCTGCTTGAATCTTCTTAGCCAAAGCTTCATCTGACTCAATCAACTTTTGCTTTTTAATTGGTTGGTCAGATTCCACTATCTTCTTTTTGCCTTTGTCCTTGCTTGCTACCTTATGTTGACTAGCTTTCTTGATAACCTCAGCATTGTCTTTGATGACAATTCCTTTGGACTTTGAAGTGACCTTAGGAGTATCATGTTTAGCTTTGATTAATGCTTCATCTACCTCAATATCTTCTAAATTGCTGCTAAGGAGGTCTGTTAATATCTCTTTAACAATTTATGCTGCTTCATTTATTTCAGCAGCATTAATTGTTTCTGCTGCTATGTTTGCTTCAGCAGCATTAACTGTTTCTGCTGCTTTCTCAAACCCTGTTTCTGTTTCAGCAAACTCCCCCTCATCTCCATGTTTCTTCCCCTTATTCTTAGCATTCTCCATGTTAACCTCAGCTTCTGACTCCCCCTTTTTGGGAGCATCATCCACTGGGTTCCTTCTTCTGAGCACAAATCTTTGTTTCTTCTTCTTTTGAACCACCTTCTGAACCAACTTCTTTAAGCTGCTGATCTCTTCTTGTTGGTTGATGATGACTTTCTTGAGTGTTACCCCCTTTTGAGGGATCATTGGAATGTTTAAGAGCGATCTCCAGCCATGCTGAAGCACCACCTATTCCCTTGGTTTCTTGGCACCCGGGACCTTTGGATGATTGCTCACCCAAAGTTGCCATGGGGAAAGTCTTAGTGATGTTACCACTGGCCTCCTCTATGCTAGCAGGAGTAGTGGCAGCCTTCTCACCCACATGCTCATAATCTCCTTAGTGAGCACCTCCTTGGGGTTGGGAGACACCCCAGTGGTTTCCCTATGGATATTCTCTAATGAAGAATGCTCTATTAGAGGGCGTTGAGGTTTTGGGTTTGTAGGAGGTACAACAAGGGAAGGAGCCTTGTGAACCTTTCTCTTAATATAAGTTTTGGCTATAACTGGTGTTGGCTTAAGAACAAGAGACTGAGGTAGTGATATAGTGGTTGAAGGTTGGGTTTGGCTATCAGTGGGATGGTCTAGTGAGGGCCTTGACCCTGATGCCATACCTTCTTGGTTGTGGGACACCACCATCATTGTAGAGAACAATGGGGTGTCAACTCCTTCCGAGTCCTTGGCAGATCTTTTCATGTTTGAAAAGACCTTGCCCTTAGGGATTTTAGGTACATATACCTCATTAAACTGAGGTATATCCGTCAATTCAGTGGTGATAACTGCCTTGACAAATCTTGGATACATATAGAAACTCTTTTTATTATCCAAGTTTGACACAAGGTCATTGAAAATCATTTTTGAGAAATTATACTTTCTGGCAGTGGACAAGCAGACCAAAACAAAAGCAATGGTACTACTGAACTGAATCCATCCAGTAGTTTTTCTAGAAATACAGTGCATAAGAGTATGAACAAAGAAACGCCATTGGGGAGAAAAGTTAGCTTTGTAAAATTTGAAAACACCCATTTGGCCTTCATACCCCATTCTTGTGAGATTGGAAAACAAATCCTCATTAGGGATAGAGGTAATACCTGAGGCATCGTCTAGATGTAGACTGATGCGAATGACCTCTTCAGTGACTGTCAAGGGTTTGTCACACACCCTTGTCTTGATAAATTGCACACCGTTTTCAGTAACAGCGGTGGCATTGGCCCAAAATTGCTTCTGGTGCTCGATGAAGATTGGTGGTGATACAGTAAGAGCATACGCTATATGACTGGTCTTGAGAAAATCAACTATTTGATGGAATCCATCAGCCTGCTTCGGCTTTTAAAGCATTGCAATCTCATTGTGTTTATCAATAAACGACATGGATGCCATCAGTCTTGAGGATTCTTGACTGAAACACACTGGTTACTTGAGAGAAAAGAGTTAGAGAGAAGACGAATAGTATTCAAAAAGTCGTTGTGAGCTTTTAGGCGGGCAAAGAGAGTATTTATATGATTCAGGAAAGAAGCAGTATTAAACCTAATTTCAGTTAAAGCAGTACTAACCACTCGCAGTATTAACTGAGAGCAGTAGTAACTAACTAGCAGTATTAACTAACTAGCAGTATTAACTAACTAACAATATTAACTAACTAACAGTATTAACTTTGCACTGGCAGCATTAAAACTGCACTGGCAGTATTAACAATACTTACACTTTTTAAGCTTGTGTTAGTCTGAGCAAGGCAATAAACTTCCTGAGAAAGATGATTAGTAGCACCAAACAAAATAAACAAATAACAGGTATACAAACACTTTTTAAACATGAGCTCATTCAGAGTTGATCATGCCCACACTTGTGACCAAGAAAGTGAATCTACCCACATCAAAAGCTTTAGTGAATAGATCAACAAACTGGTTATCAGTATGAACTTTAGCAACTTGAATAAGATTCTTTTCATTGCAGTATCTAATAAAGTGATACCTGATTTCAATGTGCTTTGTTTTGGAGTGCTTGACTGGATTGTTAACAATGCTCATAGCACTGCTATTGTCAATGAAGATTGGAGTGTGAAGAAAGGTTACCCCATAGTCCAACATTTGATTCTGAATCTATAAAACCTGAGAACAGCAACTTGCAGCAGCAATGTACTCAGCTTCTATTGTGGATAAGGACACTGTGGTTTGCTTCTTACACTGCCAAGATACTAGTCTTGCACCCAAAAGTTGACATCCCCCTGAAGTAGATTTTCTATCCATATTAGCACCACCCAAGTCACTGTCTGAATATGCAATCAAATCAAAAGTAGATTCATAAGGATACCAAAGACCTAATCTAGGTTGCGCTCTTAAGTATCTGAAAATTCTCTTAACAAGTTGAAGATGTGACTGCTTTGGCTTGACTTGGAATCTGGCACACACACACACTGGAAACATGATATCTGGTCTTGAGGCTGTGAGATACACAAAACCTCAATCTTGATGAACAGGCTCACCAAGACGAATTCTACTTCTCTAGAACTAGGGTTGTAAACCTTGAGGTTAATTCTCTCTCTATACAAAAACTCATAAATCTCGTATATAAAAACTATTCTGAAAACATCTATACATATACTGAAAATAAAAGATAATTACAAAACATAAAAGATCTTCAGTATATTATTCCATAATTATCTTCAACCTTCCATGATTATCTTCAAACCTTGACCTACGCGTTTCTTGATTATCACATAAGCAGTATTAAATCATAGCAGCATTAATACTCTGAACAGTATTAATCTTCAGCAGTACTAACCATCTTCAGTAGCATTAACCAATCAGTAGTACTAACTACTAGCAGTACTAACTCTCCAAGCAGTACTAACTATTCAAGTAGCAGCACTAACTCTTTAAGTAGTATTAATTCTACTAGCAGTAGTAATCTTGAAAGCCTGGCAGTAGTAATCACTTAGACAAATCTTCAGTTCCCAACACTATCATTGTTGACTTTTACATTCTGAACATTCTTCACAGAAGTACTAATTTTAGAAAAAACTTTGTTTTCCCTTCTGTTTAGATCCCTTTCTCTTTAACTCCTCACATTTCTTGCCTTTCACTTCTGAAACAACACAAGAATTAGAGTTATTAGAATCCTTAGAAGATGAATTTTCAGATTTAGTGCCTGAAGTTTCTTCGATTGAAAAAATGCTTGGATTTTTCTAAACTTTTCAAGATATACAGCTCAGGGTTTTATTTGAGAAATAAACTCTGGATTGGAATGAACATTCCACTTTTGACTTTCAAAATCTTTCTAATCAGATATTTTTTTTTTAAATTCACATTTTGTAACTCTAAATTTTTTTGCAAATCTCTTGATTTTCATTTAAACATTTTCAAGCTTAAATTGAAGATCAAACTTTTCAGCTTCAACCTCTTCAAGAAACTTTTGCAAATCAGAGAGTTCTTTTTGCAGATCAGAAATTCTAGCAGTCTCAAGGTTTGATTCAGACTTTTCAGAATCAGGTTCAGAATCTGAAGCATTCATCAACTAATCAAAAAAAAATTCAGACATTTTGTTGATGAATTCAGACTTTTCTTTGGAAACAGACACCTCCATAGCAACAGAATCCTCTACCTTAGACTCCTTACAAGAATCAAAATAAATAGATTCAGATTTAGTATTATGAATACAATTGTCAAAATCAGATTCATAATCATCATACTGACATTTGTCTTTAGTATTTTCTTTATCTTCAGGTACTGATTCAACAGATATACTTGCTGTGGAAAACAATGATTCAAACTCAGTAAATTCAAGCTTTTTGCTTTTATAACTCGTGTTTAAATCATCATATTGAAATCACACTGATTTAAATCTTGAAGTTTGTGAATCAACACTATCATCAGATAAATCATCATCTATATTCTCTTTTCCTTTTTCAGAAATTTCAGATATCGGAGTTCCAACTTTAACAAAAGTTTGACTGATATCTGGAATCCTTAGAGAATTTAGCCAAATTTTGTCAAAATTATATAATTTTTCAAGAGCACTTTTCAAAACATTGTTTTCCGATAAACCCAAACCCATCTTAGGATTGTAAAATCTGACATCTTTGGGTTTATTGGTCAAAAGATTCAAAGTCTGTTCAGTCTGACCTCTTTTATAATTGAAATCCTCAAGTTCTTTAATTTTAGAATAAGCCGCATTTCGTTCCTCATAACAAACTTCAAACTTGATTTTGTACTCACCTCTTTCAGAATTCATGTTAAGTAAATCCTTTTGAAGTTCAGAGATTTGGCATTCAAATTAGCTTTTTCCTTTTTCAACTGAATTTTCTCATTTTCTTTGTCCTCAACCAACACTTTCAATAATACATTTTCGTCTCTGAAATTCATCATTGACTATCTTTCATGATTGATATTTTCTTTCAAAACTTGAAATTCCTTTTTCATGAAATTAATTTGAGAAAGCAAGTTTTGAACTTCACCAGCAAAAGCATTAGAAATGTCAAAAGAATGACTTACCTCGGAATCAGAATCTAAATTGACATCCTCAGTGGTGATTGCCTCTTCATTCAATTTGGCCATGACATTGTATTGGACTTGACTAAAATGAGCTTCCTCTTCATCTGAAGTCTCATCAATCCAGTTCTCTTCTTCATCCATGAGGACATTGCTTTCCTCTTGCTTCTTCACCAACTGAGCTTTCTTCGTATAGTATTATTAAGAATTCTTTACCTTCTTAAATCGACAATCATTGGAAAAATGTCCAGGCTTTCCACAATTAAAACATCTGACATTTTGAATATCTGCTTTCTCTTTCTCATCTTTCTTCTCATCCTCAACAAAAACTTTCTTTTCAAATTCAAGTTTGCTTTTTGAATAATACTTCTTCTTGCCAAACTTTTTGTTAAAATTGTGAGTCAACAAGGCTAGATTCTCAACAAATCTCTTGATATCCTCATCAGAATCCTCTTCCTCTTAAGATGAATCCTTAACCAATTCTGGTAACTCTGACAGAAATGAAGCTTTAGACTGCTTTGACATGGAAGAACTTGTTTTGATACTGCTTTGTTTACCAGCAATAAATGCAAGAGAATCAACTACCATCTTCTTTTCAACAATGATCTGTTTAATCTTATCCTCATGTTGAATCAAGGTGACAAAGAGATCATTCACATCCTATTGATCCATGTTCTTTGTCATTTGAAGATTGATAGAATACGTATCCCATTCTGGATTCAGATTCTTCACAAACTTGTAGTTGATCTTAGACAATTACTTGTTCAGCCCATTTCTTCTCAAGTCATTCAGAATTACATTGAATATGTTGTAGCTCTCTGTCAGAGATTCACCTTCTTTTGCCTTGAACCCCTCTTATGCATTTATACTCTGGTTCAACTTTGCCTTAATAGACCTTTCAGTGTCCTGTAGCTGCCTCACTAATTCAGTCCATATGGCCTTTGAAGATTCTCTACTGTCTACCATGTCAAACAAATCATTGGGGATTACCATGGTCAGTAGAATCAAGGCTTGTTGATCAATCAAAGCATGTGCCTTTTCAGCCACATTGAAATATCCATATGGCTTTGGGATTTGTCTATCTGGTATTTCAGAAGAGGTAGTTGTTGCAGGTGATGTAGCTACTATAATATGAGGTTCAATAGGACCCTCAAGAATAGATTGCATCAGTTTTCTAACGTTATTGTTGAGGAATTGAGTCATTCTTCTTCTCCAATGAGGATATTCTCCAATTGACAGAATTGGTGGTTTTGACTGAGAACCCAAGCTCAATAAGTCTTTAGAAATATGGAAATCTATAAAAGTATGAACTTGATATGATCGTTAGCATAGAATCAGAAAAATTTTGACTTTGAAAAAGTCAAACATGGATAACAAAAATTTTTTAAAAAATTTCTTAAGTCCAAAAGTTGCAGGCAAAAGAACCAAGTTGTCGTAGACTGAGGAAACCAACTTGTCGTATCTCAAAGAGACTCACTTGTCGCAATCCAAGTAGCTTAACTTGATAGAACCAACTTGTTGTATGAACTTGTCGTAGAATGAAGACTTCACTTGACGCATACCAAAGACCCAAGTAGTTGACTTGTTGTATCCAACTACACCCGAGAAGTAGCTTGTCGTGTCCTTCGACTTGCGTCAACTGCACTTGACATGACCCTTGACTTGTGAGTTCCTTATTTCTCGTAGACAGCGCCTTGGATCAAGTTCAATGAATAGTAACTTGACGTACTTAGTGACTTGCGAATACTTCACTTCTCGTACTTAATATCTTACGTCCACCTGACTTCTCGCAATTCACTTTTTACGCCAAGTACACCTTACGTCAAGTGTACTTAGTCAAAATATGCTCAAAATCAGATAGTTCTTGCATCAAGCTCGATGAATCTTGTGACAAGTAGGATGAACTTGCGACAAGTCGACTTTAAATCACTAAATCGGCCATAACTTCTTCAGTTCTTGATCAAATGCTATGAAATTTTGAGGATTTTCTCACGAACACATTCTGAACATATTTGCTGATAAAAAGTTCGACCAAAAACCACTAGAAATTTAAATTCTATTGGATCACAGTCTTTCTACTTTCTCCAAAAATCAAAAAATTGACCTAATCTGTTGTGAAGATGTTTACATGATTCAAAAAAGGTATGATGTAATAGATGAAAATAAAATTTCCCAATCAATCAAGCAATTCATCAATCAAGATTTGACAATTATGAATCTTGAGAAAGAGAGAGTAGACAGAGAAACAATCACAAATCTATTAGAGTCACAAGTCTGACAATTACAATGTGATACTTGGTTACATCATTACTAACAACACAATGACTATTTATATGAATACTACTTCTCTCACAAGCTTAAACTCTCTAAACAATACTTCTCTCAAGCCACTAAGATTGACTAAAGTTGACTTTACAGACTTAGACTTTACACATGAAATCTTGGATACAATTTATACACTAACATTCTCCCCCTTTGTATTCAAGATTTAATAAAAATTTGACAATTTTCTTGAGCGCTTGATTATTCAATCTTTGACTCTGACAACTTTGTCCTTTGTAATTCGGACAGTTATTAATCTATAAAGTTTTGAAGAATCTTGAAAAGTCATTCACGATTGGCATCTTTGAATAATCAACAAGTCTTGATCAACAAACAATTTGAAATCTTGAAAAAAATCTTTAAACTTTGAAACTTCAAGAATCTTTGATCCTTGAGGAATCTTTAATCTCATATCTTCATCTCTCTAATCTCTGGATCGTCTATAAAAAAACAAACTTTCTCAATCATCTTGACTTGTCATCAGAATCTTTTGAATTTGAACAAAATCCACAAGTCTTTTCACTTTATCTTTGAAATTCTTTGAAATTGATCTTTTGTAGATTTCTCCCCCTTTTTGATGATTATGAGAATCATGATCATCAAAACACCTCAATTTCAACTCAATCTTTGAAATTTCTCCCTCTTTTAAACAATGTAGAACAAACTTCATGATCTGAACATTCTCCCCCTTTGTGATGAACTATCATGCTCCTTCTTTAGAAATTGACAATATGCACTCTTTTGGAGCTGCTTTTGACAAAGTAGGAACGTTCTCGCCCAATTGATCTGATATAGAGCCGTCAATTCCTGAATGTATTTATCTGAATCTTTTCCAATTCAGACAAATTTTGAGTTGTAACCCTGAATCAACAGATGAAATAGTTAGGAATGCCTGTCAGTAACACTAAGTTACTGTGTGCAACGAATGTACAATTTAAGGAATTGGTTTGATGTTGACTCCCCAGAACTTCCATTCAATCATTGAAAAACACAAGGTATTTTCTATGAATGTTCTAACATAAAAACACATTTCTGTGTGCTTGTGCATGTGTTATGAAAGAATTAGCACAATGATTGCGTTTCATATGGCTCAAAGTATGTAAACCATTGAGACAACAATGATATTATATAGACTCAATGTGCATGAGATGGGGTCGAAGGTGGGGCAACTTTCCTTCTTTTTCAATATTAGTAACTTCTTAGTGAAGTACCAATAGAGTATGTGATGCATCCCAGAAAATGTGAAACATTCTCTTTTTGAGAAAAGAATGAGTAGCTGGTGGGGTTTTTGCAAGAGTTGGCATGGGCTCACTGCCTGTTTCAATGTCATTCACGAAGAATTGTGAAACAACAGTTTATGCGGCTGCCCGACTCAGAAAGAAGTTTGGTGCAGAGTCTGATATTCTTTTACTCTGATCTCTCACCCTCTTTCTTTTAAACATTAAAGCTCACTTCTAACCAATCTGTCATTTTCATTTTACCTCTTCACACACCACTCTCAATCTTTTGACCCCTCTCCCGTAAATCACTCGTAGGATTACTTTCGGGGGTAGGAAACACTGGTTATCGTGAATCCATGGAAGTTCGTTTAAGCATTCATACTGAATCCCATGTATTTTTCCTAAAAGCACGTATCTCAATGATTTTCTTGACAATTAAGTGCAAGAAATCATTTGTCAGTGTATGTATGCTCATAAAGATAAGAATGAAATTTTGAGCATGTTAAACATTTAAGATTTCTCAAAACTTATGTATGAATGAATGAACATGAAAGAATAGAAATGTTTTGAGAATCTGACAATGATTAAAATCAGATCAAAATTCATGAAGAATTATATTTGAGAAATCAAAGACGTAAGATGTTTATTTGAACAATATATAAACATATTAACAATGAAAGCACAAATGATGAAATGATGTATGATTCAAACAACAATGAATATCAAACGGGAGTATTACCATAGAAAGATTAAACTTTTGATACATGGTAATAACAAATTTAAATGAAGTACTGAACCGTTGTGTGTGAATACTTGATAGTATATTGACAAGATAATACACAAGTATTAATCTTTGGAAACACACGGTCAGTTAAACATTGAAGCTCAATTATGAAAAACATTTAAAATCACACTTCTAAATTCATGAAATCTTTTAAGAACAAGAAGTGGTTTGAACATTTTAGAAATCTTTTTCATGTTTGAAAATTATTCTTCTTTCAAACAATCAGAGATCAAGATAAGAAGATATTTACCTTTAAGCTCTCCCTCAAATCATGATAATATGATTTAGGTATGATAAGCTCCCCCTGGATATTTGCATAATATCCTCATTTTAAACATTTAAGAACAGGTCTTAATTTGTTGTAATCAGAAACCATAATTTTGACACTTAAGTCTGGGTTTTGAACTGCTTTGTTCAAAAGCCTAATTCTTTGAGATACGAGTCCTAGAATGATTTTCCTAGAAGTCAAACATCATGCTCCCCCTTAAACTTTGGGTGTCTGCAACACAGTTTTAGCTTTTGGTACCTACTGGTATTTCGGTCCTGATGTGTTAGTTGCAGTTATTGTGGGGGTTACATAATAAGAACCATACCAGTAATTAACAAAATTCTTACTTACAAAGTCATGTGTTCCACAGTAAGAACAACAAATCTTCTTTTGGGCAATCCTGATCAAATGATTTGTATAATAAAACATATCAGAATTACCAAAAGATTTACCTTTTTGCGTTATGTTCTTTTTGGCATTGGTTGTGGAAGCAGATGCTTTGTCCTTCTTTTTCTCTTCAGAGAAATCTCTAACTCTCCAGACCATCTGACTTTTCTTGGATTGCTTTCCAAGAGATTTTATATAAAAGCTTGCTGAACCATCAACAGATTTGTCATAAAATAGATTAGATGGTCTGGTCTGATTTGATTTGACATTGTTTGGTTTGGCACTTTTCTTTTTGAAAACATTTTTGTCATGAATAGAACTTGAAGCTGTTTTGAAAGAATAGACTGATTCTGTTGAATTATCAATAGGTGATTGACTAATCACATCAGCTGTAATCTTTTCTGACAAATCAACGTTTGCAGCTTCTAAGTCTTTTATCTTTTCAGATAAAATGTTTCTTTTAGAAGTAAGTGTGTCAAACTTTATTTTCAAATCAGATCTGGCCTTCTTTTCTTTTTGGACATCTGATGATAGAACAGTTATGTTGGATGTGAGCTTAGATATCTCAGATTCAAAATGTGAGCGTTCTTGCTCAAAATCTTTTTCCAAGTTCTTGGTTTTTTCAGAAATATCCTTGAAAATCTAAACATTTCTCTTTTCAGAAATTTTGTTTTCAAATTCAAAAGACTTTTTCTTTTCCTGAAAAATTTGCCTTTCTTTTTCTAATAAGTCTTGTAAAACTGAGATCTGTTTGGGAAGTTCAGTAGTTTTATCTTCACGAACTTTTCTTTCCTTACCAAACGTGTCTCTTTCATTGATCAGAATTTTTTCAATTTCAGACACTTGTTTGGAAAGTTTTATACATCTTAGCTCAAGATCCTTCTTTTCTTGGTCCGCTTTCTTTGAAATATCAGACATTTTTTAAGCAACATATTTCTCTGAATCAAATTTAACTTTATCTTCTTGGAGGCTTTTCTTCAGTTCAGCATTCTGTATCTCCAAGGCAGATATCTTTTCATCAAAAGCCTTAATGTTCTGTTGAAGTTTAACTGATTCATCTTGATGTTCTGATGATTTCTGTTCAGTTTTCTTCAGTTAGCTTTGAAGATTCACAATCTTCTTCTCTTTGATTTTTAACTCTTTCTCACATGTTAGAATAGTATTCTCTTTTAACGCAATAATTTTCTCTTTCTCTTTTATCTCTTTCTCTTTTTCACTGATGATACCTGCAACAGATTTAGGATAATCAATACATTTTGCACAAATAGGAGTTTCATCATAATTTGACAAATTTGACTTCAACTCCTGAATCTGTTTAAGTAAAGATGAATTCTGATTCTTCAGTTTGTCTCTTTGAGCTTCTATTATAGGTATCTCAGGCATGTACAAGACAACCATGTCTCTAGCTGAAAGTACAGTATTTCCTCTCTCATCTGTAGTTGGCATCTTGAATGATTAGCTTGAAATGAATGATCGTTCCCAAACAATTTAGAAATTTTGACTGAAAGTCAAAAACAGATCACCACTTGAAAATAATTTCAGAATTTTTTTTTAACTCTGGAACTCGCAAAGCACTGTATCTCTCAGACAATGGAATATGAAACTCTCAGATCAAATTTGTCGGTCCACAATATTATCAAGTTCTTATCAATAACAACACATATACGATTACCAACCTGTTTGATTAATAACTAAGGATTACAATCGTTGATAGATTTTTCTTTAAAAGCTCTCTCTGTGTTTTACACCTTGGAATTGTGTTGTGTGTGTGTTCTCTATTATATCTGATCTTTCGATCTCTTCCTTGACACACTAACTAGCAACTTGCAAAAAAATTAACAATATTAAACTTAAACTAATATCCTAAATAATATCTAAACATAATATCTAGATATTATTAGGAACTAATAATAAAATACTAAAAACAATACTTTGACATTTATTACAAATAAACATTTAGACTTATATCGAGAGTCTACTTTCCGGCTTTAGCTTTTGATTGGATGTTCAGATTGGATGATCTTGAATCTAATAGATCTGTGCGCTAACAATCTCCCCCTTTGGATCAAGATCATTACTAAAAAGATTTTAGCAATTCAGTCTTCTTTTTTAGCTCAGAAGATACAATCTCCTTATCTGTCTTCCATATGTAATAATCTCCAGTTTTTAGCTCAGAAAGCTTTAGCAAAGTATCTTCAAAGAAAATTTCTCTAAAATTAGCATGTCTTTAGAATACTTTGATCTTTCGCATTTCTTTGTTAGCTCTTATCTTTTTCAATCTTGTAATGTAATGAACATTTCTTCAAGCTTTAGGTTCTCCCCCTTTTTGATGAATAGAGAATCGATTTCATCAAAACTCTGAGTAAGAAATGTCCTTCATTTGGAGTCTCTGATCCGTCAATTCGAAAGATATTCATGCAGATCTTTGCAAATCCAGACAAATTAAACGTGTAACACCTGAATCAACAAACGAATCAGTTAATATGCCTGTTAGTAACACTAAGTCACTGTGTGTAACGAATACACAATGTAAAGGAGATTTGTGATGTTTACTCCCCAGGGCTTCCATTCAATCATCAAAACACCACAAAGGTAATTTCTATAAACGTTATGACAAAGAAACAAATTCCTTGTGTGTTCGTGCAAGTGATAGAAAGAATTTAGCACGGATGATTGCTTATAAGGCTCAATATTGTGTAAACCACTGAAACAACAGTAAGTTAAACACAGACTCAATGTGCATGATTGAAGTGAGAAGGTGGGGCAAACTTCCTTCTTTTCAATATCCAGATTTTGCAAATGAAAATCAGATAGCAAATGTGTTGCGTCCCCCTTTGAAAATGTGAAACACTTTCCTTTTGAGATGAAAATGAGTAGTTGGTGGGGTTAATCAAGAGTTGGCATGGTCTAGTTCCCTGTTTCAATAATGATCACCAAAGAATTGTGAAACATTAGAATTGTGGTTGCCCGACTCAGAAAAAGTTGGTGCAGAGTTCTGATATTCTTTTAACTCTGTTCTCACACCCTCTTTCTTTTAAACATATAGCTCACTCTAACCACACTCATTTCTTTTGACTTCTCACACTCAATCACTTATGGATTAACTTCGTGGGTAGAAATCACTAGTGCAAGTGATTCCATTGAAGTTGTGTTAAGTCCTAGCACAATGAAATTATGTTTTCCTAGAAAGCATGTGATGCTCAGATTGGTTTAACTATTTCAGTTAAAGCACAATTAGATCTTGAAAACATTTAAAGTCACACTTCCAAATTCATGAAATCTATTTGAGATTCGGGAAGTGGTTTGAACATTTAAGAACAATGTTTTCTATGATTGAAAGTTGTCCACTTTTCAACCATATATGAGATTAAGATAAAGGATTATTTCTTAACGTGCGATCTTACATCTCCTGAAGCAAAGCTTAGAGTCATAAAGATATGATTTTGTAAGCATCTCTCAAAAACTGCAAAAGTCTTATGTGATAGTCAAAGCAATTTTATTCACTTAAATTAAAATGACAAAAAGCAGTAAAACAATAAAAACAATAAAATATTGGTTAAAAGTAGCCAAAATGAACTAAAATTGACCCAAAAATCTCTCAATAAAGACAAGTAATACAATGAAAGTACGAGTTCTGATAAAAAATAATCAGAAGTCATCACCTTTTTACTCCCCCTGAAATTATGCATCAGAACATTATCAGTGTTAAATATATGCATAAAATTTCAGACAAATATGTACTCCCCCTTGAAGGTTGATTTCCTCATTCGACTATTGGAGTACATTCTCTTATCAGCATAGGATTAAGGTCTTTTGATCACTGAAGTACGAGTCCTAAACTGTGGTGCTTAGAAGTCATTCTTCGTTGAAGTACGGGTCTTGAACTGATGTGTTCAAAAGCCATCATTCTCCTACTCCCTCTTGACAGTAGGTGCCTGCAACACAGAATTACCCCTTTTCTTTGGTACCCACTGGTATTTGGGTCCATGAGTGTTAGTTTCAATTCTTGTGGGGGTTACTGAGTAAGAACCATACCAGTAATGGTCACTCGTTTTATGAACAGGATCATGTGTATGACAATAAGAACAATAGTGTCTCGTGTAGACAACATCAGGTTTATCTTTACGCGCATTGTTCTTCTTGGCATTAGGCGTATGTACACATGAGTTTTTACATTTCAGCTCATATTTCTTCTTTGCTTCAACTGATTTCCTGTTCCAGACCAGTTCTGCTTCTTTGTAGCATCTTCTTCATCTTTGATGTGTACCTGAACCATCTGTATTTCTATCATAGAAAAGGTTAGAATTACGAATTTGATCAGAATATTTAACTGACCTTTTTGAAGAAGCAGGTTTGAATGTTGAACTTGCAGCTGACTTGAATGAGCATTCTGAATCAGCTGAATCATCTCTAGGTGAGTGGACAATTGACTCTGGAGTCTTGTGCTCAGTCACCACCACCATTGAAGTAATATTTTCAAGCTCATTAACCTTTGAAGAATAAATGTTTCTTTCTTTGACAAGAAGGTCAATCTCCCTTTCAAGCTCACACTTCTTTTTCTTCTCTTTTTGTGCACACTTAGAAAGTTCAGATAGCTTTGCATTAAACTTTCTAATTGCAGCTTCAAAGGTGCTTCTTTCTTTTACAAATTCCTTCTTTGCACCTTTTCTTCCATCTGATATCTCTTTTAAGAATCCTACATTCTTTTGATCAAATGCCTTCTTCTCTTTCGCAAACTGATCTCTTTCCAAAATGATTACTTTCTCAAAGTTACTAACTTGTTGAGAAAGCTTTATACTTTTAAGCTCAATCACCTTTTTGTCATCAACACTCTTCTTTGAATGATCTGAGAACTTCTTCTCAAACTTAGATATTTTCTTTTGTAGCTCAACATTTGTATCCTCCAAATCCTTAGATTTCTTCTCATTGCTCTCCACAAGATCTAGCTTCTGTTTTTGAGCATCAAGACCAGAAATCTTTCTTTTTAGCTCAGAGTTCTCAGCTACCAAATCTTTTGCTTTTAAGAAAACTTTTCGGTCTGAGATAATCCATTCAGAGTATAATGCAAGATAGTCCCATATCTCTTTCCCTGAAGCTTCGGGAATCTCCATTAAATCATATATTTCTTTAGAAATACTCTTTTTCAGATAAACTATAACTCTATTATCAGCTCTCTCTCTTTGCACCTGTGCTCCTTCAGATAATGATAATCTCATATAGTGACCCAAATCATCATTATCTACAAAGCTGAAAAAAGTCTTTTTCCAATTTTCGTATTCTCCTTTATTAAACATTGGAAAATAGGAAGTCATTTTGTTTGATAAGAAAAACTGGAATATGATCGTTAGCCCAAATAAAATCAATAAGAACGACTAAGTCAGGAACTGGAGCAAAAAGCACTATTTGCGCTAAGTGAAGGTGGCGCAAAAGTCAGGTTTGCGCTAGACGAAGGTGGCGCAAAACACAATTTGCGCGATGAGAGGCTGGCGCACAACTGGTTTGCGCGAGGTTTGAGTGGCGCGAAGTAATACTTTGCGCGAGAAGACACTGGTGCAAAAGTTAACTTGCGTTGTAGGAACTCGCTTTCTTGATATTTGCGCGAACTGAGGTTGGCGCAAGTAGAGGTTTGCGCGAAGTGTTGATGGCGAGAAATGAACTTTGCGCGAATAACATTTTTTTTAATCTGACGCAAACTTGCTATGAACTGGCGCAAACTTGAACTTTGCGTGAGTTCGTCCCTGTAACTTCGAAAATCGACTAAAAACCTATCTAGACTTCGAATTAGTAGTCCCAAATTTGACAGATTGACCACTAACACTTCTAGAACAAATTTCAAGCTTTTTATTTAAAAAATAAGAACTTTTTGAAAATCCAATCGATGGAACAGTAAGTTTCTAGACGTGAATTGTTTTGCAAAGTTTGAATCGATTGAAGTTCTATACTAAAATCAAAGAACACCAACTCGATCTAGCACCCTATTTGTGACACCTGTCAAATTTTGAATATTGAGGTTAGCACCCTCAGATTAATTTATAAGTTTTGTCACTTTTAAAATTTTATTAAAAGCCTTTAAGATAAAAAGTTTCCCGAAAAATTTAGAAGTTGCGTTAAAAACCCGGAACAGTTCCGCATCTGACCGTCACTGTCCAGAAATGCCAAATAAGTGAATAAAAGTCCAAAATTCTTAAATTATAAAAATCAGAATATTAATTTCTCTTGCATTGCAAAATTTTCAAATTTGTCAATTATTTAGCAAAAATTGAGAATCGGGTATTTCGGTTCTCAAATATATTTGATATTTTATAAATTAGACTAGTAATTTAATTAATAATATTAAATTATATATATTTTTTTTATAATGATGAGTCACTAGGACACTTGTCCTAATGGTATTATATTCTAATTATTTTAATTATTGAAAACAAATTAAAAACAAGATTACTTCCATTTTTTCAATTTCAACTTTTCACCTCCTTCTCCCTCTTCTCTCTTGTGTTCGGCCGAAGAACACACCACCACCATCACCATTTTTTTTCTTTTCTTCTCATTGCTAAGAATCAAACTCCAATCAAGAATTCAACAACAAATTGAAGATAGAATCAAGTTTTCTTCTCAAATCTTCAAGGTAATCTCAAAAACTACATTCTTCTTATGCATGTTTTCATATTTTGGATTTTGAGTTTGAATAACAAAAGATTCATCCAAAATGTTGTATAAATTAGGTTTTGTTGATGAAATAGCTTTCAAATTTATGTTCATATATTCAAAATTGAGGTTTTGATTCTTGTTTTTCAAAAGAAAAACTTGTTTATAATCAAGTTTAGGGTTTATGATGAAAATGTGGAATTTTGGTATCATAAACCACTAAAATATTGGTATTATTGAATTTATGTTTATGCTAATACAATGAATGTTAGTACAAAAATGTTCTTATGAAGGAATTTCCCAAGTTCCACATGATTAAGAACTTATCAATAGTGTTAATGTCATTTTGAATTGGTGTTATGTTCATGCATGCATGTGGATGAGCATTTTTATTGCAATGAATCCATGATGCATAAGTTAGTTTTTATGTATTGAGGAGTGAAGACATGGTTTATATCCAAAAACCATGTCTAATGATCATTATTTTTGGTTTAAAATAGTATTTGCATCATTTCATAATCTGTCCAGAAAATGGACTCTACTTCTAGCTTGCACAACTCACAAACCACATGTCCAAATTTGGGGTTTTTGCTTCTAAACCTCAGTTTAGAGTGTTAGCTTTCTAAAAAGTCCGAAAACACTGAATTTGGAGTTGATTTGGGCACTTAAATAGATTTTACAAGAAAATGGTGTAATCTGTCCAGTGAAGACAGATTCATACACCTATCTTGTAGAGGCCATAACTCCCTCATTACTCATCCAAATTAAGTGAATCTTTTTCCAAATGTTAGGATTTTGAGTTAGGTTTGCATCCATATATGAATCACTGTCTAATTCCAAGAATTGATACCTCAAAAACCTGTTACAAGTGAGGTATGTCACTGATCCGAAAATCAGTGACACTTTATTCTACCAAAATTATTTGATGTACCAAAAGTTATTCAAAAATTATGAAAAAGTGCAGATCAAATCTAAACATATTATAGTTTCATCACAAAATTTGTGAGTAAATAATTCTCTTGAGAAATTAAGTTTCCGTGTTGAAATTACCGGGTAACTTTCTGGACAGCATGTGCTGAATCCAGAAAAGTTGTTTTATCAAGTTTAAATAATGTCTTATTATATTATGGAACCTTGTTTAGACAAAATAATTATGGACTAAGAAACTTATTTGATGGCATTTCATGGGACAATTGGACATATTGGTTGGACATCGGAATAGGGTATTAATGTGTTTCTTATGGCAACTCTTATATAGGGAAAGTTAAGGCGTGACAAAATTCATTAAGTTTAAAGTAAAGCTTCACTCGTTGCTTGCATCAAGGTGAGTATTCACAGCCCCACTTTTATCGTTTTAATTGATTTTGGGGTGGAAAGCATGTTTAAATTGCGTATTTAAAGATTCATGAGAATTGTTTGAAAGTATTGCGAATTGGCAATTTATAAGGCTTTGTTAAAAGCATTTGGAATTATAAGCTATATGATAAGTATGCAATTGATGTGTTGAGTTTTTAATGTTAAGACCCCGTGACACTACTATTAACTCGAAGAAAATCGGGCCTATAGTATTAATGGATAGCGCTATTTGGTGTGACAAGCCCACCTTAATGCTGACGAGCAGGGGTGCACTATACTAGAGAAGATGACTAAACATGTGGCATGAACCACCGCTGAGTTAGTTCATCGGGGGCGTTGAAATTGGTCAGGGACGGCTTAGTAGTGGCTCAACGTAATATTGTCTTTGCATACACTTATCATAAAGGAATTAAATTGTGGTACTCATGAATCAAAGAATTGAAGTTGGTTTATACGTATGTTTTACAAATGACAACTTGCATATAAAAATGATTTGTGCATATTTAAAACCTGTGAACTCACCAACTCTTTGTAGTTGACCTTGGTTTTTATTCATGCTTTTCAGGAATCAAGAAGGTAATTCCATGATGTTTTAGCAGCGCACTTCATATTTTGAAGCAAGATTATTTCTGACTTTATGCGTATCGTTATATTTTAAAGTTTGGAATTTGTAAAAAATGACGATACCTTGTACTTAAAAATGTAATGTATTTTGAATGTTAAGTAAATGTTGGTATGTTTATAATCTTGTGCTATGACATCGCAGCTGTTATGCCTCGTGTTTCCGCGTTAGCGGGGTGTGACAGATTTGGTATCAGAGTCATAGGTTATAGGGAATACCGGTTTTATTTTAAAACCACACACTATAACCTTTTACAAATAAAGTTTTCAAATTAAGGTGCGCTGTAGTATAACGAAGATGTGTTTCACATTATCATATTTTAACTTAAACAAAGCTTGATCAACTTTGTTTAATTTAAGAGTGTATAAAGGGGACATGGATTGGCTATACTAGGAATTACTAAAAATAGAAACTTTTTGATACAAAAATGAAAAGCATGACTGTTATGTGAGTTTGCATGGTATTTTTGGTTTTTAATAAAAATTTAGCATGATTAACAATTAAACTTTATTAATTATCGCAGTCATCATGTCTCGATCACCCTCGCACCGAGATCAGTCACTTGACAATTATGACCCATCTGAGCACGAATATTCTGATTCTGATCGATCACCGGAGAGATCGGTCACCCCCACTCTGGAGCCAACTTCACCCGCCACTTTTGAGCGAGAGAGTACACCTGCCCCACGTAGGGACGAGGCGGGGCCTTCTCGACTTAGGGGTCGGAGGGTATCGCCACCACCATGTGTTGGAATACCAGCATCTCAACCAGCCGGTATGACAACATTAGAAAACTACTGGGTTTCGGGTATGGCCCGGGAAGTGGAGAGAGTTAGAATGGAGGTAAACCATCACGAGCATTCCATTGATGCACTCATGACTATAATGAATTCAAGTGATCAGATCTTAAATGGGCTTATATCAATGGTAAGTATGGGCGATCAAACTATGAGTGGGTTTGTGAGGGAACTGATGGAAACTAGGGCTATGGTAGCATGGCTGCACTCTTGTTTATCCGTGATGATGGGACTTTTGGTAATTGTGATAGCATGGGCGATGATGTTGTTTTTCAGGCATCAGTAGTACGAATCATGGTTGGAGATTTGGGTGACTAACTTTCTTTTTGGACATGTAACTCGTCGTATTAATACATTATTAAATAGCATGGCTATTATTTTTTTGGATGAATGTTGAATATTTGACGTAGTATTTTATTAATATTGGATATGTTTAAGTTATATTGTTTATGTTTGTTTATAAATTGTGAATTTCAATACTATGAGGTTGATGTCTAAATAAATAAATACAATTTATATTGTATTAAGATTATAGGATAGAAATAAGGGAAATAAGAATATGGAATTAAATATTGATGTGGCTTTAAAATAAATCGTTGCATTAGAATCATGCCGCCAAGAAGAGAAGATCCTGATATTGCACGACTCGTATCCGAGAAAATCTTAGCCACACTTCCTAACATAGTTAGTCAGATAGCAGCAGGCCTAAATGCTAACCAACCTAATCAACCAGGAGTCGGTGCAAATATAGAAAAAGAATGTACATATAAGACTTTTAGGTCTTGTAACCCAAAGGAATTCCGCGATACCGAAGGAGCGGTTGGGTTATTATCTTGGATTGAAGGAATGAAATCCGTTCTTCACATAAGTAAATGCTCGGAAGCAAACAAAGTGGAATTCGCAGCTTGCTTACTACAAGGAAGAGCACTGACGTGGTGGAACACTCAAGTGCAGACTCGAGGAAAAAGGAAGGTCGAGGAAACTTCAAAGAGACCTTTTGACAGAAAAAGAGGGAAAGTACGTTTCCTTTAAATAATCATCGTGCATCTGTATTGTTTGATTCCGGAGCGGATAGAAGATTTGTGTCATTAAGTTTTAGATCAAAAATTAATCAAAAGCCCCAAAAGCTAAGAGAAACTTATGTTATTGAGTTCGCTAACGGACAAGAGATTAGGGTTGAAGATGTATTTTCGAATTGTACCCTAAGTCTAGCTGAAAAGGAATTTAAGATAGATCTAATTCCAATAAAGTTAGGAAGCTTTGATGTAGTTGTGGGCATGGACTGGTTGTCTAATAACCAAGCGGAATTATGTTGCTCCGAAAAGACTCTTCGAATTCCGTTACCTCAAGGAGAAGTACTTATAGTACATGGAGAAAAATCCAAAAGGAAGTTAAGAATAGTGTCCTGCATGAAGATGCAGAAGTATTTAAGGAAAGAATATATTGCGTTTTTAGCTCATGTGGTCAATAAAGAGACCAAGGAGAAGTGTTTGCAAGATATTCCTGTAGTTCGAGACTTTCCCGAAGTATTTCCGGAGGATCTACCTGGGTTACCTCCACCGAGACAATTCGAATTTCGCATTGATTTAATTCCGGGAGCTGCACCAGTGGCCAAGACACCATACCGTTTGGCGCCATCCGAAATGCAAGAACTGTCTGAACAACTTCAAGAGCTGCTTGATAAAGGATTTATCAGACCGAGTTCTTCGCCATGGGGAGCTCCAGTTCTTTTTGTTAAGAAGAAAGATGGAACATTCCGAATGTGTATCGATTACAGAGAACTCAATAAGTTAACCCTCAAGAATCGATACCCACTTCCTCGAATTGATGATCTGTTTGATCAATTGCAAGGCGCAACGTACTTCTCAAAGATTGACTTACGATCTGGATATCATCAAATGAGAGTTCACGAAGAGGATATTGATAAGACGGCATTTAGAACTCGTTATGGACATTATGAGTTTCTAGTTATGCCCTTTGGATTGACGAACGCACCAGCTGTTTTCATGGATTTAATTAATAGAGTCTGTCGGCCGTATTTAGACAAGTTCGTGATTGTATTCATAGACGATATTTTGATTTATTCGCGAAGCAAGGAAGATCATAAGAAACATTTGAAGTTGATCTTAGAACTTCTCAAATTAGGTTTTGTTGATGAAATAGCTTTCAAATTTATGGGATACCAAAGACCGAGGTTAGGAGTTCCTTTCAGATATCTGAAAATTCGCTTTACAGCGATCAGATGGGATTCCTTAGGTTCAGATTGATAGCGTGCACATAAACAAGTAGAGTACATGATGTCAGGTCGGCTTGCTGTAAGATACAGCAATGAGCCTATCATTCCTCTATAGGCAGTGACATTAACAGGTTTTCCAGATGGATCCTTGTTAAGTGTCAGCGGTGGTGCCATAGGAGTTTTCATCGCTGAAGTTTGTGTGAGATCAAACTTCTTTAGCATATCTTTAACATACTTACCTTGGCAGATAAAAGTACCTTTGTCAGATTGTTTAATCTGAAGACCAAGAAAATATGTCAGCTCACCCATCATACTCATTTTATATTCTTTCTTCATTCTTTCAGCGAAGCGAGTACATAGAGATGGGTTAGTAGAACCAAATATTATGTCATCGACATATATTTGTACAAGAATTATATGACCTTTTATCTTCCTGAAAAATAACGTGTTATCAATCTTGCCACGTTCAAAATTTTCAGAGATAAGAAAAGATGAGAGAGTGTCATACCAAGCACGAGGGGCTTGTTTTAGACCATAGAGAGCCTTATCCAATTTATAAACATAATTTGGATGCTTAGGGTCATAGAACCCTGGTGGTTGTTCTACATAAACTTCTTCATTCAGTTTTCCATTCAGAAAAGCTGATTTTACGTCCATTTGATAAACGATGAAGTCTTTATAGACTGCATAAGCTAAGAATAGTCGAATTGCTTCGAGCCTGGCCACAGGGGCAAAGGTTTCATCATAGTCTATGCCTTGCTCTTGTCTGTATCCCTGAGCAACAAGTCGAGCCTTGTTGCGGGTTACAGTTCCATGTTCATCTAACTTGTTTCTAAACACCCATTTGGTGCCTATTACAGTTTTATCAGATGGTCTAGGAACGAGATTCCAAACTTTGTTTCGAGAGAATTCAGTCAGCTCTTCTTGCATAGCGCTGACCCAGTTTGGATCTCTGAGGGCATCATCAGTCTTCTTTGGTTCTATTAAGGAGAGAAAGTTTACAAAGAGACAGATATTACCTGAGCTTCGTCGTGTCTGAATACCTGCATCTGGATTACCAAGAATTTGATCTATGGGGTGATCTCTGGTCCATCGCTGAGCAGGAGCAAGATTGCTTATTTCAGCGATAGGATCAACAATAGGAGCAGTCGCTGATGAAGATGCTTGAGGTTCATCAGCTAGTAATTGTTGAACATTAGATACACCAATGCTTTCAGAAGGGTTTTCAGACGTAGATGGATTTGATGGTAGAAGTGTGTTTAGAGGTTCAGCTGAAATCCATGAGTTGGATTCAGCGGTGGGAGGTATGATGCTTGGTTCTTCATCAGCAACTGGAGTTTCAGTGTGCTGATGGTTTGAGAAGAAAGGTTCAGTTCCTCTATAGTGAGAGATCATCCAAGTATTCAGTTCTTCATTGTCAGCGATTGGTTTAGAGTTCGCTGAGCGCGTTTCATCAAACGTGACATGAATGGTTTCTTCTACGGTTTGTCTTCTTTTGTTGAAAACTCTGTAGGCTTTGGAGATGGAGGAATATCCTAAAAATATTCCATCATCGGCTTTTGGGTCGAACTTTCCAAGTTGATCTTTGTTGTTTAAGATAAAGCACTGACAACCAAAGATATGAAGAAAGCTGATAGAAGGCTTCCTTCCAAGAAAGAGTTCATAAGCTGTCTTCCCAAATCGCTTTATTATCAGCGATCTGTTTTGAGTAAAACATGCAGTGTTTACAGCTTCTGCCCAAAATTGAGTAGGGAGGTGAGAATCGCTGAGCATTGATCTAGCAGCTTCTATGATCGTTCTGTTTCTTCTTTCAGCGACTCCATTTTGCTGAGGTGTTCTTACTGAAGAGAAGTTGTGAGAGATTCCCTTGTTCTCAAAGAAATGGTTTAGGGAACTATTTTTGAATTCAGTTCCATGATCACTCCTTATTGATCGAACAGTAAGATTATTCAGCACTTCCATCTTTTTGACAAAAGATATTAGTTCTTCTGGAGTATCATTCTTACAGCGAAGAAAAATAACCCAGGTATAGCGAGAATATTCATCTACAATGACAAGCGTATATTTCTTTCCAGCTATTGATTGGATATTGACAGGGCCAAATAGATCCATATGCAAGAGCTGAAGAGGACTTGTTACTGAGGAAACTTGTTTCGACTTGAAACTAGCTCTTGTTTGTTTTCCTTTTTCACATGCTGAGCAGAGAGATTCTTTAGCATATGAGTGCTGAGGAAGACCAGAAACCAGTTCCTTAGATGAGAGAGAATTCAGGGTTTTGAAGACTTAAGATGAGCAGGTCCAGCTCCAAGAATGCCTTTAGCACGAGATCTGGGAGGAATTTTTATTTCTTCAGATTTCACGGGCTTTAGATCAACCTTCAGTTTTGGAGGACAGATATCAAAGATTTCTGTCACTGAGCTAGAAGGTTTATCCACTGAAGGTTTGGAGGGAACTTTCAGTTTGGTTTTCTTGGAAGCCTTCTGAGGGAGAATAGACTTTCCTTTATCTGCAGGCTTAGATCTTGCAGATATCTCCTCAGGGATGGGATTAGAAGAAGAACAGGGATAGAATTGATTATAAGAAGTGTCAAAGAAAGATGTGACAAAAGTTCCAAACTTAAGCGAGGAACTTTCTTCTTTAGGATCATCCTGTGGTGTCCAAAAACCAAGACCAGTTTTATCACTTTCAGGAGTTTGAGCATTTATTATCTCAGAGATCTTTGTTGATGATTTGCACCATTTTTCAACATGAGCCTTTTCTGCTTTTAGAGCAGCGATGGCTTGTTCGCGTTCAATGCTGATGATTTCATTTATAATGACTTGATCTTTTAGCTTTTCTTCTAAAAGATTTAGTTCACTGATCTTTTCATGACATTTCTCTAGCTCTTGTGTTAAATAAACATTTTTATTTTCAGCTTGAGTTTTGTCGTTTAGAGCATTATAAAGGTCAATCGTCAGCACATCAACAGCGCGACTTCTCTCAGCTTCAGGCAGAGAGGGATTTGTTGAGATAGATACCTGAGATGATATGTAGCTCATAGAAGGTTCAGATGGTTCTTCTACTTCTTCTTTAATCTCAGCCATGAGGCAAAGATTAGCGACTTCTTCTTCATCAGAAGATGATTCTTCTGATTCAGCCCAGTCATGTTCTTCAGCGATGAGACCTTTACCTTTTTGCTGATAGCTTTTCAGCTTTTGATATTTGTTTTTCAGCTTATGGTATTTGTCATCACTGGATCTTCTTGAGGTAGAAGGTTTGAAGACCTTTTTAGACCTGCACTCACTAGCAAAATGTCCAATTTTTTCGCAGTTATAGCAAGTGGCTGTAGCCTTATCAACCGGAGTTGATTTTGGCTTTTCAGTGAGAGAGAGAGGTTTACTTCTTCGGAAGTTACTCTTTCTTGCAAATCTCTTAAAAGAGTTTGTCAAGAATGCTAAAGACTCATTAAACTCTGAAAGATCAGGGTCTGATAAATCCTCAGATTCAGAATCTAACTTAGTGATGGTGAGAGTAGATCGCTGGGATGGAATTATCTCTGATGAGACTAAAGCAACAGCAGTGCTTTTGGAGTCTTTAGAATCTTTTACAAGATTCTTCTTCAGGAGATTAGATTGCTCATAGTTGAGCAATATTCCATACAGAGTGCTTAGAGAGAGAGTATGTAAGTCCTTTGTCAGCTTAAGACATATTGAATAACTGTCCCAGCTTTCAGGAAGACTTTCCAAGAATTTTGTTAGGACTTCAGAATTAGAATAGGTCCTTCCAACAGTTCTTAGGTCAATGATCAGGCAGTTAAACCGCTGATGAATGTCAGAAAGAGATTCATTCTTACCAGCGATAAAACTTTCATACTGTCTTACCAAGTTAATCTTTCGGGTCTCTTGGATTTCAGTGGTGCCCTCATATTGAACACATATGGTTTCCCACATTTCTTTAGAAGTTTTTAGATGCATGATGGAATGGAAAACTTCATCAGGCAGAGCCATTGATATAATGGTCTTTGCTCTTGCATCTATGCCTACCTTCTTTTTATCTTCATCACTCCACTGTCTTATTTCCTTAACGACATATCGTTCAGGGACAGCTTCAGTGGTGGCAGTAGCGGGAACCGCAGCTATAATTCTAACAGGTTCATAGGGTCCGTTTTCTATATATTCAGGTATAGTAGGATCCGCACCTTCAAGAAATAGCATCATTCGATTTTTCCATAGAGAAAAGTTATCTCTGCTAAATCGAGGAGGTTTAGAAAGTGAACCATTATCATAGTAGTTTGTGTTTGTGTTTAGTGCCATTTTAGAATAGCAAGGAAGAGTATACAGCAAGATCTTGTTTATTAGATTAAACAAACTGCTCTGATACCACTTGTTGGTCCCGAGGGTGCTTAACAAGTTTGTAGAAGGGGGGGTTGAATACAAACACAGAAATTAAAGTTTAATAAATTGTTTATTGATAAATCAAAATACAATTTACAAGTTTGTTGCGGAATAAGATTAAGACAGACTCAATCTAAACAAACTTAAGAAACACTAAGATGGTTGCATAAGAAATTCAGAGAATGGGGGATTTTTAGAGAGATAGAAAACAAGGGTTTCTATTTTGGAGTTCAAGGATTGAGCACACCTTCAGATGAAGGAGTGAGCTTCCTATTTATACCCTATGCATTAAATGCTTGGCAGGGTACTTTACACGTGGCATTCATAGATTGGCTTTGGTAGTCTTACTTTTGGAGACATGCTTTTGGCCGCTTTATGAACAGTGTAGTTGACAGAGTTGGTGTACGATTTGTGGCAGAGACTTGTCCGTTCTGACACATTGTACTGGTTGTGCAAGGTAAGACAAAAGAAAACTTGAGGCATAAGCTTTGTGATCGTTGATCGCTGAGTATCTTTTCTTTCAAAGATAGAGAAGTTCAGCTATCGCTGAAGCTTTTTCTCAGGCTTCTTCGCGTAAGTAGATTCGTCTGGTCTTCGCTGATATCCGCATCAGGTCACTAGTAGACTTATCTATTTTTCAGTGGCTTCGTCTTCGATTCAGCTATGAACTATGTTGACGCGAGACTTGTCTTCAGGGATTACGTTAACTGTGTTACATAGGAAACGATCAGTGATGACTGAACAGACTCAGTTTGATCGCTGAAAGTGAAACACATACATATTAATGTTTACAGAAAGGTCATCAGCGATAACTGAACAGACTCAGTCTGATCGCTGATGATGAAACATTAATACATATAATAACGTAATTTTCACTAAGTATAAAAGAGGGTCGTTATCAAATCACTGAGAGAGTTTGGATCAACACCTAAGTCTAGCTGAAAAGGAATTTAAGATAGATCTAATTCCAATAAAGTTAGGAAGCTTTGATATAGTTGTGGGCATGGACTGGTTGTCTAATAACCAAGCGGAATTATGTTGCTCCGAAAAGACTCTTCGAATTCCGTTACCTCAAGGAGAAGTACTTATAGTACATGGAGAAAAATCCAAAAGGAAGTTAAGAATAGTGTCCTGCATGAAGATGCAGAAGTATTTAAGGAAAGAATATATTGCGTTTTTAGCTCATGTGGTCAATAAAGAGACCAAGGAGAAGTGTTTGCAAGATATTCCTGTAGTTCGAGACTTTCCCGAAGTATTTCCGGAGGATCTACCTGGGTTACCTCCACCGAGACAAGTCGAATTTCGCATTGATTTAATTCCGGGAGCTGCACCAGTGGCCAAGACACCATACCGTTTGGCGCCATCCGAAATGCAAGAACTGTCTGAACAACTTCAAGAGCTGCTTGATAAAGGATTTATCAGACCGAGTTCTTCGCCATGGGGAGCTCCAGTTCTTTTTGTTAAGAAGAAAGATGGAACATTCCGAATGTGTATCGATTACAGAGAACTCAATAAGTTAACCCTCAAGAATCGATACCCACTTCCTCGAATTGATGATCTGTTTGATCAATTGCAAGGCGCAACGTACTTCTCAAAGATTGACTTACGATATGGATATCATCAAATGAGAGTTCACGAAGAGGATATTGATAAGACGGCATTTAGAACTCGTTATGGACATTATGAGTTTCTAGTTATGCCCTTTGGATTGACGAACGCACCAGCTGTTTTCATGGATTTAATTAATAGAGTCTGCCGGCCGTATTTAGACAAGTTCGTGATTGTATTCATAGACGATATTTTGATTTATTCGCGAAGCAAGGAAGATCATAAGAAACATTTGAAGTTGATCTTAGAACTTCTCAAAGATCAGAAGTTGTATGCTAAGATTTCCAAATGTGAATTTTGGCTTCGAGAGGTACACTTTCTGGGTCATGTAGTTAATGAGAAAGGAATTCATGTTGACCCGGCAAAAGTTGAAGCCATCAAGAAATGGGAAACCCCAAGGACACCAACAGAAATTCGTCAATTTCTTGGTCTGGCGGGCTACTACCGAAGGTTCATAGCGAATTTTTCAAAAATCGCTCAACCACTGACAGCACTGACTCAGAAGGATAAGAAATTCGTCTGGGAAGAAAAACAGGAGGAAGCATTTCAAATACTTAAGCGCAAGTTGTGTGACGCACCAATTCTTGCATTACCAGAAGGTACGGATGACTTTGTGGTGTATTGTGACGCATCACATCAAGGTTTAGGATGTGTATTAATGCAGAGGAATAAAGTTATAGCCTATGCGTCAAGACAACTCAAAGTTCATGAAAAGAACTACACCACTCATGACTTGGAATTGGGTGCGGTGGTATTTGCATTAAAAATCTGGAGGCATTACCTTTATGGTACTAAATGTACCATCTTTACTGATCACAAAAGTCTTCAGCATATTTTTGATCAGAAAATGTTGAACATGAGGCAACGGAGATGGGTTGAGCTGCTTAATGATTATGAATGCGAAATAAAGTATCATCCTGGTAAAGCTAATGTGGTAGCTGATGCATTAAGCAGGAAAGAAAGCATTGAAAACAGGAAATCTTTGTTGTGAAGCCTTGCATAACTTGGAAAAAGAGTTTGAATCACGATCAGATGGAGTTCGATATTTCAAGAATAAAGTTTGGATACCAAAAGTTGATAATCTGCGATCAATTATTCTAGAAGAAGCTCACGGATCAAGGTATTCGGTTCACCCAGGAGCCGACAAAATGTACAAAGGATTGAAGGAATATTATTGGTGGCCGGGAATGAAGAAGGACATTGTTGATTTTGTGAGTAAATGTTTGACTTGCGCCAAAGTCAAAGCAGAGCACCAAAAGCCTTCTGGACTTCTTCAACAACCTGAGATACCACAATGGAAATGGGATCAGATATCTATGGATTTTATCACCAAACTACCCAGGACTGGAAAAGGGAACGACGCGATTTGGGTCATTGTGGATCGACTTACGAAATCTGCGCATTTTCTCCCTATAAGAGAGGACTTCAAAATAGAAAGATTGGCGCAGTTGTACATAGACGAAATTGTCTCTCGGCATGGAGTACCCCTATCTATCATTTCTGATAGAGATAGTCGTTTCACTTCCCGATTTTGGCAAGCATTTCAGAAAGCACTGGGTACCAGGTTGGATCTGAGTACTGCATATCATCCACAGACAGACGGACAAACGGAAAGGACCATTCAAACTTTGGAAGATATGCTACGCGCGTGTGCTATAGATTTTGGAGGAAGCTGGGATAAGCATCTGCCGTTAGTTGAATTCTCTTACAATAACAGCTATCACACCAGCATTCAATGTGCTCCATACGAAGCTCTCTATGGACGTAAGTGTAGATCTCCACTTAGTTGGGTGGAAATCGGCGATAGTCAACTAATTGGGCCTGACATTATACAAGAAACCACCGATAAAATATCAATCATCAAGAACAGACTCAAAGCTGCAAGAGATCGTCAGAAAAGTTATGCGAATAACCGCAGAAAACCGTTAGAATTCCAAAAAGGTGACAAGGTTCTTTTGAAAGTATCACCATGGAAAGGATTGATCAGATTCGGGAAAAGAGGTAAACTAAGTCCAAGATATATTGGCCCGTTTGAGGTACTGGAGAGAATTGGACCAGTAGCCTATAAGCTGAGTCTACCTCAAGAGTTAAGTGTTATTCATGACACTTTTCATGTGACAAATTTAAAGAAATGTTTGATAGACAAATCAATGATTGTGTCCCCAGATGAAGAAAAAGTTGATGGACGCCTGTGTTTTAGATAGGAACTTATTGAGATTCTTGATCGTGAAACTAAACGTCTTAGGCGCAGCAAAATTCCAATTTTAAAGGTCCGTTGGAATTCACGTCATGGACCTGAATATACTTGGGAAATAGAAGATTTCATGAAGCGCAAGTATCCTAAGTTGTTTAATAAAAAGTCTGTCCAGAAATATCAATCATAAATTTCGGGACGAAATTCTTTGAAGGAGGGGAGACTGTGACACCTGTCAAATTTTGAATATTGAGGTTAGCACCCTCAGATTAATTTATAAGTTTTGTCACTTTTAAAATTTTATTAAAAGCCTTTAAGATAAAAAGTTTCCCGAAAAATTTAGAAGTTGCGTTAAAAACCCGGAACAGTTCCGCATCTGACCGTCACTGTCCAGAAATGCCAAATAAGTGAATAAAAGTCCAAAATTCTTAAATTATAAAAATCAGAATATTAATTTCTCTTGCATTGCAAAATTTTCAAATTTGTCATTTATTTAGCAAAAATTGAGAATCGGGTATTTCGGTTCTCAAATATATTTGATATTTTATAAATTAGACTAGTAATTTAATTAATAATATTAAATTATATATATTTTTTTTTATAATGATGAGTCACTAGGACACTTGTCCTAATGGTATTATATTCTAATTATTTTAATTATTGAAAACAAATTAAAAACAAGATTACTTCCATTTTTTCAATTTCAACTTTTCACCTCCTTCTCCCTCTTCTCTCTTGTGTTCGGCCGAAGAACACACCACCACCATCACCATTTTTTTTCTTTTCTTCTCATTGCTAAGAATCAAACTCCAATCAAGAATTCAACAACAAATTGAAGATAGAATCAAGTTTTCTTCTCAAATCTTCAAGGTAATCTCAAAAACTACATTCTTCTTATGCATGTTTTCATATTTTGGATTTTGAGTTTGAATAACAAAAGATTCATCCAAAATGTTGTATAAATTAGGTTTTGTTGATGAAATAGCTTTCAAATTTATGTTCATATATTCAAAATTGAGGTTTTGATTCTTGTTTTTCAAAAGAAAAACTTGTTTATAATCAAGTTTAGGGTTTATGATGAAAATGTGGAATTTTGGTATCATAAACCACTAAAATATTGGTATTATTGAATTTATGTTTATGCTAATACAATGAATGTTAGTACAAAAATGTTCTTATGAAGGAATTTCCCAAGTTCCACATGATTAAGAACTTATCAATAGTGTTAATGTCATTTTGAATTGGTGTTATGTTCATGCATGCATGTGGATGAGCATTTTTATTGCAATGAATCCATGATGCATAAGTTAGTTTTTATGTATTGAGGAGTGAAGACATGGTTTATATCCAAAAACCATGTCTAATGATCATTATTTTTGGTTTAAAATAGTATTTGCATCATTTCATAATCTGTCCAGAAAATGGACTCTACTTCTAGCTTGCACAACTCACAAACCACATGTCCAAATTTGGGGTTTTTGCTTCTAAACTTCAGTTTAGAGTGTTAGCTTTCTAAAAAGTCCGAAAACACTGAATTTGGAGTTGATTTGGGCACTTAAATAGATTTTACAAGAAAATGGTGTAATCTGTCCAGTGAAGACAGATTCATACACCTATCTTGTAGAGGCCATAACTACCTCATTACTCATCCAAATTAAGTGAATCTTTTTCCAAATGTTAGGATTTTGAGTTAGGTTTGCATCCATATATGAATCACTGTCTAATTCCAAGAATTGATACCTCAAAAACCTGTTACAAGTGAGGTATGTCACTGATCCGAAAATCAGTGACACTTTATTCTACCAAAATTATTTGATGTACCAAAAGTTATTCAAAAATTATGAAAAAGTGCAGATCAAATCTAAACATATTATAGTTTCATCACAAAATTTGTGAGTAAATAATTCTCTTGAGAAATTAAGTTTCCGTGTTGAAATTACCGGGTAACTTTCTGGACAGCATGTGCTGAATCCAGAAAAGTTGTTTTATCAAGTTTAAATAATGTCTTATTATATTATGGAACCTTGTTTAGACAAAATAATTATGGACTAAGAAACTTATTTGATGGCATTTCATGGGACAATTGGACATATTGGTTGGACATCGGAATAGGGTATTAATGTGTTTCTTATGGCAACTCTTATATAGGGAAAGTTAAGGCGTGACAAAATTCATTAAGTTTAAAGTAAAGCTTCACTCGTTGCTTGCATCAAGGTGAGTATTCACAGCCCCACTTTTATCGTTTTAATTGATTTTGGGGTGGAAAGCATGTTTAAATTGCGTATTTAAAGATTCATGAGAATTGTTTGAAAGTATTGCGAATTGGCAATTTATAAGGCTTTGTTAAAAGCATTTGGAATTATAAGCTATATGATAAGTATGCAATTGATGTGTTGAGTTTTTAATGTTAAGACCCCGTGACACTACTATTAACTCGAAGAAAATCGGGCCTATAGTATTAGTGGATAGCGCTATTTGGTGTGACAAGCCCACCTTAATGCTGACGAGCAGGGGTGCACTATACTAGAGAAGATGACTAAACATGTGGCATGAACCACCGCTGAGTTAGTTCATCGGGGGCGTTGAAATTGGTCAGGGACGGCTTAGTAGTGGCTCAACGTAATATTGTCTTTGCATACACTTATCATAAAGGAATTAAATTGTGGTACTCATGAATCAAAGAATTGAAGTTGGTTTATACGTATGTTTTACAAATGACAACTTGCATATAAAAATGATTTGTGCATATTTAAAACCTGTGAACTCACCAACTCTTTGTAGTTGACCTTGGTTTTTATTCATGCTTTTCAGGAATCAAGAAGGTAATTCCATGATGTTTTAGCAGCGCACTTCATATTTTGAAGCAAGATTATTTCTGACTTTATGCGTATCGTTATATTTTAAAGTTTGGAATTTGTAAAAAATGACGATACCTTGTACTTAAAAATGTAATGTATTTTGAATGTTAAGTAAATGTTGGTATGTTTATAATCTTGTGCTATGACATCGCAGCTGTTATGCCTCGTGTTTCCGCGTTAGCGGGGTGTGACAGATTTGGTATCAGAGTCATAGGTTATAGGGAATACCGGTTTTATTTTAAAACCACACACTATAACCTTTTACAAATAAAGTTTTCAAATTAAGGTGCGCTGTAGTATAACGAAGATGTGTTTCACATTATCATATTTTAACTTAAACAAAGCTTGATCAACTTTGTTTAATTTAAGAGTGTATAAAGGGGACATGGATTGGCTATACTAGGAATTACTAAAAATAGAAACTTTTTGATACAAAAATGAAAAGCATGACTGTTATGTGAGTTTGCATGGTATTTTTGGTTTTTAATAAAAATTTAGCATGATTAACAATTAAACTTTATTAATTATCGCAGTCATCATGTCTCGATCACCCTCGCACCGAGATCAGTCACTTGACGATTATGACCCATCTGAGCACGAATATTCTGATTCTGATCGATCACCGGAGAGATCGGTCACCCCCACTCTGGAGCCAACTTCACCCGCCACTTTTGAGCGAGAGAGTACACCTGCCCCACGTAGGGACGAGGCGGGGCCTTCTCGACTTAGGGGTCGGAGGGTATCGCCACCACCATGTGTTGGAATACCAGCATCTCAACCAGCCGGTATGACAACATTAGAAAACTACTGGGTTTCGGGTATGGCCCGGGAAGTGGAGAGAGTTAGAATGGAGGTAAACCATCACGAGCATTCCATTGATGCACTCATGACTATAATGAATTCAAGTGATCAGATCTTAAATGGGCTTATATCAATGGTAAGTATGGGCGATCAAACTATGAGTGGGTTTGTGAGGGAACTGATGGAAACTAGGGCTATGGTAGCATGGCTGCACTCTTGTTTATCCGTGATGATGGGACTTTTGGTAATTGTGATAGCATGGGCGATGATGTTGTTTTTCAGGCATCAGTAGTACGAATCATGGTTGGAGATTTGGGTGACTAACTTTCTTTTTGGACATGTAACTCGTCGTATTAATACATTATTAAATAGCATGGCTATTATTTTTTTGGATGAATGTTGAATATTTGACGTAGTATTTTATTAATATTGGATATGTTTAAGTTATATTGTTTATGTTTGTTTATAAATTGTGAATTTCAATACTATGAGGTTGATGTCTAAATAAACAAATACAATTTATATTGTATTAAGATTATAGGATAGAAATAAGGGAAATAAGAATATGGAATTAAATATTGATGTGGCTTTAAAATAAATCGTTGCATTAGAATCATGCCGCCAAGAAGAGAAGATCCTGATATTGCACGACTCGTATCCGAGAAAATCTTAGCCACACTTCCTAACATAGTTAGTCAGATAGCAGCAGGCCTAAATGCTAACCAACCTAATCAACCAGGAGTCGGTGCAAATATAGAAAAAGAATGTACATATAAGACTTTTAGGTCTTGTAACCCAAAGGAATTCCGCGGTACCGAAGGAGCGGTTGGGTTATTATCTTGGATTGAAGGAATGAAATCCGTTCTTCACATAAGTAAATGCTCGGAAGCAAACAAAGTGGAATTCGCAGCTTGCTTACTACAAGGAAGAGCACTGACGTGGTGGAACACTCAAGTGCAGACTCGAGGAAAAAGGAAGGTCGAGGAAACTTCAAAGAGACCTTTTGACAGAAAAAGAGGGAAAGTACGTTTCCTTTAAATAATCATCGTGCATCTGTATTGTTTGATTCCGGAGCGGATAGAAGATTTGTGTCATTAAGTTTTAGATCAAAAATTAATCAAAAGCCCCAAAAGCTAAGAGAAACTTATGTTATTGAGTTCGCTAACGGACAAGAGATTAGGGTTGAAGATGTATTTTCGAATTGTACCCTAAGTCTAGCTGAAAAGGAATTTAAGATAGATCTAATTCCAATAAAGTTAGGAAGCTTTGATGTAGTTGTGGGCATGGACTGGTTGTCTAATAACCAAGCGGAATTATGTTGCTCCGAAAAGACTCTTCGAATTCCGTTACCTCAAGGAGAAGTACTTATAGTACATGGAGAAAAATCCAAAAGGAAGTTAAGAATAGTGTCCTGCATGAAGATGCAGAAGTATTTAAGGAAAGAATATATTGCGTTTTTAGCTCATGTGGTCAATAAAGAGACCAAGGAGAAGTGTTTGCAAGATATTCCTGTAGTTCGAGACTTTCCCGAAGTATTTCCGGAGGATCTACCTGGGTTACCTCCACCGAGACAATTCGAATTTCGCATTGATTTAATTCCGGGAGCTGCACCAGTGGCCAAGACACCATACCGTTTGGCGCCATCCGAAATGCAAGAACTGTCTGAACAACTTCAAGAGCTGCTTGATAAAGGATTTATCAGACCGAGTTCTTCGCCATGGGGAGCTCCAGTTCTTTTTGTTAAGAAGAAAGATGGAACATTCCGAATGTGTATCGATTACAGAGAACTCAATAAGTTAACCCTCAAGAATCGATACCCACTTCCTCGAATTGATGATCTGTTTGATCAATTGCAAGGCGCAACGTACTTCTCAAAGATTGACTTACGATCTGGATATCATCAAATGAGAGTTCACGAAGAGGATATTGATAAGACGGCATTTAGAACTCGTTATGGACATTATGAGTTTCTAGTTATGCCCTTTGGATTGACGAACGCACCAGCTGTTTTCATGGATTTAATTAATAGAGTCTGTCGGCCGTATTTAGACAAGTTCGTGATTGTATTCATAGACGATATTTTGATTTATTCGCGAAGCAAGGAAGATCATAAGAAACATTTGAAGTTGATCTTAGAACTTCTCAAATTAGGTTTTGTTGATGAAATAGCTTTCAAATTTATGGGATACCAAAGACCGAGGTTAGGAGTTCCTTTCAGATATCTGAAAATTCGCTTTACAGCGATCAGATGGGATTCCTTAGGTTCAGATTGATAGCGTGCACATAAACAAGTAGAGTACATGATGTCAGGTCGGCTTGCTGTAAGATACAGCAATGAGCCTATCATTCCTCTATAGGCAGTGACATTAACAGGTTTTCCAGATGGATCCTTGTTAAGTGTCAGCGGTGGTGCCATAGGAGTTTTCATCGCTGAAGTTTGTGTGAGATCAAACTTCTTTAGCATATCTTTAACATACTTACCTTGGCAGATAAAAGTACCTTTGTCAGATTGTTTAATCTGAAGACCAAGAAAATATGTCAGCTCACCCATCATACTCATTTTATATTCTTTCTTCATTCTTTCAGCGAAGCGAGTACATAGAGATGGGTTAGTAGAACCAAATATTATGTCATCGACATATATTTGTACAAGAATTATATGACCTTTTATCTTCCTGAAAAATAACGTGTTATCAATCTTGCCACGTTCAAAATTTTCAGAGATAAGAAAAGATGAGAGAGTGTCATACCAAGCACGAGGGGCTTGTTTTAGACCATAGAGAGCCTTATCCAATTTATAAACATAATTTGGATGCTTAGGGTCATAGAACCCTGGTGGTTGTTCTACATAAACTTCTTCATTCAGTTTTCCATTCAGAAAAGTTGATTTTACGTCCATTTGATAAACGATGAAGTCTTTATAGACTGCATAAGCTAAGAATAGTCGAATTGCTTCGAGCCTGGCCACAGGGGCAAAGGTTTCATCATAGTCTATGCCTTGCTCTTGTCTGTATCCCTGAGCAACAAGTCGAGCCTTGTTGCGGGTTACAGTTCCATGTTCATCTAACTTGTTTCTAAACACCCATTTGGTGCCTATTACAGTTTTATCAGATGGTCTAGGAACGAGATTCCAAACTTTGTTTCGAGAGAATTCAGTCAGCTCTTCTTGCATAGCGCTGACCCAGTTTGGATCTCTGAGGGCATCATCAGTCTTCTTTGGTTCTATTAAGGAGAGAAAGTTTACAAAGAGACAGATATTACCTGAGCTTCGTCGTGTCTGAATACCTGCATCTGGATTACCAAGAATTTGATCTATGGGGTGATCTCTGGTCCATCGCTGAGCAGGAGCAAGATTGCTTATTTCAGCGATAGGATCAACAATAGGAGCAGTCGCTGATGAAGATGCTTGAGGTTCATCAGCTAGTAATTGTTGAACATTAGATACACCAATGCTTTCAGAAGGGTTTTCAGACGTAGATGGATTTGATGGTAGAAGTGTGTTTAGAGGTTCAGCTGAAATCCATGAGTTGGATTCAGCGGTGGGAGGTATGATGCTTGGTTCTTCATCAGCAACTGGAGTTTCAGTGTGCTGATGGTTTGAGAAGAAAGGTTCAGTTCCTCTATAGTGAGAGATCATCCAAGTATTCAGTTCTTCATTGTCAGCGATTGGTTTAGAGTTCGCTGAGCGCGTTTCATCAAACGTGACATGAATGGTTTCTTCTACGGTTTGTCTTCTTTTGTTGAAAACTCTGTAGGCTTTGGAGATGGAGGAATATCCTAAAAATATTCCATCATCGGCTTTTGGGTCGAACTTTCCAAGTTGATCTTTGTTGTTTAAGATAAAGCACTGACAACCAAAGATATGAAGAAAGCTGATAGAAGGCTTCCTTCCAAGAAAGAGTTCATAAGCTGTCTTCCCAAATCGCTTTATTATCAGCGATCTGTTTTGAGTAAAACATGCAGTGTTTACAGCTTCTGCCCAAAATTGAGTAGGGAGGTGAGAATCGCTGAGCATTGATCTAGCAGCTTCTATGATCGTTCTGTTTCTTCTTTCAGCGACTCCATTTTCCTGAGGTGTTCTTACTGAAGAGAAGTTGTGAGAGATTCCCTTGTTCTCAAAGAAATGGTTTAGGGAACTATTTTTGAATTCAGTTCCATGATCACTCCTTATTGATCGAACAGTAAGATTATTCAGCACTTCCATCTTTTTGACAAAAGATATTAGTTCTTCTGGAGTATCATTCTTACAGCGAAGAAAAATAACCCAGGTATAGCGAGAATATTCATCTACAATGACAAGCGTATATTTCTTTCCAGCTATTGATTGGATATTGACAGGGCCAAATAGATCCATATGCAAGAGCTGAAGAGGACTTGTTACTGAGGAAACTTGTTTCGACTTGAAACTAGCTCTTGTTTGTTTTCCTTTTTCACATGCTGAGCAGAGAGATTCTTTAGCATATGAGTGCTGAGGAAGACCAGAAACCAGTTCCTTAGATGAGAGAGAATTCAGGGTTTTGAAGACTTAAGATGAGCAGGTCCAGCTCCAAGAATGCCTTTAGCACGAGATCTGGGAGGAATTTTTATTTCTTCAGATTTCACGGGCTTTAGATCAACCTTCAGTTTTGGAGGACAGATATCAAAGATTTCTGTCACTGAGCTAGAAGGTTTATCCACTGAAGGTTTGGAGGGAACTTTCAGTTTGGTTTTCTTGGAAGCCTTCTGAGGGAGAATAGACTTTCCTTTATCTGCAGGCTTAGATCTTGCAGATATCTCCTCAGGGATGGGATTAGAAGAAGAACAGGGATAGAATTGATTATAAGAAGTGTCAAAGAAAGATGTGACAAAAGTTCCAAACTTAAGCGAGGAACTTTCTTCTTTAGGATCATCCTGTGGTGTCCAAAAACCAAGACCAGTTTTATCACTTTCAGGAGTTTGAGCATTTATTATCTCAGAGATCTTTGTTGATGATTTGCACCATTTTTCAACATGAGCCTTTTCTGCTTTTAGAGCAGCGATGGCTTGTTCGCGTTCAATGCTGATGATTTCATTTATAATGACTTGATCTTTTAGCTTTTCTTCTAAAAGATTTAGTTCACTGATCTTTTCATGACATTTCTCTAGCTCTTGTGTTAAATAAACATTTTTATTTTCAGCTTGAGTTTTGTCGTTTAGAGCATTATAAAGGTCAATCGTCAGCACATCAACAGCACGACTTCTCTCAGCTTCAGGCAGAGAGGGATTTGTTGAGATAGATACCTGAGATGATATGTAGCTCATAGAAGGTTCAGATGGTTCTTCTACTTCTTCTTTAATCTCAGCCATGAGGCAAAGATTAGCGACTTCTTCTTCATCAGAAGATGATTCTTCTGATTCAGCCCAGTCATGTTCTTCAGCGATGAGACCTTTACCTTTTTGCTGATAGCTTTTCAGCTTTTGATATTTGTTTTTCAGCTTATGGTATTTGTCATCACTGGATCTTCTTGAGGTAGAAGGTTTGAAGACCTTTTTAGACCTGCACTCACTAGCAAAATGTCCAATTTTTTCGCAGTTATAGCAAGTGGCTGTAGCCTTATCAACCGGAGTTGATTTTGGCTTTTCAGTGAGAGAGAGAGGTTTACTTCTTCGGAAGTTACTCTTTCTTGCAAATCTCTTAAAAGAGTTTGTCAAGAGTGCTAAAGACTCATTAAACTCTGAAAGATCAGGGTCTGATAAATCCTCAGATTCAGAATCTAACTTAGTGATGGTGAGAGTAGATCGCTGGGATGGAATTATCTCTGATGAGACTAAAGCAACAGCAGTGCTTTTGGAGTCTTTAGAATCTTTTACAAGATTCTTCTTCAGGAGATTAGATTGCTCATAGTTGAGCAATATTCCATACAGAGTGCTTAGAGAGAGAGTATGTAAGTCCTTTGTCAGCTTAAGACATATTGAATAACTGTCCCAGCTTTCAGGAAGACTTTCCAAGAATTTTGTTAGGACTTCAGAATTAGAATAGGTCCTTCCAACAGTTCTTAGGTCAATGATCAGGCAGTTAAACCGCTGATGAATGTCAGAAAGAGATTCATTCTTACCAGCGATAAAACTTTCATACTGTCTTACCAAGTTAATCTTTCGGGTCTCTTGGATTTCAGTGGTGCCCTCATATTGAACACATATGGTTTCCCACATTTCTTTAGAAGTTTTTAGATGCATGATGGAATGGAAAACTTCATCAGGCAGAGCCATTGATATAATGGTCTTTGCTCTTGCATCTATGCCTACCTTCTTTTTATCTTCATCACTCCACTGTCTTATTTCCTTAACGACATATCGTTCAGGGACAGCTTCAGTGGTGGCAGTAGCGGGAACCGCAGCTATAATTCTAACAGGTTCATAGGGTCCGTTTTCTATATATTCAGGTATAGTAGGATCCGCACCTTCAAGAAATAGCATCATTCGATTTTTCCATAGAGAAAAGTTATCTCTGCTAAATCGAGGAGGTTTAGAAAGTGAACCATTATCATAGTAGTTTGTGTTTGTGTTTAGTGCCATTTTAGAATAGCAAGGAAGAGTATACAGCAAGATCTTGTTTATTAGATTAAACAAACTGCTCTGATACCACTTGTTGGTCCCGAGGGTGCTTAACAAGTTTGTAGAAGGGGGGGTTGAATACAAACACAGAAATTAAAGTTTAATAAATTGTTTATTGATAAATCAAAATACAATTTACAAGTTTGTTGCGGAATAAGATTAAGACAGACTCAATCTAAACAAACTTAAGAAACACTAAGATGGTTGCACAAGAAATTCAGAGAATGGGGGATTTTTAGAGAGATAGAAAACAAGGGTTTCTATTTTGGAGTTCAAGGATTGAGCACACCTTCAGATGAAGGAGTGAGCTTCCTATTTATACCCTATGCATTAAATGCTTGGCAGGGTACTTTACACGTGGCATTCATAGATTGGCTTTGGTAGTCTTACTTTTGGAGACATGCTTTTGGCCGCTTTATGAACAGTGTAGTTGACAGAGTTGGTGTACGATTTGTGGCAGAGACTTGTCCGTTCTGACACATTGTACTGGTTGTGCAAGGTAAGACAAAAGAAAACTTGAGGCATAAGCTTTGTGATCGTTGATCGCTGAGTATCTTTTCTTTCAAAGATAGAGAAGTTCAGCTATCGCTGAAGCTTTTTCTCAGGCTTCTTCGCGTAAGTAGATTCGTCTGGTCTTCGCTGATATCCGCATCAGGTCACTAGTAGACTTATCTATTTTTCAGTGGCTTCGTCTTCGATTCAGCTATGAACTATGTTGACGCGAGACTTGTCTTCAGGGATTACGTTAACTGTGTTACATAGGAAACGATCAGTGATGACTGAACAGACTCAGTTTGATCGCTGAAAGTGAAACACATACATATTAATGTTTACAGAAAGGTCATCAGCGATAACTGAACAGACTCAGTCTGATCGCTGATGATGAAACATTAATACATATAATAACGTAATTTTCACTAAGTATAAAAGAGGGTCGTTATCAAATCACTGAGAGAGTTTGGATCAACACCTAAGTCTAGCTGAAAAGGAATTTAAGATAGATCTAATTCCAATAAAGTTAGGAAGCTTTGATGTAGTTGTGGGCATGGACTGGTTGTCTAATAACCAAGCGGAATTATGTTGCTCCGAAAAGACTCTTCGAATTCCGTTACCTCAAGGAGAAGTACTTATAGTACATGGAGAAAAATCCAAAAGGAAGTTAAGAATAGTGTCCTGCATGAAGATGCAGAAGTATTTAAGGAAAGAATATATTGCGTTTTTAGCTCATGTGGTCAATAAAGAGACCAAGGAGAAGTGTTTGCAAGATATTCCTGTAGTTCGAGACTTTCCCGAAGTATTTCCGGAGGATCTACCTGGGTTACCTCCACCGAGACAAGTCGAATTTCGCATTGATTTAATTCCGGGAGCTGCACCAGTGGCCAAGACACCATACCGTTTGGCGCCATCCGAAATGCAAGAACTGTCTGAACAACTTCAAGAGCTGCTTGATAAAGGATTTATCAGACCGAGTTCTTCGCCATGGGGAGCTCCAGTTCTTTTTGTTAAGAAGAAAGATGGAACATTCCGAATGTGTATCGATTACAGAGAACTCAATAAGTTAACCCTCAAGAATCGATACCCACTTCCTCGAATTGATGATCTGTTTGATCAATTGCAAGGCGCAACGTACTTCTCAAAGATTGACTTACGATATGGATATCATCAAATGAGAGTTCACGAAGAGGATATTGATAAGACGGCATTTAGAACTCGTTATGGACATTATGAGTTTCTAGTTATGCCCTTTGGATTGACGAACGCACCAGCTGTTTTCATGGATTTAATTAATAGAGTCTGTCGGCCGTATTTAGACAAGTTCGTGATTGTATTCATAGACGATATTTTGATTTATTCGCGAAGCAAGGAAGATCATAATAAACATTTGAAGTTGATCTTAGAACTTCTCAAAGATCAGAAGTTGTATGCTAAGATTTCCAAATGTGAATTTTGGCTTCGAGAGGTACACTTTCTGGGTCATGTAGTTAATGAGAAAGGAATTCATGTTGACCCGGCAAAAGTTGAAGCCATCAAGAAATGGGAAACCCCAAGGACACCAACAGAAATTCGTCAATTTCTTGGTCTGGCGGGCTACTACCGAAGGTTCATAGCGAATTTTTCAAAAATCGCTCAACCACTGACAGCACTGACTCAGAAGGATAAGAAATTCGTCTGGGAAGAAAAACAGGAGGAAGCATTTCAAATACTTAAGCGCAAGTTGTGTGACGCACCAATTCTTGCATTACCAGAAGGTACGGATGACTTTGTGGTGTATTGTGACGCATCACATCAAGGTTTAGGATGTGTATTAATGCAGAGGAATAAAGTTATAGCCTATGCGTCAAGACAACTCAAAGTTCATGAAAAGAACTACACCACTCATGACTTGGAATTGGGTGCGGTGGTATTTGCATTAAAAATCTGGAGGCATTACCTTTATGGTACTAAATGTACCATCTTTACTGATCACAAAAGTCTTCAGCATATTTTTGATCAGAAAATGTTGAACATGAGGCAACGGAGATGGGTTGAGCTGCTTAATGATTATGAATGCGAAATAAAGTATCATCCTGGTAAAGCTAATGTGGTAGCTGATGCATTAAGCAGGAAAGAAAGCATTGAAAACAGGAAATCTTTGTTGTGAAGCCTTGCATAACTTGGAAAAAGAGTTTGAATCACGATCAGATGGAGTTCGATATTTCAAGAATAAAGTTTGGATACCAAAAGTTGATAATCTGCGATCAATTATTCTAGAAGAAGCTCACGGATCAAGGTATTCGGTTCACCCAGGAGCCGACAAAATGTACAAAGGATTGAAGGAATATTATTGGTGGCCGGGAATGAAGAAGGACATTGTTGATTTTGTGAGTAAATGTTTGACTTGCGCCAAAGTCAAAGCAGAGCACCAAAAGCCTTCTGGACTTCTTCAACAACCTGAGATACCACAATGGAAATGGGATCAGATATCTATGGATTTTATCACCAAACTACCCAGGACTGGAAAAGGGAACGACGCGATTTGGGTCATTGTGGATCGACTTACGAAATCTGCGCATTTTCTCCCTATAAGAGAGGACTTCAAAATAGAAAGATTGGCGCAGTTGTACATAGACGAAATTGTCTCTCGGCATGGAGTACCCCTATCTATCATTTCTGATAGAGATAGTCGTTTCACTTCCCGATTTTGGCAAGCATTTCAGAAAGCACTGGGTACCAGGTTGGATCTGAGTACTGCATATCATCCACAGACAGACGGACAAACGGAAAGGACCATTCAAACTTTGGAAGATATGCTACGCGCGTGTGCTATAGATTTTGGAGGAAGCTGGGATAAGCATCTGCCGTTAGTTGAATTCTCTTACAATAACAGCTATCACACCAGCATTCAATGTGCTCCATACGAAGCTCTCTATGGACGTAAGTGTAGATCTCCACTTAGTTGGGTGGAAATCGGCGATAGTCAACTAATTGGGCCTGACATTATACAAGAAACCACCGATAAAATATCAATCATCAAGAACAGACTCAAAGCTGCAAGAGATCCTCAGAAAAGTTATGCGAATAACCGCAGAAAACCGTTAGAATTCCAAAAAGGTGACAAGGTTCTTTTGAAAGTATCACCATGGAAAGGATTGATCAGATTCGGGAAAAGAGGTAAACTAAGTCCAAGATATATTGGCCCGTTTGAGGTACTGGAGAGAATTGGACCAGTAGCCTATAAGCTGAGTCTACCTCAAGAGTTAAGTGTTATTCATGACACTTTTCATGTGACAAATTTAAAGAAATGTTTGATAGACAAATCAATGATTGTGTCCCCAGATGAAGAAAAAGTTGATGGACGCCTGTGTTTTAGATAGGAACTTATTGAGATTCTTGATCGTGAAACTAAACGTCTTAGGCGCAGCAAAATTCCAATTTTAAAGGTCCGTTGGAATTCACGTCATGGACCTGAATATACTTGGGAAATAGAAGATTTCATGAAGCGCAAGTATCCTAAGTTGTTTAATAAAAAGTTTGTCCAGAAATATCAATCATAAATTTCGGGACGAAATTCTTTGAAGGAGGGGAGACTGTGACACCTGTCAAATTTTGAATATTGAGGTTAGCACCCTCAGATTAATTTATAAGTTTTGTCACTTTTAAAATTTTATTAAAAGCCTTTAAGATAAAAAGTTTCCCGAAAAATTTAGAAGTTGCGTTAAAAACCCGGAACAGTTCCGCATCTGACCGTCACTGTCCAGAAATGCCAAATAAGTGAATAAAAGTCCAAAATTCTTAAATTATAAAAATCAGAATATTAATTTCTCTTGCATTGCAAAATTTTCAAATTTGTCATTTATTTAGCAAAAATTGAGAATCGGGTATTTCGGTTCTCAAATATATTTGATATTTTATAAATTAGACTAGTAATTTAATTAATAATATTAAATTATATATATTTTTTTTTATAATGATGAGTCACTAGGACACTTGTCCTAATGGTATTATATTCTAATTATTTTAATTATTGAAAACAAATTAAAAACAAGATTACTTCCATTTTTTCAATTTCAACTTTTCACCTCCTTCTCCCTCTTCTCTCTTGTGTTCGGCCGAAGAACACACCACCACCATCACCATTTTTTTTCTTTTCTTCTCATTGCTAAGAATCAAACTCCAATCAAGAATTCAACAACAAATTGAAGATAGAATCAAGTTTTCTTCTCAAATCTTCAAGGTAATCTCAAAAACTACATTCTTCTTATGCATGTTTTCATATTTTGGATTTTGAGTTTGAATAACAAAAGATTCATCCAAAATGTTGTATAAATTAGGTTTTGTTGATGAAATAGCTTTCAAATTTATGTTCATATATTCAAAATTGAGGTTTTGATTCTTGTTTTTCAAAAGAAAAACTTGTTTATAATCAAGTTTAGGGTTTATGATGAAAATGTGGAATTTTGGTATCATAAACCACTAAAATATTGGTATTATTGAATTTATGTTTATGCTAATACAATGAATGTTAGTACAAAAATGTTCTTATGAAGGAATTTCCCAAGTTCCACATGATTAAGAACTTATCAATAGTGTTAATGTCATTTTGAATTGGTGTTATGTTCATGCATGCATGTGGATGAGCATTTTTATTGCAATGAATCCATGATGCATAAGTTAGTTTTTATGTATTGAGGAGTGAAGACATGGTTTATATCCAAAAACCATGTCTAATGATCATTATTTTTGGTTTAAAATAGTATTTGCATCATTTCATAATCTGTCCAGAAAATGGACTCTACTTCTAGCTTGCACAACTCACAAACCACATGTCCAAATTTGGGGTTTTTGCTTCTAAACTTCAGTTTAGAGTGTTAGCTTTCTAAAAAGTCCGAAAACACTGAATTTGGAGTTGATTTGGGCACTTAAATAGATTTTACAAGAAAATGGTGTAATCTGTCCAGTGAAGACAGATTCATACACCTATCTTGTAGAGGCCATAACTCCCTCATTACTCATCCAAATTAAGTGAATCTTTTTCCAAATGTTAGGATTTTGAGTTAGGTTTGCATCCATATATGAATCACTGTCTAATTCCAAGAATTGATACCTCAAAAACCTGTTACAAGTGAGGTATGTCACTGATCCGAAAATCAGTGACACTTTATTCTACCAAAATTATTTGATGTACCAAAAGTTATTCAAAAATTATGAAAAAGTGCAGATCAAATCTAAACATATTATAGTTTCATCACAAAATTTGTGAGTAAATAATTCTCTTGAGAAATTAAGTTTCCGTGTTGAAATTACCGGGTAACTTTCTGGACAGCATGTGCTGAATCCAGAAAAGTTGTTTTATCAAGTTTAAATAATGTCTTATTATATTATGGAACCTTGTTTAGACAAAATAATTATGGACTAAGAAACTTATTTGATGGCATTTCATGGGACAATTGGACATATTGGTTGGACATCGGAATAGGGTATTAATGTGTTTCTTATGGCAACTCTTATATAGGGAAAGTTAAGGCGTGACAAAATTCATTAAGTTTAAAGTAAAGCTTCACTCGTTGCTTGCATCAAGGTGAGTATTCACAGCCCCACTTTTATCGTTTTAATTGATTTTGGGGTGGAAAGCATGTTTAAATTGCGTATTTAAAGATTCATGAGAATTGTTTGAAAGTATTGCGAATTGGCAATTTATAAGGCTTTGTTAAAAGCATTTGGAATTATAAGCTATATGATAAGTATGCAATTGATGTGTTGAGTTTTTAATGTTAAGACCCCGTGACACTACTATTAACTCGAAGAAAATCGGGCCTATAGTATTAGTGGATAGCGCTATTTGGTGTGACAAGCCCACCTTAATGCTGACGAGCAGGGGTGCACTATACTAGAGAAGATGACTAAACATGTGGCATGAACCACCGCTGAGTTAGTTCATCGGGGGCGTTGAAATTGGTCAGGGACGGCTTAGTAGTGGCTCAACGTAATATTGTCTTTGCATACACTTATCATAAAGGAATTAAATTGTGGTACTCATGAATCAAAGAATTGAAGTTGGTTTATACGTATGTTTTACAAATGACAACTTGCATATAAAAATGATTTGTGCATATTTAAAACCTGTGAACTCACCAACTCTTTGTAGTTGACCTTGGTTTTTATTCATGCTTTTCAGGAATCAAGAAGGTAATTCCATGATGTTTTAGCAGCGCACTTCATATTTTGAAGCAAGATTATTTCTGACTTTATGCGTATCGTTATATTTTAAAGTTTGGAATTTGTAAACAATGACGATACCTTGTACTTAAAAATGTAATGTATTTTGAATGTTAAGTAAATGTTGGTATGTTTATAATCTTGTGCTATGACATCGGAGCTGTTATGCCTCGTGTTTCCGCTTTAGCGGGGTGTGACACTATTCGATCACAACCTGATCGATTTCAACCCCAAAAACACACTAAAACTTGAAAATGATTTTGAAATGAAGAACACAGAGTCAAGTTTATAAAAACTTGATTTGATTCTATTTTCAGGCTCTGATACCAATTGTCGGTCCACAATATTATCAAGTTCTTATCAATAACAACACATATACGATTACCAACCTGTTTGATTAATAACCATGGATTACAATGGTTGATAGATTTCTCTTTAAAAGCCCTCTCTGTGTTTTACACCTTTGAATTGTGGTGTGTGTGTGTTCTCTATTAGATCTGATCTTTCGATCTCTTCTTTGACACACTAACTAGTAACTTGCAAAAACATAAACAATATTAAACTTAAACTAATATCCTAAATAATATCTAAACATAATATCTAGATATTATTAGGAACTAATAATAAAATACTAAAAACAATACTTTGACATTTATTACAAATAAACATTTAGACTTATATCGAGAGTCTACTTTCCGGCTTTAGCTTCAGATTGGATGTTCAGATTGGATGATCTTGAATCCAATAGATCTGTGCGCTAATAAAAGTGAACTGGAACTCGCAGAGCATATGGATCAAATGAATTAGAACTCTTAGACCAAGTAACTTTGAAACTCGCAGATAGAGACTTGAGAGTTTACAGAACTCACAAATCACTTGATTTAAAATCTGCAGATCACTTGGAATAAAATCACAGATCACATGAACTTTGAAAAAATTGCATATTTCATGAACTGGAATTTGCAGACTTCATGAACTAAAACTCACAAGTCATATAGACTAAAACTCGTAAGTCAAGTGATTAGAACTCGCAGATGCTTGAAATTTTAAAACTCATAGAACATGTGAAAATGAATTCGCAGACTTCATGAACTAAAACTCACAAGTCATATAGACTAAAACTCGCAAGTCAAGTGATTAGAACTCGCAGATGTTTGAAATTTTAAAACTTGCAGAACATTTGAAAATGAATTCGCAGATGCTTGAACTTTTAAAACTCGCTGAACATGTGAAAATGAATTCACAGATGCTTCAACTGTTAAAACTCGCAAAACATGTGAATATGAATTCGCAGATGCTTGAACTTTTAAAACTCGCAGGCTGTGGTTTGAGAGTTTCTAGAACTCGCAGATCGAAGTGACTATGAAACACGGAGATTGAGTGAATTAAAATCCGCAGATCAAGTCGTTTTAAAACTCACAGATCACTTGAAAAAGAATTCGCAGATCAAATAGTCAAGTGACCATGAAGTCGCAAATCAAGTGAGCTTGATGTGCGTGTTCTTCATGAACTTTTTAGCGTGTTCTTCCAAGTTTACATATTTGATTCAAATCACTTCAAACCTGCAAATTCATTCTCAAAATCGTACCAATACTAAACACATTTCTAAGTAACAAATCTATCTAAACATTGAAACTACAGTGCAATCTACAATTACAGTGATCGACATTTTTTGTCAACAAAATCCAAGAATTCGAAAATTGAATCTGATTTTGTGGATGGTTTGTGAAATTTTGTGAATACAATGTGTTTCTAAACTGAAATCGATTACAACTTGATCATTTATACATTCAATCAACACTTATCAAATGCGAATTTGTTTCAACAGTAACCAAAAAGTCGACTGCGTTCTTGAAAATTTCCCGAATTCGATCCAATCAAGTTCAACCTGCAATTCAATTGATTAGTTCATGAAAAGATATGAATAAGATCAAATCTATCACACACTATGAATCTAATGAAACAAATTTCATGATCAAAGAACAATGATTCAATGAGAATTTGTGAAAATAATCAAACTTCAGTGTTGTTGATATTTTCAACAAAATTCAATTGTGTGATCCAAAATTCCAGAAATCGATCTATATTTTTTGTGAAAACCTTTCTGAAAAATTGTTTGGTATAGCTCTGATACCACATGTTAGGATCAAGCGCTTACCACTACGCCAAAAGCAATTGCTGATGGAGAAGGCACAACTTTATTTCTTTATAGTGTAGCAGTCAGCGCCACGTTTCGATTTAGAAAGATGTTGGTCAATGACCCAACAATCCCCCCAGCATCTGCCAGCACGAACAAGATCTTCGCTAGAAGTCAATGACTGCACATCATGCCTTTGGCATTTAAATGCATTCCATGGGATTCGAACCTGTGACCTGCTCTCATACCAATTGAAAATGAATTTTCCCAATCCATCAAGCAATTCAACAATCAAGATTTGACAATTATGAATCTAGAGGGAGAGAGTAGAGAGAGAAACAATCACAAATCTATTAGAGTCACAAGTCTGACAATTACAATGTGATACTTGGTTACATCATTACTAACAACACAATGATTATTTATAAGAATACTACTTCTCTCACAAGATTAAACTCTGTAAACAAGACTTCTCTCAAGCCACTAAGATTGACTAAAGTTGACTTTATAGACTTAGACTTTTCACATTAAATCTTGGATACAATTTATACACTAACAATACATCATACAACCACAAACCAAGCAAATTTGATAACAGACAACTCAAAATCGATGAATTTCAAATTGACAACAATATGTTTCCAACCGAAACTTGCAACAACTGAAAAATCTTCAAATTTGCTCCACTTTTTCCGAATTCTTTGTATGCTTTGATACCAATTGTTATTCCAGAATCAAGTTCAAATCAATCTAGACAATATCTACGAATCACAAGTCATTTTATTAATATTGTAATGTATGCAACGAGTTTCTCTCTCTAGAGCTCTTAACTCTCTCTCTACAAGTCAGAAGTCTAACTTGTATGAATGTTACTCTCTCTATCAAGTGTTATTTATTGTCACTCGGTTACAAAGGATTACAAGGTATTTATAGTAAGTAAAACATCTTTGACTTTTACAACACACTATTGAACAAATACAATAAGACCCCTTTAAATCTTGAATACAACATTTAAGCTCAACAACCCTCGACCTCGGTTTACAGCGGGTGATCTTTGAATCAGACGCGAAACAAGTTGTTGATGTTATCTCCTTTAATCTTGACGACCTTTCAGAGTTTGGAGATACCATCTCTTGGTGTCGATCCCTTCTCAAACATAATGACTCATTCTCGGTTAGGTTCTTCAGGAGATATGCCAAGGAGGGCGCTCACGTCCTTGCTAGAAAAGCTCGAACCTTACCTTGTCAATCTACTTTATTTAACTTAACTAGTTTTATGATCAATCATGTAACCTCCTTTTGTAATCTCAACCATTAAGTAATGATGTCGTTTATTTAAAAAAAAAGGTTTGATATGAATTACATTGGAGCACAACATCAAGAAAATGTTGGAGACCTGTGTATACCGGATAGTGGTACCACACAAACCATCCTGAAAGCTAAGAAATATTTTTCTAAATTAAAACCAACAAAAGGAACCATACATTGTTAAGTCACAATTGTATTCAAGATTAAAAGGTCAAAGTAGTCAATGTTGTAATGTAAAATAATAGCATAAGTTAACAAGGGTTAAAGTGTTTGACTTTAGTTTGAGAGAGGTCATGTTGGCCACTTAAATACCATATGTCTTTGTTAGATCTGTAAGTACGAACATAAGAACACACACAAGAAAACAAAGATTTCACATCTAGAGAGAGAAACAACTGTACAAGTGAGATTTGTGGCACTGTGATACTTGTGGCTAAATGGAATTGTTGTAATCATTGAGAAATCAATAAAAGAACGTTTCCTATATTGATTGTGTGTGGTCTACTGAGTTAGAAATTGGAACAAGTGGTATCAGAGCAGGAAAAATAAACAACTATAGGCTTAGCAAGAGTCACAAACTCCGTATTTTATCTAACATTCCATTTTTGTTTATCAAAATCCTTTTGTTCAGTTAAATTCTTTTTATAACAAATCATTTTTCAAGTCTTTTATTTCTTTACAAAGCTCTTTATTTTCTTCTAAAGATTTATCAAGTTTAAACTGAAGAACACAGTTTTCATCTTCCACTTCTTCAAGAGTCTTTTGTGAATCTTTGATTTGTTTTTCAAAATCAGATGTTTGATAAACCTCAGAGTTAGTCTCAAGATTTTAAAGAATCAGGACAAGATCTGATAAATTCATCATACCTTTAAAAATTTCCTCAGACATTTTATCTACAAACTCATTTTGATTTTCAGAATTCATGACAGTTGAAGTCTCCTCTATCTTCAATTCATTTGAAGAATCAGAAGTAACAGATTCAAATAAAGGGATTTGATCACAAACATCAGTATCAGATTCCTATTCATCATACTAACATTCGGTCTCAGGTATAATTTTATCATCGTTGACTGATTCATTTGACGAAGGTGTGGAAAACAATGATTGAAATTCTAGAAATTCCAATTTTTTGTTTTTGTAGCTTTTATTTAAATCATTGTATTGAAATCCAACCGATTTTAAACTTGTTTGAGAATCAGTGCAACTTGATTGATCATCTTCCATTACTTCTTTTCCTTTTGATGAAGTGTCAGATATAGGAGTTTCAACTTTAACAAAAGTATCATGAATATCTGGAATCTTCTTTCCAACTAAACCCAATTTATTAAAATTGTACAAATTTTCAGTGGCTCGTTTTAAAACATCATTTTCTGACAAACCTAACCCCAGTCTTGGATTGTAACACCGAACATTCTGAGTTTGTTTGTTAGAAGATTCAATGATTGCTCAGTTTGTCCTCTTTTCAAATTTAAATCTTCCAGTTGTTTAATCTTACAATATGCCTCGTTTCTTTCTTGGAAAGAAAGTTCAAAATTGATTTTGAATTCACCCTTTTCAGAATTTAATTTAATTAAGTCCTTTTCGAGTTCCGGGATCTTTGTTTTCAAAATTTCTTTTTCCTTTTTCAAAGCATCTTTTTCTTTCTCTTTATCCTCAACAACAACTTTCAACAATGCCTTTTCGTCACGAAAATTCATCATTGATTGCCGTTCACAACTAAGTTTACTTTTTAGCAGTTCAACTTCAGATTCCATGTGCTGGATTTGTGCAAGTAAAGATTCAACAAGTTAGGGATTGTCAGAATTGGTACTTACCTCAAAGTCACCATCAGATTGCTCAAAAATAGTCTCAGCATCATCTTCCATCTTGGCCATCATACAGACTTGGGTAAAGTGGGCTTCTTCTTCGTTAGAACTTTGGAAAATCCAGTTCTCTTCCTCCGCCATTATCATTTTCCCATCCTCTTGCTTCTTAGCAATCAAAGACTTATTTGCGTAGTATTCTGAGTTCTTCACGCACTTGAACTTGCAATCTTTTGAAAAGTGACCGAACTTTCCAGAATTAAAGCACCTTCCAGACTGAGGATCAATTTTCTCATCCTTCTTCTCTTCCTTCTTCTATTCTCTCTTCCCAAACCCGGGCTTGTACTTTTCTGACTTGTCTTTCTTGTAACCTTCATATTTCGACTTAAAAAAATATTTCTTTTTCCCAAAGCTCTTGTTGAATTGCTTTGTGATGAAGGCTATCATCATCTGAGTTTACCTCAATCTCCTTGGCCGATGATTCAGAACTTGACTTGGGAAGCTCAGACAAATAAGCCTTGGAAAACTTAAACTTAGACATTGAAGCAGAACCAGCACCATAACTTGACTTACCCATCTTCCTTTCAGCTAGAAGATCCAATGAATCTTTTACCATCTTTTCTCCTCACTAAACATCTTTACCTCGTCCTCATGCTGAGATAAAGTAGAGAATATGTCATTCACATCTTCTTGAGCCATATTCTTTGACATTTGTAGGTTGATGGCATAGCTCTTCCACTCGGGGTTCAAGTTCTTGATGAACTTATAATTGATCTCAGATACTGATTTGTTCATACCATTCCACCTCAGATCATTTAAGATCACATTGAACCTGTTGTAGGTATCAATCAGTGCTTCACCTTCCTTGGCATGAAATCCTTCGTATGCATTAATAGTCAGATTTAGGTTTGCCTGAATGGACTTGTCTGTTCCCTGGAATTGCCTCTCTAATTCAGCCCACATCACTTTTGCGGATTCACGACTATCTAAACGATTGTAGATTTCGTTTGGGATTGCCATCGTTAAGTAAATGAGGACTTCTTCATCAATCTTAGCAAGCTCCTTCTCCCTTTAGCTATAGTACTGATAAGGCTTTGGTACGTAGTGAACAGGTATTTCTGGAGAAGTCTCGGTAGCTGCTTGACCCGGAATAGTAACTTCTGGATTAACTGGTCCTTCTGTAATGGATTTCATGTACTCCTGGTTCTTGTGGTTTAAGAACAGAATCATGCGTCACTTCCATTGAGGATACTCTTCAGCAGAAAGAACTGGAGGTTTAGATTATGACCCTATAGAGAGAATTTCCTTAGACATCTTTAAAACCTGTTGAAAATAAGTTAGAAATGATCGTTAGTTCTAAAAAAATAATCAACAATTAAAACACTTAAAAAGTTTCAGAAAAACTTCCCAAAAATTTCTAAGGAAAGAATACTCGCACCACTGAGTTTCAAACAATTCGCACACCAAAGAAAATACACCAAAATTCGTAAAATATAATAAATTCGCACATCACTAAGTCAAAATTCGCACACCAAGAATAATTCGCATAACTTGATATAGGAATTCTATGAAATTCGCATGTCGCTTTATGCGAAATCCGAGAAATTCGCACGCTATTGTATGTGAATTCTTGCCTTAAAAAAACTTTTTCTTTAACCTTCAAACATTTCTCATGAACTTTTTGCATAACAGGAAGATGCGAATTCGACACTTAGTAAATTTCTTGATCTTCAACTTCCCGTATCGATATGAATTGTGTACTAAGAAATTTTTTCAACTTTCTATGCGAAAAGTACGAGAATTCGTATGATGTTCTATGCGAATTCTGAGAAATTCGTATATAGCACGATGCGAATTCTGAGAAATTCGTATTCTTCTATATGCGAATTATTCACTTTCCGTATCAAGGCCGATGCGAATTCTGTCCTTGGAAAAAATTTCACCAACTTTTCGTATGAGACAAATGTGAATTCCTCAACAATTCGTATGTGGCTTTATGTGAATTTTGTGTTTTTCGTATATGACCCTACGCGAATTCCATACTTGTATTCTTCAAAACTCAAGTATTATGCGAATTCCTTTTACGATGCGAGTTCTTGATACTAACAAATCAGGACCCATCTGGATATGGGTACCTAAAAAGTAGTAATCTGTTCTTTTTTGCAGGCCTGTCATTTGAGGTTCATAGACTCTGGTTGCTCAAGACATATGACAGGATACAAGCACTTACTGCATAATTATGTGGAAGAACATGCGGGAACAGTTAACTTTGCAAATGTTGATCTTAAAGGATACGTCAGAGGACACGTCATGCTTACAAATGGCACTGTAACCATCAACAAAGTTTTATATGTTGAAGGACTTGATCACAACTTGTTCAGCATGAGTCATTTATGTGATAGTTTGTATCAAGTTTGGTTTACTATAACTCACTGTCACATCGAGGATCCGGAAGGTTCTGAAATTTTTATAGCTGAAAGATATGGTAATCTATATGCAGTCAATTGTCCAACTCTTTCCACAACACGTTCAGTGTGCTTACTTGCTAAAGCATCGAAAGAACAAAGTTGGATCTGGCATCGGCGTTTGTCTCATCAAAAATTTAAAGCTATTGATATGTTGGAGAGACAAGGCATTGTCAAAGGTCTTCCTAAGATGCGTTTCGAGAAGGATTCTCTATGTCCTGCTTGTGAAATGGGGAAGATGAAAAGAAGTTCCCACAAGTCAAAGATTAAATCCTCTTGTACAACGCCGTTGGAAATTATTCATACGGACCTTTGCGGTCCGATGTGTACTCAATCAATCAAAGGTAAAAAGTACATTCTTGTAATGATTGATGAGTACTCAAGGTATCCATGGTTGGAATTTATGCGAGCCAAATCAGACACGCCAGATTTGATCATTTGTTAGAGCAGAATTATGTTGGATACAAGATCATAGAAGACATAATGTGAATGTTAAACAAGTCAAAGCCGAAAGTCAACTCTCAAGCAAAGTCAAGGTCTATTGTAATAAGTCAAAGTCAATTTCTTTGTATTTGTTTTTGTAAGCTTGTAGTTTTCTTTAATAGACTTATGGCTAGTATAAATAGGTTTTTGCTTTTTTCTTTTTGCTTTCTTAGGAATCTACTGATAGAATTGTATGTAGAGAGAGAGTTTTAGAGAGAGAAAGAGATTTGTAGAGAGAGAAAGTCATAAACAAAATTGTAATCTTTGATTTGTGAAATTGAAATTGAAACAAGTAGATTACTAATGTTGTTTGTTTTGATTGTTTGTGATTAGAAACTTGAATCAGAGACTATAAATTGGTATCAGAGCTTATCCGATAAAAATCAATCGAAAAGACAGAAGTCGACACTGTGTTCGCTGAGTAAAGATTAAATTTGAGTTTTGTGCGAATTTGAGTTTGTAATTGATAGATATGAGTTTGTGTATTGTTTTCGATAGAGTTTGTATAGTTTGAACAGTGTTTTGCACTATAATTGAGGTTTAATTTTGAGATTTGTCAAGTTTGACTTTCACGAGTTATCGAGCACTGTATTGGATCAATATGTATCTCTTGATGTATTTTGTTGAAATTCATTGGCAGAATTAGGTTCTAGGAGTATAGGTGATCAATTTGTCAAAGTTTCAGTTTAAAAGATGGAGATTTGATGTGTTTTTGAGCAAATCAGAGACGTTTTTCAAAACAGATCTGAAGAACTCACAGAGCATCGAAGAACTCGCAAAATTCATCATCAAGAACTCGCAGAGTTCATAGGTTTCGCAGAATGTCTCAAGAATTTGTATAATTCATTAGAATTCACATAGTTCTTTTTGAAAAATCTTAAGGATAGAATTTGCAGTCCTCTGTATTGAGAAAAGCAAAGAATTCGTTGTTGGGTCTCTTGCGAATTTCATAGAATTCGCAGAGTTATTTCGGAATAAGTTTCAAGTATAGAATTCGCAAAAGGCTTAGAATTCGTATATGTGTGTATTACAAATTGCTTAGAATTCGCTTATCAGTGTGTTGCAAAACCATAAGAATTCGCAAAAGTGTTCTTTGCGAAAAGTGATTTCTAAATTTTTCTAAGGGAAGAATTCGCAGAAGTCATTCTTGCGAAAAGTTTTTCTTAATTCTTTCACAGGACAAAATTCGCTAGTGTGAGTATTACGAATTCCTCAGGACTCGCAGGTGTGTGAGTTGCGAATTCTGAATGAATCTAGCAAATTCTGTATGTGTTTTTAGGAATTTGAGAATTCCTTGCACTTATTTGTACCATGCGAATTCCAGACTTGTTGATTTTTGGAAATTGATTTTCTGAATTTTATTTCTAAGATTTTCTGTATTTTTGTGATTTCTATTGGACTAACAATTAGTTTCATGTTTCTTATTGCATATTTTTGAAACAGGATGACTTCAAAGGATGCTCTCTCAATCGTCACTGATGTCAAACCCCCTATTATGTTTAAAGGGGAGTATGGGCAATCGAAAGATAGGTTTCTAGACTTTGTCAACCGACATGCTAATGGAGAGAACATCATCCTGTCTATCACTGAAGATCCCATGATTCCTCCCACCATGGAAATACCTGATGAGGAATCTTCAGATAGTGAGGATGGAAATGAAGACAAAGTTAGAAAAATGAAGACTGTTCGTAAAGATTTTTCTCAATACTCAGATGAGCAGAAAATTCGTCTTAAAGCCGATAAACAAGATTGCCAATAAGTATCCCTTCTTCTTCAAAGTATCCCTAATGAGATATACATCAAGATTAACAACTATAAAGCGATTGCCAATAAGTTGTGGGATCAACTACAAAAGATGATGATGGGTTCCAAAGTAGGGAATCAAATGAAAGTGGCTAACTGCATGAACAACTATGAAGAGTTCAAAGAAAAAGAAAATGAGAGCCTTGAGGACACATATGAGAGATTTGTACCGCTTCTCAATGAACTTTCAATGAATAAGGTCAAGAAGAAGCAGATTGAAAACAATGTGAAGTTCCTCAGCATCCTGAAACCTGAATGGAAGAAACATACCCGCAAAATTAAACAGATGAAAGACTTGAGTGATATACCTCTTCATGAAGTCTACGAGACTTTAAGACAGAATGAGGAGGAAGTTGAAGAGAAAAGGGCTGGAAAGAAGAAAGCTGAGAAAGTTCCTGATCCAATAGCTTTAGTGGCTGGAGAAAAGGAGAAATAAAAGAAAGAGAAGAAGAAAAAGAAGAAGATAACTATTCCCAGTTCTAATTCTGACCCAGATAGTGATGATGGTGAAAATCTCAAGCAAGCCATGTTGCTACTGACCCGTGCCTTTCAGAAAAAGTTTTACAAGAAGTCGGGGTCTAACTCTTAGAGATACTCATCATCGGGGTCAAAGAATCATGAGCATCGTGAGAGAATAGAAGGAAAGAAGTATGAAGAGAAAAGGTAAGTGGAAAGAAATCCAGAAGAAATGAAGTTTGTGAATGATTATACCCGTCCTGACAAGAAGACTGATGATCTGATTAAATGCTACAACTGTGGCAAAGTCGGACATTATGCAAAAGACTGTCAAAAGCCAAAGGTTCGCAATTCAGAATACTACAAGAACAAAATTCTCTTGGCCAAGCAACAAGAAGCTGGCAAGGCGTTAATGGCTGAAGACGAATTTTGGTTAGATCATTCAGATGTTGAGGAAGTGAAAGAAGAAGCAGCCCACATATGTTTCATGGGTGATGCAGTTAAGTATGATGATTCAAAAGATGAATCAGATGATGAGGTACTTAATCTTTCTAAATCTGATTTTATGGTTAAAATGGAAGCTATGATGGTCGAACTTCAAGATCTTCAAAACAAACTGAAAAAGGAAAAGAATAGAGTTGAAAAGAAAAATCAAAAGATCTTTGAACTTAACAAGAAAGTTGTTAGGAACAAAGATTTGATTGATTCTCTTCGCAAATCTGTTTCTGATTTTAAACAAGAAAAATAATGTTTTGAAAATAAGATTTCTGATTTTGAATCTAAATTGTCTACGTCTGTTTCTGAAAAGCAAGACTGTGTTCTAAAAGCACATAAATTGCAAGTTGAAAATAAGAGCTTAGTAAAGAAGGTAAATGGTTTGGAAGTTAAACTTTATACACGAGGTCAAACAGATCACACTATTTTTCCTAACACCCCGAATGAGGAAGCTGATGTTAGAAAGAAGTGGGGTCTCGGTTACGAAAACCCACACTATCTAAAGAAAGCTATCAGAAAACAACTAGCTTTGTATAATTTTGATTTTCTTTTTGTAGCTGGAAAATATCCTCATTTGAAACCCAAATTCGTTACCAAGTCATTTGATGAGGTAGAGGCCAAAGAGGATGGGAAAAGAAAGAACTTTCAGAAAATGCAACTACCATTCTGCTATCAAAAGCTGAATAATTGTTATATCTTAGATCAGCTAAAATGTCTTTCAAATGATTATTTTGAAAGCTATTCGACAAAAGAGTTGGTGGCAAAACCTTTAAAAGCCAAAATTTATGTTCCTCCACTTATTTTAGACAGCAAAACAATCGAGCTTGAAAATGTTTTATCTGATGAAAGAATATTGGTTGATATTGAACGAAATGTTCTTTAAACTGTTTTAAAGAACACAACTTTAAATGTTGAATCTCAAAAGTGTTCTACATCTTCTAAAGCCCCTCACACCTCTAAAGTTGATCTTGATGATTTTTTTGCGTCTGCAAATGACTTTTTAAATTCTGATGAAGGGTGTATTGATGAGATTGATATGTTTGATTTCAATTCTAAACTTCCAGATCATTCTACTTTTGTTATTAATGGTCATGATTTACAAAGTGTACATGAAGTTGGTGAATCATCAACTAAGGTTGATGAAACAGTTTATGTGAATGCTGATTATTATGCTAAAGGTAAAAAGGAAAAGAAAAGACGCTCACAGAAACAGACTAACACTGGTAAGTTTTCAAAAAGACAATCTCAGAAATCTAATTTTCCTAACAGATCTAAATCTTATGTTTCAATGAATAATAAAAGATCTGCAGAACGAATGGAATGGCGACCAAAAAGGAAGATCGATGAGAGTTCTGAATCATCTCCTGATATGGATTGTAATAGATATATTGTGATCCCAGAAATCAAGCAATAACAATCAATCATGCACAAGAATATGACAATCAAAGAATCAAAGATGAGAGGAAAATATGTTTGTCATATATCTCTTAGTCATACTCTTACAAAGATTACAATCACAAGCTTACTCACATTCTTACATCAGAGACTTCAAGCTTACAGAACACAAAAGAAACAAAGAATTATATATGCGTCAAACAAGCCTTGACCTAATACAAAGTCAACATATAAAATATAAAGTTAACAATCTAATTGACTCAAAACTCTAGGTCTAACAATCTCCCCCTTTTTGATCAATTAGACTTTCTTGAACTAGTCCATCTTCGCATGCTTGTCTTTCTCATCCCCATGTATCCTTCAAACCTTCTTATGGCCTGCCTAAATCTTAATATGTCCTTGATAGCATCTATCACATTCTCTGTCCAGATTCTGTCCATCCGACGCCAATTATCATTTTCTGCTAACCTCTTCTTCTCACTTTACTCATGTAACTCTTCCAACTTTTGTAACACATCTTCAAGAGTTCCATCAGAGAATTTATGAATTTCAGCAGCTCTCATGAACCTCTTTTCCTTTTTGAAATCATTCTCATAGACAACACCAAGTTCTGGCTTCCTTAGAACTGTGTAGAGTGGTGTCTCTTCAAGCAATGGATGTGTAAAGTCTAGCTTCAGAATATTGACTCTGTTCTGATTTGTCTCAATGCCTAGTTGGAAGTCATGAAGATAAGTATGGGAGATATGCCTTCGAATGAATCTTTTGACAGTATCAAGACCAAAATTAATCTCTGGATGTCTGATAGTTCGGCTCCTGAAATCATGGTAAATGAACTCAATATCACTGAAGTAAAGATTGGCAAAGTCAGCTTCATTGAATGAGTAAAATTTCAGATTCTTTCTTTGCACAGTGAATTCAGGATAGCAGATTTTTCCGAACTTCATCAAGGTTACTTTGATGACCTCCATAATTTCAGACTTGATCTTGACATCTTTCCTTGTTCTATTCATAACCTGTAACATCCGAATGTAATCTTTCTGATACTCATGAGTTTTATCTTGAATTCCCAAAAGTTGAGCTTCATTCAACTTTCTGATGTAGCTAACAAAGATCTTAACTCCTTCCTCCAGATGTGGAACTCGTAACATACTTCTAATCCTTTTAATCTCTTTCATGGACATCCTTTCTTCATAATATCTAGTATAAGGAATAGAACTTTCAGCTTTAGCACCAGAAGTTTCTGTTTCAGTTGGGAACTTTGGCACTATGGGAGGCTCTCTTTCAAATTCTTTCTGGATCAAAGGACTATCAGGCTTTCTCTGGTACGACAACTCTTCTTCAACTTGAACATTAGCAGTACCGGTTTCCAGATTAACATTATGCTCAGCCTCAGAAGAAAATTAGGATTAGAAGAAAATTCTTGAAATGATGGAATAGTCTGAACAATAGAAGGTTCTGGCATCTTCTCATGAATAGGACTTAGATGAAGTCCTTCAGGTGTACTCTGTTCAAACATGATATTCAGAGCATCTGAGTCTCTATCTTCAAACAATTTATCCAGAACACTTACTTCATTCAATGGAATCTCTTCAGATCTATTGACAATATCATATATACTTTATCCTTCATTGTCATCTAAATCAAGATCAATACAAATATCCTTCTGATCTTCCTCCTTCATCTTCCAGTACAGATCATACTTTGCATGCACCTGGTCAAGAGTATCATCATCCAGAAGAATGACAACATGTTGAGACACACCTGTAAACTCCATGATCTCTTCCATAGTTGCAACCTTAGGCTTTCCAACCCTTGGTTCAATATCTTCCTTAGCATAAATCACCAACTACAACTGATTTTTCCTTAACCTTTCAACATGATCAGCTCCCCTTTCACCACCTTCATCAGATTCAACTCTAGTTTCCATCAACACATCACCTCCAGAGCTTTCTACAGCCTGTTTCCCTCTTATCTCCCCCTCATGATCATTATATGAATCATGATCATGCTTTCTAGTTGAAACAACTGCTTGGGCTTTGCATGAAGTTTGAACTCCCTGTTTAAGATTAGATAGAGCAAACATGACATCAGATTTAAAAGAACGAAACTCTATGGCACTGACCAAATCTGTTGGGTTTACAGATTGTGGCGGTTGATTTTGTTGGTTGGATTGTAGAAGAGAAAGAAGATTTGTATGATGCTGAGAATCCGGAGCTTGAGATAATAACTTGGCTAACAACAATGATTTCAGCTCATCAACGGATAAATCAGTAGGCTCAGTGTTTGGCAATTTATGACTTGAAATTTCAGGTTCAGGCTCAACAACTGGATGATTTCCTTTCAAAAGCCTTTTCAGATCTCCAACCTCCTTTTCAACCTTCTCCATAATCCTGCTTTCACCAACCTCTAAGGCCAAATATTTCCTTTGATATAAAGTCTGGGTTAGTAACGTCGGTATCACTTAGATTAACCGTTTGCATGACAACTGATGAATCAATTGCATGGCATGTGTTCATCGGTGGCAAAGACGTGTCGATAACAGGACTTCCAACCGATCCTTGTATTATGGATTACGGAGATACTACGGTTGTTCCGATCGGGTTACGAAGACTTCCGATAGTAGCAGTAAGAAAATGTGACCTAGGAATAATAATTGGCAATTCAAAGGGCACTAGACTCGATTGTAAACAAAATGAAGTCGAGAACCGGGGCAGGTGTTCTTTATTTTCAATACCTTGATTCTCCAAATGAGAACCCGGTAGAAGTTTTTCTACATCCCCGTGAGAACTTGAAACTATTTCTTGTTGAGAATAAATAAAGTGGGTGGCCTGGGTGTGCGAGTGCATAAGTGGACTACTTATGTCTTGTGCATCTGTACACAACACATGCGACAGAGCACTTGATGTGGTTGTCCTTTTGGATAGATAGGTTCGGGTATACACACGCTCACTCTCACCATGTTCTTTTCCTTCTCTTTCACTCTCTTTCTCAACATTTTCTACTTTATCTCCCTCAGCTCCCCTTATTTCACCAACTACTGCATCGAAAATAGAATCAACTTGACGTTGCTCTTCCACTTACATGGATGCAGTACCATAGAATGGAGAAAATGCATCTACATCAGCAAGTATATCAACTTGAGTCTCAACAAACTCAGCAGATTCATCATCAGCAACCTCAAAAACTTCAGTATCATGAACTGACATAGCAATTTCAACATGAACATGAGAAACATCAACTTGAGCATCATTACCATCATTATCTTGATCATCATTATATGATCCAGCAACATAATCTAATTCAGTTTCCTCATCATCATCTTTTGAACTAGTAGCAGAAGGCACTAGACTTGTATCACTTTCATTATCAGCCTGTTCATCATGTGCAAGATCCAGATCTTATTTAAAGCCATGACCTTCATCGACAGAAGGTGTCACTATACGTGGGCTAACAACCCGTGACCCTGATTCCTTTAGTCGTGGTCTCTGACCCCCACCAGAACCCCTCTCGAAATTTTTTCTCTTCGCACCCCGTTTATGAACCCCCTCGGTTTCAGAAACCCTCACAGACTCTACTCTCCTATGGGTTGAGCCTGGGGTAGGGATGACCGGTTCTGATCTTCCCATAGACTCTCTATAGTTGGTCACACTCTCACCTTCTGGATCTGCATAGTCTAGAAGTGCTTCAGGCACAGGCATTCTGAATGGAAACTCTTTCTTCTACCTCATCAAATATCTCATTTCACTTACAGGAGCATATGGATGATTAATTATTTTAGGAATGTTTTTGTTACTCCTCAACATGCTTCGGACAATAAGCGCCATGAATCTTTGATAAGAAATATAGTTCGGAGCTTTAGCAGACTTCTTGGCGACCACTTTCTCATACAGTTCAGTCCAGAATATTTGAGCATAGTCAATATGCAAGTCATGAACCACTGAATAGAAAAATTTCAGAATACGACTGCTGGCATTATTTGATCCAAAATTCTTAGCAGTGAGGCATCGATTGATTACAGAGAACAAACTGTAGTAGAACGAAGGTAGATTATTCTTCTTGAGTAAGCTGTCCTACATACCCCATATCTCTAATTCCTCGGAGTACTTCAACTTCAGAAGGTAACTCATCATAACTGGCTCTGCCTTCTCTTGATGTTCAGATGGAAGACTAAGAGTTAATCTCAGCCTTTCTAGTGAGAATAACTGTAAAGTGGTCAATTTCGAGCTTGAAGATTTGAACTCTGACTCCGTTTTCAATCATGTGAGAAACCTTGATGGTTTTCCAAGCTTGTTGTACATAGAGTTCTGGAACAACAACTTCAACAGTAAGAGCATCTCTAAGTGGATGGTTTCTCAAGATATCCGGTACCAAAGGATCAATGCGAATAGTGAACTGTAGATGATGATTATTTGGCTGCTGTAGTTTCATTTCAGATGGTGATATCAGGAATTGATCAGGATTGACATCTTGTGGAATTTAAAAATCAGATCTGGAAGATGGCATTGGGCACTGCTCATAAGTTTGTTGTGCTTCTGGTGAATTTTTACCGATTTGGACATGTTGATCAACTGATTGATCTTCCATTTGTACCTGAAAAGATTTAACAATTTTGAACAAGGTTCAAATGGGTTAGTGAAAAACCAAAAAACATGAGTTTTAGGCTTGAAAATTAGTTTTTTTTTTTTTGAAAAAACACTAAGTGTAGAATTCGCTAGATAGTCATCTGCGAATTCTATACTTAGGAATTCTTGGAAAACAATCAAGAATTCGTTAGAAAGGAATTCGTAGACTCAGGAATACGTAAGAAGCATATTCATGAATTCTTTACTTGGAAAGAATTTTAACAACTCCAGAATTCGTAACAATCAAGTTTACGAATTCTATACTTAACAAAAGATTTAACAAGAAATTCTATAATTCGTAAGAAAACTGTAGATCAAGAATCCGTTAAACTCATAATTTTTGAAATCTGTTTAAGTGTTCATTCATCTCTCAAGAACATCTCCAACTATTCAAACTCAAACCCAGATTCAAAAAATTTCAAAATATGAATTTTAACCCAATATTAATACACTGTTAGGATCGATTTAGAGATTAAACAGAATTTAGGAAATCAAAAACAAGATTAAGACACTTTCGATTATATTAATTTTGAAATTCAAATAATAACCTCATGAACTTTAAAAAAAATCGAAAGGTCAGTTTTGAATTCAATCCCAACAAGTTAATGATTTTAGGTAGTTCTTGAGTGAACAGTCCTCGAATCGACAAAGAAATCTAATCTAAGTCCAGTTAGGGTTTCCCTGTAACAAACTCAAACAACAAGATTGATATAATATGAACAAACAAACCACAATCAAACAATAAAACACCTTTTGTAACATAGAATCGAAGAAATCAGAAGAGAAATCGAAAAGTCGCAATGAAGGGTTTTTGGAGAGGGTTTGTGCACTGGAGGATTCGTAAGACAAATATAATGCGAAAAGTGAGGTTATCTCAGATACGAACTCTATATATACGCAAGAGTAAGATGACACGTGGCACGAGTTTATTGGACCACCAAGTTTTCGCAATTGACTCTGAAGCGAATTGTCTTAGAAAAAGTATGACAAAGTGTGTGAGAATTCGCAAAGGACGATTCTGCGAATTCTGTGCAAGAATTTCAATAATTCGTAAAGGTGTGTATTGCGAATTCTTCACATTTCACAGAAACACTTATGCGAATTGTTAGAATTCGTGACACTCACATCTGCGATTTCTCAAGAATTCGTATCTCTCACATCTGCGAATTCCTCATATTTCGCATGTGTGAGGTATGCGAATTCCTGACTTAGCCAAATTTCCAACTTTTTGAAAAACATTCTAAATGTGGAAACTTACTAATTTTGGAAAAATTTTCACAAACTTTTTATTATTTTTATTCCAAAAACAATTATCACACATACAACACACTTACAACCCTTTCCAGATTTTACCATTAAGCTCCCCCTTGACTTGATGTCTGTTCCTTCTGTTCCTTGCAATTTCATGTACTTGACTGCCTGATTTTGCTACTGGGCTCCCCCTTGACATTATGTGGACCTTTTGAACATTTGTATATATATGCTCCCCTTCATATCTACATCCAAATAAAAATTTGACAATTAAGAATACTACATTCTCCCAAATATATCATTCTCTCATAATGCAAAATATGACATTTAATCTTAAAACTCCCTAGTATGATTTGACAATCAAGATCATCAGTATCTTGACATTGAAGTCTGAGTCCTAGACTACTTAGTCTAGAAGTCATATTCTTGAACATTGAAGATTGGGTCCTAAATTGCTCTGTTTAGAAGCCATTGTCCTGCTCACTCCTTATTGAGTAGAGGTTCCTGCATTACATGTTTTACAGGCTTTGGTACCCAGATAAGTTTGGGTCCAGTCTGGTTAGAATGTGGAACCTTTAATGAGTGGTTTCCACCTATGTCATAAGCAGTATCAGTAAACTTCTTCTTTGAAAAATACCTTTTATATATATGTGCTTTATGAACAAAATCATTACTGCAACAATATGAACAATAAAGTTTTCTTTTTGCTAACTTGATCAAATGTTGGTTGGACTTGATAGCATCAGGTGCAAAAGATTTACCTTTCTATGCTCTGTTCTTCTTTTTCAATTCAGCTTCTGCAGATGATTTCTGCTATTTGACTGATTCAGGAGAACCTTTAACAACCCAAATCATCTTCTCTTTCTTGGAAGCATTGATCCATAAGCATATCTATCAACAGATTTGACATAAAATGGACTAGAAGGTTTAATCTGATTTGGTTTTAAAACTTTAGATTTAACATTTTGTTTCTTGAAAACCATCTTTTGATACAAGCTATCTACTGATTGAAAGGAGCACACTAATTCACTTGCATCACCATCATAAGAATATAATACATGTGTATCAGATGCTTACTTGTCAGATAAATCAGTGTTAGCTTTCTAAAGTTGACTAATTTTGTCATTCAACTTGGCTTTTTCATTACAAAGCTTGTCAAATTTGCTTTGCATTTCAGATTTAGTCTTCTGTCCCTTTTGTATATCTGTTGACAAGACATCTAATTTGTCAGAAAGTTCAGAAATCACAGATTCAAAGTGTTTTCTTTCAGTTTCAAAATCTTTCTCCAAGTTCTGATTTTTATCATAAATCTCTTTGAACAATAAAGTGTTTTTCTTTTCAAAACTCTTTCTTTCTTTTTCAAATATATATCTTTCAGTTATAACTATCTTTTCAAAATCAGAAACTTGTTTTGAAAGTTTTGTACATCTAATTTCTAACACTCTCTTTTCAGATCCAGCTTTCCTTGAAAGTTCAGATAATTTCAGATTGAAAGTTTTCTCCAGTTCAACTTTCTCTTTCTTGAATCTTTCATCAACTTTCTTGATCGATTCTTTTTCTTTTGTTTCATAAGTTGATATTTGTGCTTCATCATTTGTTAATTTAACATTAGGGTATCTTTCTCTGTTTTGAGCTTTGAATTTTGACTTTTGAGCTTTTCATTCTCAGCTTCAATCTTTGGAATCTCCGGCATGTATGTTAGGGCATTATATTGTATCCAAGATTTAACAGGAAAAGTCAAGCTTGTAAAGTCAACATTATCTAAGTCAAAGTTAGTATTGTCAAAGTCATTCTTATAGCTTGTAAGTCTTTGTAGTTAGTTGTGATATAAATAGGCTTAGTGCCTTGTAGGATTGAAAAGAAGCACTTCATCATAATATCAATATACGTGTGATACTTTATCTCTCTACTTTCTCTCTCTAGTTCTTGATATTGTCATAATCTTGATTGAGATTGTTTGAGATTGCTTGATTTGATAGGGATTTTGCATTAACAAATCCAATTCAATATTTGATTTGATAGGGATTTCATTTGATAGGGATTTGATTGAGATTGTTTGAGATTGCTTGATTGATTAATTTGATTTGATAGGGATTTTGAAAAGTTAGATCTTGATCATTTCAGATTGAACAAATCCAGCTAGCAGCATCTGTTGAAAGTTATGAAGAGAAGATTAAAAGTTTGGAAGATTCTAATGCTGAGCTTCTAAAGAAAATATCTGATTTGGAACAAACGATGGTCAAAGAAAGATTTGATTTTGAGAGCAAGAATAAATAGTTTGCTAAAAAGTTTTCATAGTTTTCCAAGAAGAGTTTTGAAGAAAAGAAGACTGTTGAGCTTAAGCGTATAAAACTTTCTCAGCAAGTTTCTGATTTTGAGAAAGTGATTATTTTGGAAAGAGAAAATTTTGTCAAGGAGAAGAAGGAAATTGAACAAAAGAATGTGGGATTCTTCAAGGAAATATCGGGCCAAAGAAAGGATGCTGAGAAGGGATTTGAAGAAGAGAGAAGCATGTTTGAGGCTGAGATCAAAAAGCTTACTGAGAAGCTATCTGGACTATCTGAAAGTGTGCTAAAAGAGAAGAAAACGAAGTCTGAATGCGAGACGAAGATTGACCTTCTCATCAAAGAAAGAGACAACTTTGCTTCAAAGATTAAAGAGCTTGAAAAGACAGCTTCAAGTTCTAATCAGAAAATTGTTTCTTCACAAAGGTCAGTTAAATCTTCTGATCAGATTCGTAGTACTAACCTTTTCTATGATAAAAATATAGATGGTTCAGGTACTTATCAAAGAAGAAGAAGATATAAAGAAGAAGAATTGGTCTAGAGAATGAAACCAGTTGAAGATAAGAAGAAAGATGAAAAGAAAGACGAGCTGAAAGGTAAAAAGTCATGTGTACATGCATCTAATGTCAAGAAGAACAATGCGCGTAAAGGTAAACCTGATCACATCTACACAAGAGATCAATTAGTCAGGTTATCAGGTAAGAAAAATTATTGTTCTTATTGTCGTACACATGATCCTATTCACAAGACCAGTGATCATTTCTGGTATGGTTCTTACTCGATTACCCCCACAAGAACTGCAACTAACACATCAGGACCCAAATACCAGTGGGTACCAAAAGCTAAGTCTGTGTTGCAGGCAATCAAAGTTTAAGGGGGAACATAGAACTTAGGCTTTTGAACAAATCATTTCAAAACCCGGACTTAAATGTCAAGACCAAGGCTTCTAAGTAAATCAGCTTAGAACCTGTACTTCAATAGAGTTTGACTTCTAAACACAACAGTTTAGGACTCGTACTTCAGTGATCAAAAGCCTTTACTCTTGTGCTGATAAGAGATTGTACTCAAATACTTGAATGAGGAAATCAACCATCAAGGGGGAGTACATTCTTGTCTGACATATTTTGCATCCGATAAGATATGACGATCTATAATTCACAAGGGAGTTGTATCTGATCTCTATCATGTGCTTTTTCATTGATAATATATTTGTAAGATATGACGGTCTACAATTCAAAAGGGAGTTGTATTTGATCTCTATCTTGTGCTTTTTCTGACATATTTTAGATGAATAATTTATAGGGGGAGTAAAGGTGGTGGCTTCTGATTACAACTGATCAGGACCCGTTCTTCAATGTTCAGACATGGATATTTTACAAATATCCAGGGGGAGCTTAATAGACATAATTCATTCTATCATGTTTTGAGGGAGAGCTAAAAAGTAAGTATCTTCTAGTCCTAGATCTCTGATTGTTTGAAAGGAGAACAACTTTCAAGCATGAAAAACGTTTTCTTAAAAGTTCAAACCACTTCTTTATTCTCAAAAGATTTCATGAATTAAGAAGTGTGATTTTAAATGTTTTTCATTACTGAGCGTTAATGTTTAACTGACCGTATGTTTCCAAAGATCAATACTTGCGTATTATCTTGTCTATAACTTGTAAAGTATTAATACACACCGGTTCAGTACTTCATTTGAATTTGTTATTACCATGTCTCATAATGAAACAATCTTTCGATGGTAATACCCTCGTTTGAAATTCAATGTTGTTGAGCTTCAATCATCATTTCTAATCTTGTGCTTTCATTGCAAAATTGTTTATGTCCGTTCATATAAAAAACCATCCAATTCTTTGATACCCTGATCATTTGATTTGATCTAATCGATACATTGTCAGATTCTCAAAACAATTCTGAAAGTCCATGATCTACCAATCTTAAAGAGAGAAAGTAGAGAGAGAAATATTGGAAGTGCAAAGTGTTAAAGCATAAATTTGTTGGATACAAGATCAATAATACTGAAGGTCAAAGTTGAGAAAGTCAAAGCTGCTAAAGTCAAATCTCATTAAAAAGTCAAAGTCTATTTTGTAATAAGTTAAACTTAGTTGTATTTGTTTTTATATTTGTTTCCTTGTATTAGGTGGTAGTATAAATAGTTTTTGTTCTTGTAATTCAGAATGTACGTATTGTAAAAATTGAGATTTGAGAGAGAATACGGTTTTAGAGAGAGAAAGAGTTCTAGAGAGAGAAAGTGTAATCTTGTGAAAATCAAAGTAATCAAATAGGTAATTCATTGTGTTTTAATCTTGTTTGTTTGATTGTTATTGAATAGAAACTAGAATCTGGAACACACAATTGGTATCAGAGCCGATCCAAATCGAAAAAAATCAAGAAATACGTATGTTTGTAATGTGTTCTTCAAGTCCAGAATTGATTTTTGAGTTTTAGTGAGTTTTTGGAGTTGTAATCGATTAAGTGTTGTTAGGAAAGTGAATTCGATCGAGTTTGTATAGAAAGATTTGTCAATTGCACTGTAATCACTTCGAATTTTCGAATTTTTGTGGTTTTTGTATACACGAGTTCTTGACACTGTTCTTGAATCAAAATTGTAATTTTTGTGTATTTGATTGAAAAATCAGTGTTAGTTTTGAGTTCGAGTTGTCTAGAAGATCAAATTGTCGAAGTTTCGAGTTAGATTTCTAGGAATAAATGAGTTTTTTAGTGTGATTTCGTTCGTTTTTAGAGGTTTGCGGGTGTTCTTCAGATGTGCGTTTGATTCATCGAAGTTTGTGGGTCTATCATCTAGAAATGTACAAGTTCTTCAGAGGAATGCGGGTCATTCAAAGTCTGCGGGTGAAAAGTCGTTTGAGAAACGAGAAGCTAATATTTGTTTTTCTTCGAGAATCGAGAAGCTAAGTTTTGCGGGTGTAACGAGACACGCACAGTGTGTCTTGCGGGTGTAACGAGACACGCACAGTGCGTCTTGCGGGTGTAACTTGACACGCAAAGTGCGTCTTGCGGGTGTAACTTGACACGCAAAGTGTGTCTTGCGTTTGCAAAGTGATAAACGCAAATTTGACAAACGCAAAGAAGAAGTATATCTAGAAACGCAACGATTTGTTGATCAGAGATGTTGTGGTTTGCGTTTCCTTCTTGAACCGCAAAATAGTGGTTTGCGTTTCCTTCTTGAATCGCAAAGTAAAGGTTTGCGTTTGCCTCTTGAACCGCAAAGTAAGGGTTTGCGCATCACTCTTGAAGCACAAAGTGTGGAGGACTTAGACAAATTTTTCAAAGTGCGGGACCCCCGTGCTAAGTCTGCCTAGGGGGACATAGTTCTTTTTGTGATTAAAATTTCTGATTTTATATTTCAAGTTTTCTGTATTATCTTGATTGTTTCATTTGGACTAACGATCAGTTCTAGTTTCTTATTGATATATTTTTCAAACAGGTTTAAACAAGATGACATCCAAAGATGCACTTTCAATTGACACCGATGTAAAGCCTCCTGTTCTATTCAAAGGAGAGTACGAGCAATGGAAGGATAGATTTCTGGATTTCGTGGATAGGCATTCAAATGGAGAGAATATTCTTATGTCTATCACCGAAGGTCCTATGGCACCAATAACAGTTCAAATACCTGATGTTGACTCCTCTGATAGTGAAGATGGTACTGAGGAAAGAGATCAAAAGATGAAAACAGTGGCAGTGGATATCTCTCAGTATTCTGAAGAACAGAAAAGCCGATACAAAGCAGATAAACAAGCAAGATCCTTACTTCTTCAGAGCATTCCGAATGAGATCTACATCAAGATTGATAGTTACAAGGGAAATGCTAAGAAGATGTGGGATCAATTGCAAAAGATGATGATGGGATCCAAGATCGGGAATCAGATGAAAGTGGCTAACTGCATCAACAGTTATGAGGAATTCAAAGCCAAAGAGAATGAAAGCTTAGAAGATACTTATGAACGGTTTATCTTGCTTCTGAATGAATTGTCCAAGAATAAGGTGAAAAAGAAGCAACTTGAGAACAATGTCAAATTCTTGAGCATCCTACAACCTCAATGGAAGAAGCATACACGTAGGATGAAGAAGATGAAGGATTTGAATGACATACCGTTACATGAGGTATATGAGACTTTGAGGCAGAATGAAGAAGAAGTGGAAGAGAAAAGAGCTGAGAAAAAGAAGGCTGAAAAGGTTCCTGATCCAATTGCATTGGTAGCTGGAGAGAAAAAGAAAGAGAAGAAGAAAAAGAAGAAAGTGATTACCAGTTCCGAGTCTGAATCTGAATCAGATGGTGATGATGGAGAAAGCCTCAAACAGGCTATGTTGTTATTGACCCGTGCATTCCAGAAAAAGTTTTACAAGAAGCCGGGATCTAACTCACAGCGGTACTCTTCATCAAGTTCCAAGAATCATGAACACCGAGAAAAGGTGGAAGGAAGGAGATATGAAGAGAACATATATGTTGAGAAGAAACCTGATGACAGGAAGAAGTATGTGAATGACTACAATGTTGCTGAAAAGCCAACAAATGATTCAGTCAAATGCTACAACTGTGGCAAGATGGGTCATTTTGCAAAAGATTGTAGAAAGCCAAAAGTTCGTAACTCTCAATACTATCAGAACAAGTTGCTATTGGCAAAACAACAAAAAGCGGGGTAGCTTTAATGGCTGAGGACGAATTTTGGCTCGATCATTCCGAAGGTGAAGATGAAGAGAAAGAAGAAACAACTCATCTTTGTCTCATGGGAAAAGAAGTCAAGTATGATGAATCAGATGACGAGACAGCTGATGAGGTATTAAAATTAACTGAAAAAGATTTTGTAACCAAAATGGAAGCTATGATGGTTGAGCTTAATGATTTTCAATTAAAACTGAAGAAAGAAAAAGACAGAGTTGCTAAAAGAAACAATAAGATATTTGAACTCAATAAGTCGGTTATTGGGAAAAAAGATCTGATTGATTCTTTACGCAAGTCTGCTTCTGATTCTAAATCTCAAGTAGATTGTTTTGAAAAGAAGATTTCTGATTTTGAAGTTAAAGTTTCTAAATATGAGTTTGAGAATAAAGAATCTGCACTAATTGTTCATAAACTGCATGTTGAAAACAAGCTTTTAAATAATGGGGACTTGGTTTTAAAAACCCCCATTACTTAAAGAAAGCCATCAGGAAACAACCAGCATTATATAATTTTGATTTTCTTGCTTGTGCTGGTAAACATACTCATTTAAAACCCAAATTTGTTACCAAATTACTAGAAGAAGTTGAGGCCAAAGAAACTGCAAATAGAAAGAATGTTAAGAAAATGCAACTACCATTTAACTATGCAAAGTTAAATGATAGTTATCTTTCAGAAACACCAAAAGTTCTTTCAAACGATTATTTTGCTAGTTATTTTGTTTCTGAGATGAAGGCAAAACCTGCAATTGCAAAGGTTTATGTTCCTCCACTCATTCTTGAAAGCAAAATAATTGAGCTTGAAAATGTTTTATCTGATGAAAAACTTTTGGTAGATATTGAACAAAGTATGTTTTCTACAGTTTTAAAGAACATCGTTTTACAATTTAAATCTACAAAGTGTTCTACAGTTTCAAAGGCACCTCAAACTTCAACTGATAACTTTGATGACTTATTTGAGTCTGCAAATGATTTTCTTAATTCTGATGGTGGGTGCATAGAAGAAATTAATATGTTTGACTTCAATGCTTCTCTTCCTGATCATTCTACTTGTCTTATAAATGAAAAGGTGTTACCAAGTGTTCTTAAAACTGCTAAATCATCAACTAAAGTTGGTGAATCGATTTCTGTAACTGCTGATTATTATTCTCAAGGTAAGAAACATAAGAAACAACGATTACAAAAACAGAAATACACTGGTACACAAAAGAAAACTCAGTCTCAGAAATCTGCTTTTCCTAATAAATCTACATCTTATGTTTCAGATATAAGCAAAAAAAGGTCGAAAGCTCGAACTGAATGGCGACCAAAAAGGAAGGGTGATGAGAAAGCTGAATCAGTTTCTGATAATTCTTGTAATAGATCAGTTAGTAGTGATACTGATGTAGTTGATCAATTTGCTTCAAATAAACAAAACCTTGTAACTTTTTACAAGCGATATTCAATAAAGCAATTGATTCAATTATCTTCTATTTCTACTACATCTTATCATTATCGGAGAAATGATTTTGCTTATTCTCATAATTCTTCTGATTGGTTCGGATCTTATCATGTTCATTCTTCAAGATCAAATATTTTTAAAAGTTTTGAAAAGAAAGAGGGTCCATTTTCAAGTGGATACCAAAATCTTGTGCTAATCTGTTAGGGCCCGTTTTTAAATGGGTACCTAAATCTATTGTTGCCTGATTTCTCTTGCAGACCCGACATATGTGGTACTTGGACAGTGGATGTTCCAAGCATATGACTGGGCAAAAAGCTTTATTGTCTAACTATACAGAGAAATTCAGTGGAAATGTCAGATTTGGAAACGATCAGCTTTCACCAATCTTAGGATATGGTGACATCATTCAAGACAACATAACGATAAGTAAGGTGAGTTATGTTGAAGGCTTGGGGCACAACTTATTCAGCATTGGTCAATTCTGCGATAAAGGGTTAGAGGTCAACTTCAAATCTAAGAGTTGCTCGGTTCGTACTGAAGACAACACAAAACTCTTAGGTGGACATCGAAAGACAAACCTCTATACCATCAATCTTTCCAAAGTACAAATTGACAATCAAGTATGCTTGATGACAAAAGCTTCAACGCAACAAAGTTGGCTCTGGCACAGACGTTTATCTCATTTGAACTTTCGTTATATCAACAAGCTGGTTCGTGGGAAATTGGTCAAAGGACTTCCTGAGCTGAAATATGAAGAGAGCCGCCCATAAACCGAAGCCTGAACCAAGCACAAGTTCTCCGTTAGAATTGTTACATATGGATTTGTGTGGTACAATGAGAACTCAGAGTTTGGGAGGAAAGAAATACGTGTTGGTCATTGGGGACGATTACTCAAGATACACGTGGGTCAAATTTCTTCGATAAAAGATGAGACGCCGGAAGTTCTCATTACTTTCTTAAAGACGACCCAGGTGAAAATGCAGCGACAAGTCAAGTTTCTTCGAACGGACAACGGCACAGAGTTCAAAAACAAGATAGTTGAAGAATATCTTGAATCGGTCAGGATATCACATCAGTACTCTGCTGCTCGTACGCCTGAACAAAATGGAGTAGTCGAAAGGCGAAATCGGACGCTAGTCGAGATCGCTCGTACTATGCTTAGCCAATCCGATCTACCTCTATTCTTGTGGGCAGAAGTTGTGTCGACTGTGTGTCATACTAAAAATTGGTCCATGATACATTGCCATTTTCAGAAGACTCCATATGAGTTGATCAACAACAGAACACCAACAATCAAATATTTTCACATATTTGGGTGTAAATATTTTGTGCTTAATGACAGAGAGAGTCTGAATAAATTCAGTGCTAAGGCGGACGAAGGCATCTTTATCGGTTATTCTTCAACATCAGCAGCATATCGTGTTTATCTGAAGAAGTCAAAGACAGTTGTTGAGAGCGTTAATGTCACATTTAATGAAGATATGGCTTCTGATCAAATCAGTTCAGAACCCGTTATTACTGGAGTATTAGCTTCTGGGCAGATCAGTCCAGAATTTGTTTCTACAGTGACAAATTCGAATAACGCTTCTACTTCTAATTCACATTTAACTGATTTAGATTTGTTATTTGAATTCTTTTATGATGAGTTTCTAGGTTCTAATGTATCTAAATCTTCTGTGACTGACAGGTCTGAAGACACAACTTGCAATCATCCAGTCACTTCAGATGTCATAACTGAACAAGCATCCCCTGTTCAGTCAGAAACTCATATTCCTACAATTACTCCTACAGTTGAAGATATACAAGAAACTGCTGAGCCAGAAGTAATTGTTTCAGTTGGGTGTCATACATTGTCTACTCAACAGCCACAGTCTGTTGTTCCAACTGATGCTTCTGCACCTGAGTCTTCAACTGCAAAACCCCCTCCTGTTATTCAAACTAAAGATTCTGATAGTGGATTTCTAGATGATGATCATGTTCAATCAGTATCTACTCCACTCCCTCATGAGCATCGCTGAATCAAAGAACATCCATTACATCAAGTAATTGGAGATCTCAACAATCCTGTACAAACGAGGTCAGCGACTTTTAATCAATGTATGTATGACTCATTTCTCAGTAAGATTGAGCCAACGCGAGTATGAGAGGCTCTTGCTGATTTGGACTGGGTATCTTCTATGCAAGAAGAGATCAATCAGTTTGAAGCCCTAAAGGTTTGGAGATTAGTTCCAAAACCAGAAGGTAAAACCGTGATAGGAACTAAATGGGTCTTCAAGAATAAAAAGGATGAAGATGGTATCGTCATTAGGAACAAAGCTAGACTTGTTGCCAAAGGTTACCGGCAAGAGGAAGGCATAGATTACGATGAGACGTTTGCTCCAGTAGCGCGTATAGAAGCAATCCGCATGTTTCTAGCCTACGCAGCTCATAAGAATTTCACAGTCTTTCAGATGGATGTGAAAACAGCCTTTCTAAATGGCATTCTTAAAGAGGAAGTGTACGTGTCTCAACAAGAAGGGTTCGTCAATCCAGATAAGCCAGATCATGTCTACATCTCGGACAAAGCCCTTTATGGATTAAAACAAGCTCCTCGAGCATGGTATGACGTTTTATCTAAATTCTTGGTCAAGTCCGGTTTTTCTAAAGATAAGGTTGATACTACTTTATTCATCAAGAAAGAAAAAGCTGATATTATCCTTATTCAAATATATGTTGATGATATAATATATGGTTCTACTAATCCAAAATTTTGTAAAAACTTTTCTAACCTCATGGTGTCACGTTTTCAAATGAGTATGATGGAAGAGATGAATTTCTTTCTCGGACTACAAGTTAAACAATTTTCTACGGGGATTTTTATTAACCAATCTAAGTACATTTTGGATATTCTTCGGAAGTACAAAATGGAAAATTGTAAATCAATTGGAACCCCGATGGCACCAGGTACTAAAATTAGCACTGATCCTTCGGGTAAAAGTGTTGATGTTAGGACTTATAGAGGTATGATAGGATTGTTATTGTATCTTACATCCAATAGACCAGATATTATGTTTTCAACATGTTTATGTTCTAGATATCAGGCTGCTCCCAAAGAATCCCATTTGGCTGTTGTCAAACGGATTTTTAGATATCTGAAGGGGACTGCAGACCTTGGTCTGTGGTATCCTAAGGATACTGGGTTTCAACTGACTGCCTATTCAGATGCAGATCATGCAGGTTGCATGTTGGATAGAAAGAGTACTTTAGGTCATGTTCAATTTCTTGGAGACAAGCTCGTCAGCTGGTCATCAAAGAAACAATTATGCGTTTCCACATCGACTGCTGAAGCAGAGTACGTAGCTACTGCCAGTTGCTGCTCTCAAGTCTTGTGGATGCGAACACAGCTGCGAGACTATGGATTCAAGTTTGATAAAATTCCAATATATTGTGACTCGAAGAGTGCAATCGCGATATCTGCTAATCCTGTCCAGCATACGAAAACCAAACACATTGACGTCAGGTATCATTTTATAAAAGATAATGTAGAAAAAGGAACAATTGAACTTTATTTTGGAAAGACAGATTATCAACTTGCAGATTTATTTACCAAACCCTTAGATGAAAAGAGATTTAATTTTCTTGTCTCTAAGCTTGGTATGTTAAATCTTAAGACATAATCGGTTGTTACATAATAAAGTTACGTATTGTTATTTTTCATTATTTTATTTATCTTTATGTCTGAAGGATATCTGCACTTTAATTGTTTGCTCATGATCTCAGGGGGAGTAAGAGAAGATTTTAGATGATCTACATTACTTTAAGGGGGAGCATAACTGATTTCTGCATTTTACTTAACTAACAAAATTTTTGTAATGCATGATTTTAAGGGGAGCTTATCACAAGGAGTAAGACTATGATTTCTGATTACTTAAGATCAAAACTCGTTCTTTAATCGTTTTACTGTTTTATGTTCTCTTATTGTTCGAATAAATTTTGTGAATAAATTTTTGACTAGACTTTGAGACTTATGCAGGATGAGTGAGGATGACACGATCATATCATTTTTTGACTTCAGCTGACTTTATGAGTATTAAGATTGAACGAAAAGGTAAATTTCTTATCTTAATCTCAAATGTATCTGAAAGAAGGACAACTTTCAGATATAGAAAACATGTTCTTAAATGTTCAAACCACTTCTCGAATTTTAAACAGATTTTATAATTTGGAAGTGTGATTTTAAATGTTTTCATTTTATTTTTGTGCTTCATTGATAAACAAACCGTGTGTTACCCAAAGATTAATACTTGTGTATTGTCTTTTCATATACTTTCAAGTATTCACACACACTGGTTTGATTTCTTGTTCAAATAGTTCTTACCATGTCTCATATTGAAACATAATTTTTTCGATGGTAAGACACCTCGCTTGTACTTCAAAGAATTTTGAGCGTCATTTCATTTCAAAACGTCATTTCAAGAATGTATATATCTTGGTTCATATAGACAATATCTATTATTCTTGACCTTAAGCTTTGATTAATATATCATTTCATTTCTGATCATTTTCATACAATGTCAGATTTTCAAACAAGTTTTTTTTTGCATTCATGTTCATTCATTCAGTATACTTGTTTGAAAATACTTCAATGTCTAAAAATGTTCAAATTTTCATGATTATATTTTATGAGCATACATTCGTTTGACATTTGTATATGAGCTTTAACTGTTATAGTTAAATCATCTGAGCAACATTATGCTTTTATAGGAAATATGGGTTCTTTGTGCTAGGAATTATCTGAACTTCTATGGAATCACGTTAACCAGTGATTTCTACCCAAGAAGTTAATCCATAGAGATTGAGTGTGAGGAGTCAAAAAGAAATGAGTGTGGGTTGTGTGATGAGGTAAAATGGAAAAGAGAGTTTGGTTAGTAGTGCGGTTAATGATTAAAAGAAAGAGGGTGTGAGATCAGAGGAAAAGAATATCAAACTCTGCACCAACTACTTTCTGAGCCGGGCAGTCACATTACTAATGTTTCACATTTCTTCGTGAACGTTATTGAAACAGGCAACTAGCCCATGCCAACTCTTGAATAAACATAACAAGCTACTCATTTTCTTCTCAAAATTGAAAATGTTTCACATGTTAAAGGGGACGCAACACATAATCTATCTGATTTTCATTTGGAAACTCTGGATATTGAAAAAGAAGGAAGTCTGCCCCACCTTCGCACTTCAATCATGCACATTGAGTCTGTGTTTATCTACTTTTGTCTCAGTGGTTTACACAACTTTGAGCCTTATTGAAAAGCAATCATCATGCTTAATTCTTTCTACACATGCACGAACACACAAGGAATTTGTTTCTTTGTCATAACATTCATAGAAATTGCCTTTGTGGTGTTTCGATGATTGGATGGAAGACCTGGGGGAGTGAACATCAAAAAGCTCCTTTATATTGTGTATTCGTTACACACAGTGACTTCGTGTTACTGACATACATTTTAACTGATTCATTTGTTGATTCAGGAGTTACTTGTTCTTATTTTGTCTGGATTTGTAAAGATCTAGATGAATACTTGGTTATGGATCACAGAATCAGAGGCTCAGTTTGACATATCAGATTGGTCAAAGACATTTCTTGGAGAAAGTTTTGATGATATCAATGCTCAAATCATCAAAAAGGGGGAGATGGTATCAAAAAATATTAAAGTTTTGAAGTTTGTGGGAGATGATATCAAGATCTGATAAAGATTTGAGAGAAGATTTTCCGAAATGTCTTTGTCAGAAGATTCAAAGTTAAGATTCTAAGAAGATCAAAGAATTTCTGAAGATTTGAGGAAATTTTCTTCAAAGATTATTTGCTAAAGCAATTCGAGCTGAATCTGAAGATAATTTCTTTCCAAAGACTGAAAGTTTTCTGTGAAAGTTTTGAAGTGATTGTTCATTGATTGAAGACAATTTTGGAAAGAATAAAGTTAAAGAAAAAGGGGAGATTGTATTGACAGAGCTTAAAGTGAAGATTGAATTGCTAGATTTTTCAACAGTGATCTTGAATCCAAAGGGGGAGATTGTTAGAGCATAAATTTGTTGGATACAAGATCAATAATACTGAAGGTCAAAGTTGAGGAAGTCAAAGCTGTAAAGTCAAATCTCATTAAAAAGTCAAAGTCTATTTTGTAATAAGTCAAACTTAGTTGTATTTGTTTTTATATTTGTTTCCTTGTATTAGGTGGTAGTATAAATAGTTTTTGTTCTTGTAATTCAGAATGTACGTATTGTAAGAATTGAGATTTGAGAGAGAATACGGTTTTAGAGAGAGAAAGAGTTCTAGAGAGAGAAAGTGTAATCTTGTGAAAATCAAAGTAATCAAACAGGTAATTCATTGTGTTTTAATCTTGTTTGTTTGATTGTTATTGAATAGAAACTAGAATCTGGAACACACACAAAGTATGAGATATTGAATGTATGCGTGAAGTTCCTTACAAAACACAAAGACCAAAGGGACTTAAATACCCAAGGCTTATAAAACTGATAAAAAGCTAACAAAGCACAAAATAAGTCCAAGCCTATAAATACAATGATTACTATAAAATTAGACTTAACAATCTCCCCCTTAATAATCATTGGCGCTGTGGTCTTCAATATCCATCTTCTAAATCAGCACAGACCATCTAAGTGACTTATTGAATAAGCTTTCTTGACTAAAAAAAAATTCCTTCTCAACATCTTTCAGTTTGAGTTGCCTTTGCTGTTTTCACAAGACTGGACTGGTATATAATAATCTTGAAAGAACAGTCGGTTCATCAGCTTGTGCTCTAGACGACACACCTCTTTTAAATGTACTTGAATGAACTACGGTGATCCGAGCAAGAACAACAAAAGAATTAATTGATGAGAAAATATAGAATCTTGAGTGAATCTTGATCAGCAGATAAACATTTGAACTCTTTGTCTCTTTAACTTCTCCTTAACTTCTCCCCCTCATGACCTTGATGATGTGAATCAACTTGGTCATGCAAATGTTGGAGATGAGACAGCTTAAGATCTGCAAAATCAGAGTAAAGGAGAAATAGAAGGAAGCTCAAAGCTTGTTTTACGCTAGAAGCTGTTGGCACAAATCTAAGTTTTTCTCTACCAACTGTTGGCGCAAATATGACTTGGAATCTGAAAAACTTCACATGTTAAGATCTTTGACTCCCCCTACACAAATGCACTAAATTTGACAAATAAATTTAGCATTCACAAAGAAAATCAGATACTCCCCCTCGAAAATAGATATGATCTTTCAGAAAATTCTCCTTATTCACTCCCCCTTGAATAATTCACAAACCCATTTAAAAATATATATGAGAACAGAAGAATTGAAATATCATAGAAGAAAGAAAAATATACTGAATATGTATTTTGAAACAACTAAATATATAAAAATTTAAACACTAAACAAATTAAATTCTATTTACTAAAATATCACAGATTAATCCATCAAATGAAATCAAATATATGTTGCTGGATACAGATACAAGTTTAATTGCATATCAAGTTAAAACATGTTCAGTTTCAAAAACTTTCATCAATCTATTCTGTGTGCTAGCATGTGAACTTCGATTAGCTTCAAGAAAATGCAATTCTAAAAATATAATAGAGAACTTTGCATGTACTCACACTAATCCATCAAAATTTAAGATTTTCACAAATTTACAGGTTTATTGCAACTCAAACATATCACCAAGTATCATGAGATGTGTGCTCATTGGCATCTTTTAGCACTGTGCACATTGGCATCTTAACATGAGTGTGCTCTTTGGCATCTTTAAGCTTGTGCACTTTAGCATCTTTTTAATCAAAAAGTTTGGTAAGTAAAAAACATGCCGTAAACGTAACTTTCTATCTGACCCTATCGCAGGATTTAGGTCAGCCACTCCCAGACCAGTTGGCCTTAGGGGACTAGGTGTCAAGCACCCCTTGGAACTTACTCTCCCAGATCAGAAAGGCTACATCGACATATCCTAAACCCATTCATACCAGTAGAACATGACTTTCGATCTGATTCTATAGAAGGATTTGGGTTCGATCACTCCCAGACCAATTGACCTTATGGGACCAGATGACAAGCATCCCACGGAACTTACTTTCCCAAACCAAAAAGGTCATAGGTAGAAACTTTTAAACATAGAGATTTCTGAATTATATATATATAATTTTCATCTCAATCACTCAGTTTTACATCTTAGTGCTTAGCCCATATTTTCATTACGATCCAAAATTCAGACTTTTTAGATTTTCCAAGCATTGTTAACTATAAATATTCAAAAGTTTCAAACATGTTGCTGACTTTTCGACTTTTGTAAGACTTGAAAGTTGAATATAAAACTTCAATAGAAACAAAGCAACTTGAAAATTTATCCTTGACATACATTTTATTCAAAAGAAAGAAAACCTGTAACGCTTTTACTTTATAGAATAAATTTTGTAAAGATTTAAACTTTTAAATTCAAATGTCGAGTTTGAAAAATTAAGATAAATGTAAAGAATTCGGCAAGCCATGTCCTAGCGAAGCCATGTCCTAGCGAACCCCTCTCCTCTCGAAGCCCTCACCTCCCAAGCCATCTCCTCCCAAGCCCTCTCCTCCCAAGCCATCTCTCCCAAGACCTCTCCTCCCAAGCCCTCTCCTCCCAAGCCCTCTCTTCCCAAGCCATCTCTCCCAAGACCTCTCCTCCCAAGCCCTCTCCTCCCAAGCCCTCTCTTCCCAAGCCATCTCTTCCCCAAGCCCTCCCCTTCCCAACCCATCTCTTCCAAAAGCCCTCTCCTCCCCAAGCCATCTCCTTGCTAAGCCATCTCCTCATGAAGCCTTCTTCCACCAGCAAAGCCCTCGAAGCCCTCTTCTCGCGAAGCCCTCTCCTCTCGCAAAGCCCTCTCCTTACAAAGCCCTCTTCATATCGCCAAGCCCTCTTCCTCTATCGCCAAACCCTCTTCTATTGACGCTCTCTCCTAAACAAACCCAAACTCGCTTAACCCAAACCCGCTTACACTCCCGAGACCCACACCCCCTTCTCACCAACTCCTTCACTCGCAACCTTTCTACTCCAAGTCTCTGTTCAATTGTTTGTTTTTTATTTTTTTATTATTAATTTTTAATTTTTTTTAATTAGTTAAGTTTTTTTTTAGTCTCTCATTTGTTAGTCGTTCCTCTACACCATTCTTCGATCAATTGCGATCGTCTCACGACCATTTTGTTCAACTAACAATGTCTTATTTTGCTTATCAGCACGAAATTTCTGATCTCAAATCCAAGATTGTAGTTCTTGAAGCCAGATTGGAAAACAATTACAACGTGTTTGTGTAAGTTAATGGTGAAAATGCTGATAATCTGAGTTGGGCACAAAGTTTAAAAAGAGAAAAAGAAAAACTTGCTGAAGAAAAGGATGTTTTGAAGAAGCAATTTTCAGAACTCTCGAAAAAGTTTAAAAAATCAGAGAATTTTGAAGCCCAAGAAGAGAAGGCTCTGGAACTTGAAGAGAAACTAAAAGCTGTGGAGAGTGAAAATCTTGATCTCAAGAATAGGCTTTATATTTTTGAACAAGAAAAAGTAGACTTTTCAAAGGAAAAGAAAAATTTTGAGAGAAAGATTCTCGAGCTTTCAAGGAAAGTTTTCGATGAAAGAAAGGTTTTTGATCTTCAAAATGCAAAACTTTCAAAAAAGATTTCTGATTTTGAAAAGGTTCTAATAATTGAGAGAGATAATTTTGAAAAGGTACTCTTCATCATGCTCAAAGAACCATGAGCATAGAGAAAAGGTAGAAGGAAATAGATTTGGTGAGAGAAAGCCAGATGAAAAGAAAAAGTTTGTGAATGATTACACTGGAGCTGAAAGAACAACTAATGATCTGATCAAGTGCTACAACTGTGGCAAGGTTGGACATTATGCTAAAGACTGTCGGAAGCCTAAGGTTCGCAACTCAGAGTATTACAAGAATAAAATGCTCTTGGCCAAGCAACAGGAAGATGGCAAGGCATTAATGGTTGAAGACGAATTTTGGTTGGATCATTCATATATAGAAGAAGAGAGAGAAGAAGCTGCTCATCTATGCTTAATGGACAAAGAGGTGAAATATGATGATTCAGATGATGAAGCAGCTGACGAGGTAATGAACTTAACTGAAAATGATTTCTTGACCAAAATGGAAGTCATGATGGTTGAGCTTCAAGACCTTCAAACAAAATTGAAAAAGGAAAAAGACAGAGTTGCTTAAAGAAACAAAAAGATCTTTGTGCTTAATAAGTCAGTTATTGGGAACAAAGATCTAATTGATTCTTTACGCAAATCTTCTTCTGATTCTAAACACGAAATAGATTGTTTTGAAAAGAAGATTTCTGATTGTGAAGCTAAACTTCTAAATCTGCTTTAGAGAAACAAGAATCCGCACTAACTGTTCATAAATTGCAGGTTGAGAACAAGAGCTTAAATAAGAAGGTAAATGGTCTGGAAGCCAAACTTTATGCAAGAGGCTAAACAGATCAAACTAATTTTCTTAATGCACCTAATGAGGAGGCTGATGTTAAGAAAAAATGGGGACTTGGTTATGAAAACCCCCATTACTTAAAGAAAGCCATCCGAAAACAACTAGCATTATATAATTTTGATAATCTTGCTGCTGCTGGTAAACATACTCATTTAAAACCTAAATTTGTTACCAAATTACCAGAAGAAGTTGAGGCCAGGGAAACTGAATAGAAAGAATGTTAAGAAAATGCAACTACCATTTTGTTTGAGCACATATTTGTTGGATTCAAGATCATAAAGATTGAAGATCAAAAGTCAAGAAGTCAAGAAGTCAAAGGCTAAAAGTGAACTCTCACTTAAAGTCAAAGTCTTTTGTTAATAAAGTCAAAGTCAATGTAATTGTGTATTGTTTCTTTTGTATTTGGTAAGGGTATAAATACCTTGTTTCCTTGTTGTTGAAATCAGATATACACGAATCAGAGAGAGAGCAGATTAGAGAAGAGCTAATTGAATATGTTTCTAGTGAGAGAGTTTAGAGAGAGAAAGTTGTGAATTTGTAATCTTTGTTGTTTGATTCAATGACATATGATTTAGAATCTCATCTTGATTGTTTGTGATCATTTAGAACTTGAATCTGGGAATAACACATTTAACTATGAAAAGTTAAATGAGAGTTATCTTTCTGAAACATCAAAAGTTCTTTCAAATGACTATTTTGCTAGTTATTATGTTCCTGAGATGGAGGCAAAACATGCAATTGCAAAAGTTTATTTTCCTCCACTCATTTTGGAAAGCAAAATAGGTGAGCTTGAAAATGTTTTATTAGATGAAAGAATTTTGGTAGATGTTGAACAAAGTGTATTTTCTACAGTATTAAAGAACACCTCAAACTTCTACTGATACCTTTGATGACTTATTTGCGTCTGCAAATGATTTTCTCAATTCTGATGATGGGTGTATAGAAGAAATTGATATGTTTGACTTCAATGCTCCACTTCCAGATCATTCTACTTTTCTTATAAATGGAGAAGCTTTATCACGTGTTTTTGAAATGGGTGAATCATCAACTAAAGTTGGTGAACCAATTTCTGTAAACACTGATTACTATGCTAAGGGTAAGAAACATAAAAATCAGCACTCTAAAAAACGGAACAACACTGGTAAAAGCAAGAAAAACAAATCTCAGAAATCTGATTTTCCTAATAAATCTAAATCTTCTGTTTCAGATTTAAGAAAGAAAAGGTCGAAAGCAAGAACTGAATGGCGACCAAAAAGGAAGAATGACGAGACAACTGAATCGTTTTCTGATAATTCTTGTAATCGAACTGATAGTAGTATTACTGATGTAATTGGTTCTGTTGCTTCTCATAATAAAAACCTTGTAACTTCTTACAAGATATATTCAATAAAGCAATTGTTCCAATTATCTCCATCTACTACTAAATCTTATAATTATCAGAGAAATGATTCTGTTTATCATCATAATTCTAATGATTGGTTTGGATCATATCATGTTTATTCTTCAAAGTCAATTGTTTTTAAGAGTTTTCAAAAGAAAAACGGATCCATATTTAAATGGATACCAAAATCATGTGTTAATCTGTTAGGACCCGTTTTTAAATGGGTACCTAAAATTGTTGTTTCCTGATTTCTCTTGTAGACCTGGTATATGTGGTTCTTGGATAGCGGTTGTTCCAAGCATATGACCGGGCTGAAAGCTTTATTGTCTAATTATACAGAGAAATTCAGCAGCAATTTAAGATTTGGGAACAACCAATTTTCACCGATCTTAGGATATGGTGACATCATTCAAATACGAAGGTGAGCTATGTCGAAGGCTTAGGGCACAATCTGTTTAGTATCGGTCAATTCTGCAACAAAGGGTTAGAAGTCAATTTCAAAGCTAAGAGTTGCTCGGTGCGTACTGAAGACGACAAAGAACTCTTAGTCGGAAATCGAAAGACAAATCTCTACACCATCAATCTTTGAAAGGTTCAGAATGACAATCAGGTTTGCTTACTAAGAAAAGCCTCGATGTAGCAAAGTTGGCTTTGGCACCGAAGGTTATCTCATCTGAATTTTCGTTATATAAACAAGTTGGTCAGTGGAAAGTTAGTGAATGGACTTCCTGAACTGAGATATGAGAAAGGACACTTATGTGCATTGTGTGGTCCGATGCGAATGCAAAGCTTAGGCGGGAAGAAATATGTTCTTGTTATCGTGGACGACTATTCGCGATACACGTGGGTCAAATTTCTATGGTCAAAAGATGAGACACTCGAACTTCTCATTACATTTTTGAAGACGACCCAGGTGAATTTGCATAAACCAGCCAAACTTCTCAGAACTGATAACGACACAGAGTTCAAAAACAGAACTGTTGAAGAATATCTTGAATCGGTCGAGATATCACATCAATACTCTGCTTCTCGTACACCTGAACAGAATGGAGTAGTCGAAAGGTGAAATCGAACGCTAGTCGAGGCCGCTCGGACTATTCTCAGCCAATCTAACTTATCTCTATTTATGTGGGCAGAAGTTATTTCGACTTCATGCTACACTTAAAACCGTTCCATGATACACCGCAGATTTCAAAAGACTCTGTATGCTTTGATTAACAACCGAACACCTACTATCAAATATTTTTATATTTTTAGGTGTAAGTGTTTTGTGCTCAACGACAAAGAGAATCTCAACAAGTTCATTGCTAAGTCAGATGAGGGCATCTTCATTAGATATTCTTCTACATCTGCTGCATATCGAGTATATATGAAGAAGTCAAAGACTGTTATTGAAAGCGTCAATGTTACATTCGATGATGATATGGCTTATGAACAAGTCAGTTCAGAACCCGTGATAACTGGAGTATTAGCTTCTGGGCAAATCAGTCCAGAACCTGTACCTGAACAAAACAAATCAAATGGCGCTTCTTCGTCTACTAGTCATTTATCTGATTTCGATTTTTTATTTGAATTCTTTTATGATGAGTTTCTAGGATCTAATTTGCCTAAATCTGCTGTGACTGACAGGTCTGAAAACACAAGTTGCAATCATTCAGTCACTTCAGATGTTGTAACTGAACTTGAATCCCCCGTTCAGTCAGAAACTCACATTCCAACATCTACTCCTAAAGTTGAAGATGTACAAGTAACTGCTGAGCCAGAAGTAACTGTATCAGTTGGGTGTGATACATTGTCTATTCAACATCCAGAGTATGTTGTTCCAACTAACACTTCTGCACCGATTCATTGAACTGAACAACTCCCTCCTACTGTACAAAATGAAGAACCTGATAGTGGATTTTTAGATGATAACCATGATCAATCTTTATCTAATCCACTCCCTCATGAACATCGCTGGACCAAAGAGCACCCTCTTCACCAAATTATTGGAGATCTACAGAAGTCGGTGAAAACTAGGTCAACAACTTTAAATCAGTGTCTGCATGACTCATTCCTCAGCAAAATAGAGCCTACTCGAGTATCATAAGCTCTTGCTGATTCGGATTGGGTGTCTGCTATGCAGGAAGAGTTAAACCAGTTTGAAGGAAAGACTGTGATAGGAACTAAATGGGTATTCCAAAACAAGAAGGATGAAGATGGTATTGTCATAAGGAATAAAGCAAGACTTGTTGCCAAAGGTTACCGACAAGAGGAAGGCATAGACTACGATGAGACATATGCTCCAGTAGCGCGTCTAGAGTCAATTCGTATGTTTCTAGCCTACGCAGCTCACAAGAACTTCACAGTCTACCAGATGGACGTGAAGACTGCTTTTCTGAATGGCATACTTAAGGAGGAAGTCTAGGTCTTTCAAGTAGAAGGGTTTGTAAATCCAGATAAGCCAAATCATGTCTACATCTTGGATAAAGCCTTCTATGGTCTGAAACAAGCACCTCGCGTCTGGTATGATGTTCTATCTAAATTCTTGGTCAAATCAGGTTTTTCAAAAGGTAAAGTCGATACCACTTTATTTATTAAAAAGGAGAAAGGTGATATCATTCTTATTCAGATATATGTAGATGATATTATATTTGGTTCTACAAATCCTAAATACTGTAAGAACTTTTCAAATCTCATGGTGTCACGTTTTCAAATGAGTATGATGGGATAAATGAATTTCTTTCTCGGATTACAAGTAAAACAATTTTCAACGGGGATTTTCATAAATCAATCTAAGTACATTTTTGATATTCTTCAGAAATTCAAAATGGAAAATTGCAAACCTATTGGAACCCCAATGGCACCAGGTACTAAGATTAACATTGATTCTTCGGGAAAAATTGTTGATGTTAGGACTTATAGAGGTATGATAGGATCTTTAATGTATCTTACTTCAAGTAGACCAGATATAATGTTTTCAACATGCTTGTGTGCACGATATCAGGCTGACCCTAAAGAATCCCATTTGGCTGTTGTCAAACGGATTTTTAGATATCTGAAGGGGACTGCAAATCTTAGTCTGTGGTATCTAAAGATACAGGGTTTGAACTAACTGCTTATTCAGATGCAGATCATGTTGGGTGTATGTTGGACAGGAAGAGCACTTCAGGTCATATTGAATTTCTTGGAGACAAGCTCGTTAGCTGGGCGTCAAAGAAACAATTATGTGTTTCCACATCGACTGCTTAAACAGAGTATGTAGCTGCTGCCAGTTGCTACTCTCAAGTATTAAGGATGCGAACACAACTTCGAGACTATGGATTCAAGTTTGATAAAATACCGATCTATTGTGACTCGAAGAGCGCTATCGCAATGTCAGCTAATCCTGTGCAACACACTAAGACAAAGCACATTGATGTCAGGTATTATTTTATAAAAGATAATGTAGAAAAAGGTACAATAGAACCTTACTTTGTAAAAACTGATTATCAACTTGCATATTTGTTTACCAAACCTTTAGATGAAAAGAGATTCAATTTTATTGTATCTAAGCTTGGTATGCTAAATCTCAAGATCTAATCAGTAGTTACCTATTAAAGTTTCTTTTCTTGTAATTTTTCATCATTTCTTTATTATTATTTCTGAAAGGATATCTGCACTTTAACATGTTGTTCATGTTCTAAGGGGGAGTGATACAAGATTCTAAGATGACCAATATTATTTTGTGGAGGAGTTTATAGAATTTAACTGCTAAATTTTTTTTTGTGATGCATATTTTTAGGGGAAGTTTATGCGTACACCAAAAGGAGTAAGGATATGACTTCTAATTACTTCTGATCAGAACTCGTACTATAATCGTTTTACTGCTTTATGTTTTTTAAGTTTGAATAAATTTTGTGAATAAAAGTTGATTTGACATGATTTTGAAACTTGTGCAGAATGAGAGAAGCTTACAAGATCATATTTTTATGATTTCAGTTGACTTCATGAGATTTAAGACGAAGCAAAAAGGTTAACTTCTTACCTTGATCTCATATATGGTTGATAGAAGGACAACTTTCAATCATAGAAAACGTGTTCTTAATTGTTCAAACCATTTCCCGATTTTTTAACAGATTTCATGAATTGGAAGTGTGATTTTAAATGTTTTTATTTTATTTGTACTTAAATGATTACAAACCGTGTGATTCCAAAGATAAATACTTGTGTAATGTCTTTTCTATATACTTTCAAGTATTCACACACATCGGTTTGACTTGTTGTTCAAAAAGTTCTTACCATGTCTCAAATTTGAAACATATTTTTCGATGGTAAGACACCCCGCTTTTATTTCAAAGAATTTTGAGCGTCATTTCATTTCGAAGCGTTTTTCAAGAATGTCTGTATTTTGATTCATATGGACAATATCTATTATTCTTGACCATAAGCCTTAACTGTTATATCATTTCTTATCTGATCATTTTTTATACAATGTCAGATTTTCAAACAAGTCTTTTGCATTCATATTCATTCATTCAATTTACTTGTTTGAAAATCCTTCAATGTTTAAAAATGCTCATATCTTCATGATTATATTCTAAGCAGATATATACATCTGACATTTGTATCTTTGAGCTTTAACTGTTCCAGTTAAACCATATTGAGCAACATTATGCTTTATAGGATTACATGTGTTCTTTGTGCTAGTACTTAAATGAACTTCTATGGATTCACGATTACCAGTGTCTCCTACCCAATAAGTTACTCCATAGTGATTGAGTGTGAGGAGTCAAAATGAAATGAGTGTGGGATGTGTGTTGAGGTAAAATGGAACAGAGGGTTTGGTTAGATGTGAGTTTAATGATCAAAAGAAAGAGGATGTGAGATCAGAGTAAAAGAATATGAAACTCTGCACCAACTACTTTTTGAGTCGGGCAACCATATTACTAATGTTTCATAATTTTTCGTGAATGTTATTGAAACAGGCAACTAGCCCATGCCAACTCTTGACAAAAACCCCACCAACCACTCATTTTCTTCTTAAAAAGAAAATGTTTCATACTTTTCTGGGGATGCAACACATAATGTATCTGATTTTCATTTGGAAAATCTGGATATTGAAAAAGAAGTCTGTCCCACCTTCGCACTTCAATCATGCACATTGAGTCTGTGTTTATCTATTGTTGTCTAAATGGTTTACACAATGTTGAGCCTTATAAAAGCAATCATCAAGTGCTTAATTCTTTCTACACTAGCACAAACACACAAGGAATTTGTTTCTTTGTCATAACATTCATAGAAATTTCCTTTGTGGTGTTTTGATGATTGGATGGAAGCCCTGGGGGAGTGAACATCAAAAAGCTCCTTTCCTATGTGTATTCGTTACACACAGTGACTTAGTGTTACTGACAGGCATATTAACAGATTCATTTGTCGATTCAGGTGTTACATTCCTATTTTGTCTAGATTTGAAAAGATCTGGTAGAATATATTGTTCGAATTGACGGTGAATCAGACGCTCTTGAAAGATCAGTGGTCCAAAAAGAATTTTAGAGACATTTCTTGAAGAAAGTTTTGATGCTATAGATGCTCTATTAATCAAAAAGGGGGAGATGATTTAAAGAAGAAATGTTCGGATCATAAATTTCAAAGATTTGAAAGTTTGGATAAAGAGTTGAAGAAGATAAAGTTCAAAGATTGAAAGTTTGGAAGATTGTTCAAGCAAAGTCAAAGATTGAAAGTTTGGAAGATGTGCTGATTTTCTGAAATTTTATTTGAAGATTATTTGCTGAAGCAAGTTGAGCTAAATCTGAAGATAATTTCTTTTTGAAGTCTGAAAGAGTCTTGTGATGAATCTGAAGAGATTATTGAAGATTATTTCTATCATCCTTAGGAGAGATTGTTGGTATTTCTTGAAGATAGACTTTGGGGAGATTAAAGTTAAAGATCAACCAAAAGAGGAAGATTGTACTCAGATTGTGTTTAAAGGGGAGATTGATTTGCTAAATCTTTTTGTGATGATCTTGAATCCAAAGGGGGAGATTGTTAGAGCATAAATTTGTTGGATACAAGATCATGAAGACTGAAGGTCAAAATACAAGAAGTCAAAGCTGAGAAAGTCAACTCTCATTAAAAGTCAAAGTCTAAATGTAATAAAGTCAAAGTTACTTGTGTTTGTTTTGTTTATTTGTTGTTATTAGTTGTAGGTATAAATAGGTTCATTTGCTGTTTAATAGATAGATGGCTAAAGTTTGAGTTACAACTTTCAGAGAGATTGAGTTGTGCGTGTTCTTGAGCTCTAGAGAGAAAGTGTACTATTGAATCTGAAATCAATAATATAGCATTTCAATTGAAAATTTGTTATTAATATCTTGATATATACTGATTGTGGGACACACATTAGAAGTTGAGAGAAATTGTGCGTCTATCAGGTTTAGAGAGAGAGTTTGTTTTTCAATCCTATATTTGTAACTCTCTCAATCATTCAATACAGTTAATCTTTCAATTATTCATTGTTACTTGAGCAATCTGGGATTCACAAAGATTTTTCACAAAGCTTTTCGCATAAAAGATTTATACGAATTCTTTCCTTGATATTTTTCACAAAAACTTTATGCGGATTCTGACTTTTCGTAAAACAAATCTAAATGAATTCTGAGGATTTCTCAATACACACACATGCGAATTCTACAAATTTCGCACATCACACATATGCGAATTCTACACTTAAGAATTTTCAGAAACACAATTATGCGAAAATTAATGATCTGTGAGTTCTTCGTGTGAGTTCTTGAAAAGGATGCAAGTTCTTCAGATCTTCGACAAAAATATACTCTGATTTCTTCAAAAAAACCCATCAAACGTTCAAATTTCGATCTGAAACTTTCCAAAATTTACTCACTAACACATCTAGAATCAATTACTATCACTGAAATTTAATAAAAATCACTTAAAAAATACAACTCGATCAAATTACAGTGCTTACGAACTCGTGTATTTCTAATGAACAAAAATTCCAAAATTCGCGAAAATTAAAGTGCAAAGATTCAATAAACCTATCCAAGATTAATATAAAACACTGTACGACCTCAATCTAATCAATTAAACTTGCAAATTCACACAAAAATTTGAAATTCAATCTAAGACTCAAAAATAGTGCCGAAAACCATATTTTCTTGATTTCAATCTTAAACCTGCTCTGATACCAATTGATATGTCCCAATTTTATCAAATTCTAATTCACAATTTTATAACAAGATGACAACAACATAATCAATACGCAACCTGTTTCAATTCCAATTCAGATTTCGTACAAAAGTTCTCTCTGAAACTTTCTCTCTCTAGAACTCAACGTATTACAATGAAATGTCTAACTTGCAACTTTTCTAACCACAAACTAAAGTCACATGTCTCGTAAATCAAGACACACGCACAAAACAAAATGCAAATACAAATACAAAGACTTTGAGTTTGACTTTTATTACATGGGACTTTGACATTGCATTGAGAGTTGAATCTAAACTTTGACTTGGCTTGACTTTGACCTTCAGTCTTTATGATCTTGTATCCAACAAATATATGATCTAACAATCTCCCCGTTGGATGCAAGATCATCTCAAAAAGATTTTGCAATACAATCTCCCCCTTTGTTGCATTGAAGAACTTTATCAACTTGTCTTCCCTTTGTAGACTTCTTGTCAACTTAGAACATTTTAGAAATCAACATAAGCATTGAAGTGCAATCTCCCTTTTTTATGCTAAGAACAATCTCCCCTTTCTTTGTAAATTTTGTCTTCAAAAGCTTTTTGTAATCTCCCCAAAATTTGTCTTCAAGAATAGTAACATTCTCCCCAAAGTTGTAAAACCTCTTTCAGACATCGGAAAGAAATTTTCGTCAATTTCAGTTCAGTTTGCTTATGCAAATTATATTCATAGAAAATTTCAATAAACTCTGCTCAAACTTTGAAATCTTTGAACTTTCTGTTTCAACTTTCAACAATCTTCAACAAATCTGCTGTTTTGGCATAACCTTTCTTCTTTCAGATCCGACTTTACTTTATCAAAATCAACAACTCTTGATCACTTCTCAAACATTTCTACCAATTGGTATGTCCCAATTTTATCAAATTTTAATTCATAATTTAATAACAAGATGACAACAACAGAATCAATACTCAACCTGTTTCAATTCCAATTCAAATTTCATACAAAAGTTCTCTCTGAAACTTTCTCTCTCTAAAACTCAGTGTATTACAATGAAATGTCTAACCTGTAACTGTTCTAACCACAAACTAAAGTCACATGACTCTTAAAGCAATACACGTCCATGAAACAAAATGCAAATACAAATACAAAGACTTTGACTTTTATTACAAGGGACTTTGACATTGCATTGAGAGTTGACTTTGAAATTAGACTTGGCATGACTTTGACCTTTAGTCTCTATGATCTTGTATCCAACAAATATATTCTCTAACAAATGTGGTCACTTTAATGGCGTCATGTCGTATTGTTTTCCCTTGGGTTTTGTGTTAGTTGTTTTGTTGCATATGGTTTGCATACATGTTTAATTGGGACTTCCATCATAGTGTTTCTGCCAACATTTTAGAATGGGGATAAACGCATTTTTGATTTAGCTTTGAACTTGAAAAAGACGTAAATTATTTTATGTTTTAGCCAAAGTGCCTACACATATCCTGTGCTAGTTTTGTAAAATAACTGACACAAGAAACGTTTTTCGTGGAGTCCTAGTCTGTGTCGTGTTGTGACTAAGGGAGAGAAAACCTTGGAAGTTTAATACCATGTAGATACTGTTTTGTTTTTTTTTTTCTACAAAATTTTGTTGCACCTTGTTTATTGCACGAATTAATTTACAACCATGGTGGGAGTAAATGTTTGGGAAACCTGTGATAGTTTGTACTAAACGTTGGTTTTTTATGCTTACGGTTGTTGACACCAATATTAAAGGTTCATGCAGATGCATTATATTGATTTTCTAGTATGCATGGCTTCGTAGTCACTATCCTTGGTCAAGAGCATTTCATTAACGCGGCCTAATGTTTGAAATCGATTTAAAAGTTATCAACGTTTGATAAATCGTATGTACCTACCGTTTTACTATGTTTGAGAAATTGTCGTATGTGGGCCTTGTTGGAAATTTCATTTCATGTCATTATATGGTTAAATAAGAGATTTTCGGAACATGATCTTGTGAATTTTCATTCTGGAGTCTTGTACAAACGTCTTGTTATACATTGTTTTAGTATGTAAAATTATTTCTCATCTATGGCATAAATTGATGCATGTACGGACCATAGTGGTCCATTTGAATAGTTTTTACTGTATCCCTGTTTATTGTCATCATTATTTTTAATAATGACCAACCGGTTTTCGAAATGATTTTAAGTATCGAGCGTTAGAAGCCACTTTGTACTCCTACCGAATAAACAGTAGTGGATTTTATTCGTATGATTAATGGTTGTAAAAACTTTTGCATTTGGGAGTTTTATAAATTTTAAGATGGCATATTAGTTTGAAAAACCTTGAACTAATTAGAAGCTATATGTTGAACCCTTCGGTAGAGCGAGTTGTAATTAAGGACTATAGGAGTCCTTGAGAATTGAAGCTTCGAATGACTGACTGGGGGTTAGTTTTGAATTTTGGGATTTCAGTTATGTGAACAGGTACACGCATAAATAATTGAGGTATTAGATCAGTGAATTCACCCAGTTAATTTAGTGTTGATCTTTCAGTTCCGGTAAAACTGTGGGTTAAACTTTGTGTGGTTGCTTTATTTTGGTGGGTTACGAACTGATGGGTTGAATTTCGACATCATGCCTGGGGCGGATGTATATCATCCGGGTGAGTCTTCAGGAATAAGGGAAACTATGGTGGTATATCCACGGTTGCGGTGTAGACATTTCGAGGATAGTTGTCGTCATTCGAATTTGGAGGACACTGACCGTTGGGGAGTTTTCGTACACTTTCGTTGAATTTGGTGGGGATGTAAGTTAATTAGTAACCTTAAGGATACTAGAAGCTAACAATTAGGGGTCGATCATTGGTAATTCTATAATCAGTAAGGTTTTCGCTGATTTGCCAGCCGATGTTTGAATGCATTACGGGAGTTATGTAACCGTGGAGTTTGGGGTAATCCGATATCTACACATGTTGTGTTGTTGCAGTTTGAGGAACCAACTATTTGAAGATTGGATCGGACCAATCTAGTGCAAGGAATTTCGTCAAGGAAAGGACAATAAACCTTTATGGTATTGATTATTGGAGGAACTAGTGAGACCGTCGAAGTAGACCTTGAGCAGAAATCGATAATTGAGGAGACTGTGAGGTGTTGGAATTAGAATTATTTAAGGGTAATGTTCTCTTTGAGGTGACCTTGGTGGAAGTGGTTAATTAAAATCGTAAGCCGCTCTTGAGGTGATTAGGGCAACCTAAGGTTGGGAGACAACCAAGATCTAAAGGATAGGAAAGTGGTTCTATAAGGACTCGATGTACATTCTGTAATCTGTAAGGTATATCAAACGTTGAGATCGGGTGTGTGGCGGTCTGTCATGAGAAATGCAGTGACAACCATAATCTGAACGTAATCGGTTTCGTAAATGAGGCAAGGTGTCGTGAAAGTATCCCTTTTTGCATAAAGAGTCAACTGATCTCACAGAATGCGATGTTGAGTGTTTGGTCGGGGTTAGATTTCAAGGACGAAATCTCTTTTAAGGTTGAGAGGATTGTAACCCCCATAAATCATTGGCCGAAGAGATAGCGAAGGAAAAAATCCACAGTGCCCCGCGCGGTTTGAGCTGCGCCATGAACCGCGTGAGGCTCTGTTTCCTCGCGACTCCAGTGGTCCACGCGGCTCTCCGCGTGGGTTAGGCCGTGCCGGCATCCGCACACGCGCACTATGCACTGATTAAAGAGGGAATCCAGCGTCCAACCTCAATTTCTCTTAAAACCCTCAAATTCTCTCCCCCTTTCTCTCCCAAACCAACCCACACCTTCCAAAATGAACCCTAACCCATTTTGAGTAGTTTTCCTCCTGAAATCTCATGATTCCTCATCATCTAGCAAGTTTGGAGGTTAGAGCCATAGTCCTCCATGTTCATCTTCATCATCGACTTTTCTAGGGTTTCATCCACGCTTGTTTCCCCTTTTCTAGATTGCAGGTTTGTGGCCAATTTGGTGAGCTAGAGGTGTTTTGGTTGGTGGATTCAAGCTTGTGTTAAGGTAGTCTTCTATTTTATTCATCTAAGAAAGTTAGGGTTTTGGTATAAGTTAGTATCTTCATGTATAATGTTTTTGGAATGATTCTAATGGTTGGATGTAATTATTTACGGTTGAAATTTATAGATCTAGGTTTTCTAATTTTTGGCATGGAGGATGCAAGTTTCTTCAAAGAAGATCTATGTGGGGTAAAATCTAGATTGAGCCTAAATCTAGCAAGGTGAGTTCACGTTGATTTGTGAAAACGTTGTACATGCCAAAATGTCCATTTTAAAGTATTTACATGTTTTTCATGAAATTATCAACCGTGGAGTTATTTGGAAACTTTTGACTACTTGAAGTGTTTAACTTTATAAACATTGTAGAACACCTATATATGGGAATTTTAGGCATCTTGGCAAATAAGTCATAAATGGAAGTGTTTTAATGATTTTATTGCATGAATGGAGTGTACTTGGTCAAAATGAACTTTTGATGTTTGTTGGAAAATATGCATCATTTTTGTAGTGGCGCGTTTTGAAAATACGAATGTGTGAGTCATATTGATTTTGGGTCGTACCCGAATTTGTGGACATTTTAGCAATCGTAAACCTTTGGTTTGGGGCTAAGGGCAAATTTCAAATGGAGAGTCAAGGATTGTTGGAAAATGATGTAATCTATCGACTTATGTATTTTGGCCAAATATTTATTATGCCCTTGGGCTTGATTTTAAACTCAGATGAGTCTTTGGAGTATTCGTCGGTTTTGGTAGCTAGATATGAAGCCTTCTCGTATGGTGTACCTAATTTCATCTCATTTGTGAGTTACATGTTTTTGATTCGTTAGTTCATCCGTTGGAGTCATGTAACGTGTTAGAATGTAATGCAATGGTTCCATAGGCATAGAGGTCGGTCTTATCGTGTAAGTGGGATAAGATTCCTGTGTTATAATCTGAAAATAGGAGTTGGTGATATGATGTAAGTCCTAAATAATCAAGCGTGTCAAGGATGACGAGATCCCAAGGTAAAGATCTGGATAGGATTGAACTTGGTGATTCATTGGGGCTAAAGAATTGGATAGATTTGAACCCACGTTTGCTCTGAACTAAAGACTTGGATAGAGTTGATGTTCAAAGGGCTAAAGACCTGGATGGGGTTGATGACTATTTTGACTAAAGACCTGGATAGGGTTGATGTCTACCTTTACTAAAGACTTGGATAGGGTTAATGTCAATGGTTGTTTATCCTTGAAGATACGCTTATAACATAGATATGTGGCTTAACTATGTGTACCCGCCACATTCAATGGAATCGGGACTTCTCCGTCACCGAAAGGTGTTGTTTTGGGTCTGAGTCTTGTATCCATGTTTTCGGTGACATATTGTATATGGGATTTATTAACCATGATTTATGGGTTGAGTGTTATGCCCCACCCGTGTTTTGGGTGTTTTGGGATGTGAAGTGTTATTCACGGTTTCACAATTTGGGAGTCGATTTATATTCACATTTTGAGCGAGTTTTGGGATGTGATGAGTTTTGGGATGTTTGTATTGGAGCATTGTCTCTAAAGGTGCATATTTTGGGAAAACGAGTCGTTTCTATGTCTAAAGTAAATTAGTTTGAAAGATCTTGATTTGAATTGATTTCCTTTCTTTTTAAAGTATTTATTTATGTTAAAACTATTGAACTCACTAGGCATTAGCCTAACCTTTTTATTTGTCGGCATTTGCATCAGATTTCAGTTGGGGTTTGGTTCTAGCGGTGCTATGAAGTGATGAGCACTAGATTGCATGAGAGTGAGTAGCTTGGCTAAGTTTTCCGCAATTGGAGATGGTGACTGTTTTTGGGATTTCGTAACATCCGTACCTATATTAGATTGTGTATAGAGATTGATTTGTGTTTTTTAATTAGTCGCTACTTCCAGGTTTGAGGGTGTTACATTTATTGTTATTTTCACCGTTGTAATTTACAATTTATTGTTGTTTTAGTCCCTCATATTTAACCTCAGGGACGAAATCAACAACGAATTGCAAACAATATGAACAAAAACCGTCATTTCAAAAATATAAAAACAAAAGTCGCATTTTTTTAGAATCATAAGGATGAAGAACGTGGTTTACTATTGGTTCAATTCATTGTAAACATAATTTTGACATGCATTACATATTCGTATTTTAATTTCAAAATGTATAGATTTTGATCAACACCTTTAACGTGGTTTGGTGGTCAATTTCCATCCCTGTTCTCTTTTTGTTTGTTAAAGATTTATTTCGTGTATTCATTTCGTAAGACTAGAATGTAATTCAATAGAATCTGTAAACTTTGATAGAAGAATCAATTAGGAAAGATTTCAAATATATCAATGATGAGGTGCTAAAATGACATTTGTTTGATGGATATTGTTACTATATAAAAGTTGTCACCTTGTGTTTTCTATTAGTCGGTCTATTTTATTTGGAACGCCAATTGTATTTACACAAAAAAATAAAAGGTAAATTCTCTGCAACAAAATTGATATGTTAAGAGGTTCAGGCATTTTAATAGAATACGTAATAAGACACTTATTTTTATATACATGACCAATAACTGTATGCAGGTCCGTTCATGACATTTTATTTACCCTAGGCGTGATGTAAAAATGGGCCTCGATAACTACAAAATTATTTTCAATAAATTGTTTATTTCATCAAAAATAACATTGAATTAAAGAAATTCTAATAATTCATATAAAACAATTTTTTTTTCCGGTATTCCTATTGCAAGATCAATCAATAATTATTTTGTAAATTAATATTGATCCAAACTCTCTCAGTGATTTGATGATGATCCTTAGAAATATTTAGTGAAAATTACATTTAACATCTGTATGTAATAGTGTTTCACCATCAGCGATTATAAACTGAGTCTGTTCAGTATGACTAATGATTGATCTCTAATGTATTTGTTGAATGTAATCCCTGAAGACAAGTTTCGCGACAAAGACGTTCATCGCTGACATCAAAGACAAAGCTGATAAACAAGTGAAAAGTCTACTTATGATCTGATACGAATATCAGTGAAACCAAGACAAGTCCACACACGCGACTAACCAAGAAGGAAAGTTTTAGCGATAACTGACTTTTATCAAGGCTCGAAGACAAAGTCGTTCATCGCTGACATCGAAGACAAAGCTGATGAACAAGTGACAAGTCTACTTATGATCTGATATGGATATCAGTAAAACCAAGACAAGTCCACACACGCGACAAACCAAGAAGGAAAGCTTTAGCGATAGCTGACTTTTATCAAGGCTCAATGATAAAAGACTTCATCAGTGATCACGGATCAAGAAGCTTATACTCCAAGGTTCGTTTGCCTTATCTTTTGCATGAATAATACGAATTGTCAGAAGATACATGCTTTTGTTCAAGACCGTACAACAACTCTGAAGACTATACTGTTTACCATACGGCCTGGAGCATGTCGCAAAAAGTCAGAAGCATGCACCTAACCAGATGATGACATGTGTAAAGTACCTCTACCATGCATTAAAAGCATAGGGTATAAATAGGGAGTTTATCCTTCATTTTGAAGGGTCGTTTACTATCTCTTATTTCTTAGTGTACCTTATATAAACTCTTATTTTCAATAATCTTCTCAACCTCCCTTTTTCTCTATTCATGTGCAACCATACTTAGTGATTCTCTAATTTGTTTAGATTATGTTTTACTTAATATTATTCCGCAACAAAACTGTAAATTGTAATTTGATTTATAAATAAACAATTTATTAAACGTAATATTTGTGTTTGTATTCACCCCCCCCCCCCCTTCTACAAACTTCTATAACACCTTCGGGACCAACAAGGGGTATCAGAGCAGATTGTTTAATCCATAAAGAAGATTTTGCTTAACTCTCTTCCTTGTTATTCTCTAAAAAGGCAGTGAACACAAACTCAAATTATTATGATAATGGCTCTTCTTCGAAACCTCATCGATTCAGCAGAGACAACTTTTTTCTCTAGAAGAATCAAATATTGTTAATTCTACAAGGTATAGACCCTACTTTACCTGAATATGTTGCAAATGGACCTTATGAACCATTTGTCATCACTGTTGCAGTTCCTGCCACTTCAACTACTGAAGTTGTCCCTGAAAGAGAAGTAGTCAAATAAATACGACAGTGGAGTGATAAGGACAAAAAGAAAGTTTTTCTTGATGCTAAAGATAAAACCATTATTTCAATGGTTTTACTAGATGAAGCTTTCCATTCCATAATGCATCTAAAAAGCTACAAAGCCATGTGGGACACAATCTGTGTTCAATATGAAGGTACCACTGAGATACAATGTGATCCCAGAATACTAGCATACAATTCAACTTATTACACTTTTGACCCTCCATTTTAATCTTGAATACAATTCATATCTAACAATCTCCCCCTTTGGATTCCAGATTAAATTTTTTTTGACAATTATCATCAGGTCTTCTTTTCTTCAGAAAAATCTTCGGCATTTGAATGTTTCACAACTTTAAATCTTGAAATCTTTGATGTCTTCAAAAAACTTTGCATCTTCAAAACTTTGTCACTCTAGTCAGTCTTTGATGTATGACACTTTAAATGATTCTCCCCCTTTGGATTAGCCTTTAGCAGCTTTCAGTAGTCAACATTTTCTTCAAACTCTGACTTTGATGCAGTTTTCAAATTTATCTCTTTCTTTGAATCAATCAATCATCTGACTTTTCTTTCTCATTCTTGTACTTTCCTCTTTGAAACTGATCTGACTTTAAAATCTTGAACAATCTTCCATTTCTGATATGATCAACTTTAATCTGACTTGAACTTTGAAAGTTCTCCCCCTTTTGATGAATTTTGAGAATTAGAATCATCAAAACTGTTCAATGTCAGCACGATTTTTTGATAGATGTCCCCCAAATAATCAGATAAGCACAGTATCCATGAAAAACAATCTCCCCTTTTGGTAAGACGTGAACAATCTCCTCCAATTGATCTGATAAGTTTCCGAATCTTTTCAAATTCAGACAAATTATCAGTGGTAACCCTGAATCAACGTATGAAACTGTTAAAGTGACTGTCAGTAAAAACAAAGTTCTGAGTACAACGAATGTACTATGTAAGGAGCTTGGGTAATGTTCACTCCCCTGGACTTCCATTCAATCATTGAAAAAACACAAGGTTAATTTATGAACGTTCTGACAGAAAAACGAATTTTTTGTGTGTACGTGCTTGTGTTATGAAAGAATTAGCACAATGATTGCTTTTAATAAGGTTAAAAAATTATGTAAACCATTGAGACAACAACAATTATACATAGACTCAATGTGCATGGGAAAGGGTCGAAGGTGGGACAACTTTCCTTCTTTTTCAATATTAATATCTTCCAAGTGAAGAACAAAAAGAGTATGTGTTGCTTCCCCAGAAAATGTGAAACATTTTCTTTTTAAGAAAAGAATGAGTAGCTGGTGGGGTGTTTGCAAGAGTTAGCATGGGCTAGATGCCTTTTTCAATGAAGGTCATGAAGAAATGTGAATCATCAGTTTATGCGGTTGCCCGACTCAGAAAGAATTTGGTGTAGAGTTTGATATTCTTTTATTCTGTTCTCACACCCTCTTTCTTTTAAACATTTAAACTCACTTCTAACCAATCTCTCATTTCGATTTTACCTCATCACACACCAACACTCAATTCTTTTGACCCTTCTCCCCTCAATTACTCAAATGATTACTTCCCGGGTAGGAAACACTGGTTATCGTGAATCCATGGAAGTCATTTAAGTACTCACACTGAATCCCATGTATTTATTCTAAAAGAATGTGTTTCTCAATGATTTTCTTGACATTTAAGCACAAGAAATCATAGTTGGTGTAAATAAGCTCATTAAAAATAAAAATGAAATTTGAGCAATTGAACATTTAAAATCTCTCAAAACAATTTGAATGAATGAATATCATGATATGAATAAAAATGTTTTGAGAATATGACAATGATTTAATCAGATCAAATTATCATGAAGAAAAAATAATAAGGGATATCGAAGACGTAAGATGTTTATATGGACAAAATATAAACATTTTAACAATGAAAGCACATGTATTTAGAAATGTCGTCTGATCTCAAACAAATTTTACTAACAAACGGGAGTATTACCAGAGAAAGATTTATCATTTGATACATGGTAATAACAAATCAAAAAAATGTACTAAACCGATGTGTGTAAGAATAATTGACAGTATATGACAAGATAATAAATAAGTATTTATCTTTTGGAAACACACGGTTAGATAAGCGTCAAAGTATTCGAGTAAAAATCATTTAAAATCGCACTTCGAAATACATAAAACATTTTCAGAATGCGAAGTGGTTTGAACATTTAAGAAAAACATTTGTCACAAGTGAAAGTTGTCCTTCTTTCAACAAGTGATAAAGTTTAAGATTCAAAAAAATATACATTTAATGTAGAAATCTTAACTCTCCCTAAAATGAATATTCTCATTTAAGCATCCTTGACCAAACTTCAGATATTCTCCCCTTTTATATCTGTAAAAATTCAAGTCATCAGAGAAATATAACAATTAAAGTCTAATAAACTTCTTATATCTTCTCCCCCTAAAAGATATGACAGTGTAATTCTCAGAAACTCCCCCTCAAATTAAAAAACTTCTTGAAAAGATATTTTCTATTACGTATCTTTCAGAAAAAAAACTTTTAAGTACGGGTTCTGAACTGAATTAACCAGATGCCATTATTACATATTCTCCGGTAAGAATAGTAATATTCAGTATTACCATTTAAGAACATTTCCTGATCTAATATAATCAGAAACCATTATTTAATCTTTGAAGATCGAGTCCTGATCTGTACATGATCAGAATTCATAGTTCTTCTCCCCTTAGTCTTTAGATGGCTGCAACACAAATTTAGCTTTTGGTACCCACTGGTATTTGGGTCCTGATTTGTTAGTTGCAGTTCTATTAGGAGATATGTAGTAAAAACCATACCAGCTATTTCCATAATTTATGTTTACAAAATCATTTGAACCACAGTAAGAAGAATTAAATTTTCTTTTGTGCTAACCTGTTAGCCCCAAATCTGAACCAATGAAGGTATTGAAAATAACTAAGTCTTCATCTAAAGACTTTCAAGGGATCACAGCAAGTCAGTCTCTGAAGTCAATTCAGAGCCACTCTGAAGAAAGCAAGTCTGTGTCTGAAGTCAGTTCAGAGTCAACCTAGAGAAAGTTATCTGTCTTTGAAGTCAGTTCAGAGACAGTCTCCGGAAAGACATCAGAGAGCTCCTCATCAGAGATCCTAGTTCAGAGCTCTGAAGATGATCACTCTGAATCTCTTGACAAAGAAGAACAGATGACACGTCACCTTGTGATAAGATTTACTTTCTAGAGTAGGTCACTATTCAAGCATGTCTTGATCTTACCTCTTAGGTAAGACACTGTTCAAGCATGCTTCTATTTGTCAGATAAGTACACTATTTACTTTATGGTCCTATAAAAAGGACCATCACCTTCATGTTCAAAGTGTGCTTGAGAAGTCTTAAAAACTGATAATATAAGTTGAATATCTTATTGAAGAATATCTTGTTAATCTATTATTTGCTTTATGAACTGTGATATTTGAATCTCCTTTGATATTAAACTGCTTCTACTGTTATTACTCTTATTGTTTATATCATTGTTGTGAGATTAAATATGGGATCCAACAATTAGTATCAGAGCCTACTTTGTTTTCTAAAACAAAGATAGATCGCATCTGCATACTCGGATAGATTTACATCTCATTGATTCTAACTTTTATTATCTGTACATGTTCAAATAAACCTGGTTTATTAAAGAACACCATATGCTCAAGATTTGATAGTAAATCACTGTTCAATACAAAAAGCATCAGCTCTTTAAATACTCATCTTTTTCTTTAAAAATGGCAAACTCAAGCATAAGTGCCATCTATACTGCTGGGTCTTTAACAAAACCTCCTACACTTTTAAGGGATGAATATCCCCAATGGAAGATAAGGATGGTAAAATTCTTAGAAGGCAAGGATAAGGATCTCTTTAGATCAGTGAACGTTGGACCTCACATTCCAATGGTATTAGTACCAAGAGTTCCTGCAACAGCAGATACTGCTGAAATCCCTGCATATTATGAAAAGAAAACCACAAACTTCACTGATGAAGAAACAAATATGATGGATAATGATTCAAAAGCTGTTAGATTACTTATAATGGCCATTCCCAATGATATCTTTAAAGAACTTGATTCTTGTAAAACTGCAAAAGAGATATGGGATCAGTTGTTAAATCAACTAGAAGGAGGCCTACAAACCCAGAAAAATAGAAGAAATCTATGCATCAATGAATATCATGATTTTCATGCTCTACCAGAAGAAATATTACACCAAACTTACTCAAGATTCAATATTCTTATCAACAAAGGCAGAAAGTTTGGGGTGATAAGAACAAAAGAGGAAAACAACGTTCTTTTCTTGAAAAGCTTAAATGAAGAATGGTCACAACTTTCCATGTCTATACAAGCCAATCAAGATCTTGAGTCATGGTCATTAACTGACATTTATGGCACTCTTGTTGCACATGAAAAAGAAGTTATGAAGCAAAAATCAAAATTGTCTTTAGGAGGACCCCTTGCACTTGTTTCAAAACAAATTTCGAAAGAAAACAAATGTGAAGAGTCACAAAAAGGTTTGGAAAAAAAAAGAAGATCCAAAAAGCTCCTAATGGCAGAAGAAAATCATTCAGATTCAGACTCAGAAGATGATATAAATGCCTTTGCCAAATCTCTTGCATTAATCACTCATCAATTTAACAAGAAATTTGGCAAGAAAGTATTTGAAGGAAGGAGAGAGAATGAAGAAAGAAGAAATCCTGAAAGAAGATTTCAACAAGAAAGTGTCAGATTTCGACAAGAACCCAGATTCACTCCATATAGTGATCAAAAGGGTACAAACATCAACAACAATGATGTAACTCAACAATCAAGACCTCAACAATCATTTCAACCAAGGTATCCACAGCCACAGAGATACTTCAAACCTCAAGAACAGAAGCCAGAGACAAGTACTGCCACTCTTTGGATGGATTAAAACATAATCTGATCAGCATAAGTCAACTTTGTGATCATGGTTTTGATGTGAAATTTCAAAGAAGATATTGTTCACTTCTTCACTCAGAATCAGGTCAAGAATTACTCAGAGCAGACAGAAAAGGTAACCTCTACAGAATGAATTTTACCAAAATCAACAACACTGATTCAGAGAAACTTTGTCTTATATCTCTGAGTAGTGAGGAAGTCTGGATCTGGCATAAAAAGTTTTCACATCTAAACTTTTCCTCACTTGATAAATTAGATAAACTTAATTTGGTTAAGGGATTACCATCTCTGAAGTTTAACAAAGATCATCTTTGTTCTGCTTGTGAGATGGGAAAAATGAAAAGATCTTCCCATAAAAGCAAAAGTGAAAACAACTTTACTAAACCTCTGCACATGCTACATGTGGACCTCTGTGGTACTATCTCTGTACATAGTCTAGCAGGTAAGAAATACATTCTGGTTCTGATTGATGAATTTTCCAGATTCACATGGATACAATTCATCAGAGCAAAATCATATGTACCTGATATTTTGATAAGATTGTTGAAAAGATTACAGGTTCTATTCAGCAGCAAAGTTCAGAAACTAAGAAGTGATAATGGAACAGAGTTCAAAAATGCCAAAATCGATTCATATCTATGAGAAGAAGGCATTACTCCTAACTTTTCTGCAGCAAGAACTCCTCAGCAAAATGGAGTTGTTGAAAGGAAGAACAGAACACTTGTTGAAGCTGCAAGAACAATGCTTGCTGGATCTGATCTTTCAACAAATTTTTGGGCAGAAGCAGTGGCAACAACCTGCTTTCCTCAGAACAGAGCAACAATTGTCAAAAGATTTCAGAAAACATCCTATGAACTCATTAACAATAGGAAACATAATGTTAAATATTTTCATGTTTTTGGATGCAGGTGTTACATTCTGAATGATAGAGAATCTCTTGGAAAGTTTGACAAGAAAGCTAATAAGGGAAAATTTATTGGATATTTCTTAGCCTCAAAAGCTTTCAGAGTGTTCAATCTCAGAACAAGGACCATCCAAGAGAGCATCAATATCACGTTTGACGACAATAAAAGCTTTGAACAACAAGAAAGTCTCTCAACACCGATCTCTGAATCATCCAGAGAATCTGAGTTAAACAGAATATATGAAGATTTCTTTGATGAAGATAACCCAGAAGCAGTCTTCAGAGATAGACCAAGAGAGAATTCAGAAGGACCCCAAGAAACAGGTACAACTCTTTCTGGTCCCTCTGAATTAACACCTTCTGTTTCACCAAATTCAGATCAACAAAGTGAATCAGAAGAAGCTGAAGATCAAAAATAGGATGATCAAGGAGTGTCTGAAGTAACTCCAGAAACAAATAGTGAAGACATTCAAGAATCTGCTTCACCATCTCGGGAAACTACTTCAGAGACTCTGAACAGCACAACAGAGATGTCACCAGCTGTCATCTCTGAAGCTCAAACTCCACCCCAAATCTTTGCTCCAATCTTTAGATGGACAAAAGATCATCCAATTGATCAAATCATTGGATCCTCATCAGAAGGAGTTAAAACAAGATCTGCAACAATCAATGAATGCTTCTACGTAAACTTTTTGGGCATTATTGAACCAAAGAAGATGAAAGAAGCTCTTGAAGATCCTCATTGGATTTTTGCAATGCAGGATGAACTTCAAGAGTTTATAAGAAATAAAGTCTGGACCCTAGTTCCCTTTCCCAAAGGAAAATTTGCAATTGGAACAAAATGGGTTTTCAGAAACAAAAAGGATGAGGATGGAGTAATAATCAGAAACAAAGCCAGGTTGGTTGCTAAAGGATATTGCCAAGAAGAAGGTATTGATTATGATGAAACCTTTGCACCTGTAGCTAGGCTAGAAGCAATCAGAATCTTCCTAGCCTATGCTGCACACAAAGGATTCAAAGTTTATCAAATGGATGTCAAATCTGCCTTTCTACATGGTAAAATAAATGAAGAAGTTTATGTCCAGCAACCACCTGGATTTGAAAGTACATAGTTTCCAAATCATGTTTATTATTTGGATAAGGCTCTGTATGGACTTAAACAAGCTCCAAGAGCTTGGTATGCAACACTGTCCACTTTTCTGATTAAAAGTGGATTTGACAAAGGCACAATTGATACAACATTATTCATCAAAAGGTACAAAAATGAGATGCTTTTAGTACAAATTTATGTTGATGACATTATATTCGGCTCTACTAATCAAAAGTATTGTGACAAATTTTCAGAGTTAATGAAGAGTGAATTTGAGATGAGCCTCATGGGAGAATTAACCTTCTTTCTGGGCTTACAAGTAAAACAAACTTCAGAAGGCACTTACATAAGTCAAACTAAATATGTCTCTGAAATTTTACAAAAATACAAACTCAATGATTCAACTTCTATGAAAACACCTGTAGCCACCGGAGTCAAACTAGACTCTGATCCTTCAGGACAATCTGTAGATATAAAAACCTACAGAGGCATGATAGGTTCACTACTATATACTTAACTGCAAGTAGGCCTGACATAATGTTTGCAACATGTCTTTGAGCTAGATATCAAGCAAATCTAAAAGAATCTCATTTATCTGCTGTCAAAAGAATTTTCAGATACCTAAGAGGGTCACCATCATTAGGCCTCTGGTATCCAAAACTATCAAGTTTTGATCTAACAGCTTACACTGATGCAGATCATGCAGGATGTAAGCTTGACAGAAAAATTACCTCTGGGTGCTGTCAGTTACTGGGCAATAAACTGGTAAGTTGGTCATCCAAGAAACAAAACTGTGTTTCAACTTCAACTGCAGAGGCAGAATATGTTGCTGCGACTAGTTGTTGCTCTCAAGTAATATGGATGAAAACTCAGCTCAAAGATTATGGCCAACAATATGAAAGAATACCCATTCTGTGTGATTCAAAAAGTGCCATACCCATCTCTGCCAATCCAGTACAGCATTCAAAGACAATGCACATTGATGTAAGGTATCATTTCTTAAAGGATCATGTTGAAAGGGGAACAATAGAAATGTATTTTGTACCAACTGAACTCCAACTTGCTGATATTTTCACAAAAGTTTTAGATGAACGAAGGTTTAAGTTTTTAATCAGCAAGTTAGGAATGTTGAATATGTCTACCTAACAAGGAAGAAACTTAGAGTCTCTGATCAAAATATCAGAGCCTCTGAACCAAGTAGCATATGTCAATATCAGTTTGTGAATGTTCTCCAAACACATGACAAGGGGAGAAAAATAAAAAGGTGTTCCTTTGTGAAGGGGGAGAAAAACAACTTTTAAGAAGACAACTCAGAGTCTCTAAACTTTGTCTCAGAATAAGTTAAATTTATCTCAGAGCTTCTGAATATTGTCTCTGTAGTCTTCTCAGAGTCTCTGAAATTTTGGATTTTTTTTCCAAATCATCAGTGAAAGGGGAGTCAACAACTTTCAGACCAGTCATTCCTCAAACAAGAACTTTTTAATAAAAAAAGCAATTTTTGATATCATTTGAAATTAAAATTTTCAAATTAACTGAGTCTTTTTATTAGAAATGATATCTTCAATTACTTCTTAAGGTGAAAGGTTTGTCTAGTCAGCAAAAAAAAAAGAGAAATTATTTTTTAATGGCGCCCCTTTCCTATTTTCTTGGAACCTACATTCGTAGGTAAAACAATTTTCAAGGCCACGTGTCACAAAAAGGGATGAGTGAAAGGCCAAACGGCTTTATCCAAAGGGTCAAATCACTGCAGTTTCACCTTATGTACTCGAGTGTTTCTTTTTCTAAATTTGGATACAAAACCCATTTAAAATCCGGATATTCATTTTTACAAATTACTCTCGAGCAATCTCTTTCTCCAAAAGAATTTGAAGTTCATCTTCTTCACTTCAACCTCAACAATGGTGTCTTCAAATGAATGGTGCAAACTTTTTCCCAAATCTGGCGAGCCTTGAGGACTGTATCGTTTTCCAATCAAAGACAACAATCACATGATTCGGCTTGATTCTACCAAATTTGAGGAACAATATGGAATAATCTGCGAGTTCTTCTCCAACTGTGAACTGACTCAAGCTCTAACTGCTTTAACCAATGAATGTCCACTCTCGTTTGTTCAAGAATGGTATTCATCAAGTCACTACAGCGATGCACATAAAGGAATTATCGGCGAGTTCAACATATCTCAGGTTGTAAAATGTCGGATACTCATCAATCCTACTATTCTAGGAGAAGTTCTCCCACTCCTAACAGTTGAGGAACTTCAAATCATGCATTTTGAAAAACGCCCAACTTCTGAAACCCTACTTCAGTTCATTCGAATGCTAGGTTACAACACAAAAATAACTAGATTGAGCAACTTTAGACGACAACACCTACCACCAATCTAGAATTTCATGTTCTCTGTCTTAAATCGAACACTAACCTGCAAACTGGGGAGCATGGATCAAGCAACACCAGAAATACTGTCAATCATGTATGTCCTATTCTTTAATCGCAACTTGGACATGGCCGAGATAATCTTTGATATGATTCTGACATCAATAGAGAAGAAAAACAAATGCTTGGAAAAGGACCCTAAACAAACGACCCAATCATCCAAAGTTCCTTCAATAACTTTCCCAAGATTTCTGTCTCTAATCATCCATGCCGCGATCGAGAAGCTTCATATTTTGATTGCCCCTGAACAACCTAAAACTCCATTCTACATAATGAATAGCTTCAAACCAACAATTTTATCTGAAGGCTATCCAGAAGCAAGGAGGATTCCTCACTACATGCTGAATCAGGTAAATCCTCAATCTGTAGCATTAGCTTCTTATCTCCGTGTTGCCCAAGGACTAGAACCAGTTCTGGGAACCCTAACACACTTAGGACCTGAACCTGGAATGGAGAGCAAGAGCATCTCGTCTTCAGAGGGATCTGAGGACCCTGAAGTACAGAGCTCTCACAAGAGTGAACCTGAGGGTACTCTTGGTAGAGAAACCGAAGTTGAGAGAGATGACAGAGCACCAGAAGGGGCTGTAAATGAGGGAGTAATGGAAGAAACCTTAATTGCTAGTGTAGAGGATAGCTCGACTAGCTCTGAGGAAAGTGAGGATGAATCTTCAGAGACTAGCTTTGAAGATTCTCAGAGGGAAGAGAGCAAGTCTTCTGACTTAGAGAAACCTGAGAGTTCTTCCCCTTCCAAACAAAAAGATGCCTCAAGGCACATATATTTTAGAACACCAACCCCATCTCCCATTGCAACCACACAATCTAACCTACCTGATTCAGAGGTAATGGTTATTGAATCAGAGGTGCACACCTCGAACCCAAACCAGCAAGCCACTTCAGAGGTACCTTTTTCCACCTCTGAAGTTCACTTAACTGAGGAAACTCAAATTCTGGATAAGCCCTCTTCACAGGACTTAGCCAATACTTCAAGTACTCAGTTGCCTCAGAGTACATCCAAAAATCCTACAAAAATTGATGCCTCTGTGGCTCATATCTCACCCTTTAGGATATCCAGAACTAGTTGTCCAACTCAGGGACAATGGCTCGACCTATTAAACCAAGGATTGACTTGCCTGGATCGCAAGATCAACTCCCACATTCACTTCCAGTCCTCTGAATCTGAGGAGGATGACTTGTATGAGAACAGAACACTCAGAGATGATTCTCAGGAACATCAAGGATTGAGTGGAAGTCCTTTCAGAGACAACATCAAAACAGCTCTGAACGAAGGCTCCTCTGAACTCGAGGAAAAATTGGCTACATGTGTTGTAACCAATGTACCCCTCTCTGAACTTCTCACTAAATCTGAGTTCCAGAGATTCTGTGAAGAAGTCAGAGGCTCCATGAATGAGCATAACTTTCAAAGAATTGACGGTTCAGAGACCTCTGCTCTTCGCTCTGAAAACACAAACCTTAAAGCAGAGGCTTCCACTCTGAAGACCCAACTTTTGGACTCCTCAAAAGAAATCCAAGAGTTGGAACAAGAAATGTTCAGACAGAAAGCTGAATCTTCTCTTGAGATAGTAAACCTTAAAGCTCAGAATGCTGCTCTACAAGCATCTTCAACCATCGACATTTAGAAGACTCTACAAGAATTAAGGGAAGAGGTAGTAGCCACCAGATCATCATCACTCTCAACAGATCAAATGGCATCTATCTCTGAACTCATCAAAACAACAATTCAAGCTTCTGTACCAACTGTCAGCGCAGCATCAGCAACACCACAACCACCACCCTGAACTTCTGAAGACCTCATCACCAAAAGTGATCTGGCCTCCTTTAAATCAGCAATAATGAGCAGAATGCTGACTTGTTCTTCCAAGATTTCTACAATTGCTAAGAAGCAGGTCAAAGCAACTCTGGAACTTTATAATTATAAATCAGAGGACCAGATTGCTGAAATCAGAACTGCTGCTTCAGAGGCAATCGAAAATATTTAGAAGACACTTCAGGATCCCAAAGGAAAAGGAATCGCTGAACCAAGCTCTCCCAAATACAAATCCAACTTTTCTGGTAGGACTTGTAGCGATGCAGTGAAGAAAGCAAGATTTGATGATTCAGAGGATTCAGATGATGATGAGCACTCTGACTCACAAGAGAAGGAGATCAGAGATAAAACCGCGCACACCTTTAAAACTGCTCCCTCTACACAAGTCCAAGAGAAGGAACCAGAGAGGAACACCACCTATTCTGATGAAAACCGTACCTTACAATCATTCATAACACCAGTCATACTATACGCCTCATCAACACTAGGTGTTCCAATCACTCCAATTACTGATGCGACTCCAGAGAAAACTGGAGCTCTGGAAGAGGAGGAAGAACAACTTGTAGACTTCTTTACATCTTCTGAAGATGCTTTCTCATCACCCGAAAGACAACCAATGGTGATGAGAGATGCCTTTGAGTCAGAGTCTAAAGAAGAACAGAAAGATTCTGACAGAGAGGAAGAAGTTGCTGGAGAACAGATCGAAGTAATTGATGTCGAAGAGTATGTTTTTAAAAATGCTCAACCTCATCATACCTCAATAGCTTCAGAATTGAAAGAATCTCCAGAAATAGATGGATATATCTCTGAAAAGCCATCAGAGATAACTCAGTCACAGCTCAAGGACAAAGAAACCATGGTTGTTGATGAACAGGATCCTCAAGAGAATCTTGTTCAGAAGACAAACATTGGTTTACCAGCCAAGGTATTCACTCATCCTCCAACATTCTTAGAATCCACTCCTGAAGCATCAACAGAAGATCACTTTCGGCATATCTACTGTGAGTTCAACATGGAAGACACTCAAGTAATCCCTCTGAATCCAAGAATCAGAGAGGACATGCCAGACTACGAACGAAGATTCCTACAGGCAAAGACATAACCAAGAAAGGAGGTTCTCAACGATGCTCCAATAGTAAAAGTTGAGAAAATCTCTGAAAAGACATTCACCTTCAACAAAATAATATATAGGCATTACGTGGTGACTCGATCTGATCAGAAGATTTACGAGTTCAATGATAATGATCTCGTAAATCTAAATCCGTATGATCTCACTCATCTATATGCCTATTGCTCTGCGAGGTACGATTCAGGAAGAAGGGAGATAAGAATGAGCTTGGTTGAAGTAAGAAGGGCAATGGAAGCTTACATCAAATACAGAGCAAAACGTGACTTTCAGATTGCTCTGAACTTGGGTGAAGAAAATCTAGGAGTGACTGAACCAGTGGAAACCATCGAAAACCTGGACAAACAGAAGACTGGATCAATCATTGAAGAACCTCTGGGTTTCATCTACAGAGTGAATCAAGAGAAGAAAATCTTTCTAGCTTCGCAAGTAGAAAAGTATTCTGATGAAACCCTGAAAGGAATACATAAGATGATTCATGTAAAACAAGAACGGAATAGAGCAGACCTACTGGCGAAACTAAACTTGGAAATTGGCTCAATGATTAACTTCAGAGAGCTCATCATGAAGTTTCATAGGACTTGTTCTAGTGATAGGTTCTGATTACTTGATCAATATTATTCTCTTTTGTAATTGCAAAATCTTATAAGAAGTAATATTTCCAGAGGATAACTTTCTCCTCTTCGCTTCCTAGTTTAAATGTTCTATGTGTTCTTTGTTTATTTTCAGTACTTAGGGGGAGATTGTTAGCCCCAAATCTGAACCAATGAAAGTATTGAAAATAACTAAGTCTTCATCTAATGACTTTCAAGGGATCACAGCAAGTCAGTCTCTGAAGTCAATTTAGAGCCACTCTAAAGAAAGCAAGTCTGTCTCTGAAGTCAGTTCAGAGTCAGCCTAGAGAAAGTTGTCTGTCTCTGAAGTGAGTTCAGAGACAGTCTCCGGAAAGACATCAGAGAGCTCCTCATCAGAGATCCTAGTTCAGAGCTCGGAAGATGATCACTCTGAATCTCTTGACAAAGAACAACAGATGACACGTCACCTTGTGATAAGATTTACTTTCTAGAGTAGGTCACTGTTCAAGCATGTCTTGATCTTACCTCTTCGGTAAGACATTGTTGAAGCATGCTTCTATTTGTCAGATAAGTACACTATTTACTTTATGGTCCTATAAAAAGGACCATCACCTTCATGTTCAAAGTGTGCTTGAGAAGTCTTAAAAACTGATAATATAAGTTGAATATCTTATTGAAGAATATCTTGTTAATCTATTATTTGCTTTATGAACTTTGATATTTGAATCTCCTTTGATATTAAACTGCTTCCGTTGTTATTACTCTTATTGTTTATATCATTGTTGTGAGATTAAATCTGGGATCCAACATAACCTGATCAATTGATTAACAGTATAAACGAGATTAGGTTTGCCCAAAGTTTTACCTTTAGGAGCATTGTTCCTTTTAGCATTTGATGTATGCACAAATGATTTATGTTCCTTCTTCTCCTCCTCCGAGGAACCTTTCACTCTCCAAATCCATTTTTCTTTATTTTTCTCATCTTTCCTTCTCTAAAACATTTTATGCTGAAACTTGTTCTTCTTTATGTTACCTGAACCATCAACACGTTTATCATAGAAAAGGTTAGAAAGACAAATTTGATCTTTAGGTTTAGAAGAATTAAAATCATCTGAATCAAATAAAGGATTATTAGAAACATTTGTAAAATATGAATAACACTACACTACGTTTCTGGTTCGCGCATAACACTACGTGCGCATTTCTCGGTTTGTACAAACAACAGTGTGCGCGTTTTGACTTCTCGCAAGGTTAATCGTGCGCGTTTTGATTCCTTTGCGTGTTATATACTTAGAATAATTTTGAACATTTACTTCGCGCAAAATGTAAACTCGCTAAACATGAACTCGCAAGATTAAGAAACTCGCAAAGTACTGTTCATTTCACTTCTCGCAGAAAACGTTGTGCACGTTTCTTAGTTCGCGCAGACACCTATATTGCGTGTTCTTCCTTTCTTGCGCGTTTAGTGACGTGCGTGTTCTTAAGGATGAATCTTGCGTGAAGTTTAGATCTTGCGTGTTCTTCATCATTGAATACGAATTTCGATCAAACTTCTTAAAACCTGCAATCAAAACTTGAAATTCAACAGGGTTGATCGATTATTGATACTAAACACTTTTGTATTATAAAATTTTGATTAAGAACAACAAAATTACAAAGATTCGATCAAGAACAGTTCGACATTTTCAAAACAAAAAAAACTTCAAAAATTCCAAATTGAATTTGATTTATTGCGATTTTGACATTGAAATCTAAACAAGAAAGTTTCACAAATACAAATCGAATACTATAGTTTAATTTTCTTGCAACAAAATCGATTTTACAATCAGAATTCGATGCAACAGTGAGTTTAAAAAGAACGTTTTGCGAGTTTTTCAAGAACTAAAAATCAATCAAAATCAATGTTTTTCAATTAATCTGAATAGATTGGTTTGCTCTGATACCAATGGAAAGTGTATGATCCCAATATTCAAGCACAATACAATCAAGCTTTTAACATTTAAGATCTAGAGAGAGAGTGTAGAGAGAGAAAGCTTTGTATTCATGTATCTGACAATATAAAAATCTTACAAGTTTACACAGAATTCTCACAAGGCTATTTGTATTTATACCTAGGACTTCTCTCATATCCCTATTTGTCAAACAACTACAAGCTTATACAACATGTTGACTTTACAAGACTTGACTATTTGACTTTACAACAATTTGACTTTTCCCATTAAATCTTGGATACAATAAAATACACTAACAGTGAACTTGATGTTGTTTCGAATGAACATTCCGAATCAGCTAGATTATCTCTTGGTGATTGGAGAATTGATTCTAGCATCTTTGGCTCAATCAAATTCACCTTGAACATGATCTCTTCAAGTTCTTTTATCTTTGATGACAAACTGTTTTTTTTCCTTTGAAATTAGATCAAACTTCTTTTGTAAGTCAGACTTCGTCTTCTTTTCCTTTTGAATAGTTGATGACAGTTCAGATAATTTATTGTTCAGCTTTTCTATCTCAGTCTCAAACATTTTATTTTCCTCTTCAAAGTCTTTCTTTATACACTTTTGCTCAACTTTATTTTTCTCTTTTTCAAACTTATCTTTCTCCAAGATGATAACTTTCGCAAAATCTGACACTGGTTGAGAAAGTTTAAGACATTTAAGTTCCACAGTTTTCTTCTCTTCAAAAGATTTTCTTGAAAACTCTGAAAACTTTTGAGCAAAAGCTTTTCTTTCTTTCTCAAAATCAACTCTTTCTTTCTTCTCTTTCTTCATTTGATCTTCTAATTCAGAAATTTTCTTTTTCAACTCAGCATTATCTTTCTCTAATTCCTTTATTTTCTTCTCAACCTTTTTCATATCATCTATATCTCTTGAGTTTTCCTTTTCTTTCAACATATTGATTTCAACCTCAAGACTAAAGACTTTGTCTTTTAGTTTGTCTCTTTCAGCAAAGATTTGAGAATTTATCTTCTTCAACCCATCACAAGTATCTACAACAACATTTGCTTTTCTCCTGAGATCTTCAATTTCTCGTTGCATCAGATCTTTCTCTGACCAAGTAGAGTTTACATTATGACCTTCATACTTTTTCAGCATGGCTTGAAGATTTGAGATCTCTTTTTCTTTGGACTCAATTATTCCTGCAAAGTTGATCTTGGAATTAGTAATACACTCTGAGAAAACAAATTTTTTCTCTGAAAAAGTAGAATTTTCTTTCAACTTGTTGATCTGAGTAAGAAGAGATAAGTTCTGAATCTTCAAATTTTAATTTTAAGTTTTTAAAGGTGATATCTCATATTTGAGCTTTGTATTCTCCCTTTCACAATCATTGGCCATGCTGGTGTATCTTGATAACTGTCCAGCAAGACGTTTAACATTAGCTTTAGCTTCGGAAATATTCATTTTTTCAAAATCATAGTTGTATCCCTGAAACATTTTGAAATATGTAGAAAAATATAAGCTAGATATGATCGTTAATCCAACAAATTGAAACAATAGATGCAAGACTTAATAATTTTCATAAACTGAAATTTATAAAAATTTCAAGTACAGAATTCGCATACACCGAGACTAAAGAGTAATTCGCAAGAAAAGTATGACAAAATTCGTATATGTCTTAGAATTCGTATAAGCAAGACACAATTTGCATAAGTATACAATTCGCATGCAAGAGACACTCAAAACAAAGCAATTCGCATGAGCCTCTTATGCGAATTCTTTCCTTCAAAACTTCAGAAACAAACTTTTCGCACAACTTACTTTTCGCACACATAATTCGTATCAGAGATAGATGTGAGTTCTCCACTTAACAGATTTCAGAAACAAAAACTTATCGCATCTCATATGAATTTTGAACTTAGAAAGAGAACCTTTGAAAATTTTGTGAAATCCTTTAGAATTCGTTTGAAAACCTTATACGAAATCTCACAATTCGCACCACACAGATATGGAAATTCTACACAATTCGCATCACATACATGTGCGAATTCTGTGCAATTCGTATAAAATCACATGCGAATTCTTGCCTTAAAACTTTAAAACTCAACTTTTCGCACAACAAACCTCTGCGAATTCTTGCTTTTCGTATATAGAGATATACGAATTATACACTTCAAATGATTTTTCAAGAATATTTATGCGAATTCCTCTACTTTTCGTACATCACTCTTGTACGAATTCTATACTTGATGAATTTAGATGGAATTAAGCGAATTCTTTCTGCAAAATCTTAATCGTGCGAGTTCTTCTTACGATTTGTACAGATCCTGCGAGTTCTTGAGTTACGGTCCTAAAAAATCAATGATAGTCCAAAATCCAATCAAAAACTACGATCCAGAAGCTGTAACTTCACAAAGATGATCATATTAGTACATAGAACAATCCAATTCAATATCAAATTCAAATTCACACTCAAACATCGAAAATCGTGATTAAACAGTAAATTGAACTTGTTCGAACAAAACTTTCAAAAATTCACAAATTAATGACCAAATTCGATTTGTTAACGCAATTCAATCACAGAAATATATTCTAAAACATATTTTGACCAAATTTCTACCAAAAGATTTATCAAAAACACTTTTAATCACAAAAATTCAACCAAGACTCATACGACAGAATACGAACTCAAAACTCTCAATTTGTCGAATATGTGGTCTGATACCAAATGTGATCCCAGAATACTAGCATACAATTCAACACATATTATCAAAAAAATCTTTATAAATGTCACAAGATTACAATGGTGTCACAGATCTCACAAGTGCCACAGATCTAACTTGAAAGATGCGAGTTCTGTGTGTTCTCTGAATACACAATCTTGTGTTCTCTGAAATGTAAGTGTGTATACAAGATTACAAAGGAAACAACTACTTATACTAAGTCAACAAATGTTGACTTTACAACACAAACTCTTTGACTTACAAACTATTACACTTTTGACCCTCCATTTTAATCTTGAATACAATTCATATCTAACATACAAGAAACAAGAAAGATCAATCTGGTAAGATAGTATGAAAGTTTCATTTGTGGTAAGAATTAATCTTTATCCGATGTGCACCAGCAATTTAATTGCTTAATCATTGATCTAAGGATTGTTGGTAGGACTTACTCAAACTCTGAGGTTCTTACTAAATTCTTGGAATGTCTTCTTGAATGCTGGGACAGTTATTCAATGTGTATCAAGCTAACAAAAGACTTAAATCACCTATCTCTTAGTACCCTATATGGGATTTTGCTCACTTATGAGAAATCTAATCAATTGAAAAAGAATATTGTCAAAGTTTCCGAAAACTCCAAAATCACACCTGTTGTTTTAGTCTCTACAGAGATGATCCTATCTCAGAAATCCTCTACTCTCACTATCACTGAGTTAGACTATGAATCAGAGGATCCATCAAACAACAATCTTTCAGAGTTTGATGAATCCTTGACACTCTTGACAAACTCTTTTAAGAGATTTGCAAGAAAGATCAATTTTAGGAGAAATAAGCCTCTCACTATATCTGACAAGCCTAAGTCAACACCTGTTGATAAGGCAACTGCTACTTGCTAAAATTGCGAGAAAGTTGGACATTTTGCCAGCAAGGGAAGGTCAAAGAAAGTCTTCAAACCTTCTTCATAATGAAAATCCGGCGATGACAAGTACCTAAAGATGAAAGAGAAATATCATAAGCTAAAAGGCTTCAAGCGAATAGGTAAAGGTCTGATAGTTGAAGAACATGACTGGGCTGAATTAGGAGAGTAAAGTTCTGATGAAGAAGATGTGGCCAATATCTGTCTAATGGCCGAGATTGAAGATGATGTGGAAGAACCCACTGGTACATCCACAAGCACTATCATGTCTTAGGTATTAATATCTACTGATCCAACTGTTACTGAAGGTGAGAGACGTCGCACTGTTGATGTGCTGACAATTGATTTGTACAATGCCCTGAATGTCAAAACTCAAGCACAAAACAAAAAAATGGATTTAATAGAGCAGCTTAGGAAATGTCATCAAAAGATCAAAGAACTAACTCATTCAGAGGAAAGTTTAAAAGATCAGGTCATTGTAAATGAAATTATCAGCATTGAACAAGAACAAGCTATTGCTGCTCTCAAGTTTGAGAAATCTACAGGGTAAGGATAGTGTAAGTCCTCAGCTAAGATCACTGAGATCATAAGTGCTTAAATCCTTGATCATGATAAAAACCGGTCTTCGTTATAAATCTGATAAGGATGAAGCTAATAGATATTGTTCCATGCTTATGTTTGGAATATTTGTATCTCCATCTCAGTCTTCTTCTTCTTCTTTTCATATCCCTGAGGATTTATCAAAAAGTTCTAAACTCGCTGATAAAGGGAAATTTGTTTCCCATCATCCTTAGAAGGCTACTAAAGTAGCAAAACTGAAGAAGGTTCCTTCCAAACCTTCATCTAGTCAATCCTCTGGCTCTAGATCTAAGATCACTAGTAATACTCAGACATTGGCATTTTTCCTAACAAATCTAAAGAACTAATAGTTCCTCCGAGATCCAATGCAAAGGGTATTCTTGGAGCTGGCCCGACACATCTAAAGGCTACCTTCAACTATAGAAAATGCTATCACTGTGGACTTACTGACCACATTTCCAGTAAATGTCCTACTCCCAACATTGCTGAAAAGTCAGCTATAGTGAGGATGAATGCCTCAAAGGAAAAGAAGGTCACCAAAGCTAAGAAATCTGCCAAGGTGAAAAACACCACTAAAGTTAAGAAATTAACCAAAGTAAGATTTCCATTGACGTTGAATCATCAGAAGCCGTGAAGATTACTGAACCTTCCATCTCCACTAACTCATTTGTACCCATTCTAAAGTGGGTACCAATCAAAAATTAATTTTCCTTTTGCATACAGGACTCAAAGGGTATGTGGTATCTTAATAGCGGATGCTCTCAACACATGACTGGTTAAAAGAACCTGCTCACTGATTACAAGGAAGAGAAAGGTCCCTCAATGACCTTTGGTGGAAATGGAAAAGGCTATACCAGAGGGTTGGTGTACTCAACAATGGTACAACTACCTTTCGAAAAGTCACTTACGTAAATGGACTAAAGCATAAGCTCCTCAACATCAGTCAGCTATGTGACAAAGACTTTAAAGTATGCTTCACTAAGAAAGCATATTTTGTTATAGATAAAAGTGGAAAACTTAATCTTAGTGGTTATCGTTAGGAAAATGTTTATGTCATAAACATGGACTCAACAAACACTGAGAACATCTCCTTTCTATCCGAAGCCACATCAAATGTCAACTGGCTATGGCATAAGAGGCTCTCTCATCTTAACTTCAAGACACTGAATACTCTATCTTCAAATGAACTAGTCTCCGCTTTACCTCAGCACTCTTATGATATGGAATCTTTTTACTCAGTTTGTGAAAACGGAAAGTAGACTAAAGCAAGTTTCAAATCAAAACAAGCATTGTCAGTGACAAATCCTCTTCAACTCCGGCATATGGATTTATTTGGCCCTGTCAATATACAATCCTCTTTAACTCTAGTCATTGTAGATGAATAATCTCGCTATACCTGGATAATATTTCTCCATTCTATGAGTGACACCCTGGATGAACTTATTTCATTTGTCAAAAAAAAAATGGAAGTTCCGAGTAATAAGATGGTTCGCTCAATAAGGAGTGATCATTGAACTGAGTTTAAAAATAGTTCTTTTGATAACTTCTTTGAGAGCAAGGGAATATCTCACAATTTCTCAGTTATGAGAACTCCTCAGCAAAATGGTGTTGCTAAAAGAAGAAACAAAACGATCATCGAAACTCGTCGATCTATGCACAGTGATTCTCATCCTCCAGCTCAATTTTGGGCAGAAGCTATCAATACTGCCTGTTTCACTCAGAATAGGTCGTTGATTGTCAAAAGATTCAACAAGACTTCCTATGAACTTTTCCATGGGAGAAAGCCTTCTATCATTTTTCTTCATATCTTTGGTTGTCAGTGCTTCATCTTAAACAATAGAGATGCCATTGGAAAATTTGATCCAAAAGCAGATGATGGAATTTTTCTTGGATATTCTTCAGTACCCAAAGCCTATAGAGTATTCAACAAAAGAAGACAAACAGTAGAAGAAACCATTCATGTCACCTTTGACAAATCTCTATCAACAAACTCAAAGCTTATCGCTGACAATGATGAACTGAATACCTGTATGTTTTCTCACTATGGACAAACGGAACCTTTTTTCAACACTAATTGTCATGCAACTCCTTTGAATGCTGATGATGATCCATCCATTATTCAACCTAATGCTGAATCCACTTCTTGGGTTTCAGCTGTTCCCTTAAATACCATACCACCTTCTGAACCTCGCAACCCTAAATCTCCTCTCAATGAATGTTGTTTAATCTGAACCTCAACAATTGATGGGTGATGAACACTTGGCTAAAGGCTCATCTTCAGCAAATGTTCCCATTTATGATCCTTTATCAGGCATGGATGCTCATGCCCCCACTCAGAGATGGTCTAAGAATCACCCAATCGATCAAATTCTTGGTCATCCAGATGCATGTATTCAAACTCGATGAAGTTCAGGTAACATCTGCCACCTTGTAAACTTTCTTTCTCTCCTTGATCCAAAGAAGAATGATGATGCTCTCAGAGATCTAAACTGACAAGACAGTTATAGGCAAGAAATGGGTGTATCGTAACAAGTTAGATGGAAATGGGACTGTGACCCTCAACAAAGTTAGTCTTGTTGCTCAAGGATACCAACAAGAGGAAGACATATATTAATATGAAACCTTTGCCCCTGTGTCTAGGCTTGAAGCAATTCGACTATTCCTAGCCTATGCAGTTGATAGATACTTCAAGTTATATCAAATGCACGTTAAGTCATCATTCCTAAATGGAAAGATGAGTGAGGAAGTGTATGTTGAACAACCCCCAGGGTTCTCTAACCTTAAACATCCAGATTATGTAAATAAACTGGATAAGGCTCTCAATAGGTTAAAACAAGCCCCTCGTGCTTGGTATGACACCCTATCTTCTTTTCTAATCTCTGAAAAATTTGCACGTAGAAAGATTCATAACACTCTATTTTTCAGAAAGGTTAAAGGTCACATTATTCTTGTTTAAATATATGTTCATGACATTTTATTTGGTTCCACTAACCCATCTGTATGTACTCGATTCGCTGAAAAAATGAAGAAAAGAATATAAAATGAGTATGATGGGTGAGCTAACTTACTTCCTTGGACTTCAGATCAAGCAATCTGATAAAGGTACTTTTATTCATTAGGGTAAGTATGTTATAGATATGCTGAAAAAGTTTGATCTTACTCAAACATCAACAATGAAAACTCCTATGGCACCTCCGTTGATATTAAACAAGGATCCATCTGGAAAACCTGTTAATGTCACTGCCTATAGAGGACTGATCGACTCCCTTCTAAGTCTTACATTGACTCAACTCAGTATCATGTATTCTACCTGTTATTGTGCACGATATTAATCAGAACCCAAGGAATCCAATATGATCGTTGTCAAGTGAATTTTTAGATACCTGAAGGGAATGTCTAACCTAGGTCTTTGGTATCCCAAAGACTCAGGGTTTGATCTAACTTCCTATTTAGATAGTGATTTTACAGGTTGCAAACTTTATAAAAAAGGCACCACAGAAGGATGTTAGCTTCTTGGTTGAAAGCTGCTAAGCTGGACAACTAAAAATCAAAAATCATTGTCCACCTCCACTGCTGAAGCTGAGTACGTAGTTGTTGGTAGTTGTTGTTATTAGGTCTTATGGATGAGAAATCAGCTATTAGACTTTGACCTTCAGCTATCAATGATCCCTATCTATTAGCACTAGCGTCATCGCTATAGAAAATAATCTTGTGCTATATTCAAAGACCAAACACATAGAAATCAGATATCATTTTATCAGAGATCATGTGATGAATGGTGATATAAAACTTTCTTTTATTCCAACTTATTATCAGCTAGATTATCTTTTTACCAAACCTCTTGACGAGACAAGATTCAACTTTTCATCAACGAGCTTGGAATGTTGAATCTTGAAGAATTCTTCTTCACTGATCATGCATTATGTCAACAAAAAAATTCAATCTCTGATATTCATCAGTTAATCTCTGAGTAAATTTTCTCTGATGTTCAGGTATGTCTCCTAACCTTTCGCACTGATGCTTTATTCACCGTGTTGGTCCAAACTCTCTCAGTGATTTGATGATGACTCTTTAAAATACTTAGTGAAAATTACGTTTAACAACTGTATGTATTAGTGTTTCACCATCAACGATCAATTACTTAGTTTGTTCAGTATAGCTGGTAGTTTCTAATGTATTCAGTTAAATGTAATCCCTGAAGACATGTGTCACGACAATGACGTTCACCGCTGACATCGAAGACAAATCTGCTGAACAAGTGACAACTCTACTCAATATCTGATGCGGGCATCAGTGAAACCAAGACAAGTCCACAATATGCGAATAACTTTGAAGAAAATCCTCAAAGATCGCTGATCTTAATTCATATTCACTAAAGAAAGAACCTATCAGCGACTGATAATCACAAAGCTTCCTCTCTAAGTTAATTTTGTCTTATCCTTACATAAAAAGTACAACTGTCAGAAGAGGCATACATCTGCTATAAATTGTACAACAACTCTGAAGACTACATTGTTCACCATGTGGCCAAAAGTTAGAGGCATGCACCCAACCAAATAATGACACGTGTAAAGTACCATGCCATGCGTTTAATGCATAGAGTATAAATAGAAAGGTTGAGGCTCTCTCTAAGTGTTGCCTTCTATCATTTCTCATAGTGAACCAAATATAGAAACCCTTGATTTCTATATCTTCCGAACCTTATATCTCTAGTTCTTAGTGCAAACATCTGTGTGGTTCTTAAGTTTGTTTAGATTAGGTTTTAGTTAATCTTGTTCTGCAACAAACTATAAATTGTGATTTCATTCATCAATAAACGATTTATTAAACTGAAAATTTGTGTTTATATTCAACTCCCCTTCTACAAACTTTTTAAACTCCTTCGGGACCAACAAGTGGTATCAGAGCAAATTGTTTAATCTCATAAACAAGATCTTGCTTTATTCTCTTCCTTGCTATCCTTAAAAATGGCACTAAACACAAGTTCTAACTATTATGATAATGGTTATCTATCAAAACCTCCTCGATTTAGCAGAGATAACTTGCTCTCTGGAAATATCGAATGATGCTATTTCTAGAAGGTGAAGATCCTACTATACCTGAATATGTAGCAAATGGACACTATGAGGCATTTCTTATCATAGATGCAGTACCAGCTACTGCAACCACATCCAACGTCCCTGAAAGATATGCTCCCAAAGAAATAAGACAGTGGATTGATGAGGACAAGAAGAAAGTTGGTCTAGATGCAAAGGAAAAAACCATCATCTCTATGGCTTTGCCTGATAAAGCTTCCAATCCATCATGCATCTTAAAACTTCAAAGGAAATGTGGTACACTACATGTGTTCAGTACGAAGGAACCATTGAAATCCAGGAAACCCGAAAGATCAATCTGGTAAGATAGTATGAGAGTTTTATTTGTGGTAAGAATGAATCCCATACTGATGTCCCTAGAGATTTAACTGTTAAATCATTGATCTAAGAACAGTTGGTAAGACATATTCTAATTCTATGGTCCCAACCAAATTCTTGGAATGTCTTCTTCGACGCTGGGACAGTTCAATGTGTCTCAAGCTAACAAAAGTCTTTATGGGATTTTTCTCAACTATGAGCAATCAAATCAACTAAAGAAGAATATTGTCAAAGATTCTAAGTACTCCAAAAGATCTTCTGTTGCTTTAGTATCTTCAGAGAATATTCAATGTCAATGATCTACTCTCACTATCACTGAGTAAGATTTTGACTCTAAGGATCTATCAGACACTGACCTATCAGAGTTTCATGAATCCTTAGCACTCTTGACAAACTCTTTTAAGATATTTGCAAGAAAGAGAAATTTCAGAAGAAATAATCCTCTCTCCCTATCTGACAAGCCTAAATCCACCCTTATTGATAAGGCAACTGCTACTTTCCTCAACTGCGAGAAAATTGGCCATTTTTCCAGCGAATGCTGGTCAAAGAAAGTCTTTTAAACCTTCTTCATCTAAGAAGACCATAGATAACAAATACCTTAAGCTGAAAGAAAAATACAAGAAGTTGAAAATCTTTAAGAGAAAAGGTGAAGGTCTTATCGCTGAAGAGCATGACTGGGCTGAATCAGAAGAATCAAGTTCTAATGATGAGGATGCTGCTAATCTTTGTCTTATGGTTGAGATTAAAGAAGAAGAGGAAGAACCTCCAAGATCAACCACAAGCTTTATCTCCTCTCAGGTATCAATGTCTACTAACCACTCTCTTTCTGAAGATGAGAGATGTCGCGCTGTTGACTACTGACGATCGACTTATATAATGCACTTAATGGCAAAACTTTAGCTGAAAACAAAATATTTATGTCATTGAACAACTTGAAAAATGCCATTTTAATTATCAAGAAACTAACTCTTTTACAAGAAAGATTGAAGGATCAAGTCATCGTTAATTAAATCATCAGCATTGAACGCGAGCAAGCTATCACTGCTATCAAAGATGAAAAGGCAACAGTTGAAGGATGTTGTAAATCCTCAACTAAGATCACTGAGATCTTGAGTGATCAGATCCAAACTCATGATAAAATCGGTCTTGGTTATAAATTTGATAAGGATGAATCTAGCAGAGATTGTTCCATGCTTAAGTTTGGAATGTTTGTCTCTTCTATCCCTGACACATTTTCATCTCAGTTCTCATCGTTTTCAAATCCTATCCCTGAGGACTTATCTAAGAACATTAATCTCAATGATAAAGGGAAATCTATTGCCCGTTATCCTTAGAAGGCTACAAAAGTAGCAAAGCTGCAAAAGGTCACTTCTAAACCTTCGGCGAGTCAATCTTTTCTCTTTGGATCAAAGATCTCTGGTAATATTTAGAGACCTACTCCAAAGCTAAAAATTGACATCAAGCCTAAGAAATAAGAAGAACTGAAAGTTCCTCCGAGAGATATTCTTGGAGCTGGCCCAACTCATCTTAAGTTTTCTAATGCTCCTGGTGTTAAAACCACTTTCAGCTATACAAGGTGCTATCACTATAGACTTACTGACCATATTGCCACTAAATGTCCAATGCCACTAAACCTGAAAAGATAGCCAAAGTGAAGATGAATGCGACCAAGGATAACAAGGGCATCAAAGCTGAGAAATTTGCCAAGGTGAAAAATACCACTAAAGTTGAGAAATTAACTGAAGTGAAGATTACCACTAACGCTGAATCTACAGAGGTCGTGAAGATTGTTAAACCTTCCATCTTTACTAATCCAACTGGACCCATTGAAAAGTGGGTACCAATCAAAACTTGATCTTCCTTATGTTGCAGGTCTCGAAGGGTATCTAGTATCTAGATAGTGGATGCTCTCGACACATGACTGGCCAAAAGAACCTGCTCATTGAATACAAGGAAGAGAAAGGTCCCTCGGTGACCTTTGGTGGAAATGGAATAGGTTATACCAAAGGGTTTGGTGTACTTAGCAATGGTACAACTACGTTATGAAGAGTGGCTTACGTAGATGGACTAAAGCACAATCTTTTCAGCATTAGTCATCTATGTGATAAAGACTTCGATGTATGCTTTTCTAAGAAAGCATGTTCAGTGATGGACAAAAATGGAAAACTTGATCTCAACGGTTATCGTATGGAAAATCTTTATGTAATAAACATGGACTCTACAACCACTGAGAACATTTGTTTTCTATCTAAGGCCTCAATAAATGTACACTTGCAATGGCATAAGAGGATCTCTCATCTCAACTTCAACACACTGAACACACTATCTTCAAAGGAACTAGTCTTCGGTGTACCTCAACATTATTCATATGCCAAGGAATCTCTTTGCTCAACGTGTGAAAAGGGAAAGCATACCAAAGCTAGTTTCAAGTCTAAGCAAGTTTCATCTGTGTCAAGAATATTGGCTTTTGAACAACATAGTTCAAGACCCGGTCTTCAATTATAAAGAAATTGGTCTTCAAAGATCAAAAGAGTTTTTGTACTCCGAATCATATAAGATAATCAATCTTCGAGGGGCAGTACACACTATTTCTTCAGATAAATTTGTGAATGCAAATTTTAAGGGGGAGCTTATATTCTTCATATTTTTACTGATATATTTTTCTAATTTTTCAGGGGGGGATTATTTGAAATTATCAGAATTGAAGATGGAGTATTTTTGTTTTTAGGGGAGAAAATGGAAAATATAATGCTTATAATTTTGACTTTTTACAGATATCGAGGGGAAGAATATTTGATGTTTTGTCAAGAACATGCTTACATGTTTGTTATTCTTTGTTTGCAAATATCTCTTATCTAGGAGAAGAAATAATATTTTTAGGGGGAGTTAAAAATTTCAAGTTGAATGTAAGTATTCTTGATTCTTAATCTCACACATATTTGAAAGATGAACAACTTTCAGATATGAAAATTGTTCTCTAAATGTTCAAACCACTTCTTGTTCTTAATAGATTTTATGAATTTAGAAGTGTGATTTTAAATGATTTTCATTTTGGAACTTTAATGTTTAACTGACTATGTGTTTCCAAAGATTAATATTTGTGTATTATCTTTTCAAAATACTATCAAGTATTCACACATACACCGGTTCAGTATCTTCTTATTGACTTTGTTATTACCATGTCTATAAAAGAAACAATTTTTCGGTGGTAATACCCTCGCTTGACTTCAATGCTTTTGTGTGCTAGACACCATTTTTAAATTTTGTGCGTTCATTGCTAAATTGTTTATTTTTGGTCATATAAACAAACTACCAAGTTCTTTGATACCCCAACCATTTCATGTTCATACTTCATGATATTTGATCTGATTGATACATTGTTAGATTCTCAAAACAATTATTTAGATTTCATTTCTTTCATTCAATTTCTTTGTTTTAAGAGATCTTCAATGTTCAATAAGCTCAGACATGAATGCTAATTCTTTGAAGCTTACATTCATTTGACATTGCTATCATATTTTGTGCTTAACTGTTAAAGTTAAATTGTTGAGCAACACTACTCAACATAGGACAAAATTTCATATGATTCTTGTGAGTGTTAAACATAACATTCATGGATTCACGTTAACTTAAGTTTCCTACCTTGGAAATTATCCTAAAGTAATTGAGGGGTGAAGGGTCTAAATCAAAGAGTAAGGTTGTGATGAGGTAAAATGGAAAAGAGAGATTGGTTATAAATGAGCTTAAATGTTAAAAAGAAAGAGGGTGTGAGGTTAGAGTTAAAAAGAATATGAAAACTCTGCACAACTTTTTCTAAGTTGGGCAACCACATCTACTGATTGGTTCAAATTCTTTCTTGGCCATCAGTGAAACAGATACTAGCCCATGCTAACTCTTGCATTAACCCCACCAACCATTCGTTTCTTTCTAGACAAAGAAATGTTTCATTTTCTTTGGAGACGCAACTTATATGTTATCTGGTGTTCATTTGGAAGATCTGGATATTGAAAAAGAAATAAAGTTTCCCACTTTCGAACCTCATTCATGCTTATTGAGTCCGTGTAATACTTGTTATATTCTCAACGGTTTACACATTTTGAGCTTGAAAAACTAAGTATATTCAATCGTTCTACACTTTCACGAGCACACAAGGAATAAGTTTTGTTGTCATAACATTCATAGAAAATTCCTTTGTGGTTTTTCAATGATTGAATGGAAGCGAGTGAACATCAAAAATCTCCTTTCCAGAGTACATTCGTTGTACTAAGTGGCTTTGTGCTACTTACAAGGATGCTAACTATTTCATATGTTGATTCAGGGTTACAAACTCTTATTTTGTTTGAATTTTAAAAAATTCGGATGAATACATTTTATGAATTGACAGTTCAGATCAAATGGTGTTCATTGTTACATTCTGGGAGGAGATTGTTTCTACATCATGAAGTGCTTTCATTGTTACAGTGCTGACATTGAAAAGGTTTTGATGATTCTGATATCTCACAATTCATCAAAAGGGGGGAGAAATTTTAAGTATTTCAAAGTCAAAGATATGATAAGAATAGACAGTGCTAATGAGTTTCTGAAAGTTTTAAAGCAAGATATTTGGGAGAGAAATTTAAAAAGTTCGGTTTCAAAGTTTTGGAGACCCAAAGAGAGAGATAAAGAGTTGTTTCAAGTTTTGAAGAGTCAAAGTTTATGAAGAATGTTGATCCAAACTCTCTCAGTGATTTGATAAAGACCCTCTTTTATACTTAGTGAAAATTACGTTTATCAATATGTATTAGTGTTTCACCATCAGTGATCAGACAGAGTCTGTTCAGTTATCACTGATGATCTTTCTTATAAACATTCATATGTATTAGTGTTTCACTATCAGCGATCAGACTGACTCTGTTCAGTTATCGCTGATGATTTCTATGTAAACGTAATCCTTGAAGACAAGTTTCGCGTCAACAGATGTTCATAGTTGAATCGAAGACGAAGATGCTGAACAAAGACAAGTCTGATAGTGACCTGATGCAGAGATCAGGGAAGCAAAGACAACTCTACTCATACGCGAAGAAACTTGAGGAAATGCTTCAGCGATAGCTGAACTCCTTTGTATCTTTGAAGGAAGAGATATTCAGCGATCGATGATCACTTAGCTTATGCCTCAAGTCTCTTTTTTCTTTCCCTGCACACCCAGTACGATGTGTCAGAACGGACCTACCTCTGCCATAATTCGTACAACAACACTGTCCACTACACTGTTCATGATGCGGCCGAAAGCATGTCTCCTAAAGTCAGACTCTCTCTGCCAATCAAAGAAAGACACGTGTAAAGTGCCCTACCATGCACTTAATGCATAGGGTATAAATAGAAAGATTATCTCTCCATCTAGAGAGTGGACGCCCCTCAAGCCTTCATCTTTCTCAAATATAGAAACCCTTGTTTTCTATACTTCTCAAATCCCCCATTCTCTTTATTCTTGTGCAACCATCTTAGTGTCTTCTTAAGTTTGTTTAGATTGAGTTTTACTTAATCTTATTCCACAACAGACTTGTAAATTATGTTTGATTTATCAATATACAATTTATTAAACTTTAAATTATGTGTTTGTATTCAACCACCACCCCCCTCTACAAACTTGTTAAGCACCTTCGGGACCAACAAGTGGTATCAGAGCGGATTGTTTAATCTAATAAACAAGATCTTGCTTTATTCTCTTCCTTACTATATGTTAGAGCATAAATCTGTTGGATACAAGATCAAGAATACTAAAGGTCAAAGTTCAAGAAGTCAAAGCTGAGAAAGTCAACTCTCATTAAAGTCAAAGTCTTTTGTAATAAAAGTCAAAGTTGTTGTATTTGTATTTTGTTTTTCCTTGTAATAGATGTAGGTATAAATACCTTGTATTCTTTGTATGTTAGGAGTAGTTGTATTCAGTTGTCAAGTTGATATTCAGAGAGAAGAGGTGTTTAGAATATCATTCTAGTGAGAGAGTTTAGAGAGACAAAGCATATGAGATTGTAAAATGTGAGATATATGATTGAAATCAATGAATGTGATTTAGATTCTCATCTTGATTGTGTTTATGTAGCAATTAGAACTTGGAATTGGGAATAGCAATTGGTATCAGAGCAGATCCAAATCGAAATCAGATCAAGAATTCATGAAAAGTTCGTTGACACTGTTCATCGTTACTGTTCATCGAAGATCAAATCGATTTCTGAGTTTTTGTGCGAATTAGGAGTTGAAATCGATTAGGTTTTGTTCGTATAGTATAATCGATCGAGTATGTCTGGAAAGATTTGTTAATTGCACTGTATTCGAGTATGAATTTCTGATTTTTGTTAAGTTCAAGTTCACGAGTTCTAGACACTGTGTTTTTGTGCGAATTTGTGTTTTTGATCGAAATTCTTTGTTAGACTTGAGTTCTAGATGTTTAGACTAGCAAATTGTCAAAGTTTCGAGTTAGAATTCGAGGTCTATATGTGTTTTTGGTGCGAATTTGTTCGATTTTAGAGGTTTGCGTGAGATCTAAGGTTTGCACGAGTTCGTCAAAGTTTACACGAGTTCATCAGTGGTTTGCGCCAGTTCATCAAGAGAATTACCAAATATTTGTTCAAAGGTTTGCGTCTTTAATGAGAAACGCAAAGTGATGTTTGCGTCTTCAACGAGAAACGAGAAGTGAGATTTGCATATTCAACAAGAAACGAAAAGTGAACTTTGCACCATACATGTTTAACGCAAAGTTGGTGTTTGCGTTATCAGTGGTTAGCGAGAAGTTGGGTTTGCGTCAGTTTCGTGTAACGCAAAGTGTATCTTGCGCAAGTAACTTGTAACGCGAAGTTCATCGTTTGCGCCTTATACACAACACGCAAAGTGTTGTTTGGGTCAGTCTTGTGTCACGCAAAGCTTGGTTTGCGTTAGCCTCTCGTCACGCAAAGTTTGATTTGCGCTAGCTTCTCATCGCGCAAACTTTTCTATACTTAGACAAAATTTTCAAAATAGTATTATGCTTTTTAAGTGTGCGAAGGGGACATAGTTCTTTTTGTGATCAAAATCTCTGAATTTTTATTTCAAGTTTTTCTGTATTTTTGAGATTTCATTTGGATTAACGATCATTTTTGTCAAGTTCTTTTTGTTAACAGATATTCAAGATGGGATATCTTTCTGATGATGATGAAAAGAAGATTCACAGGCTCCTATTACAGAACAAAAATCTTGCTTCCTCAGTTGACTACTACTCAAAGAGATCAAAGAAATACAATGATGAAAAGAAGATACTGAGAGAAGAAGTTAGTGCTTTAAAAACTATTAATGAAGATCTTCTGAAACAGACTTTTGGGCTTAATGAAGAAAAGTTCTTGTTTTTGGAAGCTGAAAACACTGAGTTAAAGAGCAAGATTTCTTAATTAGAAGATCACATTGTCAAGTTTCAGCAAACTGGGTGTTCTAATGAAAGGAAGATCTTTGAATTAGAATTGCAAATTGTTGAAGAAAGATCAGTTTTTGAGAAAGAAAACAAAGAATTTGCTAAGAAATTCTCATAGTTTTCAAGAAAATGTGCTGATGAGAAGAAGACGGTTGAGCTTAAATGCATTAAGCTTTCTCAACAAGTTTCTAATTTTGAGAAAGTGATTATTATTGAAAGAGAAAAGTTTGCAAAGGATAAAAAGGAATTGAACAGAAGAACGTTAGATTTTTTAAAGAGATATCTGTTGGACGAAAGAATGTGGAAAAAGATTTTGAAGAAGAAAGAAATATATTTGAGGAAGAAATCAAGAAGCTTACTAAGAAGTTATCTGAACTGTCTGAGAGTGCACTGAAAGAGCAGATAACGAAGTCTGAATTCAAGAAGAAGATTGACCTAATCATTGAAGAAAGAGACAATTTATCTTTAAAGATAAAAGAGCTTGAAAAGATTGTTTCAAAGGTGGTGGTGACTGAGCATACGACTCCAGAGTACAAAATCCACTCACCTAGAAATAGTTCAGTTGGTTCTTTCAAGACAGCTACAAGCTCACATCAGAAAATTGTTTCTTCAAGAAGGTTAGTTAATTCATTTGATCACATTCGTACAACTAACAATTTCTATGATTGGAAATAGATGGTTCAGGTACACATAGAAGGAAAAGAAAAAGATATGAAAAAGAGAAGCTGGTTTGGAAGGTAAAACCAGTTGAAGATGAGAAGAAGGAAGAAAAGAAAGGAAAGAAGGAAGAGAAGACAGGTAACACATCATTTGTATCTGCCTCAAATGCAAAGAAGAACACAGTGCTGAAAGGTAAACCTGATCTTGCTTATTCGAGAGATCAATTGATCAGGTTATCTAAAAAGAGGTATTGTTCTTATTGTCATATATATGATTTTGTTCATAAAGCTAGTGATCATTACTGGTCTGGTTCTTATTCTCATATAGATTCTCATCTAGGGGAGATGGTAACAAGAAATGATAAAGTTTTGAGAGATGATTTTTAGAAATGTCCAAGTCAGAAAAGTTCAAAGTAAAGATTTGAAGATTCTGAAGATTTGAGGAAATTTTCTTTGAAGATTATCTGCTAAAGCAATTTGAGCTGATTCTGAAGATAATTTCTTTCCAAAGTCTGAAAGTATCTTGTGAAAGTATTGGGGAGATTGTTAATCGTCTGAAGACAGTTTTGGAAATAATACAATCAAAAGAAAAGAGGAGATTGTACTGACAGAGCTTAAAAGTGAAGACTTAATTGCTAAATCTTTCATCAGTGATCTTGAATCCAAAGGGGGAGATTGTTAGAGCATAAATATGTTTGATACAAGATCAAGAAGACTGAAGGTCAAAGTGTAAGAAGTCAAAGCTGAGAAAGTCAACACTCATCAAAGTCAAAGTCTATTTGTAATAAAAGTCAAAGTATTTGTATTTGTATTTGTATTTTAGTTTCTTTGTATTTTAGTTGTGGGTATAAATACCTTATTTCCTTTGTAAGTAATGTAGTACGTAATTAGTTCTATTCAGTTGTAAGAAGTAGAGAGAGAAATTTGTTGAGAGAGAAAGAGTGTTCTAGAGAGAGAAAGTTTGTAATCTTGAATTTGAAGCGAAATCAAACAGGTAATTTGATTGAATCTTGTTGTTGATTTGTTTGTGATTAAAAACTAGAAAATAGGGAATAACACTATTCTAAAATGGCACTTCACACAAACGCAAACTACTATGATAATGGTTCACTTTCTAAACCTCCTCGATTTAGCAGAGATAACTTTTCTCTCTAGAAGAATCGAATGATGCAATTTCTTGAAGATGCAGATCCCACAATACCTGAGTACGTAGGAAATGGACCCTATGAACCTGTCCAAATCATAACCATCTACTACCACCACTCCTGCTATCCCTGAATGCTATGTTGTTAAGGAAATGAGACAATAGAGTGATGAAGACAAAAAAAAGGTTGGTATAGATGCAAGGGCAAAAACCATTATCTCTATGGCTCTGCCTGATGAAGTTTTCGATTGCATCATGCATCTTAAAACTTCTAAAGAAATGTGGGAAACCATATGTGTTCAATATGAAGGCACCACTGAAATCCAAAAGACTCGGCATATTAACTAGGTAAGACAGTATGAAAGTTTTATCGCTGGTAAGAATGAATCTCTCTCTGATGTTCATCAGCGGTTTAACTGCTTAATCATTGATCTAAGAACTGTTGGTAGGACCTATTCTAATTCTGAGATCTTAACAAAATTCTTAGAATGTCTTCCTGAATGCTGGGACAGTTATTCAATTTGTCTCAAGCTGACAAAAGACTTAAATTCTCTTTCTCTCAGCACCTTGTATGGAATATTGCTCAACAATGAGCAGTCAAAACTCTTGAAGAATAATATTATAAATGATTCTAAAGACTCCAAAAGCACTCCTGTTGCTTTAGTCTCTTCAAAGATAATTCCATCTCATCGATCTACTCTCACTATCATTGAGTTAGATTCTGATTCTGAGGATCTATCAGACACTGATCTTTCAAAGTTTCATGAGTCCTTAGCACTCTTGACAAACTCTTTTTAGAGATTTGCAAGAAAGAGCAATTTCTGAAGAAATAAGCCTCTCTCTCTTACTGACAAGCCAAAATCAACCCCTGTTGATAAGGCTACTGCTACTTGTTTTAACTATGAAAAGATTGGACACTTTGCAAGTGATTGCAGGTCGAAGAAAGTCTTCAAACCTTCTACCTCGAGAAGATCCAGCGATGACAAATACCTTAAAATGAAAGAAAAATATCAAAAGTTGAAAAACTACAAGCGAAAAGGTAAAGGTCTCATCGCTGAAGAACACGACCGGGCTGAATCAGAAGAATCAAGTTCTGATTAAGAAAAGTCACTAATCTCTATCTCATGGTTGAGGTTAAATAAGAAGTGGAAGAACCAACTGAAACTTCTATGAGATATATATCATCTCATGTATCTATCTCTACTAATCCCTCTCTACCTGAAGCAGAGAGAAGTCACGTTGTTGATGTGATGACGATTGATCTATACAATGCTCTAAACGGCAAAACTCTAGATGAGAACAAAAATGTTGATTTAACTGAACAACTAGAGAAATTTCATGAAAAATCAGAGAACTGACTCTTTTAGAGGAAAGTTTGAAAGATCAAGTCATTGTGAATGAAATCATCAACATTGAACGAGAACAAGCCATCCCTGCTCTAAAATCACAAAAGGCTACTGTTGAAGGATGGTGTAAATCCTCAACAAAGATCACTGAGATTATAAGTGCTCAGATCCCTGCCAGTGATAAAACTGGTCTTGGTTTTTGGAAACCACAGGATGAACCTAAAGAAGACAGTTCCATGCTTAAGTTTGGAACGTTTGTCTCTTCTACGCCTGACATTTCTCAAGATCAATGCTATTCATCATCTTCTTCTAATCCTGTCCCTGAGGAAATATCTAAAGGCTCTAAGCCTGCAGATAAAAGAAAATCTATTCTTTATCCGAAGAAGGCTACCAATAAAGCAAAGCTGAAAGTTCCTTCTAAACCTTCAGCAAAACAATCTTCTAGCTCTGTGATAGAAATCTTTGATCTCTGTCCTCTAAAGCTGAAGATTGATCTTAAGCCTAAGAGATCTGAAGAAATGAAAATTCCTCCCAGATATCATGCTAAAGGCATTCTTGGAGCTGGACCTGCTCATCTTAAATTATCAAAACCTTCTACTCATGGTCCTAAAACCACCATTGTAATCATTTTTAGACGTGGGATTTATATTCAAGATCTACTTTCTCTCTCTACTCTCTCTCTACTCTCTCTCTAGTTTATATTGTCATATCTTGAGAATTTAGCTTGATTGTTTGGGATTTGTAATTAACAATTGGTATCAGAGCCGTACCAAACGATTTTCAGAAAAGATTTGCACAAAAAGATGGATTGAAAAACTGGATTTTTGTATTAATTCTCAAGAATTTTCTGAAAATTCTCAAGAAAACGAAGTTACTGTTCATCCATATTTTAAAAAAAAAATCGTTTTTTATGCAAGAAAATGGAATTATTAGATTCAATTGTGGTTGTAGAATCATTATTGTTCATAAAGTTTCTTGAATCAATCACAAAATTTGTTCGAATTTTAAAATCTTTTTGGATCTTGATTGAAAAATGTCGATCTCTGTGAACTTGAAATCTGAACTGTGATTTGTCATTTTTTAGTATGATTGAATTGAGAAAAATGTTTTCACATTTGTATTTTGATCATATTGATACAATTTCAAGATTCAGTTTTTCAGGATTGAATTGATTTGGTTTGAATTCGTGAACTCAATTTGATGCTGGCGTAAAATTCTTTGAATATAGCGCAAAGTTTTATGAATCTTGCGCAAAGTTTTATGAATATAGTGAAATTGGTGCAGAACACATTCATCCATGAATTCACAATTCATTTTTAATTAAAAATTTTGATTGGTTTAAATCGGTTATTGGGGCGGTTTTGCTTTGAGAATTCATGGATGTGTGCTAATTGAAGTTTTATTTGTGATTGGTTGATACTCCATCATGGGACGGTGGCTACAGATTTGGAATTCAAATTGAAATGCAATAGGTGGAATCAATTTGAAATTGGTGAATTCTTAGAATTGCTTCCTAATTGTGATTGGATTGTTATTCGATAGTGGGTTGACAATTTGGTGTTTTAAATTGAAAATCATTTTGTGAGTGCATTAATTTGAATTAATTTTGTGGCGGTGGAATCATGTAAATGCTGGGGATGGAAATCATTTGAGTATTAATTTGTGAGTGAATTGAATTCATTTATCCACCTCATCCACTCACGCAAACCATAGGTTTGAACCAAGAGCATCTCACGCAAACATTTAGTTTGCGTCATAGTCTTCTCACGCAAAACAGGAATTGTGCGTTACATTACTCTCACATATCAAATGTCTTGCGCCACTTAATATAAAACTTGATTGGTAATCATTTTGATAGTGGGCATGAATTTGATATTTGGAGTAAATTGTTACTGTGTGTGATCTTAAAACTCTTTTGATTAGATATCAATTAGATAATGGAAAGGTGATGATAAGCTTTGCGCTAATAATCTCTTACGCAAATTTCAATCTTTGCGCCACACTCTTTTAGCGAGAGTTTGCAGGTTTGCGCCACCAACAGTTTGCACAAAATTGTTTCTTGCATCACCAACTATTCGCACAAAAGCTTACTTTGCGTCAATTTTATCACTTGCACCACATTTCAATTAATCTGATTCATGACTTTTTGTTTTGCAGGTTTTGAATTAATTTCAAGTGCAAGTTTCATCGATCTGAGAGTTCCAGAAATTGAATTTTTTCTGAGATTACTTTTGTTGTGCTGATCTAATTTTGACTTTCAGTCTAAATTTCTGAATTGTTTGGGAACGATCATTTTTTATCAAGCTGTTTCTCATTCAAAGTTTTCTGAGAGAGAAAATTTTAGATTGTCTGAATTCATTGCAACTAACGATCATTTTTTCAAACTCTGTTTGTAACAGGATGAGTTCTCCAATTTTGCTCAGAGGAAGATACGAGCAGTGGAAAACTGATTTTTTTAAATTTGTAGATACACATGAGCTGAGTTGCTATATCAGATTGTCATTGACTGAAGGAGAGATGAAATCTCGTACTCCAACAGAAGATTGTACTGAGGATCGGGAGAAAAGAAAGAGTGTTGATAATATGGCTCGAACTTTTCTGTTGAATAGTATTCGTCATGAGATTAATGGTCACATAAAAACCTATCAGTTTACAAGAAAAGATTTATACAAGTCAACAAGAAAGGAGATATGGGACTATCTTGAATGGACGATGTTAGGGACAACGGTTGTGTCTGAGCTAAAAGGAAAGATTTCTGAGTTGGAAGCTAAAATTCAGCAGACAGTCTCTGTTGAGATCAATGAGCAGAAAGTTAAGAAATTGGAATCTGAGAATGCTGAGCTTAGAAAGAATATATCTGATTTGGAGCAAACGCTTGTTGAAGATAAAGTTAATTTTGAGAGTGAAAAGAAAGGTTTTTCAAAGAAGTTCTCAGATTTCTCAAGAAAGTGTTTTGAAGAGAAGAAGTCAGTAGAGCTGAAATGTATAAAGCTTTCTCAACAAGGTTTAGACTTTGAGAAAGTAATCATTCTTGAAAGAGAGAAGTTTGCAAAAGAGAAGAAGGCCATTGAACAAAATAATGTGGGATTCTTCAAGGAACTATCTGGCCAAAGAAATGATTCAGAGAAAGGATTTGAAGAAGAAAGGTGCATATTTGAGAATAAAATCAAAAAGCTGACTTTAAAGTTATCTAAACTGTCTGCAAATGCACTGAAAGAGCAACAAACGAAATCTGAGTTCTCGAAGAAGATTGACCAACTTGTGAAAGAAAGAGATAACTTCGCTTCAAAGATCAAAGAACTTGAAAAATCTGCCTCAAGTTCCAATCAGAAGTCTGTCTTTTCACAAAGGACAGTTAAATCTTTTGATCAGATTCGTCGATCTAACATCTTCTATGATCAATATTTAGATGGTTCAGATACATTTTCGAGGAGAAGAAGTTTCAAGAAAGAGAAACTGGTCTGGATGAAGAAACCAGTCAAAGATAACAAGAAAGATGAGCTGAAAGGGAAGACATCATGTGTATATGTACACAAAGCAAAGAAGAACAAAGAGCATAAAGGTAAACCTGACCTTAAATACTCAAAAGATCAATTAGTCAGGTTTTCAGATAATAAATATTATTGTTCTTATTGTTGTACACATGATCATATTCATACAAAGAGTGATCATTTCTGGTACGGTTCTTACTCTATCACCCCCACAAGAACTGCAACTAACATTCATGGACCCAAATACCAGTGGGTACCAAAGAAGAAAACTAATTCTGTGTTACAGGCACCTCAAGTCAAGGGGGAGTAAGAGAACAATGGCTCTTGAACAACACAGTTCAAGACCTGCACCTCAATGTCAAGATTATGGCTTCTAAGTACACAACTTAGGACCCGTTCTTCAACGGAGTTTTACTTCTAAACACAACAGTTTAGGACTCGGACATCAGCAATCAAAAGACCTTACTCCTGTTTTTGCATCCGATGGATATGATGGTCTACATCCCAAGAGAGTTGATCTGATCTCTATCCTGTACTTTTTCACTGATAGATTTTACTGATATGATGGTCTACAATTCAAAAGGTAGTGCCTGATCTCTATCCTGTTTTAACTAACATATTTTAGATGCCTAACTTAAGGGGGAGTAAAGGTGATGACTTCTGATTATTTCAGATCAGAACTCATACTATAAAATATTTTACTACTTTCTGTCTTTTATTTTTTTTGAATAAATGATGTGAATAAAGTGGCTTATGATCACATTACAGATCAGGACCCGTTTTTCAACGATCAAAGAAGGATATTATGCCAATATCCAGGGGGAGCTCAAAAGATATAAATCATTTAATCATGATTTGAGGGGGAACTGAAAAGGTAAATATCTTCTGATCCTAGATCTCTGATTGTTTGGAAGAAGAACAACTTTCAAGCATGAAAAACGCTTTCTTAAATGTTCAAACCGCTTCTCTATTATGAATCGATTTCATGAATTTAGAAGTATGCTTTTAAATGTTTTTCATTTTTGATCTTAATGTTTAACTGACCGTGTGTTTCCAAAGAGCAATACTTGTGTATTATCTTGTCCATATACTGTCAAGTATTCATACACACCGGTTCAGTATTTTATTTGAATTTGTTATTACCATGTCTCTAAACGAACCAATTTTTCGATGGTAATACCCCCGTTTGCTTTCAAAGTTGTTGAGCATCATTCATCTTTTTCATATTTGTACTTTCATTGATAAATTGTTTATATTCGTTCATATAAACAAATTTTCCAATTCTTTGATACCCTAACCTTTTGATTTGATCTGATTGATTCATTGTCAGATTCTCAAAACAATTCTCTTGACTTTATTTCATTCATTCAATATCCTTGTTTTGAGAAATCTTCAAAGTTCAATTGCTCAAATTTCATTCATATTTTTAAATGAGCATACATTATGACATTGTTATCTTTTTGAGCTTAACTGTTTCAGTTAAATTGTTGAGAAACCATGCTTCTTAGGAAATATCATGGGATTCGTGTGTGAGCTTAAACAGAACTTCCATAGATTCACGTAACGTGTGTTTCCTACCCAGGAAGATATCCTTGAGTGATTGAGGGGTGAGGGGTCAAAATCAAAGAGTGGGGGAGATAACTCATCCGGTTGAGTTTTTCTCATTGCGTGGAGCGGAAAAATGGAAAAGAGAGTTTGGTTAGAATTGAGCATAATGTTTAAAAGAAAGAGGGTGTGAGATCAGAGTTAAAAGAATATCAAAACTCTGCACCAACTACTTTCTGAGCCGGGCAGCCACATCTACTGATTGGTTCACATTCTTTGGTGACCATCATTGAAAAAGGCAGTGATCCCATGCCAACTCTTGCTATTACCCCACCAACCACTCATTTCTTTCTTAACAAAGAAATGTTTTATTTTCTTTGGGGACGCAGCATATATGCTATCTAATCTTCAATCGGAACATTTAGATATTGAAAAAGAAGGAAAGTTGCCCCACCTTCGCATCTCTTTCATGCACATTGAGTCCGTGTATTATCTGTTGTTGTCTCAACAGTTTACACAATTTGAGCCTTAATGAAACACAATCATTGTGCTAAAATTCTTTCATACACAAGCACGAGCACACAGAAAATCTGTTTTTCTGTCAGAACATTCATAGAATTACCTTGTGTTTTTCAATGATTGAATGGAAGTCCTAAGGAGTCATCATCAAGCCAGCTCTTTATATTGTACATTCGTTGTACACAGTAACTTTGTGTTACTGACAGGCATTCCTAACTGTTTCATATGTTGAATCAGGGTTACACGCTCATTATGTCTGAATTTGAAAAGATTCGGATATACACAGTTCATGATTCGGCTCTTCAGATCAAAGTGCGGAAACTGTAAAAGGGGAGATTGTTAGTTGTTCACAAAGAGGAAATCAAAGTCTGAGCTGAAATTGATGAAGTTTTGATGATCTTGATGCTCACATCATCAAAAAGGGGGAGAATTGTATAAAGATTCAATTTCAAAGTTCGATGTTCAAGACAGAAATTCAAAATGCTTCCGCTGATTCAAAGTGAAAAGATTCTGAAAAGAAAATTCAAAGATAAATCAAGATGATTTGTGAAAGTTTGTTTTTCTGAAGACAGTCCAGAGATCACAAGAGATGAAGATACAAGATCAGAGATTCCAGAGATTCCTCAAAGTTGTTTCTATGTTCAAAGACAATATTCAAAGTTTGTGAAAGATATTCAAAGTTTGTGAAAGATGTTCAAAGTTTGTGAAAGATGTTTCAAAGTTGAAGTTTCAAAGGAGTTTTCAAGAATTTCGTTTCGTTTTCAAGACTTGTTGACTTTCAAAGCTTCAAAGTGAAAAAGACTTTTCAAGATTCTTCAAAAGCTGAAAGACTGAAGATTGTTAAAGCCTCAAAGTTCAAAGATGTTAGAGACAAAACCTGAAGTTTCAAGTGCTGAAGACTAGTGTCAATTTTTTTATTAAATCTTGAATACAAAGGGGGAGATTGTTAAGTCAAAATATTGTATACAAGATTTAATTAGAAAAGTCAAAGTGTAAGTCAACAATGTCAAAGTCATAAGAAAGGTCAAAGTTATTTTTGTTGATTAGTTTTCCTTAGTCATTAAGTCTTGTTTAGCCTAGTTGGTATAAATAGGTTTTAGTCTTTGTATTTTCTTTAAGCACTTCATTGTAATCATTTTTAGACGTGGGATTTATATTCAAGATCTACTTTCTCTCTCTACTCTCTCTAGTTTATATTGTCATATCTTGAGAATTTAGCTTGATTGTTTGGGATTTGTAATTAACAACCACATTCAGATATAGAAAATGCTATCACTGTGGATTTACTGACCATATTGCTAGCTAATGTCCAACTGCCACTAAAGCTAGTAAAACAGCTAAAGTGAAGATGAATGCCTCCAAGGCTGAGAAGGTCACCGAAGCTGAGAAATCTACCAAGGTGAAAAATACCACTAAGGTTAAGAAATTAACCAAGGTGAAGGTTACCACTGAAGTTGAATATTCATCTGCTGTGAAGATTGTTGAACCTTCCATATCCACTAACCCTAAAGGACCCATTGAAAAGTGGGTACCAAACAAAGCTTAATCTTCCTTATGTTTGCAGGGATCAAAGGGCATCTGGTATCTTGATAGTAGATGCTCTCATCATATGACAGGACAAAAAGACCTGCTCACTGAATACAAGGAAGAGAAAGGTCCTTCTGTGACCTTTGGTGGAAATGGAAAAGGATATACCCGAGGGTTTGGTGTCCTCAGCAATGGGACAACTACGTTCAAAAGAGTCTCTTATGTAGATGGACTGAAGCACAATCTTTTGAGCATTAGTCAGCTATGTGACAAAGACTATGAAGCTCGCTTTTCCATGAAAGCATGTTCAGTGGTAAATGAGAAAGGAAATCCTACTCTCAGTGGTTATCGTAAAGAAAATGTGTATGTAATAGATATGGACTCTATTACTACTAAAAACGTATGTTTTCTCTCTAAAGCCTCTTTTGATGTCAACTGGCTATGGCACAAAAGGCTCTCTCATCTAAACTTCAAAACCCTGAATTCTCTCTCATCTAAGGAACAGGTGTTTGGTCTTCCTCAACACTCATATGATAAAGAATCTCTCTGCTCAGCATGTGAAAAAGGAAAACAGACGAAAGCTAGTTTCAAGTCTAAACAAGTTTCCTCAGGGACAAGTCCTCTTCAACTCTTTCATATGGATTTGTTTGGCTCTGTCAACATCCAATCAATAGCTGGAAGGAAATATACACTTGTAATTTTAGATGAATACCCTCGCTATACCTGGGTTATCTTTCTTCGCTGCGAGAGTAACACTCCATATGAACTGATATATTTTGTTAAAAAGATGGAAGTGTTGAATAATCTCACTGTCCGTTCAATAAGAAGTAATCATGGAATTGAATTCAAAAACAGTTCTCTGAACAATTTCTTTGAGAACAAGGAATTTCTTACAATTTCTCTTCAGTAAGAACGCCTTAGCAAAACGGAGTCGCTGAAAAAAGAAACAGAACGATCATTGAAACTGCTAGGTCAATGCTCAGCGATTCTCACCTCCCTACTCAATTTTGGGCTGAAGTTGTAAACACTGCATGTTTTACTCAAAACAGATCACTGGGAGTAAAGCGATTTGGAAAGACAACTTATAAATTATTTCATGGAAGAAAATCATCTATCAGTTTTATTCATATCTTTGGTTATCAGTGTTTTATCTTAAACAACAAAGATCAACTTGGAAAGTTCCATCCAAAAGCGGATGACGGAATATTTCTTGAATATTCCTCTATCTGCAAAGCCTACAGAGTTTTCAACAAAAGAAGACAATTTGTAGAAGAAACAATTCATGTCACCTTTGATGAAACTCGCTCAACGAACTCTAAACTAATCGCTGACAATGAAGAGTTAAATGCTAGGATGTTTTCTCATAACAAAGAAACAGACCCTTTCTTCTCAAACCATCAGCACTCTGATCCTCCAGCTGCTTATGATGATCCAAACATCATACCTCCAAACGCTAAATCCATCTCATGGGTTTCAGCTGAGCCTCTAAACACACTTCCTTCATCAGATATATCTTCGTCTAAAAACCTCTCAGAAAATAATGGTCTGTCTGACACTCAACAATTATTAGCTGATGAACCTCAAGCTTCTTCATCAGTGAACATTCCTATTGTTGATCTAACCTCTAACATGAACGATCATGCTCCTGCTCAGTGATGAACCAGAGATCACCCTATAGATCAAATTCTTTGTGATCCCGATGCAGGTATTCAGACATGACAAAGTTCAGGTAATATTTTCCTCTTTTGTCAACTTTATTTCTTTAATAGAGCCAAAGAAGACTGATGATGCCCTCAGAGATCCAAACTGGATCAACTTTATGCAAGAAGAGATGACTGAGTTTACTCGTATCAAAGTTTGGAATCTTGTTCCTAGACCATCTAATAAAACTGTTATAGGCACCAAATGGGTGTTTAGAAACAAATTAGATGAACATGGAACTGTAACCCGCAACAAGGCTCGACTTGTTGCTCAGGGATACCGACAAGAGGAAGGCATAGACTATGATGAAACCTTTGCCCCTGAGGCTAAAATCGAAGCAATTTGACTCTTCTTAGCTTATGCAGTTTACAAAGACTTCATTGTATATCAAATGGATGTAAAATCAGCGTTCCTAAATGGAAATCTAAATGAAGAAGTCTATGTAGAACAACCCCCACGGTTCTATGACCCTAAGCATCCAAATTATGTTTATAAACTGGATAAGGCTCTCAATGGTCTAAAACACGCCCCTCGTGCTTGGTATGACACTCTCTCATTTTTCTTATCTCTGAAAATTTTGAACGTGGCAAAATTGATAATAAATTATTTTTCAGAAAGAGAAAAGGTCATATTATTCTTATACAAGTATATGTCGATGACATCATATTTGGTTCTACTAACCCATCTCTATGTACTCGCTTCGCTGAAAGAATGAAGAAAGAATACAAAATGAGTATGATGGGTGAGCTAATGTACTTTCTTGGTCTTCAGATTAAACAATCTGAAAAAGGTGCTTTTATCAGCCAAGGTAAGTATGTTAATGATATGCTGAAGAAGTTTGATCTAACAAAAACTTCAGCGATGAAAACTCCTATGGCACCTCCTCCAACACTAAACAAAGATCCATCTGGAAAACCTGTTAATGTCACTGCCTATAGAGGAATGATAGGCTCCCTGCTGTATCTAACAGCGAGTCGACCTGACATCATGTACTCTACCTGTTTATGTGCTCGTTATCAATCTGAACCCAAGGAATCCCATCTGATCGTTGTAAAGCGAATCTTCAGATATCTGAAAGGAACTCCTACCCACTGTCTTTGATATCCCAAAGACTCAGGGTTCGATCTAATTGGATATTCTGATAGTGATTTTGCAGGATGTATACTCGATAGAAAAAGTACTACTGGTGGATGTCAACTCCTCGGAGGAAAGATGGTAAGTTGGACAAGCAAAAAGCAAAATTCAGTGTCCACTTCCACAGCTGAAGCTGAATATGTAGCCGTTGGAAGTTGTTGTGCTCAGGTCTTATATATGAGAAATCAACTATTAGACTATGACCTTCAGCTATCAAAGATTCCAATCTATTGTGACAACACTAGTGCTATCGCCACATCAAATAATCTAGTACTACATTCGAAGACGAAACACATAGAGATCATATATCATTTTATCATAGTTCATGTAAAGAATGGTGATATTGAACTTCACTTTATCCCCACTGACTATCAGCTAGCTGATTTGTTTACCAAACCTCTTGATGAGACAAGGTTCAACTTTCTCATTAGTGAGCTTGGAATGTTGAATCTTGAAGAGTAACTCTTCATCTTTCCTGCATTATGTCAGTATTTCTATGTTCCCCTTTATCACTTAATTTCTGAATAAATTTCGGACTCTCAGGTATGTTCTCTCACTCTCAATCACTGAATATTCATTCAGTAAGACGTTTTTCAAAAGTAAAAACTTGAATCACTGATAGTTCTTCAAATGATTAAAAGTTTTTTTTGATAAATCAATCACTGACATTTCTCAACAGTGATCCTTTTGAAAGGAAAAATCAATCTATGAAGTTTAGCAGAGATTCATTCAAAATGAAAACCTATCTCTGACTTTTCTTCAGATATAATTTCAAAAAGAACAAATGAAACGTTTTTCTCTCTCCTATTACGTCATTTGAACCGACAATCCATGACATACCTTTTTTCTGACACGTTCGTCCGTTGCCCTTCTATCCAATCAACTTCGTAAAACGTTTCCATGTCGTGATGAGCATTTGTTTTCCCGCCTCTCTCTCTCTACATATAAAAGGAATGCCTTTTCATTCTTATCTTTTTACACTTTCTAGAAATCTTTTCATGCAAGAATTCTCTCTCAAGGCATTTCAAGCAAACAACTCCTTCAAGTATTTGCATTTTCTTCCTTCAAGATCAACAGGTTACTTTGTTCATCTTTTCTTTGTAAATTTTGTTACAAAATCCTAAATATGTTCCATCATTATGGGTTTTTCACAAGATTTCTTAAACATTAAAATCATTTTTTTTTATTTTATTGATTCAAACCTTTGGTTTTCTTCATGTTCTTTCTTCTTCAAGAACAATGTTTATTCTCAAAATAATTAAAAAATTTCCTATGTTTCTTTCTGAAAAGAGAAACTGGTAAAAAAAAATTTTTTACTCTAAACCTTTCTATCTTTCTTTTCTCCTTATTTCCATATTTAGAAATGGCACAACCAGCTCTCATTGCTTCCAAGACCATCAACTTTTCTCTCACTGAATCTGAAATTCCCAAGAACAATCACCTTGCACACTTGGACTTCGATGCTATCAAATACCCACACTTGGTGGAAGCAGCTCAGTTCCTGAAGTAGTCGTGTCTTGCTTATGCGATCAATGTGGATCCTAAACCATCCAAAACTCTTCTACAACAATTTTGGTTCACTGTTGAGAAAACCACCATCACTAACAAGAAAGGTGAACTGGTTCATGCTCTCCCTGATATACCAGGCATGATGACTACATACAGTCTGAGGAAGTCACTCTGATTCCCTGATAAACCCAAGGGTGGATTCAATGCCCTCCCCACAGATGTTGAACTCATCCAGTTTCTGGATGATATGGAATATTGTTGGGACAACAAGCCTCGTTCAACCATCCCCAACAAGCGCCTGACCATCATTACGGTGTGTATGAATACTTGACTCTATATAAAAAAGATAATACACAAGTATTTATCTTTGGAAACAGATTGTTCGTTATTCATCAAAGAGTTTCAGTTTATGAGTTTTCGTCATAGGTGAAAACATTTAAAGTCACACTTCTAAATTCATGATATCTTTTTGAGAATAAGAAGTGGTTTGAAGATTTAGAAACATGTTTTCATGTCTGAAAGTTGTCTCAGCTTAAATCTCATGAAGTTAGCTCCAAAGTCATGATAGATATGATTATATAATCTACCCCTCAAAATCTACAAATAGTCAAAAAAAAGTCGTCAAAGCAACAAAGTCTTAGTCAAAGCGAAAACTTTGAAACACGAGTTCTGATCTTAATTAATCAGAAGTCATTTACTCCCCCAGAAAATATGCATTCGCAATATTATTAGTAGAGGTAATATCTATACTCCCCCATGAAGGTTGATCATCTCTTTTGATGCATCAGAGTACACTTTCTTTTGATCATTAAAGTATGAGTCGTAAACTATTGTGTTTAGAAGTCAAACATGATATTTGAAGCAGGAGTCCTAGACCACTTTGTCTAGAAGTCAAACTCTTTGACATTGAAATATGGATCTTGATCTGTGTTATTCAAGAGCCATCATTCGTTGAAGTATGGGTTCTGAGCTGATTTATTTAGAAGCCTAAGTTCTTTTACTCCCCCTTGACTTGAGATTCCTGCAACATAGATGAATCTTTTGGATTTGCTACCTACTAATATTTGGGTCATTGTTTGTTAGTTGCAGTTCTATTAGGAGTAATATAATGAGAACGATAACAGTAATTCACATAAATTTTAATGACAAAATCATTTGAACCACAGTAAGAACAATTGATTTTCTTTTGTGCTAACTTGATCAATTTATTGACAGTATAAAAATATCAAGTTTACCTTGATGCACATTGTTCTTCTTGGCATTAGATGTATGCACAAATGATTTCTGCTCATTCTTCTCATCAGACGATGCTTTCACTCTTCGTACTAACTTCTCATTACCATTTCATCTACTAAATGATCTTGAACCATCAACATTCCTATCATAAAAAAGGTTAGTTGTACGAATATGATCTTTAGAATTAACTGACCTTTTTGTAGAAATAGTGGAATGATGTTGTGATCCCAGATTCTAGCATATAATTCACAATGACATTGACAAGAACAAATTTATTGATTAAATTGTATGGTTACAACAAAGTCAAAGATCTATCTCGTAGTCATATATCTCACATGTACAAACCTCTCACATACGAGTTCTCAGATTTATCTCTAAAATGAATGTGTGCATGTGAATGTTTACTTACAAAGACAACAACTAAAACTATTTATACTAAGTCAATTCACATAGACTTTACAACCAAACCCTCAAACTAACAAACTATTACAAACTAGACCCTCACTTTTAATCTTGAATACAATATCAGTCTAACAATCTCCCCCTTTGGATTCAAGATTAAAAAAAACTTGACAGTAATCTTCAGGTCTTCTTATCTTCACAAATATTTTTAGCAAATGATCTTTATCAGCTTTGACATCTTGAAAACTTGAAAATAAATCTCTTTCTTTGTCTTTTCAAACATGTTTGTCTTCAAAAATCTTCATAACTTTGGATTCTTCAAACACATGACATTCTCCATTTTTTCTTTCTCTTTTTCAATAAATCATATAACATTTGATTCATCTCCCCCTTTCATTTCATATTTTGACATCTGAACTTTGAAATTCAACTTCCCCCCTTCGTGATTCAAACTTTAATCATCTGATCTTGAACATTGAATTATCTCCCCCTTTTTAATGATTTGTAGGAATCAAAATCATTAAAACTCTTCAAGTTTAGATCTGTCTTTGGAACATCTCCCCCAAATGAACAAGTAAGCACAGTGTTCACGATATCTCCTTTTGATGCATCTGATTTGAATTAGCCGTCAATTCATAAAAGTATTCATCTGAATCTTTTCAAATTCAGACAAATTAGGAGTTGTAACCCTGAATCAACATATGAAACAGTTATGAATGCCTGTCAGTAGCACAAAGCCACTGTGTACAACGAATGTACAATTTAAGGAGCTGGTTTGATGTTGACTCCCCAGGACTTCCATTCAATCATTGAAAAACACAAGGTAATTCTTTGAATGTTCTGACAGAAAAACAAATTTTTTTTGTGCTTGTGCTTGTGCTTGTGTTATGAAAGAATTAAGCACAATGATTGCTGTTTGAGCTCAAAATATGTAAACCAATGAGACAACAAAGGTTATACATAGACTCAATGTGCATGATACAGGGTCGAAGGTGGGGCAACTTTCCTTCTTTTTCAATATCAGTATCTTCCGATTGAAGTACCAATAGAGTATGTGATGCTTCCCCAGAAAATGTGAAACATTCTCTTTTTGAGAAAAGAATGAGTAGCTTGGTGGGGTTGTATACAATAGATGGCATGGGCTCACTGCCTTTTTCAATGATGGTCACCAAAGAATGTGAACCAATCAGATTATGTGGCTGCCCGACTCAGAAAGAAGTTTGGTGTAGAGTTTATATTCTTTTCCTCTGTTCTCTCACCCTATTTCTTTTAATCTTTTAAGCTCACATCTAACTAATCTCTCATTTCCATTTTACCTCTTCACACACCAACACTCAATCTTTTTACCCTTCTTGCCTCAATCACTCAGGGAATACTTCCTAGGTAGGAAACACTGATTATTGTGAATCCATGGAAATTCTGTTAAACTCTCACACTGAATCCCATGTATTTCTCGTAAAAAGATGTATTGCCTCAATGATTTTCTTGACAATTTAAGTACAAGAAATTAATGTCAGTATATGTATGCTCATTAAGAATTGGAATGAAATTTGAGCATTTTAAGCATTTAAGATTTCTCAAAACTTTATATGAATGAATAATCATGAAAGAATAGAAATGTTTTGAGAATCTGACAATGATTAAGATCAGATCAAAATTCATGAAGAATAATATTTTGGGAAATCAAAGACGTAGTATGTTTATAGGAACAAAATATAAACATATGTTCATTGAAAGCACATATAATAATGAAATGACGTTTGATTCAAACAACAATTAATACAACCTGGAGTATTACCATAGAAATATTAAACATTTGATACATGATAATAACAATGTTCAAAAAGAATGTTCTGAACCAGTGTGTGTAGGAATACTTGATAAAGTATATGAAAAGAAAATAGACAAGTATTTACTTTGAGAACACACGGTCAGATATTCATCAAAATATCCAAAAATCATTTAAAATCACACTTCTCAATTCATGAAAACATTTTGAGAATAAGAAGTGGTTTGAACATTTAATCCAAAAATGATTTTCACAAGTGAAAGTTGTTCTTCTTTCAGCTTGTGATAGAGTAAAAGGATTAGAAATATATACCTTTAGATCGGCATCCTTAACTCCCCCTGAAATGAATATTTTCAGTGAAGTACCCATAAAAAAAACTCAGATATCCTCCCCCTCGATACCTGTAAAAAGAGAATTTAATCAGAAAAATATGACAATGATAATATAAAACAGTTATATCTCCTCCCCCTAAAAGATATATCAATTAAGTTCTCTAACTCCCCCTCAAATTAAAAACTTCAAGAAAGGATTTTATCTAATTAGCATCCTTCAGAAGAAAACATTTGAGTACGGGTTTTGTACATAAGTATTCAAAAACCATGATTACTTATTCTCCGGTGAGAATACTAATGATCAGTTTTGCCAATAAAGTACGGGTTCTGATCTGATGTAATCAGAAGCCAATATTACATATTCTCTGGTGAGAATAGTAATTCCATCTAAAAATGTAAATCATTTAATCTCCCCTGAAAAAAAAAATCAGAAAATATATCAGTAAAAATATAAAACATGTAATCTCCCTCTTAATATATGCAAAATCCTTAATCATGAAACCGAGTTCTGAATTACTAGGAATAAAGTAAATTCAGAAATCAAACTCTTTGACATTGAGGAGCGGGTCTTGTACTATTTTATCCAAGAGCCATAGTTCTTTGAAACACGGGTTCTGAACTGATTTATTCAGAAGCCTTGGTTCTTTCTCCCCCTTAAACCTTGGGTACCTGCAACACAAATTTAGGTTTTGGTACCCACTGGTATTTGGGTCCTGATTTTTTAGTTGCAGTTTTAGTAGGAGGGATATAATAAGAACCATACCAGCTATTTTCAAAAATTTTATTCACAAAATCATTTGAACCACAGTAGGAACAACTAATTTTCTTTAGAGCTGACCTGATTAGTTGATTAACAGTGTAGATCAGATCAGGTTTGCCAAAAGCTTTATCTTTAGGAGTATTGTTCCTTTGAGCTTTAGATGTATGTCCAAATGATTTTTCTTCTTTCTTCTTCTCCTCCGAAGATCCTTTCACAATCCAAATCCACTTTTCATTTTCTTTCTCATCTTTCTTTCTCCAAGCCATTTTCTTCTGAGACTTGTTCTGTTTGATATTACCTGAACCATCAACATTTTTATCATAAAAGAGGTTAGAAGGATGAATCTGATCATTAGATTTAAAAGTATGACTGTTAGTTGAATCAAATAAAGCATTAATAGAGACATGTGTGAAAATTGAACTTGCTGCTGATTTAAATGAACATTCAGATGTAGCTGGATCATCTCTTGGTGATTAAGCAATTGATTCTGGCATTTTGTACTCAGTTAACTTCACCTTGAACATGATCTCCTCAAGTTCTTTGATATTCGTAGACAAACAGTTTCTTTCCTTTGACAGTATGTCAAACTTCTTCTGCAATTCAGAATTGCCATTCTTCTCTTTCTGAATGTTTGTTGACAGCTGAAATAGCTTCTTAGTAAGCTCTTCTATCTTCGTTTCAAACACTTTTTTATCTTTTGTAAAATCCTTTTCTAAACTCTTTTGCTCAACTATCTTCTTCTTCTCTGTAGAAAACTTTTCTCTTTCCAAGATAATAACTTTCTCAAAATCTGACACTTGTTGAGAAAGTTTAATGCATTTCAGCTCCACTGATTTCTTTTCTTCAAAAGCTTTTATAGAAAATTCAGAGAACTTTTGAGCAAAAGCTTTTCTTTCTTTGTCAAAATCAACTTTTTCTTTCTTCTCATTCTTTATTTGATCTTCTAGTTCAGAAACTTTCTTTCTCAACTCAGCATTATCTTTCTCTAATTCCTTTCTCTTCTTCTCAATCTTCTTCATTTCATCTTTAGCTTTTGTGTTGTCTTTGACTTGGGTTGCTTTTTTCCTTCATCATATTAATCTCAACCTCAAGACTAAAGACTTGATCTTTCAATTTATCTCTTTCCGCAAAGACTTGAGAATTTATCTGTCTCAACCCATTACAAGTATCACCAACATTTGCTCTTCTTCTAAGGTCATCAAGCTCTTATTGCATTAACTCCTTCTTTGACCATGTAGAGCTTGAAGTAAGATTTTCAAACTTCTTCTGCTTTGCTTGAAGAATTGAAATCTCTTTCTCTTTTGCTTCAATAATACCTGCAAAATTAGTTTTGGAGTTAGAGATAAAGTTTGAACAGATAAAATCTTTCTTTGAATCTTTTTAATTTTCTTTCAACATATTTATTTGATTGAGACGAGATGAGTTTTGAATATTTAGACTCTTGAGTTCAGCTTCCATTTTTGGAATCTCTGGCATGTACGATAAAGCACAATCTCTGTTAGTAAGAACCAAATTTCCCTTCTTGTCAGTGTAAGGCATCTTGAAATCTGAAAAAAAAATGCTAGAAATGATCGTTCGCAAAAATCAGAAGTTTTAATCTAACTCAGAATTATGTACCCCTACGCAGACTTAGCACGGGTGGGGTAAAGGGGCAGCGCCCCTAGAGAATTTTTTTTATAATTAAATCTCATATTGCAGCTTCAAAAAATCTGCCTAAGTATAGAATTCGCAGAAACACATAGAATTCGCAAAACACACAAAGTTTGCAAATCACAAAGAATTCGCATAAGGGCTTTTGCGAATTATTAACTTTTCGCAGAAGACTCAGTTGCGAATTCTGAGCTTTTCGCAGAAGAATCGGTTGCGAATTCTGAGCTTTTCGCAGAAGACTCCGTTGCGAATTCTGAGCTTTTCGTAGAAGACTCAGTTGCGAATTCTATCCTTAACTTTCTCAAAATTCATGTTCTATGCGAATTCTTGTCACTGTGCGAGTTTTTCAAACGAAATCTCTGAATCTTGCGAGTTCTTCAGTTCCTAAGCGAATTCTTTAGATATCGACTCAAATTCTTCAACTTTGATCCAAAATCTATCCAAATCTTTGAATTAGGCCATGAAACTTTGTCAATTTGATCTCGATCACACCTAGAACTGATTACAAACGATTAATTTCAACAAAATCACCAACAAACTATAATTGATGAAACTATAGTGCGTTTTTCAAGTTCGAACAAAATTACACTTCATCTAAATCTGTTGTGAATTTCACGAAGCACACAAATCAAATGTGTTCTGGATCATAAAACGAGTACAGTGCATGAGAAAATACAATCAAAACAATAAAGAATCACAAAATCAAACTTGGAACAATGAAGTGTTCGAGTTCTTGAATATCGAGCTTGATTTCTGATTTCTGATTTCTGTTAGCTCTGATACCAATTGTGATCCCAGATTCTAGCATATAATTCACAATGAGGTTGACAAGAACTTATTTATTGATTAAATTGTATGGTTACAACAAAGTCAAAGATCTAACTCGTAGTCATATATCTCACATGTACAACCATCTCACAAACGAGTTCTCACATTTCTCTCTAAAATGAATGTGTACGTGTGAATGTTTACATACAAAGACAACAACTAAAACTATTTATACTAAGTCAATTCACATTGACTTTACAACCAAACCCTCAAACTAAAAAACTATTACAAACTAGACCCTCACTTTTAATCTTGGATACAATATCAGTGTAACAGATGTGAACTTGCAGAGGTCTTGAATGGACATTCAGAATCAACTGTATCATCTCTAGGTGTTTGAAGAATTGAATCTGTAGTCTTCTGCTCAGTCAAATCCACCATAGAGACAATTTCTCCAAGTTCTGTTATCTTGGAAGATAAACTGTTCCTTTCCGTGGTGAGCAGGTCAATCTTTTTTTGAAATTCAGACTTCGTGTTCTACTCTTTCATTGCCTTTGTTGACAGTTCAGATAATGACTTTGTAAGCTTCCTAATCTCTGACTCAAAAATATTCATTTCTTCCTCAAAATCTTTCTCAACATTCTTTCTTTGATCAAATATTTCTTTGAAAATTCCAACATTTTTCTACTCAACTACCTTCTTCTCCTATGCAAACTTGTCCCTTTCCATAATGATTGCTTTCTCAAAATCTGATACTTGTTGATAAAGTTTTGCACATTTCAAATCAACAACTTTCTTCTCTTCAAAAGTATTTCTTGAGAATTCAGAAAATTTATGTGCAAACTTTTGCCTTTCATTTACAAATCCTTTCTTTCCTTTTTCAAATTCATCTATTTCTTTGGCAATATTCTGTTCCAACTCAAAAACCTTCTTTCTCAACTCTGCGCTAGCACTTTCTAAACCCTTTGTTGTCTACTCATTCATGTTGACAGAATCTTTTTCCTTGATTTTCACAATCTCAGCTTCCAAATAGGAAATCTTCATTTTTAATTCAATATTCTCAATTTCCAAACCTTGTACTATTTCCACATTCTTCTTGATAGCATTTGTCTTGTCTCTCACAATCTGATCTTCTAACTCAGAGATTTTCCTTTTCGAATTAGTGTTTTCACTTTCTAACACTTTTGACTTCTCTTCATTTCTCTTGTTATTATCTGTCTTTAACTCTGAAATCTTCTTCTTTAGATCAACATTTTCAATCTCTAAGACTTTTACTTTCTCTTCAAATATCTTCATATGATCATCTTGTAAAAATCTATTGTTTGAGATCTTGATTGTTCTTCTTCAAAGTACTGATCTCATTCTTTAACTTCACTTCTATCTCTGTCTTTTCATTTCCAACACGAATTAAGCTTTTGTTGAGTCAATCATTATCTTCTCTAAACCTTTCAATGATACAAAAACGTGCTTTTTGTTGATCTTCAAGTTCTGACATCTTACGGTTCAGATCTTTCTCTTGACGTTGTTCAGAAGTATATTCTCCAACAAAGAAATAATCATCCATTGTTCCTGATAACACTTGCACAAATGATCTTTAACAAAAATCAGAAAATTCGATCATAATCAGAAATTTGTCCCCCTCCGTAGACTTTCACAAATGAAAAATCATATTGCAGCTTGTCAAATTTTGGATAAGTATGGAATTCTCAGGCCATTGAAGATCACTTTTCACACCACATAAAACTTCACTTTTCGCACAGGGATGTGTGCGAATTTTTGAACATTTTGCATGTAGAGATGTGAGAAATCTAGAGCTTTTCACACAAAGAAATGTGTGAATTTTAGGGTAAGTCCACAAATTCAAGCAAGCATCAAGATTTGACAATTAAGAACAAAATCTAGAGAGAGAAAGTAGAGAGAGAAAAAATGAACAAGTCGTGTATCTAACAATGTCAAGTTACAAACTACATGAACTCTTAGACAACTAATCTCTCATATGCCTATCACACTTACAAACACTCATACTAAAAGTTATTTATACACAGTTGACTTTAAAACACTTGACAAGACCTTGACTTTACGTGAACATGAATTTTCTACTTAAATCTTGGATACAATTATACACTAACAATCTCCCTCTTTGTATTCAAGATTTAAAAAAAATTGACAGTCGTCTTCATGTCTTGATTCTTCAAAACTTTAGCTCTGATAGCTTTAAACTTTATAGCTCTGACAATCTTCAATCTTTCACCTTTTGAAGAATTTTTAAAAGTTTTTTACAATGTCTTTCACAAAAAAACATTGAAACACTTGAAACCTCTTTCAACTTGAGTCTTCTTTAAACTTGGAGAAATCTTTCAACTCTGAGGAATCTTTCAATATTTGTATCTTCATCTCTGTGATGTCTGGACTATCTTGAAGCAAACAAACTTTCTTGAATCATCTGTCTGTCTTTTGACATGAAATTCCAGAAATGTCTCCTCCATTTTGATAAACTTTCACCAATCTTTTTAACTGGCTTTTATCTCCCCCATTTTCTTCAGAATAATCTCTTCCTTTTATGAGATGAATCCTCTAACAATCTTTAAATTTTCACTTGACTTAAAAATCCAGAATTTCTTCCCCTTTTTGATGAGTTGTGAGCAGCAAAATCGTCAAAACCTTTTTCAAGTCATTGTCTTTGAAAATTTATCTTCCTTTTTATGATGTACTAACATTCTCCCCCTTTATGATACAATAACAATCTCCCCTTTATAAAATGACAATCTTCGCTCTTTTGATCTGTGTATCCGTCAATTCATAAGAAATGTAAATACCTGAATCTTTTCAAATTCAGATATAATAAACGTTGTAACCCTGAATCACCAAATGATACAATTAGAATGCCTGTAAGTAGCACGGAGCTACTTTGTAAAAAGGATGTACATTGGAAACGAGTTTTTGAGATGTTCACTCCCCCAGGGATTCCATTCAATCATCGAAAAACCACAAATGAATTTTCTATGAATGTTATGACAAGAAAACACATTCCTTGTGTGTACGTGAAAGTGTAGAATGATTGAAGCTACTCAGCTTGAACAGGCTCGAAGTGTGTAAACTGTTGCGACAACAAGTATTACACAGACTCAATGTGCATGAAAGAGGTGCGAAGGTGGGGCAACTTTCCTTCTTTTTCAATATCTAAATCTTCCGAGTGAAGATCAGATAGTAGATATGTTGAGTCCCCAAAGAAATTGAAACATTTCTTTTTCAAGAAAGAAACGAGTGGTTGGTGGGGTAATTGCAAGAGTTGGCGTGGGCTAGTGCCTGTTTCAATGATGGTCACCAAAGAATGTGAACCAACAGATTATGTGGTTGCCTGGCTCAGAAAATAATTGGTGTAGAGTTTCCATAATCTTTTAACTCTGTTCTTACACCCTCTTTCTTTTTATCATTTAAGCTCACTTCTAAACAAACTCTCTTTTCTATTTTAACGCTCAGATTAAAAACCCCTCACTCCTCACTTCTAAACATCGGATGAGTTATCTCCCCCACTCTTAGATTTAAAACCCCTCATCCCTCAATCACTCTAGGATTACTTCCTAGGTAGGAAACACTGGTTTAGGTGAATCCATAGAAGTTCTGTTTAAGCTCTCACACTGATCCCATGTAAAGTTGTCCTAAAATGATGTGTTGCTCAACAATTTAACATGAACAGTTAATCACAAATATGATAACATTGTCAAAATATATGCTCATCAAATATATGAATGAAATTTTAGCATTTCAACTTTGAAGATCTCTCAAAACACGAATACTGAATGAATGAAATGAAATCAAAAGAATTGTTTTGAGAATCTGACAATGTATCAATTAGATCAAATATCATAAGATATGAACGTGAAATGGCTGGGGTATCAAAGAACTAGATAGTTTGTTTATATGAACAAATATAAACAATTTAGCAATGAACCCTCAAAGATTGAACTGATGATTTATGCTCAACAATCAGTGAATTACAAACGGGGGTATTACCATCGAAAAATTGTTTTTTTATGAGACATGGTAATAATAAAATCAATATGAAGTACTGAACCGGTGTGTATGAATACTTGACAGTATATAGACAAGATAATACACAAGTATTGATCTTTGGAACTACACGGTCAGTTAAACATTAAAGCTCAATAATGGAAAACATTTAAAATCACACTTCTGAATTCATAAAATATTTTGATAACAAAAAGTGGTTTGAACATTTAAGAAAACATTTTTCATCCTTAAAAGTTGTTCTTCTTTCAAACAATCAGAGATCTAGACCAGAAGATACTTACAATTAAGCTCCCCACAAATCATGATAAAATGATTTATATTCAGTTAAGCTCCCCCTGGATATTTGCATCATATACTTATATCTTGACTTTGAAGACTGGGTTTTGAACAGTTTTGTTCAAAAGCCATAATTCTTTAACATGGAAGAACGAGTCCTGATTTGCACATAACCAGAAGTCGATGCTCATGCTCCCCTTAAATGTGTGGTACCTGCAAAATAGATTTAACAGGTTTTGGTACCCACTGGTATTTGGGTCCTGGTTGGTTAGATTTAGGAATCCACTTCTTATTAGATTTAACAATTTTAATTACATTTTCTGAGAAGTAATCCTGTAAGTTCCATACCAGTTATGAGCAAATTCTCTTTAAACAAAATCATTCTCTCCACATCAAGAACAACAAATCTTCTTTTGAGAAATCTTGATCAACTGATTAGCAGAGTAAAACACATCAGGTTTACCAAAAGATTTACCTTTGTAAGCACTGTTCTTCTTGGCTTTCGATGTGGATGCTGATGATTTGTCATTCTTCTTTTCATCCAGAATATCTTTCACTCGCCAGACCATCTGACCTTTCTTTGAATTATGTTTTTCAAGAGATTTAACATAAAAGTTTGTTGGACTATCAATAGACTTGTCATAAAACAGATTAGATGGTCGAATCTGATTTGATTTGACAATTTTAGATTTGACACTTGACCTTTTTGAATCAATTTCATGAATTGAACTTGAAGAATTTTTAAAAGAACAAATTGATTATGTTGAATTGTCATAGGGTGATTGATTAATCACATTAGCAAAAATCATCTCTGACAATTCAACATTTGCATCTTCAAGTTGTTTAATCTTTTTGGACAAAATGTTTCTTTCATTAGAAAGTATGTCAAGCTTCTTTTTCAAATCAGATTTAGCCATCTGTTCTTTGACGTGAGCCTAGATATTTCATATTCAAATATTTGACGTTCTTGCTCAAAATCTTTTTCAAGGTTCTTGTTCTTTTAAGATATTTCCTTGAAAATCCCAGCATTTTTCTTTTCAAACTTTTTCTTATCAACATCAATGGACTTCTTCTTTTCGTGAAAAACTTTTCTTCCATTTTCAAGTAAGTCTTATAATGTACAAATTTGCTTGGGAAGTTCAATAGTTTTAGCTTCAAGAACCTTTCTCTCTTTTGCAAACGTGTCTCTTTCAGTTATTAAGATCTTTTCAAATTCTGACACTTGCTTAGAGAGTTTTATGCATCTTAGCCCCAAATCCTTTTTCTCTTGAGAAACTTTCTTGGAAAAGTCAAAAAGCTTTTCAGCATGGATTTTCTCCAGGTCAGCTTTAATTGTATTTGCATTGAGATTTTTCAGCAGATCAACATTCTTTGCTTCTAGTACAGATACTTGATCTTCAAAATCTTTAAACTTAATGTGTAGATCAACTAATTCAGCTTTTAGCTCTGATTAATTATGTTCAGTTGTCTTCAGCTTGCTTTGAAGATTGGTTAACTTTTTTTCTTTCAGTTTGATTTCTTTCTCTCTTACCTAAATAATGTCCTTTTTTATTTCAATTTCTTTTTCTTTAGACTTGATGATATACTCTTTCATTTCAATTTCTTTCTCTCTTGCCTTAATGATACCTGCAAAATCAGATTTAGAATGATTATGATATTTTGCACATTCAGTGGTTTTATCAGAATTAACAAATTTAACTTTCAACTCCTGAATCTGATTTAGAAAAATTGAATTCTGAATCTTTAGTTTATCACGTTCAACTTCTATGATAGGTATCTCAGGCATATACACGATGGCACAATCTCCCCCTACCAAAACAGTAGACATCTTGATATCTGAAAAAATTTACTTCAAAATGATCGTTAACGAAAATCATAAAATTTTGATCACTATCAGAAATATGTCCCCCTCTGCTGACATCTTGAATAATATGCTTGAAATGATCGTCCAAAAATATTCAAAAAAAGTTGACTGTGTTAGGTCTAAATATTGTATCCAAGATTTAATAGGAAAGTCAACAATGTAAAAGTCAACATTGTCTTAGTCAAAGCTTGTTTTACTTTCCTTTGTTGTTAAGTCTTGTAATAGATAGGTAGTATATATAGGATTTGTTTTCTAATCATGTGGTAACGAACTAGTCTAAGCATTCATTGTAATTCTAGACGGTGTAATTCAAGATCTACTTTCTCTCTCTAGTTCTTGAGCTTTAATATCATATGTTGAGTAATTAGCTTGATTGAATTGGGATTTTATGATTAACAATTGGTATCAGAGCCATACCAAACTTTTCAGAATTGATTTGATCATGATTTGAATTGAATTTTGTGTGATTTGATTTGAAAAATCGTTATTTTTCAAAAGTTTTTCAAGAAAACGTGTTTTTTTACTATTACATACGAATTTTGAGTGAAAATTTGTTTTTAATGAAAGAAATTGGTTTCATTATGATCGATTTTTGTTGGTGATTGATTGTTGTTTAGATTCCATATCGAAATTCATTCAAAATCAATTCCAATTTTTGATTTTTGAAATTTTCTTGAAAACGTGTTCTGTTACTGTTCTTGATCGAAAATCTATGAATTGGTGTTTTTAATCGAAAATTGAATGTATTTGTATGTTTAGAACTGTTTTTCGATGATGCTTATAAAGTTTTTGAGATCAATTTGCAGATTTTGATCGATTTAAGAAGAATCAGCCAAGATCCACATTGTGCGTGTCATTCATACATTGTGCGGGTCATTCATACGCTTTGCGTTTCAAGTGAGACCCGCACATCACAATTGTCCGTTTCAGGCATCACCAGCACATCACAATTGTGCGTTTCAGGCATCACCCGCACATCACAAGTGTGCGTTTCAGGCTACACACGTAAAGCTCATTGTGCGTTTCAGTCTACTATGCGTTTCCTCAAGGACCCACATTGTGACAACTGTCAGATTTCGATTAATGAGGTCAGCACCCTCAGAATAATTTATAAGTTTTGTCACTTTTTAAATTTTATTAAAAGCCTTTAAGATAAAAAGTATCCCCGAAAAATTTAGAAGTTGCGTTAAAAACCCGGAACAGTTCCGCATCTGACCGTCACTGTCCAGAAATGCCAAATAAGTGAATAAAAGTCCAAAATTCTTAAATTATAAAAATCAGAATTTTAATTTCTCTTGCATTGCAAAATTTTCAAATCTGCCATTTATTTAGCAAAAATTGAGAATCGGGTAGTTCAGTTCTCAAATATATCTGATATTTATAGATTAGACTAGCAATTTAACTAAAAATACTAAATTAAATATTTTGTGGGAGAGTTACTTAGGACACTTGTCCTAATCCTACAACACCTTGTTTACCATTAAAAACAAATTTAAAAACTATAATCATCCTCATTTCTCATTTTTAACTCTTCACCTCCTCTCTCTCCTCTCTCTCTCTTTTTCGGCCGAAAGCCACCACCACCTCCACCATTTCCATTTTTCTTTCTTCATTTTCTCCTTCCATTGCTAAGATTCAAGAATCCAACCAAGAATCTATCACCATTTTGAAGTTGGAATCCAAGTCTTCATCCCTTTTGTTAAAGGTAATCATTTAACCCTCCATTTTCTTTTAAGTTTATAATCAAAAGTGGTATGTTTTCATATCTTTTATGTAAATGTTGTATAATCCAAGTTGTGGAAGTGAAATGGGATGCATTAGTATCTATGCATTTGCTAATGAACCATTTAATGATCTTCCAATGAAACTAGGGTTTCCATGTGTGTTACTTTGAGTTTTTGCCAAAGAGATGATGATTTTATGAAATGTGGTTTTTGGTCCACAAAATTTTATTAAGGTTGGATTGAAATTTATGCATTTATATCAATTTTGTGTATAAATAAACTCTTAGGATGAGATTGTTCAAACTCATATGATTAAGAGTTCTATATAATGTTAAATCACTAATCTAGTGTTTATGTTGTCTTGCATGTGGGTGAAAACTTGTTAATAAGATGGTTTACCTTTGATATTTATATAAAATGAGTTTTTGACTCTTGATACATTGAGTGTTAGTATAAAAATGTTCTTATGAAGGAATTTTCTAAGTTCTACATGATTAAGAACATTGTATCAATATTAATGTCCTATCTTCTTTATTTTGTGTTCATGCATGCATTTGGATGAGCATTTAGATTGCCATGAATCCATGATGCATGTGTTAGTTTATCATATGTTGAAAGGTGAAGACATGGTTTTTAACCAAAAACCATGTCTAATGATCATTATTGGTGAGTTAAATTAGCATTCACATCATTCTAGAATCTGTCCAGAAAATGGACCTCACTTCTAGCTTGCACAACTCACAAACCACATGTCCAAATTTGGGGTTTTTGCTTCTAAACTTCAGTTTAGAGTGTTTGCTTTCTAAAAAGTCCAGAAACATAGAACTTGGAGATGATTTGAGCACTTAATTGGATTTTATAAGAAAATGGTGCAATCTGTCCAGTGAAGACAGATTCATACACCTATTTTGTAGAGGCCATAACTCCCTCACTACTCATCCAAATTAAGTGAATCTTTTTCCAATTGTTAGGATTTTGAGTTAGGTTTGCATCCATATGTGGATAACTAGCTAATTCCAAGAATTGATACCTCAAAAACCTGTTACAAGTGAGGTATGTCACTGATCCGAAAATCAGTGACACTTTATTTTATAAAAATGATTTGATGTACCAAAAGTTATTCAAAAATTATGAAAAAGTGCAGATTTAATCTAAACATACCATAGTTCCATCCTAAAAATTTTGATTAAATAATTCTCTTGAGAAGTTAAGTTTCCGTGTTGAAATTACCGGATAACTTTCTGGACAGCATGTGCTGTATCCAGAAAAGTTGTGTTATCAAGTTTAAGTAATGCCTTATTTTATTTTGGAACTTCGTTTAGGCAAAATAATTATGGACTAAGAAACTTATTTGATGGCATTTCATGGGACAATTGGATATATTGGTTGGACATCGGAATAGGGTATTAATGTGTTTCTTATGGCAACTCTTATATAGGGAAAGTTAAGGCGTGACAAAACTCATTAAGTTTAAAGTAAAGCTTCTCTCGTTGCTTGCACCAAGGTGAGTATTCACAGCCCCATTTTTATCATTTTAATTGATTTTGGGGTGAAAAGCATGTTTAAATTGCGTATTTAAGGATTCATGAGAATTGTTTGAAAGAATTGCGAATTGGCAATTTATAAGGCTTTGTAAAAGCGTTTGGAAAATTAAGCTATATGATGAGTATGCAATTGATGTGTTGAGTTTTTAATGTTAAGACCCCGTGACACTACTATTAACTCGAAGAAAATCGGGCCTATAGTATTAGTGGATAGCGCTATTTGGTGTGACAAGCCCACTTTAATGCTGACGAGCAGGGGTGCACTATACTAGAGAAGATGGCTAAACATGTGGCACGAACCACCGCTGAGTTAGTCCATCGGGGGCGTTGTAATTGGTCAGGGACGGCTTAGTAGTGGCTCAACGTAAAATTCGTCTTTGGTTACACTCATCATAAAGAAATTTAAGTTGTGGTACTCATGAATCAAAGAATTGAAATTGGTTTTTACGTACGCTTTACGATTGTCAAATCTTGCATATAAAATGATTTGTGCATATTCAAAACCTGTGAACTCACCAACTCTTTGTAGTTGACCTTGGTTTTTATTCATGCTTTTCAGGAATCTAGAAGGTAATCCCATGATGCTTTATCAGCGTACTCGTATTTTCAAGCACAAGACTATTTCGCGTTAAGCGTATCTTATGTTTAAAGGACTTGGAATTTGTAAACGATAACGATATTATGTTCTCTAAAATGTAATGTATTTTGGTTGTAAATAAATGTTGGTATGTTTATAATCTTGTGCTGTGGCATCGGAACTGTTACGCCTCGTGTTTCCGCTTTAGCGGGGTATGACAGATTTGGTATCAGAGCCATAGGTTATAGAGAATACCGGTTTTATTTTAAAAACCACACACTATAACCTTTTACAAATAAAGTTTTCAAAATTAAGGTACGCTGTAGTATAACTAAAATGTGTTTCACATTATCATATTTTAACTTAAACAGAGCTTGATCACCTTTGTTTAATTTAAGTGTGTATAAAGGGGACATAAATTGGCTATACTAGGAATTACTAAAAATAGAAACTTTTTGATACAAAAATGAGAAGCATGATTGTTATGTGAGTTTGCATGGTACTTTTGATTTTTAATAAAAATTTTAGCATGATTGACAATTAAAACTTTATTAATTATCGCAGTCATCATGTCTCGATCACCCTCGCACCAAGATCAGTCACTTGACGATTATGACCCATCTGAGCACGAATATTCTGATTCTGATCGATCACCGGAGAGATCGGTCACCCCTACTTTGGAGCCAACTTCACCCGCCACTTTTGAGCGAGAGAGTACACCTGTCCCACGTAGGGACGAGGCGGGGCCTTCTCGACTTAGGGGTCGGAGGGTATCGCCACCACCATGTGTTGGAATACCAGCATCTCAGCCAGCCGGTATGACAACATTAGAAAACTACTGGGTTTCGGGTATGGCCCGGGAAGTGGAGAGAGTTAGAATGGAGGTAAACCATCACGAGCATTCCATTGATGCACTCATGTCTATAATGAATTCAAGTGATCAGATCTTAAATGGGCTTATATCAATGGTAAGTATGGGCGATCAAACTATGAGTGGGTTTGTGAGGGAACTGATGGAAACTAGGGCTATGGTAGCATGGCTGCACTCTTGTTTATCCGTGATGATGGGACTTTTGGTAATTGTGATAGCATGGGCGATGATGTTGTTTTTCAGGCATCAGTAGTACGAATCATGGTTGGAGATTTGGGTGACTAATTTTCTTTTTGGACATGTAACTCGTCATATTAGTACATTATTAAATAGCTTGACTATTATTTTTGGGATGAATGATTGAATGTATGGCGTAGTTTTGTAATGATAATGAATATGTTTATGATATATTGTTTATGTATTGTTTAAAAATTGTGAATGTTAATTCCATGAGGTTGATTTTTTTTCAGTATAGTAGAGATATGATTAAACAAATACAATTTATATTGCATTAAGATTTAAGGATAGAAATAAAGGGAAATAAGAATTTGGAATTAAATATTGACGAGGCTTTAAAATAATTGTGCAATAGAATTATGCCGCCAAGGAGAGAAGATCCTGAGATTGCACGACTCGTATCCGAGCAAATCTTAGCTTCACTTCCTAACATAGTTAGTCAGATAGCAGCGGGCCTAAATGCTAACCAACCTAATCAACCAAGAGCCGGTGCCAATATAGAAAAAGAATGTACATATAAGACTTTTAGGTCTTGTAACCCGAAAGAATTCCACGGTACCGAAGGAGCGGTTGGGTTATTATCTTGGATTGAAGGAATGGAATCCGTTCTCCACATAAGTAAGTGCTCTGAAGCAAACAGAGTAGAATTCGCAGCTTGTTTACTACAAGGAAGAGCACTGACCTGGTGGAACACTCAAGTGCAGACCCGAGGAAGAGAAGTAGCTAACAAACTCACTTGGGAGGAGTTTAAGGAAATGCTTAGGGAAGAATATTGTTCAAGAAGTGAAATGCAGAAACTTCACGCAGAATTATGGGAGCATGAAATGAAAGGGAATGATATTGAAGCGTACACGGCACGATTTCATGAGCTGGCAAAGATGGTGCCACATCTGGTTACGCCAGAAGAGAATCGGGTAGACCGATATGTCTGGGGTTTAGCTCCAGAAATCCGAGGTGATGTGACCTCGGGTAATCCAAAAACCATTCAGGAGGCGGTAAGTCTGGCAACCAAGCTCACCAATAATGCCAATCGATCGGGGCTTTTCTCTCGCGATTCTGTAAAAGGAAAAAGGAAGGTCGAGGAAACTTCGAGGAGATCGTTTGACAGAAGAAGGGGGAAGGAACAGAGAACGAGGGGTAATTATGGAATTCAAACTCAAACAGCTGATAAAGGAAAGGAAGTATACCCGAGATGCGACAAGTGCAACAATCGACATTTCGGAAATTGTGTTATTTGTGTCAAATGTAACAAAGGAGGCCATTATGCGAAAGATTGTAAGAATGGAGGAAGGCGAGCCTGTTTTGAATGTGGGAGTCAGGATCATTTTAGGAATGCCTGTCCTAAGTTTGTCAGAAGGATGAACGCAAATCGAACTCGACCGACAAACCAGAGGAACCAAAAAGGGCAAGCACGAGGCCGAGTATTTGAAATTGGAGCGGAAGAAGCGAGACAAGATCCGGATGTGATCACAGGTACGTTTCTCTTAAATAATCATCGTGCATCTGTATTGTTTGATTCCGGAGCTGATAGAAGCTTTGTGTCATTAAGTTTTAGATCTAAGATTAATCAAATGCCCCAAAAACTAAAAGAAACTTATGTTATTGAGTTCGCTAATGGACAAGAGATTAGGGTTGAAGATGTATTTTTGAATTGTACCCTAAGTCTAGCTGAAAAGGAATTTAAGATAGATCTAATTCCAATAAAGTTAGGAAGCTTTGATGTAGTTGTGGGCATGGACTGGTTGTCTAATAACCAAGCGAAATTATGTTGCTCCGAAAAGACTCTTCGAATTCCGTTACCTCAAGGAGAAGTACTTATAGTACATGGAGAAAAATCCAAAAGGAAGTTAAGAATAGTGTCCTGCATGAAGATGCAGAAGTATTTAAGGAAAGAATATATTGCGTTTTTAGCCCATGTAGTCAATAAAGAGACCAAGGAGAAGTGTTTGCAAGATATTCCTGTAGTTCGAGACTTTCCCGAAATATTTCCGGAGGATCTACCTGGGTTACCTCCACCGAGACAAGTCGAATTTCGCATTGATTTAATTCCGGGAGCCGCACCAGTGGCTAAGACACCATACCGTTTGGCGCCATCCGAAATGCAAGAACTGTCTGAACAACTTCAAGAGCTGCTTGATAAAGGATTTATCAGACCGAGTTCTTCGCCATGGGGAGCTCCAGTTCTTTTTGTTAAGAAGAAAGATGGAACATTCCGAATGTGTATCGATTACAGAGAACTCAATAAGTTAACCCTCAAGAATCGATACCCACTTCCTCGAATTGATGATCTGTTTGATCAATTGCAAGGCGCAACGTACTTCTCAAAGATTGACTTGCGATCTGGATATCATCAGATGAGAGTTCGCGAAGAGGATATTGATAAGACGGCATTTAGAACTCGTTATGGACATTATGAGTTTCTAGTTATGCCCTTTGGATTGACGAACGCACCAGCAGTTTTCATGGATCTAATGAATAGAGTCTGTCGGCCGTATTTAGACAAGTTCTTGATTGTATTCATAGACGATATTTTGATTTATTCACGAAGCAAGGAAGATCATAAGAAACATTTGAAGTTGATCTTAGAACTTCTCAAAGATCAGAAGTTGTATGCTAAGTTTTCCAAATGTGAATTTTGGCTTCGAGAGGTGCACTTTCTGGGTCATGTGGTTAATGAAAAGGGAATTCATGTTGACCCGGCAAAAGTTGAAGCCATCAAGAAATGGGAAACCCCTAGGACACCAACAGAAATTCGTCAATTTCTTGGTCTGGCGGGCTACTACCGAAGGTTCATAGCGAATTTTTCAAAAATCGCTCAACCTCTGACAGCACTGACGCAGAAGGATAAGAAATTTGTCTGGGAAGAAAAACAGGAGGAAGCATTTCAAATACTTAAGCGCAAGTTATGTGACGCACTAATTCTTGCATTACCAGAAGGTACGGATGACTTTGTGGTGTATTGTGACGCATCACATCAAGGTTTAGGATGTGTATTAATGCAGAGGAATAAGGTTATAGCTTATCCGTCAAGACAACTCAAAGTTCATGAAAAGAACTACACCACTCATGACTTGGAATTGGGTGCGGTGGTATTTGCATTAAAAATCTGGAGGCATTACCTTTATGGTACTAAATGTACCATCTTTACTGATCACAAAAGTCTTCAGCATATTTTTGATCAGAAAATGTTGAACATGAGACAACGGAGATGGGTTGAGCTGCTTAATGATTATGAATGCGAAATAAAGTATCATCCTGGTAAAGCTAACGTGGTAGCTGATGCATTAAGCAGGAAAGAAAGAGTAAAACCATTAAGGACACGAGCTTTGGGAATGTTGGTCCAATCAAGCATTAAGACACAAGTTCGTGAAGCCCAAGAGAAAGCATTGAAAACAGAAAATCTTTGTTGTGAAGCCTTGCATAACTTGGAAAAAGAGTTTGAATCACGATCAGATGGAGTTCGATATTTCAAGAATAAAGTTTGGATACCAAAGGTTGATGATCTGCGATCAGCTATTCTGGAAGAAGCTCACGGATCAAGGTATTCGGTTCACCCAGGAGCCGACAAAATGTACAAAGGATTGAAGGAATATTATTGGTGGCCGGGAATGAAGAAGGACATTGCTGAATTTGTGAGTAAATGTTTGACTTGTGCCAAAGTCAAAGCAGAGCATCAAAAGCTTTCTGGACTTCTTCAACAACCTGAGATACCACAATGGAAATGGGATCAGGTATCTATGGATTTTATCACCAAACTACCCAGGACTGGAAAAGGGAACGACGCGATTTGGGTCATTGTGGATCGACTTACGAAATCTGCGCATTTTCTCCCTATAAGAGAGGACTTCAAAATAGAAAGATTGGCGCAGTTGTACATAGACGAAATTGTCTCTCGGCATGGAGTACCCCTATCTATCATTTCTGATAGAGATAGTCGTTTCACTTCCCGATTTTGGCAAGTATTTCAGAAAGCACTGGGTACCAGGTTGAACCTGAGTACTGCATATCATCCACAGACAGACGGACAAACGGAAAGGACCATTCAAACTTTGGAAGATATGCTACGCGCGTGTGCTATAGATTTTGGAGGAAGCTGGGATAAGCATATGCCGTTAGTTGAATTCTCTTACAATAACAGCTATCACACAAGCATTCAATGTGCGCCATATGAAGCTCTTTATGGACGTAAATGTAGATCTCCACTTAGTTGGGTGGAAATTGGTGATAGTCAACTGATTGGGCCTGACATTATACAAGAAACCACCGATAAAATATCAACCATCAAGGAAAGACTCAAAGCTGCAATGGATCGTCAGAAGAGTTATGCGGATAACCGCAGAAAACCATTAGAATTTCAAAAAGGTGACAAGGTTCTTTTGAAAGTATCACCATGGAAAGGATTGATCAGATTCGGGAAAAGAGGTAAACTAAGTCCAAGATATATTGGTCCGTTTGAGATACTGGAAAGAATTGGACCAGTAGCCTATAAGCTGAGCCTACCTCAAGAGTTAAGTGCTATTCATGACACTTTTCATGTGTCAAATCTAAAGAAATGTCTGATAGACAAATCAATGATCGTGTCCTCAGATGAAGTAAAAGTTGATGAACGCCTATGTTTTAAAGAGGAACCTATCCAGATTCTCGATCGCGAAACTAAACGTCTTAGGCGCAGCAAAATTCCAATTTTAAAGGTCCGTTGGAATTCACGTCATGGACCTGAATATACTTGGGAAAGAGAAGACTTCATGAAGCGCAAGTATCCTAAGTTGTTTGATGAAAAGCCTGTCCAGAAATATCAGTCATAAATTTCGGGACGAAATTTTTTTAAGGAGGGGAGACTGTGACAACTGTCAGATTTCGATTAATGAGGTCAGCACCCTCAGAATAATTTATAAGTTTTGTCACTTTTTAAATTTTATTAAAAGCCTTTAAGATAAAAAGTTTCCCCGAAAAATTTAGAAGTTGCGTTAAAAACCCGGAACAGTTCCGCATCTGACCGTCACTGTCCAGAAATGCCAAATAAGTGAATAAAAGTCCAAAATTCTTAAATTATAAAAATCAGAATTTTAATTTCTCTTCCATTGCAAAATTTTCAAATCTGCCATTTATTTAGCAAAAATTGAGAATCGGGTAGTTCAGTTCTCAAATATATCTGATATTTATAGATTAGACTAGCAATTTAACTAAAAATACTAAATTAAATATTTTGTGGGAGAGTTACTTAGGACACTTGTCCTAATCCTACAACACCTTGTTTACCATTAAAAACAAATTTAAAAACTATAATCATCCTCATTTCTCATTTTTAACTCTTCACCTCCTCTCTCTCCTCTCTCTCTCTTTTTCGGCCGAAAGCCACCACCACCTCCACCATTTCCATTTTTCTTTCTTCATTTTCTCCTTCCATTGCTAAGATTCAAGAATCCAACCAAGAATCTATCACCATTTTGAAGTTGGAATCCAAGTCTTCATCCCTTTTGTTAAAGGTAATCATTTAACCCTCCATTTTCTTTTAAGTTTATAATCAAAAGTGGTATGTTTTCATATCTTTTATGTAAATGTTGTATAATCCAAGTTGTGGAAGTGAAATGGGATGCATTAGTATCTATGCATTTGCTAATGAACCATTTAATGATCTTCCAATGAAACTAGGGTTTCCATGTGTGTTACTTTGAGTTTTTGCCAAAGAGATGATGATTTTATGAAATGTGGTTTTTGGTCCACAAAATTTTATTAAGGTTGGATTGAAATTTATGCATTTATATCAATTTTGTGTATAAATAAACTCTTAGGATGAGATTGTTCAAACTCATATGATTAAGAGTTCTATATAATGTTAAATCACTAATCTAGTGTTTATGTTGTCTTGCATGTGGGTGAAAACTTGTTAATAAGATGGTTTACCTTTGATATTTATATAAAATGAGTTTTTGACTCTTGATACATTGAGTGTTAGTATAAAAATGTTCTTATGAAGGAATTTTCTAAGTTCTACATGATTAAGAACATTGTATCAATATTAATGTCCTATCTTCTTTATTTTGTGTTCATGCATGCATTTGGATGAGCATTTAGATTGCCATGAATCCATGATGCATGTGTTAGTTTATCATGTGTTGAAAGGTGAAGACATGGTTTTTAACCAAAAACCATGTCTAATGATCATTATTGGTGAGTTAAATTAGCATTCACATCATTCTAGAATCTGTCCAGAAAATGGACCTCACTTCTAGCTTGCACAACTCACAAACCACATGTCCAAATTTGGGGTTTTTGCTTCTAAACTTCAGTTTAGAGTGTTTGCTTTCTAAAAAGTCCAGAAACATAGAATTTGGAGATGATTTGAGCACTTAATTGGATTTTATAAGAAAATGGTGCAATCTGTCCAGTGAAGACAGATTCATACACCTATTTTGTAGAGGCCATAACTCCCTCACTACTCATCCAAATTAAGTGAATCTTTTTCCAAATGTTAGGATTTTGAGTTAGGTTTGCATCCATATGTGGATCACTAGCTAATTCCAAGAATTGATACCTCAAAAACCTGTTACAAGTGAGGTATGTCACTGATCCGAAAATCAGTGACACTTTATTTTATAAAAATGATTTGATGTACCAAAAGTTATTCAAAAATTATGAAAAAGTGCAGATTTAATCTAAACATACCATAGTTCCATCCTAAAAATTTTGATTAAATAATTCTCTTGAGAAGTTAAGTTTCCGTGTTGAAATTACCGGATAACTTTCTGGACAGCATGTGCTGTATCCAGAAAAGTTGTGTTATCAAGTTTAAGTAATGCCTTATTTTATTTTGGAACTTCGTTTAGGCAAAATAATTATGGACTAAGAAACTTATTTGATGGCATTTCATGGGACAATTGGATATATTGGTTGGACATCGGAATAGGGTATTAATGTGTTTCTTATGGCAACTCTTATATAGGGAAAGTTAAGGCGTGACAAAACTCATTAAGTTTAAAGTAAAGCTTCTCTCGTTGCTTGCACCAAGGTGAGTATTCACAGCCCCATTTTTATCATTTTAATTGATTTTGGGGTGAAAAGCATGTTTAAATTGCGTATTTAAGGATTCATGAGAATTGTTTGAAAGAATTGCGAATTGGCAATTTATAAGGCTTTGTAAAAGCGTTTGGAAAATTAAGCTATATGATGAGTATGCAATTGATGTGTTGAGTTTTTAATGTTAAGACCCCGTGACACTACTATTAACTCGAAGAAAATCGGGCCTATAGTATTAGTGGATAGCGCTATTTGGTGTGACAAGCCCACTTTAATGCTGACGAGCAGGGGTGCACTATACTAGAGAAGATGGCTAAACATGTGGCACGAACCACCGCTGAGTTAGTCCATCGGGGGCGTTGTAATTGGTCAGGGACGGCTTAGTAGTGGCTCAACGTAAAATTCGTCTTTGCTTACACTCATCATAAAGAAATTTAAGTTGTGGTACTCATGAATCAAAGAATTGAAATTGGTGTTTACGTACGCTTTACGATTGTCAAATCTTGCATATAAAATGATTTGTGCATATTCAAAACCTGTGAACTCACCAACTCTTTGTAGTTGACCTTGGTTTTTATTCATGCTTTTCAGGAATCTAGAAGGTAATCCCATGATGCTTTATCAGCGTACTCGTATTTTCAAGCACAAGACTATTTTCGCGTTAAGCGTATCTTATGTTTAAAGGACTTGGAATTTGTAAACGATAACGATATTATGTTCTCTAAAATGCAATGTATTTTGGTTGTAAATAAATGTTGGTATGTTTATAATCTTGTGCTGTGGCATCGGAACTGTTACGCCTCGTGTTTCCGCTTTAGCGGGGTGTGACACACATACCTCATATGGATTTCCTTCTTAACACGCATTTCTTCCAATGCGTTTCTTTCAGGACACGCATTTCTCTTATGCGTTCCCTTCAGGACCCGCATTTCTTGAAACTCTGTGACCCGAATTCCTCTGTGATCCGAATTCTTCTGTGACCCGAATACCTTAAGTTGGGCGGGTCTTCAAGACTTGATTAAAAAAAAAAGGGCATTATAAAGAATTAACAAGACTGGAAAATTTTTTTGGTCATCTTTGGAAAAAAAAAAAATCGACACTGCGAATTAACAAGTATTGTTCAAATTTCAATTTTCACGAAATATTTTTTTTAAGATTTCAATTTGATCTGATTTTTTGATTTTCTGATATATAGTTTGGAACGATCATTCACTGCAAGCTGATATACTCATTCAAGATGGGATATTTTGCTGAGCTTGAAGAGAAAATTAGAAAGCTGGAATTAGAGAAAATTAATCTGGGTTATGCTGTTGACTTTCACTCACAAAAGTCAAAAGAGCATTATGAAGAAAGCATCAGACTGAAAGAGGAAATTAGTGCTTTAAAGATTATCAATGAAGATCTTCTGAAAAGATCTTCTGGGCAGAATGAAGAGAAGATAAAGAGATTGGAATCTGAGAACGTTGAGCTGAGAAAAATTTATCTGCTTTAGAAAAACAGCTTACTGAAGATAAAGCTAATTTTGAGAGCGAAAAGATAGGTTTTTCAAATAAGTTCTCAGATTTCTCTAAAAAGTGTTTTGAAGAGAAGAAGTCATTGGATCTTAAATGCATTAAGCTTTCTCAAAAAATCTCAGATTTTGAGAAAGTACTGATTTTAGAAAGAGAGAAATTTGCTCAGGAGAAGAAGGCCATAGAACAGAAGAATGTAGGGCTCTTTAAAGAATTATCTGGCCAAAGAACTGAGTCAGAAAAAGGATTTGAGGAAGAAAGATCCATTTTTGAATCTGAAATCAAGAAGCTAACTTCAAAATTATCTGAACTGTCTGCAGCTGCGCTGAATGAATAAAGGACGAAGTCTGAATTCACAACAAAGATTGAACAACTTGTGAAAGAAAGAGATAACTTTGCATCAAAGAACTTGAAAAATCTGTTTCAAGTTCAAGTCATAATTTTATCTCTTCACAAAGGTCAGTCAAATCCTTTAATCAGATTCGTCGCACTAACCTTTTCTACAATGAATTTTTAGATGGTTCAGATACTTATCCAAGAAGAAGTTTCAAGAAAGAGAAACTGGTGTGGAAAAGGAAATCAGTCCAAGATGATAAGGAAAATGAGCTGAAAGAGAAGAAATCATGTGTACATGTACACAAAGCAAAGAAGAACAAAGCACCTAACGGTAAGAAATTTTACTGTTCTATTTGGTGCACACATGATCATTTTCATAAAACAAATGATCATTACTGGTATGGATATTACTCTGTATCTCCCACACGCACTGCAACTAACATTTCTGGACCCAAATACCAGTGGGTACCAAAACCGAAACCTGAATCTGTGTTGCAGGCACCTCACTCCAAGGGGGAGTAAGAAAGAAAATGTCTTCTAAGCACATCAACTTAGGACTCGTTCTTCAAAGGAGTTTGACTTCTAAACACAACAGTTTAGGACTCGGACCTCAGCGATTAAAAAGACCTTACTCCTGTGTTTTTGCATCCGATGGATATTGATGGTCTTCATCCCGAGTGAATTGATCTGATCTCTATCCTATATTTTTTCTTTGCTAAATTTTTCTGATATTGATGGTCTAACAATTCAAAGGGAGTCTTTGATCTCTATCCTGTTTTAACTGACATATTTCAGATGCTTAATTTAAGGGGGAGTAAAGGTGATGACTTATGATTATTTCAGATCAGAACTCATTCTATAATCGTTTTACTGCTTTCTATCCTTTTATTTTTTAAATAAATAATATGAATAAAGTGGCTTCTGATCACATGACAGATCAGAACCCGTTCATCAATGATCAAAGATGGATATTGTGCTAATATCCAGGGGGAGCTCAAAAGATCAAATCTTTATATCATGATTTGAGGGGGAGCCGAAAAGGTAAAAATCTTCTGATCCTAGATCTCGGATTGTTTGAAAGAAGAACAACTTTCGAACATGAAAAACAATTTTTGAAATGTTCAAACCACTTCTTTATTCTCAAATTCAAACAATTTTTCGATGGTAATACCCCCGTTTGAAGTTCAAAGTTGATAAGCATCATACATCTTTTTCATATTTGTGCTTTCATTGATAAATTGTTTATATTTGTTCATATAAACAAATATCCAATTCTTTGATACCCTAACCATTTGATTTGATCTGATTGATTCATTGTCAGATTCTCAAAACAATTCTCTTGACTTCATATTCATTCTTTCAATATCCTTGTTTTGAGAAATCTTCAAAGAACAAATGCTCAAATTTCATTCATATTTTCAATGAGCATACATACTCTGACATATGATTTCTTGTGCTTTACATGTCAAGAAAAATCATTGATAAGCATGTACTTTTAGGAACATGGGATTCAGTGTAAGTGCTTAATAGATCTTCCATGGATTCACGATAACCAGTGTTTCCTACCCCGGAAGAAATCCTTTGAGTGATTGAGGGGAGAGGGGTCTAAAAGAATTGAGTGTGGGAGTGAGCAGAGGTAAAATGGAAATGAGAGATTGGTTAGATGTGAGCTTATATGTTTAAAAGAAAGAGGGTGTGAGAACAGAGTTAAAAGAATATCAGAACTCTGCACCTATCACTTTCTGAGCCGGGCAGCCACATTACTGATTGGTTCACATTTCTTTGGTGACCATCATTGAAATAGGCAAATAGCCCATGCCATCTCTTGTATACAACCCCACTAGCTACTCATTCTTTTCTTAAAAAGAGAATGTTTCACATTTTCTGGGGAAGCAGCACATAATCTCTCGGATCTTCATTTGGAAGATGCTGATATTGAAAAAGAAGGAAAGTTTCCCCACCTTCGACCCTTTCTCATGCACATTGAGTCCATGTACAATCATTGCTGTCTCAGTGATTTACATACTTTGAGCTGTATGAAACACAATCATTGTGCTAATTCTTTCGTACACAAGCACGAGCACACAGAGAATAAGTTTTTCTGTCAGAACATTCATAGAATTATCTTGTGTTTTTCAATGATTGAATGGAAGTCCTGGGGAGTCATCATCAAACCAGCTCCTTACATTGTACATTCGTTGTACACAGTAACTTCGTGTTACTGACAGGCATTTCTAACTGTTTCATTTGTTGAATCAGGGTTACACGCTTATTATGTCTGAATTTGCAAAGATTCGGATATAAATAGTTCATGCGGCTCTTCAGATCAAAGTACAACATATATCAAAGGGGAGTTTGTTTCAAAGGGATTATCAAAGTCTGTGCTGAAATTGAAGAAATTTTGATGATCTGATGCTCACATCATCAAAAAGGGGGAGAATTATACAAAGATCAATTTCAGAGTTCTTGTTTAAAGTTCAAGTCAGAATTTGAATTTGATTCCGCTGATTTAAAGTTCAAGTATGATAAATAAATTCAAAGCCGAAAGATTCTGAAGGAAGACTGTTCAAAGATAAATCAAGAGGATTTGTGAAAGTTTGTTTCTTCCAAAGATGGTTCAGAGATCAAAGTGATGAAGATACAATTTTGATTGGAGACGAAAGAATTTTCAGAGTTAAAGCTGTTTTCAAAGTTTCAAGAATTCTGTTTCATGTTCAAGGCATGTTGATTTTGAAAGCTTCAAAGAGAAAAAGACTTTCCAAGATTCTTCAAAGGCTGAAAGACTGAATACCGTTAAAGCTTCAATGTTCAAAGTTGTCAGACACAAAAGCTGAAGAATCAAGAGCTGAAGACTAGTGTCAAATTTTTATTAAATCTTGAATACAAAGGGGAAGATTGTTAGGTCTAAATATTGTATCCAATATTTAATAGGAAAGTCAACAATGTAAAAGTCAACATTGTCTTAGTCAAAGCTTGTTTTACTTTCCTTTGTTGTTAAGTCTTGTAATAGATAGGTAGTATATATAGGGTTTGTTTTCTAATCATGTGGTAACGAACTAGTCTAAGCATTCATTGTAATTCTAGAGGGTGTAATTCAAGATCTACTTTCTCTCTCTAGACTTTCTCTCTCTAGTTCTTGAGCTTTAATATCATATCTTGAGTAATTAGCTTGATTGAATTGGGATTTTATGATTAACAGACTGGAAGACTCAAACTTGGATCAACACTTCAAACAGATCAGAAAAATATTCTAACTCCCAAACTCGCAGAGTACTAGAACTCTCAAACACTCTTCACTGAACTTCACGCAAATAGACTTATGCGCGTAGCTAGTCCTCGCAGACTACTACGTGCACGTTCAAAATTCTCCCAGACTTCGACGTGCGCGTTTTGTGTTCTAGGAAACCAACACGTGCGCGTTTTGTACTTAGAAACTTGTTATCAATTTTGTTTTGCGTAAACAAATGCAAACTCGCAGATCAAGGAATCGAATCAAAACTCGCAACGCACTTTGCATGTTCCATACTTAGAAAAATTTGTAGAAAATAAGAACTCGCAGAATACAAACTCACAACCAAATACTTCTCGCAAAACTAAGAACTCGCATATTAACCAAGCAACTCGCATCACGTGATTAGCGCGTTTTCAATTCTCTCAAATCACTCTATGCGGTACTTAAACAAAAACTCGCAGAAACCATGAAAATGCGAAAGCTCTTCATTGTGCAAATTCATTTTCCCTTGCGCGAAGTACAGATCTGGCATGTTCTTCAGATAAACTCACGGATTTCTACCAAATTCTTTATAGACCTGCTAATTGATGAATATTTTCCACAACAATGATCGAAATATGATTTCGAACAAGTTTCTAATACAATGTATCAACTAGAAACAACAAAATTACAGTGCAATCTATCAAAATACAGTGTTCGACTATTTTTCAAGAAAAACTTCAAAAATCGAAAATTCAACTTGATTTTGTGAGAAATTCGTGAATCAATGTAAACACGAAAGATCCTATATCATCAATCGATCACTATAGAACCGTTTTTAAATCCAAAAATCAATTCTCAAATGTAAATTCGATCAAACAGTAAAAACTCAGATACGATTGCTTGTTCTTAAGAAATCAAGAAAATAAATCCAAATCAAATATATCAATCCATCTGAATGAAATTGGGTAGGCTCTGATACCAAATGTAAGTCCACAAATTCAAGCAAACATCAAGATTTGACAATTAAGAACAAAATCTATAAAGAGAGTAGAGAGAGAAAAAATGAACATGTCGTATATCTAACAATGTCAAGTTACAAGCTACATGAACTCTCAAACACCTAATCTCTCATATATATGCCTTTCACACTTACAAACACTCATACTAAAAGGTATTTATACACAGTTGACTTTACAACACTTGACTAGACTCTGACTTTACATGACCTTGACTTTTAAACTTAAATCATGGATACAATTATACACTAACATTTAGACATAGATACAATTCAAATTTTCACTTTTCGCAAAAGAATATTGTGTGAAATTCACACATAGAAATGTTTCAATCAAACTTCAACATAAGAATTCTAGAACTTTTCGCACATCAAAGCTTTGAATAGTAGCTTTTCGCACCCAACGTCTTGAGAATTTTGCACTTTTCTCACAAAGGGGTGTTCAAAATCTAGCTTTTCGCATGTAACATCATGCGAAATCCTCACTTTTTGTACAAAGACTATTGCGAACTTCAACTTTTCTCACGAACCTATGTGTGAATTCTTGACATTTCGCATCAAGCTTTATGCGAATTCTGAATTTGGAATTTTCACCAACTCAAAAACAATGTACTATGCGAGTTCTTCATTTATCCATGCGAACTCTTCAGATCTCGGCCCAAAACTTCAAAGTTAGACTCAAATCGATCCAAAACTCCAAATCTGATCCTGAAACTCAAACAATTTGTCCTCGTACATTGTTTGAACAAGTTACAAATGAACAATTACCCCGAAATCAACAAGAATTACAAAATCGATGCAACTACAGTACGTGAAAACTTTCGAATTACAAACTCAATCAAATCCAGAATTCACACAAACTGTTGTGAATTGGACAATACAATACAAATCAAAGTTGTTCTAATCAACACATCTAATACAATACAACAAGAAATACATCCAAAACAACACAAAATCAAGAAATTGATTCTGGAATAGTAGACTTTTGCGAGTTCTTGAAAAATTCTTCAAACCACCATTTTTGATCAATCTTTCTGATTCTTGTCTGCTCTGATACCGACTGTTCTTCCCAATTTGTGCAAGATTATCAAGATTGACAATGAATTTCAATTCCAAATCTCATATGTATTGATATGAATGTCACAGATTACAACATCTCTCTCTACTTTCTCTCTCTAAGTTATGTAACATGATACTCCAATGTACACAGACAATTAAGCTCTCTACTCGTTACAAGATTAACAAAGGAAACACTTATTTATACAAAGGAAAAATACAACAAACAACTAAAGTAACAAGGCTTGACATTAACTGACTTTGACTTTCCACTTGATGACTTTGACTTTGCATTCTAGAGGCTTTGACATTCAATTACATTGATTTTGGATCCAACATATTCATGCACTAACAGGGAACCTCATCAAGAATCTTATTCGAAAGGATGCAGCTTTTCGAAGACAGAAAGGAGAAGAGGTACCTGATCACATGATTGTAGTAGAAGAGTTCCCTGTCAAGGAAGAACCACCTTAGCTGATAGGTTACCCTTCTCATTGTAATCTATTAGTTAGACTTGCAGTAGTATAGGACTTCACTTGTACTTATGATTTTCATATTCCCTTTTTAATACTTATATACGCATTAATGAAAATTTAAGTGAAGTAGTTTACTCCAACAGTACTGTAAAAGATCCCTCAAAATAGTAATTGCGACAAGTATGTTACGAGTCCTGATTTTCCTTATATTCAAAATTGAAGTAATTTTCTCTTATTGCTTTGTCATCATCAAATAAGGGGAGATTGTGAATACAAACTCTCTCAGTGATTTGATGATGAGCGTTTAAATACATAGTGAAAATTACGTTTAACATCTGTATGTATTAGTATTTCACCATCAAAGATCAATTACTAAATCCGTTCAGTATCGCTGATAGTTTCTAATGTATTTAATTAAATGCAATCCCTGAAGACAAGTGTCGCGACAAAGACGATCACCGCTGGCATTAAAGACAAAACTATTGAACAAGTGACAAGTCTACTCATGATCTGATGCAGACATTAGTGGAACCAATACAAGTCTACAACATGCGAAGAACTTTCAAGAAAAGCCTCAGCGATCGTTGATATTAATTCAGATTCAATGAAGAAAGAACCTCTTAGCGATTGATGATCACTAAGCTTCCTCTCCAAGTTTCTTTTGTCTTATCCTTGCACAAAAAGTACAGTTTCAGAAGAGACATACCTCTGCTACAAATCGTACAACAACTCTGAAGACTACATTGTTCACCATGCTGCCGAAAACATGTCGTCAAAAGTCTGAGGATGCACCCATCCAAAGAGTGACACGTGTAAAGAACCCTGCCATGCATTTAATGCATATGGTATAAAAAGAGAGGTCGAGACTCTCTCTAAGTGTTGTCTTCTATCCTTTATCTTAGTGAACCAAATATAGAAACTCTTGATTTCTATATCTTTCGATACTTCTATCTCTAGTTCTTAGTGCAAACTTTTGTGTGATTCATAAGTTTGTTTAGATTAGGTTTTATGTAATCTTGTTCCAAAACAAACTGTAAATTGTGATTTGATTCATCATTAAACAATTTATCAAACAGAAAATTTATGTTTGTTTTCAACCCCCCCCCCCCTTCAACAAACTTGTTAAGAACCTTCGGGACCAACAAGTGTGCGAGACGTTTTAAAAAATTCTCAAAAACTTAATCACTGACTTTCTTCAAGTGATTAAAAGCTTTTTGAAAATAAAATTTATCATTGATATTTCTCATTAGTGATTCTTCTAAAAATAAAAATCATCACTGATTTTCTATCAGAGATGTCTTTGAAAAATGAAAACACACTATTCGTGACGTCATCATAAACGATAGCCAATGGCACACATTTTTGTCTGACACGTACGTCCGTTACACTTCTTGACCAATCATCTTCGTGGAACGTGTCTGTGTCATGATGAGTAACTTTTTACCGCTCATCATGATTCTATTTCCTCACTCTCACCTATATAAAAAATCCTTTGTTCATATTTTTCTCTTTTACGCTCAAAACTCCATCTCTCAAGGCAAGAACATTGAAGGCAAATCAAGGGTTTTCGAAAAAACTTAAGGAAAAATCAGAAAAACTCCATTGCAGGTTCTTATTCTTCCTCTCTAATTTAAAACAAAAAAACCTTTTTGATCTTAAGGACTAAACTAACAAGGCTTGACATTAATTGACATTGACTTTCCACTTGATGAATTTGACTTTGCATTCTTGAGGCTTTGACATTCAATTCAATTGATTTTGGATCCAACATATTTATGCACTAACAGGGACCCTCATCAAGAATCTTATTCAAAGGGAAGCAGCTTTGCGAAGACAGAAAGGAGAAGAGGTACATGATCACAAGATTGTAGTAGAAGAGTTCTCTGTCAAGGAAGAACCACCTTAGCTGATAGGTTACCCTTTTCTCATTGTAATTTGTTAGTTACACTTGCAGTAGTATAGGACTTCACTTGTACTTATGATTTTCAAATTCCCTTTTTAATACTTATATACGAATTAATGAAAATTTAAGTGAAGTACTTTACTCCATCAGGACTGTAAAAGATCCCTCAAAATAGTAATTGGGAAAAGTATGTTATGAGTCCTGTTTATCCTTATATTTTGAATTGAAGTAATTTTCTCTTATTGCTTTGTCATCATCAAATATGGGAGATTGTTGATGCAAACTCTCTCAGTGATTTAATGATGATCGTTTAACATGTTTAACATCTGTATGTATTAGTGTTTCACCATCAACGATCAATTACTGTGTTTTTTCAGTGTTAAACCCAGATTATAGTCGATTAATAATCACCACACAATAATAACAAGAGATAAATAAATCAAAATAACATACCATAGATCTCTTGATTAATCAAATAAAAGCGTGTGTGTGTTCTTGGTGTATACAGATACCTCGTGTGATCGTATGAATACAGAGAAAATACGCGACCACCTTTGATCTACACCTTATTCGATACACACACTAAACCTAGAAAATAAGACCTTTTATACCTAGGTCAACATGACCTAATCAATATTAACTATTAACTAAAATACCCCCTAAGGTATTAAATAATATTACAAACTAGACCCTTATTCAATTTAATCTTGAATACAATTACTGATCCAACAATCTCCCCATTTGGATTCAATATTAAAAAAAAATTCCAATTATCTTCGAGTCTTCACTTCTCTTGACAACTATATCTAATATGACGTTGACAGTTTCAAAGCTTGTAGCTTTACACAGTCTTCATCTTCCTCTTTCTTTAAATGAAATGTTCTTCATTCTGACGACCAAATAAGCTCAGACACTTTGATATCTTTGAATTCTTCAGCAGTCTTCAGTTAAAAAATAATTCTTGTAGACGTTAATAGTCTTTCTATTTGTATTCTCCCCCTTTTTGATGAGTGGTGAGAATCAACATCATCAAAACATAGCAAAATAAACTATAAATTTCTCCCCCAAAGCAACAGTTAAACGCAGTCTTCATGTATAGATCCCTGTGTGGAAATAAGAGCAGTCTTCCCAGATAGAGAGAGTGATTACTTCAATCGTTGCAGATTCAAATAAGTAAAAAGTGGTAACCCTGAATCAATAAATGACTCAGTTTGGAATGCCTGTCAGTAACACACAGTCACTGAGTAACACAAAGTTACTATATAAGGTGCTGGTTTTGATGTTGGCTCCCCAGGACTTCCATTCAATCATCGAATAACACATGGTTATCTATGAACGTTCTGAAAGAAAACAAATTTATGTGTGCTCGTGCATGTGTATGAAAAAATTAAGCACCGATGATTGCTTTTCAATGTAGGCTCAAAGTATGTAAACTTGTTCAGACAGTAATAAATTATACAAAGACTCAATGTGCATGAGAAAAGGTCGAAGGTGGGGCTACTTTCCTTCTTTTTCAATATTAGTATCTTCCAAATGAAGAACCAATAGCGTATGTGTTGTGTCCCTAGAAAATGTGAAACATTCTCTTTTTGAGAAAAGAATGAGTAGCTGGTGGGGTTGTATGCAAGAGATGACATGGGCTAGGTGCCTTTTTCAATGTCACTCACGAAGAAATGTGAAAAAACAGATAATGCGGCTACCCGACTCAGAAAGAATTTGGTGCAGAGTTTGATATTTTTTTACTCTGTTCTCTCACCCTCTTTATTTTAATCTTTTAATTCCCACTTCTAACCAATCTCTCTTTTCCATTTTACCTCTTCACACACCAACACTCAATTCTTTTGACCCTTCTCCCCTCAATCACTCAGGGAATACTTCCTGGGTAGGAAACACTGGTTCTCGTGAATCCATGGAAGTTTTGTTAAGCTTTCACACTGAATCCCATGTATTTTCCTAAAAGAACGTGATGTTCAACAGCCTTTTGTACATGTAAGCACAAAGGAATACAAATAAACATGAAGAATAAAAAGTTGTAGGAGTAAAAAACATAAGGTGTTTTGACAATACAATTATCCCCCTCAAACTAAAAGTGTTTGTCAATTAAGCTCGTTGACAATTAAGTATCCAAAAATCATTTAAAATCACACTTCACAATTCATGAAAATCTTTGAAGAATAGGAAGTGGTTTGAACATTTAAGAAACCATTTTTCACAAGTGAAAGTTTTTCATCTTTCAAGAAGTGATAGAGTGTAAGGATTAGAAAGATATACCTATAAATCAGAATCCTTAACTCCCCCTGGAATGAATATTTTCATTTAAGTGTTCTCCCTCTTTATATCTGTAAGACTACAATTCATCAGAAAAATATGACAATGATAGTAGAAATCATATTTTTCTCCTCCCCCTAATAGATATAACAGTTAGCTCCCTGTCAAATCAAAAACTTCAATAAAAGATGTTATCATTTAAGCATCCTATCAGAAGAAAAACATTTGAAAACGGGTTCTGAACTCTAATATTCAGAAGCCATGATGACATATTCTCTGGTGAGAATAGTATCATTCATTTTTACCAATGAAGAACGGGTCCTAAGCTATTGTACTTAGAAGTCATTGTTTTGAGAATGAGGCAAGAGTCCTGATCTGTAGTAATCAGAAGTCATTATTACTTATTCTCCGGTGAGAATAATATTTAATCTTTACCTGAAACATCAGAAAACACATCAGTAAAAATATATAAAGCATATAAGCTCCTCCTTTATATGTGCATAATCCTTAATCATGAAACCGAGTTCTTAATTACTAGGATTAAAGTAAATTCAGAAGTTAAACTCTTTGACATTGAAGTCCAAGTCCTAGACTGTATTGTCTAGAAGTTATTGTTCTTTCTCCCCCTTAAACGTTGGGTGCCTGCAACACAGATTTAGCTTTTGGTACCCACTGGTAATTGGGTCCTAATGGGTTAGTTGCAGTTCTAGTGGGAGATATAAAATAAGAACCATACAGTTATTCACATAATCTTTGTTAACAAAATCATTTGAGCCACAGTAGGAACAACTTATTTTCTTTTGTGCTAACCTGATCAATTGATTGATAGTGTAAACCAGATTAGGTTTGCCAAAAGTTTTACCTTTCAGAGCATTCTTCCTTTTAGCATTAAATTTATGCACAAATGATTTTTCTTTCTTCTTTTCTTCTGAAGACTCTTTAGCTTTCCAGATCCAATTTTCACTATCTTTTTCTTCATCTTCCCTTCTCCAGAACCTTTTCTTCCGAGACTTGTTCTTTTTGAAGTTACCTGAACCGTCAACATTTTTGTCAAAGAAAAGGTTAGAAGGACGAATCTGATCTTTATGTTCAGAAGTATGATCATCAATTACATCAAACAAAGGATTATTAGAAACAATAGTAAAAATTGAACTTGCTGCTGAATTGAATGAGAATTCGAATGCAGTTATATAATCTCTCGGTGATTGAGCTATTGAGTCTGGTGTCTTGTGCTCAGTCAACTTCACTTTGAATACGATCTCTTCAAGTTCCTTTATCTTTGATGACAAATTGTTTCTTTCCTTTGCAATCAAATCAAACTTCTTATGCAACTCAGATTTTGCATTCTTCTGCTTCAAGATGTTTGTTGACAACTCAGATAGCTTTCTTGTCAGCTTAGCTATCTCAGTCTCTAGATCTTTCGTTTCTTTAGAAAAGTCTTTATTTACATCCTTCTGCTCAGCTTTCTTCTTCTCATTCTCCACATTGTCTCTCTCCAGAATGATAACTTTCTCAAAGTCTGGAACTTGTTGAGAAAGCTTAACACATTTAAGCTCTAATGATTTCTTCTCTTCAAAGGATTTTCTTGAGAAATCAGAGAATTTATTAGCAAATTCTTTTCTTTCTTTCTCAATCTTCATTATATCATCTTGGGCTTTTGTGTTGTTTCTGTCTTGGGTTGTCTTTTCTTTGAGGATATTAATCTCAACCTCAAGACTGAACACTTTATCTTTCAAAGAGTCTCTTTCAGCAAATATTTGAGAATTCATCTTTCTAAGCCCTTTAGATGTTTCACTAGCATTGTTTGCTTTTCTTCTAAGCTCATCAAGCTCTTTTTGCAATAACTCCTTCTTTGACAATGTAGATCTTGAATTAAGAATTTCATATCCTTTTAATTTAGCTTGAAGATTTAAAATCTCTTTCTCTTTTGACTCAATAATTCCTGCAAAATTAATCTTTGAGTTAGAGATGCATTCTCAGCAAACAAAGTTTTTCTTTAAGCATTTATCATCTTGCAGCTTATCAATCTGTTCAAGAAGAGATGAGTTTTGAATCTTCAGATTTTCACTCTCAGATTTTAGTGTTGGAATCTCTGGCATATATGCTAAAGTACAGTCTCTCTTGGTCAGCATTGTATATCCCTTCTCGTCTATATAAGGCATGATTATATTTGTACACCTTAAATCAACTTGTAAGATCTTATAATCAAGAATTGGAAAACTCTACACTTAAATTTTTTTCAGAAAGATAAATTTCCAAAAATAATCAAATGCAGAATTCGTAACCAGTATAAAACACAAAGAAATTCGCGAGAGAGTGGCTTGCGCAAAATACACTTTGCGCTAAGTGAAGCTGGCACGATCTTCAGAATTGCGCTAAAGGCAGTAGCGCAAAAATTACGCTAAGTGAATCTGGCGCAAAATACGATTTGCGCTAAAAGAGTCTGGCTCAAAAGTCAACTCGCGCTAAGAGAAGATAGCGCGAAACTCAGATATGCTCGAGGAGAAGATGGCGCAAAGATGGTTTTGCGCGAAGAACAGATGGTGAACAACAGGGTCTTGAGGCCGACTGTTGTGTGGGTGTGTGACCGGTGTGAGCTGCGACCGGTGTCTCCCTCGAACGGTGTGGACCGGTGTGGACCGGTGTCCAAGTTTGACCGGTGTGGTGCAAAGTACAATTTGCGCTAAGAGGGACTAGCTCAAAAGACCCCTTGAATCTGGCGCAAAATCAATTTCTAAGTGATGTTGGCGCAAACCGTAGATCTGGCGTGTTCTTCAACTGTTCGACCCTCTCTTCGATTTTCAATCCAGAGAACACTTCAAATGGTTGATACACAGTATAAAATTCTCACAAATCATCCACAAACATACAACGATCAATACCCAATCAAAAACAATGATTAAAAACCACTTTTCTGCTTGAAATCGAATATAACAGTAGTCGACTTGTTCATGAACAAAATTTTCAAAAAATCATCAAAAGCTAATCGATTTTTGTTTTTATAAAAACAATTAATCAATATGTTGATGTTCAAGAGCATAAAACACACCTAATAAAATCGATTTTCTTCATAAAAACACATTGAACCATGAAATCGATTTTCACATAGTAAGTTATCGATAAATACTGTTTTAATCCAAAAAAGCTTGATTCTATGGCTCTGATACCAGTTGTTAAACCCAGATTATGGTTTATTAATAATCACCACACAATAATAACAAGAGATAAATAAATCAAAATAACATACCATAGATCTCTTGATTAATCAAATAAAAACGTGTGTGTGTTCTTCGTGTATACAGATACCTCGTGTGATCGTATGAATACAGAGAAAATACGTGGCCTCCTTTGATCTACACCTTATTCGATACACACACTAAACCTAGAAAATAAGACCTTTTATACCTAGGTCAATATTACCTAATCAGTATTAACTATTAACTAAAATACCCCCTAAGGTATTAAATACTATTACAAACTAGACCCCTTATTCAATTTAATCTTGAATACAATTATTGATCCAACATTCAGTATCGCTGATAGTTTCTAGTCTATTCAGTTAAATGAAATCCCTGAAGACAAGTGTCGCAACAAAGACGATCACCGCTGGCATTAAAGAAAAAACTGCTGAACAAGTGACAAGTCTACTCATGATCTGTTGCGGACATCAGTGAAACAAAGACAAGTCCACAACATGCGAAGAACTTTTAAGAAAAGCCTCAGTGATCGTTGATCTTTATTCACATTCACTGAAGAAAGAATCTCTCATCGATTGATGATCACAAAGCTTCCTCTCCAAGTTTGTTTTGTGTTATCCTTTCACAAAAAGTACAGTTGACAGAAGAGACATGTTATAACAAAAATATGTTATATTTAGAAGTTTATTAAAGTAATCAACTTGTATTTGTTATTGGGCCTTGTATTAAGTTTGGGCTTAATGTAACAAGGGTGTTGGGCTTGTATAAATAGGAGTTTGTAGTGTGTTTGTTTGTAAGTTTTCATTTAACAACGTAGATCATACGAATTCCTCTCTGCCATGAATAAAACTACATATTTCCAATTCCCAATCTCTTGTTAATCTTATCAATCAATCAATTCATGATCTCAGGGACTTAACAATTGGGTATCAGAGCAAATCCAAGTGGAAATCAATCAAAAATATGGATTTGCATTGAGTTTCTGTGTCAAAGATCAATCTTTGAAATTTTGTGTAATTTTGGGTTTGTAATTGAGTACAGTGTGTGCGTATAGGATAATAGACGAATCTTGTATAGGTTTGGTTCAGGATTGCACTGTAATTTTCATGAATTCTGAGTTTTGTTCATTTTCGAGTTCACGAGTTTTGTACACTGTATTGGATCGAATTTGTAAGTGTTAGTGTTCTTTATCGAAAATCCTTGGTCGAATTTGATTCTAGAAGTATAGGTGAGTAAATTGTTAAATTTTCAGATCGAAAATTGTAGAATTTATGGGTTGTTGAAGAAATCAGAGGATATTTTTTCACGAGATCTCAAGAACTCGCATCCTTCTGAAGAACTCGCATCCTGAAATCGCAAAACCACTAGATTTCGCATCTCATTAGAATTCGTATCTTAGATTTCACATAAATTGATTCTGAAGTTTTAAAAGTGTTGATTATGCATATGAGAGTGGTGCAAATTTCATAGAATTCGCTTGTGTGAGTCGTGCGAATTGACAAAATTTGCATAGGGGTTTATACGAAAATTTTTCTGTGAAAATTTGTTTTCAAGGCAAGAATTCGCATATTCCTTTTGTGCGAAAAGTTGTTGAGAAATTCATTAAGACCAGAATTCGCATAACTCTTGTATGCGAAAAGTAGAGAACTCGCATAAGAGTGGTATACGAATTTTGAATTCGTAGGTGTTTGTTTTGCGAATTGCGTTCATAAGAGTTATATACGAATTTTGTGTGTGCGAATTCTGATTTCTTCTAGCATACGAATTCTGAAGTTTAAGAGTAGTGTGCGAATTCTGTTTGATTTGTGAGTGTATGCGAATTGTATATGCGAATTCCATGTACTTCACTCTAGTGTGCGAATTCCACACTTAGAGAATTTTCGAAATTTCATTTCTGATTTTTTTTCAAAATATTCTGTATTTTTGTGATTTCTATTGGACTAACGATCATTTGTCAAGTTCTTATTGAATATTTTGAAACAGGATGACTTCGAAGGATGCACTCTCGACTGGTACTGACGTAAAGCCCCCGGTTTTGTTCAAAGGGGACTTCGAGAAGTTGAAGGACATGTTCCTGGACTTCGTTGACCGGCACACAAATGGAGAAAACATTCTTCTATCTATCATGGAAGGTCCTATAGTATACCCACTATTGAAATACCTGATGATGAATCCTCCGATAGTGAAGATGGAGATGAGGATAGATAAAGAAAGACAAAGACTGTTCCGAAGGATTTTTCACAGTACACAAATGAGCAGAAAAGCAGATATAAGGCAGACAAACAAGCCAGATCTCTACTTTTACAGAGTATTACGAATGTGATGTATATAAAGATCGACAGCTACAAAGCAAATGCCAAAAAGATGTGGGATCAGCTACAAAAAATGATGATGGGTTCAAAAGTTGGCAACCAAAAGAAAGTAGCGAATTGCATCAACAACTACGAAAAGTTTAAGGCGAAAGAAAATGAGAGCCTTGACGACATCTATGAGAGATTTGTACTTATTCTAAATGAGCTGTCAAAGAACAAGGTTAAGAAGAAGCAAATCGAGAACAACGTCAAGTTCCTCAGCATACTGCAATCCGAGCGGAAGAAGCACACTCGCAGGATGAAGCAAATGAAAGACCTTAATTACATACCCCTCCACGAAGTTTATGAAACATTGAGGCAAAACGAGGAAAAGGTTGAATAGAAAAGGAGTGAGAAGAAGAAAGTTGAGAAGGTTGCAGATCCTATATCTTTGGTAGCTAGTCAAAAGGAGAAAGAGAAGAAGGAGAAGAAAAAGAAGAAGAAAATTGTGCTTCCCAGCTCAGAAGATTCTGCTGATTCTAATTCTGATTCTGATGACGGGGAATATCTCAATCAGGCGATGCTACTGTTAACCTGAGCATTTCAGAAGAAATTTTACAAAAAGTCGGGTTCAAACTCACCGAGATACTCATCAGGGTCGAAGAATCATGAGCACAGAGAGCGGGTGGAAGGAAGAAGGCGAGAAGAAGAAATTTGGAGAAAGAAAGCTTGAAGAGAAGAAAAAATTTGTGAATGACTATGGAACTAAGAAGAAGACCAAGGAGATGGTTAAGTGCTACAATTGTGGGAAGGTTGGCCATTTTGCAAAGGACTGTCGGAAACCAACTGTCAGAAATTCTGAATATTACAAGAAAAAGATGTTACCTGCTAAACAGAAAGAAGCAGGGAAAGCCCTAATGGCTAAAGACGAGTTATGGCTACACTATTCCGATGAGGAAAGAGAAGAGACATCACACATGTGCTTAATGGGAAAAGATGTGAAGTATGATGAAAGTGAAGAAGAGACATCTGATGACGTATTTAATTTTTCTGAATCTGATTTTTAACCAAAATGGGAGCTATGATGATCGAGCTTCAAGACCTACAATCTAAACTGAAAAAGGAAAATAATAGAGTTGTGAAGAAAAGTCAGAAGATTTTTGAACTTAACAAGGAACTTGTTGGGAACAAAGATTTGATTGATTCTCTAAACAAATTTGCTTCTGATTTTAAACTGCAAAAAGATGGTTTTGAAAGTAAGATTTCTGAATTTGTTTCTAAGCTTTCTAAGTCTGATTTAGAGAAACAATAATGTGTTCTAAAAGCTTATATTTAGCAAGTAGAACACAAGAACTTAGAGAAAAAGGTAAATGGTTTGGAAGCGAAATTAAATGCTGGAGGATGTGAAGTCCAAATCAAGACAAGAACAATCAATCTAAAACAATTTAGATCAAACAGTATATAGAGAGAGACTAGAGAGAGAAGTAGTCATATGTCATTGAGTTCAAATGATGTGCATACAATTCTCAGTTACAAGCTTCTCTCAAGAACTATTCTATTTATATGAAGGAAACAAAACTCTCACACTAAAGGAATTCTCACAAAGACTAAAAAGTCAAATACATCAAAAGTCAAACACTTGATCTAAACTAATATATTAACATTCTCCCCCTTTTAGATCAAGCATTAATGAAAGGCCTGCCCCAATGAGAATGACTTTCTTGTCTGATCCCGAGCAATGATTCAAAGATTCTAATCCCCCTTCTGAAATGATGTTTATCGTCCACAGCATCCAACACTCGGATCAAAGCAAGTCTATCAAATTTACCAAGGCCTTTCTCTCCTTTGTTGACTTTTTCTTCATTTTCTTTGAACTTCCTATTGAGCTGGAGTCTGACTACCTTTATTGTTCCATCTGAAAACTTTGAAAGCTCTGAAATCCTCATGAACCTCTTCATGTTCTCTCGATTTTTGTATACAACTCCAAGCTCTGGTTGATCAATAACTGTGAATAGATCAAGATTATCCAAGTTTTCATAATCCAGGTTAGGGTTAGTCATGTTCACCTTCTTCTGATAGTGTTAAAGCACAGTTTTATTGGATTCAAGGTCATCAAATACTGAAGATGGAAATCTGAAGTCAAAGCTGGCAAAGTCGTCTCAACAAATAGTCTAGGGTTCTTTTTGTAATAAATAGTCAAAGTTTATTTTCCGTATTTTATTATTAGTCTTTCATTATTAAATAAGTTTAGTTTTAGTTGTTTGGGCCAAGCCTTGCAAAGCCCATTAGGCTTAATTTGCCTAAGTATAAATTAGTTATGTTTAGGTTAATTAGGTCAAGAGGCTTAAGTGAGAATTTAATTATTGAGAGGAGGCTGTGTGGGGTTGGTGCGCCGTGAACAAGAAAGAAGCAGAGAGATAGATTGATTTCATCTTTGTAACCTGTTGAATCGTTCGATTAATCAATACCAGGTTTGCATTATTGTGTTGATTATATGTTTGCTTCATTGAATGATTACGTATTGGGACACACAATTGGTATCAGAGCTCGTTACAGATTGAATTGAATGAGTTTTGTCCGGTTCTGTTTTCTGTCAAAGATTCATAATTTTTATTGTGTGATTGTTCTTTCAAGTGTTTATTGATTGGATTGTGTTTGTTTAGTATATTATCGTGATTGGGTATTGGTTGATTTGAATATTGCGTCGATTTTGATTATCAAAGTGATGATTTTTGTTCGTTTTTGAGTCGACACTGTGTCATAAATCGAATTATTCTTAAAGTGGTTTTTATTGAAATTAACTGATTGCAATCTGTTCTAGTCGGTAAATTGATCGAATTGGCAAAGTTTTGGTAGTTTAATTCGAGATTTTGAGTGTTTTCTGGACTGATTTGTGTTTCTGGGTCGATTAACTTCAAGAACATACCGGTCGCCCAGCATTCATATCGGTCGACTTGGTTTGCGTATTTCACTATACCGGTTTTTGTGAATATCGGTCCTTTTCCTATCGGTCGAATACCTTTTATCGGTCTATAGCATTCGACCGGTACACACACAGTCCACCCGGTCAAAGCCAATTCCGGTCTAATCCACTTCCGGTCGAACACCTATATCGGTCTAAGCACACTTTCGGTTTTCGACACTATCGGTCTAAGCATTGTATCTGTCTAAGTTAATACCGGTTTGTTAGAGCATAAATATGTTGGATACAAGATCAAGAAGACTGAAGATTAAAGGTCAAGAAAGTCAAAGCTGAGGAAAGTCAAATCTCATTAAAAGTCAAAGTCTTTTGTAATAAAAGTCAAATGTCTTTGTATTGTATTTTAGTTTCCTTATTTTAGTTGTAGGTATAAATAGTTTTCTTTCCTTTGGTAATTGGTAGAGAACTTAATTGAATCATTATTCAGTTGTATTTTAGAGAGAGATTGTAGACAGAGAAAGTGTAATCTTGGAATTGAATTGAAATCAAACAGGTAATTTGATTGTTAATCTTGTTTGTTTGATTAATCTTGATTAGAAACTAGATTGACGGACACACAATTGGTATCAGAGCAAATCCAAGTTGAAATCAGATCAAGAAATAGAGATACTGTTCATCGTCACTGTGTTCTTCAATGTTCAGATCAAATCTGAGTTTTAGTGTGAATTAGATGTTGAAATTGATTAGGTTATGTTCGTAGAGTGTATTTTATCGAGTATGTACAATTTGTTTGACGAATTGCACTATAATTGTTTGATATTTTTGGATTTTGTTGTAATTTTGTTCACGAGTTTTTAGAGCACTGTTTCATAGATCAATCTTGTATTTTTGTTGTTTTTGTTTGTAATTTTTGCATTGTAATTGGTTCGAGTTATGATCTAGAAGAAATCTACAAAGTTTCAAGCCGTTTGGACAAGGTTTAGATTGAAATCAGTGAGAAAAGTTGGTATTTGGTGGACTTTCTGAAGAACACGCAAGGCTCTTCTGAAGAATGCGCTAGATCTGAAGAACGCGCAAGTTCTTCGTTAGAACGCGCAAAAGGGAAAATTTTGGTCTCAAACGCGCAAGTAACAATCTGCGAGTTCTAGAAACTCTCTGATCGAAGTTTGCGAGTTTGGAAAAGTAGGAAAATTTTCTAAGGACCAGAACGCGCATGTAGTGGTTAGCGAGTTCTACAAACGCGCTAATCGAAGGGTGCGAGTTCATTCGACATGCGAGTTTGAAATTTCAAGAAAAAGTTCTAAGTGTGGAAACGCGCAAGCCATGACGAGCGAGTTTTGGAAACACGCACGCCTCAGTTAACGAGTTTCGGCGTAAACAGTAATCTGCGCGTTTAGGCGTTAGCGAGTTTCAGAGGAACAGTGGTTTGCGAGTTCTTTCGATCTGCGAGTTTGGACGATCTGCGAGTTTGGTCTAAACGCGCTAGTAGCGACTAGCGAGTTTATCAAACGCGCACGTCTCTATCTGCGTGTTTATCAGAAATAGTGATCTGTGAGTTTCAGCTGCGAGTTTGTCTGCGAGTTTGCTTGCGAGTTTGTTAAAACACGTAAGTACTCATATGCGAGTTTCTATTGCGAGTTGTTGTGTGAGTTTTCTCGGTTTGCGAGTTTTCTCGAAACAGTGTTGTGCGAGTTTTAGCGGTCTGCGAGTTTTAAGCTTGCGAGTTTTAATACTTAGTCAAATTTCTCATAATTTCTGATTTTTCTAAATTTGAAGATTTTTTTTTGATTTCATATTTTGGACTAACGATCAGTTCTAGTTTCTTATTGGATATATTTTTCAAACAGGTTTAAACAAGATGACCTCAAAAGATACACTTTCAATTGGCACTGATGTCAAGCCTCCTGTTCTGTTTAAAGGAGAGTATGAGCAGTGGAAGGCTAGATTTCTAGATTTCATAGATCGACATGCAAATGGGGAGAATATTCTGGAGTCAGTTACAAATGGTCCTATGGCACAAATCATGGTTCAAGTACCTGTTAATGATGAATCTGATAATGTACATGATGATGAGGAAAGAGAAAAAAAGACAGAACTAGTTAAAGTGGATTTATCTCAGTATTCTGAAGAACAGAAGAGTCAGTATAAAGCTGACAAGCAAGCAAGATCTCTTCTACTCCAAAGCATTCCTAATGACACCTACATCAAGATTGATAGGTACAAGAATGATGCTAAAAAGATGTGGGATCAATTGGAAAAGATGATGATGGGATCCAAGGTCGGGAATCAGATGAAAGTAGCCAACTGCATCAATCGCTACGAGGAATTCAAAGCCAAAGAGAATGAGAGTCTGGAAGATACATATGAACGGTTTACTGTGCTTCTAAATGAACTAAGAAAGAACAAAGTGAAAAAGAAGCAGCTGGAAAACAAAGTCAAATTCCTTAGCATTCTACCACCTAAATGGAAGAAGCATACACGGAGGATGAAACAGATGAAGGATCTGAATGAAATCCTATTACATGAAGTGTATGAGACTCTGAGGCAGAATGAAGAAGAAGTGGAGGAGAAGAGAGCTGAGAAAAAGAAAGCAGAAAAAGTTCCTGATCCAATTGCTTTGGTAGCCGGAGAAAAGGAGAAAGAAAAGAAGAAGAAGAAAGTTCTTATCACTTCTGAATCTGAATCTTCATCAGATGGTGATGATGGAGAAAGTATGAAATAAGCCATGATTTTACTGACCCGTGCCTTTCAAAAGAAATTCTACAAGAAGTCGGGATCAAATTCTCAACGATATTCTTCATCAAGTTCAAAGAATCATGAGCACCGTGAAAGAGTGGAACGAAAGAGATATGAAGAGAACAGATATGTGGAGAAGAAACCCGATGAGAAAAAGAAGTTCGTGAATGATTACACTACTGTTGAAAAGCCAACAACTGACTCAATCAAATGCTACAATTGTGGCAAGATGGGTCATTTTGCTAAAGATTGTCGGAAGCCAAAAGTTCGCAACTCTCAGTAATATCAGAACAAATTGCTATTGGCAAAACAGCAAGAAGCGGGTGTAGCTTTAATGGCTGAAGATGAATTTTGGCTTGATCATTCCGAAGGTGAAGACGAGGAGAAGGAAGAAACAACTCATTTATGTATTATGGGAAAAGAAGTGAAGAATGATGTGTCAGATGATGAGTCAGCTGATGAGGTATTAAACTTAACTGCAAAAGATTTCATTACTAAAATGGAAACCATGGTGATTGAGTTTAAAGATTTACAAAATAAATTGAAAAACGAAAAAGAAAAAGTTGTTAAAAGAAACGATAAGATCTTTGAGCTTAATAAGTATGTTATTATGAACAAAGGTCTCATTGATTCTTTACGCAAGTCTGATTATGATTCTAAACTTCAAGTAGATTGTTTTGAAAAGAAGATTTCTGATTTTGAAGTTAAATTTTCTAAGTATGAGTTTGAGAAGAAAGAATCTGTACTAACTATTTATAAATTGCAGGTTGAAAATAAGCTTTTGAACAAGAAGGTAAATGGTCTGGAAGAAAACTTTATGCGAGAGGTCAAACAGATCAAACCATTTTTCTCAATGCACCTAACGAAGAGGCTGATGTTAAAGAGAAATGGGGACTTGGTTTTAAAAACCCCCATTATCTTAAGAAAGCCATCAGAAAACAACAAGCACTTTATAATTATGATTTTCTTGCATGTGCTTGTAAACGTCCTCATTTAAAACTCAAATTTGTTACCAAATTACCAGAAGAAGTTGAGGCCAAAGAAACTGAAAATATAAAGAATAAAAAGAAAATGCAACTATCGTTTAACTATGTAAAGTTAAATGATAGTTATCTTTCAGAAACATCAAAAGTTCTTTCAAACGACTATTTTGTTAGTTATTCTGCTTCTGAGATGAAGGAAAAACCTTCAATTGCAAAGGTTTATGTTCCTACACTTATTCTTGAGAGCAATATAGTTGAGCTTCAAAATGTGTTATCTGATGAAATACTTTTGGTTGATATTCAACAAAGTGTGTTTTTTACAGTATTAAAGAACACAATTTTTCAATCTAAATCTACAATGTGTTCTAAAGTTTCAAAGGCACCTCAAACTTTCTCTGATAATTCTGATGACTTATTTGAGTCTGCAAATGATTTTCTTAATTCTGATGATGGGTGCATAAATAAAATTGATTTGTTTGAATCCAATGATATACTTCCTGATCATTGTACTTGTCTTGTAAATGACAAAGTGTTACCAAATGGTGTTAACATTGATGAATCATCAACTAAGGTTGGTGACTCAGTTTCTGTAACTGGTGATTATTATGCTCGAGGTAAGAAACATAAGAAACAGCGATTACAGAAACAGAAATACACTGGTACACAAAAGAACATCCAATCTCGGAAATCTTCTTTTCCTAATAAATCTATATCTTATGTTTCAGATTTAAGGATGAAAAAGTTGAAAGATCGATCCAAATGGAGACCAAAAAGGAAGGATGATGAGATAGCCGGATCAGTTTCTGATAATTCTTGTAATAGATCAGTTAGTAGTTATACTGATGTAGATGATCAATTTGCTTCAAATAAACAAAACCTTGTAACTTCTTACAAGAGGTATTCAATAAAGAAATTGATTCAATTATTTCTTATTTCTACTACATCTTATCATTATCGGAGAAATGATTTTGCTTATCGGAGAAATGATTTTGCTTACTGTCATAATTCTTCTGATTGGTATGAAACTTATCATGTTAATTCTTCAAGATCAAATGTTTTTCAAAGTTTTCAAAAAAACAGAGCGTCCATTTTCAAATGGATACCAAAATCTTGTGATAATCTGTTAGGACCCGTTTTTAAATGGGTACCTAAAGTTATTGTTTCCTGATTTCTCTTGCAGACCCGACATATGTGGTACTTGGACAGTGGATGTTCCAAGCATATGACTGGGCAAAAAGCTTTATTGTCTAACTATACAGAGAAATTCAGTGGAAATGTCAGATTTGGAAATGATCAACTTTCACCTATCTTAGGATATGGTGACATTATTCAAGACAACAAAACGATCAGTAAAGTGAGTTATGTCGAAGGCTTGGGGCACAACTTATTCAGTATTCGTCAATTCTGTGATAAAGGGTTAGAGGTCAACTTCAAAGCTAAGAGATGTTCGGTTCGTACGGAAGATAGCAATGAACTCTTAGTCGGAAATCGAAAGGTGAACCTCTATACCATCAATCTTTCAAAGGTACAGAATGACAATCAAGTTTGCTTGATGACAAAGGCTTCATTGCAGCAAAGTTGGCTCTGGCACAGACGTTTATCTCACTTGAACTTTCGTTATATCAACAAGCTGGTTAGTAGGAAATTGGTCAAAGAACTTCCTGAGCTGAAATACGAGAAAGAACACTTATGTGCTGCATGTGAGAAGGGTAAGATGAATAGAGCTCCGCATAAACCGAAGCCTAAACCAAGCACTAGTTCTCCGTTAGAATTGTTACATATGGATTTGTGTGGTCCAATGAGAACTCAGAGTTTGGGTGGAAAGAAATATGTGTTGGTTATTGTGGAAGATTACTCAAGATACATGTGGGTCAAATTTCTTCGATAAAAAGATGAGACGCCCGAAATTCTCATTACATTCTTAAAGACGACCCAGGTAAAATTGCAGTGACAAGTCAAGGTTCTTCGAACAGACAACGGTACATAATTCAAGAACAATATTATTGATGGATATCTCAAATCAGTCGGGATTTCACATCAGTATTCTGCGGCTCGAACGCCTGAACAAAATGGAGTAGTCGAAAGGCGAAATCAGACGCTAGTCGAGGACGCTCGGACTATGCTTAGCCAATCAGACTTACCTCTATTCTTGTGGGCAGAAGTTGTATCGACTGCATGCCATACTCAAAATCGATCCATGATACACCGCCGTTTTCAAAAGACTCCATATGAGCTGATCAACAACAGAACACCAACAATCAAGTATTTTCACATATTTGGGTGTAAGTGTTTTGTGCTTAACGACAGAGAGAGTCTGAATAAATTCAATGCTAAGGAAGACGAGGGTATCTTCATTTGTTATTCTTCAACATCAGCAGCATATCGTGTTTATCTGAAGAAGTCAAAGACCGTTGTCGAGAGCGTTAATGTAACATTTGATGAAGAGATGGCTTTTGATAAAATTAGTTCAGAACCCGTTATCACTGGAGTATTAGCTTCTGGGCAGATCAGTCCAGAACCTGCTTCTACAGTGAATAATTCGAATAATGCTTCTACTTCTCTTTCACATTTAACTGATTTAGATTTGTTATTTGAATTCTTTTATGATGAGTTTGTAGGGTCTAATGTACCTAAATCTGTAGTGACTGACAGGTCTGAAGACACAAGTTGCAATCATCTAGTCACTTCAGAAGTCTTAACTGAACTTGTATCTCCCGTTCAGTCAGAAACTCATATTCCAACAATTATTCATACAGTTGAAGATGTACAAGTAAATGCTGAGCCAGAAGTAACTGTTTCAGTTGGGTGTAATACACTGTCTACTCAACAGCCAGAGTCTGCTGTTCCAACTGATGCTTCTGCACCTGAAACTTCAACTGCAAACCCCCCTCCATCTATTCAATCTGAAGAGTCTGATAGTGGATTTCTAGATGATAATCATGTTCAATCAGTATCTACTCCACTCCCTCATGAGCATCGCTGGACCAAAGAGCATCCATTACATCAAGTAATTGGAGATCTTATCAAGCCTGTACAAACTAGGTCAGCGACTTTGAATCAATGTATGCATGACTCATTCCTCAGCAAGATAGATCCCACGCGAGTATCAGAGGCTTTAGCTGATTCAGATTGGGTATCTGTTATGCAAGAAAAATTAAATCAGTTTGAAGCCCTGAAGGTCTGGAGATTAGTTCCAAAACCGGAAGGTAAATCCGTTATTGGCACTAAATGGGTATTCAAAAACAAGAAGGATGAAGATGGTAACGTCATAAGGAACAAAGCTAGACTTGTTGCCAAAGGTTACCGGCAAGAGGAAGGCATAGACTATGATGAGACATATGCTCCAGTAGCACGTATAGAAGAAATCCGCATGCTTCTAGCCTACGCAGCTCATAAGAATTTCACAGTCTTTCAGATGGATGTGAAAACAACCTTTCTGAATGGCATTCTTAAAGAGGAAGTGTACGTGTCTCAACCAGAAGGGTTCGTCAATACAGAGAATCCAGATCACGTCTACATATTGGATAAAGCCCTGTATGGTTTAAAACAAGCCCCTCGAGCATGGTATGACGTTTTATCTAAATTCTTGGTCAAGTCCGGTTTTTCCAAAGGTAAGATAGATACCACTTTATTCATAAAAAAGGAAAAAGATGATATTATCCTTATTCAAATATATGTTGATATAATATTTGGTTCTACAAATCCTAAATTTTGCAAAAACTTTTCTAACCTCATGGTGTCACGTTTTCAAGTGAGTATGGTGGGAGAGATGAATTTCTTTCTCGGATTACAAGTTAAGCAGTTTTCTACGGGGATTTTCATTAACCAATCTAAGTACATTTTGGACATTCTTCGGAAGTACAAAATGGAAAATTGTAAACCAATTGGAACCCCCCCGATGGCACCAAGTACTAAGATTAGCACTGATCCTTCGGGTAAAAGTGTTGATGTTAGGACTTATAGAGGTATGATAGGATCGTTAATGTATCTTACATCTAGTAGACCAGATATTATGTTTTCAACATGCTTATGTTCTAGATATCAGGCTGCTCCTAAAGAATCCCATTTGGCTAATGTCAAAAGGATTTTTAGGTATCTGAAGGGGACTGCAGACCTTGGTCTGTGGTATCCTAAGGATACTGGGTTTCAACTGACTGCTTATTCAGATGCAGATCATGCAGGTTGCATGTTGTACAGAAAGAGTACTTCAGGTCACATTCAATTTGTTGGAGACAAGCTCGTTAGCTGGGCATCAAAGAAACAATTATGCGTTTCCACATCGACTGCTGAAGCAAAGTATGTAGCTGCTGCCAGTTGCTGCTCTCAAGTCTTGTGGATGCGAACACAGTTAAGAGACTATGGATTCAAGTTCGACAAAATTCCAATATATTGTGACTCGAAGAGTGCAATTGCCATTTCTGCTAATCCTGTCCAGCATACGAAAACCAAACACGTTGACGTCAGGTATCATTTTATTAAAGATAATGTCGAAAAAGGAACAATTGAACTTTATTTTGTAAAAATAGATTATCAGCTTGCAGATTTATTTACCAAACCATTAGATGAAAAAAGATTTAATTTTCTTGTCTCTAAGCTCGGTATGTTAAATCTTAAGACATAATCGGTTGTTACCTAATAAAGTTACGTATTGTTATTTTTCATCATTTTCTTTATCTTTATGTCTAAAGGATATATGCACTTTAATTGTTTGCTCATGATCTCAGGGGAAGTAAGAGAAGATTTTAGATGATCTACATTCATTTGAGGGGGAGCATAACTAATTTCTGCATTTTACTTAACTGACAAATTTTTTTGTGATGCATGATTTTAGGGGGAGCATATAAATCATACCAAAAAGGAGTAAAACTATGATTTCTGATTATTTAAATCAGAATTTGTACTTTAATCCTTTTACTGCTTTATATCTTTTATATTTGAATAATTTTGTGAATAAATTTGCTTTGACTAGACTTTGAGACTTATGTAGATTGAGAGAAGCTGACACGATCATATCTTAATGACTACAGCTGACTTTATGAGTATTAAGATTGAGCGAAAAGATGTTCTTAAATGTATATGAAAGAAGGACAACTTTCAGATATAGAAAAGATGTTCTTAAATGTTCAAACCACTTCTCGAATTTTAAACAGATTTTATAATTTGGAAGTGTGATTTTAAATGTTTTCATTTTATTTTTGTGCTTCATTGATAAAGAAACCGTGTGTTATCCAAAGATTAATACTTGTGTATTGTCTTTTCTATATACTTTCAAATATTCACACACATCGGTTTGACTTTGTTCAAAATGATCTTACCATGTCTCATATTGTAACCAATTTTTTCGATGGTAAGACACCCCGCTTGTACTTCAAAGAATTTTGAGCGTTATTTCATTTCTAAACGTTCATTTCAAGAATGCCTATATCTTGGTTCGTATAGACAATATCCGTTATTCTTGACCATAAGTCTGGATTATTATATCATTCATTTCAGATCATTTTCATACAATGTCAGATTTTCAAACAAGTCTCTTGCATTCATGTTCATTCATTCAATTAACTTGTTTGAAATATCTTCAATGTTTTAGAATGCTCATATCTTCATGATTATATTTCTGAGCATATTTACATCTAACATTTGTATATGAGCTTTAACTGCTATAGTTAAACCAGTTGAGCAACAAATGCTTTCTAGGATTATATGGGTTCTTTCTGCTAGGACTTAACTGAACTTCTATGGATTCACGTTAACCAGTGTTTCCTACCCAAAAAGTTAATCCTTTAGTGATTGAGTGTGAAGAGTCTAAAAGAAATGAGTGTGGGATGTGTGATGAGGTAAAATGTAAAAGAGAGTTTGGTTAGATGTGCGTTTAATGATTAAAAGAAAGAGGGTGTGAGATCAGAGTAAAAGAATATCAAACTCTGCACCAACTACTTTCTGAGACGGGCAGCCACATTACTAGTGTTTCACAACTCTTTGGTGAACGTTATTGAAACAGGCAAATAGCCCATGCCAACTCTTGCTTACTACCCCACTAGCTACTCATTTTCTTATCAAAAAGAAGGTGTTTCATATTTCAAAGGGGACGCAACATATAATCTATCTGGTTTTCATTTGGAAAATCTGGATATTGAAAAAGAAGGAAGTCTGCCCCACCTTCGCACTTTAATCATGCACATTGAGTCTGTGTTTACACTACTGTTGTCTCAGTGGTTTACACAATGTTAAGCCTTATTAAAAGCAATCATCGTGCTTAATTCTTTATACACATGCACGAACACACAAAGAATTTGTTTATTTGTCATAACATTCATAGAAATTTCCTTTGTGGTATTTCGATGATTGGATGGAAGCCCTGGGGGAGTGAACATCAAAAAGCTCCTTTATATTGTGTATTCGTTACACACAGTGACTTCGTGTTACTAACAGACATTTTAACTGATTCATTTGTTGATTCAGGAGTTACATGTTCTTATTTTGTCTAGATTTGAAAAGATCTGGATGAATACTTGGCTATGGATCACAGAATCAGAGGCTCAGATTGACAGATCAGAATGGTCAAAGACATTTCTTGGGAGAAAAGTTTTGATGATATAGAAGCTCAAATCATCAAAAAGGGGGAGATGATATCAAGAAATGTTAAAGTTTTGTAGTTTGGGGGAGATGGTCTTAAAAATTGATAAAGTTTTGAGAGAAGATTTTCCGAAATGTCTTAGTCAGAAGATTCAAAAGTAAAGATTCGAAGAAGATCAAAGAATTTATGAAGATTTGAGGAAATTTTCTTTAAAGATTATTTGGTAAAGCAATCCGAGCTGATTCTGAAGATAATTTCTTTCCAAAATCTGAAAGTGTCTTGTGAAAGTTTTGGGAAGATTGTTAATCGTTTGAAGACAGTTTTTGGAAAGAATATAGTCAAAGAAAAAGGGGAGATTGTACTGACAGAGCTTAAAGTGAAGACTGAATTGCTAGATCTTTCAACAGTGATCTTGAATCCAAAGGGGGAGATTGTTAAAGCATAAATATGTTGGATACAAGATCAAGAAGACTGAAGATTAAATGTCAAGAAAGTCAAAGCTGAGGAAAGTCAAGTCTCATTAAAAGTCAATGTCTTTTGTAATAAAAGTCAAATGTCTTTGTATTGTATTTTATTTTCCTTATTTTAGTTGTAGGTATAAATAGTTTCCTTTCCTTTGGTAATTAGTAGAGAACTTAATTGAAACATTATTCAGTTGTATTTTAGAGAGAGATTGTAGAGAGAGAAAGTGTAATCTTGGAATTGAATTGAAATCAAACAGGTAATTTGATTGTTAATCTTGTTTGTTTGATTAATATTGATTAGAAACTAGATTCAGGGACACACACGGTTGAAGCATAGTGTCGGTCGAACAACCATCCGATCTAACATCATATCGGTCTAAGCAAGTTACCGGTCGAATACCACTTTGCGCATCCTTCTTGATACGCAAACTGTACTTTACGCAACCTTCTTGATACGCAAACTATACTTTGCGCATCCTTCTTGATACACAAACTGTACTTTGTGCATCCTTCTTGATTCGCAAACTGTACTTTGCGCATACTTCTTGATACACAAACCTCTACCTTCACTTTTCGCAAGTACTGTTCACATTTTTCACTGTTCTTTTGCGAATTTTGTTCCAGGTTTGCACAGTTCGATTTTTCAATTTTTTGCAAAGGGGGACAAAGTTCTGTTCGTGATCAGATTTTTCTGAATGTCATTCTAAGATTTTCAATATTGTGTGATTTTATCTTGATTTCTAACAATCTCATATCAGTTGATTGTATCAATACCAGATAAGTTTGACTACTAATCAATATCAGTAAGAATGTCATCTTGGGAAGCTCTTTCTATTGGAACCGATGTTAAGCCGCCAGTACTTTTCAAGGGGGAGTACGAGCAATGGAAGGACAGATTCTTGGACTTCATCGATCGACATGATTTGGGAGATTATATAAGAAAATCTCTGAAGGAAGGAATCATGACACCCCCAACCAAGGTTCTCACTGTAGCTGGAGAAAATGGTGAAGAAGAAGAGACAGAGTATAAATTACCGATTGGTGAATATTCGGAAGATCAGCTGAAGAGACACAAGGGTGACAAGCTGGCAAGATCATTTATTCTCCAAGGCATATCAAATGAAATATATGTCAAGATTGATAGCTACAATGCTACCGGCAAGCAAATGTGTGATCAATTGGAGAAGATGATGATTGGATCTAAAGTCGGCAATCAACTCAAAGTTTCCAACTTCTTGAATAATTATGAAGAATTTAAAGCCAAAGATGGAGAATCACTCGAAGCCACTTATGACAGATTTGTCACATTGTTGAATGAGCTCAGCAAGAACAAGATCAACAAATCTCAAGTTGAGCTGAATGTGAAATTTCTCAGCAACCTTCAGCCTGAGTGGAAGAGATTCACCAGACAAATGAGGCAGTTGAAAGATCTGAACGACATTCCACTTCATGAAGTGTATGAATTCCTCAGACAGAATGAGGAAGAGGTGGAAGAGATCAATGCTGAGATGAAAAAGGCTGACAAAGCAGTTGTTGATCCAGTTGCTCTTGTGGTAAAGAATAAGTCTAAGAAGAAGAAGGTGATAGAATCTGAATCAGAAGAGGCTGATAGCGAGGCAAAGTCTGACTATGACGATTGTGAACAACTGAAGGAAGCCATGCTAATGTTAACCAAGGCTTTCCAAAAGAAGTTCTATAAAAAGCCAAACTCCAACAGTCATAGGTACTCATCTGGTCCGAATAACTACAAGCATAAGGAGAAAGTTGAAGAAAAGAGACCAGAAGACAAGAAGAAGGATGGAGCTGATGAGTTCAAGAAGGAAGAACAGATGAAGTGTTACAACTGTGGCAGATTCGCTCATTTTGCCAAGGACTGCCGAAAACCTAAAGTCCGAAACTCCGAATATTAGAATAATATGATGCTTCTAGCCAAGCAACAAGAGGCTAGAAAAGCATTAATGGCGGAGGATGAATACTGGCTCGACCATTTGGATCAAGAGTCTGAAGAAGAAGAGAAGGATGAGACAACACATCTGTGCTTGATAGGGAAGAACCAGTCAGAAGCTGAAGCTGATTCTGATGATGGAGGCAATGATGAGGTATGTAACTTAACTGAATCTGATTTTCTAAACCAAATGCATGCCATGATGTCTAAACTCCAAGAATTAGAGTCTAAACTGAAGCGAGAGAAAGGTGTCATAAATGAGAAAAATCAATCTATACACAAACTTAGTAATGATATTGCTGAGAAAAATGTATTAATTGAAACTTTGCATAAAAATATAGACACATGCGCTAAGGAAAATACTATAATTCATAAAGAGTTATCTGAAACTGTTTCTAAGTATAGAGAATGTGAGTTTAAGTCTATAGAGATTTCTAAAAGGTATTTTTCTACTTCCAAAGATAAGAATTCTTTAATAGACAAGGAGAATGCTTTGGAAGAGAAATTACATTCTTTAGGTCAAACTGAACACACTATTCATTTGAACAAACCTAAAGAGAAACCTGATACTTGGGGACTTGGTTACAAGAACCCACATCATCTTAAAAAGGGTATATCTGAAGTCCCTGCACTTTATGACTTTGGGTTTATGTTGTTGGCTCCTCAACATCAGGAACTCAAACCCTTTTGGACTAGTCTGTCTGAAAAAGATAAAGCCAAGGAATATAATAAAAGAAAGAACACAGATAAAGTTCAACTTCCATTTCGCTATGAGAAGTTGAATAACAGTTATAGTTCTAATAAACCAAAATTTCTTTCAAATGATTACTTTGAGCGTTATTCTGTAAAAGAGTTGGAGGCTAAACCCATCGAAGGTAACCTTTACGTACCTCCTCTATTTTTGGAATGTAAAATTTCTGAACTCGACAATACTCTTACCGAAGAAAGAATTTTGATGGACTTAGAACAAACTGTATTTTCAACAGTGTTCAAGAATACTATTTTTCCTAAATTCTCCAAGGCTTTAAATTTTGATGACAAATCTGGTTCACTTGAGAATGACCTTAATTTCTTAAACTCTAATGGTACTTTGAAGGATTGTGTTGCTCAATTTGACTTTACTTCTAAACTCCCTGATCATTCATCTTGTGTTGTTAATTCTTTTGGATTACCCAGTGTGTTTGATAACGGTGAAACATCAACGAAAGTTGATAAATCAGTTTCTGTGAAATCAAAGAAAGCAAAAGGTAAGAAACAAAAATCTCAGCTTTCACAGAAACCGATCCACTCTGGTAAGCCAAAGAAGAAGCAATCTCTTAATTCTCATCATTCTAACTCTAAAGTTTCAAATGTTTCAGATTTGAGAAAGCAAAGTGTTGGAGTTAAGACTGCTTGGATACCGAAACAGAAGATAGACGAGAAAGCTAAATCTAGTTCTAGTTTTATTTTGAATAAAAAGACTTCTAGTAAGAATGATGTGATTGTGAATGTTGCTACATTTAAATCTGATCTGGTTGATTCTCACAAGAAATACTCTATAAAGCAATTATTCCAGTTAGCACCATCTAATAAAAAGTTTTTAATATATGGTGAATGTGATTATGCTTCTCGTAAATATTCATATGTTTGGTATGGTTCTTATAATGTCTCATCTCATAGTTATCATTCGTCTTATCATGTTTATGGTTTTCAAAGGCAAAGTGAGCACAAATTTAAATGGGTGCCAAAATCAAGTTCTAACAGTGAAGGTCCTATTTTTAAATGGGTTCCTAAACCTCTTCTTTCTTTATTTGTGTTGTGCAGACCCGTCATATGTGGTACTTGGATAGCGGATGTTCCAAGCATATGACCGGGCAGAAGAGTATGTTTCTAATTTTACGGACAAATACTGCGACACCGTTTGTTTTGGGAATGATCAGTTCTCACCAATTCTGGGATATGGTGATGTTGTACATGACAATCTTACGATCAAGAAGGTGAGTTACGTTGAAGGATTAGGGCACAACCTATTCAGCATTGGCCAACTATGTGACAAAGACTTAATGGATAATTTCAAGGCCAAGACATGTTTAGTACGCACTGATGAAGGGAAAGAACTCTTGGTCGGCACTCGCAAGTCAAACCTCTACACCATCAACTTGTCAAAGGTCCAGGCTGACAATCAGGTATGTCTACTATCAAAGGCCTCGATGAAACAAAGCTGGTTATGGCATCGACGGCTTTCTCACCTCAAATTTCGGTACATCAACAAGCTGGTCGGTGGCAAGTTAGTTAAAGGACTTCCAGAGCTGAAGTATGAAAGAGAACATCTGTGTCCAGCGTGTGAAAAGGAAAGATGAAGAGAGCCCCACAAAAACCAAAGCCTGAACCGAGTACCAGCTCTCCTTTAGAGTTGTTGCATATAGACTTGTGCGGTCCTATACGAACACAAAGCTTAGGAGGAAAGAAGTATGTGCTAGTTATCGTGGACGACTATACGCGATACACTTGGGTTAAGTTTCTACGGTCTAAAGATGAGACTCCCGATGTTCTCATTACGTTTTTGAAGACGACCCAAGTCAATCTGCAAAAACAAGTCAAGATTCTCAGGACTGACAACGGCACAGAGTTCAAGAACAAGATAGTTGAAGAATATCTCGAATCGGTCGGGATATCACATCAATACTCTGCTGCTCACACGCCTCAACAGAACGGAGTCATCGAAAGGCGGAATCGTACACTTGTCGAGGCCGCTCGGATAATGCTCATCCAATCTGACTTACCTTTATTTTTGTGGGCTGAAGTTGTATCGACTGCGTGTCACCCTCAAAATTGCTCCATCATACACCACAGATTTCAGAAGACTCTGTATGCGTTGATCAACAATCGAACACCAACCATTAAATATTTTCATGTTTTTGGTTGTAAGTGTTTTGTTCTAAACGACAGAGAGAATCTGAACAAGTTCAGTGCTAAGGCGGATGAAGGCATCTTCGTTGGTTATTTCTCTACATCTACTGCATATCGGGTTTACTTGAAGAAGTCGAAGACTATGATCGAGAGCGTCAATGTTACATTTGATGAGGACATGGCTTCTGAGGACATCAGTTCAGAACCCGTAATTACCGAAGTATTAGCTTCTGGACCAACCAGTCCAGGACCTGCACCTCAAGAGAACAAATCAAATGGCGCTTCGTCGTCTAATTCTAATTTATCTGATTTGGATTTATTATTTGAACTATTCTATGATAAATTTCTTGGATCTAAGTTGCCTAACTCTGTTGTGGTTGACAGGATAGAAGACTCGATGACTACTCATCCGACCACTTCCGATATCTCTACTGAATCAAATTCCACGATTCGGCAAGAAGTTCCAGTTCAAAAGCCTACTCCGACAGTTGAAGTTGTGACCAACAACGCCGAGACAAAAGTAGCTGACTCAGTAGGATGTACTTTAAGTATTGATCAACAGATTGACCAAGATGTACCACTGTAACTTCTGCAACGACTACTTCAACTGACACCCCCGTTAATTCTGAACCATCTGAAGGCGATAACAGTGGATTCCTAGATGCTGACAATGATCAACATGCATCTAATCCACTCGCTCATGAATATAAGTGGACCAAAGAGCACCCGGTACATCAAATTATTGGAGATCCTTCTACACCGGTGCAAACTAGGTCTGCATCTTTAAATCTACTCACGTATCTGAGGCTTTTGCCGATTCAGATTGGGTAACTGCGATGCAACATGAGCTGAATCAGTTTGAAGCACTAAAAGTCTGGAGACTCGTACCCAAACTGCAAGGTAAAACCATCATCGGTACGAAATGGGTGTTCAAAAACAAGAAAGATGAAGATGGTACCGTTATCCGAAACAAAGCACGACTTGTTGCCAAGGGATATAGGCAAGAGGAAGGGATAGACTACGATGAGACTTATGCTACAGTGGCGAGTATAGAGGCAATTTGAATGTTCTTAGCCTACGCAGCTCACAAGAACTTCACCGTCTATCAAATGGACGTGAAGACAACTTTTCTGAATGGAGTACTCAAGGAAGAAGTCTATGTTTCTCAGCCAGAAGGGTTTGTAAATCCAGATAAGCCGAATCACGTCTACATCCTGCATAAAGCTCTTTATGGACTGAAACAAGCTCATCGCGCCTGGTATGATATTCTATCTCAGTTCTTGGTCAAGTCAGGTTTTACAAAAGGTACGGTTGATACCACTCTTTTTATTAAAAAAGATAAAGGCGATATCATTCTTATTCAAATATATGTGTATGATATTATTTTTGGTTCTACAAATCCTAAGTACTGTAAGAACTTTGCAAACCTCATGGTGTCACGTTTTCAGATGAGCATGATGGGAGAGATGAACTTCTTTCTCGGATTGCAAGTCAAACAATTTTCAACGGCGATTTTTATCAATCAATCTAAATACATTAGGGATATTCTTCGGAAATTCAAAATATAAAATTGTAAACCTATTGGTACTCTAATGGCACCTGGTACTAAGATTGGCACCGATCTGTCGAGAAAGGCTGTTGATGTTAGGACTTATAGAGGGATGATAGGTTCTTTAATGTATCTTACTTCTCGTAGGCCGGATATAATGTTTTCTACATGCTTATGTGCTAGATATCAGGCCAATCCTAAATAATCCCATTTGTCTGTTGTAAAGCATATTTTCAGGTATCTGAAGGGGACCGCAGATCTTGGTCTGTGGTATCCTAAGGATACAAGCTTTGAACTAACATCTTATTCAGACGCAGATCATGCTGGTTGCATGTTAGACAGGAAGAGCACCTCAGGTCATATACAATTCCTCGGAGATAAACTCGTCAGTTGGGCTTCGAAGAAGCAATTATGTGTCTCCACCTCAACGACCGAAGCGGAATATGTAGCTGCTGCTAGCTGATGTTCTCAGGTCTTGTGGATGAGAACACAACTGCGAGACTATGGATTTCATTCAATAGAATCCCGATCTATTGTGATTCGAAAAGCGCTATTGCGATTACCGCTAACCCTGTTCAACATAATAAGACCAAACACATAGATGTCCGATATCATTTTATAAAAGATAATGTAGAAAAGGGGACAATTGAACTTTACTTTGTAAAAACCGATTATCAGCTTGCAGATTTGTTTACCAAACCTTTAGACGAAAAGAGATTTAATTTTCTTGTCTCAAGACTTGGTATGCTAAATCTTAAGACCTAATCGTTGGTTACCTATTAAAGTTTCTAATTGTGTCTCTATATCATATCTTTATTATTATTTCCACATGATACCAGCTCTTTAATAGTTTGTTCATGATCTCAGGGGGAGTGTGAGAAGTATCTTATAGATGGTCAATGTTATTTTGAGGGGGAGTAAAACTGAATGCATTGTACTTACTGATAAATTGTTAGTAATGCATGATTTTAGGGGGAGCATACAAGTAAAGAGTATGGCAATGACTTCTGATTATTTCTGATCAGAACTCGTACATTAAATGTTTTACTGCTTTATGTCATTTCAATTTCAGTGAATAAAGTTACTTTGACTAGACTTTTAGACTTTTGTAGGTTGAGAGATGCTTCAAAGATCATATCTTTATGACTTTAAGCTTGACTTCGCGAGATGTGAGACTGTACTCGAAAGGTATAATTTCTTTTCTTCATCTCATTCATGGTTGAAAGAAGGACAACTTTCAATCATAAGAAAACATGTTCTTAAATGTTCAAACCACTTCCCGATTCTCAAACAGATTTCTTGAATTGGAAGTGTGCTTTTAAATGTTTTCTGCTCCATCTATGCATTTTATATGACAAAGTTAAACCATCTGAGTATCATATGCTTCATAGGAAAACATGGGATCAGTGTGCTAGGACTTCAAAGAAACTTCTATGGATTCACGTTAACCAGTGTTTCCTACCCAAGAAGTTAATCATGAAGTGATTGAATGTGAGGAGTTCAAAAATAAATGAGTGTGGGATGTGTGATGAGAGAATATGTCAAAAGAGATTTCGGTTAGCTGTGAGCTTAAAGATTAAAAGAAAGAGGGCGAGAGATCAGAGTAAAAGAATTTTTAAACTCTGCACCAACTACTTTCTGAGCCGGGTAGCCACATTTCTAATGCTTCACAATTCTTGGTGAACATTATTGAAACAGGCAACTAGCCCATGCCAACTCTTGACATTACCCCACCAGCTACTCATTTTCTTCTCAACAAGAAAATGTTTTATTTTCATAGGGGACGCATCACATATGCTATCTGATTTTCATTTGGAAAATCTGGATATTGAAAAGAAGGAAGTCTGCCCCACCTTCACATTTCACTCATGCACATTGAGTCTGTGTTTAACTACTTGTCTCAGTGGTTTACACATTTTGAGCCTTATAAGCAAACATCATATGCTTTATTTCTTTCTATCACTTGCACGAACACACAAAGAATTTGTTTCTTTGTCATAACGTTCATAGAAATTGCCTTTATGGTGTTTCGATGATTGAATGGAAGCCCTGGGGGAGTGAACATCACAAAATCTCCTTTATATTGTGTATTCGTTACACACAATGACTTTGTGTTACTGACAGACAATTTTAACTTGTTCATTTGTTGATTCAGGTGTTACCTTTCATATCTATCTATTTTGTCTGGATTTGCAAATATCTGGATACACATCTTTATGAATTGACGGATCATCAGTGGTTCTGTTTAAAAGATTAGTGGTACAAGACATTTCCTGACATGAAGTTTTGATGAACTTCTCGCTCCTTTCATCAAAAAGGGGGATAAGCATCAATTAAGAAATGGAGGGAAGATTGGAAGTGTTGAAATAATTTATGAAGAAGACGTGTTGAATTGAAGAATTTTTCTGAAGATGATTTTCTAAAGCATTCTGAGCTGAAACTGGAGATAATTTCTTTCCAAGAGATTTCAACTATTGGGGAGATTGCTACATTCTGAAGACAAAGAAGGAGGTTACATCTTCTGAGCTTAAAAGAGAAGGATTGAATTGCTGAATTTTTTTAGTAATGATCTTGATCCAAAGGGGGAGATTGTTAAAGCACAGTTTTATTGGATTCAAGATCATCAAATACTGAAGATGGAAATCTGAAGTCAAAGCTGGAAAAGTCGTCTCAACAAATAGTCTAGGGTTCTTTTTCTAATAAATAGTCAAAGTTTATTTTCCGTATTTTATTATTAGTCTTTTATTATTAAATAAGTTTAGTTTTAGTTGTTTGGGCCAAGCCTTGCAAAGCCCATTAGGCTTAATTTGCCTAAGTATTAATTAGTTATGTTTAGGTTAATTAGGTCAAGAGGCTTAATTGAGAATTTAGTTATTGAGAGGAGACTGTGTGGGGTTGGTGCGCCGTGAACAAGAAAGAAGTAGAGAGATAGATTGATTTCATCTTTGTAACCTGTTGAATCGTTCGATTAATCAATACCAGGTTTGCATTATTGTGTTGATTATATGTTTGCTTGATTGAATGATTACGTATTGGGACACACAGATAGGTCTCCAAAGAAAGCTGGAAATGATAACAGTAAGTGTAGTTGACGTGCCCTCTCATGAATCTTTTGACGACTTCTAAGGCAAACGTAATGTTCTTCGGACGTACTGTCATGTTCCCGAACAGATGGTAAAGGTATTCAATGTCGTCTACATCCAGATGAGAAAGATCTCTTCTTTGAACATAAAACACTCGATACCAAACTTTTCTGTGAAACTTTCTCAACTTGACATTTTTAAGAGTGACAATCCCCGACTTGTTCTTTATATACTTCTCAGCCTTTCATTCCCAAGTAATTAGCCTTGGATATTCTTCCTGTACATCCCATGGTAAATGAGAAACACCCAAGATCTTGTGAATTTCTAACTCCCTGACCCTGTGCACAAATATTTTCTTTTTATCCTCTTCCAGAAAAGGAACTCTCAAAGCATTCCTCATGTGTTTGATTTCAGCATCAGTAGGTACAAGTGATGGTTGAGGTACATCTAAGGGTGCTGCTTGGGTTTCAACAGTGTTGGAAGAGAAAAAGGCTTCATGTTCGGCTTCGGGGTAAGTTTCAGGGTTGGTTTCATGTATTGGGCTTAGGAATCTGATTAAGCTTGGAAGGTTTAAAGGGCTAGGTATTCAGTTTGGGCTACGTAGGCTAGTTTGGCTAGGTTGGATTTCTATGCCAGGTATGTTTTCTGGTTGGTTGGAAGATTCAGTAAGATTTATTTCTTTGAAGGAAGGTATTTCAGGTGGGGTTTGGATTGTTTCTGGAATATCATGATGCACATGTTTCATTTGTAAGTCATCTGGTGTGCCCGTCAAGATGTCAATGATATTCTCATTACCCTCTTCATTAGAATCCATCAAACACTCTCTTTCCTCCTCTTTCAACCTCCAAAAGTTATCATACTTTTCATTCGTCGTCTCCTCTTCATCAAATTAAAGATTGATAATATCAATCTCAAACATCACAATTAGCAACATAATTTCATCTTTGGTAGAAACCATAGGCTTTGCAACCCTAGGTTCTACCTCCTCATTCATATACAACATTATCTCACCAACTTGCTCATCATCTCTTGCATCAGTCGTCTCAGCATCATCTCCCTTTTGAGTTTCAACCTGAGCAGCTTCAGTATCGGTAGCAGTTCTTTGTCTCTTACTTATCTCCCGCTCATGATCGTGATCAGAATCACGATCATCTCTTTTACTGAGAACTGCTTGAGCTTTGCAAGAATCCTAAACTGCTCGGGTGAGATTTTGAAGATTCTGTACCACTTCAGACTTGAAAGACTAGAATTCTGCAGTAGTAACATAGTCTGAAGGTACAAAGTGGATGTTCAAGAATAAAAAGGATAAAGATGGTATTGTCGTTCGGAACAAAGCAAGGTTAGTAGCCAAAGGATATAGATAAGAAGAAGGCATTGACTATGATGAAACATTTGCACCCGTCGCCAGATTGGAAGCTATCAGAATGTTTTTAGCCTTCGCTGCTTATCGCAACTTCACAGTAAATCAAATGGACGTCAAGACAGCATTTCTCAATGGCAAATTAAAAGAAGAAGTATATGTATCTCAGCCAGAGGGATTTGTTCACAAAGATCGCCCTGATTACGTTTATTTTCTCGATAAAGCTTTGTATGGTCTGAAACAAGCTCCAAGGGCATGGTATGACGAGTTGTCAGCTTTCTTGGTCAAATCCGGCTTCACCAAAGGCTCGATAGATACTACTCTTTTCATTTATAGAACTAATTTTCATATTTGCTTAGTACAGATATACGTAGATGATATTATTTTCGGTGCGACTAACAACTCTCTGTGTAATTGGTTTTCTGATTTAATGACCTCTAGATTTCAGATGAGCATGATGGGAGAAATCAACTTCTTCCTCGGCTTACAAGTGAAGCAGCTTCCAGATGGAATTTTCATCAATCAGTCAAAGTACGTATTTGACATTTTGAAGAAATTCAAAATGGACAAGTCTACTTCAATGGGCACGCCTATGGCTCACAGTGCTAAACTCGGACTGGATCCAGATGGAAAAGTTGTTGATCAAAAGACATACAGAGGGATGATCGGATCACTGATGTATCTTACTGCAAGCCGCCCGGACATAATGTTTTCAACGTGCCTGTGTGCTTGCTTTCAAGCTAAACCAAAAGAATCTCATCTTTTAGCAGTCAAACGCATTTTTAGATATATTAAAGGAACTCCTTATTTAGGATTATGGTATCCTAAAAGTTCTGACTATAGTTTGATTGCTTATTCTGATGCAGATTATGATGGTAATCAATTGGACAAAAAAAGTACTTCTGGTCATCTTCGGTTTTTGGGTGACAGACTGATAAGTTGGGCGTCGAAAAAGCAAAACTGCGTTTCAATATCAACAGCCGAAGCTGAATATGTCGCTGCAGCTAGTTGCTGTGCTCAAGTGCTTTGGATGAAAACGCAACTTCGCGATTATGGAATGCTATACAAGACTGTGCCAATTTATTGTGACAGCAAGTCCGCAATTGCGATATCGGTCAATCCTGTCCGGCACACCAAGACCAAGCACATAGACATGAGATATCATTTTATAAAGCATCACGTGGAAGAAGGTACTATTGATTTATATTTTGTATCTACTGAATATCAAGTTGCTGATATATTTACAAAAGCTTTGGATGAAAAACGCTTTAACTTTTTGCTTTCAAAATTAGGCATGTTGAATTTAAAAGTTTAAATCTTTACAAATTTTATTCTATAAAGTTTAATATTTCAGATTTTCTTTCAGTTGAATAAAATGTGTGTCTAGGATCTTTTGCAAGTCGCCTTGTTAATATTTTAAGTTTTATATGTTTAATGTTCAAATCTTTCAAACATCGAAAAGTCAGCAACATGTTTGATGCTTTAGATATTGCTTTAAAGATATGTGAGTCGGCATATTTATGGTTTACTTTGCTTGAACATCCTAAGTGATTAGAATTGTAGATCGTAATGAAAATATGGGCTAAGCTATTCGATATAGATCTGAGTTATTGAGATGTTTTTATTTTTAAGCATTTAAAATATAGAAATCTTTGAGTTTAAAAGTTTGTACCTGTGACCTTTCTGGTTTGGGAAAGTAAGTTCTGAGGGATGCTCGACATCTGGTCCCCTAAGGTCAATTGATCTGGGAGTGATCGAACAGAAATCCTGCAATAGAACCAGATCGAAAGTCATGTTCTACTGGTATGAATGGGTTTAGGATATGTCGATGTAGCCTTTCTGATCTGGGAGAGTAAGTTCCAAGGGGTGCTCGACACCTAGTCCCCTAAGGCCAACTGGTATGGGAGCGGCTGACCCAAATCTTGCAATAGGATCAGATAGAAAGTTACGTTTACGACATGTTCTTTACTTAATGAACTCTTTGATTAAAAGATGCCAAAGTGCACGCGCTTAAAAGATGCCAAATAGCACACTCATGTGAAGATGCCAATGTGCACACAGCTAAAAGATGCCAATGAGCACATATCTCTTGATACTTGGTGATATATTTTGAGCTGCAATAAACCTGTAAATTTGTGAAAATCTTAATTCTTGATGACTTGGTGTTTGTACATGCAAAGTTCTCCATTTTATGTTTAGAATTGCATTTTTCTTGAAGCTAATCAAAGATCGCATGCTCGCACACTGAATAGATAACTGCATGTGTTTGAAGCTGAACATGTCTTAACTTGATATGCAATGAAACATGTTTATGTATCCAACAACTCCCGTTTGATTTCAACTGATTGATAAATCTGGAATATTCTACTTAGTAGACTTTAATTTGTTTAGTGTTTAAAAGTTTATATATTCAGTTGTTACAAAATTTATATTCAATATGATCATCTTTAATATTGATGTCTTTATGTTTGCTATCTGTGTTTTTGTCATATGGTCTGTGTATTTTTCGAGGTGGAGTGCAAATCTGGTTACTATTTCTGATATTATTTTGTTTTTGAGGGGGAGTGAGTGTGCTGATCAGAAATTCATAAGGTAAGTTTTTCTGAATTTACTATGCAAATGCTAAACTAATTTGATAAATTTTGTGCATTTGTGTAGGGGGAGTAATGGGGGCTTATCAGGTATTTTTTTTAGTAGTTAATAATTTTTTTTAATAGTTATTTTTTTTGTGTTTTTTTTTTGTTTTTTTGAATATATAGGTGTAATAGTGTCTTTTCTTTTCTTTATTCTTTTTGAACGTGTCTGACTTTTCCCCTTCCCTCCATCATCTCTTCGTATTCTTCTTCTTGTTTCTTTTCAGATTGTGCTTTTCGAAAGTTCAGGTATGTTTTTTTTTGTTTTTCATTATATATTTGTAGATTGTTTAGTGTTTCATTACTTAGTTTTGATTTCTTTCTTGGTTTTGTATTGTGTGTATTGAACTGATATTCGTATATTTCACTGTTCATAGTTTTCTAAAACTCAGATTCAAGTTGAAATAGATCGATTTGATTATTGGGTTTTGTTTAAACCTTATAATAAACTATCAGGTATGTTTTTCTTTTACTTTAATTTCGTGTTCAGTGCTTTGTTTTTTAGTTTTTTGTGGATTTCGAGTTCGAACAGGCGTTTTTCTAAGGTTTTGTTTTTAAACAAGTGAAGAATGCATTTCACCTGTGACACGCATTAGTCAAAAATGCGTTTCACCTGTGACACGCATTGTAAGAAATGCGTTTCACTTGTGACCCGCATTTGTGAACAATGCGTTTCACTTGTGACCCGCATATGTGAACTATGTGTATCACTTGTGACCCTCATAGTATATTTTGTTCTAGTATCTGTTGTGTATTTGTTTTTGTTTGTTTTGTTGTTTCAAGTATGCAATGCGTTCCATTTAGGACACGTATTTCCTTCTATGCGTTTCCTTCAGGATACGCATTCCTCATAAATGCGTTTCCTTCTTCACTCGCAATCCTCATAATGCATTTCATGAAGGACCCGCATTCCTCGTAATGCGTTCCTTTCTTCACACGCATTCCTCAAATGCGTTTCCTGAAGGACCCGCATTTCTTCCTTCGTGTCTCCTTAAGGACCCGCATTCCATATTTAGTAATTTTTTTTTCTTTCTTTCTTTTATTTTTTATCTCTCATTTATTTTTTTTCTTTCTTCTGTTAATCTTTGAAATGTGTTTTGTTTCAGGATATCATGAATTCTCAAACAAATACTGATCCAATGATACAAGATGAGAATGTCATTCGTCAGGATCCGACTGATCAGGCATCTCATGATACTCCAATGCCGTTTGTTCCATCTGTTGGCGCTGATCTTTCTATATCAAGGCGAAATCCAAATGATGTGTTCCCGAACGTCATGTACATGCCTTATAAGCATAACAATTACTTTGTTGATTTTGATCGCATCAAGATTCATCCTCCCATACGCACTATTCTTCATGGACATCCGCTTTCTCAAGCTCTCTGTTCAGTTGCTGATGTTCCGGAAGTCTACGTATAGCAAGTATGGCACACCATTACTAAGAATGAACTGGCACATCCTCATCGATTTGATCTCCAAATTGATCAATTTGATTCATATCTGTCTTACAAACGGTTAAGGTTGATTCTTGAGCTTCCTGAGCCTGATTCTAGACCTGGAAGGACAACTTATGATCAGTTTCCATCTGAAGAAGAAGTGTATGAAGGCATCAAACGACTAGGCTATGTTGGTCAACTGAACAGGGTTGTAGACTTTGACAAGTCTAATCTTCCTCCTGTCTGGTATTCTTTATTTTCGGTGATCAACAGGTGCTTAACATCTAAACATACCGGCACGGATAGTTCTAGTCTTCACTATCTTCGACTGTTCCATGCAGTAGTCTATGACCTGCATGTCGACTATACGATTATTTTCTGGAACGAGCTGTCTGAAATAGTGCAAGACAAGTTAACCAACAAGCGACGGAAGTTCATTCCTTTTATCAGGTTTTTAAAGCTGATTATTAGAAGCATGTTTCGAAGCAATCCGGCAATTCCTCGAAGATTATCTTGGCCGCAAGTTCAGGATACGGAGATGCTTTTTCTTAAGAAATAGAAGAAGTCATTCACATTTTCTATGACCATTCCTTATAGTCTTATTGCCAATTATGCTGACATGACCGATCCCAGGGTCATTGATTATTATTTAGAAAATGACTTTGAAGAGGCTGAATAGGAAGTACCTTCTCATGGCACTCCAGCTGGTACTACTCATGAAGAGCAAGTTGAAGCTTCTACTCAGGAAATAGTTACTACCGTTGTAACTACCATAGCAATAGATGTTGATCCCTCTGCAGTTCTACAAGATGTTGCTACTCTTCACATAGAATCTGTCATTGCTGCTATTGAATCTGAAGATAATGTTGATGTTAGAGAGGATGCTAATCTTGATGAAAAGGTTGTTGCTGATGATGATGTGACAAATCCTGAGGTTGCTGATGATGATGTGACAAATCCTGAGGTTGCTGATGATGATATGATTGATGTTGATCTTGCTGATGATGATACAACAAATGTTGTTTTTTCTGATAATGGTGATAATACAACCAGTGATGATGATGATGATCAATTGCGTATGAAAGTGTATGAAACGAAGTCCAAGACACCAGAAGTGATTGTCTCAACAGAAGTTCTATCTGATGATGATTTTGTTCCAGTTAATCCTTCAATTGCACATCTTCAAGTTGATGAATTGGATACAGTTTTTGATCAAGCCACAACATTGGTTCAAAGTCAAGCTCCAGCAACTACACTTGCAGATATTCAGTCTACCTCATCAGCTGTAGAGATTACTTCTGATCAAGCTCGGGTTTCCACTGACAAATTCTCAACTTTGAATGATGTAATTCGGCAATTATCGGAGAGAATGGATGCTGAAAAGGAAACACAGATTCTGAAGTTAAAAGCTTTATTCAAAGGAAAGATGCCAGAGATTGATACTTCAGTTATTCCTACAGAGATTCAGTTCAGACGACCATCTGGGATTGTTCGAAGAGAGTCGTCGTCTGCTGTTCAATTATCTGCTCCAGCGATTATGTCTATTCCTCTACCTCCATTGTTCACTCAGTCTGCTGGTATTTCTATGTCTGCTTCAACTGATACTTCTTCCAGAGCTTCTCTTCTTGATACTCCGATTTCTGAGTTATCTGACCTTCTTTATGCGCGTCTTCTATCTATGTCTCTGCCACAACATCAAGATCGAGATTTGATCTCTCTGCTGAAGAACTTCCAGCCAACGCCGCCTCCAGTTTTTTCATCTTCTGATTCTGATCGCATTACTGCTTTATCTCAAGATTTTCAGGAATTCAAAATCAGAAGTTAGATCCAGTTTATCTGATCTTCGTTCTTTCATAACACAAGCTTTTTCAGATCTATCTAACAAGATTGATCATCTAGATCAATCATGCAGGACTGAGGCTGGCCCGTCTCTTAAACGCCGACATGACCAAGATGATCCCGATCATCAAGGCCATGAGGGGGAGATGGCAAAGAGACAAAGAACTGAAGGTTCTTCTGAAGTACGAGAAATTGTTCAAGAAGGAGTGGTTGGAGATAGAGAAAAGAATGCTGATACAGTTCAAGATTGCAGTATCCAAGACCTAATGGATGTCATGATTGATAATGCTGATGTAACTGATTTGCATAATGAATTTAATTTGTCTGAAGCAAATTTTAATAATATGCAAGTTGTAGTTTATGTGGATCCAGATGTCTCAGGTAGAGCTAATGAAGTTGAAGAATCAGAAGCAGCAAATGATATGAGATCTTTCTTCGCAAACTTCATTGAGATAAATTCAGATGATGATGAAGAAGTTAGATTTGAGAAAGTTGCTCAAGTTAAAGAAGAAGATTGCAACAATATCATCATCTTATCTAATACAGAGGATGATTATGTTTTCATGGATGCAACAGATACAAAAGAGGCTGAATTGTTATATGCTGATCTTCAGAGTCAAGGTGAGATTCCAGAAGTTGATCAACCTCCGTCTACTCCAGTAACTATTTCTGCTCCGACAACCAATATTCCATCAAGTGCATTTGAAGTTGGTGAGTCGTCTAGAGCTCAAGTAGTTATTCCTTCTTCCGAACCAATAAGTCCTCCATCTCTTCTAGAAGAAGGAGAAGCTTTAACTAGGCAGCAACGGCAGAGAAATCTTCAGCAAAGATATATGGCTTCTAGACTCAGAACTGCTTTTCTTGAAGATATCCAAAGGAACATCTTTGTTTCTAGAAGAAGGACACTCAATATATATGCCATTCTTGGAGTAGAGAAAGAATCAGAAGCTTATCAGCATGAGTACTTAGCATTTATCAAGTGCTAGCGCAGAATAAATAACACTGTTAATTCTCCTCATCTGATAGTTCGAGTTCTCAGTGTTACAATTTGTAAGTTCATGAACATTTGGTATCCAAATCTTGAAGTGGAAAGAAGAGACTGCAAGCGGTACATTTTTTCATAGGCTGATTTCGTTGATCTTTCAATTGATGATATTGATTTCCTATATGATCACTTCAGGAATCTTTATCACCGGACTCAGGATGTTTCTCAAACTCTTTTTGTTCTTAAACGATTTATTCGACGGCAGATCCGATTTTTTCGTGTTTTTGACTTCCAGATGGCTGTCGAAAGTTTTCAGCCTGTGGTTAATCTTGAAAGGCCCAACCAGAGTTTGCAGAATCTAGAATCATATCCATTATTCACCATTATCGAAGTTCCATTCGGAGTAGTTTACAAGAACAACTCAAATGAAAAATGCTTTCTACGATTTGATGAAGTTGGATATTACTCTGATGGAACTCTAAAGGTGATCAAACTTCAGTTGGAGCATCGTTTGCAAGAAGCTAGAAGAAAGTTTTTGGAAACAAGAAGAGAGTCATATATATTTGAAAATGATGAAATTCATCTGATCCATAGATCTTTGAATTCTATTCAAGACAGACTGAATCTCCGTTCAACTCTGCGACGAATGGAAGTGTTAGTTGGTCTGAACAGACTACGTCAAAGAGAAGAACGTCAATGATCCTTCAAAGTCGTCTAGATGGTCAATGCTGTTTTTGAAGATTGTTTTTGAAGACCTCGACGCCAATGATTACTAAGGGGGAGATTGTTAGATCAGTTTTTATAGAAATCATTGTATTTATTTTACTGTTTTCTTAGTGTTATCTGTTTTGTTAGTGCCTTGGGGTATTTAAGTCCCCTTGGATTATTTGTTTTGCAATGAACATACACTGTTTGATCTGAATATACTGTTACTTTCAAGAGCACACTTTCTCTCTCTAGATTCTCTCTCTACGATCTTATGATCTTGGCTCATCAGAGGCCAAACAGATGAAACCATTTTCCTAAACACACCTATTGAGGAGGCTGATTTGAAAGAGAAGTGGGGACTCGGTTATGATAACCCCCGCTACTTAAAGAAAGCAATCAGAAAACAACCAGCACTGTATAATTATGATTTTTTTTTGCTGCTGGTAAATATTCTCATTTGAAACCCAAATTTGTTACCAAATCACTGGATGAGGTTAAGCCAACGAAGATGAGAAAAGAAAGAATCTAAAGAAAATGCAACTACCATTATGCTATAAAAAGCTGAATGATAATTATTTTTCTGAAAAAACAAAGTTTCTTTCAAACGACTATTTTGCTAGCTATTCTACTACTGAGATGGAGGCAAAACCGATTAAAGCTAAAATTTATGTTCCTCCACTCATTCTAGAAAGCAAAATAGTTAATCTTGAAAATGCTTTATCAGATGAAACAATTTTGGTTGATATTGAACAAAATGTGTTTTCAACTGTAATGAAGAACTCTGTTTTCAAAGTTGAATATCAAAAGTGTTCTAACTCTTCTAAGGCACCTCAAACCTCTTAAACTTATTTTGATGACTTACTTGTGTTTGCAAATGATTTTTTTAAATTCTGATGATGGGTGTGTTGATGGGATTGATATGTTTGACTTTAATGCTAAACTTCCAGATCATTCTACTTTTATCATTAACGGTGAAGTTTTACCAAGTGTGTATGAAATTGGTGAATCATCAACTAAGGTTGGTGAACCAGTTTCTGTGAGTACTGATTACTATCAGAAAGGTAAGAAGCAAAGGAAACGACGCTCACATAAACGGAACAACACTGGTAAACTTTAGAAAATACAATCTCAAAAATCTGATTTTCCTAAAAAATTTAATCTTGTTTTTCAGATTTAAGAAAGAAAAGGCAGAATGTCGAACATAATGGCGACCAAAAAGGAAGATTAATGAGAACTCTGAATCATGTCCTGATTCTTGTATTAGAAAGACTGATAGTAGTTCTGATGTAGTTGGTTCTATTGCTTCTAATAAACAAAAAATTTTAATTCCTTACAAGAGATATACAATAAAGCAATTACTCCAATTATCTCGGTCTACTACTAAGTCTTCCATCTATAAACAGACTGATTTTGTTTCTCACCGATATTCTGATGATTGGTTTGGTACTTATCATGTCTATTCTTATAAGCCATATGTTTCAATGGTTTTTCAAAAGTTCAGAGGACCCATATACAAATGGATACCAAAATCTTGTACTAATCCGATAGGACCCACTTTTAAATGGGTACCTAAAGTTGTTATTCCGTGATTTCTCTTATTCAGACCCGTCAAATGTGGTACATGGATTATGGTTGCTCCAAGCATATGACCGGGCAAAAGGATTTATTGTCTAATTATACAGAGAAATTTTGCGGGAATGTGAGATTCGGCAACGATCAGTTTTAACCGATTTTAGGCTATGGTGATGTGGTTAACGACAACGTGACAATTACGAAGGTGAGCTACGTGGAAGGATTAGGACATAATCTGTTCAACATTGGCTAGTTCTGTGACAAAGACCAAGAGGTAAATTTCAAGGCCAAGAGATGTTCTATGCCTACTGAAGACGGTAAGGAACTCTTGGTCGGCACGAGAAAGTTCAACGTCTACACGATTAAATTGTCAAAAGTCCAGACTGACAATGAGGTTTGTATACTATCAAAAGCCTCGCTGCAACAAAACTGGTTAAGGCTCTGAAGGCTTTCTCACCTGAATTTTCGTTACATCAATAAACTGGTCACGGGCAAACTAGTCAAAGGACTTCCTAAGCTAAAATACGAGAAAGAACATCTGTGCGTAGCGTGTGAGAAAGGTAAAATGAAGAGAGTCAGTCACAAGCCAAATCCTAAGAAAAGTACAAGTTCTCCACTTGTACTGTTGCATATGGATCTCTGCGGTCCTATGCATACCCAAAGCATTAACGACAAGAGATATGTCTTAGTTATTGTGGACGATTATTCGCGATATACTTGGGTCAAATTTCTAAGATCAAAGGATGAGACGCCCGAAGTCATCATCAATTTCTTAAAGACTACACAAATTAATCTGTAAAAGCCAGTCAAGCTTCTTCGTACAGATAACGACCCAGAATTCAAGAATAGTACTGTTGAAGATTATCTCGAATCGGTCGGGATAACACATCAATATTTTGCTGCCAGAACGCAGAACAGAATGGAGTAGTAGAGAGACAAAACTGAATGCTAGTCGAGTCCCCTTGAACTATGCTGAGTCAATCCGATCTACCTCTGTTTCTTTGGGTTGAAGTTGTATCGACTGCGTGCTATACACATAATCGATCCATTATACACCACCGGTTTGGTAAAACACCTTATGCATTGATAAATAATCGTACACCTAGCATTAAAAATTTCCATATTTTTGGATGTTGGTGCTTCGTGCGGAATGACAGAGAGAGCATGAACAAGTTCGGACTAAAGGATGACGAAGGCATCTTCATTGGATATTCTCAAACATCTGCTGCCTACCGGGTGTATCTGATGATGTCCAAAACAGTAATTGAAAGCGTAAACGTGACATTTGACGAGGAGTTGGCTTCTGAACAAAGCAGTTAAGAACCCGTAATTACAGGAGTATTAGCTTCTAGACAGATCAGTCCAGAACCTATGGTTAATGCTACTGATTCTGATAAAGCTTCAACTTCTACATCACATTTATCATAATTAGATTTATTGTTTGAACTATTTTATGATTAGTTTCTTGGATCTAAATTTCCTAAATCCGTTGTGGTTGACAGGTCAGCAGATTCAATGTATCATCTGTTGAGTCATATTTTGTAGTGATCATTGTATTTATCGGTCTTAGCTAATACTGTGTTTAGTTAGATTTATCTGTTTCATTGGTCAAGGGTATTTAAGTCCCTTGTGGCCTTTGTGTTTTGTAAGAAAACTTTGGCACTCTAACAGAATATATCTGATTACTTTTGGCGCTCCTATTTTCTCTCTCTACTTTCCCTCTCTAAATATTTAGAGATCTTGGACTTTCAATTGGTATCAGAGCATACTAGATCTTGAGAGGATTGAGAGAAATTGTTTTTAGATACTGAATTTGTAGATTAAAGCAGAGAATTTGATTGATTTTCTTGATTTTTCAAGAAAATCTCGTTTTTTGCTTGATTCATCAAATTTGGTTAGGTTTCTGGTTGAATTTGTGCGAATTTGGTTTGTTTAGATTAGTTTGTGTTAGTTGATCATTATTGCTTCATATATTTTTGCATAAAAACCATGATTTGATCCTCGATTTTGTGTTTTTGTGATTTTTCAGAAAAACTCGTTAAACGTACTGTTACTTTCAAGAATTTTAGATTTAGTGGTTTTTAATCGAGTTTGATAATCAAAAGTTGTTAGAATGTTGTTTTCGAGCATTTGTGTGTGATTTTCGTGGTATTTTTTCAAATTATCATTCAATCTTGCGAAAAAATTTTGATGTTCTGTGGTTTGCGCAAGTTCATGCAGTTTTGCGCATCATTCATATAGGTTTGCGCAAGATTCATTTTACTTTGCGCAAGTTCTTTGTGTTCTAATCAGTGTGTTAGTGGTTTTCAGGATTTTCACATCAGGTTCATGGATCACTCTACTTACGCAAAGTCATGTTCTCGGATCATCAAGGTTCCGCAAAGTCAGTTTCTCGGATCACTCTGTTTACGTAAAGTCAGGTTCTCGGATCATCAAGGTTCCGCAAAGTCAGTATCACGGATCACTCTGCTTACGCAAAGTCAGGTTCTCGGATCATCAAGGTTCCGCAAAGTCAGTTTCTCGGATCACTCTACATACGCAAATTCCAGTTTGCGTACCTTACTGCATACGCAAAAACCTACTTTGCGCACCCCACTGCATACGCAAACTTCCTGTTTGCGCAAGCTCAAGACTTAGAATTTTTTTTCTTTCTAAAATTTTCTGATTTTCTCGAAAGATGTCTTTGCAAGCACAAATTTACAAGAATGACGTCATGATGTCATTGGGGTCTGATACACGTCTACAAGTACTGATCAATGAGAACGAATTCAAACAGTGGCAGGATCGGTTTATCAACTTCATTGAAAGACAACCGAATGGGGACAATATGATGAAGTCTTTGACTCAGGGTCCAATGGAAAAGCCAATTAAGGTTATTCCTGCTACTGCAAACACTGACGCTACAACAGTAGAAAAAGCTTTGAGGGAATATGATGCTGATGAGCTCCTTCGTTATCAAGCAGACAGTCAGGCAAAATCAAACCTGATCCTTGCTCTTCCCAACTCCATTTATAACAGAATCGATTGCTTCAAACATAATTCAATGCTGATGTGGACTCAACTTGAAAAGATTATGGTTGCTACTGCAATGTCAACTCAGTTGCGTCAGACTCGGTATATGAACAATTTTGAAAAGTTCAAGGCTAAGGATGGAAAAGGCTTGAAGAGAGTATTTGACCGATTTTGGGCTGTCATCAACGATTTATACAAGATTAAAGTTACAAAGACTGAATTGGAGGCTAACTTGAAATTTCTGAATGCTTTACAACCAGAATGGAACAAGTCATGCTACAAAATGAGAAACGATGTCAGAATATCTACCATGCCAATTCAGGAGTTGTACGAAATTTTGATGACAGATGAATCTATGGTGATGGAGAAGAAGGCAAAGATGGAAAAGAAGAATAAGCCTATGACCGTAGATCCAATTGCACTTATGGCTAGCCAACTGGATGAGCAAGCATTAACTGAATCAACTTATGATGGATCAATGGATGATGATGGCGAAGCACTAGAAAAGGCCATGATACTTTTGACTCAGCACTATCAGAAAAGATTCAAGCACATATCTGGTTCAAACAACCTTCAGTTTACTTCCGGTTCTAAGAAAGTAGAACCAGGTGCTCCCTCAAAGACATACATTCCTAAGTATGAACCAACTAAAGTGGTTGAACAGAAGAAGGATGAGAAAAAGGTGATGAATTGCTTTAACTGTGGAAAGCCTGGACATATTGCTAAGGAATGCAGAGTCAAAGTGGTAAAAGATGTTGCTTTCTATATAACGAAGTTAGCTCTAGCTGAGAAGAAGGAAAGTGGAACCATTCTGTTGGCTGAAGAAGAGTACTGGCTGGATCATTCGGACAACGAAGCTGAGAATGAGGAGACTGCAGCTATGTGTTTTATTGGTGACGATAAAAGTGATGATGAGGAAGATGATACCTCATCTGATGGTGTTGAGGTAATTTATGAGGTTAACTATGATTTGTTTTTATGTCAAATGAATGTTTTTATCACTGCATTGCATGATTTGCGTTCAAAGTTCACTTCTGAAAAGTTAGAAAATCAAGGAAAGTCTGTTTTAATCGACAAACTGCAAATTTCTCTAAAAGATGAAAAGTTAATTTTAATTGACACAAAAGAGAAATTTCAAAAGCAGTTGGATTAATTGGAAAATTCAAAACAGACTTATCATGATTCTTTGACTGAAATGACTTCTTCAAATCAAAATCGTTCTAATAAGATAATTGTTCTAGAAAGGAAATTATATAAAAGAGAACAATCTGAGCAAACCATTTACATGAACAAACCAAGGAGTGAAGAAGCTATAAAGGAAAAGTGGGGACTTGGTTTTGAAAACCCGCAATTTTTAAAACATGCTAAAATCGAAGTTCCTAATTTATATGAATATGATCATCTTAGTCTTGAAAGATATGCTCCTCAGTTTAAATTCTTTTGGACAACTGAGAAACAAATTTTGGAAGATGAAAATGTGAAAAGAATGAAAAACAAGAGGATGGAAATGCCATTCGTTTACACCTCTGAAAATGCAAAGTATTTTCCTGATCAATCTAAGAAATCCAGAAAATCTCAAAATGTTTTAAATATCAATTCTTCCAATAAATCTTCATTACCAACTGAATTTGTTGATATATATACTAATGCTAATAGGGAAAATGTATATCCGGTTTCTTATGATTCAAGGAAATATATTCCCCCGTTAGTGTTAGAAGGTAAGATAGTTGATCTTGAAGATAAATTGGAAGAAAAAAGTCTTCAAACTGATTTAGAAAACGATTTATTTCTTTTTATAATGAAAACAAGTTTTGAAGATAAAATTTCTACTGAATTTTCAAAAGATTCTAAGGAAAATACTAATGTTTTGAAAAACAATGTGCATTTGCGCACCATGTTGGATACGCAAACTGACAGTTTGCGCATGGAATTTGGATGCGCAAACCTCATCCAGACTTGTGTATTTTTGAGAATTTTCATTCCAAGGCTAGTTCGTCAATGTCTAATGCTCAGGTTGATTTCTTAGATAAAGTTTCTTCTTCTGGTTCAATTATTGATAATTCTTTAGAGCTAAATGTTCAATATTATAAAAAGAAGCGTAAAAGAATAAGATCAAAGAAGTCAAGGAAACATGATACTGTCTTATCTGAAAATTCTAATGTTTCTAATTTTTCTTCTTCAGATCGGACTGTGAGGAAGTCACCAAAGCAGATTTGGAGGATTAAACAGCAAACTCCAGAATCTGAACTGTTAGGAGTTAAATGTGTAGAAACTCTTTGTGATACTGATACATTTGCTTCCTGTAATAAAAACCCAAAATATTCATTTCAGCAAATGCTTCGTATATCAAAGAATATCTCATATGCTTCTTCTAGTTCTGATTCTGATGATTGTGTTTTATCTTCTATTAATAATTGCTTTCATGCTTGCTTGAAAAATAAATCTGTGAAAAAAAAAGACACAAATCTAACAAGGGACCTGCTAAGTCCAAATATTGTATCCAAGATTTAATACGAAAGTCAACATTGTAAAAGTCAACATTGTCTAAGTCAAAGGTGTTTTAGTTTCCTTAGCCTTTAAGGCTTTGTAATAGTTAGGTGGTATATATACGTTTGTCTTTGTAAACTTGTAAAAACGTTCTAGAGGATTATGCTTCATTGTAATATTAAGTAATTGTGTAATACAAGATCTACTTTCTCTCCCTAGACTTTCTCTCTCTAGTTCTTGAGTATTATTGATAAATCTTGAGTAATTGTTTGTTGTGATTGGGATTTTTATGTTTAACAATTGGTATCATAGCTGAACCAAACTTTTCAGAAAAGATTTGATCATGATTTGAATTGAAATCTGTGTGTTTTTGGATCGAAAATCTATATTTTTGAAAGTTTTTCAAGAAACGAGTTTGTTACTGTTTCATCCGAATTATTTGTGGAAACTCGTTTTTAATGCAAGAAATTGGTTTCATTGTGATCGACCAGTGTTGGTGATTGATTCTTGTTTTGATTCCATATCAAAATTCATTCTAATTCGATGTCAATTTTCGATTCTTGTGAGTTTTCTTGAAAACGTGTTCTGTCACTGTTCTTGATCGAGATTATTCGATTTGGAGTTTTTAATCGAAATTTGAGTGTAATTTTGTGTTTAGAACTGTTTTTCGATGATGCTGATAAGTTTCTAAGATCAAATGTGCAGTTTTTGATCGATTTAAGAAGAATCAACCAAGATCCACGGTTTGCGCTTCATTCATACGGTTTGCGCTTCATTCATACGTGAATAACGCAAACCTCATCTTCCGCTTCAAGACCATCACGCAAAGTCTCACTTTGCGCATCAAGCCTCATAAGCAAACCATACTTTGCGTTTCAAGTTGGATGCGAGAAGCTTTCTTTGCGCATCAAGTTAGACATACAAACCATCATTTGCGCATCCTTAAGCATACGCAAACCATACTTTGCGTTTCAAGTTAGACACGCAAACCTTCCTTTGCGCATCAAGGCTGACACGCAAACCTTACTTTTCGCATCAAGACTCATTCGCAAACTTTACTTTGCGTATCCCACTGATTCCGAGAACTCAACTTTGCGCCTTATCTTTCTGATTTAAAAAAAAAAACTCCTGAATGTATTCAGTGTACTAATAGTCGTTCTAAATTTTCAGATATTCTCTATGAGAAAGAAATAGAGATAAAAGAGAAAGAGAGAGAGATTATAACTCTACAAAGCCAACTGAAGACAACTGAACAGAAATCATCTGAGCCACAAGCAGAATCAGTTGAGCTTCAAAACGAGTTGAAGGCTTTCAAAGAGAAGACGAAGGAATTGGAATCTGAGAACTCTGAGCTTAAAAAGAATTTATCTGTTTTGGAAAAACAGCTTATAGACAGTAAAGTTGATTTTGAAAGTGAAAAGAAAAATTTTTCAAAGAAGTTCTCAGACTTTTCAAAGAAGTGTTTTGAGGAAAAGAAGTCCATGGAGCTTAAATGCTTAAAACTTTCTCAACAAATCTCCGATTTTGAGAAAGTACTGATTTTAGAAAGAGAAAAATTCGCTAAAGAGAAATAGGCCATAGAACAGAAAAATGTAGGATTTTTTAAAGAATTATATGGCCAGCGAAATGAGTCAGAGAAAGGATTTGAAGAAGAACGTTTAATCTTTGAATCTGAAATCAAGAAACTGACTTCCAAATTGTCTGAACTGTCTGCCAATGCGCTGAAAGAGCAAAGAACGAAGTCTAATTTCTCAAAGAAGATTGACCAGCTTGTGAAAGAAAGAGATAACTTTGTGTCAAAGGTCAAAGAGCTTGAAAAGTCTGTTTCAAGACAGAAAGTTGTCTCTTCACAAAGGCAAGTCAAATCATTTAATCAGATTCGTCACACTAACCTTTTCTATGATGAATTTTTAGATGGTTCAGATACTTATCCGAGGAGAAAAAGTTTCAAGAAAAAGACACTGGTTTGGCAAAAGAAACCAGTCAAATATGATAAAGAAAAAGAGCTGAATGAGAAGAAATCATGTGTACCTGTACACAAAGCAAAGAAGAACAAAGCATCTAATGGTAAGAAATATTATTGTTCTATTTGTTGTACACATGATCATGTCCATAAGACCAGTGATCATTTATGGTATGGTTCTTACTCTGTTTCCCCCACACGAACTGCAACTAACATTTCTGGACCCAAATACCAGTGGGTACCAAAGAAGAAAACTGATTCTGTGTTGCAGGCATCTCAAGCCAAGGGGGAGTAAGAGAACAATGGCTCTTGAATAACACAGTTCAAGACCCGCACCTCAATGTCAAGAATATGGCTTCTAAGCACATCAGCTTAGAACCCGAACTTCAAAGGAGTTTGACTTCTAAACACAACCGTTTAGGACTCGGACCTCAGCGATCAAAAAGACCTTACTTTTGTATGCTTGCATTCGATGGATATTGATGGTCTTCATCCCAAGAGAATTGATCTGATCTCTATCCTATACTTTTTCTTTGCTAGATTTTTCTGATATTGATGGTCTAACAATTCAAAAGGGAGTGTTTGATCTCTATCCTGTTTTACTTGTAATATTTTAGATGCTTAATTTAAGGGGGAGTAAAGGTGGTGGCTTCTGATCACATGACAGATCAGGACCCGTTCATCAATGATGAAAGACGGATATTGTGCTAATATCTAGGGGGAGCTTAAAAGATATAAATCATTTAATCATGATTTGAGGGGGAGCTGAAAAGGTAAATATCTTTTGATCCTAGATCTCGGATTGTTTGAAAGAAGAACAACTTTCGAACATGAAAAATAGTTTCTTAAATGTTCAAACAACTTCTTATTCTCAAAAGATTTTATGAATTTAGAAGTGTGATTTTAAATGTTTTTCAAATTTTGAGCTTAATGTTTAACTGACCGTGTGTTTCCAAAGATCAATACTTGTGTATTATCTTGTCCATATACTGTCAAGTATTCATACACATCGGTTCAATATTTTATTTGATATTGTTATTACCATGTCTCAAATTCAAACAATTTTTCGACGGTAATACCACCGTTTGAAATTCAAAGTTGTTGAGCATCATTCATTTTTTACATATTTGTGCTTTCATTGATAAATTTTTGTTCATATAAACAAATATCCAATTCTTTGATACCCGAACCATTTGATTTGATCTGTTTGATTCATTGTCAGATTCTCAAAACAATTCTCTTGACTTCATTTCATTCATTCAATATTCTTGTTTTGAGAAATCTTCAAAGTTCAAAATGCTCAAATTTCATATCTGATTTTTGATGAGCATACATACACTCAAATATGATTTCTTGTGCTTTACATGTCAAGAAAATCATTGATAAGCATGTACTTTTAGGGACATTGGATTCAGTGTAAGTGCTTAATAAATCTTCCATGGATTCACGATAACCACTGTTTCCTACCCCGGAAAAAATCCTTTGAGTGATTGAGGGGAGAGGGGTCTAAAAGAATTGAGTGTGGGAGTGAGCAGAGGTAAAATGGAAATGAGAGATTGGTTAGATGTGAGCTTATATGTTTAAAAGAAAGAGGATGTGAGAACAAAGTTAAAAGAATATCAAAACTCTGCACCAAACATCTTTCTGAGCCAGGCAGCCATATTACTGATTGGTTCACATTTCTTTGGTGACCATCATTGAAATAGGCAAATAGCCCATGCCATCTCTTGTATACAACCCCACCAGCTACTCATTCTTTTCTTAAAAAAAGAATGTTTCACATTTTTCTGGGGAAGCAACAATTAATCTATCGGATCTTCTTTTGGAAGATATTGATATTGAAAAAGAAGGAAAGTTGCCCCACCTTCGACCCTTTCTCATGCACATTGAGTTCATGTATAATCATTGTTGTCTCAGTGATTTACATAATTTGAGCCTTTATGAAACACAATCATTGTGCTAAAATTCTTTCATATACAAGCACGAGCACAAAGAAAATCTGTTTTTCTGTCAGAACATTCATAGATAAACCTTGTGTTTTTCAATGATTGAATGGAAGTCCTGGGGAGTCATCATCAAACTAGCTCCTTATATTGTACATTTGTTGTACACAGTAACTTTGTGTTACTGACAGGCATTCCCAACTGTTTCATATGTTGAATCAGGGTTACACGCTCACTATGTCTGAATTTGAAAAGATTCGGATATATACAGTTCATGATTCGGCTCTTCAGATCAAAGTGCGGAAATTGTCAAAGGGGAGATTGTTAGTTGATCTCAAAGGGGAAAATCAAAGTCTGAGCTGAAATTGATGAAGTTTTGATGATAATGATGCTCACATCATCAAAAAGGGGGAGAATTATACAAAGTTCAATTTCAAGAGTTCTTGTTCAAAGTCCAAGTCAGAATTTAAAAATGCTTCCGAAATGCTTCCGCTGATTTAAAGTTCAAGTCTGATAAAGAAATTCAAAGCCAAAAGATTCTGAAGGAAGAATGTTCAAAGTTTAATCGAGATGGTTTGTGAAAGTTTAAGTTACTTCCACTGATTTAAAGACAAAAGATTCTGAAAAGAAAATTCAAGGATTCAAGAAGGTTTGTTCTTCCAAAGACGGTTCAGAGATCAAGTGATGAAGATACAAGTTTTTCCAAGTTTTTTCAAAGCTGCTATCAAAGTTTAAAGTCGATGTTTCAATTCTGTTTCACTTTCAAGGCATGTTGATTTTTCAAAGCTTCAAAGTTCAAAATGACTTTTCAAGATTCTTCAAAGGCCAAAAGACTGAACACTGTTAAAGTCTCAAAGTTCATTGTTCAAGAGACAAAAGCTGAAGAATCAAGAGCTGAAGTTCTGCATCAAATTTTTATTAAATCTTGAATACAAAGGGGGAGATTGTTAAGTCCAAATATTGTATCCAAGATTTAATAGGAAAGTCAACATTGTAAAAGTCAACATTGTCTAAGTCAAAGGTGTTTTATTTTCCTTAGCCTTTAAGGCTTTGTAATAGTTAGGTGGTATATATAGGTTTGTCTTTGTAAACTTGTAAAAACGTTCTAGAGGATTATGATTCATTGTAATATTCAGTAATTGTGTAATACAAGATCTACTTTCTCTCTCTAGACTTTCTCTCTCTAGTTCTTGAGTATTATTGATAAATCTTGAGTAATTGCTTGTTGTGATTGGGATTTTTATGTTTAACAGGACCCATAAGCATATGGGTACCTAAACATGTGTAGTTTCTGTGAATGCAGCTAAGTCATTTATGGTATCTGGACTCGGGGTGTTCTAAACACATGACTGGCAACAAATCACTTATGTCCAATTTTAAAGAAAAATGATGCGGTCGTGTTAAGTTTGGAAACTGTGAGACTGCTCCAATTCTTGGTTATGGTGATCTAGTTCAAGGTAATATAACAGTCAAGAGAGTCAGCTATGTTGAAGGCCTAAGTCACAACTTATGATAAAGATCTTGAAGTCAGCTTCAAATCTAAAAGAGTTGCTGGGAAGAATGAGAGTGGCAGAGATTTACTGGTGGGAAAAAGAAGATCCAACTTATATACCATTGATATTTCAAAAGTCAACATCCCATCAGACATATGTCTACTGTCTAAAGCTTCAGTTCATGAAAATTGGATTTGGCATCGTCGACTAGCTCATCTCAACTTCAAGTATATGGATCGCCTGGTTAAAAATGATTCAGTGAGAGGTCTTCCAGTTCTCCGTTTTCAGAAAGACCATCTCTGTCAGGATTGTGATAAAGGAAAGATGAAGAAAGCATCTCATAAGCCAAAGCCTGAACACTGCACGTCAGACATTCTTGATATTTTGCAAGTTGATCTATGCGGTCCTATGAAGACAAAGATCATTGGTAAGAAAAGATATGTTTTGGTTTTCTTGATGATTACTCTCGATATACATGGGTAAAGTTTCTCAAGTCAAAAGATGAGACTCCTGAAGTTCTCATCAATCTCATCAAGACAATACAGACAAATAAGCAAAAGCAAGTCAAAGTGGTAAGATCAGATAATGGCACTGAATTCAAGAACAATATTCTTCAAGCATTCTCTGAGGATCAAGGTATACAACAACAGTTTTCTGCTGCTAGAACACCGCAAAAGAATGGTGTTGTTGAAAGAAGAAACAGAACGCTTGTAGAGGTTTCCAGATCAATGCTTGCTTACTCAGGTCTTCCTTTGTCTCATTGGGCTGAAGCTGTGTCAACTGCCTGTCATACTCAGAACCGGTCAATTCTGCATCGTCGTTACAACAAAACACCATATGAGCTGATGAACGGTATTAAACCGAACATCAAATATTTCAAGTCATTTGTGTGTAAATGCTATGTTATGAATGACAGAGAAAATATGAACAAGTTCAGTCCGAAGGCAGATGAGGGTATCTTTCTGGGGTATTCTTCTAACTCTGCTGCTTACAGAATCTTTCTGATCTCCGCAAGAAAAGTGATAGAGAGCGTAAATGTCAAATTTGACGAAGCTGCTAATTTGGTTTCTGGTCAATCAGGCATAGAACCCGTACTTACTGGGAATTCAGCTTCTGAACAACTCAGTTCAGAACTTTCACTTCAACAGTCATACCAGGATTCTTCTTCTTCTATTCTTAATCTTTCTGATTTAGATTTTCTATTTGAAAATTTCTATGATGATGTGCCTAGATCTAACTCTGAAAATGTCTCAAATATTTTGAATCAGGAAACTGAGAACACATCTACTTCCAATTCCGCTGCACCTATCTCTGAACCTGATGCTGTTCCACTTCCTCCTGCTGATCAGACACAATCAGAATCTGAACCTATTCATGAAGAACTTGTTCAAGAAGAATCTGCTCATGAACAATCTGTTCAAGAGGAATCAATTCAGAAGAAGAACAGAATGATGTTTGTTGATCCAAACTCTCTCAGTGATTTGATAACGACCATTTTATATACTTAGTGAAAATTACGTTTAATATGTATTAGTGTTTCACCATCAACGATCAGACTATTTAGTTATCGCTGATAGTCTCCTTATAAACATCTAGTATGTATTAGTGTTTCACTATCAGTGATCAAATTGATTCTGTTCAGTATCACTGATAGTTTCTAATGTAAACAGTAACGTAATTCCTGAAGACAAGTCTCGCGTCAACAGATGTTCATAGCTAAATCGAAGACGAAGCTGCTGAACAAAGAGAAGTCTACTAGTGACCTGATGCGGATATCAGTGAAGCAAAGACAACTCTACTTATACGCGAAGGAACATGAGTTAAGCTTCAACGATCGCTGAACTCTTGATATCTCTGCTGAAAGAGATATTCAGCGATTGAATGATCACTTAGCTTATATCTCAAGTTTCCTTTTGTCTTACCTTGCACAACTCAGTATGATGTCTCAGATAGACATGCCTCTGCCACAATTCGTACAACAACTCTGTCAACTACACTGTTCATGATCCGGCCGAAAGCATGTCTCCCAAAGTCAGACATTCAAAACCAATCAGAGAACGCCACGTGTAAAGTACCCTACCATGCATTTAATGCATAGGGTATAAAAAGGAAGATCACCCCTTCATCTGAAGTGTGCTCAATCCTTGAACCCCAAATAGAAACCTTTGTTTTCTATATTCTAAATCCCCCATTCTCTGAAATTCTTGTGCAACCATCTTAGTGTTTCTTAAGTTTGTTTAGATTGAGTCTGTCTTAATCTTATTCCGCAACAAACTTGTAAATTGTGTTTGATTTATCAATAAACAATTTATTAAACTGTAATTTTTGTGTTTGTATTCAACCACCCCCCCTTCTACAAACTTGTTAAGCACCTTCGGGACCAACAAGTGGTATCAGAGCAGTTTGTTTAATCTAATAAACAAGATCTTGCTTTATTCTCTTCTTTGCTATTCTAAATGGCACTTAACACAAACACAAACTACTATGATAATGGTTCTCTTTCTAAACCTCCTCGATTTAGCAGATATAACTTTTCTCTATGGAAAAATCGAATGATGCTATTTCTTGAAGGTGCTGATCCTAATATACCTGAATATATAGAAAATGGACCCTATGAACCTTTTAGAATTATAGTTGCAGTTCCCGCTACTACCACCACTGAAGCTGTCCCTGAACGCTATGTTGTTAAGGAAATAAGACAATGGAGTGATGAAGACAAAAAGAAGGTAGGTATAGATGCAAGAGCAAACACCATTATCTCAATGGCTCTGCCTGATGAAGTTTTCCATTCCATCATGCATCTGAAAACTTCTAAAGAAATGTGGGAAACCATATGTGTTCAATATTAGGGCACCACTGAAATCCAAGAGACTCGAAAGATTAACTTGGTAAGACAGTATGAAAGTTTCATCGCTGGTAAGAATGAATCTCTTTCTGACGTTCATCAACGGTTTAACTGCTTAATCATTGATCTAAGAACTGTTGGTAGGACCTATTCTAATTCTGAGGTCTTAACAAAATTCTTAGAATGTCTTCCTGAAAGCTTGGATAGTTATTCAATATGTCTTAAGCTGACAAAAGACTTAAATTCTCTCTCTCTAAGAACTTTGTATGGAATATTGCTCAACTATGAGCAATCGAATCTCCTGAAAAAGAATATTGTAAAAGATTATAAAGACTCTAAAAGCACTCCTGTTGCTTTAGTCTCTTCAGAGATAATTCCATCTCAGCGATCTATTCTCACCATCACTAAGTTAGATTCTGAATCTGAGGATCTATCAGACCCTGATTTTTCAGAGTTTGATGAGTCCCTAGCACTCTTGACAAACTCTTTTAAGAGATTTGCAAGAAAGAGCAACTTTCGAAGAAGTAAGCCTCTCTCTCTTACTGAAAAGCCAAAATCAACGCCTGTTGATAAGGCTACTGCCACTTGCTATAATTGTGAAAAGATTGGACACTTTGCTAGTGAGTGAAGGTCGAAAAAGGTGTTTAAATCTTCTACCTCAAGAAGATCCAGTGATGACAAATACCTAAAGCTGAAGAACAAATATCAAAAGCTGAAAAGCTACAAGCGAAAAGGTAAAAGTCTCATCGCTGAAGAACATAACTGGGCTGAATCAGAAAAATCAAGTTCTGTTGAAGAAGAAGTCGCTAATCTTTGCCTCATGGCTGAGATTAAAGAAGAAGTGGAAGAAACATCTGAACCTTCTATGAGTTACATATCATCTCAGGTATCTATCTCTACAAATCCCTCTCTGCCTGAAGCTAAGAGAAGTCGCGCTGTTGATGTGTTGACGATTGACCTTTATAATGCTCTAAATGACAAAACTCAAGCTGATAATAAAAATGTTCATTTAACTCAAGAGCTAGAGAAATGTCATGAAAAGATCAGAGAACTAAATTGTTGGGAACTGAAGATTCTACTAAGTGTAGTTACTACTGCTAGTACAAGTGTAGTTACTACTGCCAGAACAAGTTGAAGATTAATACTGCTAAGTGTTACTACTGCTAGTAGAATTGCTACTGCTAGTTAAAGTTAGTACTGCTTGAACAAAGTTAGTACTGCTTAGCTAGTTAGTACTGCTAGTGGTTAGTACTGCTTGCAGTTAATGCTGCTAGATGAAGTTAATGCTGCTGAGCATTATTAGTGCTGCTAAAGAAATCCGAATGGAATGTACTACAGCTGGATATACTGAAGATATACTTAGAAGATATACATGGAAGATATACTGAAGATTTGTTTATTCTTTGTAATTATCTTTTTATGAGTATATGTATAGAATGTTTAGAATAGATAGATATAACTTTTGATAATTGTTTTTCAAGAGAGAAATCAACCTCAAGGCATAGATCCTAATTCTAGAGAAGTAGAATTCGTATTGGTGAGCTTGTTCATCAATATTGAGGTTGAGTGAGTAATCTTGTAACTGCAAAGCATCAAATAAAAGCTTACAGTTTGTTATTCATATTTACTGTGTTTGATTACTGTTTTATTAAATATCAAAGTGTTTTTCCGCAACTTCTTTGATATTGTTTCTGAGAATTAATTCTTGTTGAGAATTCGATCCTGACAAGTGGTATCAGAGCTAGTATTCTCAGAAACCTACACTCAACATCACATCATCATGGCTAAAGGTTCAGAGTCTTCAAGCTCAGAAATTCCTACAGAGGTAACATCTAATCTTTGTTCCAAATCCTGTATTGAAACTGTTAAAAGGTACAGGGATCACAACCAGAAAATGAGTGATGACCTGAAGAGATTAGAAAAGGACATAAAAGACTATGTTAGGATTGTTGAGAGGTTTGAAGAGCAGATTAAGAGTTTTCAAGCCAATGAGCTTCAACATTCCTATGACACAAACTACTGGAAGTGGGAGAAAGATCAGTATGAATTTAAGCTTAAACAGAAAGAAGAGGAGAATGAAAAGATAAAAAGTGAGTTTGAGAAAGCCAAGCTGGATATTGAGAAATTTTCCAATGCCTCTAAAGCAATGGACTCTTTGCTCCAAACTCAAATCCATGACAAACTTAGAAGAGGAATAGGATATAACACCACACCACCACCATACAACAACAACTACATCCCTCCTATATCAGACTTGCTAGAGACCAAGAATAGGAAGGAATTGTCTGATGAAGTCACTAAGGTAGATCCATTAGACAAAGTGGTGGTTGAAACAGACTCTGAAGAAGAAAACTTTAATGAAAAAAGTAAGAAGAACACTGTGAGTGGTGAGATTACTCTAGAAAATAACATTATCACCAATGAGGGATGTGGAAAGGCTTGGATCAAGTCTAAGGACATAGAAAAGACTGAGGGAAAGTCTGAGAAGGTCCATTATAAGCAAACCACAGTTGTGAATCCTGTACCTTGTAAACAGTGTTCTTGCAATAAATCTGAGCCCCAAAAACATGATAAACCAAGGGGAAATCAGAGAAACTGGAATAATCAGTGGGCACAAAAACAAGGAGTTGATTTGAGTAAAATCAATAGACCAAAACCTTGTTTTATCTGTGGCAAATTGAATCATCTTGCCAAACATTGTTATTTCAACCCTATCAACCAAAGAGTCACTTTTCAAAGAAAACCACAAAACTCTTTTGGTTATAGGAATCAGAGAAGGAATCATATGGCTGAGAACAGAGCACCTATAAGATCACATGCTCAGAACAAGTTTGCTAAACCAAAGAAAAATACTCCAAACAAGCCAAGGAGTAATTTAAAGACAAAGAAAGCAAACAACTTTGTTCAAGTTTGGGTTCCAATTGCAAAGAAACCTGTTAGTACTTCTATCCCAGATAGTACTGCTAACAAAAATAGTGCTGCTAACTTGATTAGTACTGCTAACCAAGTTAGTACTGCTAACAAAGCTAGTGCTGCTTCTAGTAGTAATGCAGCCAAGCCTATAATCTTGACAAAGTACTCCAGTCATGAGATTCCTAAACAACTCATTCAGACCAAACTGACAGATTATATTAATGAGAAAGGTCAACCCAAGACCACTTTGGCTTGGGTTCCCTCCAAGACTAACTGATTTATCAAGTGTGCAGGGCAATCAAAAGCTCAAGAGGAAGAGCATTCGGAATGAAGAAAATGGTTGCTCTTGGCACATAACTAGGAACATGGACTGCCTTCAAATTCTTTAAAAGATTTGATGAAGGACATGTTACTTTTAATCCAGCAGAAGGTTGAAGTTAGAAATACTCCAGAGGGAGTAATGATCATGAAGGATCAAGAAGAAAAGGATCAGGGGATGAACAAAGTAGTAAAAAGTAAGAGAAAAAGGATGGTGTCAAAAAGTGTAAGAGTAGTTAATACTGCTAGTAGTTAATACTGCTAGTAGTTAATACTGCTAGTGGTTAATACTGCTTTCAGTTAATACTGCTAGTAGTTAATACTGCTAGTAGTTAATACTACTAGTGGTTAATACTGCTTTCAGTTAATACTGCTAGTAGTTAATACTGCTAGTAGTTAATATTGCTTTCAGTTAATACTGCTTGTGGTTAATACTGCTTTCAGTTAATACTGCTAGTTAGTTAATACTGCTAGCCGTTACTACTGCTAGTAGTTAATACTGCTCTAGGTTAATACTGCTTATATTCCGAATACTATAAATACTTTTTGCCCGCCTAAAAGTTCATAACGACTCTTTGCATACTGTTCTCTTGCGCTCAAAACCTTTTCTCTCTCAAGTTCGAAGTTTTCAGGCAAGTTTTCACTAAGATCAATGGCATCCATGACGTTCATCGACGAGCACAACGAGATTGCGATGCTACAAAAGCCAAAGCAAGCTTCAGGATTTCATCAGATTGTGGATTTCCTCAAGTCAAGTCACATTGCTCATGCTCTTACTGTATCCCCTACAATCTACATTGAGCACCAAAGGCAGTTCTGGGCTAATGCAACCATTGTTGTGGAAAATGGTGTGCAAATGATCAAGACAAGAATCTGTGATCACTCACTTACAGTTACTGAAGAAGTCATTCGCATCAGTCTACGTCTAGACGATGCCTCTGGTATAACGTCTATCTCTAATGATGAACTGTTTTCTAATCTTACTAGAATGGGGTATGGAGGCCCATTGGGTGTTTTCAAATTCTCAAAAGCAAAGTTTTCACCCCAATGGCGTTTTCTTGTTCATACCCTGATGCATTGCATCTCCAAAAAGACTACTGGATGGAGTGAGTTCAGCAGCACTATTGCTTATGCTTTGGTGTGCTTGGCCACTGCCCGAAAGTACAATTTTTCTAAAATGATTTTCAGTGATCTTGTATCAAATATGGGAAACAAAAAGAGTTTCTTTATGTATCCCAGATTTGTTCAGGAAGTAATTAACCATGAATTGACGGATATACCTCAACCTGTTGGGGTATATGTACCTAAACCCCCCAAAGGCAAGGTTTTCTCAAATATGAGAAGATCTGCTGGGGACTCTGAAGGAGTTGACACCCCATTGTTCTCTACAATGATGGTGGTGTCCCAAACCAATGAAGGTATGGCAGCAGGGTCAAGGCCCCCATTAGACAAACCCACTGCTAGCCAAGCCCAACCTTCCCTCTCAAAATCAATTCCACAGTCCCTTCTGAATAAGCCCACTTCTACAATTACCCAAACTTATCAAAGAAAACAGGTAAAGAAGGCTCCTTCCCTTCTTGTACCATCACCAACTAAGCCTTTAAGCCCTCTAAGGGAGAATTCTCCCCTAGAGAATATCCAAAGGGAAACCACAAGGGTATCTCCCAACCCAAAGGAGGTGCTCTCTGAGGAGGAGGTAGAGCATATGGGTGATGAGGCTGCCACTACTCCTGCTAGCACAGAGGAGGAAAGTGGTAACATCAATAAGACCTCCCCCATGGCAACTTTGAATGAGCAATCATTTGAAGGTCCCTGGTGCCAAGAAACCACAGGGGTGGATAGTGCTTCTGCTAGGCAGAAGACTTCCACTACTAAAAGATCCAATGATCTTTCAATAGGGGGTAACACTCCTGGAGAAGGTGAGGACAGATATAACTATGATGAATTGATGGAGGCAATGGGCAACATCAACATGGATGTACTCAAACAGGGCAAAGATATAGAAGAGCTAAAACTCATTGTACTGTCACAACAAGAACAAATCATCAAGTTGAAGCAAATGGTAAGGAAACTGATTCTGCAAAAGAAGAAGAAACAATTTGTGCTCAGAAGGAGGAAACCAGTGACTGATGCTCCCAAAAAGGGGGAGTCAGAAGCTGATGCCAAAGCTAAGGGTGAGCAAGAGGAAAAACATAATGTTGAGGGGGAAAATGAACAAGCAGCAGTAACAGAGTTAACACCAACAGAAATTGAAGTAGCTGAAGTGCTAATCAAAGCTAAGAATGACACTCCCAAAGCAAAGGGAGTGGTCATAAATGAAGGGAGAGACAGAAAATCAGAACAGAAAGACAAAGCTGCAGAATCAAAGAATAAGGGAAAAGAAAAGATAGTGGAATCTGATCAACCAATCAAGAAGCAAAGGTTGGTTGAATCAGATGAAGCTTTAGCAAGGAAAATGCAGAAGGAGATGGAAAAAGAAGAAAGAGCTCAGGTGGAGAAGGACAGGGAAATGGCAAAGGCTTTAGCTGCTGAGCTAAATAAAGCCTAAACAAAGGGATATAAGTCTGAGAAAGGCTATGATGGCTAATACAAGTGCAAAGAAAAGAAGACCTTCACAAACTTACCTTGCCACTCAGGAAAGAAACAAAATGATAATTTTCTTGAGGAGTGCAATTGGGGTAAAGAAAGAAATGTTTGTGAAGATGAGTTTTGATCAAATCAGAGAGCTCTATGAAAAAGAAATGGGGAATCTGAAGAGCAATGAAAAGAAAAGAGTAGAGTTTGAAAAGAAGGCCAAGGAGAGTAATGATATAGATATGAATCAACCATTCCCTGAAAGTGAAGAGGGAACTCCTATCAAAGAAATGGCAAGGGAAAAGGAAGAAAAGAAGAAGGAAGCTACTCTAGTACAGGTTCAAAAGACTTTGAAAAGAACCAAGATGATGGCCAAAAGAAAGAAAGATAAGAAGCCTAGAGTAGAAGAAGAACAAAATGTTGCTGAAGAAGAAGTGGCACCTGAGTCATCAAGCCAGCAAGGGTCATCAATCAAAGATGATGTAAGCTTATATATGGTAGTGATGGACAAAGTGCCTGAACCAATTTCTGCAGAACCTGTTGGAGTTAAGCCACCTGAGATCATTCACTGGGATGTACTGACAATGGATGGGAAAGATTACATCAGACTCAAGAGGAAGGGTGATAAGTATGAAGTATTCAACACTTGGGTCAAGATTGTCAGAACATGCTCTAGATCTGATATAGAAGAGATGTTTGACATAGGAATTAAGCTGTATGCAGATCATCTGAATACTCCAGGAATTTCTCTTACAAAACTGGTGATGGAGTATCTATGCATGATGTTCAAACCTGAAGAAGTGGACCAGGTCATCAAGAGTGTGTTTAAAGAAGTCACAAGTTGGACTCTATATGAAACTAGTGGAGTATATGCAGTGACTTTGGATAGAAATCACACAGAATACTTCCTAGTGGATAGAGTATATAATCACACCAGACTGAAGGTTCATGCCATGCTAAAGAAGAAGTTGGGTTGTGCACCAAATTCAGAAATGGCCAAGTATCTAATTCAGAGGATAATCAATCAGAGTTTGGGACTGAATCCAGACTTAGGAGCATGATCTTGGAAGTTTTGGGAGCATCAAAAAGAGCATCTGGAAGAATATCTGAAGAACTTGACTTCTCTTCTAAAAGTCAAGTTAGGGGGAGATTGTTGGGAACTGAAGATTCTACTAAGTGTAGTTACTACTGCTAGTACAAGTGTAGTTACTACTTCCAGAACAAGTTGAAGATTAATACTGCTAAGTGTTACTACTGCTAGTAGAATTGCTACTGCTAGTTAAAGTTAGTACTGCTTGAACAAAGTTAGTACTGCTTAGCTAGTTAGTACTGCTAGTGGTTAGTACTGCTTGCAGTTAATGCTGCTAGATGAAGTTAATGCTGCTGAGCATTATTAGTGCTGCTAAAGAAATCCGAATGGAATGTACTACAGCTGGATATACTGAAGATATACTTAGAAGATATACATGGAAGATATACTGAAGATTTGTTTATTCTTTGTAATTATCTTTTTATGAGTATATGTATAGAATGTTTAGAATAGATAGATATAACTTTTGATAATTGTTTTTCAAGAGAGAAATCAACCTCAAGGCATAGATCCTAATTCTAGAGAAGTAGAATTCGTATTGGTGAGCTTGTTCATCAATATTGAGGTTGAGTGAGTAATCTTGTAACTGCAAAGCATCAAATAAAAGCTTACAGTTTGTTATTCATATTTACTGTGTTTGATTACTGTTTTATTAAATATCAAAGTGTTTTTCCGCAACTTCTTTGATATTGTTTCTGAGAATTAATTATTGTTGAGAATTCGATCCTGACATAAATCTTTTAGAAGAAAGGTTGAAAGATCAAGTCATTATAAATGAAATCATCAACATTGAACGCGAACAAGCCATCGCTGCTCTAAAAGCAGAAAAGTCTCATGTTGAAAAATGGTGCAAATCATCAACTAAGATCTCTGAGATAATAAATGCTCAAACTCCTGAAAGTGATAGAACTGGTTTGGAACGTTTGTCACTTCTACGCTTTGACACTTCTTATAATCAATTCTATCCCTGTTCTTCTTCTAATTCTATCCCTAAGTCTGCGGATAAAGGAAAATCCATTCTTCGTCCTCAGAAGGCTACCAAGAAAGCAAAACTGAAAGTTCATTCTAAACCTTCAGTGAATCAATCTTCTAGCTCTGTGATAGAAATCTTCGATCTCTGTCCTCCAAAGCTAATGATTGATCTAAGACCCATGAAATCTGAAGAAATGAAAATTCCTCCCAGATCTCATGAGAAAATCATTCTTGGACCTGGCCCTGCTCATCTTAAACTTGCAAAACCTTCTACTTCTGGTCCTAAAACCATTTTCAAATATAAAAAATGCAATCACTGTGGTTTTACTAACCATATTGCAAGTAAGTGTCCAACTGCCACTAAAGCTGATAAAACAGCTAAAGTGAAGATAAATGCCTCTAAGGTTGAGAAGGTCACCAAAGTTGAAAAATCGACCAAGGTGAAGAATACCAATAAGGTTAAGAAATTAACCAAAGTGAAGATCACCACTGAAGCTGAATCTTCATCTGATGTGAAGACTGCTGAATCTTCCATATCCACTAACTCTAAAGGACCCATTGAAAAGTGGGTACCAAACAATGCTTAATCTTCCTTATGTGTGCAGGGATCAAAGGGCATCTGGTATCTCGATAGTGGATGTTCTCGTCATATGACTGGACAAAAATCCCTGCTCATTGAATACAAGGAAGAGAAAGGTCCCTCTGTGACCTTCGGTGGAAATGGAAAAGGATATACCCAAGGGTTTGGTGTCCTCAACAATGGGACAACTACCTTTTGAAGAGTCGCTTATGTAGATGGACTGAAGCACAACCTTGTAAGCATCAGTCAAATATGTGACAAAGACTACGAAGTTCGCTTTTCTAATAAAGCATGTTAAGTGGTGGATGAGAAAGGAAAACTTGCTCTCAGTGGTTATCGTAGAGAAAATGTCTATGTAATAGATATGGACTCTACTACCACTGAAAACTTATGTTTTCTCTCTAAGGCCTCTTCTGATGTCAATTGGCTATGGCACAAAAGGCTCTCTCATCTAACCTTCAAAACCCTAAATTCTCTCTCATCTAAGGAACTGGTTTCTGGTCTTCCTCCGCACTCATATGCTAAAGAATCTCTCTGCTCAGCATGTGAAAAAGGAAAACAAACAAAAGCTAGTTTCAAGTCTAAACAAGTTTCCTCAGTGACAAGTCCTCTTCAGCTCTTACATATGGATCTGTTTGGCACTGTCAATATCCAATCTATAGCTGGAAAGAAATATACGTTTGTCATTGTAGACGAATTCTCTCGCTATACCTGGGTTATCTTTCTTCGCTGTAAGAATGATACTCCAGAAGAACTAATATCTTTTGTTAAAAAGATGGAAGTGCTGAATAATCTTACTGTTCGCTGTAAGTGATCATGGAACTGAATTCAAAAACAGTTCCCTGAACAATTTCTTTGAAAATAAGGGAATTTCTCATAACTTCTCTTCAGTAAGAACACGTCAGCAAAACGGAGTCGCTGAAAGAAGAAACAGAACGATCATTGAAGTTGCTAGATCAATGCTTAGCGATTGTCACCTCCCTACTCAATTTTGGGCAGAAGCTGTAAACACTGCATGTTTTACTCAAAACCGATCGTTGATAGTAAAGCGATTTGCAAAGACAGCTTATGAACTTTTTCATGGAAGGAAGCCTTCTATCAGCTTTCTTCATATCTTTGGTTGTCAGTGCTTTATCTTAAACAACAAAGATCAGCTTGGAAAGTTCGACCCAAAAGCTGATGATGGAATATTTGTAGGATATTCCTCCATCTCCAAAGCCTACAGAGTTTTCAACAAAAGAAGACAATCCTTGGAAGAAACAATTCATGTCACTTTTGATGAAACTCCCTCAGCGAACTCCAAACCAATCGCTGACAATGAAGAGTTAAATACTTGGATGTTCTCTCACTACAAAGAAACTGAACCCTTCTTCTAAAACCATCAGCATTCAGATCCTCCAGCTGCTGATGATGATCCAAACATTATACCTCCTAGCGCTGAATCCAACTCATGGGTTTCAGCTGAACCTCTAAACACCTTGCTACCATCAGATCTACCTCTGTCTGAAAACCTCTCTGATAACAACAATATGTCCACTACTCAACAGTTAATTGCTGATGAACCTCAAACGTCCTCATCAGTAAATATCTCGATTGTTGATCCAACCTCTGAGTTGAGTGATCATGCTCCTGCTCAGCGATGGACCAGAGATCATCCGATAGATCAAATTCTTGGTGATCCAGATGCAGGTATTAAGACACGACGAAGCTCAGGTAATATCTGTCTCTTTGTCAACTTTCTCTCTTTAATAGAACCAAAGAAGACTGATGATGCCCTCAGAGATCCAAACTGGGTCAGCGCTATGCAAAAATAGCTGACTGAGTTTACCCGTAACAAAGTTTGGAATCTCGTTCCTAGACCATCTGATAAAACTGTTATAGGCACCAAATGGGTGTTTAGAAACTAGTTAGAGGAACTTGGAACTGTAACCCGCAACAAGCATCGACTTGTTGCTCAGGGATAAGACAAGAGGAAGGCATAGACTATGATGAAACCTTTGCCCCTGTGGCTAGGCTTGAAGCAATTCGACTATTCTTACCTTATGCAGTCTATAAAGACTTCATCGTTTATCAAATGGACGTAAAATCAGCGTTCCTAAATGGAAAGCTGAATGAAGAAGTCTATGTAGAACAACCTCCAGGGTTCTATGACCCTAAGTATCCAAATTATGTTTATAAATTTGATAAGGCTCTCTATGGTCTAAAACAAGCCCCTCGTGCTTGGTATGACACTCTCTCATCTTTTCTTATCTCTGAAAATTTTGAACGTGGCAAGATTGATAATACGTTATTTTTCAGAAAGATAAAAAGTCATATAATTCTTGTACAAATATATGTCGATGACATAATATTTGGTTCTACTAACCCATCTTTATGTACTCGCTTCGCTGAAAGAATGAAGAAAGAATATCAAATGAGTATGATGGGTGAGCTGACATATTTTCTTGGTCTTCAGATTAAACAATCTTACAAAGGTACTTTCATCAGCCAAGGTAAGTATGTTAAAGATATGCTGAAGAAGTTTGATCTTACACAAACTACAACAATGAAAACTCCTATGGCACCAACACTGACACTTAACAAATATCCTTCTCGAAAACCTGTTAATGTCACTGCCTATAGAGGAATGATAAGTTCCCTGCTGTATCTTACAACGAGCCGACCTGACATTATGTACTCTACTTGTTTATGTGCATGCTATCAATCTGAACCCAAGGAATCCCATCTGATCGCTGTTAAGCGAATTTTCAGATATCTGAAGGGAACTCCTAACCTCGGTCTTTGTATCCCAAAGACTCAGGATTTGATCTAACTGGTTATTCTAATAGTGATTTTGCAGGTTGTAAACTTGACAGAAAGAGTACCACTGGTGGATGTCAACTTCTAGGAGGAAAACTGGTAAGTTGGACAAGCAAAAAGCAAAATTCAGTGTCCACTACCACAACTGAAGCTGAATACGTAGCTGTTGGAAGCTGTTGTTCTTAGATCTTATGGATGAGAAATCAACTATTAGACCATGACCTTCAGCTGTCAAAGATTCCTATCTATTGCGACAGCACTAGTTCTATCGCTATAGCAAATAATCCAGTGCTACATTCAAAGACAAAACACATAGAGATCAGATATCACTTTATCAGAGATCATGTGATGAATGGTGATATTGAACTTCACTTTATCACTACTGACTTTCAGCTTGCTGATTTATTCACCAAACTCTTGATGAGACAAGGTTCAACTTTCTCATCAGTGAGCTTGGAATGCTGAATCTAGAAGAATAAATCTTCAGCGTTCATGCATTGTGTCAGTAATCATAAGTTCCCCTTTTATTATTCTCTCTGATAAACATTCTGACTCTCAGGTATGTTCTCTCAATCCCTACAACTGAATCTTCATTCAGAAAATGTTTTTCAAAATATAAACTTTAATCACTGAACTTTCTTCAAATGATTAAAAGCTTTTTGAAAAATACATTCATCACTGATATTTCTTGTCAGTGATCCTTTAAAAGAAAATCTATCCCTATCTTTACCATCAGGGATACATTCAAAATGAAAAATCTATCGCTGACTTTTCTTCAGCGATAATTTCAAAACGGAAAAATGAACAGTCTTTTTTCTCTGACGTCATTTGAACTGACAATCCACGACATGCCTTTTTCTGAAACGTTCGTTCGTTGCCCTTCTATCCAATCAACTTCGTGGGACGTGTCCATGTCATGATGATCATTTGTTTTCCCGCCTCTCACATTCTCTCTCCTTTCTCACACGTATAAAAGGAATGTTTTTCCATTCTTATCACTTTACGCTTTCTGGAAATACTTTCAAAGCAAAAATTCTCTCTCAAGCATTCTAACATTGTTGATCCAAACTCTCTCAGTGATTTGATAACGACCCTTTTTTATACTTAGTGAAAATTACGTTTAATATGTATTAGTGTTTCACCATCAGCGATTAGACTGAGTGTGTTTAGTTATCGCTGATAGTCTTCTTATAAACACCTAGTACGTATTAGTGTTTCCCTATCAGTGATCAAACTGATTCTGTTCAGTATCGCTGATAATTTCTGATGTAAACAGTAACGTAATTACTGAAGACAAGTCTCGTGTCAACAAATGTTCATAGCTAAATCGAAGACGAAGCTGCTGAACAAAAAGAAGTCTACTAGTGACCTGATGCGGATATCAATGAAGCAAAGACAACTCTACTTATACGTGAAGGAACATGAGTAAAGCTTCAGCGATCGCTGAAATCTTGATATCTCTGCTGAAAGAGATATTCAGCGATAGAATGATCACTTAGCTTCTATCTCAAGTTTCCTTTTGTCTTACCTTGCACAACTCAGTACGATGTGTCAGATAGGACATGCCTCTGCCATAATTCGTACAACAACTCTGTCAACTACACTGTTCATGATCCGGCCGAAAGCATGCCTCCCAAAGTCAGACATTCAAAGCCAATCAAAGAACGCCACGTGTAAAGTACCCTGCCATGCATTTAATGCATAGGGTATAAATAGGAATATCACCCCTTCATATGAAGTGTGCTCAATCCTTCAACCCGAAATAGAAACCTTTGTTTTCTATATTCTAAATCCCACATTCTCTGAAATTCTTGTGCAACCATCTTAGTCTTTCTTAAGTTTGTTTAGATTGAGTCTATCTTAATCTTATTCCGCAACAAACTTGTAAATTGTGTTTTATTTATCAATAAACAATTTATTAAACTGTAATTTATGTGTTTGTATTCAACCCTCCCCCCTTCTACAAACTTGTTAAGCACCTTCGGGACCAACAATGTTTTTCAACACACTCTTCCAGAATCTGATCCAAATGTTGTTGAGTTACCTCCTCCTCCAGTTGAAATTGTATCTATATCTTCAACTGACTTAGAAGATTCTGATCCTCCCTATCAACAATTAGAAGTGGTTCAAGACATCATTGATCCTCTCCCTCATACCACAAAATGGACAAGATTTCATCCAATTCATCAAATTATTGGAGATCCTCAAGCTAGTGTGTCTACACGTTCCAGGACGGCTACTTCCAACGAATGTATCTTCACTTGCTTTTTAAGCAAGATTGAACCAACAAAAGTTTCTGAAGCGTTGGAAGACCCGGACTGGATTATAGCAATGCAAGAGGAGCTCAATCAATTTGACGCACTCAAAGTTTGGAGACTTGTACCAAGGCCGAAAGGAAAGAGCATAATTGGTACCAAGTAGATATTCAAGAATAAGAAAGACAAAGATGGTATTGTGATTCGCAACAAAGAAAGACTGGTAGCCAAGGGATATCGACAAGAAGAAGGTATTGACTACGATGAAACATTTGCACCCGTCGCTAGACTGGAAGCTATTCGGATGTTTCTTGCCTTCACTGCTTATCGCAACTTCACCGTATATCAAATGGATGTCAAGACAACATTTCTCAATGGCAAATTGAAAGAAGAAGTCTATGTATCTTAGCCAGAGGGATTTGTTGACAAAGATCGTCCTGATTACGTATATTTTCTCGATAAAGCTTTGTGTGGTCTGAAACAAGCTCCACGGGCGTGGTATGACGAGTTGTTAGCTTTTTTAATCAAATCCGGCTTCACCAAAGGATCCATAGATACCACTCTTTCCATTTATAGATCAAACTTGGATATTTGCTTAGTACAAATATATGTAGATGATATTATTTTCGGTGCGACTAACAAATCTTTATGTACTTGGTTTTCTGATCTAATGACTTCTAGGTTTCAAATGAGCATGATGGGAGAAATCAATTTCTTCCTCGGCTTACAAGTGAAGCAACTTCTAGATGGAATCTTCATCAACCAGTCAAAGTATGTATTTGACACCTTGAAGAAATTCAAGATGGACAAATCTACTTCAATTGGTACGCCGATGGCTCATGGTACCAAAATCGGACTTGATCCTGATGAAAAAGCTATGGATCAAAAGACATATCGAGGAATGATCGGATCACTGATGTATCTCACAGCAAGTCACCCGGATATAATGTTCTCTACGTGCCTATGTGCCAGATTCCAAGCCAAGCCTAAAGAATCTCATCTGCTAGCAGTCAAGCGCATATTTAGATACATCAAGGGAACTCCTTACTTAGGTTTATGGTATCCTAAAAGTTCTGACTATAAATTGATTGCTTATTCTGATGCAGATTTTGGTGGTAAACAGTTGGACCGAAAGAGTACTTCTGGTCATCTTCAGTTTTTGGGTGACAGACTGATAAGCTGGGCGTTGAAGAAGCAGAACTGTGTTTCTATCTCGACTGCAGAGGCAGAATATGTCGCCGCAGCTAGTTGTTCCGCTCAAGTCCTATGGATGAAGACACAACTATGGGATTACGGGATGCTATACAAGACAGTGCCAATATATTGTGACAGCAAGTCCGCAATTGCCATATCAGTCAATCCGGTCCAGCACACCAAGACCAAGCACATAGATATGCGGTACCATTTCATAAAGCATCATGTGGAAGACGGTACTATTGAATTATATTTTGTACCAACTGAATATCAACTTGCTGATATCTTTACAAAAGCCTTAGATGAAAAACGTTTCAATTTTTTGCTTTCAAAATTAGGCATGTTGAATTTAAAAGTTTAAATCTTTACAAATTATATTCTATAAAATAAAATTTTACAGACTTTCTTTCTTTTGAATAAAATGTATGTCTAGGATCTTTTACATGTTCTTTGTTTATATTAAAGTTTTATATGTTCAACTTTCAAGTCTTACAAAAGTCGAAAAGTCAGCAACATGTTTGTAGCTTTTGATATTGCTTTAAAGATATGGGAATCAGAATCTTTATAATTTACTTTGCTTTGACTACCTAAATAATCAGGATTATAGATCAGAATGGAAATATGGGCTAAGCATTTAGACATTGATCTAAGTGATTGAAATGAATAATAAATTCTTAAAATACAGAAATCTCTGAGTTTAAAAGTTTGTACCTGTAACCTTTCTGGTTTGGGAAAGTAAGTTTCATGGGATGCTTGTCATCTGGTACCCTAGGGTCAATTGATCTGGGAGTGATCGAACCCAAATCCTTCTATAGAACCAGATCGAAAGTCATGTTCTACTGGTATGAATGGGTTTAGGATGTGTCGATGTAGCCTTTCTGATCTGGGAAACTAAGTTCCAAGGGGTGCTTGACACCTAGTCCCCTAAGGCCAACTGGTCTGGGAGTGGCTGACCCAAATCCTGCAATAGGGTCAGATAGAAAGTTACGTTTACGGCATGTTCTTTACTTAATGAACTCTCTAATTAAAAGATGCCAAAGTGCACGACGCTCAAAAGATGCCAAAGAGCACACTAATGTGAAGATGCCAATGTGCACACTGCTAAAAAGATGCCAATGTGCACACATCTCATGATACTTGGTGATATGTTTGAGTTGTGATAAACCTGTAAATTTGTGAAAATCTTAATTTTTGATGGCTTAGTGTTAGTACATGCAAAGTTTTCTATAATAATTTTAGAACTGCATTTTTCTTGAAGCTAATTGAAGTTCAAATGCGAGCACACTGAATAGACAGATGGAAGTTTTTGAAACTGAACATGTCTTAACTTAATATGCAATTATAATTAGTCTTGCATCTAACAACATATGCTTGCTTTCAAATGATTGATAAATCTGTGAAATTTTACTAAGTAGATTTTAATTTGTTTAGTGTTTAAAATTTTACATGTTCAGTTGTTTCAAAATTTATATTCAGTATTATTTTTCTTTTTACACTGATGTTTATATGGTTGTGTATCCATATTTTTGTTAAATGGTCTGTGCATTTTTCGAGGGGGAGAGCTAATCTGAAAAGTTTTTTATGAACCAGTTCTTTGTTTGAGGGGGAGTAAGTAAAAATATCTGTGCTGATCAGAAGTTCAACAGGTAAGAATTTCAGATATTTCGACACATTTGCTATACTAACAGATGAATTTTTGTGCATTTGTGTAGGGGGAGTAAACTATATTCAGGTATTTTTTTAGAGTATTTTTTTTATTTGGTATTTTTTTTATGTTTTTTCTTTTAGTTTATTTTTAGTTTTCTTGGTTTAAATAGCATTTTCTATTTTCATTTTTTCTTTTCCCGCTTGTTGACCTCTCTATACTGTTTATCTTCCTCTTTCTCTTTGTGCGCCGATTCTTCAGTTCATTGTGTTTGATTTCAGTTTGTCGTTCTACGAATCAGGTATGTTTTCTATTTTCTTGTATTGTTGATTTGTAGTAATTTTAGTATTCGTTTTTTTACTATGTTTCACGTTTTTAATGTTCATTGTATCTGATTCATCAGATTCGAGCTTATTTGCTCAAAATTGGATTTTGGGTTTTGCTTAGATTTGTAATTCGAACCTCACGTATGTTTTTTCTTCTCTTATTTTTGAGTTTATTTGCTTTTATTTTGAGTTTTTGTGCTTTTCGGTTCGAACTCCCGAAAATCTAGTGATAAAACGTATACAATCAAATCAATTTCTTGATGTAATTGTACACAAAGAAGAAAATTTGTGATCAAACAGTGACATTCAAGAACCGAGTTCGTGAAATCCAAAATTCGAAAAATGAAATCAATCTGTAATCTGATCCTTCTGAATTGATTTGGTTTGCTCTGATACCAATTGATATAGTCCACTCAAATCACGTACACAAAACAATCAAGAACAACGAAATTCATGGGGAAATCACAAGTGTATTTATGTCACAAGTGAAAAGATTACAAGGTTTTCTCTCTCTAAGAATTCTCTCTGAAAGTTTACAAAAATGAGGCTTACACTATTACACAAGCAAGGAAGACCTATTTATAGGTCAAACAAGAAATAAGGAAAACTTACAAAAGTCAACACAAATGATCTAAACAAAATTACAAGAATTAAACCTATTTATATCAACTATGAAACTCTCAAGTAATCCAACTAAACTCTCAAGTAACTTGAATAAGGATCCATTCAAACTCTCAAATACTTAAACTCTCAAGTACTTAAGCACCCTCTAAAACTAATGTTGACTTTCACTATTTGACTTCCATTGACTTCCTTTGACTATTCTATTACAAAGTTTTTTACAAGACTTTCCTAATTAAATCTTGTATACAATTAATGCACCAACATTCTCCCCCTTTGTATTCAAGATTTAAAAAAAAATTGACACTTGTCTTCAGTGCTTGATTCTTCAACTTTTATCTCTGACAGCTTTAAAACTTTGAAGCTTTTAACAATCTTCAATCTTTGAAGAATCTTTGAAAAGTCTTTTGCACTTTGCATCTTTGTAAATCAACATGTCTTGAATGAATCTTTGAAACTTTTTAAACTTCTTTGAAGCTTTGCAGACTTCGAGGAATCTTTGAAAATCATGTATCTTCATCACTGGAATCTCTTATCAGTCTTCAGAAAAACAAACTTTCTCGAATCATCTTTAGAATCTGTTTCTGAAACATAGTAAGCATCTGAATTGTCTTGAACTTTCAGAATGATCTGTTCTTGAACTTTCAGAATTATCTCTTCAGAATTATCATTAGAAAGTCTCTTTTCTTCAAATCAGCTTTGCTTTGAAATTTGAATCTTTCAGAAATTTCTTCCACTTTTTGATATTTCTTGCTGGCTTTGAAATTGAACTTTTTAATCTTCTCCCCCTTTTTGATGATCGTGAGAATCATGATCATCAAAACGTATCAATTTCATCACGTTCTTTGAATCTCCCCCTTTAAAAGACATTCTCCTTCTTTGTAAGAACATTCTTCCCCTTTGATCAGATACAGAGCCATCAATGCATGAACGCATTTATCTGAATCTTTTCAAATTCAGACAAATTATGAGTTGTAACCCTGAATCAACAAATGAAACAGTTAAAAGTGCCTGTCAATAACACGGAGTTACTGTGTACAACGAATGTACAATTTAAGGAGCTGGTTTGATGATTACTCCCCAGGACTTCCATTCAATCATTGAAAAACACAAGGTTTATCTATGAATGTTCTGACATAAAAACAAATTTTCTGTGTGCTCGTGCTTGTGTATGAAAGAATTTAGCACAATAATTGTATTTCATAAGGCTCAAATTGTGTAAACTGTTGAGATAGCAACGGGTATTACACAGACTCAATGTGCATGAAAGAGGTACGAAGGTGGTGCAACTTTCCTTCTTTTTCAATATCTAAATCTTTCGAGTGAAGACTAGATAGCAGATATGTTGCGTCCCCAAAGAAAATGAAACATTTCTTTGTTAAGAAAGAAACGAGTGGCTGGTGGGTTTATGCAAGAGTTGGCATGGTCTCACTGCCTTTTTCAATGATGGTCACCAAAGAATGTGAACCAATCAGATTTTGTGGCTGCCCGGCTCATAAAATGGTTGGTGCAGAGTTTTGCTATTCTTTTAACTCTGTTCTCACACCCTCTTTCTTTTTAACATTTATTCTCACTTCTAACCAAACTCTCATTTACATTTTTCCGCTCCACGCAATGAGAAAAACTCAACCGGATGAGTTATCTCCCCCACTCTTTGATTTTAACCCCTCACCCCTCAATCACTCTAGGATAACTTCCTGGGTAGGAAACACTGGTTAACGTTAATCCATGAAAGTTCTGTTTAAGCTCACACATGAATCCCATGTAAGTCCTATAAAGAATAGTTGCTCAACAGTTTAACTTGAACAGTTAAGCACAAAATGATAACAGTGTCAGAATGTATGCTCATGAGATTTGAGCAATTGAACTTTGAAGATTTCTCAAAACAAAGATATTGAATGAATAAAATGAAATCAAGAGAATTATTTTGAGAATCTGACAATGTATCAATCAGATCAAATAAGATGGTTTAGGGTATCAAAGAATTGGATATTTTGTTTATATGAACGAATATAAACAGTTTTGCAATGAAAGCACAAAAATTGAAATGATGAATGATTCTCAACAACATTTGAAAACAAACGGGAGTATTACCATCGAAAAATTTGTTCGTTATGAGACATGGTAATAACAATTTCAAAAGAAAGGCTGAACCGGTGTGTATGAATACCTGACAGTATATAGATAAGATAATCCGCAAGTTTTGATCATTGGAAACACACGGTCAGTTTAAACATTGAAGCTCAAAACTTGAAAAACATTTAAAATCACACTTCTAAATTCATGAAGTCTTTTGAGAATAGAGAAGTGGTTTGAACATTTCAGAAAACTGTTTTTCATGCTTGAAAGTTGTTCTTCTTTCAAACAATCAGAGATGTAAGATCAGAAGATATTTACCTTTAAGCTCCCTCTCAAATCATTATAAGATGATTTAGGTCATGTAAGCTCCCCTGGATATTTGCATAATATCCTCATTTTAAACATTTAAGAACGGGTCCTGATCTGTCATGTGATCAGAAGCCACAATTCTTTACATTAAAGTTCGGGTTCTAAACTGAAGTATTTAGAAGCCAATGTCTTTGACATTGAAGTCCGAGTTCTAAGTTGTAGTACTTAGAAGTCAATAACTTGTACTTTGAAGTACGGGTTTTGAACTGATGTGTTCAAAAACCATCGTTCCTGCTCCCCCTAGACCGGTGGTACCTGCAAAACAGATTTAACAACTTTTGGTACCCACTGGTATTTGGGTCCTGGTATGTTAGATTTAAGAATCCACTTCTCATTAGATGTATATCTTTTAAATCCAGAATTATGAGAAGTTATTCTGTAAGAACCATACCAGTTGTGAGCAGATTCTTTTTGAACGAAGTCATTCCCTCCACAGTAAGAATAACATATCTTCCTTTGAGCAATCCTGATCAGATGATTAGTCGAGTAATATATATCAGAATTACCAAAATATTTACCTTTACGCATTTGTTCTTGTTGGCATTTGTTGTGGATTTGAATGCTTTGTCCTTCTTCTTCTCATCATCTGAAGAACTCTTCACTCTCCAGACCATCTGATTTTTCTTAGAATTCTTTCCAAGAGATTTAACGTAATAGCTTGCTGAACCATCAACAGATTTGTCATAAAATAGATTTTATGGTCTGATCTGACTTGATTTGACAGTGATTGGTTTGACATTTTTCTTTTTGAAAACATTTTTATCATGCATAGAACTAGAAGTTGTTTTGAAAGAACAGACTGATTCTGTTGAATTATCAACAGGTGATTGACTAATCACATCAGCTGTAATCTTTTCTGATAAATTGACGTTTGCAGCTTCTAAGTGTTTTATCTTTTCAGATAACATGTTTCTTTCTGAAGTTAGTGTGTCAAACTTCTTTTTCAAATCATATCTAGCCATCTATTCTTTTAGAATATCTGATGACAGAACAGAGATCTTGGACATGAGCTTTGATATTTCAGTTTCAAAATTTGAACGTTCTTGCTCAAATCCTTTTTCCAAGTTCTTGTTTTTTTCAGAAATATCTTTGAAAATCCCAGTATTTCTTTTTTCAACATTTCTCTTTTCAAGCTCATAAGACCTCTTGTTTTCATTAAAGATTTGTCTTTCTTTTTCGAGCAAGTCTTATAAAACTAAGATCTGTTTGGGAAATTCAGTGTTTTTATTTTCAAGAACCTTTCTTTCCTTAGCAAATGTGTCTCGTTCAGTAATTATAACTTTTTCAAAATCAGACACTTGCATGGAAAGTTTTACGCATCTAAGCTCAAAAACCTTTTTCTCTTGTAAAGTTTTCTTGGAAATCTCAGATGACTGTTAAGTTGAAGATATCTCTTTATTTGATTTTTCTTTTTCTGCTTGGAGACTTGTTTTCAATTCAGCATTCTTCTTCTTCAAGATAGATATCTGATCTTCAAAAGCCTTTAACTTGTTTTGAAGCTTAACTGATTCATCTTTCAGCTCAGATGACTTCTGTTCAGTCGTCTTCAGTTGGCTTTGAAAATTTGAAATATTTCTGTCTTTCAGCTTGATTTCTTTTTCACAAGCTTGAATAGTATTTCCTTTTATTTCAATCATTTTCTCTTTCTCTTTAATCTCCTTCTCTCTTGCACTGATTGTTACCTGCACAATCAGATTTAGCCGTATTAGTACACTTTTTACAGTCAGGAGTTTTATCAGAATTTGACAGATTAAATTTCAACTCCTGAATCTGTTCTAGAAGCTTTGAATTCTGATTTTTCAGATTTTTTTTTCAGCTTCTATTTTCGGTATCTCAGGCATGTACAAGACTGCCATATCTCTAGCTGAAAGTACAGTATTTCCTCTTTCGTCTGTAGTAGGCATCTTGAACGAAAAAGTTAGCAAAAAAAATGATCGTCAAAAATCAGAAAATTATGACCACTAACAAAATATGTCCCCCTCCGCAGACTTAGCTCGGGGGTCCCGCTAATGGTAGCTTGCGCGTTTCTATAACTCGAAAGACACTGAAACTCGCTAATCACTGTTTCGAACAAACTCACAGATCAAACAACTCGCAGAACACTGTTGTTAGCGCGTTTTAACACTTAGAAAAAATTTCACGGTTTTCAAACTCGCACGCTCTTTTAGCGCGTTTCGATCAAACTCGCACGCCTTTCTAGCGCGTTTCAATCAAACTCGCAAGCCTCTTAGCGCGTTTCGATCAAACTCGCAGGCTTTGACTTGTGCGTTTATCAAACTCGCTTGCCTCTATTAGCGCGTTTTACCCAAACTTGCACGTTTTGCTTGCGCGTTCTTCAGACACTTACGCGTTCTAGTCAAAACATCAAATCCCTTTGATTTGCGCGTTTGATGATGAACTTGCGCGTTCTACGGATCTTGCGTGTTTTGACAGATACGTTCACGAAATCACTCCAAATCGTTCTAAAACCTGCAATTGATTCTCAAAATGCATCAGTATGCTCGAAAAACCTATTAGAACACTTTTCTATCAACTCGATTTCCATTAAAAACATCAAAAAGCATCATTCGATTCAAGAACAGTGATTGAGTTGGAGTTTTACGAAAATAGCAATTTGATCAAACTGATCAATCTAATGTTCGAATTAGACTGTGTGATCTGAACGAAACTAGATCCAATTGATAAAACGTATACAATCATATCAATTTATTGATTTAATTGTACATAAACAAGAAAATTTGTGATCAAACAGTGACATTCAAGAACCGAGTTCGTGAAATCCAAAATTCGAAAAATGAAATCAATCTGTAATCTGATCCTTCTGAATTGATTTGGTTTGCTCTGATACCCATTGATAAAGTATTTCCCAATCAATTCAAGCAAATCTAACACAATCTCTATTAAGAATATAACAGTATCAAGATTCTAGAGAGAGAGTGTAGAGAGAGAAAGCGTAATTGTCATATATCTAACAATCTTGATACTGTTATATTCTTAATAGAGATTGTGTTAGATTTTCTTGAATTGATTGGGAAATACTTTATCATCTAGGTTTTCGCATCCAACAAGATACGCGAAGTCCAGTTTGCGTATCCCGTTGGATACGCAAAGCATACTTTGCATATCTAGCTTGATACGCAAACCTCAGTGTTTTTGTGAGTTTATTCAAGTTTATTTTGCGTAACACTTAGTGAAACGCAAAGTGCCTTTTGCGCATCTAACTGGATACGCAAGGTGTCTTTTGCGCATCTAACTGGATACGTAAAGTATACTTTGCGCATCATACTTGATTCGCAAACATTAAGTTTTTGTGTTTTTTGTTCAAGTTTGTTTTGCGTAACATTAAGGAAACGCAAAGTCTCTTTTGCGTAACTTGTTGGATACGCAAAATGTACTTTGCGTATCTTTCTTGATACGCAATCCATTCTTAGTGTTTTTGTTGAGTTTTAGTTTACATGTTTTGTTTTCGGACCTAGTTAGATACGCAAACCTCAGATTGCGTATCATGCCTGATACGCAAACCTATCTTTGCGTATCATGTTAAATACGCAAAACTTGGTTTGTGTATCTAACTTGGTGCGCAAACCTGCCTTGGGAATTCTGTGTTTCTTCTGTTTTGTCTAATTCTTCTTTGTTTTGTCTTTTAGGTGTAAAATGTCTTCTAAAACCAATACAGATCCAATGATTCAAGATGAGAATGTACTTATCGAGGATCCTTCTGATCAAGCATCGCTTGAAATGTCGATGCCTTCTGTTCCTTCAGTCGGGGCTAATCTTTCTGCATCTCGCCGAACGCCGAACGATGTCTTCCCTTCTTTGATGTATATTTTGCCTTGCAAGCCCAACAATTATTTTGTAGACTTCGACATAATCAAAATACATCCGGTGATTTGTGCAATTTTACGAGGACATCCACTTGCTCAGGCTCTTTCGTCATGTGGTGAACTTCCAGAAGTATACATTCAGCAAGCTTGGCATACAATTACAAAGAATGAACTGGCTCGTCCGCATCGCTTTGAGGTTCAAATAGATCAGTATGATTCTTTTCTTTCATACAAGCGTCTCAGACTAACACTGGAGCTTCCTGAGCCCAATTCCAGACTCGGCCGAACTACATATGACAGTTTTCTATCTGAAGAGGAAGTATTTGAAGGGATAAGGAATCTTGGATATGTTGGGACATTGGACAAAGTGAGTGATTTTGATAAGTCTAAATTACCTCCAGTTTGGTATGCTCTCTTCTCTGTCATCATTAGGTGCCTTACGTCAAAACATTCCCGCACGGACAGTGCAAGTCTACTGTATCTCCGTTTGTTCCATCTAGTCGTCTATGACTTGCATGTAGACTACACATTCATTTTCTAGACCAAACTCTCGGAGGTGGTGCATGACAAGCTTACCAACAAGAAACGCAAGTTTATTCCATTCATTCGATTCTTGAAGCTTATCATCAGAAGCATACTCAGAAGCAATTCGGATATTCCTCGAAGATTATCTTGGCCACAAGTTCCTGATACATAAATGACTTACATCCAAAAGGTGAAGCGGACTTTTGACTATTCGATGCCTATTCCTTCGGAGCTTTTTATGAATTATGCAAATCCTTCAGATGAAAGTATTATCGAATATTGCATGGATAATGAAATACTTCTGGAAGCTGATCATAATGAACCATCTCATGATGAAAGGGCTGCATCTATTCCTGCTAATCAAGAAGTTGAAGTTCAAGTATCTGTTTCTGAACAAGAGGTCAACAAAGATGTTGAACAAGAAGTTGAGGTAAATATTGAACATCAAGAAGTTCAAGCAGATGTAGCTTCTCAACAAATTGCTACTGACTCCCCGATACATGATACTTCTGATGTTGCTAATCATTTTGCTACTGAATCTGATGCTGTTATTTCTGCTGATATTGCTAATGCTACTGATGGTAATGATGATACAGTTGCTGATGATGATTTTATTAGTGATATTGATGGGGATGACGATGAGAATTCTGATAATGATGATGATGATGACGTTGATCAACCGAGTCTGAGGGTTTATGGACGAAAATTCAAGGAACCAGAAGTGGTTATTCAAGAAGAAGAATTGTCTGCAGAAGATTCTGTTCCTATTAATGCAGCAGTTGCCAATTTACATGTGGATGAGCTTGATCTAGCTTTTCACAATGTTTCAACTCATCATCAAGCTCAAGTTACAACTATTTCTTCGTCTTCTATCGAACTAATTTCTTCTATCTCGACATCTTTCGTCGAGGTTCATGATTCTACTGCAAAGTTTTATACTCTTAATGAAATGATTCGGAAAATGAGCGATGAGTTTGATGCACATAAGAATGCGGAAATACAGAAGTTACGTACTTTCTTCAAGGGTAAGATGCCAGAAATTGACACATCTTCAATCCCTGAAGTAATTCCTTTCAGACGCCCATCTGGGGTTGTTTTTAGAGAGCCATCTTCTGTTATTCAATCTTCTGCTCCAGCGATCATGTCTATTCCTCTACCTCCGTTGTTTACGCAGTCGACTGGTGTTTCTTCATCTACCTGTATTCCTGTTTCATCTTCTTGCACTTCAGTATCAGATCTTCCTATTTCAGAGCTGACAGATTTGCTATATGCTCGCCTTCTCTCGATGTCTCCTCCAGAACATCAAGATCAGGATTTGATCTCTCTTCTAAGGAATTTCCAGACTACACCGCCTCCAGTTGCTACATCTGATTCTGCAAGACTTATTGCTTTAACTGATGAGTTCCATGCGTTCAGATATGAAGTTAGAACAAGTTTTGTGGATCTTAAGTCTTTCATGACTCAAGCATTTTCTGATCTGTCTAACAGGTTTGTTATTCATGAACAAAGTTGCCGATCTGAGGCCGGTCCGTCTCTTAAACGCCGACATGACCAAGATGATCCCAATCCTCAAGGTCATGAGGGGGAGATGAATAAGAGATAGAGAGTGGAAGGATCTTCCTCAGCTAGAGAAGATTAGTTACAAGAAGAGGCAGCTGATAAAGAGAAGAGTACAGATAATGTCCAAGATTGCAGCGTCAATGATCTTGTGAATGTGATGATTGAAAATATCAATTTATCTTCTATGTCTAATGTACTAAACATTTCTGAGCCAGATATAGAGAATAATATGCAGATTGTTGTGTATGTTGATCCTGATGTTGCAAAAAGGCCTATTACGATTGAAGAATCAGAAGCGGCAAATGATATGCGGTCATTCTTTGCAAATTTTATAGAAATTAACTCAGATGATGATGATGACACGAGATTTGAGAAGATCTTCCAAGTTAAAGAAGAAGATTGTGATGACATAGTCATTATCTCTGATACAGAAGATGATTCTGTATTCATTGATGCTAAGGATGAAGAGATTACAAATATGTTGTACAGAGATCTTCCTTCTCAAGATGAAGTTTCTGAAACTGTTCTTGAATCTGCTCCAGTTTCTACTCTTGTTGTCAGTACTGCTCCGACTACCTCTGCTCCTTCAGGAACATTTGAAGTAGGTCACTCATCTAGAGCACAAGCTAATGTTCCTTCTGCATCTGTGGTTCCCCCGAATATTCAAGAAGAAGGACCATCCTTGACAAGACAGCAAAGGCAAAGAAATCTTCAACATCGGTATATGGCATCAAGGCTAAAAACTGCCTTTCTAGAAGATTCTCAGAGAAATATCTTTGTTTCTAGAAGAAGGCCGATCAACATTTATGCAATACTTGGTGTTGAAAAGGAGTCAGAGGCATATCAGTATGAATACTTGATGCTCATCAAGTGCCAGCGAAAAAGAAATGATCTTGTTCTGTTAAGACACAGTCTCATTGGATTCAAGATCATCCAATCTGAAGATCGCAATCTGAAGCTAAAGCCGAAACGTCGACTCTCGATATTAAAGTCTAATGTCTATTTGTAATAAATGTCAATGTAATTGTTTGTTATTGTAATAGTTAACTTAATATCTAGTTTGTTAGATATTAGTTAACTTAGTTAGTTTCTAGTTATTTAGTTAATTATATTATTTAGTTAGAAATAATATCTAGATATTAAATCTAGATATTATAGGAAGTGTGTTAGACACACTAGATTAGATATTGTGATATCTCTAGTATCTCTCGAACAACAAGATCAGATAAGATTTCACACATACAAACACACACTTAAAGGTGTAAAGAAGAGAATACACAGAGAACACAAAATAGCTTGAATCGATCAACCTTGTAACCATTTGTTATAATCAATACAGGTTGGTAAGCTTATTGTGTTGTTAATCTAAGAACTTGATATAGTTTTGTTGGACCCACAATTGGTATCAGAGCCTGATTAAGATCAAAATCAAGTTTTTCGGAAAACGACTCTGTGTTCTTCAAGAAAAATCGTTTTCAAGATTTAAAGTGTTTTAGGTGTTAAAATCGATCAGGTTGTGATAAATTAGCATGCTAGATCGAGTTGTGTGTAATTAATTTCAGTATAAAGCTTTAATCGAATTCCATTTTGTGATTTAAGTGAGGAAACAGTCGAGTGGAAAAAGTCACTGTGCCATCGATTTTATTTTCAAAAAGTGATTTTTATAGAGATCGAGTGGTCACATTAAGTTCTAGAAGTCTTTCTAGACATATTGGTAGCATTTGGGTATGTTAATCTTGGAAAAACAGATGGCAAAGTCGAATTACTCGAAGTAAAGGATGAACATACGCAAACTAGAAGACGAACAAACGTAAAGTCTAACTTTGCGTGTCCAACATCAAACGCAAAGTCTAACTTTGCTCGTCCAACATCAAACGTAAAGTCCAACTTTGCGCGTCCAACATCAAACGCAAAGTCCATCTCTGCGCGTCCAACATCAAACGCAAAGCATACTTTTTGGATCCAATAGCATACGCAAACAACGACCTCACTTCTTGCAACAAGTAGGAAACGCAAACCTCAGTTCACGTGTTAAATCTCTTCACGAAAAGCCAAGTCAACTTTGCGCATCCCACGTGAAACGCAAACCTTAACTTTGCGCTTCCCACGTGAAACGCAAACTCAGCTTTGCGCATCCCACGTGAAACGCAAACTCAACTTTGCACATCCAACTTGAAACGCAAACCTCACTTTGTGTACTGTGCTTGACACGCAAACCTCCATTTGCGCACGCAAACCTTGATACGCAAACCTCTCTGCACCAATCACTGTTCCATACTTAGAACAGTGATATACTTAGAACACGGGACCCCCGTGCTAAGTCTGCCTAGGGGGACAAAATTTCTTGTGTGATCAAATTTTATCTGGACTAACGGTCAAATTCAAGTTCTTATTGCACATTTAATCAAACAGGATGTCAAGAGAAGCTCTAGCTATCGGAACCGACACGAAGCCACCTGTACTCTTCAGTGGAGAGTATGAGAAGTGGAAAGATCGGTTCATGGACTTTATTGAAAGACATGATCTGGGTATATTCATTAGAAAATCTCTGAGTGAAGGGAGTATGACAGCTCCAAGGACAATGTGTTATACTACAAAGAATAATGGAGAAAGAGTAGATCTAGATTGTCCATTACCACTTCGTATGTACTCAGACGAGCAAAGAAAGAGATATGACGCTGACAGCTTAGCTTTATCTTTCCTACTAAATGCAATGTCTGAGGAGATTTCAAAAGAGATATTTTTTACATTAGAAAGCAAAGAGACTAAAGGAAAGCTGCTATGGGAACATATTGAGAAGCTGATGAGAGGATCAAAAGTGTCATCAAGAGTTAAGGTTTTGGAAGCTGAGAACTCTGAGCTACAAAAGAAAATATCTGAGTTTGAAAAGAAGTTCTCAAATATGTCAAAGAAAAGTGGTGAAGAGAAGAAGACTCTCGAGCTTAAATGTTTAATACTTTCTCAAAAATTTGAAGACTTTGAGAAAGTAATCATATTGGAAAAAGATCAGTTTGCCAAGGAGAGGAAGGCAAATGATCAGAAAGGTGCTAAGAAGGGATTTGAAGAAGTAAGAAGCACCTTTGAAGCTGCAATTAGGAAGCTTAATGCAAAGCTATCTAAATTGTCTAAATTTGCACAGAAAGAGAAGAAAAAGAAGTCTGAGCTTGAGATGAAGATTGACCTTATTGTCAAAGAAAGAGACAGTTATTCTTCAAAGGTAAAAGAGCTTCAAGATATTATTTCAAAGACGGTGGTGGTGACTGAGCGAAGGACTCCAGAGTCAAAAATCCACTCACCTAGAAATATGTCAGTTGGTTCTAACAAACCAACCGCAAGCTCACATCAGAAAACTGCTCTTTTCAAAAGGTCAGTTAAATCTTCTAATCAGATTCATTCTACTAATCTTTTCTATGACAAGAATAAAGTTTTTTCAGGTACACATCAAAGAAGGAGAAGAAGCCAGGAAGAGGCTGAACTGGTCTAGAACAGGAACCCAGTTAAAGAAGAGCTGAAATGTAAAAACTCATGTGTACATACGCCGATTGTCAAGAAGAACAATGCGCTGAAAGGTAAACCTGATTTTGTTTACCCAAGAGATAAATTAATCAGTTTGTCAGGTAATAGATTCTATTGTTCTTATTGTCGTACACATGATCCTGTTCATAAGACAAGTGACCATTACTGGTATGGTCCTTACTCAGTTACCCCCATACAAACTGCAACTAACTTTCATGGACCCAAATACCAGTGGGTACCAAAGAAAACTAAACCTGTGTTGCAGGCACCTACTACCAAGGGGGAGTAGGAGAACCAAAGGCTTCTAAGTAAATCGGCTTAGAACCCGGACTTCAACGAAGTTATGACTTCTAAACACAACAGTTTAGGACTCATACTTCAGTGATCAAAACACCTTACTTCTGAGCTAATAAGAGATTGTACTCCAATACTCGAATGAGGAAATCAACCTTCAAGGGGGAGTATATATTTGTCTGAAACTTTATGCATATCTTTAACATTGATAAAGTTTCAAATGCATAATTTCAGAGTGAGTAAAAAGGTGATGACTTCTGTTTATCTATGATCAGAACTAGTACTTTAAAAGTTTTACAACTTTTTGTCTTTTAAATTCAAGTGAATAACGTTACTTTGACTTGACATAAGACTTTTGCAGAATTTTGAGAGATGCTTACAAGTTCATATGTTTATGACTTTAAGCTTAGCTTCATGAGATGTAAGATCATACGTTCAGGTATTATCCTTTATCTTAATATCATATATGGTTGAAAGAAGGAAAACTTTCAATCATTGAAAACATCGTTCTCAAACGATCAAATCACTTCCCGATTCTTCAACCAGATTTTATAATTCGGAAGTGTGATTTTCACTGTTTTCTTATTCAATTGAGCTTTAACTGTTAAGTTAAACCATTTTGAGCATTATATGCTTGGACTTAACACAACTTCTATAGAATCACCTTAACCAGTGATTTCTACCCACGAAGTTAAATACTTAGTGTTTGAGTGTGCAAAGAGAAAAGAAATGAGTGTGATTAGAGAAAGCTAAATGTTTAAAAGAAAGAGCGTGTGAGAACAGAGTTAAAAAGAATATCACAACTCTGCAACAACTTTTTCTGAGCCGGGTAGCCACATTACTAGTGTTTCACAATTCTTTGGTGAACATTATTGAAACAGGCAACTAACCCATGCCAACTCTTGATCAATCCTCACTATCTTCTCAACAAGAAAGTGTTTCACATTTTCAAAGGGGATGCAACACATTTGCTATCTGATTTTCATTTGGAAAATCTGGATATTGAAAAGAAGGAAGTCTGTCCCACCTTCGCACTTCAATCATGCACATTGAGTCTGTGTTTAACTTACTGTCGTCTCAGTGGTTTACACAAAATATTGAGTCTTATAAGCAATCATTAGTGATTAATTCTTTCTATCACAAGCACGAACACACAAGGAATTTGTTTCTTTGTCATAACGTTTATAGAAATAACCTTTGTGGTGTTTCGATGATTAAATGGAAGCCGTGGGGGAGTCAACATCAAACAACTCCTTTCCAATGTGTATTCGTTACACACAGTGACTTAGTGTTACTGACAGGCATGTTAACTGATTCATTAGTTGATTTAGGTGTTACACGACTATTTTGTCTAGATTTGCAAAGATCTGGATGAATATCTTATGAATTGACGGATCAGGGGCTCTAACCAAAAGATAAACATTTCTTACAAATAGTTTTGATGAAGTCGTTGCATTTAACATCAAAAAGTGGGAGAATGACTACACAAGAAATGGCAAAGATCAGATGTTTCAAGAATCATGTCAAAGATTGAAATCTTCAAAAGCAACTATTCTGAAGACATGCTGATTTGAGAGCAAGAGAAAGAGATTGCATCTTCTGAGCTGAACAAGAAGACTAAATTGGTAAAATCATTTTCGTAATGATCTTGATCCAAAGGGGGAGATTGTTAAGACACAGTCTCATTGGATTCAAGATCATCCAATCTGAAGATCGCAATATGAAGCTAAAGCCGAAACGTCGACTCTCGATATTAAAGTCTAATGTCTATTTGTAATAAATGCCAATGTAATTGTTTGTTATTGTAATAGTTAACTTAATATCTAGTTTGTTAGATATTAGTTAACTTAGTTAGTTTCTAGTTATTTAGTTAATTATATTATTTAGTTAGAAATAATATCTAGATATTAAGTCTAGATATTATAGGAAGTGTGTTAGACACAGTAGATTAGATATTGTGATATCTCTAGTATCTCTCTAACAACAAGATCAGATAAGATTTCACACATACAAACACACACTTAAAAGTGTAAAAAAGAGAATACACAGAGAACACAAAATAGCTTGAATCGATCAACCTTGTAACCATTTGTTATAATCATTACATGTTGGTAATCTTATTGTGTTGTTAATCTAAGAACTTGATATAGTTTTGTTGGACCCACATGTTCATTCTCCACACTTGATTGTTAGAGTTATCAGTGTTACGATCAACTAGCTAGTTAATCTTTGGTATCCAGAGTTTGAAGTTAAAAGAAGAGATTGCAAGAGATATATCTTTTCAGAAGCAGACTTCACTGATCTTTCTATTGATGATATTGAGTTCTTATTTGATCATTTCAGAAATCTTTATCACAGAACTCAGGATGTGTCTCAAGCACTGTTTGTTATTAAAAGATTTATTCGACGGCAAATCTGATTCATCAAAGTGTTTGACTTTCAGATGGCTGTCGAAAGTTTTCAACCAGTTGTTAATCTTCTAAGGCCCAACCGAAGCTTGCCAAACTTAGAGTCATATCCTCTTCTCACCATAGTTAAAGATCCATATGGAGTTGTGTACAAGAATGGCTCGAATGAAAAATGTTTTCTTAGATTTGAAGAAATTGCACATTACTCTGATGGAACTTTGAAGGTGATTAAGCTTCAGTTGGAGCAACGTCTGAAAGAAACTCAAAGACGATTTTTGGAAACAAGAAGTGAAACATTTCTGTTTGAAAATGATGAAATTCGTCTTCTTAAGAAGACATTGGATACTGTTAGATCTGTTTTTATAGTAATCATTGTATTTATTTCCTAGTCTAGAATGTTCTCTAAGATGTAATCTGTTTTGTTAAGACTAGGGGTATTTAAGTCCCCTTAGGCCTTTGTTTTGTATTAAATGAACTCATTTCGATATCATACTACATTTTGGAGCGTATTGACTTTCTCTCTCTACTTTCTCTATCTAAAGATTTAGAGATTCTTGGACATTCAATTGGTATCAGAGCATACTAGATCTTGAGAGATCAGAGAGAATTCGTAATTGATACTGAATTTGTGGATTAAAGCAAGAAATTCGATCGATTTTCTTGAATTTTTCAAGAAAATCTCATTTTTTGCTAAGAGATCATTCGGTTGAAGAGTGTATTTTTTTCATCAAATCCGGTTTACTTTGTGGTTCAATTTGTTTGAATTATGATTGTCTGAATTCGTTTTTGATAAGAGATCATTTGTTATTCACATCATTTTTGAAAATAATCATGTTTTAAAGTCTGATTTTGTGAAATTGTATTTTTCTGAAAAACGTATTTTCACGTTCTGTTGATTTTTGAAAATATCAATTTGTGGTGTTAAATCGTTTCTGTTAATTGGATTGTGTTAGAATTGTGTTTTCGATCATTATTGTGGATATTTGTTGATTTGATTTCATGGATATAATTGTTGTTGTGGAAATTTTCTTGATTTTTTGAACTTTGCGCGAGATCTAAACTTTGCGCTAGTTCTTACCAGGTTTGCGCTAGATTCATCTACTTTGCGTCAAACTCATCCAAGGAATTCTTCAAAGTTCGCAACAAATTCAGTTCTAATCACCTTGCGTCTCCAGTATATAGCGAAAAGTACCCTTTGCGCTTCATTTTGTTCACGATAAGTATACCTTGCGTTTTACTCTTGTCACGCAAAGTTAACTTCGCGTTACACCTTAGTAACGAGAACTTCAGTTTGCGCTTCATTCTCATCACGCAAAGTCAGTTTGCATTTTCAGCGTGTAACGCAAAGTCAGTTTGCGTCTACAGTGTGTAACGCAAAGATCATCTTGCGTTTCCTTCAGCTCGCGCAAAGTCCACTTTGCGCCACCATCGTTTCTCGCAAACCTCAAGTTTGCGCCAGTGTGTATCTTTAAGTCTTGGAATTTTTCAGATCAAGTTTGTGTTAAAAATGTCTCTACAAGAACAAATCTACAAGAAAGACCTCATGATGTCATTGGGGTCTGATACACGCCCTCCAGTACTGATTAATGAGAATGAGTTTGAACAGTGGCAGGATCGGTTTATTAACTTCATTGAAAGACAACCAAATGGGGAGAACATGATGAAATCACTGACTCAGGGTCCTATGGAAACACCAAGGAAAGTTGTTCCAAGTACTGCAACCACTGCTGCTACCACTGTTGAGAAAGCATTAAGGGAATATGATGTTGATGAGATGTTACGACATCAAGCTGATAGCCAGGCCAAATCAAATCTGATTCTTACTCTACCCAATTCCATATACAACAAAATTGACTGTTTCAAACAGAATCCTATGCTGATGTGGACTCAACTGGAAAAGATTATGCTTGGTACAACAATGTCAACTCAATTGCGCCAAACAAGGTATATGAATAATTTCGAAGAGTTCAAGACTAAGGACGGGGAAAGCTTGAAGAATGTATTTGATCGATTTTGGGCTGTCATAAATGATTTGTACAAGATCAAAGTTAGAAAGACTGAATTGGAGGCTAACTTGAAGTTTCTGAATGTACTACAACCAGAATGGAACAAGTCATGCCATAGAATGAGAAATGATGTTCGAATATCTACTATAGCAATTCAGGAATTGTACGAAATTCTGATGTTAGATGAGTCAATGGTGATTGAAAAGAAGGCAAAGCTGGATAAGAAGAATAAGCCTAAGACAGTGGATCCAATTGCACTTCTTGCAAGTCAACTGGTTGAGCAAGCATTAACTGAATCAGCTTATGATGGATCAACGGATGATGATGGCGAAGCTCTAGAAAAGGCCATGATACTTTTGACTCAGCACTATCAGAAAAAAGATTCAAGCACACATATGGTTCAAACAACCTGCAGTTTACTTCTGGTTCTAAGAAGATAGAACCTGGTGCTCCTTCAAAGACATACACTCCAAAGTATGAACCAGCTTAGGTAGTTGACCAAAAGAAATATGACAAAAAGGTGATGAACTGTTTTAACTGTGGGAAGCCTGGACATATGGTTAAGGATTGCAGAGTGAAAGTGGTAAAGGATGCTGCTTTTTACCGAAAGAAGTTGGCTCTACCTGAAAAGAAGGAAAGTGGAACCATCTTGTTGGCCGAAGAAGAATACTGGTTGGAACATTCGGACAACGAGGCTGAAAATGAGGAGACTGCGGCTATGTTCTTTATTGGTGATGATAAAAGTGATGATGAGGAAGAGGATACCTCATCTGATGGTTCTGAGGTAATATCTGCGTTTAACTATAATTTCTTCTTAACTGAAATTAATGTTTTTATCACTGCTTTGCATGATTTGCGTTCAAAGTTCGTTTCTGAAAAGTTTAAAAATCAAAAAAAGTCTAATTTAATCGATAAACTGCAAATTTCTCTAAAAGATGAAAAGTCAATTTTAATTTATACAAAATAGAAATTTCAAAAGCAGTTAGTTGATCTAGAAAATTCAAATCAGACTTATCGTGATTCGTTGGCTGAACAGACTTCTTCAAATCAAAATCTTTCTGAGAAAATAATTGTTTTAGAAAGGAAATTATATAAAAGAGAACAATCTGTGCAGACCATTTACATGAACAAACCAAGGAGTGAAGAAGCTATAAAGGAAAAGTGGGGACTTGGTTTCGAAAACCCGCATTTTTTAAATCATGCTAAAAATGAAGTTCCTACTTTATATGAATATGATCATTTTACTTTTGCAAGATATGCTCCTCAGTTTAAATTTTTTTGGACAACTGAGAAACAAATTTTGGAAGATGAAAGTGTGAAAAGGATGAAAAACAAGAGGATGGAAATGCCATTTGTTTACACCTCTGAAAATGCAAAGTATTTTCCTGATCAATCTAAAAAATTCAGAAAATTTCAAAATATTTTAAATATCAAATCTTCCAATAAATCTTCATTATCAACAGATTTTGTTGATATATTTGCTAACACTGATAAGGAAAATGTATCTCCGGTGTCATATGATACTAAGAAATACATTCCCCCATTAGTGTTAGAAGAAAAAAATGTTGATCTTGAAGATCGATTGGAAGAACAAAATCTTCAAACCTGTTTAGAAAACGATATATTTCTTTTAATAATAAAAACAAGTTTTGAAGATAAAATTTCTACTGAATTTTCAAAAGATTCAAAGGAAAATGCTAAAGTTTTGAAAAACAATGTGCATTTGCGTCACCCGTTGGTAACGCAAACCGACACTTTGCGCCACTCGTTGGTCGCGCAAAGCTCAGTTTGCGCCACCAAAGGGTCGCGCAAACCTCCTCCTGACTTGTGTTTTTCTGAAAGTTCTCACTCCGAGGCTAGTTCTTCAATGTTAAATGCTCAGGTTGATTTCTTAGATAAAGTTTCTTCTTCTGATTCAATTATTGATGATTCTTTACTGCTAAATGTTCAATTTTATAAAAAAAAGCGTAAAAGAAGAAGATCAAAGAAGTCAAAGAAACATGATACTGTCTTATCTGAAAATTCTAATGTTTCTGATTTTTCTTCTTCAGATCGGATTGTGAGGAAGTCACCAAGGCAGATTTGGAAGATTAAACAGCTATCACTAGAATCTAAACTGTTAGGAGTTAAATGTGCAGACACTCTTTGTGATACTGATACATTTGCTTCATGTAATAAAAACCCAAAATATTCTTTTCCTCAAATGATTGATATATCAAAGAATATCTCATATGCTTCTTCTAGTTCTGATTCTGATAATTGTGTTTTATCTTCTATTGATAATTGCTTTCATTCTTGCATGAAAAATAAACCTATGAAAAATAAAAGACATAAATCTAACAAGGGACCCATAAGCATATGGGTACCTAAAAAGGTGTAGTTTTTGTATGTCCAACTAAGTCGATTATGGTATCTGGACTCGGGTTGTTCAAAACACATGACTGGCAATAAATCTCTTCTGTCTAATTTTAAAGATAAATGTTGCGGTCGTGTTAAATTTGGCAACTATGAGACAGCTCCGATTCTTGGTTATGGCGATCTAGTTCAAGGAAACATAACTGTCAAAAGAGTAAGCTATGTCGAGGGTCTAAGTCACAACCTGTTCAGCATCGGCCAATTCTGCAATAAAGATCTTGATGTCAGCTTCAAATCAAAAAGGGTTGCTGTAAAGAACGATAATGGCAAAGACTTAATGGTTGGAAAGAAAAGATCTAATTTGTATACAATTGATCTTTCCAAAGTCAACATCCCATCCGACATTTGTCTACTGTCTAAAGCTTCATTTCATGAATGTTGGATTTGGCATCGTCGACTAGCTCGTCTCAACTTCAAGTATATGGATCGCCTGGTCAAGAATGATTCAGTGAGAGGTCTTCCAGTTCTCCGTTTCCAGAAAGACCATCTATGCCAAGATTGTGAGAAAGGAAAAATGAAGAAAGCTCCTCACAAGCCTAAGCCTGAACACTGCACTTCGGCTATTCTTGACCTTTTGCATTTTGACTTGTGTGGTCCGATGAAGACGAAGAATTTAGGACATAAGAAATATGTTTTGGTGATTGTTGATGATTACTCCAGATATACATGGGTAAAATTTCTGAAGTCAAAATACGAGAATCCCGAAGTTCTTATCAATCTCATCAAGACAACTCAAACGAATAAGCAGAAGCAAGTCAAAGTGGTAAGATCAGATAATGGGACTGAATTCAAGAATAGTTCTCTTCAGGCTTTCTATGATTCTCAAGGTATACAACAACAATTTTCTGCTGCTCGTACTCCGCAACAGAATGGGGTTGTTGAAAGAAGAAACAAAACGCTTGTAGAGGATGCCAGATCAATGCTTGGTTATTCAGGTCTTCCTTTTTCTAATTGGTCTGAAGCTGTGTCAACTGCGTGTCATACTCAGAACCGATCAATTCTGCATCGCCGTTTCAACAAATCACCGTATGAACTTATGAACGAGATCAAACCGAACATCAAGTATTTCAAGTCATTCGGGTGTAAATGCTACGTTTTGAATGACAGGGAGAATCTCAACAAGTTTAGTCCGAAGGAAGACGAGGGTGTATTCTTGGGTTATTCTTCAAACTCTGTTGCTTATAGAGTTTTTCTGATTTCTGCAAGAAAGGTCATAGAGAGTGTCAATGTAAAATTTGACGAAGCTGCTAATTTGGTTTCTAGTCACTCAGACTCAGAACCCGCTATTACTAAAAATTCAGTTTCTGAACAAATCAGTTCAGAACAAATCAGTTCAGAACCTACTCTTTCACCGGATAACCAGGATTCTTCTACTCCCTCTCCTAATCTTTCTGATCTTGATTTTCTGTTTGAAAATTTTTATGATGATGTGCCTAGATCTAATTATGAAAATGTTTCTAATGTTTTGAACCAGGAAACTGAGAGCTCATATATTCTAAATTCCGCTGCATCTATCTCTAACAATGATGTTGCTCCATTCTCTCCTATTCAACAAGAACCGACACAACAAGAATTTGTTCAATCAGACAATGTTCAATCATAAACTGAGCCTGTTCTTGAAGAACCTATTCAAGAAGAGTCTATTCAAGATCAACCTGTTCAAGAGGAATCACTTCAGGAAGAAGTACAAAATGATGTTTTTCAACAAACTGTTCCCGAATCTGATTCAGAGATTGTTGAGATACCTCCTCCTCAAGTTGAAACTATCTCTATCTCTTCATCTGATGTTGAAGTTTCTGAACCTCCCTCTCAATCATTAGAAGTGGTTCAAGACATTATTGATCCTCTCCCTCAAACCACAAAATGGACAAGATTTCATCCAATTCATTAAATTATTGGAGATCCTAAAGCCAGTGTGTCTACATGGCTACATCCAACGAATGTCTCTTCACTTGCTTCTTAAGCAAGATTGAACCAACAAAAGTGTCTGAAGCTTTGGAAGACCCGAATTGGATTATTGCTATGCAAGAGGAGCTCAATCAATTTGATGCGCTCAAAGTATGGAGACTTGTACCAAGGCCGAAAGGAAAAAGTGTTATTGGCACTAAGTGGATTTTCAAGAACAAAAAGGATAAAAATGGTATCATCATGCGGAACAAAGCAAGGTTGGTAGCCAAAGGATATCGACAAGAAGAAGGTATTGACTACGATGAAACAATTGCACCCGTTGCTAGATTGGAAGCTATCCGGATGTTTCTTGCCTTCGCTGCTTATCGCAACTTCACAGTATATCAAATGGACGTCAAGACGACATTTCTCAATGGCAAACTTAAAGAAGAAGTATATGTATATCAGCCAGAGGGATTTGTTGACAAAGATCGTCCAGATTACGTATATTTTCTCGATAAAGCACTGTACGGCTTGAAACAAGCTCCAAGGCGTGGTATGACGAGTTGTGAGCTTTCTTAGTCAAATCCGACTTCACCAAAGGCTCGATCGATACTACTCTTTTTATATATCATTCAAACTTGGATATTTGCTTAGTACAAATTTATGTTGATGATATTATTTTCGGTGCTACTAACAAATATTTGTATACATGGTTTTCCGATCTAATGACCTCTAGATTTCAGATGAGCATGATGGGAGAAATCAACTTCTTCCTCGGCTTACAAGTGAAGCAGCTTCCTGATGGTATCTTCATCAACCAGTCAAAGTATGTATTTGACATCTTGAAGAAATTCAAGATGGACAAATCTACTTCAATCGGAACACGGATGGCTCATGGTGCCAAAATCGGACTCGATCCAGATGGAAAAACTGTAGATCAAAAGACATATAGAGGAATGATCGGATCACTGATGTATCAAACTGCAAGTCGCCCGGACATAATGTTCTCGACATGTTTGTGTGCCAGATTCCAAGCCAATCCTAAAGAATATCATCTACTAGCAGTCAAACGTATTTTCAGATATATTAAAGGAACTCCTTATTTAGGTTTATGGTATCCTAAAAGTTCTGACTATAAATTGATTGCTTATTCAAATGCAGATTATGGCGGTAATCAATTGGATCGGAAGAGCACCTCAGGTCATCTTCAGTTTCTCGGAGACAGACTGATAAGCTGGGCGTCGAAAAAGCAAAACTGCGTGTCAATATCAACAGCCGAAGATGAATACGTCGCCGCAGCTAGTTGTTGCGCTCAAGTCCTATGGATGAAGACACAACTTCGGGATTACGGAATGTTGTACAAAACAGTGCCAATATATTGTGACAGCAAGTCTGCAATTGCCATATCAGTCAATCCGGTCCAACACACCAAGACCAAGCACATTGATATGCGGTACCATTTCATAAAGCATCATGTGGAAGAAGGTACTATTGAATTATATTTTGTACCAACTGAATATCAACTTGCTGATATCTTTACAAAATCCTTAGATGAAAAACGTTTCAATTTTTTGCTTTCAAAATTAGGCATCTTGAATTTAAAAGTTTAAATCTTTACAAATTTTATTCTATCAAGTAAAATTTTACAAATTTTCTTTCTTTTGAATAAAATGTATGTCTTTGATTTTTTTTTACAAGTTCTTTGTTAATATTAAAGTTTTATATGTTCAACTTTCAAGTCTTACAAAAGTCGAAAAGTCAGCAACATGTTTGTAACTTTTGATACTGCTTTAAAGATATGTGAGTCGGAATTTCTATAGTTTACTTTGCCTACACTACCTAAATAATCAGAATTATAGATCGGAATGAAAATATGGGCTAAGCATTTCGACATTGATCTGAGTGATTGAGATGAATTATAAATTCTTAAAATACAGAAATCTCTGAGTTTAAAAAGTTTGTACCTGTGACCTTTCTGGTTTGGGAAAGTAAGTTCCGTGGGATGCTTGTCATCTGATCCCCTAAGGTCAATTGATCTGGGAGTGATCGAACCTAAATCCTTCTATAGAATTAGATCGAAAGTCATGTTTTACTGGTATAAATGGGTTTAGGATATCTCGATGTAGCCTTTCTGATCCGGGAAAGTAAGTTTCAAGGGGTGCTTGACACCTAGTCCCCTAAGGCCATCTGGTCTGGGAGTGGCTGATCCAAATCCTGCAATAGGGTCAGATAGAAAGTTACGTTTACGGCATGTTCTTTACTTAATGAGCTCTTTGATTAAAAGATGCCAAAGTGCACAACGCTTAAAAGATGCGAAAGAGCACATTCATGTGAAGATGCCTTTGTGCACACTGCTAAAAAGATGCCAATGAGCACACATCTTATGATACTTGGTGATATGTTTGAGTTGCGATAAACCTGTAAATTTGTGAAAGTCTTAATTTTTGGTGGCTTAGTGTTAGTACATGCAAAGTTTTCTATAATATTTTTTAGAACTGCATTTTTCTTGAAGCTAATCAAAGTTCACATGCGAGCACACTGAATAGACAAATTGAAGTTTTTGAAACTGAACATGTCTCAATTTGATATGCAATTATACTTGTTCTTACATCCAACAACATATGCTTGATTTCAACTGATTGATAAATCTGTGAAATTTTAATTAGTAGACTTTAATTTGTTTAAGTGTTTAAATATTTTACATGTTCAGTTGTTTGAAAATCTATATTCAATATTATTTTTCTTTTTACACTGATGTTTATATGGTTGTGTATCCATATTTTTGTGCATATTTCGAGGGGAGAGCCAATCTAAAAAGAATATATGATCTAGTCTGTCTTTGAGGGGGAGTGAATAAAGCTGATAAAATACTTCTCGTGCTGGTCAGAAATTAATCAGGTAAGTATTTCTGATGTTTTTATTCAAATGTTCAATCTGATTTGTTAAATTTTGTGCATTTGTGAAGGGGCGGTAAAGGAGCTGTACAAGTAAGTTTTCAGATTTTTTTTAAAAGAATGTTATTTTTTAGAAGTATTATTTTTTAAGTGTTCTTTATTTTGTTTTAGTATAAATAACCCTAGTAGTGTTCCCTTTATCTTTTCTCGCTCCTTTTTTTTTTCTTTTTGAAATTTCAACTGTTCATTTTCTCTATCTCAATGCAACGTTTTCTTTCATTTTCTGATTTCAGTTTGTGAATCAATCAGGTATGTGTTTTAGTTTTTTCTGATTGGCTTTGATTTGTATTACATTGTACTTTAGTGGATTTTGGTTTCTTTGTCGTTTTTCTTACCGTGATATTTCTTTCACTGTTCATCGTCTTCTACTTCAGATCGAGAATTTTAGCTTAAATCGTGTGTTGGGTTTGTCTTAGTCTTATAATTCGTCAATCAGGTATGTGTTTTCTTTCTTTACTTTGTCGTTTTTATGCTTTGATTTTGTGTTTTTTTTTCTATTTTCGTTGCGACTGTTCATCTGGGATGTTCAAAATTTTTCAATTTTTGAGTGTTATACTGATTTTAATCAGTATCTCTATCCTTGTTTTTTTGTTTATAAGTGTTCATAAACGGTTTTAGCATCATTAATTTTGTGTTTAAGTAATTTTTTGAGAATTTTCGAATATATTTCAAATGAACTCACGCAAAGTGTAGTTTGTGTTAGGGTTTGTGTATTTTTTTGGGTTTGTGTTTGTGTAAGTTTGCGTCTCCAACGGGTCACGCAAAGGTAACTTTGCGTTTCACGTTGGTCGCGCAAAGCTTACTTTGCGTTACCAACGGGTTGCGCAAAGTTCACTTTGCGTAATAAGTAGGTCACGCAAACCTTGTTTATGTTGTGTGTTTTTGTTTGAAGTGTAGTTTGCGTAACAAGTAGGTCACGCAAAGCTTACTTTGCATCTCTAACGAAACACACAAAGTTTACATTGCGTGATCAACTTGAAACGCAAACCCTCCTTTCTTGAGTTGATCTGTGAAGTATAGTTTGCGTATCACATTGGTTGCGCAAAGTTCACTTTGCGTTACAAGTTGGTCACGCAAAGTTTACTTTGCGTCACCTATGTGTCACGCAAACCTTGTTTTGTTTTGTTTGTTGTTGAAATTTTTTCTAAATATAGTTTTCATCACAAGGTTCTCACGCAAAGTCTACTTTGCGTTATGCACTGGTTACGCAAACCTTAGTTTACGTTTCAAGCTTGTCATGCAAACTTCTCTTTGCGTTTCTAGTTCATCACGCAAACCTTCTTTGCGGTTCCTTCTTGTCACGCAAACCATACTTAGAAATTTTTTCATCTTTGTGTTTTTCATCTTTTGTCTTATTTTTCTTCATTTCTGTTTTCCAGGTTATTCAATGTCTTCTCAAACCAACACTGATCCAGTAATTCAGGATGAGAATGTTATTCTCGATGATCCTTCTGATCGGGCTTCTCATGAAACGCCTATGCCGTCTGTTCCTTCTGTTGGAGCAAATCTGTCCACTTCTAGAGGTTCACCAAATGATGTTTTTCCAACGATCATGTACATGCCGTACAAGCCGAACAACTACCACGTATATTTTGATCGAATCAAGATTCATCCGGTGATACGCTCAATTCTCAAAGGTCATCCACTTGCTCCTGCTCTCTCTTACTGTGCAGATGTTCCTGAAGTTTATCTACAGCAGGCGTGACATACCATTACAAAGAATGAGCTTGCTCGACCTCACCGATTCGATTTACAGATTGATTAATTTGATTCGCTCTTATCATACAAGTGTCTGCGGCTTATATTAGAACTTCCAGAACCGAACTCTCGATCAGGGCACACTTCTTACGATCAGTTTCCTTCTGAAGAGGATGTTCTTCAAGGAATCAGAAATCTCGGTTATCTGGGCAATCTGACTCGGGTTAGTGACTTTGATAAGTCAAATCATCCTTCCGTGTGGTATGCATTGTTCTCAGTTCTCAACAGATGCTTGACTTCTAAGCATTCTGGCACTGACAATGCCAATCTACACTATCTTAGGTTATTCCATGTAGTAGTCTATGACTTGCATGTCGACTATACCTACATCTTCTGGACTGAGTTATCAGAGAGAGTTCAAGACAAGAAGACAAACGAGAAGAGAAAATTCATTCCTTTTGCCAGATACATGAAGCTAATCGTTCGTAGCATGCTAAGAAGTAATTCAGCCATTCCTCGTCGCTTGAATTGGCCTCAGATCCCTGATTCTGAAATGACTTATATTCAGAAACAGAAGCAATCGTTCAACTTCTTGATGACTATTCCGTATGTGCTCATCGCACAGTATGCTGACATGACAGATGACGATGTTATTCAGTACTGTATGGAGAACGAATTTTTGGAAGCAGATCAGGAAGAGCCGATTCGTGATGACCAAGCAGAACTGTCACATGTTGAACATGAAGTTGAAGTATCTATTTCCAATCAAGAGGTTCAAGCAGCTGCTACTCATCAAATTGGTGATGTTCTTGCTTCTATTGCTACTGAACCTGATGTTCATGATACTTCTTTTGCTGTTGCTGATTTATTTACTGATGATAGAGATAGAGATGTTAATGATGGTGCTGTTCTTGCTAGTGATAAAGATGAGCATGAAAGTGATTCTGATGATGATGATAGTGATCATGCTGATCAACCGAGTATTCAAGTTTATGAAAGGAAGACCAGGACACCGGAAGTGATTGTTCAAGAGGATATTATTTCTGAAGCCGAATCCGTTCCCATCAATCCGAGAATTACTGATATACATGTTTCAACTCATCATCGGGTTCTAGATACTGCTGTTTCTCCGTTTTCTCTCGAGCATTCTTCCAGTGTCGAAACTTCTTCAGTCGAGGTACGGGATTCAACAGCGAAATTTTCTACTCTGAATGATGTGATTTGACAGATGAATGAGCAATTTGAAGAACACAAGAATTCGGAAATTCAGAAGTTACGTGCTTTCTTAATGGGTAAGATGCCAGAGATTGATACATTTGCAGATCTGAATTCCATGCTTTTAGATCTGAAGTTCGAACAAGCTTTACTGATCTCAAAACTTTTATGTCTCAATCCTTCTCTGATTTATCTAATAGGCTTGATCTTCATGAAAAAATTTGCAGATCTGAAGTCGCTCCGTCTCTGAAACGAAGACATGACCAGGATGATCCAGATCATCATGGTCATGAGGGGGAGATGAATAAGAGACAAAGAGTGGAAGGGGTGTCAGCATGACACAAGAAGAGGCTTCTGACAAAGGAAAGAGCACTGATAATGTCCAGGATTGCAGTGTTCAATATCTAATGGATGTTATGCTTGATAATATTGATTTATCATCTATGTCAAATGTTATGAACTTTTCTGAACAAAATATTGAAAATAATATGCAAATTGTTGTGTATGTTGATCCTGGCTTTTCTCAACAACCAATTGATATAGAGGATTCAGAAGCTGCAAATGACATGAGGTCATATTTTGCAAACTTCATTGAGATAAATTCTGATGATGATGATGATGTCAGATTTGAGAAGATCTTCCAAATTAAAGAAGACGATTGTGATGACATAGTCATTATTTCTGATACTGAAGATGACCCTATGTTTATGGATGCTAAGGATAAAGAAGAAGTAGACATGTTGTATAGAGATCTTCCTTCTCAAGATGAGATTCCTGAAACTATTCCTGTAGCTTCTCAAGTTTCTGAATCTGCTCCAGTTATTTCTGCTCCTGTTGTTAGTTCTGCTCCGACTACCTCTTCTCCTTCAGGTACATTTGAAGTAGGTCAGTCGTCTAGAGCACAAGTTGATGATCTTTCTTCTGAACCTGTGGTTCCTCCGAATATTCAAGAAGAAGGACCAGACTTGTCCAGACAACAGAGGCAAAGAAATATTGAACATCAATATATGGCATCAAGACTGAGAACTGCTTTTCTAGAAGACACTCAGAGAAATATCTTCGTTTTTAGAAGAAGGGCAATCAACATTTATGCTATTCTTGGTGTTGAAAAGGAGGAAGAAGCATATCAGAATGAATATTTGATGCTAATCAAGTGCCAACGTCGTAGAAACGATTGCGTTTCTTCTCCACATCTGATTGTCCGAGTTATCAGCGTCATAATAAACAAGCTAGTTAATATATGGTATCCGGAATTTGTAGTGGAAAGAAGAGATTGCAATCGATATACCTTCTCTGAGGCAGATTTTTCTGATCTTTCTATGGATGATATTGAGTTTCTATATGACCATTTCAGGAATCTTTATCACATAACTCAAGATATTTCTCAAGCTCTGTTTGCTATCAAAAGGTTTATTCGACGGCAAATCCGTTTCTTCAGAGTGTTTGATTTCCAGATGGCCGTTGAAATCTTTCAACCAGTTGTAAATCTTCTGAGGCCCAATCGAAGCTTGCCAGACCTAGACTCTTATGTTTTATTCACTGTAGTTCAAGATCCATACGAAGTGGTCTACAAAAATGGCTCAAATCAGAAATGTTTTCTCAGATTTGAAGAAATTGCTCATTACTCAGATGGAACTTTGAAGATGATCAAGCTTCAGTTGGAACAACGTTTGAAAGATGCTCAAAGAAGATTTTTGGAGTCAAGAAGCAAAGCTTTTCTGGTTGATAATGACGATATTCGTCTTCTTAAAAGGACTCTAAATACAATTCATGAGAGATTGAATCTCCGCTCAACTCTAAGACGACTGGAAGTTTTAGTTGGTTTGAATAGACTTCATCAAAGAGAAGAGCGTCAATGATTTTTCCAAAGTCGTCTGGTTGGTCAATGCCGTTTTAGAGGTTTTTTTTTTTGAAGACCACGACGCCAATGATTACTAAGGGGGAGATTGTTAGATCTGTTTTTATAGTAATCATTGTATTTATTTCCTAGTCTAGAATGTTCTCTAAGATGTAATATGTTTTGTTAAGACTAGGGGTATTTAAGTCCCCTTAGGCCTTTGTTTTGTATTAAGTGAACTCATTTGGATATCATACTACATTTTGGAGCGTATTGACTTTCTCTCTCTACTTTCTCTCTCTAAAGATTTAGAGATTCTTGGACATTCAGATACTATTCAAGAGAGATTGAATTTCCGCTCCACTCTGCGACGCTTAGAAGTTTTAGTTGGTTTGAATAGACTTCGTCAAAGAGAAGAGCGTCAATGATCACTAAGGGGGAGATTGTTGAGTCATATTTTGTAGTGATCATTGTATTTATCTGTCTTGGCTAATACTGTGTTTAGTTAGCAATATCTATTTCATTGGTCAAGGGTATTTAAGTCCCTTGTGGCCTTTGTGTTTTGTAAGAAAACTTTGGCACTCTAACTAAATATATCTGATTACATTTGGCGCTCCTATTTTTTCTCTCTCCTTTCTCTCTCTAAAGATTTAGAGATCTTGGACTTTCATCATCATCCAACCATTTCAGCTGTATCTACTAAACTAGTTCCCCCGGTTTAGCAAGAAATTCAAGTTCAAACAACTACTTCTTCAGTTGAAGTTGTTCCTGAAAATTTCGAGACAGAAGTTGCTGATTCAGTTGGTTGTACTGTGACGTCTACTCAACAGCCATAAATTGTTGTACCAACTGAAACTTCTGCACCAAATACTTCAACTAACTCCCTCCCTGAACAAGAAGAAGATAGTGGATATTTAGATGAGAATCATGACCAATTTACATGAAATCCACTTCCTCGTGAACATAAGTGGATCAAAGAACACCCGATAAGCCAGATCATTGGAGATCTATCAAAACCGGTGCAAACTTGGTCTGCAACATTAAACATATGTATGCATGACTCATTTCTGATTAAGATAGATCTTACACGCGTATCTGAAGCTCTAGTTGACTCGGATTGGGTGACTGCGATGCAAGAGGAGCTGATCCAGTTCGAGGCATTAAAAGTCTAGAGACTAGTACCAAGACCAGAAGGAAAATCTATAATTGGTATAAAAAATGGGTATTCAAGAACAAAAAAGACGAAGATGGTATCGTGATCAGAAATAAGGCAAGATTAGTGGCTTAGGGTTATCTGGAAGAGGAAGGAATTGATTACAATGAGACTTACGCTCCAGTTGCACGCATAGAAGCGATTAGAATGTTTCTTGCATATTTTGCCCATAAGAACTTCACCGTCTACAAGATGGACGTGAAGACAGTCTTTGTCAACGGCATATTGAAGGAGGAAGTCTACGTCTCACATCCTGAAGGCTATGTCAATCAAGAGAAACTGAATCATGTCTACATTCTCGACAAAGCACTTTACGGTCTGAAACAAACACCTCGATCCTTGTACGAAGGATTATCTAAATTCCTTGTCAAGTCGTCTTTTCTAAAGGTAAGATCGATACTACTTTGTTCATCAAAAACGAAAAAGCCGATATCATTTTAATTCAGATTTATGTGGATGACATCATATTTGGATCAACAAATCCAGAATACTGTAAAAAAATTTCTAACCTCATGGTGTCAAGATTTCAGATGAGTATGATGGAGAGATGAATTTCTTTCTCGGATTACAAGTCAAACAATTTTCAACGTGGATTTTTATAAATCAATCCAAGTACAATTATGATAATCTTAGAAATTTCAAATTGGAAAACTGTACACCTGTTGCAACCCCGATGGCACCAGGAACTAAGATTGGCACTGATACTTCGGGAAAAGTTGTCGATGTTAGAACCTACTGAGGGATGATTGGTTTTTTGATGTATTTATCTTCTAGTAGTCCAGATATAGTGTTCTCTACATGTCTAAGTGCTCGATATCAGGCTAATCCAAAAGAATCCGATTTTTCTACGGTCAAAAGGATTTTTAGATATCTGAAGGACACTGTAGATCTTGGTCTGTGGTATCCTAATGATACTAGTTTTGAACTGACTGCCTACTCAGATGCAGATCATGTAGGCTGTATGTTGGATAGGAAAAGTACATCGGGCATATACAACTCCTAGGCGATAAACTCGTTAGTTGGGCATTAAAGAAGCAACTTTGTGTTTCCACACCAACAGCTGAGGCAGAGTATGTTGCTGCGGCGAGCTGCTGTTCTCAAGTATTGTGGATGATAACACAACTACAAAATTATGGCTTCAAATTTGACAAGATCCCGATATATTGTGACTCTAAGAGCGCCATTGCAATATCTGCAAATTCTGTGCAACATACAAAGACCAAACACATCGATGTACGATATCACTTCATTGAATATAATGTGCAAAAAGGTACAATAGAACTTTATTTTGTAAACAATGATTACCAACTTGCAGATTTATTTACCAAGCCTCTCGACGACAAGAGATTTAATTTTCTCGTTTAAAACTTGGTATGTTAAATCTCAAGACTTAATCTGTGTTTACCTACTAAAGTGTTTGTTATTGTTATTTTTCTTCATTTCTTTATTTTTACTCTGAAAGATATATACACTTTAAGTTTGTTCATGATCTCAGGGGGAGTGTGACAAGATGATCTACATACAATTGAGGGGGAGATCATATTTCTACATTTGTTTATAACTAATAAATTTTTCTGATGCATAAATGCAGGGGGAGTTAGAGTAAGAATAAGGAGTACTGAATATGATTTCAGATTATTTCTGACCAGAACTCGTACATTCAAAGTTTTACTGCATTATGTCATTTTCTTTTCAATAAATGTTGTGAATAAAGATTTGCACTTTGACGACTCTGTGATTTTTACAGAATTGAGAGGGAGCTTGCAAGATCATATCTTATATGATTTAGAGCTGACATGATGAGATTTAAGACTGGGCGAAAAGGTTTAATTTATAATCTTAATCTCATACATCTCTTAAAGACGGACAATTTTCATATATGAAAACATGTTCTTAAATGTTCAAACCACTTTCATATATGAAAACATATTTTCATCATTATTTGTGATTTCATGATATACAAACCGTGTGTTTCCAAAGATTAATAATTGTGTATTGTGTTTTCCATATATTTTCAATTATTCACACACACCGGTTTAATTTTTGTTGAAATATGTTATCACCATGTCTCAAGTTGAACAAATTTTTCGATGGTGATACACCCCGTTAGAACTTCAATGTTTTGAGCGTGATTTCATTTCGAAACGTTCTTTCAAAACTCGTCTATATCTTGTTTTGTGTAGACAAAATCCAGTTTTTGCTGATCTAAGCCTTAATTGATACATCCTTCAGATATTTTGATCTTTTTCATACAATGTCAGATTTTGAAACAAGTTTCTTGTTTTCATTTCATTTATTCAATTATCTTGTTTTAAAAGTCTTTAATGTTTAAAATGCTCAAATCTTCATGATTGTATCCGTGAGCATACAACCATCTGACTTGTATATATTTGTGCTTTAACTGCAAAGTTAAACTAGTTGAGCAAAATATAGTTATAGGATTACATTGGTTTATTGTGTGCGCTTAACTGAAACTTCTATGGATTCATGTTAACCAGTGTTTCCTACCCAAGAAATTAATCCTTGAGTGATCGAATGTGTGAGGAGTCAAAATACTGACTGTGGGTTGAGTGATGAGGTAAAATGGAAAATAGAGTTTGGTTAGATGTAAGCTTAATGATTAAAAAAAAAGAGGGTGTGAGAACAGAGTAAAAGAATATCAAACTCTACACCAAGTTTTTCTGAGTTGGGCAACCACATTACTAGTGTTTCACAATTCTTCATGAACATTATTGAAACAGGCAACTAGCCCATCCCAACTCTTGATAAAAACCCCACGAGCTACTCATTTTCTTCTCAACAAGAAAATTTTTCATATTTCAAGGGGACGCAACACATAATCTATCTGGTATTCATTTGGAAAATCTGGATATTGAAAAAGAAGGAAGTTTACCCCACCTTCGCACTTCGATCATGCATAATTGAGTATGTGTTTAACTATTGCTGTCTCAATAGTTTACACAATTTTGCGTCTTATAAAAGCAATCATCTGTGCTTAACTCTTTCATAAACAACCATGAGCACACATGAAATTTGTTTTTCTGTCTAAACGTTCATAGAATAAAATTGTGTTATTCGATGAATGAATGGAAGACCTGGGGGAGTGAACATCAAAAAGATCCTTTCCAATGTGCATTCATTACACACAATGACTTCGTGTTACTGACAGGCATTTTAACTGATTGATTTGTTGATTCCGGTGTTACACTCATAATTTGGCTGAATTTGCAAAGATTCAGATGAATATCTTCTTTGGATCGATAGATGTTCAGTGGATCAGTATAAAAGACCAATGGTCAGAACATATTTCAGAGACATTTCTTGTAAAGAGTTTTGATCATTTCATGCTTCATTCATCAAAAAGGGTGAGACAGAATAAAGAAATGTTATAGTTGGGAGACAGAATCAAGAAATTTGTGAAGTGATCAAGAAATTTATGTCAAGATGAAGAAAGATTGTTGAAGATTTGTTGAAAGCTGAAAGAGATAAATTCAAAGATTTCTGAAAGCAAGAAGATTTTACTGAAATTTTCTTTCAAGATAATTTGCTGAAGCAAACTGTGCTGAATTTGAAGATAATTTCTTTCCTTTGTCTGAAAGAGGTTTCTATCATCTTTGGGGGAGATTGTTCATAATTTTGAAGACAATTTTATCAAACAAAGGAGAAGATTGTAATTCTTGTGCTTAAAAGAGGAGATTGATTTGAAAAATCTTTTAGAGATGATCTTGAATCCAAAGGGGGAGATTGTTAATGCATATATTTGTTTGATACAAGATCATGGAAGCTGAAGACTAAAGTCAAGCAAGTCAAAGCACAAAAGAGAACTCTGATTGTGAAAGTCAAAGTCATTTGTAAATAAGTAAAAGTAAAAGTATTGTGTTTTGTTTCCTTGTTGTTGTTGTTAGTGTAAATAGTCTTTGCTTCTGTAAGCTTGTAAGATTTGAAGGTGTAGTGTAAGCTTGTAACTAGAAACAGAGATATACGGATACTGGAATTGTAGAGTGTTGGTCCGTGATCGTTTACCAGATAAATCAAACAACAGATATATAAGATTACCAACCTGTTTCTATTACAAAATGCGGATTACAAAGGTTGGTATTGATCTGACTAAGCTCACTTTCTCTCTCCGTGTTCTTGATGGACTGATGTTTCTTTGTGTGTCCTATTTTCTCATCTTCTCATCTGATTTTCTTTACAAGCAAGAGATGGTGATATATATATATTATATCACTTAGCTTCTTCAACACACTTCTACCAACTAATAATATCTAGATATCTAATATCTAGATATTATATTTAAAACTAATATAATAACAAAACTAATATAATTAAAGCAAACTAACTTTGACTATTATTACATTTTGGACCCTAGACTATTGTTGAGAGTGACTTGTCAGCTTCTAGCTTCGGATTGCGATCTTCGTATTGGATGATCTTGAATCCAATGAGACTGTTTTCTAACAATCTCCCCCTTTGGATCAAGATCATTACTTAAATGATTTAGCAATACGATCTTTTCTTTTTCAGCACTGAAGATGCATCTCTCTCTTAGTCTTCAAGATATAGTAAACTCCCCCAAAGATGTAGATTATCTTTTTCAGTTCATGGGGAGAAATTATCTTCAGTTGTAGCTCGGAATTGCTTCAGCAAAGTATCTGCAAAGAAATTTCTTTCGAATCAGCATATCTTCAGAATACTTTGATCTTGAAGAATTCAATCTTGGACGTGATTCTTGAAACATGTGACTTAGTTGACTCTTCTCCATTTCTTGGGTAGATCTTCTCCCCCTCTTTTTGATGGATTGAGCAACGAATTCATCAAAATCTGATGTTCAAGAAATGTCATTCAGTTGGAGCCTTTGATTCGTCACTGCAATAGATATTCATCCAGATCTTTGCAAATCCAAACAAAATAGTCATGTAACACCTGTAGCAATAAACAAATCAGTTAGAAACGCCTGTCAGTAACACTAAGTCACTATGTGTAACGAATACACATTGGAAAGGAGCTGTTTGATGTTGACTCCCCCAGGGCTTCCATTTAATCATCGAAACACCACAAAGGCAGTTTCTATAAACGTTATGACAAAGAAACTAATTCCTTGTGTGCTCGTGCTTGTGATAGAAAAAAGTAAGCACTTGATGATCGCTTATAAGGCTCGAAATGTGTAAACCACTGAGACAACAGTAAGTTAAACACGGACTCAATGTGCATGAGTGAAGTGTGAAGGTGGGGCAGACTTCCTTCTTTTCAATATCCAAATTTTCCAAATGAAAATCAGATAGTAAATGTGCTGCGTCCCCTTTGAAAATGAAACATTTTCCTTTTAAGAGGAAAATGAGTAGATGGTGGGGTAATTCCAAGAGTTGGCTTGGGCTAGTCGCTTGTTTCAATAATGTTCACCAATGAAATGTGAAACACTAGAAATGTGGATGCCCGACTCAGAAAGTAGTTGGTGCAGAGTTCTGATATTCTTTTAACTCTGTTCTAACACCCTCTTTCTTTTAATTATTTAGCTCACTGTTAATCGAACTCTCTTTTTCATGATACCTCATCACTCATTCAACACTCATTTCTTTTGACTCCTCACACCCAATCACTATAGATTAACTTGTTGGGTAGAAATCACTGGTTCATGTGATTCCATTGAAGTTGTGTTAATCCTAACACACTTATCCCATATTTTCCTATGAAGCATATAATGCTCAAAATGGTTCAACTTAGCAGTTAAAGCTCAATTGAGTAAGAAAACATTTAAAGTTACACTTCCGAATTATAAAATCTGGTTGAAGAATCGGGAAGTGATTTGAACGTTTTAGAATGATGTTTTCAATGATTGAAAGTTGTCCTTCTTTTAACCATATATGAGATTAAGATGTAGAATTGTACCTTGACGTGCAATCTTAAATCTCATGAAGCTAAGCTTAAAGTCATATGATCTTGTAAGCTTCTCTCAAACTTCTGAAAAAGTCTTAGGTCAAGTCAAAGCAAATTTATTCACTTAAGTTGAAAAGACAAAAAGCAGTAAAACAGTTAAAGTACGAGTTCTGATCAGAAATAATCAGAAGTTATTACCTTTTTACTCCCCCTGAAATTATGCATCTAAAATATGTCAGTTATAAAAGCATGTGATAGAGATCTACAACTTTCCTTTTTGAAGTGAAGATCGTCATATCTTTCCAAAACATAAATTTCAGTAAAGTATGTACTCCCCCTTGAAGGTTGATTTCCTCGTTGGAGTATCAGAGTACAATCCTTATCAGTTCAGGAGTAAGGTCTTTTGATCATTGAAGTGCGAGTCCTAAACTGTTGTGTTTAGAAGTCAAACTTCGTTGAGGTACGGGTTCTAAGCTGATGTACTTAGAAGCCATTTGTTCTCTGAAGCACGGGTTCTGATCTGTCGTAATCAGAAGCCACTTCTGTTACTCCCCCTTGACAGTAGGTGCCTGCAACACAGAATCAATTATCTTCTTTGGTACCCACTGGTATTTGGGTCCATGTTTGTGAGTTGCATTTCGTATGGGGGTTACTGAGTAGGAACCATACCAGTGATGGTCACTAGTCTTGTGAACAGGATCATGTGTATGACAATAAGAACAATAAAATTTCTTACCTGATAACCTGATCATTTGATCTCTCGTGTAAACATGAGCAGGTTTACTTTTTGGCGCATTGTTCTTCTTGGCAGTCTGCATATGAACACATGAGTTTTTACCTTTCAGCTCATCTTTTACTGGTTTCCTGTTCCAGACCAGTTCTTCTTCTTTGAAGCTGCTTCTTTTTCTGAGATTTGTACCTGAACTATCTCTATTCCTGTCATAGAAAAGATTAGTACTCCGAATATGATTAGAAGATTTCACTGACTTGTTTGAAGAAACAGTTCTGATTGTTGAGCTTGCAGTAAGCTCTTTATTCTATGAAGAATAACTGTCTCTTTGTTTGATAAGGAGGTCAATCTTCATCTCAAGCTCAGACCTCTTCTTCTTCTCTTTCTGTGCAAGCTTAGATAATTCAGATAGCTTAGCCGTAAGCTTCCTAATTGCAGCTTCAAGGATGCTTCTCTCTTTTTCAAATCCTTTCTTAGCACCTTTCGTTCCATCTGATATAACTCTTAAGAATCCTGCTGACTTTAGATCATTTGCCTTCTTCTCTTTGGCAAACTGATCTCTCTCCGAAATGATTACTTTCTCAAAGTCTTCAACTTTTTGAGAAAGCATTAAACATTTAAGCTCAAGTATCTTCTTCTCTTCAACACTCTTCTTGGAAAGATCTGAGAACATCTTCTCAAACTCTGTTATTTTCTTTTGAAGCACGGTGTTCTCAGCTTCCAATTCTTTTGCTTTTAATAAAGCAGGATCTAATTTGTTTGAGCGTTTAAGATGATGATCCGCTGATGAAGAAAGTGTTTTAAGATCCAATTTAAGCATTGTAATATACTCATCATCAGAAAAATTCATCTTGAAGAATCTGATTTGATCTTTAGAAAAGATAAGTTTGGATTTGCGCTTGAAGAAGAATGTGAAGAGCGACCGGTATGATAATTCTCTCGACCGGATGGTTCTGAGCTTCAGCCTTCAGAGGCTCTGATGATCATCCTTCAGAGGCTCTTAACTTCATATCAGAGGCTCTTAACTTCACGTCAGAGGCTCTTAACTTCACGTCAGAGGCTCTAACTTCAGATCAGAGGATCTTAAATTTACGTCAGAGGCTCTTAACTTCACGTCAGAGGCTCTTAACTTCACGTCAGAGGCTCTTAACTTCACGTCAGAGGCTCTTAACTTCACGGCAGAGGCTCTTAACTTCACGTCAGAGGCTCTTAACTTCACGTCAGAGGCTCTTAACTTCACTTCAGAGCTCTTAACTTCACGTCAGAGGTTCTTAACTTCACGTCAGAGGCTCTTAACTTCACGACAGAGGCTCTTAACTTCACTTCAGAGCTCTTAACTTCACTTAAGAAGCTGTAATTTCACGTCAGAGGCTCTTAACTTCACGTCAGAGCTCTTAACTTCACTTCAGAGCTCTTAACTTCACTTCAGAGCTCTTAACATCACGTCAGAGCTCTTAACTTCAGAGCTCTTAACTCCAACGTGAATAGTATCGACGTGAATAGTAAACAGTGAATAGTGAATAGTGAAATTTTCGACCGGTATCGTTTCTTCTTTGATAGATCAGCCCTTTTGATTTCGAAAACAACCACTGATTTAGATTTTAATCGATTGAACAATGGTTTGAAAAATGAAGAACACAGAGAGTTCTTAAAAGTTTGATTTTGAATCTGATATCAGCTCTGATACCAATTGTTAGTCCGTGATCGTTTACTAGATAAATCAAACAACAGATATATAAGATTACCAACCTGTTTCTATTACAAAATGCGGATTACAAAGGTTGGTATTGATCTGACTAAGCTCACTTTCTCTCTCCGTGTTCTTGATGGACTGATGTTTCTTTGTGTGTCCTATTTTCTCATCTTCTCATCTGATTTTCTTTACAAGCAAGAGATGGTGATATATATATATTATATCACTTAGCTTCTTCAACACACTTCTACCAACTAATAATATCTAGATATCTAATATCTAGATATTATATTTAAAACTAATATAATAACAAAACTAATATAATTAAAGCAAACTAACTTTGACTATTATTACATTTTGGACCCTAGACTATTGTTGAGAGTGACTTGTCAGCTTCTAGCTTCGGATTGCGATCTTCGTATTGGATGATCTTGAATCCAATGAGACTGTTTTCTAACATAGAGAGAGAAAGTTAGATAGAGAAAGCTTTGTACACGAATCCTTGATTTAGAAATTGAACCAGGTTGAGTATTAATCTGTGTTATCATCTTGTTTGTTTGTATAATGAGAACTTGATAGATTGGGACATTATCATATCGGCATTTTCCTTTTTGATAAAAAGAGTAGTATCGATCTTACCTTTCGAGAAGCCCGACTTGACTAGGAATTTAGATAACACTTCATACCAGGCTCAAGGGTCTTGCTTCAGACCATAAAGAGTTTTTTCTAGAATATATACGTGATTCGGTTTCTCTAGATTGACAAAGCATTCAGGCTGATAGACATAGACTTCCTCCGTTAAGATGCCATTGAGAAAGTGTTAAGTCCAAATATTGTATACAAGATTTAATAAGAAAAGTCAATGTGTAAGTCAACAATGTCAAAGTCATAAGCAAAGTCAAAGTTGTATTCTCAAAGTCAATATAGTTTAGTTTTACTTAGTTGTTAAGTTTTAGTTTAGTCTTGTGGTATAAATAGGATTAGACTTTGTTAATCTTGTAAGAACTTCATTGTAATATTTCAGATAAGTGAGATATATGACAAGAGCTATCAAGATCTACTTTCTCTCTCTACTCTCTCTCTCTAGATTTCATTCCTAAATCTTGTTGTGATTGGGATTTTATGATTAACAATTGGTATCAGAGCTGAACCAAACTTTTCAAAAAAGATTTTATCATGATTTGAATTGAAATTTGGTGTTTTTGGATCGAAAATTTGAATTTTTCAAAAGTTTTTCAAGAAAACGAGTTTGTTACTGTTTCATACGAATTTCATGTGAAAAATCGTTTTTAATGCAAGAAACTGGATTCATTGTGTTCGATTTATGTTGGTGATTGATTGTTGTTTTGATTCCATCTCGAAATTCGAACAAAATCGGTTTCAATTTTTGATTTTTGATATTTTCGTGAAAAACGTGTTCAGTTACTGTTTTTGATTGAAAATATTCGATTTGATGATTTTAATCGAAAATTGATTGCTTGTGTGTGTTTAGAATTGTTTTTCGATGATGCTAATAAATTCTTGAAGTTCAATTGTGCAGGAATCAATCGATTTGAGAAAGATAATGTCAAGAAATCGACTTTGTGTACGGTTTGCGGGTCATTCATACAGACCTGAGAACCATACTTTGCGTTTCAAGTGAAACCCGCATACCATATGTTGCATTTCAATTGAGACCCGCATACCATACTCTGTGCTTCAAGAAGGACCCGCAAAGCTCATATTGCATTTCAAGAAGGACCCGCAAAGCTCATCTTGTGTTTCAAGAAGGACCCGCATTCTATACTATGCGTTTCCTTAAGGATCCGCATACCTCACTATGCATTTCCTCAAGGACCCGCATACCTCACTATGCGTTTCCTCAACAACCCGCTTTCTTAGCTATGCGTTTCACCAAGGACCCGCACACCTAGCTTTGCGTTTCGGTCAACACACGCAAACCTCTTTTCTCTAAAAAAAAAATAAAAAATTTAAGTTGCGAAATAACAAGTATTGTTCAAATTTCAATTTTCACGAAATATTTTTTTTAAGATTTCAATTTGATCTGATTGTTATTTTTCTGATATATAGTTTGGGACGGTCATTCACTTCAAGTTGATTACTTTTTCAAGATGTCCATTATGTACAAGCTTGATATATCTGTAATAGAAGCTGAACGAAGGACTCTGCAATTGTTGGTCCCGAAGGTGCTTAACAAGTTTGTAGAAGGGGGGGGGGGGTTGAATACAAACACAGAAATTAAAGTTTAATAAATTGTTTATTGATAAATCAAAATACAATTTACAAGTTTGTTGCGGAATAAGATTAAGACAGACTCAATCTAAACAAACTTAAGAAACACTGAGATGGTTGCATAAGAAATTCAGAGAATGGGGGATTTTAGAGAGATAGAAAACAAGGGTTTCTATTTTGGAGTTCAAGGATTGAGCACTCCTTCAGATGAAGGGGTGAGCTTCCTATTTATACCCTATGCATTAAATGCATGGCAGGGCACTTTACACGTGGCATTCATAGATTGGCTTTGGGAGTCTTACTTTTGGAGACATGCTTTTGGCCGCTTTATGAACAGTGTAGTTGACAGGGTTGTTGTACGATTTGTGGCAGAGACGTGTCCGTTCTGACACATCGTACTGGTTGTGCAAGGTAAGACAAAAGAAAACTTGAGGCATAAGCTTTGTGATCGTTGATCGCTGAGTATCTCTTCTTCCAGAGATAAAGAAGTTCAGCTATCGCTGAAGCTTTTCCTCAGGCTTCTTCGCGTAACTAGATTCGTCTGGTCTTCGCTGATATCCGCATCAGGTCACTAGTAGACTTATCTATTGTTCAGTGGCTTCGTCTTCGATTCAGCTATGAACTATGTTGACGCGAGACTTGTCTTCAGGGATTACGTTAACTGTGTTACATGGGAAACGATCAGCGATGACTGAACAGACTCAGTTTGATCGCTGAAAGTGAAACACACATATTAAATGTTTACATAAAGGTCATCAACGATTACTGAACAGACTCAGTCTGATCGCTGATGATGAAACACTAATACATATAATAACGTAATTTTCACTAAGTATAAAAGAGGGTCGTTATCAAATCACTGAGAGAGTTTGGATCAACAATCTCCCCCTATTTGATAATGACAAAGTAACAAAAGAAAATTACTTTATGATTCAAAATATAGGAATAAAAAGGACTCATAGAATGCATGTCCCAATTACTATTTTGAGGGATCTTTTACAGTACTGATAGGGTTAAGTACATCACTGCGATTTTCATTTAATTCAGGGATGGAATTACAAGATATGAAAAACATAAGTACAAGTGAGTAACTAACTACTGTAAGTATAACTAACAGATTACAGAGAAGGAAACTAATCTATCAGCTATTAAAAGAAGATTTAGGAGGATTGATCATATACTCAGGTATTTCTTCTCCTTTCTGTCTTCGTTCCAAAGATTCTTGACTGATAATTTCTTTAATTTTTTCAGCAGCAGGGAAGAAGTCACACCATAAGCATAAGAGATCCTTGAGATGATTCAGAGGACAGATAGGAATCTCAGAGATTCTTTGAAATCTGAGTTCCTCATCATCATCTCTGAAGAATATTCCATAAGGATTGTCAATTACTTGACCAGCTTGGAAAGGACCACCAGGAGGCAGAGATAAGTCCAGAACTGAAAGATCGGGAGGAGGACCAAACAGTACATCTCTTGAAAATTTGATAGAAGTTTCATTCCTGATGATGGCGACATCTTCAGAGGAGGAGGACCCAATTTTTCTCTTGAGTTTCAAAGATTTGGGAGGAAGAGGAGATGGCAGCTTTAGTACAAAAACGACTCTATTTATGAGGGCTTCAAGAAGTCCTTCAACGTAGTCTCTGTATGTAGATTTGGATTTCTTCAGCGCATCCCAGAACTCCAACCATTCCGTAAATCCGAAGCTCTCATGTTTTGATACGTACATTGCTTTTTGGGTTCCATCCTCTCTGGTAATCTCCATGGTCACTGAGAGTTGATCTTTCTTCTTGCGACCAGAGATAGTCACGGCTGATATTGGAAGAAGATCAGAACGATAATCCATCTTTTGTTTGCACCATTTGATAGACTTATCGTTGATCTCTTGTTCCTTGAAGCGTTCCTCTTCAATTTCTTTCAGTAGTGCATCTTGAACTTCCACAGGTTTGCTTTTCAGCTTTTTGTCCTTGACTTGAGAAGATTGAATCTTTAAAGCGAGTTGGGCATCTCGTTTGCATTCAACGATCAACTTCTCAGCTTTGGCAGATTCTTCTCTTTCGGCTTCAGTGAGGAAGTCGAGCTCTGTGGATGTTTGAAGAGAGATTTTCAGCCGTTGACTTTCTAGTTGAGCGATCATTTCAACTCTTTTCTTCACCACTTCCTCTGACCAATGAGATGGTCGAGAGGGCCTTCCTGGATGGACTAGGGAATCTTCTTCTTCTTCTTCATCAATCTCAGTGATAGAGATTGGGATTATTTCTTCAGCGATAGTAGCTGGAATTATTTGTAGTTCAGAACCCTTAAGCAGGGGTGAGAACTGTCTGGATAGAAAAAGAAGGAAAGAAGGGATAAGTGTATTTTTAGAACTAGAGAGATAAAGGCTAGAAGGAAATAGGGGTTTGGAAAGAGTAGGAGAGTGGTACAATTGAAAGACATACCTGAGAAGGATGTTCCCCCTCAGATTGTGATCCAGTCCTCAAGCATTCTTCAGCGATCGGTTGCTTGTCTTTGCTCTGCGAAGGAACACTTGAAGATGTATCACCTCTCACCCCTGTTTTGACAACCTCTTGCGAAGTTGTCCCTGATGCGACGTTCGGCTTAGAGAACCACATAGATTGGTCTTCATCGTCGTCGTCGTCATCGGAGGGCTGATCCTTTTCTTGATCATCAAGATCTAGATCATCTTCCTCTTCATCGTCTTCTTCCTCATCCTCTTCAAAGAGAATAGAGTGAATTGACGAGGATTCTTTTGCCTTCTCCCCCTCAGATTGAGAGGGAGGTTCCTTTTGAGTCTTAGCTTCCCCAGCAGCAGCAATAGAAGTTTCTTCAGCTTTCTCCCCCACTTTGTCATTATCAGCGGTAGGGGATTGTTCAGCTGCTGGAGTAGCTGTTGAAGCTTTTAGCATTTGGACGTCAGCCTCCAGACGCTTAATCCGGTCTTCAACCGCAGGGATGTCGCACGTGGCATCATGAATGAATTCCACAGCGATGTTGAGGTTGGTACAATCATCTTCAGTGAAAAAGGGAGGCAGCGCTGGAGCTGGTGCATTCACTTTCTGTAGAATTTGCTGAAGAAGGGACGTGCAGAGGTCAACCTTTGAAGAGAGACCCTGAACTTCAGCGGTAAGAGACTCAAATCACCCTTGAAAGAGTCGAGAGGACTCTCTGAGTTGGACGACTTGTTCTTCAACAGCTGAAAGTTGGGAGTTCTCAGCTTTAGATGAGCAAGTGGCGGTCAACTTCTTCAGCTCCTCACCAGCCTGATTTACGGCGCTGGTGGTTTCATTGATGGTGTTGGTGAGTGCGTCCACATTTTCTCCCAGACTGTTGACATGCGTGTCAACAAACGCCAAGCTAGGACCTGAAAATAATGTTAGTTCAGATATGGGCTTATTTGGAGAGGGGGGGAGAGAAGTGTTTAGGATTATAGGTGTACCTGACGTATCAAACATTTTGTAGAACTGCATAGATTCCTCAAAAGTTTGATGCTCAGGTCCTATAGGGAAAGAAGAGGTAGCGGGTTCAGAGACCAAGTGAGGAGAAAAAGGAAGAGTTTTGGGGATAGAAGTAGGGATGGGGTTAATCTCAGTGAATGAGATAGTAGGTGGGGTTACTGATGATGTGACAGCGAGCGAGATCGCTGACACGGCAGTATGAGTGACTGCTGAAGTTGTGGAGGAAAGACCCACAAAAGCATCTAAGGTAGCTTGTTGAGAAGCTCCCTCAGGTATAGTACTAGAGGGTGTACTTTCCTTAGTCTTTTTGGCCTTTTTGGAAGGACCAATCGGACTAGCTGATGGTCGTTTAGAAGTAGTGGTAGCGACAGGGATAGCAGACGAAGGAACCGTCTGCGTGGTCGCTGAAGATGAAGAAGAATGGAGAGAGAGACGAGAGCGAAGGAGAGAGATACTTACCTCGTCGACGAGTGGCTGGACCTCCAGTGATCGTTGACCTACCCTGGCAAAGGTGCCATCATCTTTGGTGGGATAGGTGTTGGGATAGAGGAACTTGATGTACGTACATATGAAACGTACGTACGAGATCTTGGGATTTCGTTCAGGCTTCTCTAATCTCGACCTCAGGTCTTCAAAGATTGCTGTGGCGTAGTCAAAGTTTTGACCAACGATAACGGAGTAGGCCATCTGCAGTTGTGTTTTGCTGGCTTGATCCAGCGAACCACTCTTCCCACTCATGCACTGAATTATGTGCGAGAAGATAAAGTTCAGTTGTGATGGCATCTGAGCTTTGAGGATCTTGGTGAGCTTCTTGTTGGGAATAGAAGATCTCGGTTTGTTTTCCCAACAATAGCCCATTGCGTCCAGGAATGATATTAGCTCATCATCAGTGGGGAGTGCGTCGAACCCACTCTTTGGTTTGTCAGGGAATCTTAAAGATTTCCAGAGGCTAAGAGCGGTCATGCTCCCTGGACCCAATTCCATGCTGAACGAGATAGCAGGGACTCGTTCACCTTTCTTGTTGGTGAGTTCAGTTGCATCAGCAGTGAACCAGAACTGCTGGAGTAGAGTCTTGGAGGGCTTAGGATCCACAGTGATCGTGTAAGCTATGCATGACTGCTTGAGGAATTCAGCAGCTTCCACCAGATGTGGGTATTTGTCAGCTTTGAACTCGAGTCTGGCCAAATGATTACATTTAGTAATCTCAACTTCAGTGAGAGCGAATCGTACATGCTTGGAAGCAACGATTGAAGACGTTGTCATTTCTGTTATGGAAAGAGGCATAATAGAAGAAATGATTTAGATTAAAAATAATATGATTACCAGTTTCCATAGAAGAAGGGAAACTGGAAAACTATCAAGTTATTTTTAGGAGTAAAAAAATAGTGTTCTGGGTAGAAAGAATGAAGAACACTTTAAAACCAAAAGGTTTTTATTAAAAAACATAAAATCAGAAAGAATGATCTTTAGTTTTTGAAAAAAAACGTTTTATAAAATCCATAGAAAACGAGCAGAATTTTAAAAAGAATAAGAAGCATACGAACAAAGCTTATAAACATGAAATAAACCTGTGTATCTTGAAGAAAAAGAGTTGCAGATTCAATATTCTGGGTTTACTTGCTTGAGTGTTCTTGAGAGAATGTTTCTTGCTTTGAAAGTTTTGAAAGCGTAAACCGTATAAAGGAGAGAAGAATTCCTTTTATACGAAGAGAGAGGAGAGAGAGAATGAAGCGGGAAAAGAAAGGATCATCATGACATTGACACGTTCCACGAACTTGATTGGATAGAAGGGCAACGGACGAACGTGTCAGAAAAGGCATGTCGTGGATTGTCGGTTCAAATGACGTCATAGAAGAGAGAGACTGTACATTTGTCCGTTTTGAAATGATCACTGAAGAAAAGTCAGCGATAGATTTTCCTTTTTAAAAGTATCCCTGATTGTAAAGATAGGGATAGATTTTCCTTTTAAAGGATCACTGACTAGAAATATCAGTGATTAATGTATTTTTCAAAAAAACTTTTAATCATTTGAAGAAAGTTCAGTGATTAAAGTTTATATTTTGAAGAAAAATATCTTTGAGGGAAAGGAGAGAACATACCGGAGAGTCAGAATGTTTATCAGAGAGAATGATGAGAGGGGAACTGTTGATTACTGACACAATACATGAACGCTGAAGAATTATTCTTCGAGGTTCAGCATTCCAAGCTCACTGATGAGAAAGTTGAACCTTGTCTCATCAAGAGGTTTGGTGAATATATCAGCAAGCTGAAAGTCAGTAGGGATAAAGTGAAGTTCAATATCACCATTCATCACATGATCTCTGATAAAGTGATATCTGATCTCTATGTGTTTTGTCTTTGAATGTAGCACTGGATTATTTGCTATAGCGATGGCACTAGTGCTGTCGCAATAGATAGGAATCTTTGACAGCTGAAGGTCATAATCTAATAGTTGATTTCTCATCCACAAGATTTGAGAACAACAGCTTCCAGCAGCAACGTATTCAGCTTCAGCTGTGGAAGTGGACACAAAATTTTGCTTCTTGCTTGTCCAGCTTACCAGCTTTCCTCCCAAAAGTTGACATCCACCAGATGGTTGCATAAGAAATTCAGAGAATAGGGGATTTTAGAGAGATAGAAAACAAGGGTTTCTATTATGGAGTTCAAGGATTGAGCACTCCTTTAGATGAAGGGGTGAGCTTCCTATTTATACCCTATGCATTAAATGCATGGCAGGGCACTTTACACGTGGCATTCATAGATTGGCTTTGGGAGTCTTACTTTTGGAGACATGCTTTTGGCCGCTTTATGAACAGTGTAGTTGACAGAGTTGTTGTACGATTTGTGGCAGAGACGTGTCCGTTCTGACACATCGTACTGGTTGTGCAAGGTAAGACAAAAGAAAACTTGAGGCATAAGCTTTGTGATCGTTGATCGCTGAGTATCTCTTCTTCCAGAGATAAAGAAGTTCAGCTATCGCTGAAGCTTTTCCTCAGGCTTCTTCGCGTAAGTAGATTCGTCTGGTCTTCGCTGATATCCGCATCAGGTCACTAGTAGACTTATCTATTGTTCAGTGGCTTCGTCTTCGATTCAGCTATGAACTATGTTGACGCGAGACTTGTCTTCAGGGATTACGTTAACTGTGTTACATGGGAAACGATCAGCGATGACTGAACAGACTCAGTTTGATCGCTGAAAGTGAAACACACATATTAAATGTTTACATAAAGGTCATCAGCGATAACTGAACAGACTCAGTCTGATCGCTGATGATGAAACACTAATACATATAATAACGTAATTTTCACTAAGTATAAAAGAGGGTCGTTATCAAATCACTGAGAGAGTTTGGATCAACAGCAATTTAAAAATTCAGAGTATCTCAGAAGAATTCCGGAGTTGGAACTGAAATTGTACAACTGTGTTAAAAGTCCTGAATGTATAAATTGTACTAAAAATAGTTCTAATTTTTCAGGTATCCTTTATGAGAGGGATAAAGAGATAAAGGAGAAAGAGAGAGAGATTATAACTCTTCAAAGCCAACTGAAGACAACGAAACAGAAATCACCTGAGCTACAAGCAGAATCAGTTGAGCTTCAAAACGAGTTGATGGCTTTCAAAGAGAAGACGAACGGATTAGAATCTGAGAAAACTGAGCTTAAAAAGAATTTATCTGATTTGGAAAAACAGCTTGTTGCAAATAATGCTGAGTTTGAAAGTGAAAAGAAAATTTTTTCCAAGAAGTTCTCAGACTTTTCCATGAAGTGCTATGAAGAAAAGAAGTCGGTGGAGCTTAAATGCTTAAAATTTTCTCAACAAATCTCAGATTTTGAGAAAATTCTGATTTTAGAAAGAGAGAAGTTTGAAAAAGAGAAGAAGGCCATAGAACAAAAGAATGTAGGGTTCTTTAAAGAATTATCCGGCCAAAGAACAGAGTGAGAAAAAGGATTTGAGGAAGAAAGATCCATTTTTGAATCTGAAATCAAGAAGCTAACTTCAAAGTTGTCTGAACTGTCTACTGCTGCACTGAAAGAGCAAAGGACGAAGTCAGAATTCACGACAAAGATTGACCAGCTTGTGAAAGAAAGAGATAATTTTGCGTCAAAGATTAAAGAACTTGAAAATCTGTTTGAAGTTCAAATAAGAAATTCATCCCTTCACAAAGGTCAGTTAAATCCTTTAATCAGATTCGTCGCACTAACCTTTTCAATGATGAATTTTTAGATGGTTCAGATACTTATCGAAGAAAAAATTTCAAGAAAGAGAAACTGGTTTGGCAAAAGAAACCAGTCCAAGATGATAAGGAAAATGAGCTGAAAGAGAAGAAATCATGTGTACATGTACACAAAGCAAAGAAGAACAAAGCACCCAACGGTAAGAAATATTATTGTTCTATTTGTTGTACACATGATCATTTTCATAAAGCAAATGATCATTTCTTGTATGGTTCTTACTCCATAACCCCCACACGAACTGCAACTCACATTTCTGGACCCAAATACCAGTGGGTACCAAAGAAGAAAATTGATTTTGTGTTGCAGGAACCTCAATCCAAGGGGGAGTAAGAAAGACAATGGCTCTTGAATACTACAGTTCAAGACCCGCACCTCAATGTCAAGAATATGGCTTTTGAACACAGCAGTTCAAAACCCGGTCTTCAATGATGAAAGACTATGGCTTCTAAGCACATCATCTTAGGACCCGGTCTTCAACGGAGTTTGACTTCTAAACACAATAGTTTAGGACTCGGACCTTAGTGATCAAAAAGACCTTACTCCTGTATGCTTGCATCCGATGGATATTGATGGTCTTCATCCCAAGAGAATTGATCTGATCTCTATCCTATACTTTTTCTTTGCTAAATTTTTCTGATATTGATGGTCTAACAATTCAAAGGGAGTGTTTGATCTCTATCCTGTTTTAACTGACATATTTCAGATGCTTAATTTAAGGGGGAGTAAAGGTGATGACTTATGATTATTTCAGATAAGAATTCATTCTATAACCGTTTTACTGATTTCTGTCCTTTTATTTTTGATTAAATAAAATGAATAAAGTGGCTTCTAATCAAATGACAGATCAGGACCCGTTTTTCAATGATCAAAGAAGGATATTATGCTAATATCCAGAGGGAACTCAAAAGATATAAATCATTTGATCATGATTTGAGGGGGAGCTGAAAAGGTAAATATCTTCTGATCCTAGATCTCGGATTGTTTGAAAGAAGAACAACTTTCGAACATGAAAAACAGTTTCTTAAATGTTCAAACCACTTCTTAAATGTTTTTCAAATTTTGAGCTTAATGTTTAACTAACCGTGTGTTTCCAAAGATCAATACTTGTGTATTATCTTGTCCATATATTGTCAAGTATTCACACACACCGGTTGAGTCTTTCATTTGAATATGTTATTACCACGTCTCATAAAGAAACAATTTTTCGTTGGTAATACCCCCGTTTGAAACTCATCGTTGTTGAGCATCATTCATCTTGTTCATATTTGTGCTTTCATTGATAAATTGTTTATATTTGTTCATATAAACAAAATTACCAATTCTTTGATACCCTAACCATTTGATTTGATATGATTGATACATTGTTAGATTCTCAAAACAATTCTCTTGACTTCATTTCATTCATTTAATATCCTTGTTTTGAGAAATCTTCAAAGTTCAATTGCTCAAATTTCATTCATATTTTTTAATGAGCATACATACACTGACATATGATTTCTTGTGATTTAGATGTCAAGAAAATCATTGACCAACATGTACTTTTAGGAACATGGGATTCAGTGTGAGTGCTTAATAGATCTTCCATGGATTCACGATAACCAGTGTTTCCTACCCCGGAAGAAATTCTTTGAGTGATTGAGGGGAGAGGGGTCTAAAAGAATTGAGTGTGGGAATGAGCAGAGGTAAAATGGAAATGAGAGATTGGTTAGATGTGAGCTTATATGTTTAAAAGAAAGAGGGTGTGAGAACAGAGTTAAAAGAATATCAGAACTCTGCACTAAACATCTTTCTGAGCCGGGCAGCCACGTTACTGATTGGTTCACATTTCTTTGGTGACCATCATTGAAATAGGCAAATAGCCCATGCCATCTCTTGCATACAACATCACCAGCTACTCATTCTTTTCTTAAAAAGAGAATGTTTCACATTTTCTGGGGAAGCAGCACATAATCTATCGGATCTTCTCTTCGAAGATACTGATATTGAAAAAGATGGAAAGTTGCCCCACCTTCGACCCTTTCTCATGCACATTGAGTCCATGTAGAATCATTGTTGTCTCAGTGATTTACATACTTTGAGCCTTATGAAACACAATCATTGTGATAATTCTTTCAAAATACAAGCACGAGCACACAGAAAATCTGTTTTTCTGTCAGAACATTCATAGATAAACCTTGTGTTTTTCAATGATTGAATGGAAGTCCTGGGGAGTCATCATCAAGCCAGCTCCTTAAAATGTACATTTGTTGTACACAGTAACTTTCTGTTACTGACAGACATTTCTAACTGTTTCATTTTTTGAATCAGGGTTACACGCTCATTATGTCTGAATTTAAAAAGATTCGGATATATACTGTTCATGATTCGGCTCTTCAGATCAAAAGTACAGCAATATCAAGGGGAGATTGTTTGTTGTTCACAAAAGGGGAAATCAAAGCCTATGCTGAAATTGATGATATTTTGATGATAATGATGCTCACATCATCAAAAAGGGGGAGAATTATAAAGATTCAATTTCAGAGTTCAAGTTCAAAGTTGAAGCCTAAAGTTCAAATTGCTTCCGCTGATTCAAAGTTCAAGTCTGATAAAGAAATTCAAAGCCAAAAGATTCTGAAGGAAGAATGTTCAAAGAAAATTTGATGATTCAAGAAAGTTTGTTTCTTCCAAAGATGATTCACAGATCAAAGTGATGAAGATACATTTTTGTTCAAAGTCGAAAGAATTTTCAGAGTTAAAGCTAGAATTCCATTTCGTGTTCAAGGCTTGTTGACTTTCAAAGCTTCAAAAAGTAAAAGACTTTCGAAGATTCTTCAAGAGCTGAAAGTTTAAAGTTTGTGAAAGCTGCAAAGAGATAAAAGCTGAAGAATCAAGTGCTGAAGATCTGTAACAAATTTTTATTAAATCTTGAATACAAAGGGGGAGATTGTTAAGTCCAAATATTGTATACAATATTTAATAAGAAAAGTCAATGTGTAAGTCAACAATGTCAAAATCATAAGCAAAGTCAAACTTGTATTGTCAAAGTCATTATTGTTTAGTTTTACTTAGTTGTTAAGTTTTAGTTTAGTCTTGTGGTATAAATAGGATTAGTCTTTGTTAATCTTGTAAGAACTTCATTGTAATATTTCAGATAAATGAGATATATGACAAGAGCTATCAAGATCTACTTTCTCTCTCTACTCTCTCTCTCTCTAGATTTCATTGCTAAATCTTGTTTTGATTGGGATTTTATGATTAACAGAAAGGCAGTCTTCACGTCCATTTGGTAGATGGTGAAGTTCTTATGTACGGCATATGCTAAAAACATCCGTATAGCTTCGATGCACGCCCTGGAGCATAAGTCTCATCATAGTCAATACCTTCTTCTTGCCTATTTCCTTTAGCCACTAGTCTTCCTTTGTTTCTGATTACGATACCATCTTCATCTGTCTTATTCTTGAATACCCATTTTGTGCCAAAAATAGTTTTACCTTCAGGCTTAGGCACTAGTCTCCAGAATTTTAATACTTCAAATTGATTCAGCTCTTCTTGCATTGTAGTTACCCAATCTGGGTCGGCTAGAGCTTTAGATACGCGTGTTGGCTCTATCTTGCACAGGAATAAGTCATGCATACATTGATTTATTGTAGCAGACCTAGTTTGCACCGGCTTGGATGGATCTCCTATGATCTGATGTATCGGGTGCTCTTTGGTCCACTTGTGTTCATGAGGGAGTGGATGTGATATAGATTGATCATGATGTTCATCTAAGAATACACTATCTTCTTCTTGTTCAGGGAGGGGTTCAGTTGAAGGATTATGTGTAGAAGCGTCAGTTGATACAACATTATCTGGCTGTTGATTAGTCTTTATAGTACAACCAACTGAGTCAGCAACTTCTGTCTCGACGGTGTCATGTACAACTTCAACTAAAGTAGTAGTTGTTTGAATCAGAGTTTGCTGAACCGGGGGAACGAATTCAGTACATCTGAAGTGATTGGATGATGACTGCTTAAATCTTCAGGTCTGTCAATCACAACATATTTTGGCAATTTAGACCCAAGAAACTCATCGTAAAAGAATTCAAACAATAAATCCAATTCAGATAAAAGAGATGTAGAAGTTGATGGTTTATCAGAATTAGTCGCATTAACCACAGGTTCTGGACTGATTTGTCAAGAAGCTAGCACTCTAGTAAGTACGGGTTCTGAACTGTTTTGTTCAGAAGCCAACTTCTCATCAAATGTGACGTTGACGATTTCAAACACGATCTTTGACTTCGTCAAATATACTCTGTAGGCAGCAAACGTTTGAGAGTAGCCGATGAAAATGTCTTCTTCAGCCTTTGGACTGAACTTGTTCAAGTTCTCTTGGTCATTCCGTACGAAGCACCTGGATCCAAAAATATGGAAATGTTTAATGCTAGGTGTACGTTTATTAATTAAAGCGTATGGCGTTTTACCAAACCGGCGATGGATTATAGATCGATTCTGTGTGTAGCAAGAAGTCGATACAACTTCAACCCATAGAAATAGAGGTAGATCTGATTGACTCAGCATAGATCGAGCGACCTCGACTAGCGTTTTGTTACATCTTTCTACAACTCCATTCTATTCAGATGTTCTGGCAGTAGAAAATTGATGTGTTATCCCGACCGATTCGAGATAATCTTTAACAATTCTGTTCTTAAATTATGTGCCGGTGTTTGTTCGTAGAAGTTTGACTGTCTTTTACAGATTCACATGAGTAGTCTTTAAGAATGTGATGATGACTTTGGGCATCTCATCTTTTGTTCTCATAAATTTGACCCAAGTGTACTGCTAGTAATCGTCCACAATCACTAGAACGCATTTCCTGCCGTTTATGCTTTGAGTACGCATAGGACCACAGAGATCTATATGCAACAATTCCAGTTGAGAAATTGTACTAGGCTCAAGCTTTGGCTTATGAGCAGCTTTCTTCATATGGCCCTTCTCACACGCTGCGCACAGATGTTCTTTCACAAAATTACACTCTGGAAGTCCTTTTACTAATTTTCCCATGACCAGTTTGTTGATGTAACAAAAATTCAGGTGAGAAAGCCTTTGATGCCATAACCAACTTTGTTGCAGCGAGCCTTTTGATAGTAGACACACCTCATTGTCAGTCTTAACTTTTGACAATTTGATCGTGTAGAAGTTTGACTTTCTCGTGCCAACCAAGAGTTTTTTACCGTATTCAGTACGCACAAAACACCTCTTGGTCTTAAAATTAAGCACTAAGTCTTTGTCACAGAACTGTCCAATGCTAAAGAGGTTATGTCCTAAACCTTCGACATAGCTCACCTTCGTAATCGTTAAGTTTTGTTGAATAACGTCACCATAGCCCAAAATTGGTGAAAATTGGTCGTTTCCGAAGCGCACGTTCCTGCAATATTTCTCTGTATAATTAGATAAGATATCTTTCTGCGGGTCATATGCTTGGAGTAACCAGAATTCAAGTACCACATATGACGAGTATGCACAGGAGAAATCAGGGAACAACAACTTTAGGTACCCATTTGTATCTGGGTCCTTTCAGATTAGCGCATGATTTTGGTACCCATATAAATTTGGGTCTTTTATTTTGAAAAACACGAGAAGCTTTAGAATGATAAACATGATAAGAACCAAACCAATCATTAGTATACTGGCGAGAAACAAAATCATTCTGTCTACATTTAGAGGACTTAGTAGTAGACCGAGATAATTGGAGTAATTGCTTTATTGAATATTTATTGTAAGGAATTACAAGTTTTTGTTTATTAGAAACAACATTACCAACTACATCAGAAATACTACCAGTATTGCTATTACAAACATCATCAGAGAATGATTATTCTTTCTCATCAATCTTCTGTTTTGGTCGCCACTCAGTTCGCTCTTCAGACCCTTTTGTTTTCAACTCTGAAACAGAAGATTTAGATTTGTTAGGAAAATGAGTTTTCTGAGTTTGTCTTTTCTTAATCTTATCAGTACTCACAGAAACTGATTCATCAACCTTGGTTGATGATTTACCTACTTCATACACACTAGGTAAAGCTTCAAAGTTAATGATAAAAGCAGAATGATCTGGAAGTTTAGCATTGAAGTCAAACATATCAATTTCATTAATACACCCATCATCAGAATTTAGAAAATCATTTGCAAACGCAAATAAGTCATCAAAATCATCTTCCGAAGTTTGAGGTGCCTTAGAAGATTTTGAACACTCATTGGATTCAGTTTTAAAAACAGTGTTCTTCAATACAGTAGAAAATACAACTTGTTCAATATCAACCATAATTCTTTCATCAGATAAAACATTTTCAAGATCAAGAATTTTACTTTCTAAAACAAGTGGAGGAACATAAAATTTTGCTTTAATGGTTTTGCCTCCAAATCTGTAATAGAATAGCTGTTAAAATAAGCATTTGATAAAACTTTTGGTTGATCAGAAATATAACTATTATTGAGCTTTTGATAGCAAAATGGTAGTTGCATTTTCGTTATATTTTTTTGGTTTTCATCTTCTTTGGCCTCGACCTTATCAGGTGATTTGGTAACAAATTTGGATTTCAAATGAGGATGTTTAGTAGCCGCTTTTAGAAAATCAAATTTGTACAATGCTAGCTGTTTTATGATTGCTTTCTTTAGATTGTGTGGGTTATCGTAACCGAGTCCCCACTTCTCTTTAACATCAGATTCCTCATTTGGTGTGTTTAAGAAAATGGTTTGATATGTTTGTCCTCTAGCATACAGTTTGGCTTCCAAACCATTTACCTTTTTCTCCAAACTCTTGTTTTCAACCTGCAGTTTGTGAGTTTTCAGAACACATTCTTCTTTCTCAATATCAGACTTTGAAAGTTTGGAAACAATTTTCAGAAATCTTATTTTCAAAACAATCTTTTTGTAGTTTAAATTCAGAAGCAAATTTGTTTAGAGAGTCAATCAGACTTTTCTTCCCAACAAGTTCTTTGTTGAGATAAAAAATAGTTTGACGTTTCTTTGCAACTCTGCTCTTTTCCTTTTTCATTTTGGATTGAAGGTCTTGAAGCTCGACCATCATGGCTTCCATTTTGTTTACAAAATCAGATTTAGAAAAGTTTCGTACCTCATCGGATGTTTCTTCGCCTGACTCATCATACTTGACGTCTTTACCCATCAAACACATGTTTGATGTTTCTTCCTTTTCTTCCTCATCGGAGTGGTCAAGCCAAAACTCGTCTTAAGCCATTAGTGCCTTACCCTCTTCTTTCTGCTTAGCTAATAACATCTTGTGCTTATAGTAATCTGAATTTCTGACGGTAGGCTTGCAACAGTCCTTGGCAAAATGACCCACCCTGCCGCAATTGTAGCACTTTATCAGATCATCAGTCTTCTTTTCACCATAATCATTAACATATTTCTTATTCTCTTCTGGCTTTCTCACCACATACTTCTTTTCCTCATATCTTTTTCCTTCCACTCTTTCTCCATGCTCATGATTTCTTGACCGTGACGAGTATCTTTGAGTGTTTGAACCCGAAGTTTTGTAAAACTTCTTTTTAAAGGCTCGGGTCAGGAGTAACATTGCTTGCTTCAGGTTTTCCCCGTCATCAGAGTAAGAATCAGAATCAGCAGAGTCGCAAGAATTAGGAATCACCACTTTATTTTTCTTCTTCTTTTCTTTCTTCTCTTTCTTTTTCTGACCAGCCACTAAAGCTATGGAATCAACTACTTTGTCAACTTTCTTCTTCTCTCCTCTTTTCTCTTCTACCTCCTCCTCATTCTGTCTCAACGTTTCATATACCTCATGCAAAGGAATGTCACTGAGGTCTTTCATTTGTTTCATTCTTCTCATATGCTTTTTCCATTCTGGTTGAAGAATGCTGAGGAACTTGACGTTGTTCTCTATTTGTTTCTTCTTGACTTTATTCTTTGCAAGCTTATTCTATAGAAGAACAAATCGCTCGTAAGTTTCCTCAAGGATCTCATTCACCTTAGCCTTAAATTCCTCGTAGCTATTTATGCAGTTAGCAACCTTCATTTGGTTTCCAACCTTTGATCCCATCATCATCTTTTGAAGTTAATCCCACATCTTCTTTGCATTAGCCTTGTAGCTGTCGATTTTAATGTAGATATCGTTGGGAATGCTATATAAGAGTAGAGATCTAGCTTGCTTATCGGCTTTGTATCTATTCTTTTGATCTTCAGTATATTGGGAAAAGTCTTTCGGAACAGTCTTTGTCTTTTGAGCTCTGTCCATGTTTCCATATCCACTATCAGAAGACTCGTCATCTTGTATTTCCATAGTGAGGGGTACCATAGGACCTTCCATGATTGACAGCAGAAATCATGTCTATGAACAGTACCGGAGGCTTTACATCTATAACGATTGAAAGTACGTCTTTGGAAGTCACCCTGTTACAAAAATGTACAATAAGAACTTGAAAATGAACGTTAGTCTAAGTGAAATCAGAAATACAGAAAAATCTTAGAAAGAGTTTTCAGAAATTATATTTCCAAAAATTTCCTAAGTATGGAATTCGCACCACACACTGAAATTCAAAGAATTCGCACACAGAATTCGCAGGCACAATTCACACACTGGCACAAATAACCAAGAATTCGCAAACTATACACACTAACTACAGAATTCGCACACAAGTACAATACATAATTCGCACACACAGAACTCGCACGTAGTTATATGCGAGTTCTAAGAATTCGCACAAAGCACATGTGAAATCTATACTTAGAAAGATTTTTGAAAAACACTTTTCGCATATATCTTTTCGCATACCCTTCACATAAGCTTATCGCATAAAAAACACATGCGAATTCTGGACATAGAAAAAGAATTTTAAACTTTTTATGCGAAATCTTGAACAATTCACATAACACTTTTATGCGAATTCTGAGCAATTCGCATAAAGCACCATGCGAATTCTTTCCTTGGAAATTTTTTTAACACAATATTTTCGTATAGAGGGCTTATGCGACTTCTGACAATTCGCATATGAACCTATACGAATTCTGAGGAATTCTTAACACCCACACATGTGAATTCTGATCATTTCGCATGACCCACATGTGTGAAATCTACACTTGTGAAATTTTCAAACAAAACAATTATGCGAAAACAATAGATCTGTGAGTTCTTGATGCTGGTTCTTTGGATTATGCGAGTTCTTTAGATCTTCGATAAAAATACACTCTAATTGGCTCAAAATCCCATCAAACCTTCGAATTTCGATCTGTTTCTTTGACAATTTGATCCCTAACACATCTAGAATCTATTACAACCAATGAATTTCAAAGAAATTCATTTAAAAATACAAATTGGGGTTGAACAGTGCTTCGAACTCATGAACTCGTGAAAAACTTCAAATCTCAAAATTAACCAACAATTACAGTGCAATGTTACAAGAAATCAATACAAGATTGTTCTATTTCACTATACTAACTCAACAGACTCGATTACAATCCCAATTACACACAATAAACTCAAAACTTGATCCAAACTCAGACGACACAGTGAGACTACATTTTCTTGATCGATTTCACTTTGAACTATGCTCTGATACGAATTGTTATTCCCTAATTTCAAGCTCTTATTTCAATTCAATTACAATAACAAGATGAGAATTAATTCAATCAATTAACCTGTTATTGATTTTCAATGAAATTCGTATACAAACTCTCTGTAGAACTTTCTCTCTCTAGAACTCAGTCCGCGTACAATAAACTTCTTACCACAAGCTTACAACAACAACTAACTATATACCTATTTAAACACACGCAAACAAAACACTATTACAAACTCAATACATTTGACTCTGACTTTGACTATTTATTACAAAGAGACTTTGACTTTGCTTTGAGAGTTGATTTGAGCTTTGACTTGCGTGACTTTCAGTCTTCAGACTTCATGATCTTGTATCCAATAAATATGTACACTAACATGTGCCTTACCAACGGTTCATGCAATGAATTGTTTTTAGTATGTTCATATCTAACATCTAGATCCCACGAAGAAAGAACCATGAGAAAGGACCTGAATTCAGTATGTGATACCTTTAGAAACATAAGAAAACGTTCAATTTGAGCATGCCAGTACCAGAGTCATTACTTGCGTACGCCGATCCGACAGTTGAGTGTGTGAGAGATTATAGAGAGTGTATGGAATGGATAGATCTGGTTGTTCCTATACCAGACTCAATCCCTAGGTAAGTGGAGTCTGTGAGGGTTCAAGGTACCATGGGGGTCCTTGAACGGGGAGAGAAGAGGGAAAATTCCGAGAGGGGAACGGACGGGGTCCGAATTCTTGACTGGAGGCTATGGAATCACCAACAATTGCCACACATCAAGCTGATTCCACATATCGACCTGATATGGAAATTATTTCACGATCGCGTCGATAGGTTGAGAGCGTCGAGGAAAGTTTAGATTCTAAAATGAGTCGGATCGTGCAACAAGTGACAGAAATGATGATGCAAATGATAATAATGACGATGATGACAATGATGCTAATGATAATGATCAACATGATTAATTTCTTGAACTAAATGCATATTCTACCATTTAGAATGCTTTGGGAGACATAAGGAGAAACGAGGGAGACATAGTCGAAAATGATGAAAGTGTGAGGTTGAGAGAAAGGGACGCAGAAGAATATGATGAGCGTGTATGGAACCTAACCTACAAATCCAGAAGGGTAACCACATCCATTACCAGAACTAATGTGTTGAGTTCAGGTATTAGAGAAGCCATTAGTAGCCAACAAATGCAATTGCACACCTAAACCAGCCATTCAATCACCTTTCAACAAGTGATTGTCTCAGATTCTCATGGGGATATAGCACAAAATCTATCCAGCTGTCACTTAGAGAGTATGGATATTGAAAATAGAGAACATCTGCCCAGTTCTCACCTTTCTTGTTTGCATCTACATGTTTAGGGCCAATTTATATATCATTTTCTATTCCTAGGACATAAAACACTTCATCTGCTATTGTCGAAAGTCTAAGTGACCCGACCGAACACCCCGAGTAGATCCATCTGTTGGACTATAAGGACTGGGTGGAAGTCATGACATTGCTTACATTATGCAGCTTTGAACAAAGGCCACACAGTTGCTTCAACAACTGTCTTGTCAACGGCTCGTCTAAGTGACACCGGAGTTAATGTACCAGACTTCGTGTCAAGGGAATATCTCAATAGTGCCCTAAAGGCTGTTGAAGAACGTTTGTTTGATGTGATCTCCTCGGTGAAAAGGATGATAAAAGGAAAGGGTCCAACGACTGAACTAGAGAAACCACCTCCACCTCCACCAGTCCAACGACTCAAGCTAACTCAGACCTCTTTGGTATTCTTCGTGCCCAACAACCGCAATCTGCTCCAACAATTCCTCAGGTCCAATAAGATCTAGTACGTGCTTCCGAATTCAACAATTTCAAGAAGGATGTTCTAGATTCTCTATAGTCAATGCAACAAAAAATTTTAGAGTTGTCACGAGTTGTTCAGACTTCATGTAAAGCACTGGCCAATAGTTTGAAGAGTCGACATGATCATGATTCAGATCATGACAATGAGGGGAGAGGCAGAAGAGATAGAGGACTTATGGCAGTTTTGATCAGATTCATAGCATATAATCAGTTTCAAAGACTTAGCTCAGAAATTTCAGAGCGATGAGTATGGGGATATTAGCGGGATGTAGTTAGTCTTCTATGGGGATCCAGATACAGAACCAATGGTTGAAAAGCCTAAGGTTTCTACCAAAGAGGATATTCTTTTGTTAACCTGTGGTTGTAATGATATCTTAGATGTGAGTTCTGATGAAGACGAAGACGTGGATCAGTACGATCAATTTTGGAAAATCAAAGATGAGTTGGAAGAGCTGATAGCCTATTAAGACGATGATAAAGGGGATAATCTTTTGGATAACATGTTTGAAGACAAGGATTCTGATGTCTTATGTCGACTGTATGGACCAGAAACTCCAGATGATATACAACTCAATCCAGTATAAAATGAGCTTCCTGAATTTCATGAATTATCATTTCCTGAGATCCGAGTAAGCCAAGATCTACCTGTCAATCAACCTGATCAATGAAGTCAACCAAGTCAGCCTACTATTCAACCTACTGATCAAGCCAGACCTTCCAATGTGTCTGAATCAGACTTATCTCAAGCAGAAGAAACACAATTGAGAAATACACTTAGAGTCCCATTCCTAGAAGAATCAAAGAAGATCAATGTGAACCACATCCGAAAGCTTGACATCTTCTTAGTATTGGGAATAAAGAATCAACCTAAAGAAATTCAAGAAGAATACATCTACATGATTAACTCCATGAAGAAGCCATCAGAGCAAGTAAAGTATAAGCACAAGAACGTCTATATCAAAGAATTCTATCTGAAGAAGTTTTACATGCTGTGTTATCCAGTGTTTGTTGTTCAAAGGCAAGACCCTCATCTATACACGTTTTCAGAAGCAGAATTCCATCATCTTCAAATAGATGACTTTGAGTACATGTATCATCCGCTTAAAGATTTGAAGATCAGAAAGGAGAATATTACATATGCATTGGAGGCCATTAAGAGATTTATGCAGAGGCATATAACTTTTACTTACTGTTATGACTTTGAATTGGGAATAGAATGTAATCAAAGAAAGTTCAACATGATCAAGCCTAACTTGAAGCTTCCAGACATGGAAACCTATCCACTCTTCACGGTTCTGCAAGATCCAGAGTTTAGGGTAGTTTACAAGAATGGACAGAATGAAAAGAGGTTTCTCAGATTCTCTGAAGTTGCAAAGTTTTCTGACGGAGCATTGAAAGTAATCAAGTTGCAACTTAACAATCGGTATGAAGAGAATGAAACAATAAGGGTAGCAAATGGTGACTTCGTGCCAAACAGAGACAGGTTGACACTTGTGAAAGTGATTGAGGCTCTTGAGGACATGGTTGAGTTAAGGAAATCAGTAACGCGATTTGAGACATATTTGGGCATTCGAGATAACAGAAGAAGATGGTTCATCATTTGATTCCAAAAGGGGATATTGTTGGATTATGCTTTTGTTGGAATCAATGTGTTGTTTAGCTTCGTCAAAGAAAGTCAACTCTCATGTTATTTTTACTCTTTGCTTTGTATTTTTGGTCTTAGATTGTTTGACCATTAAAATAGTTCATATCTTAGCTTTTGTAATAAGTCCTTCCATTTTGTAATCTTGTGGCACTAAGAGATATATGACTATTTCTCTTTACATTTTCTCTCTCTAAAATCTTGATTGATTCATTGTGTTTTCTATGTGATTGGTTGATTGGGATCCTACATAATATTATAAAAAAAATTACGTATTTATAATATTTAATAATATGATTAAATTAAAAAATAATTAATAAATGGCTCATTTTAAAGATGATGACGAAACGATTACAATGGTGTAATTTGTATAAAAAAAGAAACACAAGTTTTAAACGTATTTCATTTAATATATGACTATGTATGTTGATAAGATAATAGTGTAAAACGAAAAAAAAAAGTTTATGATATAAAATAAATTCAATAAATAACTATAAGAGTACAAAATGTAAGTATTAAAAATAATTTTATAATATTTATAATATATGTTGGTCCCGATTAAGGTTCTACAATTGTGTTAGTTTGTAGAAGGAGGTTGAATACAAACACAAAATTTAATTTTAAATTTGTTTTTTGATTATTGAGCAAATCAAAAACGAAATTTACAGATTGTTACGGAACTAGATAATCTAAAACCTAATCTAAACAATCTAAGAATAACTAAGCTTTCTTGCGCACAAGAGTAATAGAAAGAGAGAAGAGAGTTTGCATAATTAATATAGAGATTCTGCAAATATCACTAAGAAGAATGAGGACCCTTCAAAATGAAGGCTTCTCTCCTACTTATACCCTATGCATTAACTGCATGGCAGAGGGTACAATCCACATGTCCATTCTTTATTGGCTTCATCTTCTTGACTTTATCTTTAGCATGCTTTCGACCGTATGATGAACAGTGTAGTGGAAAGAAGTTGTTGTACGATTATGGAGAAAAACATGTTTGCTTTTGTACCTTCGTAGTCTTTGTGCAGAGAGTAAGACAAACAAATCTTCATAAGCAATCTTCATGATCAAGTATAGCATGATGACCAGTGATCAGGGCACTGATGCAGAGAGGCAGTAGTTGAGGCTTGATCTTGATTTGTCATGCATTGTAGACTTGGCTTGGTTTCACTGAATGCCACTTCAGATCATTAGTAGACTTGTCTTCATCATCAACTCAGTCTTCGATGTTAGCGATGATCTTCTAGAGCGTGAGGCCTGTCTTCAGAGATTACATAGATTATTTACATATGACATAACTCAGCGATAACTAAACAAACTCAATCTGATCGCCGATAGTGAAACACTAATACATATACAGTTTAAAGTAATTTTCACAAAGTGTAAAAGGATCATCATCAAATCAAGAGTTTGGATTGACAATATATAATAATATGATTACAACAAAAAATATTCAATGTTGTATTCGTTTTGAAGGTATGGAGGAGCCGATTATAATGATATAATTTGTTAAAAAATAGCGTATTTTTAATGTATTTTAGTAAATATACGATTATTTATGTTAATATGATAGGGGTATAAAATAAAAAATGAAACGTAAGGGGGGTATAAAGTTGTTTAAATAATTAAAAACGATGAGGTTTAACCATTGAATTTGGTTTTTGAAGGAAATATGTGTAACACTCTGATTTCGGAATAAGTGCATATTACCCAAAATGTTTGTTTCGTTTGTTATTTAGAATTTGAGTTGATCCGTGTCTTGAATTATAGTCTTATCCAAGGGGTTTTCTCTTTGGCTGAAATTAGAGAATGGGGAACCCGCGTGGGGCACTGTCATCTTGCACCTCCACTGCTTGGCGCGCCTTACCGTACGGGTCTAGCTGTGCGGTCACCTACGCGCGACCTCTGTTCGAATTAAATAAGGGATTTCAGCCCCAAGTCTCATAACTCACCAAAATCTTCCCAAAAATATCTCTCTTCTCCCCCCTCCTCATTTATTCCAACCTAGGTCCATTTATTGTTACTTCACTTCAAATCTTCAAGTTTGGGGTTAGAAGTCTAGAGTTCAAGGATCTACCATCTCCTCTTCTTCATCTTCAACCTCAAGACTTCACCTTCATTTTTAGGGTTTTACTTACAAACCTTAGATAGTGAGTTTACTACTCCTTAAATGCTTTATAACTTATTTGCTACCTGTACTAGACCTACATTATGCATATGTGTTGATTTATTGGGATTTGTGACCTAAATTGTAGATTACTCAATTTTATGAAGCCTAAAAGGGTGAGCATGACTAGTAAACTCTAATATCTTATTTTATGAGTTCTAAATGAATGTGGATTTCGGATTTTATGCTTGTATGATGAGTTCGTAAGGAAACCCTTATTTCCATGGTTTTGATCCAACTGTTGACAACTTTATGAGCTTTTAGTACGAGTAGAATAAACCATGGTGATTTATATGTTTGAGATTATGAGGAATGTGGTACCATGGGATGTAAAGGTGAAAGGATATTCGCATGTAGAAAATTACTTATGATGTTATAATTGTTATCAAATGTTGATCACCTGATAAGAATGCGATTTCTACTCCTTGTGCTCGAGGAGGTAGTAGCTTAATGTATGAACCTTGTAATAATCATGGTGTATTACAAGCTAGTGGGCAATAAGGGATGATGTATCCTAGAGGTATAACTCATCTAGATATGGATAGGCAATAATGTCCGTAAGACCTTGAGGTGTAACTCAGCGGAGTAGGCAATAAGGGCAGTAAATACGGTCTGAGGTTTTGATGTAGTTGTGGCATGGGAACTAAGATCGGGGCATGAGGTGTAATCCATTACCATCGCGGGTGACCCCACTTTCGTGTAAACGTCACCGCGGTGGAAATGGGTCTCCCCCGTAATTCAAAAGGTATCTCGTGTATATTGATATTCAGGTTTTGAGAATTCGATTGCGGGGAATTGTTTACTTGTGAGGCAAAGGAGTTATGTAACACGATTATCGTTTTATAATATCTTGTTTGTGATTTATATACTTATGAGATCTCACTAGGCTTCGTCCTAACACTTGTTGTGGTTGTTGTTTCCTCACAGATCCTCCTCGTGGTGAGAATTAGGCTGTCGGGCTTGTCAACCGGGCACGTAGGAGTTCCCGAAGTGCCGGTATTTTGGGGAATTTTTTTGAAGAGGGATTATAGAGAAATTGCAACACCCATTTTAATCTAGTCTGGAATTTATTCTAGATTAAGTAGGTTGTTGTAACTTTATTGTCCCATCGTTAGCAAACTTTACGTTGCAAATCAACCCATCTTGACGTGGGTCTTTAGTTGTTCATATTTTGGTTATCTTGTTGGAAGATTATATCTACAGGGTATTTGGACCTTCGTATTTTAGACGTTATATTGCCAAATTTTAGAAATTTTATTCGTCGAAATTTTAGGGTGTTACAAGTTGGTATCAGAGCTATAGTTTATGTGAACTAGGTATGGGATCTAGATGCCTAGACTTAAACTGAGACTTTTAGGCGATTAAGTGTGAGATTAGGGTAGAAATTCTAAGATGGAACATTCTTAGAAGTCAACGAAAACTACCTTGTTGAGAGTTATAAAAGTGGTAACGAGACTTTTTATGTATTATATGTTCATAATTTCAATTAGCTACTGCTATTATTAATATATGGTTACGTGAACATGCTTGAATTACTACGATTATGATGACTGATAAGCTGTATTAGTATGTTTCGCGTGTATAAGCTTGTGTAGCCTTCTCTCACCCTCTTTTGATTTTATGACAGACGAGAATGGTAAATACGCGGAGTCATCTTCAGTCATCGCCATAGGGTCAAGCGGTAAACGAATCCACGGCCGACAGACCAAATGCTACTGTGACAGATGGACCTCCGATTCCACCTATGCTTGTCGGAAGGGTGGAACAGATTCCGAGAACCGTCATTGCCACTGTCGATCCGATCATGACTGAGGTGACCCCTCAGACTCAAATGATGGACATGACTAGAGCCATGAACGAGACCATGGCAAAACAACAAGAACTGTTCATGAAGCTACTAGAGGACAATGAAGGGAATCAACGTCGACACGAAACAATTGAAGAAAACATCGTCATAGCATGTTCCGGGGGTACCGGAGGAGAGATCCGCACTGATGGACTAGCATCTTTGGAAACAAGACAACCGGAGAGAGGATGTTCTAACAAGTCGTTTCTTTACTGCAAACCACTAGAGTTCGCCGGGTCCGATGAGCCCATGAAATGCATGAGTTGGTTTAAATAGATCGAGCAAGCTTTCCGATCTAGCGACTGTGAAGAACACCAAAAGGTGAAGTATGGGTCTCAATTGCTATGGGGCACGGCATTGACTTGGTGGAATGTCATCATCTCAACCATTGAAGAAGTCGTGTTGGCCAAAATGTCGTGGACATAGTTCATTAAGAAAATTCCAGAGGAATACTGTAATGAAAGAGAGTTGGACGCAATAGAGGAAGAATTTCGGTCAATTAAGAAGGGTGATCTGTCGGTGAAAGAGTATACCCGAATTTTTATGGAGAAGCTTGATTTGGTGGGGCACGTAGCCCCGACTGAGAAGGATAAGATAAAAGCGTACCTGAAAGGCTTACCCACGGACATGATCCAAATGGTCCGCAATTCCAAAGCCTCCAACCTCCGATAAACTATTGAAGAAGCTAAGGTGACGGAGAGACTTTTTGCGCAAGACAAAGCCGAGAATCAAGGATCGTGGAGAAGAGGAGGTGGGAAAGCCCTCCAAGTTCGTTCAAGAAGCCGAAGTTTCAACCTACGAATAAGAGTTCCGACAATCGATGGCAAGCAAAATGGTGTCCTAAGTGTAAAAGTAAACACCTTGGGTTTTGCAAGACCAACTCTAACCCAAACACGGGCTCGGTTTCATGTTTTAAATGCGGTCAACTGGGTCACATCAGTTTCTTGTGTCCCATTAAGGGGACGGTTTGTTTTGAATGCAAGGAGATTGGTCATGTTCGAAGAGAGTGCCCCAAGTTGAGAGGTAGGGCAAGAGGGGAAACTCTGGAAGTCAAACGAAAATGGATGCCATTCCCATGGCTCATGGGAGGGCATTTCAAATGACGTAGGAGGAAGCGAAGGAAACCACCGATGTGGTGTCGGGTACATTTTTACTCAACTCCACACCTGCTAGATTATTATTTGATTCTGGTCCAAACTTCTCCTTTGTGTCCGATGTATTTTGCAAGTCTTTGAGTTTGTCGGTTAGTGCCCTAGATGATGCTTTAGTCATAGAAGTAGCTAACGGGGAACGGGTTGTGCTAAGGGATGTCGAAAAGGATTGTCGACTTGATATCAGTGGTGAGACTTTTATGGTGTATTTACTTCCTATGTCTATCGGAAGTTTTGATGTGGTGATTGGGATGGACATGTTAGTGCATCATCAAGAGGAAATCTTGTGTTCCAAGAAACTCATTCGGATTCCCAACAGAGATGGTAACTACACTATTGTGTATGGAGAGAAAAGAAAAGGTGAAGTAGCAATCATCTCAACCATCAAAGCAAGGAAGTATTTGGCGAAGAAATGTCCTTCGTACCTAGCATTCGTGTTGGAAGAAAAGGCGGACAAGGAGAAGGTATAAGAGGTGAAGGTTGTCAACGAATCTCCGGACGTGTTTCCAGATGACCTACCAGTCTTGCCACCCGACCGACAGGTGGAGTTCCGGATTGACTTAGTTCTGGGGGTGGCACCGATTGTGTGTGCACCGTATCGTCTTGCGCCAACGGAAATGCAAGAAATGATGTCCCAAATCCAAGAGTTGTTGGACAAGGGGTTCGTGAGGCCGAGCTCGTCACCGTTGGGAGCTCCGGTAATCTTTATGAAGAAGAAGGACGGGTCGATGCGTATGTGCATCGATTACCGAGAGATGAACAAGGTGACTATCAAGAACAAATATCCCCTACTCTGAATGGACCAACTACAAGGGGCCGGATGCTTTTCCAAGATTGATCTTCGTTCCGGGTATCATCAAGTGATGGTTCGAGAAGAGGTTGTTTCGAAGACGGTATTTAGGACTCGGTATGGGCATTACGAGTTCTTAGTCATGCCTTTCGGATTGACGAACTCGCTGGAAATATTCATGGACTTGATGAACCCCGTGTGTCGACCATTTTTGGACCGGTCAGTCATAGTGTTCATCGACGACATTTTGCTATACTCCAAGGATGAAGGAGAGCACGAGCAACACTTGAGAAAGGTTTTAAAGGTGCTAAAGAAGGAGAAGCTTTATGCTATGTTCTCTAAGTGTGAGTTTTGATTGCGAGAAGTTCCATTTCTCGGCCACGTAGTGACTCGTGAAGGAGTGAAAGTAGATCCCGCAAAGATAGAGGCTACGATGAACTAGGAGCCTCTAAAGAGCCTAACCGAGATCCGAAGCTTTTTGGGACTTGTCGGTTATTACGAAGGTTCATTCAAGACATCTCCAAAATCTCCTCATCGTTGACCGCTTTGACTCGAAAGAATGTGAAGTTTGCTTGGACTGATGCTGAAGAGAAAGATTTTCGTACCCTGTAACGGAAATTGTATGAAGCTCTAATTTTATCCCTACCGGAGGGAACAGAAGGCTTTGTCGTTTATAGCGATGAATCCAAAATGCTTTGGGTTGCGTTCTCATGCAGAGAGGTAAGGTGATAGCTTACGCGTCAAGACAATTGAAGGAACACGAGAAGAATTACCCAACGCATGACCTCGAGTTTGCCTTGATGTTGTGGCGACACTACTTGTACGGTACTAAGTGTACACTCTACACCGATCACAAAATCCTGAAGTATGTTTTTGATCAAAAAGAGTTAAATATGCGTCCAAGAAGATGGCTGGAATTGTTGAAGGATTGCGACTGTGAGCTTCAATATCACCCGGGCAAAGCAAAAGTAGTGGCAAACGCGCTATGTTGGAAGGAGTATAGTGGGATGGTGAAAACCTCTTTGGTAAGGATTGAGATTATCTCAAATCTTATGGATATGATAAAATCCGCTCAAGCGGAGGCGCTACTTGAGACGAATCTCAAAGACGAAGCGATGACGAAGCAACACCTTAGCCTGACGGAAGATGGTAGAGGGTTGAAACTCTTCCAAGGACGAGTTTGGGTACCCAAGTTGGGAGGATTCCGGAAACTACTCTTGGAAGAGGCACACAAATCAAGATATTCTATTAATCCCGGGAGCACGAAAATATATAGGGACCTAAAGTTGAACTTCTGGTGGCCCGTGATGTAGTTGGATGTGGCAAACTATGTGGAGAAATCCCTTACTTATTCGTTAGTGAAGGCCGAACACCAATGACCATATGGGAGTTTACAATCTTTGGAAGTACCTGAGTGAAAGTGGGATCACATACAATGGACTTCGTGATGAAATTACCAAGGATGTTGAAAATCAACGACACCATTTGGGTGATAGTGCATCGATTGACAAAGAGCGCGCACTTTCTGACCATGAGGGAAACGTTACCATTGGACAAGCTAGCGAGACTCTACATCAATGAAGTGGTTTCGAGACATGGGGTTCCGTTGTCCATTATGTCCAATCGGGACAGTCGTTTTACTTCCCATTTCTGGAGTGCATTTCAAAGAGAATTGGGAACAAAGGTAAAATTGAACACGGCGTACCATCCTCAAATGGATGGAAAAAGCGAGCGGACAATTCAAACATTAGAAGACATGTTGCGATCATGTGTAATTGACTTTGGGGGAATTTGGGACTCTCATCTCCCACTAGTGGAATTTTACTATAATAATAGTTATCACTCGAGTTTGGGTATGGCACCATTCAAGGCATTATATGGACGAAAATGTAGAACAACAACTTGTTGTCTTGAAGCGGGCGAGAAGCAGTTCGCTGGACCAGAAATAGTGCAAGAAACGGGGACAAGGTTAAGGGGATACGGGAGCGTTTGAAGGCGGCTCAAGATCGCCAAAAGAGTTACGCGAACAAAAAGCGCCGACCGATGGAATTTCAAGTGGGCGATCGAGTAATGTTAAAGGTGTCGCCTTGGAAAGGGATTATAAGGTTCGAAAAATGAGGAAATCTTAGTCCCCATTTCCTCGGGCCTTTTCCTATGATTGAACGTGTGGGACTTCAAGCCTACAAGCTTGATATACCGCCCGAGATGAGGGACTTCAAGCCTACATTTCACCTTTGCTAACTGCGGAAGTGCTTAGCGGAAGAAGAAAATGTTATACCATTATCAGAGATTCGCGTAGATAATAATCGTTGCATCGAAGAGCCAGAGGTCATTATAGAGAGAGAGACGAAAAAGCTTTGCCATAAATAGGTTGTGATGGTGAAGGTTCAATGGAAACACCATCGAGGTGTGAACGTGACGTGGGAAGCGGAGGATGATATGAAGAATCGGTATCCTCTTCTTTTTGGGAAGAGGATTGTAACACACCGATTTCGGAATAAGTGCATATTACACAAAATGTATGTTTTGTTTTTTATTTAGAATTTGAGTTGATCTGTGTCTTGAATTATAGTTTTATCCAAGGGGTTTTCGCTTTGGCTGAAATTAGAGAATGGGGAACAACAGTGTTCCGCGCGGCTTGGACTGTTCCACGAACCGCGCGAGGCAATGTCATCTTGCACCTCCAGTGCTTGGTGCGCCATACCAAGCGGGTCTAGACGCGCGGTCACCCGCGCGCGACCTCTGTTCAAATTAAATAGGGGATTTCAGCCCCAAGTCTCATAACTCACCAAAATTTTCCCCAAAATAACTCTCTTCTCCTCCCTTCTCATTTATTCCATCCTAGGTCCATTTATTGCTACTTCCCTTCAAATCTTCAAGTTTGGGGCTTAGAAGTCTAGAGTTCAAGGATCTACCATCTCCACTTCTTCATCTTCAACCTCAAGACTTCACCTTCATTTTTAGGGTTTTACTCACAAACCCTAGATAGTGAGTTTACTACTCCTTAAATGCTTTATTACTTATTAGATACCTGTATTAGACCTACATTATGCATATATGTTTATTGATTGGGATTTGTGACCTAAATTGTAGAGTACTCAATTTTATGAACCCTAAAAGGGTGATCATGACTAGTAAACTCTAATATCTTATTTAATGACTTCTAAATGAATGTGGATTTCGGATTTTATGCTTGTATGAGTAGAATAGACCTTGGTGATTTATATGTATGAGATTATGAGGAATGTGGTACCATGGGATGTAAAGGTGAACGGATATTCGCATGTATAAAAGAAGTACTTATGATGTTATAATTGTTATCAACTGTTGATCACCTGATAAGAATGTGATTACTACTCCTTGGGCACGAGGAGGTAGTAGCTTAATGTATGAACCTTGTAATAATCATGGTGTATTACTAGCGAGTAGGCAATAAGGGATGATGTATCCTTGAGGTGTAACTCGTCTAGATATGGATAGGCAATAATGTCCGTAAGACCTTGAGGTGTAACTCGACGGAGTAGGCAATAAGGGCAGTAAATACGGTATTAGGTTGTAATGTCGTTATGGCATGGGAAGTAAGATCGGGGCATGAGGTGTAATACATTACCATCTCAGGTGACCCCACTTTCGTGTAAACGTTACCCCGATGGAAACGGGTCTCCCCCGTAATTCAAAAGGTATTTCGTGTATGTTGACATTCAGGTTTTGAGAATCTGATCGTGGGGAATTGTTTACTGGTGAGGCAAAGGAGTTTCGTAACATGATTATCATTTTATAATATCATATTTGTGATTTATATACTTATGAGATCTCACTAGGCTTTGTCCTAACACTTGTTGTGGTTGTTGTTTCCTTACAGATCCTCTTCGTTGTGGGAATTAGGCTGTCGGGCTTGTCATCCGGGCACATAGGATTTCCCGAAGTGCCGATCTTTTGGGGAATTTTGTGAAGAGATATTATAGAGAAATTTCAACACCCATTCTTATCTAGATTGGAACTTATTCTAGATTAAGTAGGTTGTTGTAACTTTATGGTTCCATCGTTAGTAAACTTTATGTTGCTAACCAACCCATCTTTACGTGGGTCTTTAGTTGTTCATATTTTGGGTTTATGTTGTTGGAAGTTTATATCTACAGGGTATTTGGACCTTCGTATTTTAGACGTTATATTGCCAAATTTTAGAATTTTTATTCGTACAAATTTTAGGGTGTTACAATATGTAGTAGGAGGGGTTATAAAATCTTATAGGGGGTATGTTTAGGAACCTCATGTTTTAATAATATAATTAATGTTGTAATCTTCAACATGAAGAATATGTTGAGGTTGAATGTAAAACCTTTTTGGAGATTTTGAATTTTAATTCTCCACTTTGGAGAAATTTTGAAAAATCTGTTGGAGATGATCTAATGATACTTTTAAGTTTATAGAACAAACAAATGGATGTTTTATACGAATCGCTACAATAAGTTGTTAGGATGAAATTGCATGACCCAGCGAGTTATCTCTATAGTTGTTAAAACGAAGTTGAGTAAATTGGACTGAAGAAGTAAATCATACTATTAACATATCTGAAAACTATATTATATATAATAATCTCCATAAAAAAGGCATATATAAGACATACAGTTAGGGTCGTCCTTGGTGGAGGGCAGGTCGGGTGCACGCCCAGACCCCTAAAGAAATAGGGGCCCAATTTTATTAGTATATACTATATATCAGTAGTTAAAAATATTGTGAATAAGAAAGACAATAAAATTTAATATATAATAGGACCCAAAAAGAACTTCACATTATATTAAAGGCCCAAACATGTATTGATTAATAACATTGGACAAGAAAATTTGTAAAAAGTTTTTTAGTCTTTCATTTTATAGTATTGCTTATAGTTGCTCTAAGTTTTTTATCTAGTACTAATATTTAAAAACTATTTTAGCCTATAATCCTTAATATATACTCCATTACTCATTTTCCACATACTCTTTTCATTATTCCATCCGCATGAATTTTATTTTGGTGTTAGAATATAGTTGATTTCCTATTATTAACTAAGAAAAAAATTACCAAACTATATGAGGCGACCTAACATATATCTATATTGAGGATTTCTAATATACTTCTTTTTTCATACATTTTTTTAGAAAGGGTGTCCTGATGCCTAGAATAATCCTTTGGCAAATTATGACTGTAAGACATCAGTCCTCATTAAACCTCAGTGTTCACAATTGTTGTAACGTCTGGATTCGAACCCTAGGCAGATGGGATGTTCCACCACATCCTCCGGGGACTTAACCAGTACGCCACAACCCTTGTGGGTTTTTTTCATACATTATTGACTCCTTAATACCTAATAATGGGTAAATGAATCTTAAGTACTTTCCAATCTCTAAAACAAGAATAAGATTTCAAACTATAACCAACAAGGATTTTTTATTCTAAGATTGATGGTTCTCAAAAAGTTTGTTTCATCCCTAAAAATTTAAAATGATGATGAAAAACACTAACATCAGGTAACATGTGGCATATCAATTGATTTATGTTGATTTACTTAAAGGTATATCATACGATGCCTTTGATGGGGGAACTGATTGACGATGTCATGTAAAAATGATATGGTAGATAATATTAATTGTTGGTCTCGAAGGTGATACATAAATATTACGTTTAATAAATTGTTTATTGATAAATCAAATTAATAAGATTAAGTAAAACTTAATCTAAACAAACTTGAGAATCACTAAGTATGGTTGCACAAGAATTGAGAGAAAGGGAGGATGAGACGATTATAGAAAACAAGAGTTTCTATAAGGTACAAAAAGAAAGATGAGATAGTAAGTGACCCTTCAAAATGAAGTATAGACTCCTTATTTATACCTTATGTATTTAATGCATGGCAGAGGTACTTTACACGTGACATCATCTGGTTGGGTGCATACTTCTGACTTTTGCGACACGCTCCGGGCCGTATGGTGAACAGTGTAGTCTTCAGAGTTGTTGTACGATCTTGAACAAAAGCATATATCTTCTGACTATTCATACTATTCATGCAAAAGATAAGACAAGTGAACCTTGGAGTGTAAGCTTCATGATCAGTGATCGCTGATGAAGTCTTTTATCATCGAGCCTTGATAAAAGTCAGTTATTGCTGAAGCTTTTCTTCTTACTTTGTCGTGTGTGTGGACTTGTCTTGGTTTCACTGATATCCACATTAGATCATAAGTAAACTTGTCACTTGTTCATCACTTTGTCTTCGATGTCAGCGATGAACGTCTTTGTCGAGAAACTTGTTTTCCGGGATTACATTCAAAAATACATCAGAGATCATCAACAATACTGAACAGACTTAGTAAATAATCACTGATGGTGAAACACTAATACATACAGATGTTAAATGTAACTTTCACTGAATATTTCTAAGGATCATCATCAAATCACTGAGAGAGTTTGGATCAACAATCTCTCCCTATTTGATGATGAGAAAGCAACAAAAGAAAATTGCTTAAGTTCAAAATATAAGGATAATAAGGACTCGTAATATACATGTGCTAATAACTATTTTGAGGGATCTTTTCTAGTACTGATGGAGTAGAGTAATTCAATGAAAATTTCCATTGATTAGTAATAAGATTACATAGGGAATATGAAAATTTATAAGTACAAGTGAAAACTATACAAGTACTAAAAGTCTATGGCTAATAAATTACAAGAAGAAAAGATAATCTATCAACTAGGTTGGTTCTTCCTTGACTGGGAATTCTTCTTTAGCAATCATTTGATCAGGTATCTCTTCTCCTCTCCGTCTTCTAATGGCTTCCTCCTTTCGAATATGAGATTTGAAGAGAGTCCTTGATGTTGAGTTATCGCACCATAGATAGAGAAAATCCTTAATATGAGCAAAAAAGGAAGATATAGATCTCTGAGAATCTTTGCAATCTGATTAAGTCGCCATCGTCAAGGAAGATTATGCCATAGGGATTACTTATCACTTGCCGAGGTACAAAAGGTCCTCAAGTGGGCAGTGATAAGTTTAAAGCTGAAAGGTTAGTTAGTGGTCCAACGACTGCATATCTGGAGAATTTTATTGGAGATTCATTTCAGAAAACAGCATCATTGTCAGACATAGATGCACGTTTCTTTTGTCTAGCTCGCTTTGGATTTTGGGGTGAAGGAGCAGGAATGTCAATCTTTGTAGAGACTCGGGCGATTAGAAGACTTACAAGGGATTCAACGTGGCCTCTGTACTTGGATTTGGATTTCTTCAGCGCTTCTCTGAACTCTATCCACTCGTTGAAACCAAAGTTTTCCTACTTCGGCAGGGACATTGTCTTCAATGTGCCATCTATCCTGATTACCTCCATTGTCACCGTCACTAATCCTTTTTTGCTCTTTCCTAATATTGTCACAACTGACATTTGATATGGGTCAACTCTGTGAACAAGTTTCTTCTTGCACCAAACAAGTTCAGAGTTTCTGACCGCTTTTTATTTTTGGACCTCCTTCTCAATTTCTTTCAGCAGAGCTTCTTGAACTCTGATCGGATTTTTCTTCAGCTTCTTGTCAGAGAATAAATTGCGAGATACCTTAAAGGCAAGTTTGGCGTCCATTTGGCATGCAACATATAATTTCTTAGCCTTGATGGATTCTTCAATTTTTTCGGAGTTTAAGAACTCTACCTCTTCATATCTTTGTTGAGTGAGGGATTCTGAGCCGTTGGTTTTCCAGTTGTTGAATCATTGTTGATTGTTTCTGTAGTTCATCCTCAGACCTTTTGGATAAGTCATCAGGGTCTGTGTGGGAGATTCAACGATTCTTCTTCTTCTTGTTGTTCATCAGTCTCTAAAATATAGACTGGGATTATCTGGGAGGTTTTCAGCAGGAGTTGTTGGGATTATTTATAGATCAATTGGTCTTTCAAGCAGAGGAGAGAACTAGTTGAGTGAAAAAGAAGGGAACGTTATTTTAGGTAGGAGAGAGATAAAGGTTAGAAATGAGGGAGGGGTTTTAGGTGAGAGAAGGTAGAAGAATATGGAATTAAGGATAAGCATGCCTGAGAAGGTTGCTCCCCCTCAGATGTAGAGATTATCTTCAGGTTTCCAGAGAAAGCTATATGTTTTTGCTTACCCCGAGAGGTTTGCTTTGGAGTATTCTCAAATATTCCCTTACTTCAGTTATTACGACACCCTTGAGCTGGGGAATGTTGATAGAATTAGGCTTGAACCAAAAAGTTGATTCATCATCTTCATCGTCATCATCATCAGCGCCCCTGGAGTCTTTCTTATCTTCAAGCTCCAACTATTCATCATCATCCTCCTCGTCTTCCTCTTCTTCTTCATCATTTAGTACATTTAAAGAGGAAGGAGGGGATTGGGAATCTTTATTTGTATCCTCCCCCTTAAATAGAGGGAGGTCTTATCCCTCTCTTTGTCATCATCATTAAGGGGAGGGAGGTCAGCAGCAGCAGCTGAAGAGGAAGGAGCCTTAGCTTCCAGCGTCTTCACCCTGGCTTCGAGGATAAGTATAACCTTCGTTGCCTCAAAAACGAAGTCCCCAACCAGTTGTAATGACTCACAATCAAAGTCAGTGAATGAAGATGTAGGATCCAAAATAGATGCTCTCAAGATACTCAGTACGTCAGCTAACATCTGATTGATAATATAAGCTTTCGAGCTAAGGTTGTTGACAGAATCATTGAGTGAGTTGATGTAGCCGTTGAGGGTTTGCAGTGCTGAGGTTTTTTGAGGCACGTCCTCCTTTATCCTAGTTACCTCTTCCATATGTGTTAATAACTGAGTATTATCAGCTTCAGAGGAGAGAGAAGTAAATAGTTCCTTCAGCGAATCGTCGACAGTGTTCATGGCGATTGTATTGTTTTCGAAGTGGTAGAGAGAGAGAGTCCACTCTATTGCCGACCTCTTTGACAGAGGTGTTGATTGTGGCCAAAGTAGGACCTATAAGAAAAGAAAATGTTTCAGCATAACTATGCTCAGGCTTATTTGGGAGGGAGGGAGTGTATAGGGAATGTGGAGTACCTGATGGTGCGGAGAATAAGTTAAAGTGACTATGTCCGCCAAAAAATTCCATATCTCGCTCGATAAGAGTCTAGGACACTGGTATATGTTTAGGGGCTCCGTGAGGAGACCATCAGGTCCTACATTGTTGAGATTTAGATCCTGCAGTTGAGAAGAGTATGCGTCAGCGAGCACCGTCACTAGGTGTTGGTGACCAAAGAAGGTGAGGGAGAGATAATAGGTGAAAATACTACAGAGGGGGCACTGGTTGCCTGAAGCTACCTCAACCGTGCTTAGAGGCACTAAGAGTGATTGGGTTTCGACCAACGTAGAGTCAGTACTCAGAGGCACTAAAGCGGTGTTGGTTGCAGAGGTGGACGAGCGTTTCACAAAGGTATCGAGGGATGTTTGTAGAGAGACAGTCCCGTATGTAGGTTGTAATTGTTGTTACTGAGAGGCTGGCTCCTTGACTCTCTTGGCCTTCTTTAATTTGCCAAGAGGGGTTGTAGAGTGTTTCCTTTTGGATGGGGTGGTAGCAGCTCGGGTAGTCTCGGAGGGTTTTCCCAAGGGCATCGTTGCTGAAGAAGAAGAAGAAGAAGAAGGAGAGGAGAGGCGAATTTTAAGTTCAAGAAAACGTACCTAATTATCAACCCGCTCTATGTCAAGGATACAAACCTCGAGTTTCAGGAGTTGATAGTCTCCCTCGGTCGGGTAGAGCCACTGGAGGAAATGTTAGAGAAGAGCTAAGATAAACCTGAAGTAGGGAACTTTGACTTCTCGCTCAAGCTTCTCCACCTGTTCCATCAGGTCGTCAAAGATCATCGTTACGTAGTCTATGTTGCAACCAACAATGATACTTCAGCCCATTTGCAGTTGAGCCCTGTTGGTTTGATCTAGGGATCCGGTATTCCAACTCATGCACTGAATGATATGGGAGAAGATGTAGTTCATCTCTAAAGGCATCTTTGCCTTGAGAATTTTCGTAAACTTTTTGTCCAAAGCTTTGGACATGGGCTTCGTCTCCCATTCATATTCCATGTGATCAGCTCTCCGTCAGTAAGCAAGGCATTAAGCAGTGAGGATGGAAGACGCAAGCTCTGACTGATTCCGTTAGGGGTGATATTTCCTTTCCCATACTGTGTATGGAAGGAGATCACAATCAGCTTCTTTCCAGACTTCAGAGTTTTTTCAGTTCTTTTAGCAATGTACCAGAACTGCTGAAGTAAGTGCTTATGAGCAGGTGGGGAAACTCTCAGGGCTTAGGCGATTGGAGAGGCCTTCAGTGCTGAAGCCACATCAGTGAAGTAAAAGGAAGGTGTCCTACTTCGGAAGGAAATAAGGGCCAAGTGATTGTTGCCTGTGAACTACACAACGCTGAGTTCGAATTTGACGTCCTCGGATTTGATAAGTGTAGCCTAAGACGCCATTTCTGAGAATAGAAAATAGAAGTAGAGACAAGGATTTGTTTTTAGAATTCCAGAAAGAAAAAAAAAACAGGAAATAGTGCCCGTTTTCTTTTTAGGAAAGAAACTTGCAACAAAATTTTTCCAGTTTCAAAGAATAGAAGTAGCAAACAAGGTTGGTTTACCAGTTTCCTTTTTAAGAAGGAATTTGAAAAACCTTTTAAGTGAGAAAGTTTAAAAACACTTTTAAACCTTAAAAACCTTTGAAGGTTTTTGAAATAAAAATCATGAGAAAGGTGATTTATAAAGAAACAACATTTGATCTTATAAACAAGGATTTTAAGATCAAAATGGTTTTTTGTTTTAGATTAGAGAGGAAGAAAAATAAACTGCAATGGAGTTTTTCAGATTAGTCCTAAAGGTATTTCGAAAATCTTTGAATTGCCTTCAATGTTCTTGCCTTGAGAGATGGAGTTTGTGAGCATCAAATAGAAAAATATGAACAAAGGATTGTTTATATAGGTGAGAGTGAGGAGAGAGAAAAATGATGAGCGGGAAAAAGTTACTCATCATGACACGGAAATGTTCCACGAAGATGATTTGTCAAGAAGTGTAACGGACGAACGTGTTAGACAAAAATGCGTGCCATTGGTTATCGTTTAGGATGACGTCACGAATAGTGTGTTTTCATTTTTCAAAGACATCTCTGATAGAAAACCAGTGATGATTTTTATTTTTAGAAGAATAACTAATGAGAAATATCAATGATAAAGTTTATTTTCAAAAGGCTTTTAATCACTTGAAGAAAGTCGGTGATTAAGTTTTGAGAATTTTTGAAAACGTCTTGCACACTTGTTGGTCCCGAAGGTGCTTAACATGTTTGTAGAAGGGGGGTTGAAAACAAACAGAAATTTTCCGTTTAATAAATTGTTTATTGATGAATCAAATCACAATTTACAGTTCGATGTGGAACAAGATTAAGTAAAACCTAATCTAAACAAACTTATGAATCACACAAAAGTTTGCACTAAGAACTAGAGATAGAAGGTTCGAAAGATATAGAAATCAAGGGTTTCTATATATGGTTCACTAAGATATAGGATAGAAGGCAATACTTAGAGAGAGTCTCAACCTTTCTATTTATACCATATGCATTAAATGGATGGCAGGGTACTTTACACGTGTCACTCTTTGGATGGGTGCATGCCTCTGACTTTTGATGACATGCTTTTGGCAACATGGTGAACAGTGTAGTCTACAGATTTGTTGTACGATTTGTAGCAGAGGTATGTCTCTTCTGACAACCGTACATTTTGTGCAAGGATAAGACAAAAGAAACTTGGAGAGGAAGCTTTGTGATCATCAATCGTTGAGAGGTTCTTTCTTCAGTGAATGTGAATTAAGACTAACGATTGCTGAGGCTTTTCTTGAATGTTGTTCGCATGTTGTGGACTTATCTTGGTTTCAATGATGTCCGCATGAGATCATGAGTAGACTTGTCACTTGTTCAACAGTTTTATCTTTAATGCCGGCGGTGATCATCTTTGTCGCAACACTTGTCTTCAAGGATTGCATTTACCTGAATACATTAGAAACTCTCAGCGATACTGAACAGACTCAGTAATTGATCGTTGATGGTGAAACACTAATACATACAGATGTTAAACGTAATTTTCACTAAGTATTTTAAACGGTGTGAGGTCACATAGATCAAGGTTGATTGATTGATAAAAGATTAACAAGAGATTGGGATGGAATCTATAATTTCATTCACAATAAGAAAACACAAACTACAGAGAGCAACAGAATTCGTATAGTCTACGTTGTGAAAAATGAAAAGTTACAAAACACATAGTAGCAGATCCTATTTATACCCAAATACCCTTGTTACAGATTTGAGCCCAAACCCAAGTACAAGGCCCAAACTACAATTACAATTGATTACTCTACTAAACTTCTAAACTGAACATTTATGTTCTAACATTCTCCCCCTATGTTTTGTAAAGTAATCATTCTCTTTAAGCTTCAGCTCCACTCCCCCTTGATTTCTTTAGAAAACTTAGTGTTGCATAAACTTCAAAGCATCCTCAGCTCCCCTAGAATATAGCTCTTATCCTTGAAGTTTCAACTGTAATATCATATATGATGTAGACCATAACCTCGACTGGGTACACATAAAGACAAGTTTTAACTTTACTAAACCCAACACATTTGTTACGCCGACAAGAATGAAACGTGCGAATTATGGAGTGACAACCAAAGTGCATCTTCAATTTATAATATCTGATCTGTCTTTAAACCACGAGTTGAATAAGAATTCACTTAAGAACTCATTCTGATAAGCTTACAGAAGGAACCAACCGGTAGCCAACACTACAATTCAAGGGTTAGAAGACAATTCCAAAAACTTTTCAACAACTGATGAAAAACACTCATTTTCTAATTGCTTTCCAGAACATTGAACAAACGAACTCAGAACTCCTTTCTTCACAAATAAGATGGATGATTATAAGCACTCAAAAGTCCGAAATAATGATTGCAAATATTCAGGCAGCTAATCCAATCAAATCAGAGACTAAATCCAAACATCCAGTATCTGAAAATTTGACAAGCATGAGCACTCGTGAAAATTTGATCAGTTGCTAAGGATATGTGACCAACGGAAGATAAGAGTGATGTCACTTATGCATTAAGCGGAAAAAACTCGGGAACAAGACAAACTTATAGCAGAATGGGTTCAGAACAGTCACTTTTCTCAAAGCTCTTAAAACTTTTCGCATATCCTTCAGAATTTGCATATCACTATTCATTAAGGGCACAACTCGCATGAGGCTGTAGCCGAAATCCCACAATTCGCATAGGCCTGCGTGCGAATTCTTACTTTTCGCATGTTCCTATGTGTGAATTCCTCGCAATTCGCATATGACTCTATAAGAATTCTACACTTAGAACATTTTTCCACATTGGAAGTAACTCCTCTCATATACCAACATGGGAATTCTGACATTTCGCATCAAGTGACTTGCGAATTCCTCACAATTTGCACACAACGTATGCACAGTAGCATGCAAATTCTGAACTTTTCGCACATGTCTACCTGCGAATTCCTGACTTAAAAAAAATTGTTGTGTCCATATATATTTCATGCGAATTCCTCATCATTTTCATCATGTGAATTCTCCATGCGAGTTCTTCGTTGATCATGTGAATTCTTGAGATCTTGAGCATTTTTCAAAAAAAACCACAAAAATTCATCTCAAAACATTGAACTAGTTCATCAAAATTTGACATTATGCTCGCTAGATGATCGATTACAATCCCTGAAAATTAATTTTACAAAAACAAACGCGATCAATTGATTTTCATCGATACACAGTATATGACAGTTTATGCACAAAACATTCTCGAAATTGATCAATTCTTCGAAATTTGTTGAAATTTCAAATTGTAATCGATTCCATAAGGTTCGACTTTATCCTTGAAACAAATTGACATCAAAGTTCATCCAATTTAACATCAAACCAAAGAATTCAAAAATTTCTCAGAAAGTATTCATACGACAGTGAACTGTTCCATCAATCACACTTGATCTCGATCGTTTCGTAGAAAGATTTATGCGTTTGGCTCTGATACCACTTGTGAGGTCACATAGATCAAGGTTGATTGATTGATAAAAGATTAACAATAGATTGGCATGGACTCTGTAGTTTTATTCACAATAAGAAAACACAAACTACAGGGAGCAACATAATTCGTACGGGCTACATTGTGAAAAATGAAAAGTTACAAAACACAAAATAACATATCATATTTATACCCCAATACCCTTGTTACACATTTAAGCCCAAACCCAAGTACAAGGCCCAAACTATAATTACAATTGATTACTTTACTAAACTTCTAAACTGAACATTTTCGTTCTAACAAACGGTCATCATCAAATCACTGAGAGAGTTTGCATCAACAATCTCCCCCTATTTGATGATGACAAAGCAATAAGAGAAAGTTACCTCAATTCAGAATATAAGGATAATCAGGACTCATAACATACTTGTCCCAATTACTATTTTGAGGGATCTTTTACAGTGCTGATGGAGTAAAGTACTTCACTTAAATTTTCATTAATTCGTATATAAGTATTAAAAAGGGAATCTGAAAATCATAAGTACAAGTGAAGTCCTATACTACTGCAAGTCTAACTAATATATTACAATGAGAAGGGTAACCTATCAGCTAAGGTGGTTCTTCCTTGACAGGGAACTCTTCTACTACAATTATGTCATCAGGTACCTCTTCTCCTTTCTGTCTTCGAAAAGCTGTTTCCTTTTGAATAAGATTCTTGATGAGGGTCCCTGTGTTAGGTCAGAAATAACTAAGTCTGGTTAGTACTACTAGGTGAAGAAAGATTACTACTGCTAGTAGAATTAATACTGCTTGAAGAGTTAGTGCTGCTACTTGAATTGTTAGTACTGCTTGGAGAGTTAGTACTGCTAGTAGTTAGTACTGCTGAAGATTAATACTGCAAGTGAGAAGATAATACTGGAAGTGAGAAGTTAATACTGCAAGCATGGTTAGTACTGCCAGAGATAAAGTTAATATTGCTAATGATTTAATGCTGCTTGTAAAGATAAAGATGGAATGATTGCTTGAAACAAAAGAATAGGAGCTGGAGATAAAGACGAAGATAATTAAGGAATTGATGCTGAAGATCAATTTTATTTTGATAATTATCTTGTAATTTGTTATGTATATATAGTCTAGATGTTTTAGATTATTGAGAGTTGAACATAGAGAGATACTTTGATAGAGTTGTTTTAGAGAATTAACCTCAAGACTAGTATTGATCCTTTCTATAGAGAAGTATAGAACGTCTGTTGAGTCTTGTTCAACAAATTGAGGTTGTGTTTGTAATCATTAAGTTTTATGCAATATAAACTTATGATTTGAGTTCATATTCTGTGTTTTTGATTAATTGTTAAAGTGTTATTCCGCGACTTCTTTAACATTGTTTCTGAGTTTGTATTAAATTCTTGTTTAGAATTTTCGATCTTGACAAGTGGTATCAAAGCTAGAAAACTCAGAAATCTATAATCATGGATGGTTTAAGCGATAGTGTTCTGGTCTCAAAGGTTCCCATGCTCAAACCCAATGAGTTTGACATGTGGAAGATCAGAATCAAGCAATATATTCTTCTCACAGACTTCTCAATGTGGGACATCAATGAGAATGGTCCCTCTGACGGAGGAAAGATGGATGCAGATGGCAAGAGACCTCCACCAAAGACTGATGGAGAGAGGAAGATGAGGCAGACAGAGATGAAAGCCTTGAGCACTCTGCTCTTGGCAATTCCTAATGAGTATCAACATCAATTCTGCAGCTGTTCTGATGCACAAATTCTATGGAATGCACTGGAGAAAAGATTTTCTGGTACCAAAAGTACCAAGAGAAATCAGAAGGCCATCGTGAAGCAGCAATATGAAAACTTTATGTCTACAAAGAATGAGTCCATGACTCAAACTTTTGATAGATTTAATAAGTTAATTGGTGAATTGTCTACTGTTGGTGTCCAGATAGACCAAGATGATGTCAACAAAAAAAATTTAAGATCTCTTGGTGATGAATGGACTATGTACATTGTCTCCTTCAGACAGAATGACCAACAGGAGGACAAGGAACTGGATGACCTCTATAATGACCTTAGGGTGTTTGAAGAAGAGGTAGAAGCAAAGAAGAGACCCTCTGGATATTCATACAATGTTTCTCTTTTATCATCCTCTACTGATTCTGCTGCTAATTCAGAATCAATTAGTGTTGCCCATGGATCAAAGCAAGATGGATCTAATGACTCAGTCTTAGAAGCTTTTCTAGCCAGTCATGCTAATTCCACTCTAATTAATGATGATTTAGAACAGATAAATGCTGATGATCTGGAAGAGATGGATATCAAGTGGCAGATGGCTATGCTCACAATGAGAGTAAAAAGATTCATCAAAAGGACTGGAAGGAACAACTTTGCTCAGAAAAGAGAAGATGGGGTTGGATTTGATAAATCCAAGGTTAAATGTTACAAGTGTCACGAGCTGGGGCACTTTGCAAGAGAATGCAGAAGTGGAATGCCTAAACAACATACTAGCAACAATCAACCATCACAGTCCACTAGCTTTAACAACAGGAACTCTTCTCAAGCTCTTGTTTCCCAAGAAGGAATGGGATTTGATTGGAGTGACCAAGCAGAAGAAGCAGTTCAGAATCAAGCTTTAATGGATAAAGTTTCAGAGTCAGCAAGCACTGATATTCCCACAGAGGTAACATCTAACCTATGCTCTAAAACCTGTATTGAAACTGTCAAAAAGTACAGGGATCACAATCAGAGCATGTGTGATGACCTTAAACGGTTAGAGAAAGATAGAAGAGAGTATGTTCTGATTGTTGAGAGGTTTGAAGAACAAATTTAGTTATACCAGGATAATGAACTTCAACACTCTTATGATACCAACTACTGGAAGTGGGAGAAGAATCAGTTAGAGACTGAACTAGAGAAGGTCAAAAAAGAATGTGAGAAAATCAAGAGTGAGTTTGAGAAAGCCAAACTTGATATTGAGAAATATTCCAATGCCTCTAAAGCAATAGACTCACTTCTAAAAACTAAAGTTCATGACAAGCTGAGAAGAGGTATAGGCTATAACACCACCCCTCCACCATACAACAATAACTATATCCCTCCCACCTCAGATCTCTTAGAAGATAGGACAAGAAGGAATTAACTGAAGGAGCCACTGAATTAGATCCTTTAGACAAAGTAGTGGTTGAGGCAGATTCTGAAGAAGAGGACTCTGAGAGTAAGAATGAGAAAGAACACAGAGTTATTCCTTTAGAAAACCACATGCTGACAAATGAAAGGGGTGGGTAAACCTTATGTCAAGAGTGAGAAAGTGAAGTCTGAGGAATAGACTGTTAAGAATGAAAAAGCTGAGACCTCTAAGAGAGGGAAGGGAAAGGTACAGGGAGTCCATTACATGCAAACTACTGTTGTTAGTCCCTGTACTTGTAAACAGAATAAGCCCCAACAACATGATAAAATAAGGGGAAATCAATGAAATATAAATAATTAGTGGGCTTTAAAACAAGGAATTGATCTGAAAAAAATTTACAGACCAAAGCCTTGTTTTATCTGTGGCAAGTTAAATCATCTAGTCAAACACTGTTATTTCAATCCTATTAACCAAAGGACCACTTTTGAAAGAAATATACAAAATCCTGTTGGTTATAGGAAGCAAATAAGGAATCATATGGCTGAGGATAGGGCACCTATAAAATCTCATGCTCAGAATAAGTTTGCTAATTAAAAGAAAAATACACCAAATAAGTCAAGGAGTAACTTAAAGAAAAAGAAAGCAAACAACTTTGTCCAGGTTTGGGTTCCAAAAGAAAAGAAATCTGTTAGTATTGTTACTACAAATAGTACTGCTGACAATAATAGTGTTGTTGCAAGCAATACTACTGCTAACCCAGTTAGTACTGCTAACAAAGTTAGTACTGCAAATCAAGTTAGTACTGCTTCCAGTGGCAGGCCCATTATTCTGACAAAGTATTCAAGCAATAGGATTCCTCAGTTTGATAATCTCATCAAGTCTGAATATGAATATTTTGATGAGAATGGGAAACCCAAGACCACTTTAGCTTGGGTTTATATTAAAAACTAACTGTTTTACTATATGTGCAGGGCAACCAACAGCTCAAGGGAAGGAGCATTTGGCATGTTGATAGTGGTTGTTCCAGGCACATGACAGGTAACATGACGTGCCTTCAAAACTTCAAAAGAATTGATGGAGGACATGTTGCTTTTGGTGATAATCCAGCAGGTGGAAAGATACGTGGAAAAGGTAATGTGTCAAAAGGTAAGATGATCTTTGAGGATGTATACTATGTTGAGCAATTGAGATACAACCTGTTAAGTGTACCACAGCTCTGGGACAAAAACATAGCATATTATTCAATGATACTGAATGTATTATCCTTGCTCCAGGGTTCAAGGTAGTTGATGAAAGCATGATACTACTTAGAACTCCTAGAAAGGACAATGTTTATTGCTTAGACTTAGAGAGTCTAGTTTTTGATTCATCTCTAAATTGTTTATTTTCAAAAGCTTCATTGGATGAATCATCTCTTTGGCACAGAAGGATGTGTCACGTGAACTTTAAAACATTGAACAAACTTATGAAAAACATCCTTGTAAGAGGTTTGCCACAAATGGTATTTTCATGTGACGATCATTGTGTTGCATGTCTTAAAGGCAAAAAACACAAAACTTCTCATAAGTCCAAAGAGATAAATACAATCTCTTCACCTATTAGTTTACTGCATATGGATCTGTTTGGCCCTACAAATGTGATGAGTATTAGTAAGAAATCTTATTGCTTGGTTATTGTTGACGATTTCTCTAGATTCACTTGGGTCTATTTTCTGAGGACTAAGGATGAGACAAGTGGACTGATCAAATCCTTTGTGCTTAGAGTTGAAAACCAAACAAATCTAAGAGTTAAAGTCATAAGGTCTGATAATGGAACTGAATTTAAAAACAATGACCTAAACAGCTTATGTGAGGAAAAAGGCATTGAGAGACAATATAGTGCTCCTAGGACTACTCAACAGAATGGTGTTGCTGAAAGGAGAAATAGGACTCTGATAGAAGCTACTAGATCTCTATTGGTTGATTCAAAACTTCCAATCACTTTTTGGGCAGAAACAGTTAATACTGCCTGCTATGTTCAAAACAGAGTTCTAGTAGTGAAGTCTCAAGACAAGACACCTTATGAGCTTTTTAAAAAGAAAAAACCTTTTATTGGATTTTTCAAACCATTTGGGTGTCTTTGCACAATTCTCAATACCAAAACTCACCTAGTCAAGTTTGATAGCAAAGCTGAAGATGGGTTTCTTGTTGGATATTCATCTCAAAGTAAGGCCTACAGAGTTTTCAACACCTCTTCTAGAATTATTGAGGAAAGTGACAATGTCAAATGCAATGAGAACACACCAAATCAACTTGGTTCAGGTCCTCATTGGCTATTTGACTTTGATTTACTGACTAATTCTTTGGGTTTCAGTAATGAGCATAATGCAGGAACGGGGACATAAAATGTACAAGTACAAAGACAAGAGTTTGTACTGTTCCCAACATCTACTGCTGATCCTGTTGAATTCTGTGACCAAGATAAGAAAGATACTTCAGATTCAAAGGACACAGAACCAACTCAGAATGAAGAGGACAGAGGTGAAAAGGAAGATCAACCCTCAGATTCAGGAATCAAAGGTCCTGAGATGCCATATTTGGAAGAAGATGACACAGATGATGATAACTCTTCAGTTTTTGGTGGCAACACTCCTGAAAAGTATGACTCTAATCTGGAAGCAGATATTAATGAAGAGGTTGTTCATCAAACAAAAGTTCAGAAAAATCATCCTCCTCAATTGGTGATTGGTGACATCAATTCACATATAATCACAAGGAATCAGAGTAAGTTGGGAGGATTGAAAGATATTCAATCAGGTTTACTTTCTTGCTTTCTATCTCAGGTTGAACCCAAAAAAGCATATGATGCAATGAAGGATCCAAGCTGGATAGAAGCAATGCAAGATGAGCTACTGCAGTTTGTGCTGTATGATGTATGGGATTTGGTTGACCTTCCTAAAGGACACAGAGCTATAGGCACTAAATGGATCTTCCGGAACAAGAAAGATGAGAGAGGAATAGTAATAAAGAACAAGGCTAGATTAGTGGCACAAGGGTATACTCAAGAATAGGGAATTGATTATGAAGAGGTATTTGCACCAGTGGCCAGGATTGAGGCAATCAGGCTATTCTTAGCCTATGGTTCTTTCATGAAGTTCAGGGTCTACCAGATGGATGTAAAGAGTGCTTTCTTGTATGGGAGAATTGAAGAAGAAGTGTATGTCTGTCTGCCTCTAGGGTTTGAGAATCCAAATTATCCTTACAGAGTATACAAATTGAAGAAGGCACTCTATGGGCTACATCAAGCACCAAAGGCATGGTGTGACACTTTTTCTACCTATCTCTTCGAAAATGGTTTTCAAAGAGGAATCATAGACAAGACTCTGTTCATTCAGAGGAAGAAGAAGGACATCCTAATAGTGCAAATCTATGTGGATGATATTATCTTTGGATCCACAAAAGATCAAATGTGCAGAGATTTTGAAGATTTGATGCACAAAAGATTCAAGATGAGTTCTATGGGTGAACTTACCTTCTTCCTTGGGCTACAAGTTAAGCAGAAGAAAGATGGGATATTTATAAGCCAATCCAAGTATGTGTGTTGGTCCCGAAGGTGCTTAACAAGTTTGTAGAAGGGGGGGGGGTTGAATACAAACACAGAAATTAAGGTTTAATAAATTGTTTATTGATAAATCAAATACAATTTACAAGTTTGTTGCGGAATAAGATTAAGACAGACTCAATCTAAACAAACTTAAGAAACACTAAGAAAACAAGAGTTTCTATATGGAGTTCAAGGATTGAGCACACTCTCAGATGGAGAGGTAATCTTTCTATTTATACCCTATGCATTAAATGCATGGCAGGGCACTTTACACGTGGCGTTCAGTGATTGGCTTTGGGAGTCTGACTTTGGGAGACATGCTTTCGGCCGTATCATGAACAGTGTAGTTGACAGAGTTGTTGTACGATTTGTGGCAGAGACGTGTCCGTTCTGACACATCGTACTGGTTGTGCAAGGTAAGACAAAAGGAGACTTGAGGCATAAGCTACGTGATCTTTTGATCGCTGAATATCTCTTCCTTTAGAGATATAAAGTTCAGCTATCGCTGAAGCTTTTCCTCATGTTCCTTCGCGTATAAGTAGAGTCGTCTTTGCTTCACTGATATCCGCATCAGGTCACTAGTAGACTTGTCTTTGTTCAGTGGCTTCGTCTTTGATTCAGCTATGAACATATGTTGACGCGAGATGTCTTTTGGGATTACGTTGCTGTTTACATCAGAGACTACCAACGATAACTGAACAGACTCAGTTTGATCGCTGATAGTGAAACACTAATACATATGAAATGTTTACAAGAAAGGTCATCAGCGATAACTGAACAGACTCAGTCTGATCGCTGATGGTGAAACACTAATACATATTAAAACGTAATTTTCACTAAGTATAGAAGAGGGTCGTTATCAAATCACTGAGAGAGTTTGGATCAACAATCTCCCCCTATTTGATAATGACAAAGTAACTGAAGAAAATTACTTTATAGTTCAAAATGATGGAATAATCAGGACTCATAACATACATGTCCCAATTACTATTTTGAGGGATCTTTTACAGCACTGATGGAGTTAAGTACTTCACTGAAATTTTCATTAATCCAATAAAATATTTATAAGGAATGAAAATTACAAGTACAAGTGATGTAGTAACTGCTGTAAGTTAAACTAATAGATTACAAGAAAGAAAACTAATCTATCAGCTATCTAAAGAGGGTTTAGGAGGATTGATCAAATACTCAGGTATTTCTTCTCCTTTTTGCCTTCGCTCTAAAGATTCTTTGCAGATAATCGCTATGATTGGCTCAGCAGCAGGAAAGAGAGTACACCATAGGCACATGAGATCCTTGTGAAGAGCGAGGGGACAGATAGGGATTTCAGAGACCCTTTGAAATCTGAGTTGTTCCTCGTCATCTCTGAAGAAGATTCCAAAAGGTTCTTCAAGAACTTGTCCTGCAGCATATGGTCCGCCAGGAGGCAAAGAGAGATCCAGAACTGAAAGATCAGGAGGAGGACCGAACAGAGCTTCTCTGGAGAATTTTATGGAGGTTTCATTCCTTATCACTGCGACATTATCAAACGAGGAGGAGACGGGCTTTCTCTTGACTTGCATGGATTTTGAGGGAAGAGTAGATGGCACCTTTAGTATTGCAGCGACTTTATTGATGAGAGCATCATTCACCCTTTCAACGTAGCCTCTGTATGTTGACTTTGATTTCTTCAGCGAATCTTTGAACTCAAGCCACTCCATGTAGCCGAAGTCTTCCAGATTTGAAATGAACATAGCCTTGCAGCTTCCATCCTCTCTGGTAATTTCCATGGTGACAGAGAGCTTATCCTTCTTCTTTCTTCCAGAGATAGCAACCGCTACGATCTTCAGTGGGTCAGAGCGATAGTCGATTTTGTGCTTGCACCAATCGATTGTATTATCGCTGACCACTTTTTCTTTGGAGCGTTCCTTTTCAATCTCTTTCAACAGAGCTGCCTGGACTTCTACTGGTTTGCGTTTCAGCTTCTTGTCTTTGACTTGAGAAGACTAAATTTTGAGAGCCAGAGAGGCATCTCTTTGACAGTCAGCAATCAGCTTCTCAGCCCTGACGGATTCTTCAATTTCAGCGTCAGTCAGGAATTGCAGTTCTGATGATTGAGAAGGGACCTTTCGTCGTTGACTCTCCAGATGAGAGATCATCTCTGTTCTTTTCTTTCTCTCTTCCTCAGACCAGTGAGACGGTCTTGAGGGCCTTCCATGATGTTGCAGGGACTCTTCTTCTTCTTCATCCTCTTCATCAATCTCTCTGACAGAGACTGGGATTATTTGGTCATCAGCTTCAGCGGCTGAGATTATTTGGAGCTCTTTACCCTTAAGCAGGGGAGAGAACTGTCTGGTCAGAAAAATGAAAAAGGTTAGATTTATTTAGGAAAGGAGAGAGATAAAGGCTAGAAAGAAACAGGGGTGGGATTTTTATAGAAGGAAAAAGGAACAAGAGTAAGGCATACCTGAGAAGGATTCTCCTCAGGTAGTGAGATCATCTTCAGGGTTCCCTCAGCAGATGCACCTTTGCTTTGGGAAGGGGTTCCTGAAGGTGTCTCTTGTCTCCCCCTTGCTTGGATAACTTCTTTCGAAGCTATCGCTGATGATGTGGCGGCTGAAGAACACCAGAGAGATTGATCTTCTTCATCGTCATCATCATCATCTTGATGAGAATCATCCTCTTGATCTTCAAGATCAAGGTCTTCATCATCGTCTTCTTCCTCCTCTTCATCATCGACTATATCAGCGATGGTGGGAGGGGCTTTGTCAGCAGTTATCTCCCCCTCAACCTGAGAGGGAGTTTCCTTTAGTTGTTCAGAAGTGACTTCAACCTCCGTATTTTCTTCAGCGGTCTTCTCCCCCTCTTTGTCATTATCACCAAGGGAGAGATCTTTAATAGGAGAGGAAGGTTTTGCGTGAGCCAACTTCTGGACTTCAGCCTCCAGTCCTGTGAGACGATCTTCAAGTACAGGGATGTCGGACGTAGCTTGTTGAATAAAATCCACAGCTACGCATAGAGCAGTTCTATCGTCATCTGTAAATGGAGCAGGAGTTGGAGCTGGTTCATTCAGCTTGTTGAGGACTTGCTGAAGAGTAGCAGTGCAGGAGTTGATCTTTGCAGACAGGTCATCATACTGCTGCTTGGATTCTTCCCTGACTTTGACAATCGCTTCCTGAAGAGTAGCGATTTGAGAGATATCAGCTTTAGAGGCGCAGGTGGCAGTCAGCGTCTTCAGCGCTTCACCAGCTGATTGAACAACGTTGGTGGTGGTGTTGAGAGAAGAAGTCATGGATTCCACCTTTGCACTCAGATTGTTGACATTGTTGTCAACAGTCGCCAAGCTAGGACCTGAAAGATAAGTTAGTGTTTCAGAACCAGGCTTATATGGTGAGTTGGGAGAAGTGTTTAAGGTTATAGGGATACCTGAATTATCAAACATTTTGTAGAATTGCATGGATTCCTCAAAAGAATGATGTTCAGGTCCTATGGGTCCAAACTGAGGAGTAGGGATAGAAGGAGGGTTAGAGACCAAAGAAATAGAAGGACTAGAGATGGGGATAGAAGATGTAGGGATAGGGGTAGTTACCTTAGGTTGTTGAGCTAAGATCGTAGGTTGTGTCACTGTTGTTGTGACAGCGGCCGAGATCGCTGGCACGGTTGAAGTGGTTGGAGCTGAGGATGTGGAGGAGAGACCCACGAAAGCATCCAAGGAAGTTTGTAGAGAAACATCCTTAGGTATAGAGATAGAAGTAGCTTTCTCCTTGGTCACCTTGGCCTTCTTCGAAGGACCAAGGGAGCCAGTTGATGGTCGTTTGGAAGGGGTAGCGGCAGGGATAGCAGAAGAAGGAACCTCCTGCGTGGCCGCTGAAGACGAATAAGTGAGGAAGTTCAGAAATACTTACCTCGTTGGGGAGCGACTTGACTTCCAAGGATCGCTGACCCACTTTCGGAAAAGATGCATCCGAGTTGGTGGGGTAAGTGGTAGGGTAGAGAAACTTCAGGTACGCGCAGATGAAGCGTACGTAGGGAACTTTGGGATCCCTCTCGGTCTTCTCTATCTTTGACTTCAGGTCGTCAAAGATAGCTGTTGCGTAGTCGAAGTTGCGTCCAGCTATCACTGAGTAAGCCATCTGGACCTGAACCTTGCTGGCTTGGTCCAGTGACCCACTCTTCCCACTCATGCACTGAATGAAGTGTGAGAAGATGTAGTTTAGCTGGGAACGCATCAGTGCCTTCTTCACAAGAGTCAGCTTCTTGTTGGGAATCGTAGTTCTTGGTTTGGGTTCCCAAGCGTATTCCATGGCATCCAGGAATTGGATGAGTTCAGCGTCAGTTGGCAAGGCGTCGAATCCATTTCTGGGTTTGTCGGGAAAACGTAGAGCTTTCCTCAGGCCTATGGCAGTCATCATCCCTGAGCCCAGTTGAGTGCTGTTGATCTTTGAGGTTGAAGATGCAAATGCTTGAGAATTGCTAGAATGCTTGAGAGTATTCTTGCTTTGAAAGTATTTGCAGAGGACGTCAAAATGATAAGAATGGAAAAACATTCTTTTTATACGTGAGAGAGAGGAGAGAGAGTGTGAGAGAAGCGGGAAAAACAAATGCTCATCATGACATGGACACGTCCCACGAAGTTGATTGGATAGAAGAGCAACGGACGAACATGTCAGAAAAGGCATGTCGTGGATTGTCGGTTCAAATGACGTCATAGTTAAGAGAGAGACTACTCATTTGTCCGTTTTGAAATTATCACTGAAGAAAAAATCAGCGATTGATTTTCTTTTTGAAAATATCCCTGATAGTAAAGATGGGGATAGATTTTCTTTTTAAAAGGATCACTGACAAGAAATATCAGTGATTAAGGTTTATATTTTAAAAAACATCTCAACTGAATGAAGATTCAGTTGTAAGGATTGAGAAAACATACCTGAGGGTCAGAAAATTTATCAGAGAATGATGAAAGGGGAACTTTTGATTACTGACGTAATACATGAACGCTGAAGAATTATTCTTCAAGGTTCAGCATTCCAAGCTCACTGATGAGAAAGTTGAACCTTGTCTCATCAAGAGGTTTGGTGAATATATCAGCAAGCTGAAAGTCAGTAGGGATAAAGTGAAGTTCAATATCACCATTCATCACATGATCTCTAATAAAGTGATATCTGATCTCTATGTGTTTTGTCTTTGAATGTAGCACGGGATTATTTGCTATAGCGATAGCACTAGTGCTATCGCAATAGATAGGAATCTTTGACAACTGAAGGTCATAATCTAATAGTTGATTTCTCATCCACAAGATTTGAGAACAACAGCTTCCAGCGGCTACGTATTCAGCTTCAGCTGTGGAAGGGACACAGAATTTTGCTTCTTGCTTGTCCAGCTTACCAGCTTTCCTCCCAGGAGTTGACATCCACCAGTGGTACTCTTTCTGTCGAGTTTACAGCCTGGAAAATCACTATCAGAATAACCAGTTAGATCAAACCCTGAGTCTTTGGGATACCAAAGACCGAGGTTAGGAGTTCCTTTTAGATATCTGAAAATTCGCTTTACAGCGATCAGATGGGATTCCTTGGGTTCAGATTGATAGCGTGCACATAAACAAGTAGAGTACATGATGTCAGGTCGGCTCGCTGTGAGATACAGCAGGGAGCCTATCATTCCTCTATAGGCAGTGACATTAACAGGTTTTCCATAAGGATCTTTGTTAAGTGTCAGGGGTGGTTCCATAGAAGTTTTCATCGCTGAAGTTTGTGTGAGATCAAACTTCTTCAGCATATCTTTAACATACTTACCTTGGCAGATAAAAGTACCTTTGTCAGATTGTTTAATCTGAAGACCAAGAAAATATGTCAGCTCACCCATCATACTCATTTTATATTCTTTCTTCATTCTTTCAGCGAATCGAGTACACAGAGATGGGTTAGTAGAACCAAATATTATGTCATCAACATATATTTGTACAAGAATTATATGACCTTTTATCTTTCTGAAAAATAACGTATTATCAATCTTGCCACGTTCAAAATTTTCAGAGATAAGAAAAGATGAGAGAGTGTCATACCAAGCACGAGGGGCTTGTTTTAGACCATAGAGAGCCTTATCCAATTTATAAACATAATTTGGATGCTTAGGGTCATAGAACCCTGGTGGTTGTTCTACATAGATTTCTTCATTCATCTTTCCATTCAGAAATGCTGATTTTACATCCATTTGATAAACGATGAAGTCTTTATAGACTGCATAAGCTAAGAATAGTCGAATTGCTTCGAGCCTGGCCACAGGGGCAAAGGTTTCATCATAGTTTATGCCTTCCTCTAGTCTGTATCCCTGAGCAACAAGTCGAGCCTTGTTGCGGGTTACAGTTCCATGTTCATCTAACTTGTTTCTAAACACCCATTTGGTGTCTATTACAGTTTTATCAGATGGTCTAGGAACGAGATTCCAAACTTTGTTTCGAGAAAATTCAGTCAGCTCTTCTTGCATAGCGCTGACCCAGTTTGGATCTCTGAGGGCATCATTAGTCTTCTTTGGTTCTATTAAAGAGAGAAAGTTTACAAAGAGACAGATATTACCTGAGCTTCGTCGTGTTTGAATACCTGCATCTGGATCACCGAGAATTTGATCTATTGGGTGATCTCGGGTCCATCGCTGAGCAGGAGCATGATCGCTTAACTCAGAGGTTGGATCAACAATTGGGATGTTTACTGATGAGGACGTTTGAGGTTCATCAACAATTAACTGTTGAGTAGGTTCACCAAAGAGGTTTCCAGACGAAGGCAGATTTGATGGTAGTAATGTGTTTAGAGGTTCAGCTGAAACCCATGAGGTGGATTCAGCGGTAGGATGTATAATGTTTGGATCATCATCAGCGGCTGAAGGATCAGAATGCTGATGGTTTGAGAAGAAGGGTTCTGTTTCTCTGTTGTGAGAAAGCATCCAAGCATTTAACTCTTCATTGTCAGCGATTGGTTTAGAGTTCGCTGAGCGAGTTTCATCAAAAGTGACGTGAATTGTTTCTTCTATGGTTTGTCTTCTCTTGTTGAAAACTCTGTAGGCTTTGGAGATGGAGGAATATCCTAGAAATATTCCATCATCTGCTTTTGGGTCGAACTTTCCAAGTTGATCTCTGTTGTTTAAGATAAAGCACTGACAACCAAAGATATGAAGAAAGCTGATAGAAGGCTTCCTTCCAAGAAAAAGTTCATAAGTTGTCTTCCCAAATCGCTTTATTATCAGCGATCTGTATTGAGTAAAACATGCAGTGTTTACAGCTTCTGCCCAAAATTGAGTAGGGAGATGAGAATCGCTGAGCATTGATCTAGCAGCTTCTATGATCGTTCTGTTTCTTCTTTCAGCGACTCCGTTTTGCTGAGGTGTTCTTACTGAAGAGAAGTTGTGAGAGATTCCCTTGTTCTCAAAGAAATTGTTCAGGGAACTGTTTTTGAATTCAGTTCCATGATCACTTCTTATTGAACGAACAGTAAGATTGTTCAGCACTTCCATATTTTTGACAAAAGATATTAGTTCTTCTGGAGTATCACTCTTATAGCGAAGAAAGATAACCCAGGTGTAGCGAGAATATTCATCTACAATGACAAGTGTATATTTCTTTCCAGCTATTGATTGGATGTTGACAGGGCCAAACAGATCCATATGCAAGAGCTGAAGAGGACTTGTCACTAAGGAAACTTGTTTTGACTTGAAACTAGCTTTTGTTTGTTTTCCTTTTTCACATGCTGAGCAGAGAGATTCTTTAGCATATGAGTGCTGAGGAAGACCGGAAACCAGTTCCTTAGATGATAGAGAATTCAGGGTGTTGAAGTTTAGATGAGAGAGCCTTTTATGCCATAGCCAGTTGACATCAGAAGAGGCCTTAGAGAGAAAACATAAGTTTTCAGTGATAGTTGAGTCCATATCGATTACATAGACATTTTCTCTTCGATAACCACTGAGAGCAAGTTTTCCTTTTTCATCTACCACTGAACATGCTTTCTTAGAAAAGCGAACTTTGTAGTCTTTGTCACATAGCTGACTGATGCTTAGAAAGGTAGTTGTCCCATTGTTGAGGACACCAAATCCTCGGGTAAATCCTTTTCCATTTCCACCAAAGGTCACAGAGGGACCTTTCTCTTCCTTATATTCAGTGAGCAGGTCTCTTTGTCCAGTCATATGACGAGAACATCCACTATCGATATACCAGATGCCCTTTGATCCCTGCATACATAAGGAAGATTAAGCGTTGTTTGGTACCCACTTTTCAATGGGTCCTTCAGAGTTAGTGGATAAGGAAGATTCAACAGTCTTCACAGCTGATGAAGATTCAGCTTCAGTGGTAATCTTCACTTTGGTTAATTTCTTAACCTTAGTGGTATATTTCACTTTGGTTGATTTTTCAACTTTGGTGACTTTCTTTGCCTTAGAGGCATTTTTCTTCACTTTAGTTGTTTTATCAGCTTTGGTGGTATTTGGACATTTACTTGCAATATGATCAGTAAAACCACAGTGATAACATTTTCTGTATTTGAAAATGGTTTTAGGATCAGTAGAAGGTTTTGCATGTTTAAGATGAGCAGGACCAAGTCCGAGAAGGCTTTTCTCATGAGATATGGGAGGGATTTTCATTTCTTCAGATCTCGTTGGTCTAAGGTCAATCTTTAGCTTTGGAGGACAGAGATCAAAAATTTCTATCACAGAGCTAGAGGATTGCTTAGCTGAAGGTTTAGAAGGAATTTTCAGCTTTGCTTTCCTGGTTGTCTTCTGAGGAAGGAGAATGGACTTTCCTTTATCCGTAGACTTAGTGTCTTTGGATTTTTCCTCAGAGATGGGATTTGAAGAAGAACAGGGATAGAATTGATTATAAGAAGTGTCAAAAAAAGATGTGACAAAAGTTCCAAACTTAAGCGAGGAACTTCCTTCTTTAGGATCATCCTGAGGTGTCCAAAAACCAAGACCAGTTTTATCACTTTCAGGAGTTTGAGCATTTATTATCTCAGAGATCTTTGTTGATGATTTGCACCATTTTTCAACATGAGCCTTTTCTGCTTTTAGAGCAGCGATGGCTTGTTCGCGTTCAATGCTGATGATTTCATTTATAATGACTTGATCTTTCAACTTTTCTTCTAAAATATTTAGTTAACTGATCTTTTCATGACATTTCTCTAGCTCTTGAGTTAAATATACATTTTTATTTTCTGCTTGAGTTTTGTCGTTCAGAGCATTATAAAGGTCAATCGTCAGCACATCAACAGCGCGACTTCTCTCAGCTTCAGGCAGAGAGGGATTTGTAGAGATAGATACCTGAGATGATATGTAGCTCATAGAAGGTTCAGATGGTTCTTCTACTTCTTCTTTAATCTCAGCCATGAGGCAAAGATTAGCGACTTCTTCTTCATCAGAAGACGATTCTTCTGATTCAGCCCAGTCATGTTCTTCAGCGATGAGACCTTTACCTTTTCGCTGATAGCTTTTCAACTTTTGATATTTGTTCTTCAGCTTATGGTATTTGTCATCACTGGATCTTCTTGAGGTAGAAGGTTTGAAGACCTTTTTCGACCTGCACTCACTAGCAAAATGTCCAATTTTTTCGCAGTTATAGCAAGTGGCTGTAGCCTTATCAACCGGAGTTGATTTTGGCTTTTCAGTAAGAGAGAGAGGTTTACTTCTTCGGAAGTTACTCTTTCTTGCAAATCTCTTAAAAGAGTTTGTCAAAAGTGCTAAGGACTCATTAAACTCTAAAAGATCAGGGTCTGATAGATCCTCAGATTCAGAATCTAACTCAGTGATGGTGAGAGTAGATCGCTGAGATGGAATTATCTCTGACGAAACTAAAGCAACAGGAGTGCTTTTGGAGTCTTTAGAATCTTTTACAAGATTCTTCTTCAGGAGATTAGATTGCTCATAGTTGAGCAATATTCCATACAGAGTGCTTAGAGAGAGAGTATGTAAGTCTTTTGTCAGCTTAAGACATATTGAATAACTGTCCCAGCTTTCAGGAAGACTTTCCAAGAATTTTGTTAGGACCTCAGAATTAGAATAGGTCCTACCAACAGTTCTTAGGTCAATGATTAGGCAGTTAAACCGCTGATGAACGTCAGAAAGAGATTCATTCTTACCAGTTATAAAACTTTCATACTGTCTTACCAAGTTAATCTTTCTAGTCTCTTGGATTTCAGTGGTGCCCTCATATTGAACACATATGGTTTCCCACATTTCTTTAGAAGTTTTTAGATGCATGATGAAATGGAAAACTTCATCAGGCAGAGCCATTGATATAATGGTCTTTGCTCTTGTATCTATGCCTACCTTCTTTTTATCTTCATCACTCCACTGTCTTATTTCCTTAACAACATATCGTTCAGGGACAGCTTCAGTGGTGGCAGTAGCGGGAACCGCAGCTATAATTCTAACAGGTTCATAGGGTCCGTTTTCTATATATTCAGGTATAGTAGGATCCGCACCTTCAAGAAATAGCATCATTCGATTTTTCCATAGAGAAAAGTTATCTCTGCTAAATCGAGGAGGTTTAGAAAGTGAACCATTATCGTAGTAGTTTGTGTTTGTGTTTAGTGCCATTTTATAATAGCAAGGAAGAGTATACAACAAGATCTTGTTTATTAGATTAAACAAACTGCTCTGATACTACTTGTTGGTCCCGAAGGTGCTTAACAAGTTTGTAGAAGGGGGGGGGTTGAATACAAACACAAAAATTAAAGTTTAATAAATTGTTTATTGATAAATCAAATACAATTTACAAGTTTGTTGCGGAATAAGATTAAGACAGACTCAATCTAAACAAACTTAAGAAACACTAAGATGATTGCACAAGAAATTCAGAGAATGGGGGATTAAGAGAGATAGAAAACAAGGGTTTCTATATGGAGTTCAAGGATTGAGCACACTCTCAGATGGAGAGGTAATCTTTCTATTTATCCCCTATGCATTAAATGCATGGCAGGGCACTTTCACGTGGCGTTCAGTGATTGGCTTTGGGAGTCTGACTTTGGGAGACATGCTTTCGGCCGTATCATGAACAGTGTAGTTGACAGAGTTGTTGTACGATTTGTGGCAGAGACGTGTTCGTTCTAACACATCGTACTGGTTGTGCAAGGTAAGACAAAAGGAGACTTGAGGCATAAGCTACGTGATCTTTTGATCGTTGAATATCTCTTCTTTTAGAGATATAAAGTTCAGCTATCGCTGAAGCTTTTCCTCATGTTCCTTCGCGTATAAGTAGAGTCGTCTTTGCTTCACTGATATCCGCATCAGGTCACTAGTAGACTTGTCTTTGTTCAGTGGCTTCGTCTTTGATTCAGCTATGAACATATGTTGACGCGAGATGTCTTTTGGGATTACGTTGCTGTTTACATCAGAGACTACCAGCGATAACTGAACAGACTCAGTTTGATCGCTGATAGTGAAACACTAATACATATGAAATGTTTACAAGAAAGGTCATCAGCGATAACTGAACAGACTCAGTCTGATCGCTGATGGTGAAACACTAATACATATTAAAACGTAATTTTCACTACGTATAGAAGAGGGTCGTTATCAAATCACTGAGAGAGTTTGTATCAACAATGTGCAGGACATTCTTACTAAGGTTGGATTCTCAGATTCAAAGCCTGCAAACACACCCATGGAGACACACAAACAAATCACTGCAAATCTTGAGGGGGAGGATGTGGATGTTCATCACTATAGATCCGTGATTGGCTCCCTCATGTATCTCACTGCTTCAAGACCAGATATCATGATTCCTATTTGTGTGTGTGCAAGATTTCAAGTAAAGCCTAAGTAGTCACACTTTCAAGCAGTCAAGAGGATATTCAGATATCTCAAAGGCCAACCTAGATTATGTCTTTGGTATCCTCATGACTCACCACTTGACCTACTTGCTTATTCAGACAGTAACTTGGGTGGTGCAAATTTGGATAGAAAGTCAACTTCAAGGGGATGTCAGTTTTTGGGTGCAAGACTAGTGTCCTGCAGTGAAAGAAAAAAACCACAGTGTCCACCTCTGCTGCAAGCTGCTGTTCACAAGTACTCCGGATTCAGAATCAAATGCTGGACTATGGTATGACTTTTCTTCACACTCTAATTTTCATAGACAATAACAGTGCTATTAGCATTGTTAATAATCCAGTCAAGTACTCCAAAACAAAGCATATAGAAATCAGGTAACACTTTATCAGTGACTGTAATGAAAAGAAACTCATTCAGCTTGTGAAAGTCCATACAAGTAACCAATTTGCTAATCTATTTACCAAAGCTTTTGATGTGGGTAGATTCACATTCTTGGTCACAAGTGTGGGCATGATAAATACTGAATAAGCCTCCTTTGATCTGCTTTATGTACCATTTCTGTATAGACTCCTTTCTGTCTACTTTCTCATATTGTTTTGTGCATGGTGCTGCTAACCATGTGTGTTTAAGTGTTTTAGATTGCTTAAATTGAATACTTGATACTTCTAGTTACGTTAATACTGCTGTCTATATTACTCATGTTAACAGTTCAAATATGGTTAAGTATAGTTACTACTGCTACGGAGTTTATACTGCCAGTGCAAAGTTACTACTGCTTACCTTGTTTCTACTGCGAATCAGTGTTACTACTGATGCCATGTGTTAATACTGCTAGTCTGTGTTAGTACTGTCAGTATGTGTTACTACTGCTAATATGAGTTAATACTGCGAGTTGGTTAATACTGCTAGGGTACTTAGTACTGCTTCTAACTGAAACCCTCCACCTATAAATACCCTCTGTGACCGCCAAAATACAAACGGCTCTTTGAACTTCCATTGCTTCTCTTTCTCTCTCTCTCTCTCGATTTCTTGCTCACCAGTGTAAACCACTTGTTGCGATTCGAACCCTAGAATCAATCAGAAGATGGCAGGACTAGAATTCTTTGATGAACACAATGTGGTTGCTATGCTGCAAAAACCCAAACAGGCTGAAGGTTTTCATCAGATTGTGGATTTCCTACAATCCTCACACATCGCCCACGCATTAACTGTTAATCCCACAATTTATGTGGAACATCAAAGACAGTTCTGGGCCAATGATGCTATTCAAACTGAAGATGGTACTCAGGTCATCAAAACAAGGGTTTGTGATAAACCTCTAACCATCACCGAAGGCTTTATTCGCATCCATCTACGCTTAGATGATGCCTCAGGTATTACCTCTCTTCCTAAGGAAGATCTCTTCCATGCTCTTAGTCAAATGGGGTATGAAGGTCCCAATGATGCCTATAAGTTTTTCAAGAACATATTTTCACCCCAGTAGAGATTTTTTGTTCATACTCTACAACACTGCATTTCACGAAAAACAACTGGATGGAGTGAGTTTAGCAGTACCTTAGCTTATGCTCTAGTCTGCTTAGCTACCTCTAGAAAGTTTAATTTTGCTCAAATGATTTTCAATGATTTAATTTCAAACCTGGATACAAAATCAAAAAGCTTTTTTATGTATCCAAGGTTTGTACAAGAAGTACTTGATAAGAAATTGACGGATTTACCTACCTTCAAGGAGGTATATGTACCAAAACTCTCAAAGGGAAAGGTGTTCTCAAATATGAAGAGGCCCAGTAAGGACTTCTCAGGTAGAGACACTCTATTGTTCTCTATAATGATGGGTGTGTCTCATTCCTATGGTGAGGCATCAGGGTCACAGCCCACATCTGACCACCCAACTGATGACCTACCCACACCACTTATTTCTATCAATATCCCTCAGTTTCCTATTAACAAGCCACAATCCCCCATCACCAAAACTTACACAAGGAAAAAGGTACAGAAGGTTCCTTCCCTTCTAGTATCTTCACCCCAAAGCCTAACAGCCCTCTGATGGAGCATTATCCATCAAAGAATATCCATAGGGAAACCACAGGGGTGTCTCCCAACCCCAAGAAGGTGCTCACTAAGGAGCAGGTTGAGCATGTGGGCAGTGAGGCTCACACTACTGACTTTGCACAAAGTGCAGGGGCAGGACAGTGTGAACATCCCTAAGACCTTCCCCAAGGCAACTTTGGGTGAGCAGTCATCCAAAGGTCCCAGGTGCCAAGAAACCAAGGGGGTAGAGGGTGCTTCTGCTAGGCAGAACACTCCTACTAAAACTTCCAAGGATCCTTCCAGGCTGGTCAACACACCTAAAGAAGGTGAGGATAGATATAACTATGAGGAATTGATGAAAACTATTGCAAATGTCAATCTGGATGTACTCAAACAAGGTGCAGAAATAGAGAAGATGAAACTGGTAATTCTTTTACAACAAGTGCAGATAAGCAAATTAAAGAAGATGGTTCTGAGGCTAGTGCAGAAAAAGAAAAGAAAGCAGTATGTACTTAAGAAAAGGGAAGATGTTAATGATGCTTTCAACAAGGGGGAGAATCAAGTTGAAAAGCAAAGCACAGATGGTATGGAATCTCAGTTTGAGGGGGAGATGAATAGTGAAGCAGAAAAGAAACAAGCAGCATAATCAATGGAGGAAGCAGAAACTGAAAAAGTAGTAGAAACAGAAAAAGTTGCAGCAGAAACTGGTATGTCTGTAGAGGAGGTTGAGATTGCTGAAACTTTGGTCAAAGCAAAGAATGACACCCCCAAGGCTACTGAAAAGGCCAAGGGATTGGAAATCAAATAAGGTGGAACAGAGAAGAAAAGAAAAGAAGTCAGTGTTGCTGAAGACAAAAGGAAATGAAAAGAAAAGATGGTTGAACCAGTAAAAGCATCAAAGAAACAAACTCAAATAGAATTGGATGAAGAGGTGGCTAAGAACTTGCAAGAGGAATTGGAAAAGGAGGAAGAGATCCAATCTGCAAAAGACAGAGAGATTGCTTTAGAATTGGCTACTAAGCTTAATGAAGAATATCAAAAGAGTCTGAAGTCTGCAGCTGATGCTAAGAAAGTCACAAAGAAGTCTTCAAGGCAAAGGCTACCACTAAAACTAGACAAAGACAGCCTTCTAAGACATTTTTGGCTAATCAAGAGAGAAGGAAAATGATAAACTTGCTGAAAGGAGCTCTTGGAGTTCCTGAAGGAATGTTTACCAACATGCCTTATGATAGGTTAGAGGAGATGTATAAGAAGGAGATGACCAATCTGAAAGGGGACTTCACTCACAGGGTAGAGGTTGAAAGGAAGATGAAGGATAGGAATGACCTCAACATACAATATCCCTTCCATGACAGTGAAGAAGGCACTCCTAGCAAAGACAAGGAAGAAATGAAGCAAGGAGAGACATTAGCTCAACAGTTTGGTGCCATTAAAAGAAAGAAGTCAATTGCCACCAAACCAAAAGCAAAAAGGGTAAGAATTGAAGAAAAGAAGAATGAAAATGAAAGAGCAGAAGCAGAAGCAGAAGCAGAACCTACTGTTGAACCTTCAGCAGAGCCAGAGCAGAATCCAGAGCAGTCCAATCAACAATCAAATGAGCAGTTTCATTTGTACATGACTTTGACAAATGAAGATCCAGTGCAAGCTGATCCTATTTCTATGAAAGCACCAAAAATTATCTTTTGGGATATTCTGAAGGACAATAGAAAAGCATATTTCAGATTCAAAAGAATGGGTGATCAGTTTGAGGTGTATGCAACTTGGGCCAAAGTGATCAGAAGTTGTTCCAGGGCTGACCTAGAGGAAATGTACAAGGTAGGAACAAAACTGTATGAGACTGTGTTGCAAGGGACTGAAATGAGCTTACTCAAGATTGCCATGGAATACTTATGGATGATTTTTAAGCCTGAAAAAGTGAAGTACAGGATCAAAGACATAAATCATGAGTATGGTTTCAAAAAGATTGATCATTGGATGTTATTTGAAAACTGTGGTGTCTACATGATAACAATTGACAAAAGCTATCATGCGTACTACTTGGTTGACAAGATCTATGACCACAACAGAGCTAAGTTGGAAGGGATGCTGAAAGCTAAGCTGGTATGTGCTAAAGGATCAGAAATGGCCAGAATAGTGATCAGAAGGACAATTAATCAAAGTCTGGGATTGGATCCAAATTTGGGCAATCAAGCTGAAGTGTTGAAAGCATCATGAAGACTCTATGTTGAAGAACATAACTTCTCAATTTGAAAAGTTAAGTTAGGGGGAGATTGTTGGGTCAGAAATAACTAAGTCTGGTTAGTACTGCTAGGTGCAGAAAGATTACTACTGCTAGTAGAATTAATACAGATTGAAGAGTTAGTGTTGCTACTTGAATAGTTAGTACTGCTTGGAGAGTTAGTATTGCTAGTAGTTAGTACTGCTGAAGATTAATACTGCAAGTGAGAAGTTAATACTGCAAGCATGGTTAGTATTGCCAGAGATAAAGTTAATACTGCTATTGAGTTAATGTAGCTTGTGAAGATAAAGATGGAATGATTGCTTGAAACGAAAGAATAGGAGCTGGAGATAAAGACGAAGATAATTAAGCAATTGATGCTGAAGATAAATTTTATTTTGATAATTATATTGTAATTTGTTATGTATATATAGTCTAGATGTTTTAGATTATTGAGAGTTGAACATAGAGAGATACTTTGATAGAGTTGTTTTAGATAATTAACCTCAAGACTAGTATTGATCGTTTCTTTAGAGAAGTATAGAACGCCTGTTGAGTCTTGTTCAACAGATTAAGGTTGTGTTTATAATCATTAAGTTTTATGCAATATAAACTTATGATTTGAGTTCATATTCTGTGTTTTTGATTAATTGTTAAAGTGTTATTCTGCGACTTCTTTAACATTGTTTCTTAGTTTGTATTAAATTCTTGTTTAGAATTTTCGATCTTGACACCCTGTTAGTGCATGAATATGTTGGATCCAAAATCAATGGAATTGAATGTCAAAGCCTCAAGAATGCAAAGTCAAAGTCATCAAGTGGAAAGTCAATGTCAATTAATGTCAAGCCTTGTTAGTTTTGTTAAGTCCAAATTAAGCCATATATCAACAATTCAAAGTAAATCAAACACAAATTCTAGAGAGAGTATAGAGAGAGAACAAGTCATATGTATATTGAAGTCCCAAGATTACATGGAAAGTGCACAACTCTCAGTTACATGGAACTCTCAAAAGACAAAGACTATTTATACTCGTGCTACTTCTCTCAAGACACAAAACTCTCAAGACATAAGAACTCTGAAAGAGTTATACAAAGTAAAAGTCAACACTTGATCTAAACTATACATTAACATTCTCCCCTTTTAGATCAAGCATTAATGATTGGCAAGCCCCAACAAGAATGACTCCCTTGTCTGATTCCAAGCAGTGATTGAAAGATCCTTATCCCCCTTCTGAAATGTAGTTTGTCATCCAAAGCATCCAGCACTCTGATCATTGCAATCCTTTCAAACTTTCCAATTCCTTTCTCTCCTTTTTTTGACCTTCACCTCATTTTCTTTAAACTTTTTGTTGAGTTGGAGTCTGACTACTTTGATTATTCTATCTGAAAACTTTGACAGCTCAGATACTCTCACGAACCTCTTCTTATTCTCCCCATTTTTATAAACAACTCCAAGTCCAGGCTGACCAATGATAGTAAACAGATCAAGATCCTCTAAGCCTTCATAATCCAGATTAGGCTTTTTCATATTCACCCTTTTCTGATTAGTCTCCATGGCAAGCTGGAAATCATTACAGTACGTATAGTTGATATGCCTTCTCATGAATCTCTTAACTGCTTCCAAGGCAAATAATATTCTCCGAGCGTATTGTCATGTTTCTGAAGAGATGGTAAAGATACTCAATATCATCAACATCTAGGTGAGAGAAATCACCTTAAGTTAATTCACAGAGTGTAAGATCTCTTCTTTGAACATAGAACACTTGGTACCAGATATGTTTGTGGAACATTCGCATCCTGACCTCTTTGACTGTGACAATCCCAGATTTGTTCTTACTTCTCTCTGAGCTTTTCTCTTCCAGTTTATGAACTTGGCATACTCTTCTTGAACATCCGGTGGTAAATGAGAAACACCCAAAACTTTGTGAATATCTAAAACACTAATCATGTGCACGAACATTTTCTTCCTCTCTTCTCCCAGAAAAGGCATTCTCAAAGCATTTCTCAAACATCTAATTTCAGCTCAGTAGGTATAAGGATGGCTTCAGGTATGTTTGAAGGTCCAACATGGTTTTCAACAGTGTTAGAAGGAAAGAAAGCATCAGGATTAGGTATAGGATATAAGTCAGGTTGGTTTTCAGGATTGGCTTCAAGTTGGTTTTCAGATATTGGGCATGGGATTCTATTTAGGCTTGGAGGGTTTACAGGGCTAGGTATTCTATTTGGGCTAGGTGGGATATTTTGGCTAGGTGGATTTTCTAGGCTAGGTGGAGGTTGGTTTACTGGGCTAGGAATGTTTTCTGGTTGGTTGGAAGGTTTAGAAAGGTTGATTTCTTTGAACGTAGGTATTTCAGGTGGGGTTCATACAGTTTCTGGAACTTCATGGTGCAAAAGACTCAGTTGTAAGTCATTTGGTGTGCCCGTCAATATGTCCAGAATGTTCTCATTGCCCTCTTCATCTGAATCCATCAGTCCTTCTCTCTCTTTCTCCTTAAGCCTCCAGAAGTTATTATATTTTTCATTTGACGTCTCGTCTTCATCTGACGAAAGACTAATGATATCTATATCAAGCATCCAAGCTAATAACAATATCTTATCCCTAGTAGCAACCTTAGGCTTTACAACCGTCGGTTCTAGTTCCTCATTCACATATAAAACTATCTCATCAACTGGTTCATCATCTCTTACATCAACCATCTCAACATCACCTCCTTCTTGAGTTCAACTTAAGCAAGTTCAGCACCTGTAGCAGTTCTTTGTCTTTCACTCATCTCCCCCTCATGATCTTGATCAGAATCACGATCATGTCTTTTGCTGAGAACTGCTTGAGCCTTACAGGATTCTTGAACTGCTCGGGTGAGATCTTGAAAGATTGGAACTCTGCAAGAGTGACATAGTCTGAAGGTACGTGTTGTTGTTGAGATCTCAATAATAAAATCAAATCAGCCTCAGATTCATCAGTTGGAGCCTGTGATAACAACTTGGCATATAGTAAAGCCTTCAGCTCCTCCACAGATTGATCAGCGTGTTGTACTGGTGGTGGAGGTAGTTGAATAGGCATATCTACAGCTGGGCCTTTCCCTTTCAATAAACTCTTAACTTTTCCTAGCTCCTCCTCAAACTTGGCTGCCATACGATCTTCAACGGCCTTTAAGGCGCCATTGAGAAACTCCTTTGACACAAAGTATATGAAAATAACTTCGGGATCACTTAGACTTCCCGTTTGCACAACTGTCGAAGATTCAACAGTGTGGCCTGTGTTCAAAGCTGGCATGATAGTAGCAATGACAAGACTTCCACCTGATCCTTGTAGGCCGGATTGCGGTTCTACTACAGGTGTTTCGACCGGGTTACTTAGGCGACAGGTAATAGCAGAATGTTGGATGAGTGTCCCAGGAATATAAGTAGATTGTTAGAACATATTTTATGTTCAGTTTAGAAGTTTTATAAAATAATCTACTGAAATGTATTGGGCCTTGTATTGGGTTTGGGCTTTATTATATACAAGGGCTTAGGGGGTTTATATAGGAATCATTTAGCTTAGTTTTAGGTTAACTTTAATTTTTGTAATCCTTTAACCCTACACAATGTAGTCTACGGCTGCCTTTTTTCTCTTTAGTGTAGTCTACTTTTATGTTCAATAATTATTGATTTCCACCCTTCAATCTCTTGTTTATCAATCAATCAATACCAGTCATGATCTCAAATGGACCTAGCTAGTGGTATCAGAGCTAAACGAATATATATTTCGTTGACGATCGAGATCTGATTTGGTTATTGAATAGAATAGTACTGTTGAATATTTCGATTTCTAGATTTGTGTTGATTTGAATGTTATTTGTTGTTAAATTGATTCAGAAGTTATTGTAGATCATTATTGAATCAATTACTAGTATCAATTTCATTCCATAAAATCAAATCTGTTGATTTTTTAGTTTTTAAGTTCGAAAACTTTTATCACTGTGGTTAGATCGATTTGTGCCTTAGAGTCAGATTTAGACAAAGTGATAAACTACAATTGTGCTCAAAAGATGTTTTCCAACCTGTGGATAAAATCTCAACCCAGAAATTGATGCATTGAAAGTTTTGTTGAAGATTTTGTGAAAATCAGTTCGAGATCCATAAAATTCGTAGGATTCAAGTGAAGAACTCGCAGATGTTGAAAAGAATTCGCAGAAAGAAGAAATGTTTGAAGAATTCGCAGGTGTTATAATTCGCATAAAGAACATTTGAACAAAATTTTACAAGTATGGAATTTGCAAGTAGTTATATGCGAAAGTTAAAGATTTCGCAGACTACTGTGCAATACGTTGTGTGCGAATTCTAAGGGATTCGTAGACCACTTGATACAAAATGTCAAGATTTCGCAGGTTGAGTCATTGCGAAAAGTGGTTTCCATTTTTGGAAAATGTTCTAAGTAAAAGTTTCCCAGGTATGTGAGTTACGAAAGCTAAAGGATTCGCAGGTATGTGTTCTGCGAAAGGCGAGAATTTGCAGATACCAGGCTTGCGAAAGCTAAGGATTCGCAGAATGAGCCTTTGCGAATTTTAGGATTTAGGCTATGCCATCTTGCGAATTGTGCTCAATTGCTACAGTGAGCTGCGAATTGACGTGCTCTGCGAAAAGTTTGTGTATTTTTGAGAATTCTTACTGTTCTTAACCCTGTTTCATACAAGTTTGCCCTGTTCCTGAGCTTTATACCCGTAATGCATATGTGACATCACTCCTATCATATGTTGGTCACATATCATTACCAACTGATCTATTCTTACGCGAGTGCTCTTGTTTGTCAAGATTTTCAAATTCTGGATTTGATGATTTAGTCTCTGCTTTGATTGAGTTAGTTGTCTGGGCATTTGAAATCATCAATCTGGAGAGCTTCTTGAGTTGTTAGACCGTTGAGAGCACTTAATCATTCTTCTGACTTGATCACTCAGTAGTGTGAGCGACTGCAATCATTGTTATGATGCTTGAGTTGTAATTAAGAATCCTGAGAGCTTATAATTATCCAGCTGATTCATGAAGAAAGGAGTTCTGGGTTTGATTATTCAGTACTCTAGAAAGAAGTCAGAAAATGAGTATCTTCTATCAGTTGTTGAACATTTGCTTGCCTTCAAACCCTTGCCTTGTAGTGTTGCTACCAGATACTACCGCCCGTATGCTTATCAGATAAAGTTCTTAAGCTGAATTCTAATTTCAACTCATGGTTCAAAGAGAGATCAGATGTTATTTACTGAAGATGCACTTGGTTGTCATTCCATAATCCACACATATCATTCTTGTGCGTGTTAAGGAATGTGTTGGAGTTACAGGAGTCAAAAGTTGTCTTTATGTGCACTCAGTCGTCTACATTAGATCTGATATTTCAGTTGAAACTCCAAGGATAAGAGCTACATTCTTGTGGGAGCTTACGGAAGCTTTGATGTTTATACAACTCTAAGTTTTCTAAAGAAATCAAGGGGGAGAGGAGTTGAAGCTGGAGCTGAACAAAGATTGATTACTTTACAAAACTTAGGGGGAGAATGTTAAAACATATTTTATGTTCACTTTAGAAGATTTATAAAGTAATCTAGTTAAATCTATTGGGCCTTGTATTGGGTTTAGGCTTAATTGTATACAAGGGAATACGGGGGTATAAATAGGAATCTTCTAATGGGTTTTAGGTTAACCTTCATTTTCAATGTAGTCATACGGCTGCTTTGCTCTCTAGTATTGTAGTTTACTTGCTTTCAATAATATACTGATTTCTATCCCTATGATTCCTTGTTATCTTCTCAATCAATACCAATCATGATCTCAATTAACCTATCATAGATTGTTAGAGCATAAATTTGTTGGATACAAGATCAATAATACTGAAGGTCAAAGTTGAGAAAGTCAAAGCTGCTAATGTCAAATCTCAATAAAAAGTCAGTCTATTTTGTAATAAGTCAAACTTAGTTGTATTTGATTTTTTATTTGTTTCCTTGTATTAGGTGGTAGTATAAATAGTTTTTGTTCTTGTAATTCAGAATGTACATATTGTAAGAATTGAGATTTGAGAGAGAATATGGTTTTAGAGAGAGAAAGAGTTATAGAGAGAGAAAGTGTAATCTTGTGAAAATCAAAGTAATCAAACAGGTAATTCATTGTGTTTTAATCTTGTTTGTTTGATTGTTATTGAATAGAAACTAGAATCTGGAACACACAATTGGTATCAGAGCAGATCCAAATCGAAAAATCAAGAAATATGTATGTTCGTAATGTGTTCTTCAAGTCCATATTTGATTTTTGAGTTTTAGTGAGTTTTTGGAGTTGTAATCGATTAAGTGTTGTTAGGAAAGTGAATTCGATCGAGTTTGTATAGAAAGATTTGTCAATTGCAATGTAATCAATTCGAATTTTCAAATTTTTGTGGTTTTCGTGTTCACGAGTTCTTGACACTGTATCTGATTCAAATTTGTAATTTTTGTGTATTTGATCGAAAATTAGTGATAGTTTTGTGTTCGAGTTGTATAGAAGATCAAATTTTTGAAGTTTCGAGTTAGGTTTCTAGGCTTAAATGAGTTGTTGGTGCGATTTAGTTCGATTTTAGAGGTTTGCGGGTGTTCTTCAGGTTTGCGTTTGATTCATCGAGATTTGCGTTCCATTCAAACAGGTTTGCGGGTCATTCATCAAGAAGTGAAGGTTTGCGGTTCCTTCTAGAAACTAGAAGCTAAAGTTTGCGTTTCCCTTGAGAAACGAGAAGTGGATTTTGCGGGCTTAATGACAAACGCGAAGTAGAAGGATTTGAGTTCAGAACACAAAATCGTGATTTGCATTTGTAAATGAGACACGCAAAGTTTATCTTGCGGGTGTAACTTGACACGCAAAGTGTGTCTTGCGTTTGTAATTTCAAACGCAAAGTTGAGAAAAGCAAAGGATTTCTAGAAACGCAAAGTTGAGTTCAGAGATGTTGTGGTTTGCGTTTCCTTCTTGAACCGCAAAGTAGTGGTTTGCGTTTCCTTTTTGAAACGCAAAGTAGTGGTTTGCGTTTCCTTCTTGAACCGCAAAGTAGTAGTTTGCGTTTCTCACCTGAATCGCAAAGTAAAGGTTTGTGTTTGCCTCTTGAACCGCAAAGTAAGGGTTTGCGCATCACTCTTGAAGCGCAAAGTATGGAGGACTTAGACAATTTTTTCAAAATAGTAATATGGCCGTTAATAGTGAAAAAAATTTCTCTAGGGGCGCTGCCCCTCGACCCCGCAAGGTCTGCCTAGGGGGACATAGTTCTTTTTGTGATTAAAATTTCTGATTTTATATTTCAAGTTTTCTGTATTTTCTTGATTGTTTCATTTGGACTAACGATTAGTTCTAGTTTCTTATTGATATATTTTTCAAACAGGTTTAAACAAGATGACATCCAAAGATGCACTTTCAATTGGCACCGATGTAAAGCCTCCTGTTCTATTCAAAGGAGAGTACGAGCAATGGAAGGATAGTTTTCTGGATTTCGTGGATCGGCATTCAAATGGAGAGAATATTCTTCTGTCTATCACCGAAGGTCCTATGGCACCAATAACAGTTCAAATACCTGATGTTGACTCCTCTGATAGTGAAGATGGAACTGAGGAAAGAGATCAAAAGATGAAAACAGTGGTAGTGGATATTTCTCAGTATTCTGAAGAACAGAAAAGCCGATACAAAGCAGATAAACAAGCGAGATCATTACTTCTTCAAAGCATTCCGAATGAGATCTACATCAAGATTGACAGTTACAAGGGAAATGCTAAGAAGATGTGGGATCAATTGCAAAAGATGATGATGGGATCCAAGATCGGGAATCAGATGAAAGTGGCTAACTGCATCAACAGTTATGAGGAATTCAAAGCCAAAGAGAATGAAAGCTTAGAAGATACTTATGAACGGTTTATCTTGCTTCTGACTGAATTGTCCAAGAATAAGGTGAAAAAGAAGCAACTTGAGAACAATGTCAAATTCCTGAGCATCCTACAACCTGAATGGAAAAAGCATACACATAGGATGAAGCAGATGAAGGATTTGAATAACATACCGTTACATGAGGTATATGAGACTTTGAGGAAGAATGAAGAAGAAGTGGAAGAGAAAAGAGCTGAGAAAAAGAAGGCTGAAAAGGTTCCTGATCCAATTGCATTGGTAGCTGGAGAGAAAAAGAAAGAAAAGAAAGAGAAGAAGAAAAAGAAGAAAGTGATTACCAGTTCTGAGTCTGAATCTGAATCAGATGGTGATGATGGAGAAAGCCTCAAACAGGCTATGTTGTTATTGACCCGTGCATTCCAGAAAAAGTTTTACAAGAAGCCGGAATCTAACTCACAACGGTACTCTTCATCAAGTTCCAAGAATCATGAACACCGAGAAAAGGTGGAAGGAAGGAGATATGAAGAGAAAAGATATGTTGAGAAGAAACCTGATGACAGGAAGAAGTATGTGAATGACTACACTGTTGCAGAAAAGCCAGCAAATGATTCAGTCAAATGCTACAACTGTGGCAAGATGGGTCATTTTGCAAAAGATTGTAGAAAGCCAAAAGTTCGTAACTCTCAGTACTATCAGAACAAGTTGCTATTGGCAAAACAACAAGAAGCGAGAGTAAGTTTAATGGCTGAGGAAGAATTTTGGCTCGATCATTCCGAAGGTGACGATGAATGTCACACCCCGCTAAAGCGGAAGAACGGAGCATGACAGCTCGAAACATGAACACAAGTGTATAGCTATACCAACATAACAATTTTTTTTTTTGATAAAAGTCATTATATTGATCATTACTAAATTAATATGATTACAAGCCCAAACATTTCATAAATATTATACATTCTAGAACAAAAGAGTTTTCTTTCCAAGATATGGCGTGTATGCAAAAATCTTCTAAAGCATACCGTCTTTGTTACCTGAAAAGCTTGTATAAAAACGAATATCAACTACATAGAGTTGGTGAGTTCACAGGTTTTCAACTATGTACAAAACAATTTTTGTATGCAGGGTTTGATAAATATAACTTTCGAATTTATTCGATATCTTAAATCGAAAATGTTCATGAGCTTTATCATTTCAACATTCGTATGACGTGATTCGGTTTTCTTTCGTCTTGTTGAGCCACTACTAAACCGTCCCAGACTTAGCTCTTTCCAGCCCCTCGCGGCCTACCCCAAATGAGTGTCCGCATTCTCTAGTATAGTGCACCCTTACTCGTCAGTATTAAGGTGGGTTTGTCAGACCAAATAGCGCTATCCACTAATACTATAGGCCCATTTGTTCATGAGTTAATAGTAGTGTACAGGAGACTTTTCTTTACTTTACTTTAAAACTCAACATACCGATCATACGATGTCATACCATTTCAATTTAATGCTTAAGTAAGCTTTGGCGATTAATATCGCATAACGATTTAAACTACTCATGAATCTTTATAACACAAGTTAGCATGCTTTTCACCCCAAAATTTATTCAAAACAAGTAAAATGGGGCTGTGAATACTCACCTTAACGAATAGAACGGGTGAAACTTTACTTTAATACTTATGGAGTTTGCCACGCCCTTAGTTTCCCTATACAAGAGTTTCAATAGTGGACCACATTAATGCCCTATTCTGATGTCCAACCAATATGTCCAATTGTCCCATGAAATGCCATTATATAAATTCCTTAGTCCACATCCATTTTAAAACTATACAAAGTTCTAAAATGCAATAAAACAAAATTTAGACTTAATATGATCACCTTTCTGGATTCAGCATTTGCTGTCCAGAAAGTTATTCGATAAAATCACCACGGAAACTTAACTTCCCAAGAGAATTATTAAATCATAAATTTTTTTGGTGTACTATGATATGTTTAGAGTAAATGTGCATTTTTTTATAATTTTTTTGTATAACTTTTGATACCTCAAATAATTTTTACAAAACAAGGTGTCACCGATTTTCGGATCAGTGACATACCTCATTTGTAACAGACTTTTGGGGTATCAATTCTTGGAATTAAACAGTGATCCATATATGGATGCAAACCTAACTCAAAATCCTAACATTTGGAAAAAGATTAACTTATTTTGGATGAGTAATGAGGGAGTTATGACCTCTACAAGATAGGTGTATGAATCTGTCTTCACTGGACAGATTGCACCATTTTCTTGTAAAATCCATTTAAGTGCTCAAATCATCTCCAAAATTAGTGTTTTCGGATTTTTTAGAAATCTAACACCCTAAATTAAAGTCTAGAAGCAAAAAGCCCAAATTTTGACATGTAGAACATGATTTATGCATGTTGGAAGTAGGTCCATTTTCTGGACAGTAACTGTGGTAAAATCAAACATAAAAGAAATGGTAAGATGATCATTTTTGCACTTGGACTTTAATATAACCACATGCTCTCACATCTTAATCAAATACAAAATGACTTTAATATGAAAACTATACTTTTTGGACTCATAGCAACTTATGATGCTCATCCAAATACATGCATGTACAATATACCAATTTAAGTGATATTATCATCACTAATAAGCTCTTAATCATGTGGAATTTGGGAGATTCCATCTTAAGAGCATTTTTATACTAAATTTTCATTGTAACAACATAGCTATAAGTTCAATAACACCAAAATTTTGTGGTTCATGATACTCTACTTACCAAAATTCAACATTATGATCAAAAACCCCAAATTTTATAATAAACAAGTTTTCTTTGAAAAACAAGAATCAAAAACTCATTTTTGGATGTTATAACATCAAATGTAGTCTATTTTATCAACAAAAATTAAAATTTATACAACATTTAGATGCAAACTTTTACTCCTCAAACTCAAAAATCGAAAATGAAAACATGAAGAGAGGAAGAGAGGAGATGTAGTTTTTGAGAATACCTTGAAGATTTGATGAAGAAATTTGATTCTATCTTCAAATTGTTGATGGATTCTTGATTGTATTTTGATTTTGAGTAACAAAATGAAATGGTGGTGGTGTGGGTTGGAGTTCGGCCGAAAGGGAGAAGAGGGAGAGGGAGATGAAGAGATTTTTATTTTTGAAAGGAATGGAGAGTAATTTACTCTTAATTTGGTTTTAAATTAAATAAAATTAGAATTGATAGTGTAATGACAAGTGTCCTAGTGACTAATCAATAATAATAATATATATATATATATATATATTTTTATAATATAACATAATATAGTCTAAGTTATAAATATCAGATATAATTGAGAATCGAATTACCCGATTCTCAATATTTGCTAAAAAAAATGTCAAATTTGAAAATTTAGCAATGCTAGACAAATTAAATATACTGATTCTTATAGTTTATGGATTTTGGACTTTTAATCACTTATTTTGGCATTTCTGGACAGTGACGGTCAGATGCGGAACTGTTCTGGGTTTTTATCGCGATTTCTAAATTTTTCGGGAAACTTTTATCTTAAAAGCTTTTATGCATTTCTAGGAGTGACATACTTAGATTTTTACTTCCAAAAGTACAGAAGCTAACCTCATAGTGTAGACTTTGACGGTTGTCACAATGAAGAGAAAGAAGAAACAGCTCATCTTTGTCTCATGGGAAAAGAAGTCAAGTATGATGAATCAGATGACGAGACAGCTGATGAGGTACTAAACTTAACTGAAAAAGATTTTGTAACCAAAATGGAAGCTATGATGGTTGAGCTTAATGATCTTCAAGTAAAACCGAAGAAAGAAAAAGACAGAGTTGCTAAAAGAAACAATAAGATATTTGAACTCAATAAGTCGGTTATTGGGAACAAAGATCTGATTGATTCTTTACGCAAGTCTGCTTCTGATTCTAAATCTCAAGTAGATTGTTTTGAAAAGAAGATTTCTGATTTTGAAGTTAAAGTTTCTAAATATGAGTTTGAGAAGAAATAATCTGCACTAATTGTTCATAAACTGCAGGTTGAAAACAAGCTTTTGAATAAGAAGGTAAATGGTCTGGAAGCCAAACTTTACGCAAGAGGCCAAACATATGAAACCATTTTTCTTAATGCACCTGATGAAGAGGCTGATGTTAAGGAAAAATGGGGACTTGGTTTTAAAAATCCCCATTACTTAAAGAAAGCTATCAGAAAACAACCAGCATTATATAATTTTGATTTTCTTGCTTGTGCTGGTAAACGTACTCATTTAAAACCCAAATTTGTTACCAAATTACCGGAAGAAGTTGAGGCCAAAGAAACTGAAAATAGAAAGAATGTAGAGAAAATGCAACTATCATTTAACTATGCAAAGTTAAATGATAGTTATCTTTCAGAAACACCAAAAGTTCTTTCAAACGATTATTTTGCTAGTTATTCTGTTTCTGAGATGAAGGCAAAACCTGCAATTGCAAAAGTTTATGTTCCTCCACTCATTCTTGAAAGCAAAATAATTGAGCTTGAAAATGTTTTATCTGATGAAAAACTTTTGGTAGATACTGAACAAAGTGTGTTTTCTACAGTTTTAAAGAACACTGTTTTACAATTTAAATCTACAAAGTGTTCTACAGTTTCAAAGGCACCTCAAACTTCAACTGATAACTTTGATGACTTATTTGAGTCTGCAAATGATTTTTTAAACTCTGATGGTGGGTGCATAGAAGAAATTGATATGTTTGACTTCAATGCTTCTCTTCCTGATCATTCTACTTGTCTTATAAATGAAAAGGTGTTACCAAGTGTTCTTAAAACTGCTAAATCATCAACTAAAGTTGGTGAATCGATTTCTGTAACTGCTGATTATTATTCTCAAGGTAAGAAACATAAGAAACAGCGATTACAGAAACAGAAATACACTGGTACACAAAAGAAAACTCAGTCTCAGAAATCTGCTTTTCCTAATAAATCTACATCTTATGTTTCAGATATAAACAAGAAAAGGTCGAAAGCTCGAACTGAATGGCGACCAAAACGGAAGGGTGATGAGAAAGCGGAATCAGTTTCTGATAATTCTTGTAATAGATCAGTTAGTGGTGATACTGATGTAGTTGATCAATTTGCTTCAAATAAACAAAACCTTGTAACTTTTTACAAACGATATTCAATAAAGCAATTGATTCAATTATCTTCTATTTCTACTACATCTTATCATTATCGGAGAAATGATTTTGCTTACTCTCATAATTCTTCTGATTGGTTCGGATCTTATCATGTTCATTATTCAACATCAAATATTTTTAAAAGTTTTCAAAAGAACAGAGGGTCCATTTTCAAGTGGATACCAAAATCTTGTGCTAATCTGTTAGGGCCCGTTTTTAAATGGGTACCTAAATCTATTGTTGCCTGATTTCTCTTGAAGACCCGACATATGTGGTACTTGGACAGTGGATGTTCCAAGCATATGACTGGGCAAAAAGCTTTATTGACTAACTATACAGAGAAATTCAGTGGAAATGTCAGATTTGGAAACGATCAGCTTGTTACAGAAAAGTGAGTTATGTCGAAGGCTTGGGGCACAACTTGTTTAGCATTGGTCAATTCTGCGATAAAGGGTTAGAGGTCAACTTCAAATCTAAGAGTTGCTCGGTTCGTACTGAAGATGGCACAGAACTCTTAGGTGGACATCGAAAGACAAACCTCTATACCATCAATCTTTCCAAAGTACAGATTGACAATCAAGTATGCTTGATGACAAAAACTTCAACGCAACAAAGTTGGCTCTGGCACAGAAGTTTATGTCATTTGAACTTTCGTTATATCAACAAGCTGGTTCGTGGGAAATTGGTCAAAGGACTTCCTGAGCTGAAGTATGAACGAGAACACTTATGCGCAGCATGTGAAAAGGGTAAGATGAAGAGAGCCGCACATAAACCGAAGCCTAAACCAAGCACTAGTTCTCCGTTAGAATTGTTACATATAGATTTGTGTGGTCCAATGAGAACTCAGAGTTTGGGAGGAAAGAAATACGTGTTGGTCATTGTGGACGATTACTCAAGATACACGTAGGTCAAATTCCTTCGATCAAAAGATGAGACGTCGGAAGTTCTCATTACTTTCTTAAAGACGACCCAGGTGAAAATGCAGCGACAAGTCAAGTTTCTTCGAACGGACAACGACACAGAGTTCAAAAACAAGATAGTTGAAGAATATCTTGAATCGGTCGGGATATCACATCAGTACTCTGCTGCTCGTACGCCTGAACAAAATGGAGTAGTCGAAAGGCGAAATCGGACGCTAGTCGAGGCCACTCGGACTATGCTTAGCCAATCAGACTTACCTCTATTCTTGTGGGAAGAAGCTGTGTCGACTGCATGTCATACTCAAAATCGGTCTATGATACATCGACGTTTTCAGAAGACTCCATATGAGTTGATCAACAACAGAACACCAACTATCAAATATTTTCACATATTTGGGTGTAAATGTTTTGTGCTTAATGACAGAGAGAGTCTGAATAAATTCAGTGCTAAGGCGGACGAAGGCATCTTTATCGGTTATTCTTCAACATCTGCAGCATATCGTGTTTATCTGAAGAAGTCAAAATCAGTTGTTGAGAGCGTTAATGTCACATTTAATGAAGATATGGCTTCTGATCAAATCAGTTCAGAACCCGTTATCACTGGAGTATTAGCTTCTGGGCAGATCAGTCCAGAACCTGCTTCTACAACCAATAATTCGAATAATGCTTCTACATCTATTTCACATTTAACTGATTTAGATTTGTTATTTGAATTCTTTTATGATGAGTTTCTAGGTTCTAATATACCTAAATCTGCTGTGACTGACAGGTCTGAAGACACAAGTTGCAATCATCCAGTCACTTCAGAAGTCATAACTGAACAAGAATTCCCTGTTCAGTCAAAAACTCACATTCCTACAATTACTCCTACAGTTGAAGATGTACAAGTAACTACAGAGCCAGAAGTAACTGTTTCAGTTGGCTATGATATCATGTCTACTCAACAGCCACAGTCTGTTGTTCCAACTGATGCTTTTGCACCTGAAACTTCAACTCCAAAAACCCCTCCTGTTATCCAAACTGAAGATTCTGATAGTGGATTTCTAGATGATCATCATGTTCAATCAGTATCTACTCCACTCCCTCATGAGCATCGCTGGACCAAAGAGCATCCCTTACACCAAGTAATTAGAGATCTAAACAAGTCTGTTCAGACTAGGTCAGCGACTCTTAACCAATGTATGCATGACTCATTCCCCAGTAAGATTGAGCCAACGCGAGTATCAGAGGCTCTTGCTGATTCGGACTGGGTATCTGCTATGCAAGAAGAAATCAATCAGTTTGAAGCCCTAAAGGTTTGGAGATTAGTTCCTAAGCGAGAAGGTAAAACCGTGATCGACACTAAATGGGTATTCAAGAATAAAAAGGATGAAGATGGTATCGTCATAAAAAACAAAGCTAGACTTGTTGCCAAAGGTTACCGGCAAGAGGAAGGCATAGATTATGATGAGACGTATGCTCTAGTAGCGTGTATAGAAGCAATCCGCATGTTTCTAGCCTACGCAGCTCATAAGAATTTCACAGTCTTTCAGATGGATGTGAAAACAGCCTTTCTGAATGGCATTCTTAAAGAGGAAGTGTACGTGTCTCAACTAGAAGGGTTCGTCAATCCAGATAAGCCAGATCATGTCTACATATTGGACAAAGCCCTTTATGGATTAAAAAAAGCCCCTCGAGCATGGTATGACGTCTTATCCAAATTATTGGTCAAGTCTGGTTTCTCCAAAGGTAAGGTTGATACTACTTTATTCATCAAAAAGGAAAAAGATGATATTATTCTTATTCAAATTTATGTTGAGGATATAATATTTGGTTCTACAAATCCAAAATTTTGCAAAAACTTTTCTAACCTCATGGTGTCACGTTTTCAAATGAGTATGATGGGAGAGATGAATTTCTTTCTCGGATTACAAGTAAAACAGTTTTCTATGGGGATTTTCATTAACCAATCTAAGTACATTTTGGACATTCTTCGGAAGTACAAAATGGAAAATTGTAAACCAATTGGAACCCCGATGGCACCAGGTACTAAGATTCACACTGATCCTTCGGGTAAAAGTGTTGATGTTAGAACCTATAGAGGTATGATAGGTTCATTAATGTATCTTACATCCAGTAGACCAGATATTATGTTTTCAACATGTTTATGTTCTAGATATCAAGCTGCTCCCAAAGAATCCCATTTGGCTGCTGTCAAACGGATTTTTAGATATCTGAAGGGGACTGCAGACCTTGGTCTGTGGTATCCGAAGGATACTGGGTTTCAACTGACTGCCTATTCAGATGCAGATCATGCAGGTTGCATGTTGGACAGAAAGATTACTTCAGGTCATGTTCAATTTCTTGGAGACAAGCTCGTTAGCTGGGCATCAAAGAAACAATTATGCGTTTCCACATCGACTGCTGAAGCAGAGTACGTAGCTGCTGCCAGTTGTTACTCTCAAGTCTTGTGGATGCGAACACAGCTGCGAGACTATGTATTCAAGTTTGATAAAATTCCAATCTATTGTGACTCGAAGAGTGCAATCGCGATATCTGCTAATCCTGTCCAGCATACGAAAACCAAACACATTGACGTCAAGTATCATTTTATAAAAGATAATGTAGAAAAAGGAACAATTGAACTTTATTTTGTAAAGACAGATTATCAACTTGCAGATTTATTTACCAAACCCTTAGATGAAAAGAGATTTAATTTTCTTGTCTCTAAGCTTGGTATGTTAAATCTTAAGACATAATCGGTTGTTACATAATAAAGTTACGTATTGTTATTTTTCATCATTTTCTTTATCTTTATGTCTGAAGGATATCTGCACTTTAACTGTTTGCTCATGATCTCAGGGGGAGTAAGAGAAGATTTTAGATGATCTACATTATTTTAAGGGGGAGCATAACTGATTTCTGCATTTTACTTAACTGACAAATTTTTTGTAATGCATGATTTTAGGGGGAGCTTATCAAAAGGAGTAAGACTATGATTTCTGATTGATTAAGATCAGAACTCGTTCTTTAATCGTTTTACTGTTTTATGTTCTTTTATTGTTCGAATAAATTTTGTGAATAAATTTTTTACTAGACTTTGAGACCTATGCAGGATGAGAGAGGATGACACGATCATATCATTTTTGACTTCAGCTGACTTTATGAGTATTAAGATTGAGCGAAAAGGTAAATTTCTTATCTTAATCTCAAATGTATCTGAAAGAAGGACAACTTTCAGATATAGAAAACATGTTCTTAAATGTTCAAACCACTTCTCGAATTTTAAACAGATTTTATAATTTGGAAGTGTGATTTTAAATGTTTTCATTTTATTTTTGTGCTTCATTGATAAACAAACCGTGTGTTATCCAAAGATTAATACTTGTGTATTGTCTTTTCATATACTTTCAAGTATTTACACACACTGGTTTGATTTCTTGTTCAAATAGTTCTTACCATGTCTCATATTGAAACATAATTTTTTCGATGGTAAGACACCCCGCTTGTACTTCAAAGAATTTTGAGCGACATTTCATTTCAAAACATCATTTCAAGAATGTCTATATTTTGGTTCATATAGACAATATCCATTATTCTTGACCTTAAGCTTTGATTGATATATCATTTCATTTCTGATCATTTTCATACAATGTCAGATTTTCAAACAAGTGTTTTGCATTCATGTTTATTCATTCAGTATACTTGTTTTAAAATTCTTCAATGTTTTAAAATGCTCATATCTTCATGATTATATTCTGAGCATACATTCATCTAACATTTGTATATGAGCTTTAACTGTTATAGTTAAATCATCTGAGCAACATTATGCTTTTATAGGAAATATGGGTTATTTGTGCTAGGAATTATCTGAACTTTTATGGAATCACGTTAATCAGTGATTTCTACCCAAGAAGTTAATCCATAGAGATTGAGTGTGAGGAGTCAAAAAGAAATGAGTGTGGGTTGTGTGATGAGGTAAAATGGAAAAGAGAGTTTGGTTAGTAGTGCGCTTGATGATTAAAAGGAAGAGGGTGTGAGATCAGAGTAAAAGAATTTCAAACTCTGCACCAACTACTTTCTGAGCCGGGCAGCCACATTACTAATGTTTCACATTTTTTCGTGAACGTTATTGAAACGGGAAACTAGCCCATGCCAACTCTTGAATAAACCCCACAAGCTACTCATTTTCTTCTCAAAAAAAATGTTTCACATTTTAAAGGGGACGCAACACATAATCTATCTGATTTTCATTTGGAAAATCTGCATATTGAAAAAGAAGGAAGTCTGCCCCACCTTTGCACTTCAATCATGCACATTGAGTCTGTGTTTATCTACTGTTGTCTCAGTGGTTTACACAACTTTGAGCCTTATTGAAAAGCAATTATTCGTGCTTAATTCTTTCTACACATGCACGAGCACACAAAGAATTTGTTTCTTTGTCATAACATTCATAGAAATTGCCTTTGTGGTATTTCGATGATTGGATGGAAGACCTGGGGGAGTGAACATCAAAAAGCTCCTTTATATTGTGTATTCGTTACACACAGTGACTTCATGTTACTGACAGGCATTTTAACTGATTCATTTGTTGATTCAGGAGTTACATGTTCTTATTTTGTTTGGATTTGTAAAGATCTAGATGAATACTTGGTTATGGATCACAGAATCATAGGCTCAGTTTGACATATCAGATTGGTCAAAGACATTTCTTGGAGAAAGTTTTGATGATTTCGATGCTCAAATCATCAAAAAGGGGGAGATGATATCAACAAATGATAAAGTTTTGAGAGGTTTTTTCAGAAATGTCCAGGTTAGAAAAGTTCAAAGTAAAAGATTTTAAGAAGATCAAAGAATTTCTGAAGATTTGAGGAAATTTTCTTTGAAGATTTTCTGCTAAAGCAATTCGAGCTGATTCTGAAGATAATTTCTTTCCAAAGACTGAAAGTTTTCTGTGAAAGTTTTGAAGAGATTGTTCATTGATTGAAGACAATTTTGGAAAGAATACAGTTAAAGAAAAAGGGAAGATTGTATTGACAGAGCTTAAAGTGAAGACTGAATTGCTAGATTTTTCAACAGTGATCTTGAATCCAAAGGGGGAGATTGTTAGAGCATAAATTTGTTGGATACAAGATCAATAATACTGAAGGTCAAAGTTGAGAAAGTCAAAGCTGCTAAAGTCAAATCTCATTAAAAAGTCAAAGTCTATTTTGTAATAAGTCAAACTTAGTTGTATTTGATTTTTTATTTGTTTCCTTGTATTAGGTGGTAGTATAAATAGTTTTTGTTCTTGTAATTTAGAATGTACGTATTGTAAGAATTGAGATTTGAGAGAGAATATGGTTTTAGAGAGAGAAAGAGTTCTAGAGAGAGAAAGTGTAATCTTGTGAAAATCAAAGTAATCAAACAGGTAATTCATTGTGTTTTAATCTTGTTTGTTTGATTGTTATTGAATAGAAACTAGAATCTGGAACACACATAGATATATCAAGTGGTGCTAGACTCGATAGTGCACAAAATGACATTGAGCTCTGGGGCAGCTGAACTCTGGATTCAATATCCATCTTTCTGAGTGAAAGTAGGATAGAGTATGTGATAAAACCCCGTGCAAAGATGAGACTACAGTCTGTTGAGAGGCTATAGAATGGCTGGAAGTGGGCTACTTATGTCTTGTACTTCCGAATGCAACACATGCAACAGAGTACTGGATGTGGTTACCCTTCTGGATTGGTAGGTTCGGCTACACACTCTCCCTCGATATTCTTTTTATGCATTCTCACTAGGCCTCACATTTTCTATATTTTCTACTTCATCTCCCTCAAGTCTCCTTATATCTCCCAAGACATTTTGAATGTCAGTCGTAGTTGTATCAATCTCCATATCATTATGATGTAATGAGACATCATCAAGAAATCCAAAACTATGCTATAAGTTTTCATCTTCAATATCAGTAACATTTACATTCTCCACCTGTTGTTCTGAAGTGGCAGCTGGAATAGAATCTGAAGAAGCTTCCAGCTGATCTGACTCAGTTTCAGAATTCTCACCTTCATTAGCTATCTCTACCTGAGGACTCAATTGACGAATGATAGTCCATTCAGGTTGAGATGTGAAGACTTCTAGATGAGTGGCAAATTGTGACGAAGTCCCCACGGCTTCAGGTGTAGATTCCTGACCCCCTGTTGTACCCCTCTCTAAATTTTCCCTCAACGCTCCCCGTTCCAGGACTCCCGCAGTCTCAGGAACCCTCACCGACTCCTCTCTTCTAAGGTTAGAGTCTTGGGTAGGGATAATCGGTTGTGGTAATACCATCGACTCTCTATATTCCCTATCGCACTCAGAGTTCAGATCGGCATAGGAAAGCCAAGCAGCTGGGATAGGCATGGAGTAAGGAAAGACTTCTTTTGCTTCTATGGATATTAAAACCTAAGGAAAATGAAAAGAAAAAAAATGCTCCCCCTCGGACATTGAGTGGAGTACGAGAAACTGCTCCCCCTCAACGAGAAACTGACCTGCTCCCCCTGGAACGGAGGACTAAAGAACCTTACCGAACATCGTACGGTCGTGCTCCTCCTGAACACATGAACATCTTCTAACGACTACCACAAACGACTTACGCTTTCAGATATCAAACGGAGAAACTGCATAAACAAACACGAAAACACCACGAAGAAAAGAAAAAAAATAAACGAAATCTACTTTATTGATACAGAAGTTTGACAAAGACACAGAACTTAGCGAGTAAAATGCAGTAACTAAGGAGTGTGGATCGAAGCAACCAGAGACAAGTCACTGGGGCATTGGACAGAGTCATTCGTTATTGAATGAAACTCGTTGAGGGCTGTGAGAGGATCAAACTTCCAGATTTAGCATACCTAGCTTAGACACAAGATAATTAAAACATTTTTCGTCCAATGCTTTGGTGAATAGGTCTGCTAACTGATGCTCTGTATTAACAAAATAGAGTTCGATGGTACCTTTTTCCACGTGGTCTTTTATGAAGTGGTATCGTACATCGATGTGCTTCGTCTTCGTGTGCTGGACTGGATTGATAGATATGGCAATGGCGCTCTTGGAATCACAGTAGATGGGGATCCTCGAGTAGTTGAAACCATAGTCTTTCAGCTGGGTGCGCATCCAGATGACTTGCGAGCAGCAACTTGCGGCTGCTACATACTCCGCCTCGGCGGTGGAGGTGGACACGCAATTTTGCTTCTTCGAAGCCCAGCTGACGAGACGATCTCCCAGGAACTGGACATGGCCGGATGTGCTTTTCCGGCCCAACATGTTTCCAGCATGGTCAGCATCGGAGTAGGCTGTCAATTCAAAACCTGTCTCTTTTGGGTACCACAAACCAAGATCCGCAGTACCTTTTAAATATCGGATAATACGCTTAACCGCAGCTAAGTGAGACTCTTTAGGTTTCGACTGAAATCTTGCACATAAAAATGTCGAGAACATAATGTCAGGCCGGCTAGCCGTCATGTACATCAGAGAGCCTATCATACCTCTATAAGTTGTAGCATTCACATCTTTTCCATCAGGATCGGAGTGTAGCTTAAAGCTAGTAGACATGGGGGTTTTCATAGGTGAAGAGTTTTCCATATGGTATTTCTGAAGAATATCCGAGATGTACTTAGATTGATTAATGAAAATTCCTGTTGCTAATTGTTTGACTTGAAGACCCAGGAAAAAATTCATTTGCCCCATCATGCTCATTTGAAAATGTTTACTCATTAAGGCTGAAAAGTTCTGACAGTACTTGGGGTTTGTGGATCTAAAGATTATGTCATCAACATAAATTTGTACAAGAATGATATCGTTCTTTTCTCTTTTAATAAACAGAGTAGTGTCAATTTTACCTGTAGAGAAACCAGATTTGATTAGGAAGGATGAGAGAGCATCATACCAGGCTCGTGGCGCTTGCTTAAGACCGTATAAGGCCTTGTCAAGTGAGTAGACATAATTAGGGTGTTCTGAACTCACGAAGTCGTCGGGTTGCGAAACATATACTTCCTCCTTGAGAACGCCGTTCAAGAACGCAGATTTCACATTCATCTGAAAGACGATGAATTTCTTGTGAGCGGCGTAGGCGAGGAACATGCGTATCGCTTCAATGCGGGCAACCGGTGCAAACGTCTCCTCGTAATCTATTCCTTCTTGCTGACGATATCCTTTAGCCACTAAACGCGCTTTGTTCCGGACAATTATTCCATTTTCGTCCTTCTTGTTCTTAAAAATCCATTTTGCCCCAATCACCGTCTTGTTCTTTGGCCGAGGAACAAGGCGCCACACTTTGAGGCTCTCAAATTGGTTGAGTTCCTCTTGCATAGCGATCACCCAGTCTGGATCATTCAACGCTTCGGAGACGGTAGAAGGTTCGATACAGCTGAGGAACGAAGAAAACAAACAGCCGTTTGCAGTAGTAGATCGAGTTTGAACAGGCGTCTTGGGATCACCAATGATCTGATGCAGGGGGTGAGCTCGAGTCCACTTGGTGGTGTGTGGAAGAGGTTGATATGTCTGCTGAGAAGTATCGGGGTCCACATAAGCACCAGGTATTAAATCCTGAACTGCCACGAGGGATGACGGCCTGTGAGGTGGAAGCTCCTTAGTTGGAGTCGACAATTCAGTAGAAGACGACTCAGCAGGAGATGCATTTAAAGCAGGATCCGGGAATGCCGGAATTGGAACTTCAGGAGGGCCGTCCACAGGTTTCGGTTCAGGAGGGCCTACTGTTACCGGTGCTACAGTAGGATCTTGGATAGGAGGAGGAGCACTTGAGTTTGGGAATGCAGAATCATTGTCAGTAGATGAAGAAGCACCAGGCGAGGATGGGCCACCGGAGTCGGTTGGACCAGTGACTTGTGTCATTTCTGGTGCTTGAGTAGCATTCCTGTTACAAGTCATAGATTTAGACTTAATATTACATAAATCATTATAAAAATACTCAAAAAGTAAATCCAAATCAGAAAGATGGGTGCTTGATGTAGAAGCATGATTTGGATCTACTGGAAATTGTGTAGCTTCTGAACGAACTTGTCCAAAAGCTAACACACCAGTTAATGCGGGTTCTGAACTGAGGTGTTCAGAAACCATATCAGCGACCTCGTCAAAAGTCACGTTCACACTCTCAACGACGGTCTTCGTTCGTTTGATGTAGACACGGTAAGCTTTGGCTTGCTGGGAATATCCAATGAACACTCCCTCGTCCGCTTTGGGGCTGAATTTGCCGAGATTATCCCTGTCATTCAATACGAAGCATGTGCACCCGAATGCATGAAAGTAGTTGATATTGGGGATGCGCTTGTTGATGATCTCGTACGGTGTTTTGTTGAACCGCTTGTTGATGATAGTGCGGTTTTGAGTGTAGCAAGCGGTCGCAACTGCTTCGGCCCATAAGAATAGCGGTAACTTGGACTGAGATAACATCGTGCGAGCTGCTTGGACAAGAGTTATGTTCCGGCGCTCTACAACCCCGTTTTGCTCAGAAGTGCGAGCAGCTGAGAAGGTATGCGTTATGCCCACTGAAGTCAAGTAACCGGAGACCACTTGATTTTTGAACTCTGTGCCGTTATCCGTCCTTATGGTCTGGGCTGATAGGTTGAGACTGACTTGAATACTCTTCAGGAAAGAGATGATCAAGTTCGGAGTTTCATCCTTTGAACGAAGGAATCTGACCCACGTGTAGCGAGAAAAGTCGTCAACCATCACCAGGACATACTTCTTGTGATTAAAGCTTTGAATGCGCATCGGTCCACATAAATCCATGTGAATGAGTTCAAGGGACCGTGAAGTACTAGCAGTGAGTTTAGGCCTGTGAGATGCCTTTTTCATCTTGCCCATTTCGCAGGCAGCACATAAGTGATCTTTTTCGAACTTAAGATCAGGCATTCCCTTGACGTGTCCACCGAGCACCAACTTGTTGATAGTCTTGAACTTTAGGTACGAGAGTCGACGATGCCATAAGCAGCTTTGTTCGGCCGAAGCTTTAGACATCAAACACACTTTCTTGTCTGCTTTCAGGGACGAAAGGTCAATCGTATAAAGGTTTGTACGACGCGTTCCAGCTAATATTTCTTTACCGTCTTCAGTCCGAACGCTGCACCTTTTTGCCTTGAAGGTGACCTCAAGATACTTGTCGCAGAATTGACCGATGCTGAAGAGATTGTGACCAAGTCCTTCGACGTAGGACACTTTCTTAATCGTTATATTATCCTTGACGATATCTCCGTAAACCCTGATGGGAGAGTAGTGATCGTTTCCAAACCTGACATTACTAGAAAACTTCTCGGTGAAGTTTGTGAGTAGCTCCTTTCTTCCGGTCATGTGCTTGGAGCAACCTGAATCTAAATACCACACATGACCGTCCTGCAAAACAAGTTATTTCTTTTTAGGTACCCATTCGTACATTGGTCCTTTGGGGTTAGAGATAACACCCGATTTGGATGCCCGCTTAGACTTGGGTCTGTTTCTACGACGGGTAAGATCAAACTGAGAATGATAATTAGAAACATGATATGAGCCAAACCAATCAGATGCATAACGACGATCAACAAAATCATTCGATCCACAATAAGAGCAACAAATACAATCATGAGACAGTTGAAGTAAATGCGGAATAGAATAAACTTTTAAAGGTAAAGTTCCTTTACATTCAACTAAACGTTTAAAATTAAACACATCATGATTGTTATTGTTTTTCCTAGGCTTTAAAACTGGATCAACTAATTCTGATGTCGCCGAGCTGTCCTTGGACTTCTTAGCTATCCAAGCATATTTAACTTCTTTTCGCCGACCAAAAGTATCTGAAATACCGTTAAACCCATAGTCAGAATATGTGAAACTTGAAGATTGTTGTCTTTTGGAGCGACCGGTCTTTTTCTTCTTTTGTGAACGCTTATTAGATTTAGATTTGGGCGAATCGTTCACAGAAGATTATTGAGGGGCGGATGTGGAACATTCACCCTTATGAAATTGTACCAGAGGCTCACGAGAGGAGTTTAGAAAAACAATGTGACTTGGAAGTAGAGGATCAAAATCAAATTGGTTCAAATCACTATCCAGACACACCTCAGAATTCAAGAATACAGCAAATTCTCGTTCCTCATTAGAAAGGACCTCATCGGCTGAGGAATTCAGGACATCGGAGGGATTTGTTTGAAGCGGATCGTAAGCGGAAGCATTTTTAAAAACAGAACACTGATCCAATTCAAAAACTTGAGGCTCTTTTCCTTTATTTGAAAGAATTGGTGACGAGTCACCCATAAAGGCTTTGCAAGACGATGTGTCGGAGGCAGGATAAGAATTTCTAGACAGAAAATTTTTCTCACTTTGGAGAGTTGTAGGCTGAGCTTGAGACTCAGCCTTGTGAAGTTGCTCTTTCAAACGATCTGCTGCCAAAGCAGCCAGTTGTGAATTTAACTTCTTTATTTCAGTCTGAAAGTATTCTTTCTCCTTAACTGACACAGTGTCCGCGTTATTGGAATTGAGACACTCAATTTGTAATAGAAGCTCTTGTTTTTCTTTTTGAAACCTATCCCTTTCCTGTGTAAGTGACTCTTCTAGCTGAACAATTTTCTTTTCTAAAAGCAGAGGGGGAATATACACCTTATGGTCTAGAGATTCCTCCTCAGTTTTCACATTTTGAACATCTAGTTCAGCTTGAGAGTAACTTCTAAAATATTCGTTTGACATTTTGTAAGAAGCATTCAACGAATCATAGACAAAAGGAAGTTTCATTTTAGAAGAGTTCTCCCATCTCAACTTATCCTCTTCCCAGTCCTCATCCTCAATTGGTTTGGTCCAAAAAACTTTGTACTATGGATATATTTTGTCTATGCCAAAGAATTCGGAACCATATAACGTAGGAACTTTGGATAAAGCCTTTTGAAAATAATGGGGGTTATCGTAACCTATACCCGAATTCGCGTACTTGAGTTCTTTTGGTGTAATCAGATTCAGCGTGTGATTAGATTGACCAATTTTATAGAGTTTTTCTTCAAGCTCCTCTAATTGAGTAGATAGTCTTTTATTATCATTTTTGAAAGCCACGTTTTGAGTCACAATATCAATTTTTTCATTTTCTGACATACGAAGCTCATTGGTAAGATTATCTACTTTGGTCTTCAGCTCTTGTGAACATTTTGAACAACTCTCACACTCTTCTTTTAAATTAGAAATGATGCACAGGTTGCTATCAAGATCTAAGCTTTGATTTTCAATACATTTAGACTGTGCAGCAACTCGTTTTTCTAGAGATGAGATGAGTTGTTCTTTTTCTTTTATAAGAAGCTTGAGAGAGTCTAGTTTATTCATAGCAAGTTGCATCTGATCAATTAAAGCTTCTTGGTAAGGAGCACATACCTGACAAGGAGAATTACGATCTTCATCATCACTGTCAGACGGTGATGAATGCTTGCCCATGAAACACAAGTGTGCTTCGGCATCTTCAGGTTCTTCATCAGATACTTGTAGCCAGTAGTCATCTTCAGCCATGAGAGCCTTGCCAGCTTCCTTTTCTTTGGCTAGTAGCAGCTTGGCGCTATAATAATCAGCATTGCGCACAACAGGCTTGCGACAATCCTTGGCAAAATGACCCAACCGACCACAATTGTAGCATTTGATCGGCTCCTCTTTTGTCTTTTCTTCAGGTCGCTTGTCATGCTTCTTCCCATCGTCTACACGTCTCTTACCTTCAAACTTCTCTTGATGATCACGGCGAGTGGAGAATCTTTGCTTGTTAGACGACTTGTTAAAAAACTTTCTCTTCTGAAAAGCTTGAGTCAGGTACACCATAGCTTCTTTCATCTTAGTGTATTCTGGATACGAAGCACTATCAGGATCTTCGGGTTCAGAATCACTTTGCACTGGCCTTTTTTCAGATGAACGGCTGACAGACTTACTTCTTTTCTCAGACACGAGGGCTAACAGATCAACTACCAGCTTTTCTTCAGCTTTCTGATTCCCCATTAGTTCCATAACTTCTACTTCATCCTGGAGCAACATTTCATTAAGTTCGTGCAGATAAAGCTTCTCTAGGGTTTGAGTATGACGAATATGAGAGACGAACGACTTCCATTCAGGTTGGAGGTTGTTCATGAACTTGATGTTGTTCTCGGTATTCGTCTTTGTGATCTTATTCTTCTGGAGATCATTCAGAAGCAAGTTGAACCTTTCATAGGTTTCTGTCAGTGTCTCGCCTTTTCTTGCTTTGAAGCCATCATATCTGGTGATGCAGTTTGTCACCATCAGCTGATTGTTGATGTGGCTCCCCATCATCATTTTCTCAATCTGGTACCACATTTTCTTTGCAGACTCTTTATAACTGTTGATGCAGGCATATATGTCATTTGGTAGACTTTGGAGAAGATATGACTTTGCTTGCTTCTTAGCCTCATACATAGCCTTTTCTGGATTTGTAAGGTCACCGATATTTTTCGTAACTGTACGCTCCGGTCGACCTTCTGTTGGATCTCCAGGTAAGACCTTCGTTGGCCATTCTTGTGGCCCCTCTGTCAAACACTTGTATATTGCTTCATAGTTTGATTTTGCTTCAATGAAATTCATGAAGCGATCGTGCCACTGAGGATATTCTCCCCGTTAGAGCACTAGGGGCTTCTGATCCGAACCAATAGCTAAATCATCACTTGAATTCATCTTAAATCTCTTAACATAAAAACACTTTTTCTGGATCAAACCTTTAGTCTCCTTGCTCTGATACCAATTGTAGATCCCAGTACAGTGTAATCAGCAACAAGTTATATCAAAGATGAACAGAATTTGAGTCACAACAACTAGTCATATGATTGATATTAAATCAAAGGGTTTAGGTTTACAGAAATGATTTCTGATCAGAGAGAGTAAACCTATTAAACTAGTTGTTTGTAAATAATGAGACTCCTCTCTTAATGAAAGTAAAAATAGCCTTTATATAACCAGGCTTTACAAAGATGGGCTTATGGGCTTTTAGGCCCAACAAGCTAATAAAACTTTCAACTAATAACCATTTACACCCTGAACTTCTATTTAACATTAAATTCACCCTAACAGCTTTCTTCTTTAGACTCTTTGAAGAACCAGAACTTATCTTCATCAGCTTTCCCTTGCCCTGAGCCAAAAGTGCCAAGGAATCCTCAACATTATTTTGCTTGGAGATTCCTGTTGGTCCCGAAGGTGCTTAACAAGTTTGTAGAAGGGGGGGGGGTTGAATACAAACACAGAAATTAAAGTTTAATAAATTGTTTATTGATAAATCAAAATACAATTTACAAGTTTGTTGCGGAATAAGATTAAGACAGACTCAATCTAAACAAACTTAAGAAACACTAAGATGGTTGCACAAGAAATTCAGAGAATGGGGGATTTTTAGAGAGATAGAAAACAAGGGTTTCTATTTTGGAGTTCAAGGATTGAGCACACCTTCAGATGAAGGAGTGAGCTTCCTATTTATACCCTATGCATTAAATGCATGGCAGGGTACTTTACACGTGGCATTCATAGATTGGCTTTGGTAGTCTCACTTTTGGAGACATGCTTTTGGCCGCTTTATGAACAATGTAGTTGACAGAGTTGGTGTACGATTTGTGGCAGAGACGTGTCCGTTCTGACACATCGTACTGGTGGTGCAAGGTAAGACAAAAGAAAACTTGAGGCATAAGCTTTGTGATCGTTGATCGCTGAGTATCTCTTCTTCCAGAGATAAAGAAGTTCAGCTATCGCTGAAGCTTTTCCTCAGGCTTCTTCGCGTAAGTAGATGTCTGATCTTCGCTGATATCCGCATCAGGTCACTAGTAGACTTATCTTTTGTTCAGTGGCTTCGTCTTCGATTCAGCTATGAACTATGTTGACGCGAGACTTGTCTTCAGGGATTACGTTAACTGTGTTACATAGGAAACGATCAGTGATGACTGAACAGACTCAGTTTGATCGCTGAAAGTGAAACACATACATATTAATGTTTACAGAAAGGTCATCAGCGATAACTGAACAGACTCAGTCTGATCGCTGATGATGAAACACTAATACATATAATAACGTAATTTTCACTAAGTATAAAAGAGGGTCGTTATCAAATCACTGAGAGAGTTTGGATCAACAATCTCCCCCTATTTGATAATGACAAAGTAACAAAAGAAAATTACTTTGATTCAAAATATAGGAATAAAAAGGACTCATAGAATGCATGTCCCAATTACTATTTTGAGGGATCTTTTACAGTACTGATAGGGTTAAGTACATCACTGCTATTTTCATTTAATTCAGGGATGGAATTACAAGATATGAAAAACATTACAAGTGAGTAACTAACTACTGTAAGTATAACTAACAGATTACAGAGAAGAAAACTAATCTATCAGCTATTAAAAGAAGATTTAGGAGGATTGATCATATACTCAGGTATTTCTTCTCCTTTCTGTCTTCGTTCCAAAGATTCTTGACTGATAATTTCTTTAATTTCTTCAGCAGCAGGGAAGAAGTCACACCATAAGCATAAGAGATCCTTGAGATGATTCAGAGGACAGATAGGAATCTCAGAGATTCTTTGAAATCTGAGTTCCTCATCATCATCTCTGAAGAATATTCCATAAGGATTGTCGATTACTTGACCAGCTTGGAAAGGACCACCAGGAGGCAGAGATAAGTCCAGAACTGAAAGATCAGGAGGAGGACCAAACAGTGCATCTCTTGAAAATTTGATAGAAGTTTCATTCCTGATGATGGCGACATCTTCAGAGGAGGAGGACCCAACTTTTCTCTTGAGTTTCAAAGATTTGGGAGGAAGAGGAGATGGCAGCTTTAGTACAGAAACGACTCTATTTATGAGGGCTTCAAGAAGTCCTTCAACGTAGCCTCTGTATGTAGATTTGGATTTCTTTAGCGCATCCCAGAACTCTAACCATTCCGTAAATCCGAAGCTCTCAAGTTTTGATACGTACATTGCTTTTTGGGTTCCATCCTCTCTGGTAATCTCCATGGTCACTGAGAGTTGATCTTTCTTCTTGCGACTAGAGATAGTCACGGCTGATATTGGAAGAAGATCAGAACGATAATCCATCTTTTGTTTGCACCATTCGATAGACTTATCGTTGATCTCTTGTTCCTTGAAGCGTTCCTCTTCAATTTCTTTCAGTAGTGCTGCTTGAACTTCCACAGGTTTGCTTTTCAGCTTTTTGTCCTTAACTTGAGAGGATTGAATCTTTAAAGCGAGTTGGGCATCTCGTTTGCATTCAGCGATCATCTTCTCAGCTTTGGCAGATTCTTCTCTTTCAGCTTCAGTGAGGAAGTCGAGCTCTGTGGATGTTTGAAGAGGGATTTTCAGCCGTTGACTTTCTAGTTGAGCGATCATTTCAACTCTTTTCTTTACCACTTCCTCTGACCAATGAGATGGTCGAGAGGGCCTTCCTGGATGGACCAGGGTATCTTCTTCTTCTTCTTCATCAATCTCAGCGATAGAGATTGGGATTATTTCTTCAGCGATAGCGGCTGGAATTATTTGTAGTTCAGAACCCTTAAGCAGGGGTGAGAACTGTCTGGTTAGAAAAAGAAGGAAAGAAGGGATAAGTGTATTTTTAGAACGAGAGAGATAAAGGCTAGAAAGGAATAGGGGTTTGGAAAGATTAGAAGAGTGGTACAATTGAAAGACATACCTGAGAAGGATGCTCCCCCTCAGATTGTGATCCAGTCCTCAAGCATTCTTCAGCGATCGGTTGCTTGTCTTTGCTTTGCGAAGGAACACTTGAAGATGTATCACCTCTCACCCCTGTTTTGACAACCTCTTGCGAAGTTGTCCCTGATACGACGTTCGGCTTAGAGAACCACATAGATTGGTCTTCATCGTCGTCGTCGTCATCGGAGGGCTGATCCCTTTCTTGATCATCAAGATCTAGATCATCTTCCTCTTCATCGTCTTCTTCCTCATCCTCTTCAAAGAGAATGGAGTGAATTGATGAGGATTCTTTTGCCTTCTCCCCCTCAGATTGAGAGGGAGGTTCCTTTGGAGTCTTAGCTTCCCCAGCAGCAGCAATAGAAGTTTCTTCAGTTTTCTCCCCCACTTTGTCATTATCAGCGGTAGGGGATTGTTCAGCTGCTGGAGTAGCTGTTGAAGCTTTTAGCACTTGAACGTCAGCCTCCAGACGCTTAATCCGGTCTTCAACCGCAGGGATGGCGCACGTGGCATCATGAATGAATTCCACAGCGATGTTGAGGTTGGTACGATCATCTTCAGTGAAGGAGGGAGGCAGCGCTGGAGCTGGTGCATTCACTTTCTGTAGAATTTGCTGAAGAAGGGACGTGCAGAGGTCAACCTTTGAAGAGAGACCCTGAACTTCAGCGGTAAGAGACTCAAATCGCCCTTGAAAAGAGTCGAGAGGACTCTCTGAGTTGGACGACTTGTTCTTCAACAGCTGAAAGTTGAGAGTTCTCAGCTTTAGATGAGCAAGTGGAGGTCAACTTCTTCAGCTCCTCACCAGCCTGATTTACGGCGCTGGTGGTTTCATTGATGGTGTTGGTGAGTGCGTCCACCTTTTCTCCTAGACTGTTGACATGCGTGTCAACAGACGCCAAGCTAGGACCTGAAAATAATGTTAGTTCAGATATGGGCTTATTTAGAGAGGGGGGGAGAGAAGTGTTTAGGATTATAGGTGTACCTGACGTATCAAACATTTTGTAGAACTGCATAGATTCCTCAAAAGTTTGATGCTCAGGTCCTATAGGGAAAGAAGAGGTGGCGGGTTCAGAGACCAAGTGAGGAGAGAAGGGAAGAGTTTTGGGGATAGAAGTAGGGATGGGGTAATACTCAGTGAATGAGATAGTAGGTGGGGTTACTGATGATGTGACAGCGAGTGAGATTGCTGACACGGCAGTATGAGTGACTGCTGAAGTTGTGGAGGAAAGACCCACAAAAGCATCTAAGGTAGCTTGTTGAGAAGCTCCCTCAGGTATAGTACTAGAGGGTGTACTTTTCTTTAGTCTTTTTGGCCTTTTTGGAAGGACCAATCGGACTAGCTGATGGTCGTTTAGAAGTAGTGGTAGCGACAGGGATAGCAGACGAAGGAACCGTCTGCGTGGTCGCTGAAGATGAAGAAGAATGGAGAGAGAGACGAGAGCGAAGGAGAGAGATACTTACCTCGTCGGCGAGTGGCTTGACCTCTAGTGATCGTTGACCTACCCTGGCAAAGGTGCCATCATCTTTGGTGGGATAGGTGTTGGGATAGAGGAACTTGATATACGTACATATGAAACGTACGTATGAGATCTTGGGATCTCGTTCAGGATTCTCTAATCTCGACCTCAGATCTTCAAAGATTGCTGAGGCGTAGTCAAAGTTTTGACCAGCGATAACGGAGTAGGCCATCTGCAGTTGTGTTTTGCTGGCTTGATCCAGCGAACCACTCTTCCCACTCATGCACTGAATTATGTGCGAGAAGATAAAGTTCAGTTGTGATGGCATCTGAGATTTTAGGATCTTGGTGAGTTTCTTGTTGGGAATAGAAGATCTTGGTTTGTTTTCCCAACAATAGCCCATTGCGTCCAGGAATGATATCAGCTCATCATCAGTGGGGAGTGCGTCGAACCCACTCTTTGGTTTGTCAGGGAATCTTAAAGATTTTCTGAGGCTAAGAGCGGTCATGCTCCCTGGCCCTAATTCCGTGCTGAACGAGATAGCAGGGACTCGTTCGCCTTTCCTGTTGGTAAGTTCAGTTGCATCAGCAGTGAACCAGAACTGCTGAAGTAGAGTCTTGGAGGGCTTAGGATCCACAGTGATCGCGTAAGCTATGCATGACTGCTTGAGGAATTCAGCAGCTTCCACCAGATGTGGGTATTTGTCAGCTTTGATGTCGAGTCTGGCCAAATGATTACATTTAGTAATCTCAACTTCAGTGAGAGCGAATCGTACATGCTTGGAAGCAACGATTGAAGACTGTGTCATTTCTGTTATGGAAAGAGGCATAATAGAAGAAATGATTTAGATTAAAAATAATATGATTACCAGTTTCCATAGAAGAAGGGAAACTGGAAAACTATCAAGTTATTTTTAGGAGAAAAATAGTGTTCTGGGTAGAAAGAATGAAGAACACTTTAAAACCAAAAGGTTTTATTTAAAAACATAAAATCAGAAAGAATGATCTTTAGTTTTTACAAAAAAAACGTTTTATAAAATCCATAGAAAGCGAGTAGGATTTTAAAAAGAATAAAAAGCATACGAACAAAGCATATAAACATGAAATAAACCTGTGTATCTTGAAGAAAAAGAGTTGCAGATTCAATATTCAGGGTTTACTTGCTTGAGTGTTCTTGAGAGAATGTTTCTTGCTTTGAAAGTTTTGAAAGCGTAAACCGTATAAAGGAGAGAAGAATTCCTTTTATACGAAGAGAGAGAAGAGAGATAAGAGAGAGAATGAAGCGGGAAAAGAAAAAAGATCATCATGACATTGACACGTTCCACGAAGTTGATTGGATAGAAGGGCAACGGACGAACGTGTCAGAAAAGGCATGTCGTGGATTGTCGGTTCAAATGACGTCATAGAAGAGAGAGACTGTACATTTGTCCGTTTTGAAATGATCACTGAAGAAAAGTCAGCGATAGATTTTTCTTTTTAAAAGTATCCCTTTTAGAAAAGATAGGGATAGTTTTTCCTTTTAAAGGATCACTGACTAAAATATCAGTGATTAATGTATTTTTCAAAAAGCTTTTAATCATTTGAAGAAAATTCGGTGATTAAAGTTTATATTAAAAAAATCTTTGAGGGAAAGGAGAAAAACATACCTGAGAGTCAGAATGTTTATCAGAGAGAATGATGAGAGGGGAACTTTTGATTACTAACATAATACATGAACGCTGAAGAATTATTCTTCGAGGTTCAGCATTCCAAGCTCACTGATGAGAAAGTTGAACCTTGTCTCATCAAGAGGTTTGGTGAATATATCAGCAAGTTGAAAGTCAGTAGGGATAAAGTGAAGTTCAATATCACCATTCATCACATGATCTCTGATAAAGTGATATCTGATCTCTATGTGTTTTGTCTTTGAATGTAGCACTGGATTATTTGCTATAGCGATAGCACTAGTGCTGTCGCAATAGATAGGAATCTTTGACAGCTGAAGGTCATAATCTAATAGTTGATTTCTCATCCATAAGATTTGAGAACAACAGCTTCCAGCGGCTACGTATTCAGCTTCAGCTGTGGAAGTGGACACAGAATTTTGCTTCTTGCTTGTCCAGCTGACCAGCTTTCCTCCCAAGAGTTGACATCCACCAGTGGTACTTTTTCTGTCAAGTTTACAGCCTGCAAAATCACTATCAGAATAACCAGTTAGATCGAACCCTGAGTCTTTGGGATACCAAAGACCGAGGTTAGGAGTTCCTTTCAGATATCTGAAAATTCGCTTTACAGCGATCAGATGGGATTCCTTGGGTTCAGATTGATAGCGTGCACATAAACAAGTAGAGTACATGATGTCAGGTCGGCTCGCTGTGAGATACAGCAGGGAGCCTATCATTCCTCTATAGGCAGTGACATTAACAGGTTTTCCAGAAGGATCTTTGTTAAGTGTCAGGGGTGGTTCCATAGGAGTTTTCATCGCTGAAGTTTCTGTGAGATCAAACTTCTTCAGCATATCTTTAACATACTTACCTTGGCAGATAAAAGTACCTTTGTCAGATTGTTTAATCTGAAGACCAAGAAAATATGTCAGCTCACCCATCATACTCATTTTATATTCTTTCTTCATTCTTTCAGCGAATCGAGTACACAGAGATGGGTTAGTAGAACCAAATATTATGTCATCAACATATATTTGTACAAGAATTATATGACCTTTTATCTTTCTGAAAAATAACGTATTATCAATCTTGCCACGTTCAAAATTTTCAGAGATAAGAAAAGATGAGAGAGTGTCATACCAAGCACGAGGGGCTTGTTTTAGACCATAGAGAGCCTTATCCAATTTATAAACATGATTTGGATGCTTAGGGTCATAGAACCCTGGTGGTTGTTCTACATAAACTTCTTCATTCAGCTTTCCATTCAGAAAAGCTGATTTTACGTCCATTTGATAAACGATGAAGTCTTTATAGACTGCATAAGCTAAGAATAGTCGAATTGCTTCGAGCCTGGCCACAGGGGCAAAGGTTTCATCATAGTCTATGCCTTCCTCTTGTCTGTATCCCTGAGCAACAAGTCGAGCCTTGTTGCGGGTTACAGTTCCATGTTCATCTAACTTGTTTCTAAACACCCATTTGGTGCCTATTACAGTTTTATCAGATGGTCTAGGAACGAGATTCCAAACTTTGTTTCGAGAAAATTCAGTCAGCTCTTCTTGCATAGCGCTGACCCAGTTTGAATCTCTGAGGGCATCATCAGTCTTCTTTGGTTCTATTAAGGAGACAAAGTTTACAAAGAGACAGATATTACCTGAGCTTCGTCGTGTCTGAATACCTGCAACTGGATCACCGAGAATTTGATCTATTGGGTGATCTCTTGTCCATCGCTGAGCAGGAGCATGATTGTTTAACTCAGAGATTGGTTCAACAATTGGAATGTTTACTGATGAGGACGTTTGAGGTTCATCAGCAATTAACTGTTAAGTAGGTTCACTAGAGAGGTTTCCAGATGAAGGCAGATTTGATGGTGGTAATGTGTTTAGAGGTTCAGCTGAAACCCATGAGGTGGATTCAGCGGTGGGAGGTATGATACTTGGTTCTTCATCAGCAATTGGAGTTTCAGTGTGCTGATGGTTTGAGAAAGGTTCAGTTTCTCTATAGTGAGAGATCATCCAAGTATTCAGTTCTTCATTGTCAGCGATTGGTTTAGAGTTCGCTGAGCGCGTTTCATCAAACGTGACATGAATGGTTTCTTCTACGGTTTGTCTTCTCTTGTTGAAAACTCTGTAGGCTTTGGAGATGGAGGAATATCCTAAAAATATTCCATCATCGGCTTTTGGGTCGAACTTTCCAAGTTGATCTTTGTTGTTTAAGATAAAGCACTGACAACCAAAGATATGAAGAAAGCTGATAGAAGGCTTCCTTCCAAGAAAGAGTTCATAAGCTGTCTTCCCAAATCGCTTTATTATCAGCGATCTGTTTTGAGTAAAACATGCAGTGTTTACAGCTTCTGCCCAAAATTGAGTAGGGAGGTGAGAATCGCTGAGCATTGATCTAGCAGCTTCTATGATCGTTCTGTTTCTTCTTTCAGCGACTCCATTTTGCTGAGGTGTTCTTACTGAGGAGAAGTTGTGAGAGATTCCCTTGTTCTCAAAGAAATTGTTCAGGGAACTATTTTTGAATTCAGTTCCATGATCACTTCTTATTGATTGAACAGTAAGATTATTCAGCACTTCCATCTTTTTGACAAAAGATATTAGTTCTTCTGGAGTATCACTCTTACAGCGAAGAAAAATAACCCAGGTGTAGCGAGAATATTCATCTACAATGACAAGCGTATATTTCTTTCCAGCTATTGATTGGATGTTGACAGGGCCAAATAGATCCATATGCAAGAGCTGAAGAGGACTTGTTACTGAGGAAACTTGTTTCGACTTGAAACTAGCTTTTGTTTGTTTTCCTTTTTCACATGCTGAGCAGAGAGATTCTTTAGCATATGAGTGCTGAGGAAGACCAGAAACCAGTTCCTTAGATGAGAGAGAATTCAGGGTTTTGAAGTTTAGATGAGAGAGCCTTTTATGCCATAGCCAGTTGACATCAGAAGAGGCCTTAGAGAGAAAACATAGGTTATCAGTGATAGTAGAGTCCATATCTATTACATAGACATTTTCTCTTCTATAACCTCTGAGAGCAAGTTTTCCTTTTTCATCTACCACTGCACATGCTTTCTTAGAAAAGCGAACTTCGTAGTCTTTGTCACATAGCTGACTGATGCTTAGAAGATTGTGCTTCAGTCCATCTACATAAGCGACTCTTCGAAAGGTAGTTGTCCCATTGCTGAGGACACCAAACCCACGGGTAAATCCTTTTCCATTTCCACCAAAGGTAACAGAGGGGCCTTTCTCTTCCTTGTATTCAGTGAGCAGGTTTCTTTGTCCAGTCATATGACGAGAACATCCGCTATCGAGATACCAGATGCCCTTTGATCCCTGCATACATAAGGAAGATTAAGCTTTGTTTGGTACCCACTTTTCAATGGGTCCTTCGGAGTTAGTGGATAAGGAAGATTCAGCAGTCTTCACCGCTGATGAAGATTCAGCTTCAGTGGTAATCTTGACTTTGGTTAATTTCTTAACCTTAGTGGTATTTTTCACTTTGGTGACTTTATTTGCCTTAGAGGCATTTTTCTTCACTTTGGCTGTTTTATCAGCTTCGGTGGTATTTGGACACTTGCTCGCAATATGGTCAGTGAATCCACAGTGATAACATTTTCTATATCTGATGGTGGTTTTATAACCAAAAGGTTTTGAAAACTTAAGATGAGCAGGTCCAGTTCCAAGAATGCCTTTAGCACGAGATCTGGGAGGAATTTTTATTTCTTCAGATTTCACGAGCTTTAGATCAACCTTCAGCTTTGGAGGACAGATATCAAAGATTTCTGTCACTGAGCTAGAGGGTTTATCCACTGAAGGTTTGGAGGGAACTTTCAGTTTGGTTTTCTTGGAAGCCTTCTGAGGGAGAATAGACTTTCCTTTATCTGCAGGCTTAGATCTTGCAGATATCTCCTCAGGGATGGGTTTAGAAGAAGAACAGAGATAGACTTGATTATAAGAAGTGTCAAAGAAAGATGTGACAAAAGTTCCAAACTTAAGCGAGGAACTTTCTTCTTTAGGATCATCCTGTGGTGTCCAAAAACCAAGACCAGTTTTATCACTTTCAAGAGTTTGAGCATTTATTATCTCAGAGATCTTTGTTGATGATTTGCACCATTTTTCAACATGAGCCTTTTCTGTTTTTAGAACAGCGATGGCTTGTTCCCGTTCAATGCTGATGATTTCATTTATAATGACTTGATCTTTTAGCTTTTCTTCTAAAAGATTTAGTTCACTGATCTTTTCATGACATTTCTCTAGCTCTTGTGTTAAATAAACATTTTTATTTTCAGCTTGAGTTTTGTCGTTTAGAGCATTATAAAGGTCAATCGTCAGCACATCAACAGTGCGACTTCTCTCAGCTTCAGGCAGAGAGGGATATGTTGAGATAGATACCTGAGATGATATGTAGCTCATAGAAGGTTCAGATGGTTCTTCTACTTCTTCTTTAATCTCAGCCATGAGGCAAAGATTAGCGACTTCTTCTTCATCAGAAGATGATTCTTCTGATTCAGCCCAATCATGTTCTTCAGCGATGAGACCTTTACCTTTTTGCTGATAGCTTTTCAGCTTTTGATATTTGTTCTTCATCTTATGGTATTTGTCATCACTGGATCTTTTTGAGGTAGAAGGTTTGAAGACCTTTTTAGACCTGCACTCACTAGCAAAATGTCCAATTTTTTCGCAGTTATAGCAAGTGGCTGTAGCCTTATCAACCGGAGTTGATTTTGGTTTTTCAGTAAGAGAGAGAGGTTTACTTCTTCGGAAGTTACTCTTTCTTGCAAATCTCTTAAAAGAGTTTGTCAAGAGTGCTAAGGACTCATTAAACTCTGAAAGATCAGGGTCTGATAAATCCTCAGATTCAGAATCTAACTCAGTGATGGTGAGAGTAGATCGCTGGGATGGAATTATCTCTGATGAGACTAAAGCAACAGCAGTGCTTTTGGAGTCTTTAGAATCTTTTACAAGATTCTTCTTTAGGAGATTAGATTGCTCATAGTTGAGCAATATTCCATACAGAGTGCTTAGAGAGAGAGTATGTAAGTCTTTTGTCAGCTTAAGACATATTGAATAACTGTCCCAGCTTTCAGGAAGACTTTCCAAGAATTTTGTTAGGACCTCAGAATTAGAATAGGTCCTTCCAACAGTTCTTAGGTCAATGATCAGGCAGTTAAACCGCTGATGAATGTCAGAAAGAGATTCATTCTTACCAGCGATAAAACTTTCATACTGTCTTACCAAGTTAATCTTTCAGGTCTCTTGGATTTCAGTGGTGCCCTCATATTGAACACATATGGTTTCCCACATTTCTTTAGAAGTTTTTAGATGCATGATGGAATGGAAAACTTCATCAGGCAAAGCCATTGATATAATGGTCTTTGCTCTTGCATCTATGCCTACCTTCTTTTTATCTTCATCACTCCACTGTCTTATTTCCTTAACGACATATCGTTCAGGGACAGCTTCAGTGGTGGCAGTAGCGGGAACCGCAACTATAATTCTAACAGGTTCATAGGGTCCGTTTTCTATATATTCAGGTATAGTAGGATCCGCACCTTCAAGAAATAGCATCATTCGATTTTTCCATAGAGAAAAGTTATCTCTGCTAAATCGAGGAGGTTTAGAAAGTGAACCATTATCATAGTAGTTTGTGTTTGTGTTTAGTGCCATTTTAGAATAGCAAGGAAGAGTATACAGCAAGATCTTGTTTATTAGATTAAACAAACTGCTCTGATACCACTTGTTGGTTCCGAAGGTGCTTAACAAGTTTGTAGAAGGGGGGGGGGGGTTGAATACAAACACAGAAATTAAAGTTTAATAAATTGTTTATTGATAAATCAAAATACAATTTACAAGTTTGTTGCGGAATAAGATTAAGACAGACTCAATCTAAACAAACTTAAGAAACACTAAGATGGTTGCACAAGAAATTCAGAGAATGGGGGATTTTTAGAGAGATAGAAAACAAGGGTTTCTATTTTGGAGTTCAAGGATTGAGCACACCTTCAGATGAAGGAGTGAGCTTCCTATTTATACCCTATGCATTAAATGCATGGCGGGGTACTTTACAACGTGGCATTCATAGATTGGCTTTGGTAGTCTCACTTTTGGAGACATGCTTTTGGCCGCTTTATGAACAGTGTAGTTGACAGAGTTGGTGTACGATTTGTGGCAGAGACGTGTCCGTTCTGACACATCGTACTGGTGGTGCAAGGTAAGACAAAAGAAAACTTGAGGCATAAGCTTTGTGATCGTTAATCGCTGAGTATCTCTTCTTCCAGAGATAAAGAAGTTCAGCTATCGCTGAAGATTTTCCTCAGGCTTCTTCGCATAAGTAGATGTCTGATCTTCGCTGATATCCGCATCAGGTCACTAGTAGACTTATCTTTTGTTCAGTGGCTTCGTCTTCGATTCAGCTATGAACTATGTTGACGCGAGACTTGTCTTCAGGGATTACGTTAACTGTGTTACATAGGAAACGATCAGTGATGACTGAACAGACTCAGTTTGATCGCTGAAAGTGAAACACATACATATTAATGTTTACAGAAAGGTCATCAGCGATAACTGAACAGACTCAGTCTGATCGCTGATGATGAAATTCTAATACATATAATAACGTAATTTTCACTAAGTATAAAAGAGGGTCGTTATCAAATCACTGAGAGAGTTTGGATCAACAATTCCTAATGAATTTGTAGTTAATCTCAGACTCAGATTTTTGCACTCCATTCCTTCTCAGATCATTCAGGATGATGTTGTATCAGTCGTAAGCTTCCCTCAAAGATTCCCCTTCCTTTGCTTTAAATCCTTCATAAGCATTGATACTTTGATTCCTTTTAGTCTTTATTGACTTTGCTGAATCCAAAAACTGCTTCTCTAGCTCATCCCATATATCCTTTGTTGATTCTCTGCTGTCAACCTCGTTGAAGATATCACTTGGAATAGCCATGATGAGGAAAGTCAAGGCAGTAGCATCTCTTTCAACAAGATCTTTGTCCACTTCATTGTACTGAATGGGGTCTCAAGAATTTCAGGATTTTTGTCTGTGGATGGAATCCTGGAAACTGTGACATGACGAAAGTGAGGACCATATAAAATAGAATTCATCAATTTCTTGTCTTGATTGTTCAAAAAATTGATCATTCGTTTCCGCCACTGAGGGTACTCATCAGCTTGTAGAACCAGAGGCTTAGATTTCGATCCCATGGTCAGAAGATCATGAGACATGATTGCAGAAATAGAGAAAGGTATCTGATAATAGGCTTGATACAAAAGATCTCCCAAACAAATCAGAAAAAGTTGACTTGAAAAGTCAAACTCAGATTACCACTGAAAATTGATCGCAGAAAAATACCAAGTACAGAACTCGCAGACAACAGAAGCTCGCAAACCCCTTAAAACTTGCAAACCAAAGGATTCACAAAACACTGTTAAAAGAACTTCGCGCTAATATTGTTGTACGCGTTTGAAGAACTCGCAGACTGCTGTTTGCGTGTTTTGAGAAACTCGCAAGTAGGGTTGTACACGAAGTCACTTCACGCAGAAAGCTTCATGCGCGTTTCAGACTTGCAAAATAATGAACAAATCACTTCTCGCAGATGAATGCAAACTGTCAAATCAGGTAGACCTTGCACGACCCTTAGCGCGTTCCATACTTAGAAAATTTTGAGAAAACAGGAACTTGCTAAATGCAAACTCGCAAGATCAGAAACTCTCAAAAGCTTTGAGTGTGAACCATACTTAGAAAAAAATTCAACAAAACTAGAACTCTCAGAATGTGCTTTGCGCGAACCCTCTTCTCGCAAACAATGCTATGCACGAACTTAACTCAAATTCGCAGAAATCACACAAATCATCATCTTGTGCGTTCTTTGATTCTAGCATGTTCTTTCTTAGCGCGTTTTGAGGATCTACCGCATTCTTGATTCTGGTTGACAGAATCGATCCAAATTGTCAAACAACAAGCAAATCACTTCACAATCTGATCCAAATGTTCGAAAATTGAAATCAAACACTTTATTAACAAACAACAATGACAAGAAACAAGGAATTACAGTGCATTCAACCATTTACAGTGTTCGCGTTTGTTTTTGAAAAAAAGATTCAAGAAAATCAACAATTCAAATCAATTGAGTGATTTATATGTGAAATTGTGTGAATACTAAATGATCACTAACATAAAACGATCACCACTAAGTCATTGTAACACTCTAATTACAATGAACAAAAGTGAATTCGATCAAAAATCAAAAGTCCAGAAAAACGTCTACGCGAAATGAGAAATCCTGAAATCGATCAATGATGGTAATCTAAACAATCTGTATTCATAAGGGTTGGCTCTGATACCAATTGTTTAGTCCAAATCAAGCCATATATCAACAATTCAAAGTAAATCAAACACATATTCTAGAGAGAGAGAGTACAGAGAGAGAACAGGTCATATGTATATTGAAGTCACAAGATTACATGGAAAGCGCGCAACTCTCTGTTACATGGAACTCTCAAAAGACTTAGACTATTTGTACTCATGCTACTTCTCTCAAGACACAAAACTCTCAAGACATAAGAACTCTCAAAGACTTATACAAAGTAAAAGTCAAATACAATAAAAGTCAACACTTGATCTAAACTATACATTAACAAGTTTAGTCCTTAAGATCGAAAAGGTTTTTTGTTTTAGATTAGAGAGGAAGAATAAGAACCTGCAATGGAGTTTTTCAGATTAGTCCTTAAGTTCTTTCAAAATTCCTTGATTTGCCTTCAATGTTCTTGCCTTGAGAAATGGAGTTTGTGAGCATAAACAAAGGATTGCTTATATAGGAGAGAGTGAGGAGAGAGTAAAATGATGAGCGGTAAAAAGTTACTCATCATGACACAGACACGTTCCACGAAGATGATTGGTCAAGAAGTGTAACGGACGAACGTGTCAGACAAAAATGTGTGTCATTAGTTATCGTTTAGGATAACGTCACGAATTATGTGTTTTCATTTTTTAAAGACATATCTGATAGAAAATCAGTGATGATTTTTATTTTTAGAAGAATCACTAATGAGAAATATCAACGATAAAGTTTATTTTCAAAAAGCTTTTAATCACTTGAAGAAATTCTGTCAGGATCGAATTCTTAACAAGAATTAATACTCAGAAACTAATATCAAAGAAGTTGCGGAAAAACACTTTGATATTTAATAAAACAGTAATCAAACACAGTATATAATGATCAAACAGTAAACTTGTATTGAATACTTAAAGTTACAAGATTACACACTCAACCTCAATATTGATGAACAGGCTCACCAATACGAATTCTACTTCTCTAGAATTAGGATCTATGCCTTGAGGTTGATTTCTCTCTTGAAAAACAATTATCTAAAATTTTCTATCTATTCTACACATTCTATACATATACTGATAAAAAGATAATTACAAAGAATAAACAAATCTTCAGTATATCTTCCATGTATATCTTCTAAGTATATCTTCAGTATATCCAGCTGTAGTAATTTCCATCCGTATCTCTTTAGCAGCACTAATAATGCTCAGCAGCATTAACTTCAACTAGCAGCATTAACTACTAGCAGTATTAACTACTAGCAGTACTAACTAGCTAAGCAGTACTAACTTTGTTCAAGCAGTACTAACTTTAACTAGCAGTAGTAATTCTACTAGCAGTAGTAACACTTAGCAGTATTAATCTTCAACTTGTTCTGGCAGTAGTAACTACACTTGTACTAGCAGTAGTAACTACACTTAGTAGAATCTTCAGTTCCCAACAATCTCCCCCTAACTTGGCTTTTAGAAGAGAAGTCAAGTTCTTCAGATATTCTTCCAGATGCTCTTTTTAATGCTCCCAAAACTTCCAAGATCACGCTGCTAAGTCTGGATTCAGTCCCAAACTCTGATTGATTATCCTCTGAATGAGATACTTGGCCATTTCTGAATTTGGTGCACAACCCAACTTCTTCTTTAACATAGCATGGACCTTTAGTCTGGTGTGATTATATACTCTATCCACTAGGAAGTATTCTGTGTGATTTCTATCCAAAGTCACTGCATATACTCCACTAGTTTCATATAGAGTCCAACTTGTAACTTCTTTAAACACACTCTTGATGACCTGGTTCACTTCTTCAGGTTTGAACATCATGCATAGATACTCCATCACCAGTTTTGTAAGAGAAATTTCTGGAGTATTCATATGGTCTGCATACAGCTTAATTCCTATGTCAAACATCTCTTCTATATCAGATCTAGAGCATGTTTTGACAATTTTGATCCAAGTATTGAATATTTCATACTTATCACCCTTCCTCTTTAGTCTGATGTAATCTTTTCCATCCATTTTCAGAACATCCCAGTGAATGATCTCTGGTGGCTTAACTCCAACAGGTTCTGCAGAAATTGGTTCAGGCACTTTGTCCATCACTACCATATATAAGCTTACATCATCTTTGATTGATGACCCTTGTTGACTTGATGACTCAGGTGCCCCTTCTTCTTCAGCAACATTTTGTTCTTCTTCTATTCTGGGCTTCTTATCTTTCTTTCTTTTGGCCATCATCTTGGTTCTTTTCAAAGTCTTTTGAACTTGTACTAGAATAGCTTCCTTCTTCTTTTCTTCCTTTTCCCTTTCCATTTCTTTCATAGGAGTTCCCTCTTCACTTTCAGGGAATGGTTGATTCATGTCTATATCATGTCTCTCCTTTGCCTTCTTTTCAAACTCCACTCTATCCTTTTCATTGCTCTTCAGCTTCTCCATTTCTTTCTCATATAGATCCTTGATTTGATCAAAATTCATCTTCACAAACATTTCTTTCTTTACCCCAATTGCACTTTTCAAGAAAGTTATCATTTTGTTTCTTTCCTGAGTGGCAAGGTAAGTTTGTGAAGGTCTTCTCTTCTTTGCACTTGATCTGGCCATCATAGCCTTTCTCAAGGTTATTGCTCTTTGCTTGGCTTTCTCTGTTTCCAACCCTTTCTGGAATGCTTCATTTAACTCATTTGCTAGTGCTCTGGCCATTTCTCTGTCTTTTTCAACCTGTTCCTTTTCTGCTAGATCTAACTCTTCTTGCACTTTCTTTGCTAATGCTTCATCTGACTCAATCATCTTTTGCTTTTTAGATGGTTGATCAGATTCTATCATCTTTTCTTTCCCTTTTCTTTTTATATCTGCAGCCATGTCTTTCTTTTCTGATTTCTTGTCTCTCCCTTCATTTATGACCACTCCCTTTGCTTTGGGAGTGTCATTCTTAGCTTTGATTAGCACTTCAGCTACTTCAATTTCTGTTGGTGTTAACTCTGTTACTGCTGCTTGTGAGGTTTCAGCAGCATTAACAGTTTCTGCTTCCTTCTCCCCCTCAACTTCTATTCTTTCTTTATCAATCTCCCCTTCCCTTGATGCTTCTTCCATGTTGATCTCCCCCTTTTTGGGAGCATCAGTCTCTGGTTTCCTCCTTCTGAGCACAAATTGTTTCTTCTTCTTTTGCAAAATCAGTTTCCTTACCATGTGCTTCAACTTGATGATTTGTTCTTGTTGTGACAGTACTATGAGTTTTAGCTCTTCTATGTCTTTGCCCTGTTTGAGTACATCCATGTTGATGTTGCCCATTGTCTCCATCAATTCATCATAGTTATATCTGTCCTCACCTTCTCCAGGAGTGTTACCCCCTATTGAAGGATCATTGGATCTTTTAGTAGTGGAAGTCTTCTGCCTTGCAGAAGCACTATCCACCCCTGTGGTTTCTTGGCACCAGGGACCTTCAAATGATTGCTCATTCAAAGTTGCCATGGGGGAGGTCTTATTGATGTTACCACTTTCCTCCTCTGTGTTAGCAGGAGTAGTGGCAGCCTCATCGCCCATATGCTCTACCTCCTCCTCAGAGAGCACCTCCTTTGGGTTGGGAGACACCCTTGTGGTTTCCCTTTGGATGGTCTCTAGGGGAAACTTCTCCCTTAGAGGGCTTAAAGGCTGTGTGGGTGATGGTACAAGAAGGGAAGGAGCCTTCTTTACCTGTTTTCTTTGATAAGTTTGGGTAATTGGAGAGGTTGGTTTTGTAAGAATGGACTGGGGAATTGTTTTTGAGTGAGAAGGTTGGGCTTGGCTAGCAGTGGGATGGTCTAATGAGGGCCTTGACCCTGCTGCCATACCTTCAGTGGTTTGGGACACCACCATCATTGTAGAGAACAATGGGGTGTCAACTCCTTCCGAGTCCCCAGCAGATCTTCTCATATTTGAGAAAACCTTGCCTTTGGGGGGTTTAGGTACATATACCCCAACAGGTTGAGGTATATCCGTCAATTCATGGTTGATAACTGCTTGCACAAACCTGGGATACATATAAAAGCTCTTTTTGTTTCCCATGTTTGAGACAAGATCATTGAAAATCATTTGTGAAAAATTGTACCTTCTGGTAGTGGCCAAACAGACCAAAGCATAAGCAATGGGACTGCTGAACTCACTCCATCCAGTGGTCTTTTTAGAAATGCAGTGCATCAAGGTATGAACAAGAAAACGCCATTGAGGTGAGAATTTAGCTTTTGAGAACTTAAAAATACCCAATGGGCCTCCATACCCCATTCTTGTCAGAGTAGAAAACAGTTCATCATTAGGGATAGACGTTATACCAGAGGCATCGTCTAGACGTAGACTGATGCGTACTATCTCTTCAGTAACTGTCAATGGATTGCCACATACTGTCGACTTGATCATTCGCACACCATTCTCAGTAACAATGGTGGCATGAGCCCAGAATTGCCTTTGGTGCTCAATGTAGATAGTTGGAGACATAGTGAGAGCATGGGCAATGTGGCTCGACTTCAGAAAGTCGACTATCTGATGAAATCCTTCAGATTGTTTTGGCTTTTGGAGCATCGCAATTTCATTGTGCTCATCAATGAACGCCATGGATGCCATAGACCTTGAAGATTCTTGCCTGAAAACTTTGAACTTTGAGAGAGAAAGGGTTTAGAGCGCAAGTGAACAGTATGCAAAGAGTCGTTATGAACTTTTAGGCGGGCAAAGATTATTTATAGTATTCGGAATATAAGCAGTATTAACCTAGAGCAGTATTAACTGAACTAGCAGTATTAACCGCGAGCAGTATTAACTGAACTAGCAGTATTAACCGCGAGCAGTATTAACCACGAGCAGTATTAACTGAACTAGCAGTATTAACCGCGAGCAGTATTAACCACGAGCAGTATTAACTGAACTAGCAGTATTAACTGAAATAGCAGTATTAACTACTAGCAGTATTAACTAACTAGCAGTATTAATCGCGAGAAGTACTAACTGAACTAGCAGTATTAACTAACTAGCAGTATTAACCGCGAGCAGTATTAACCACGAGCAGTATTAACTGAACTAGCAGTATTAACTGAAATAGCAGTATTAACTAACTAGCAGTATTAACCAAACTTACTCCTTTTAAACTTGCTAAATACTGAGTACTGCTATGCATATCCTGAAAAGAAGATTAGTAACACCAAGAATAACAATATACAGGTATAAACTCACTTTTTGAGAAGAAGATTATTCAAAGTTTATCATTCCCACACTTGTTACCAAGAAAGTGAATCTACCCACATCAAAAGCTTTAGTGAATAGATCAGCAAACTGATTATCAGTGTGAACTTTGACAACTTGAATAAGTTTCTTTTCATTACAATCTCTTATAAAGTGATACCTGATTTCAATGTGCTTTGTCTTTGAGTGCTTGACTGGATTATTTACAATGCTAATAGCACTGCTGTTGTCAATAAAGATTGGAGTGTGTAGAAAGGTTACCCCATAATCCAGCATTTGATTCTGAATCCATAAGACTTGAGAACAGCAACTTGCAGCTGCTATGTACTCTGCCTCTGTTGTAGATGTGGATACTGTGGTTTGTTTCTTGCACTGCCATGAGACTAGTCTAGCACCCAAAAACTGACATCCTCCAGAAGTAGATTTTCTGTCCAAGTTTGCCCCACCTAGATCACTGTCTGAGTATGCTATTAGGTCAAAAGGTGAGTTATGCGGATACAAAGTCCCAATCTGGGTTGCCCTTTGAGATATCTGAATATCCTCTTAACAGCTTGAAAGTGAGATTGCTTTGGCCTAACTTGAAATCTTGCACATACACAGACTGGAAACATAATATCTGGCCTTGATGCTGTGAGATACATGAGAGAGCCAATCATGGATCTATAAAGATGTACATCCATATCCTCCCCCTCAAGATCTGCTGTGATCTGCTTGTGTGTTTCCATAGGTGTGCTGGCAGGTTTTGATTCTGAGAAACCAAACTTGGTTAGAATATCCTGCACATACTTGGATTGACATATAAAAATGCCATCTGACTTCTGTTGAACTTGGAGTCCAAGGAAGAAAGTAAGTTCCCCCATGGAACTCATTTTGAACCTTTGATGCATTAAATCCTCAAACTCCTTGCACATATTGTTTCTTGTAGAACCAAAAATAATGTCATCAACATATATTTGGACCAGCAAGATATCCTTCTTCTTTCTTTTGATAAATAGAGTCTTATCAATGACTCCTCTTTCAAAGTCATTTTCCAAGAGATAGGATGACAGAGTGTCATACCATGCTCTTGGGGCTTGATGTAGTCCATACAGTGCTTTCTTTAATTTGTATACTCTGTCTGGATAGCTTGGGTTTTCAAACCCTGGTGGTTGACAGACATATACTTCTTCTTCAATTGACCCATAGAGAAAAGCACTTTTTACATCCATTTGGTAGACTTTGAAGTTCATGTAAGAAGCATAGGCTAGGAATAGTCTGATTGCTTCTATCCTAGCTACAGGTGCAAAAACTTCTTCATAATCTATGCCCTCTTCTTGAGTGTAGCCTTGAGCTACCAGCCTTGCTTTGTTTCTTATAACAATACCTCTTTCATCTCTCTTGTTTCTGAAGATCCATTTTGTGCCAATTGCTCTGTGACCTTTAGGAAGGTCTACTAGATCCCACACATCTTGTAGCTTGAACTGTAACAATTCTTCTTGCATTGCTTCTATCCAGCTAGATTCTTTCATAGCATCATGTGCCTTTTTCGGCTCAAGCTGGGATAGAAAACATGAGAGCACTGTATGCTGTTGATCTTGCATTTCCTGGAGCCTGCTTTGATGTCTAGTCATCATGGGAGAAGAGACATCACCTATTATCAACTGTGGAGGATGATTCTTTTGAACTCTTGTGTTATGACTAGGTTCTACATTCAGTCCAGCCTCTAGATTAGAGTCATGCAATTCAACTGAAGTGTCTTCAGATGTCACTTCTGATTCTTGAGTCTCCTCATCTCTAGTGTCATCTTCACTCTGACTTGGTTCAGTAAATGATTCCTTTTCACAGTCTTCATTTACTGTGGGTATGGGAAAAATCACAGATTTAGATATACTTTCTTGAACTTGTGGTATCTCTGATTCTCCACCATCTGTTCCTGTATACTCATTACTGAAACCAAAAGAGTTAGTTAGTGAATCAATGTCAAATAGCCATTGAGGTCCAGACCCAACAGGATTTGGTGTGTTCTCATTGCATTTGACATTGTCACTTTCTTCAATTATTCTAGAAGAAGAGTTAAACACTCTGTAGGCCTTACTCTGAGATGAGTATCCAACAAGAAATCCATCATCTGCTTTGCTATCAAACTTACCTAAGTGAGATTTGGTATTTAGAATTGTACAAGGACACCCAAAAGATTTGAAGAAACCAATAAAAGGTTTTCTTTGATTTAAAAGCTCATATGGGGTCTTGTTCTTTTGCTTGACCACTAGAACTCTGTTTTGGACATAACAAGCAGTATTAACTGCTTCAGCCCAGAATGTAATTGGCAATTTTGAATCAGCCAACAGAGATCTAGCAGCCTCTATTAGTGTCCTATTTCTCCTTTCAGCAACACCATTCTGTTGAGGAGTTCTAGGAGCACTATATTGTCTCTCAATACCTTTTCCTTCACAAAAAGTGTTTAAATCATGATTTTTAAATTCAGTTCCATTATCTGATCTAATGACTTTTACTCTTTGATTAGTTTGGTTTTCAATTCTTAGAATAAAGGATTTGATAAGATCACTTGTTTCATCCTTAGTCCTTAGAAAATATACCCAAGTAAACCTGGAGTAATCATCAACAATAACCAAGCAGTAAGATTTCTTGCCTATACTCATAACATTTGTAGGACCAAACAGATCCATATGCAATAACTGAAGACAAGAAGAAACAGAATTTAACTCTTTGGTCTTATGAGAAGTTTTGTGTTGTTTGCCTTTGAGACAAGCAACACAATGATCATCACATGAAAAGACTTTTGAGGGTAAACCTCTTACAAGGTTATTTTTAACAAGATTGTTCATAGTCTTGTAATTCATGTGACACATCCTTCTGTGCCAAAGGGAGGATTCATCTATAGAAGCTTTTGAAACAAGACAATTTAAAGATGAATCACTATCAACATTGTCCAAATCAAGACAGTAAACATTGTCCTTCCTTGGAGTTCTAAGTAGTATCATGCTTTCATCAACTACCTTGAACCCTGGAGCAAGAATCATACACTCAGTATTAGTAAATAATATACTATGTTGTTTGTCACAAACCTGTGATACACTTAACAGGTTGTACTTTAATTGATCAACATAGTAGACATCCTCAAATGTCATCTTACCTTTGGTGACATTACCTTTTCCACTTATCTTACCACCAGTAAGATTGTCTCCAAATGCAACATGTCCTCCATTAATTTGCTTGAAATCCTGAAGGCATGACATGTTGCCAGTCATGTGCCTAGAGCAACCACTATCAACATGCCATATGCTCTTTCCCTTGAGCTGTTGGTTGCCCTGCACATTAAATAAATCAATTAGTATGATTAGGGACCCAAGCCAAAGTGATCTTGGGTCTTCCTTTCTCATCAAAGTATTTACATTCCTTTTTAATGAGGTTTTTAAACTCAGAGCACTCTTTATTAGAGTACTTTGTCAATATGATTGGCTTAGCAGAATTAACACTAGAAGCAGTACTAACTTTAGAAGTACTAACAGAATTAGCAGTACTAACAGGTGTAGCAGTACTAACAGGTTTAGCAGTACTAACCTTGTTAGCAGCATTAACATTGTTAGCAGTAGTATTACTTCTAGCAGCACTATCATTGTCAGCAGCACTATTTGTGATAGCAGTACTAACAGTTTTATTGCTTTTAGGAATCCACATATTGACATTTTCTTTAACAGAATATTTTTTCTTCATGTGGCTTTTAGTTTTAACAGTTTTCTTAGCCACATGATTCTTTTCAATTTTCTTATAACCAAAGGGTTTTTGCATGGATCTTTGGAAATTCATTCTTTGGTTTATTGGATTGAAATAACAGAATTTTGCAAGATGATTCAATTTGCCACAGATAAAACAAGGTTTTGGTCTATTGATTTTACTCAGATCAACCCCTTGTTTATGTGCCCACTGATTATTCCAATTTCTCTGATTTCCCCTCCTTTTATCATGTTTTTGGGGCTCAGATTTATTGCAAGTACACTGTTTGCCAGGACCTGGATTCACAACTGTGGTCTGTTTATAATGGACCTTACCAAACTTTTCCTCTGTCTTCTCTATGTTCTTGGATTTGATCCAAGCCCTTCCACAATCCTCATTGGTGATAATGTTGTTTTCTATAGAAATCTCACCACTCACCTTGTTCTCCTTACTCTTGTCAACCTCTTTCTCAGTCTTATCCTCAACAATTACCTCATCTAAGGGATCTATTTCAGTGGCTCCCTCAGGCAAGTCCTTCCTATCTTTGGTGTCTAACAGGTCTGAAGTAGGAGGAATGTAATTGTTGTTATATGGTGGAGGTGTGGCATTATACCCAATTCCTCTTCTCAACTTATCATGAATCTGATTTTGCAGTAAGGAGTCCATTGCTTTAGAAGCATTGGAAAACTTTTCTACATCAAGCTTAACCTTGGTTAACTCCTCTTTCAGTTTTTCACTCTCCTCTTTAGATTTGGTCAGTTTAAGTTCTAAATCCTTTTTCTCCCACTTCCAGTAATTAGTGTCATATGAGTGTTGTAGTTCATTGGCTTGAAAACCTTTGATTTGATCTTCAAATCTCTCTACTATCCTCACATAGTCTTTTATATCCTTTTCTAGTCTCTTCAGGTCATCACTCATCTTCTGATTGTGATCCCTGTACCTTTTAACAGTGTCTATGCAAGTTTTAGAGCAGAGATTAGAACTTACCTCAGATGGGAGATCAGATACTTTAGCCATAAGAGCTTGATTCTGAATAGCTTCTTCTGCATGATCACTCCAATCAAACCCCATTCCTTGTTGAGAAACAAGGGCTTGAGCAGAGTTTCTATTGTTATTGAAGCTTCCAGATTGAGCTTGTTGATGGTTGTTGTTGTGAGACATTCCACTTTTGCACTCTCTAGCAAAATGTCCCTTGAGATGACATTTGTAGCATTCTACCTTTGATTTATCAAACCCTGCTCCATCTTCTCTTCTTTGTGAGAAGTTGTTTCTTCCAGTCCTCTTTATAAACCTTTTAACCCTCATGGAGAGCATGGCCATCTGCCATTTAATATCCATCTCTTCCAGATCATCAGGATGAAGTTGTTCTAAGTCATCATTGATCAAAGAAGAATTTCCATGATTAGAAAGAAGAGCTTCAAATGCATAATCAGTGCCTTTATCTAGATTTGATCCATTAGTAGCATTAATTGATTCAGAGTTAGCAGTAGAATCAATTGATGCTGATAGGAGTGCAGCATTATGAACATATCCAGAAGGCTTCTTCTTTGCCTCCACCTCAGCTTCAAAAACTCTAAGATCATTGTACAGATCATCAAGTTCTTTGTCTTCCAACTGATCATTCTGTCTGAATGACACAGTGTACATGGTCCATTCATCTCCAAGGGACCTTAAGAACTTTCTGTTCACATCATCTTGATCAATCTGTACTTCCATAGTAGCTAGTTCACCAATTAGTTTATTAAACCTGTCAAAAGTTTGAGTCATGGACTCATTCTTAGTTGAGATGAAGTTTTCATACTGTTGTTTTAAGATTGCCTTTTGATTTCTCTTGGTACTTTTAGTACCTGAGAATCTCTTCTCCAGAGCATTCCAGAGCATCTGTGCATCAGTACAATTGCAGAATTGGTGTTGATACTCATTTGGAATGGCCAAGAGCAGTGTGCTCAAGGCTTTCATCTCTGTCTGTCTTGATTTCCTATCTGTATCTGTCTTTGGAGGAGTTCTTTTGCCATCTTCACCAATCTTTCCTCCATCAGATGGGCCATTCTCAATGATGTCCCACATAGAGTAATCTGTGAGGAGAATATATTGCTTGATTCTGATTTTCCACATGTCAAATTCATTGGATCTGAGCATTGGAACTTTTGAGACCAAAGTACTGCTTGATTCTGTAAGATTTTCCATGATGAATAACTGTTTCTGAGAGAATTTTGCTCTGATACCACTTGTCAGGATCGAATTCTTAACAAGAATTAATACTCAGAAACTAATATCAAAGAAGTTGCGGAAAAACACTTTGATATTTAATAAAACAGTAATCAAACACAGTATATAATGATCAAACAGTAAACTTGTATTGAATACTTAAAGTTACAAGATTACACACTCAACCTCAATATTGATGAACAGGCTCACCAATACGAATTCTACTTCTCTAGAATTAGGATCTATGCCTTGAGGTTGATTTCTCTCTTGAAAAACAATTATCTAAAATTTTCTATCTATTCTACACATTCTATACATATACTGATAAAAAGATAATTACAAAGAATAAACAAATCTTCAGTATATCTTCCATGTATATCTTCTAAGTATATCTTCAGTATATCCAGCTGTAGTAATTTCCATCCGTATCTCTTTAGCAGCACTAATAATGCTCAGCAGCATTAACTTCAACTAGCAGCATTAACTACTAGCAGTATTAACTACTAGCAGTACTAACTAGCTAAGCAGTACTAACTTTGTTCAAGCAGTACTAACTTTAACTAGCAGTAGTAATTCTACTAGCAGTAGTAACACTTAGCAGTATTAATCTTCAACTTGTTCTGGCAGTAGTAACTACACTTGTACTAGCAGTAGTAACTACACTTAGTAGAATCTTCAGTTCCCAACAAATTCAGTGATTAAGTTTTGAGAATTTTTTAAAACGTCTCGCACACTTGTTGGTCCCGAAGGTTCTTAACAAGTTTGTAGAAGGGGGGGGGGGGGGGTTTGAAAACAAACACAAATTTTCCGTTTAATAAATTGTTTATTGATGAATCAAATCACAATTTACAGTTTGTTGTGGAACAATATTAAGTAAAACCTAATCTAAACAAACTTATGAATCACACAGAAGTTTGCACTAAGAACTAGAGATAGAAGGTTTGGAAGATATAGAAATCAAGGGTTTATATATTTGGTTCACTAAGATAAAGGATAGAAGGCAACACTTAGAAAGAGTCTCAACCTTTATTTTTATACCCTATGCATTAAATGCAAGGGAGGTTACTTTACACGTGTCACTCTTTGGATGGGTGCATGCCACTGACTTTTGACGACATGCTTTCAGTAGCATGGTGAACAGTTTAGTCTTCAGAGTTGTTGTACGATTTGTAGCAGAGGTATGTCTTGTTAGTGCACATATTTGTTGGATACAAGATCATGGAAGCTGAAGACTAAAGTCAAGCAAGTCAAATCTCAAAAGTCAACTCTCATTGTCAAAGTCAATTGTAAATAAGTCAAAGTCAAAGTAGTGTATTTTGTTTTCTTGTTGTTGTTGTTAGTATAAATCGTCTTTGCTTTTGTAAGCTTGTTAGATTAGAAGGTGTTATGTAAACTTGTAACCAGAAACGGAGATATACGCAGACAGGAATTGTAGAGAGAGAAAGTTAGAGAGAGAAAGCTTTGTACACGAATCCTTGATTTGGAAGTTGAAACAGGTTGAGTATTAATCTGTGTTATCATCTTGTTTGTTTGTATAACGAGAACTTGATAGATTTGGACATTAAGAAGTGGTATCAGAGTCGAACGCAGAGATTTTTCTACGTACGATCGAGATTTGTTTGATTGAAAGAACAGTCCCTGTGTGAAATTTTCGAATTTGTTGATTTAGTGTTAAATTGGATGAATTTTTATGATAAATTGATTATGTGTTTATAGTCGATCATTATTGAATCAATTACATGTTCCAATTTAAATTAAGAAAATTGAATTTGTCAATTTTGAGAAGTTTTAGTTCGAAAATATCGTATTATTGTGTTGAGATCGAATTGTGGTTTAGAGTCAAATTTCGACGAGATCATCAACTACGAATGTGCTACAAAGTTGTTTTCGAACCTGTATACAAAAACTCATCTCAAAATTTGAAGTTTAGAAGGTGAATTCGAATAAATGTTAGAAAAACTTTCGAGATCAACGGAATTCACATGATTCAATGAGGAAACTCGCAGAAAATTGAAGAACTCGCATGACAATGGAAAGAATTCACAGAATGAAGGATTTTAGAAGAATTCGCATCATAGAATTCGCATCACAGAATTCGCATGCTGAAAAGTTTGAAGAATTCGCATGTCATAATTCGTATGAACTTTGAAGCTCATATTTTGTTAAGTACAGAATTCGCACAATAATCATATGTGTTAATCCCTAATTATCAAGCATAATATTTATCAATCAAGATCTAACAGTATCAACATCTAGAGAGAGAGTAGAGAGAGAATCAATCACACGTCTATTTGATATTATGATGAAGTGCTTACAAACTATCAAGGCACTAAGCCTATTTATACCACAAGCTTTTAAAGAAAGACTAAACCTGTACAAACTCTAAGGAAGACTTTGACAATCAACTTTGACTTAGACAATATTGACTTTACAAGCTTGACTTAATACATTAAATCTTGGATACAATATAATGTTCTAACAATATGCGAAATGTTTAAGGATTCGCATGACTATATTCTTTGAATATAAAATTTTGATCAAGTGTAGAATTCGTACATATGATGCGAAAAGTAGAGATTTCGCAGATGAGAATGTTGCGATAAGTTAAGAATTCGCAAGTAAGTATGATGCGAATTGTTAAGGTTTCGCAGGTGTTAGTTATGCGAAATGCAAGGAATTCGCACATAGGCTTCTGCGAGAAGTAAGAATTCGCACGTAGTACGTCCTATGCGAATTCTGGAGGTTTTTGGCTATGTCCATCATGCGAATTGTCCTTAAAAGTGAATAGTGATATGCGAATTGTGATTGGTATGCGAAAAGTTTGATGTTTTTGAGAATTTTGACTGTTCTGAACCCTATTTGCTACAAGTTTGCCCTGTTCCCGAGGTTTTGACGCGTAATGCATATGTGACATCACTCTTATCATATGTTGGTCACATATCTTTAGCAACCGATCTATTCTTACACGAGTGCTCATGCTTTTCAAGATTTTCAGATACTTGATTTGAGGATTTAGTCTCTGATTGGATTGAGTTAGCTGCCTGAGAATCTGCAATCATCAGTCTGGAAAGCTTCTTTTGTAGTTAGACCATTGAGAGCACTTTATCATTCTTCTGACCTGATCACTCAGTAGTGTGAGTGACTGCAATCATTGTTCTAATGCTTGAGTTGTGATTCAGAATCCTGAGTGCTTATAATCATCCAGTTGATTCGTGAAGAAAGGAGTTATGGGTTTGATAGTTCAGTGTTCTGGGAAGTAGTCAGAAAATGACCAATTTCTATTAGTTGTTGAACATTGCTTGTCTTCTAACCCTTGCCTTGTAGTGTTTCTACCGGATGCTACCGCCCGTAAGCTGATCAGATGAAGTTCTTAAGTCGAATTCTTATTTCAACCTGTGGTTCAAAGACAGATCAAATGTTATACACTGAAGATGCACTTGGTTGTCATTCCAATATTCAACACATACCAATCTTGTGGGCATACAGAGTATGTTGGGTTTACAAGAGACAAAAGTTGTATTTATGTGCACTCAGTCGATGTTATGGTCTACATATGATCTGGTATTTCAGTTGAAACTCCAAGGATAAGAGCTACTTTCAAGGGGGGGCTAGAGAAGCTTTGAAGTTTATGTAGCGCTATGTTTTATAAAGAAATCAAAGGGAGAGGAGTTGAAGCTGGAGCTTAACAGATAATGATTACTTTACAAAACTTAGGTGGAGAATGTTAGAACATAAATATGTTCTATTTAGAAATTTAGTAAAGTAAACAACTTGTATTTGTTATTGGGCCTTGTATTGGGTTTGGGCTTAATGTAACAAGGGTGTTGGGCTTGTATAAATAGTAGTATGTAGTGTGTTTGTTTGTAAGTTTTCATTCAACAATATAGATCGTACGAATTCCTCTCTGTAGTTGTAGTTTACTTTTCTGTAATGAATAAAACTACAGATTTCCAATTCCCAATCTCTTGTTAATCTTATCAATCATTCAATTCATGATCTCAGGGACTTAACACGATATCATTTTAATTCAGATATATGTGGATGACATCATATTTGCCTCAACAAATCCAAAATACTGAAAGAATTTTTCTAACCTCATGGTGTCAAGATTTCAGATGAGTATGATGGGAGAGATAAATTTCTTTCTCGGATTACAGTTCAAACAATTTTCCACGGGGACTTTTATTAATCAATCAAAGTACATTTTCGATATTCTTAGAAAATTTAAAATGGAAAGTTGTACACCTATTGGAACCCCGATGGCACCGGGAACTAATATCGGCATTGATCCTTCTGGAAGAGCAGTCGATGTTGGAACCTACTGAGGCATGATTGGTTCTTTAATGTATTTAACATCTAGTAGGCTAGATATAATGTTCTCTACATGTCTATGTGCTCGATATCAGGCTTCTCCAAAAGAATCGCATTTGTCTACAGTTAAACGAATCTTTAGATATCTGAAGGGCACTGCTGATCTTGGTCTGTGGTATCCTAAATATACAGGTTTTGAACTGACAACATATTCAGATGAAGACAATGCAGGTTCTATGCTTGACAGGAAAAGTACGTCGGGACACATAAAATTTATGGGCGATAAACTCGTGAATCGGGCTTCAAAGAAACAACTCTGTGTATCCACATCAACAATAGAGGCAGAGTACGTCGCTGCGGCGAGCTACTGTTCTCAGGTACTGTGGATGAGAACACAACTCGGAGACTATGGATTCAAATACAACAAGATCCCGATCTACTGCGATTCGAAGAGTGCACTTGCAATATCTGCAAATCCTGTTCAACATACCAAGACCAAACACACTGACGTGAGATATCACTTTATTAAAGATAATGTCGAAAAAGGTACAATCAAACTTTATTTTGTAAACATAGATTACCAACTTGCTGATTTATTTACCAAGCCTCTTGATGAAAAGAGATTTAATTTTCTCATTTCAAAGCTTGGTATGCTAAATCTCAAGACTTAATCTGTGATTACCTACTAAAGGTTTGTTATTGTTATTTTTCTTCATTTCTTTATTTTTTATTCTGAAAGATATCTGCACTTAAGTTTGTTCATGATCTCAGGGGGAGTGTGCGAGGATGATAAGAGAATCTACATTTGAGGGCGACTTAACAAATTTTGCATATGTTTTTCACTAATAAATTTTCTGATGCAAAATTTCAGGAGGAGTGAGAGTCAAGAAGTATGGTATATGACTTCTGATTATATCTGATCAGAACTCGTACTTTAAACGTTTTATTACTTTATGTCATTTACTTTTCAATAAATTTTGTGAAAAAAGCTTTGTACTTTGACATACTTTTTGACTGTTGCAGAATTGAGAGAGAGCTTACATTATCATATCATAATTGACTTTAGAGTTGACTTAATGAGATTTAGGCTGAACGAAAGGTTTTATTCTAAACTTAATCTCATACATGTCTGAAAGAAGGACGACTTTCAGATATGTAATCATGTTCTTAAATGTTCAAACCACTACTCTATTCTCAAAATGATTTCATGAATTTAGAAGTGTTATTTTAAATGTTTTCATGTTACATATGCTTTAATGATTAATAAACCGTGTCTTTCCAAATATACATACTTGCGTATTATCTTTTCTATATACTTTCAAGTATTCACACACATCGGTATAATTTTTGTTGAATATGGTATCACCATGTCTCAAATTGATCAAATTTTTCGTTGGTGATACACCCCGATTGATATTCAAATTTTGAGCGTTGATTTCATTTCAAAACGTTTCTTTCAACAATGTCTATATCTTGATTCGTATAGACAATATCCAATTTTTATTGACCTAAGTTTTTCATGATAAATCAATTCAATTTTGATCTTTATCATACAATGTCAGATTTTCAAGAAAGTTTCTTGTATTCATTTCATTCATTCAATATACATGTTTTGAAATATATTCAATGATTAAAAATGCTCAACTCTTCATGATTATATTAATGAGCAAACATTTATCAGACATGTATTTTGTGCTTTAACTGAAAAGTTAAACCATTTTGAGCAACATTATGCTTTTAGAAAAACAACATGGGTTTATTGTATGAGAACTTAATAGAACTTCTATTGATTCACGTTAACTAGTGTTTCCTACCCAATAAGTTAATCCTTGAGTAATCGAAGAGTGAGGAGTCTATATATGAGTGTGGGTGTGATGAGGTAAAATTAAAAAGAGAGTTCGGTTAGAAGTGAGCTCAATGTTTAAAAGAAAGAGGGTGTGAGAACAGAGTAAAAGAATATTAAACTTTGCACCAACTTTTTCGGAGTCGGGCAGCCACATTTCTGATTGTTTCACAATTCTTCGTGAACATCATTGAAACAGGCAACTAGCCCATGCCAACTCTTGATTTACAACCCCACCAGCTACTTATCTTCCTCTCAACAAGATGATGTTTCAATTTTTAAAGGGGACGCAACATATAATCTATCCGATTTTCATTTGGAAAATCTGGATATTGTAATAGAAGGAAGTTTGCCCCACCTTATCACTTTGATCATGCACAATTGAGTTTGTGTTATACTATTGTTGTCTCAATAGTCTACACAGTTTTGAGCCTATTTAAAAACAATCATCATGTGCTTAATTTTTTCAAACATAAGCACGTACACACAGGAAATTCGTTTTTCTGTTTAAACGTTCATAGAATAAACTTGTGTGATTCGATGATTGAATGGAAGACCTGGGGGAGTGAACATCAAGAAGCTCCTATCCAATGTGTATTTGTTACACACAGTGACTTCGTCTTACTGACAGGCATTATTAACGGACTCATTTGTTGATTCAGGTGTTACATTATAATATGTCTGAATTTGCAAAGATTCGGATGAATATCTTTTTGAATCGATGACTAATCAGAGGCTCAGTGGAAAAGATCAGTGGTCAGATTAGAATTTCAATGACATTTCTTGTGAAAGTTTTGATGATTTCAATGCCACAATCATCAAAAAGGGGGAGAGAGAATCAAGAAATGTTTGAAGTAGAGAGGATGTTTTTCAAAAAATGTTTGATAAAGAAGAGTTTGTAAAAGTTATGGGGATAGATTCAAGAAATGGACTGTAGATCCCAGTACAGTGCAATCAACAGCAAGTTATATCAAAGATGAACAGAATATGAGTCACAACAACTAGTCATATGATTGATATTGAATCAAAGGGTTACAAGTTGTTTTTTGAAAATAATGAGACTTAGCTAATAATCTTTCTAATGAAAACGTCTACTGCTAATTATGAGATAAATAAGCCTTTATATACTTAGGCTTTACAAACATAATGGGCTTATGGGCTTGGGCCCATCTAACTAATTAACTATTAAAGAATTACATTATGCACCCTTATAAATACTTTATTCCATTTTCAACACATAGGACTTTCAATCGTAACAATCTCCCCCTAAAGTTGAATAAAGCATTTAACAACTTGAAAAACTTCAGGCCTTGATCTTCTTTCCCTCTTGAATCTTTGAAGAACTTTGGTGTTGCATGTCTTCATGACTTTCCACGCTCCCCCTTGAATAAAGTTCTTGATCTTCATAGTATCAACTTTGTAACCAGATTCAATGTACAGTAGCCTCGACTGAACGCACTATCAAGCAGCTTTCAGCTGTAAAAACTCAATCACATCGGATCAGCACACAAGAAAGATAATGTGAGAGTTACTTGACATTCCACGGCGCATCTTCAGTTTAAAACAAAGAATCTCTATTTGAACCGCGAGTTGAATAGACTTTCAGCTTAAGAACTTGTTTCAATCATCTCGTAGGACGAATGAGAAAAAACTTGTAGCAGACACCACATGATACGGAAAAAATCAATACAATCTTTGAAATCTCTTTTGAAAAAATGAAACATCATCTTCATCTCTTTGATAAATGAAATAGCATCTTCATCTCTTTGATCTCTAGACTGTCTTCAGAAATAACTTTCTTTCTTTCTTTAAAACTTTGAAATTGAACTTTTTCTCCCCCTTTTTGATGATTGTGAGCATCATGATCATCAAAACTTCTTCAATTTCAGTACTTTCTTTGATCTCCCGTTTATGATAAATTAACACTCTCCCATCTGTGATCTGAGTATCCGTCAATTCATGAAATGTATATATCCGAATCTTTTCAAATTCAGATATATTAGGAATGGTAAACCTGAATCAACAAATGATACAGTTAGTATGCCTGTAAGTAGCACGGAGCCACTTTGTACAACGGATGTACATTGGAAAGGAGCTTTTGTGATGTTCACTCCCCCAGGGATTCCATCCAATCAACGAAAAACCACAAAGGAATTTTCTATGAATGTTATGACAAGAAAACTCATTCCTTGTGTGCTCGTGCAAGTGTAGAAATGATTGAAGCTACTTAGCTTGATCAGGCTCAAATTGTGTAAACTGTTGAGACAACAACGGGTATTACACGGACTCAATGTGCATGAAAGAGGTGCGAAGGTGGGGCAACTTTCCTTATTTTTCAATATCTAAATCTTCCAATTGAAGACTAGGTAGCAGATATGCTGCGTCCCCAAAGAAAATGAAACATTTCTTTCTTAAGAAAGAAACGAGTGGTTGGTGGGATTATAGCAAGAGTTGGCTTGGGCTTGTTGCCTTTTCAATAATGGTCACCAAAGAATGTGAACCAATTAGAATATGTGGCTGCCCGACTCAGAAAGTGGTTGGTGCAGAGTTTTCATATTCTTTTAACTCTGTTCTCACACCCTCTTTCTTTTTAACATTAAAGCTCACTTCTAACCAAACTCTCTTTTTCATTTTTTCCGCTCAGCACAATGAGAAAAACTCAACCCGATGAGTTATCTCCCCCACTCTTTGATTTAAGACCCCTCACCCCTCCATCATTCTAGGATAACTTCCGGGGTAGGAAACACTGGTTTACGTGAATCCATGGAAGTTCTGTTTAAGTGCTCACACAAATCCCATGTAAGCCCTAAACAAAAAAAATAGTACCTCAACAGTTTATCTTTAACATTTAAGCTCAAATAAGATAACACTGTCAAAATGTATGCTCATTAGATTTGAGCAATTAAACTTTGAAGATTTCTCAAAACAAGAATATTGAATGATTGAAATGAAATCACGAGGCTTGTTTTGAGAATCTGACAATGTATCAATCAGATCAACTAAACTGGTTAGGGTATCAACGAATTGGATATTATGTTTATATGAACAAATATAAACAATTTAGCAATGAAAGCACAAATTTCGAATAATGATAGATGCTCAACAACATTGAATATCAAACGGGGGTATTACCATTGAAAAATTGGTTCATTATGAGACATGGTAATAACAAATTCAATCGAAGTACTGAACCTGTGTGTGTGAATACGTTACAATATAAAGACAAGATAATACGCAAGTATTGATCTTTAGAAACACACAGTCAGTTAAACATTAAAGCTCAAAACTGAAAAACATTTAAAATCACACTTCTATATTCATAAAATCTTTTGAGAACCAGAAGTGGTTTGAACATTTCAGAAACTGTTTTTCATGCTTGAAAGTTGTTCTTCTTTCAAACAATCAGAGATCTAGGATTAGAATATATTTACCTTTTATGTTTCCCCTCAAATCATGATAGAATGATTTATTTATTTTAAGCTCCCCCTGGATATTTGCAAAATATCCAGGTCTGAACGTTGAAGAACGGGTCCTGATCTGTCATGTTATCAAAAGACAAACTTCGTTGAAGTCCGGGTTCTAAGCTGGTTTACTTAGAAGCCATTGTTCTTCTACTCCCCCTTGACAGTAGGTGCCAGTAACAAAGAATCAGTTTTCGGCTTTGGTACCCACTGGTATTTGGGTCCATGAATGTTAGTTGCAGTTCTTGTGGGGGAAATAGAATAAGAACCATACCAGAAATGATCACTGGTTTTGTGAATGTGATCATGTGTACGACAATAAGAACAATGGTATTTCTTACCTGACAACCTGAGTAATTGATCTCTTGAGTAGATATGATCAGGTTTACCTTTACTAGCTTTTTTCTTCTTGGCAATAGACGCATGTACACATGATTCTCTTTTTTTCAGCTCATCTTCAACTGGTTTCTTCTTCCAGACCAGTTCCTCATCTTTTTATCTCCTTCTTCTAGAACATATACCTGAACCATCTATATTTCTATCATAGAAAAGGTTAGTCTTACGAATCTGATCAAAAGATTTAGCTGACCTTTGTGAAGAGACAGGTTTCTGATTTGAACTTGATACAGACTTTTCAAGCACTTTAATCGTTGAAGCAAAGTTGTCTCTTTCTTTAACAAGCAGGTCAATCTTCTTCGTGAACTCAGACTTCGTTTTCTACTCTTTTAGTACCTTCTCAGATAGTTCAGATAACTTGGCAGTAAGCTTTTTGATCTCAGTCTCAAACGTGCTTCTCTCTTCTTCAAATCCCTTCTCAACATCATTTCTTTGGCCGGATATTTCCTTGAACAATCCACCATTCTTCTGTTCAATGGTCTTCTTTTCTTTTTCAAACTTTTCTCTTTCAAGAATGATTACTTTCTGAAAATCAGAAACTTGCTGAGAAAGTTTTATGCATTTCAGCTCAACTTCTTTCTTCTCGTCAGCACATTTTCTCGAAAAATTTGAGAACTTCTTTGCGAACGATTTCTCAAACTCGGATTTATCTTGAGCATGCTTTTGCTCCAAATCAGATATTTGCTTTTGAAGCTCAGCATTTATATCTTTCAGATGCTCAATCTGCTCCTCAGAACTTTCAACAGATGCTGCTTGTTGGATTTGGACAAATTGAACTTCCAGATCAGAAATCTGTCTTGTTAGTTCAGAGTTCTCAGTTTCCAAAAACTTTACTCTTGAAGACATCTTTAGTCCTGTCATTATCTTCTCAAGATTTTCCCACATCTGTTTTCCTGTATCCTTTTTACTATCTAAACTTACAGAAATCTCTTTTGAAATCTCCTCGGAAATTCCTTGCAAGATAAAAGCTTTAGATAATTTATCAGCTTCAAATCTCTTTCTTTGCTCATCTGTGTAATCCTTAAATGGTATTGTGTACACTTCGTGTTCTGTTCTTCCATTTTCTCCCATATAATAACAAATATCTTTCGGAGTTTTCATTCTTCCTTCCCTCAGAGATAATCTGATATAGTCAGCCAAGTCATTTCTGTCGATGAAGTCCAAGAATCTGTCCTTCCATTGCTCGTACTCTCCTCTAAAAAGTACTGGTGGATTCTCATTCGTACTGATTGAAAGATCTTCGCTTGAAGGCATTCCTTTTGATATACATGGACTGAACTTGAGAAGAGATGAAACTTGAAAGTGCAGGGACCAAAAGTGACAGATTATGAAACTTGAAAGTTTCGGGTCACAAATGACACACTACTGAAACCTTGAAGTACGGGGGCTAAAAGAAATGCACTGCAAAATGATCGCGAGACAAAAAATTTGACCCTTTTGTTTTTATTTTTATTTTTATTTTATTTTTTTTAACAAACCAGGTCAAGCAAGGGTATCGGTTAAAGCGAAGTATCGGTCAAGCAAAAGACCGATATAGACAACGTACCGGTCGAGCAAAGGACCGGTATTCACAACGTACCGGTCGAGCAAAGGACCGGTATTAACAACGTACCGGTCGAACCAAAGGACCGGAAAAGACACAATATCGGTCAAAGGACAAAGACCGGCAAACAGGGTACCGATCGAATCAGTGAGTCGGTCGAACAAAGGACCGATACCAAGAATACACCGGTCAAATGAAAGACCGATAATGTCAAAGCACCGGTCGAGTACTATCGGTCGATTAAGCAGATAAACACCAATAACTAAGAGATAAGACCGATAGTATCGAAGAACACACCGATGAACTCGATGATTTCTAGAACTCGATCGAGATCAAACCCAAAAATTTAAAATGATTAACCAACAAATAAGCAGGTCTAATAGGCAGTAAACAGAACCGATAAGCGGATTTCAACAAAAACCAATCGACCAATAAACAGATTTCAACACAAACCAATCGACCGATAATCAGATATGCAATAAACAAAAGACCGGATCTGAGTTGCAAACAAAATTCGATTGAAAAACTTTTTCCACAATAATCTTAAATCTAGACCGATAAATCATAAAAAAAAACACAACCCAGATCTGATTAACACTTTTCCAGAAAACAATAGATCGACCACATACTCAATTAATGCAGATAAAAGCGATAAACACAAATAATTGATTATAGGATTTTAGACAAACCTTTTTCTGGATCAAACCTTTAGTCTCTTTGCTCTGATACCAATTGTAGATCCCAGTACAGTGCAATCAGCATCAAGTTATATCAAAGATGAACAGAATATGAGTCATCTTAGGCTTTATATACTTAGGCTTTACAAACATAATGGGCTTATGGGCTTGGGCCCATCTAACTAATTAACTATTAAAGAATTACACTATGCACTCTTATAAATACTTTATTCCACTTTCAACACATAGGACTTTAAGTCCTAACATGGACAAGATTCAGTCAAAGAAATGCAGTTTTGTAAGAAGATTGTTTAGAACTAAAAGAGATAATTCAAAGTTTTCTGAATGTGAGCCGGATTTTACTGACATTTCCTTTGAAGACAATTTGCTGAAGCAAACTGAGCTGAATCTGATGACAATTTGGGGAGATTGGTACTGTTCTTGAAAAGCATATTCTTAGACTTTGGAGAGAGTTCAAAAACATTTTGAAGACAGACATATCAAAGTAAGGGGAGATTGCTAAGTAAAAGGGGAGATTTAATCTGACAATAATCTAACAAAGGGGGAGATTGCTCAAATGATTATTTTTCTGAAGATAATTCTTGTTGAAAGAGTTCTACAAGGAGGAGATTGTATTGCAAAGTCTTTTAGATATGATCTTGAATCCAAAGGGGGAGTCTGTTGGTGCACATATTTGTTGGTTACAAGATCATAAAGTCGGAAGAATAAAAGTCACACAAGTCAAAGCTCAAATCAACTCTCAACGCAAAGTCAAAATCTCTTTGTAATAAATAGTCAAACTCAAAGTCAAATGTATTGAGTTTGTAATAGTGTTTTGTTTGCGTGTGTTTAAATAGGTATATAGTTAGTTGGTGTTGTAAGCTTGTGGTAAGAAGTTGATTGTACGCAGACTAAGTTCTAGAGAGAGAAAGTTCTACAGAGAGTTTGTATAAGAATTTCATTGAAAATCAATAACAGGTTAATTGATTGAATTGATTCTCATCTTGTTATTGTAATTGAATTGAAATTAGAACTTGAAATTAGGGAACAACAGCACGAAAATGCTCACCTTGTTTGTTCGTTTTAGCTAAGACCCGGTCATATAACTCATTCCAGAAGATAAACGAGTAATCCACGTGGAGATCGTAGACAACCTCATGGAAGAGTCTCAGAATATTCATGCTTGCATTGTCTATCCCATTGTGCTTTGATGTCAAACAGCGCTTGATTACTGAGAAAAGTGTATACCAAAATGATGGTAAGTTGGTCTTCTTGAATTGACTGATTCTAGAGAGTTCACCAACATACCCCAAAGCTCAGACGTCGGCAAATACTTCTTTATCAGTAGGATAGGCATCAAATTTGTTTCTGCCTTCACGAGAGTCGGCTTCTGATAATTGAAATATGAGTCTCAGTCGTTCATTGTTGAGCATAGAAATGTATTAATCAATTTGAATCAAGAAAGTCGGTTGATCATTCTGATGAACAAAAGCAATTGATCTCCATGTTTGTTGAAGATAGATCAGTGGAACCGAAGCAGTTGCATTGAGAGCATACATCAGTGGATGGCCTTTCAGAATTTCTAAGACAAGTGGATCTATGCTCAGATTATCAAAGTCCACATGGGGATTATTTGGAGACAACTACAGATAATCATTGCAATGGATAAGTGCCATATCAGAATTTTCTGTAATGTGGAAGAAAGCGTGTTGGGATCTGGATGATGGCATTGGGCCCTCTCGTGTAGCTTGAGGCACATTTTCATCCATTACCACCCTTTGATCGACAGACTAATCAATACTTGTCATTTTTGTACCTGATAGATGAAAAAATATGGATCGGTGTCCAAGGGTCAGTTAAAGCACAAAAATATTTTTGAAAAAATTTTCTTGATAAATTCTTTAAGTCCACTTGTCGCAAGCCAAGGGACACGAGAAGTACATTAGACACTTGTCGCAAGTCACATGGTACGAGAAGTGACTTGTAGCAGGCTAAAGATGTGAACCATTTGTCGCAGGCCAAGGTTTGCGACAAGTATACTTATAAAAATTGGCACAACTCAAAACTTGACGCATACCAATTAATTCTGGAACTTGACGTAAATCACTAAAGTTCATCAAGAACTCGCAAGATTCAAGATAACTTGTCGCAAGTTAATGTGTTTTAAAAAAATTACTAAGTCCCAAAAATAATTTTAATCCAAAAATTTTCATGTTATATCTTTCACAGACTTGCTCGAAAACAAGTTTTGAACATCAATTTATCACTTAATTTCATTAAAAGTCCACAAATGATCATATCTCAGTTCAAGAACTCGTTAAAGGAGTTCGAAAAGTCAAAAACCCCAATCAGTTCAATATTATCGATTAAGACCAAAATTTAACCAAATTAAGTTTACCATTATGTTCGAAGGGTTCGAAGATAGTCCAAGAACACAAAATCGAATCAAGAATCAAACTTTCATGGATTAAAGATGAAATTACTTAAAGGTTTTAGTTCAAAATTATAAAACGAATAATGGATTAATACAAAATCGAGCAAAACCCTACCTTGAAATGAGCTTAAACTCGGATAAACGAAAAGTCGGATGAAAGGGTTTTGAGAGCAAAAGTCTAAGTGCAAGAACTCGTAAGATTAGAAATAAGACAAGTGGGTAACTGATACATTCGAACGTGTATTTATACTCAGTAAAGGACATGACACGTGGCACGATTTGATTGGAACTCCCACTTGTCGCAAGCCATATGAAATAGTAACTTGTCGCAAGAATTGACAAAGATCGAAATTTAAAACAAGAATTTAAATAACACTAAGAAACTTTGTTAAAGAAGTTGCGGAATAACACTTTAACAATAATCAATGAAACAGTGTATGAACTCAAATCACACGTTATATTGAATTAACTTAATGATTACAACCAAAACCTCAATCTGTTGAACAGGCTCAACAGACGTTCAATACTTCTCTAATGAAAGGATTACTAACAATCTTGAGGCTAATTCTCTCTTTTAAAACAAAAGACGTATGTATCTCTGTTTCTAATAATCTAAGACTTCTAGACTATATATACAAAACAGATTACAAGATAATTACTAAAGAAACGTTGATCTTCAGTATCCACTCCATAATTATCTTCGTCTCCTTGTCTTTCGCACAAATCACCCTTATCAATCATTATCAGCATTAATCTTCCAGTAGTATCTTTATCTTCAGCAGTACCAACATACTAGCAGTAGTTTCCATCTTGCAGTACTAACTCTTCAAGCAGTATTATTACAACTAGTAGTAGTAATTTCTTCAAGTAGTAGTACTAATGTTTTCAGTAGTAGTAATCTTCAATACTTAGCAGCACTATCCAGAGTTAGTCCATTTCAGACCCAACAATCTCCCCCTAGCTTAACTTTTGAAATCAAGAAGTTAACTTCTTCAAAATAGGAACTTCATGATGCTTTCAAAACTACTGCTCAAATTCCTAGATTAGGATCTAAACCTACACTTTGATTGATTGCTCTTTTAATCACAATTCTGGCCATTTCTGAACCTGTAGGGCAGACCAACTTAGCTTTCAGCATCCCTTGCAACTTTACTTTGCTGTGGTCATACACCTTATCAACTAAGTAGTACTCATGAAAGCTTTTATCAATGGTTACGACATATACTCTAGATCTTTCAATAAGCATCCAGTGATCAATGCTTTTAAATCCTTCTCTGTACACGTCTTTGATAAGATATTCAAGTTTGATAGAGTCAAACATCATGCACAAATATTCCAGAGCCATCTTTGTTATGCTCATTCCTGCTCCTTTCAACAAGTCAACATACAGTTTTAATCCAACCTTGTACATTTCTTCCAAATCAGATTTGGTACAACTTCTGATTATCTTACCCCAGGTTGAATAAACCTCAAACTTGTTACCCAATTTTTTGATTCTGAAGTATTCTTTGCCTTTATCCATCAAAGTATCCCAATGAATGATCTCTGGGGCTTTCACTGAGATAGGATCCTCTTTCAATGGTTTTCTATCTGTCACAGTCATATACAAGTCAAACTTCTCATCAGATTGTCTTGGCTGTTCTGAAGTTTGTTGACTTGACTGCTCTTGACTCTAATCTTGAGTTTGAACATGCTCTGCTTGTTTCTGTTGCTCTTGTTGTTTATGCTGCTCATGTTGTTTCTGTTCTGTCTCACATTCCTCAGTTCTAGGCCTTTTTGCCTATCTCTTTGTAGCAATTGATTTCATTTTCTTGACAACTTCAATCTTCTGAGCTAGGGTTTCTTCTTTCTTCACTTCTACCTTTTCTTTAGTTGGTGTGCCGTCTTCACTGTCAGGAAAAGGCTGTTGAATGTTCAGATCATGTCTTTCTTTCATCTTTCGTTCAAATTCAACCCTTTGATTGAAGTCTCCTTTCAGCTTAGCCATCTCCTTGTTGTATATGTCTTCTATCCTGCTAAAAGACATTTTTGTAAACATCCCTTCACGAACTCCAACAGATCCTTTCAAGAAGTTTATCATTTTTCTTCTTTCTTGTGTAGCTAGAAAGGTCTTTGAAGGTTGTCTTTTCTTTTGTCTTGATGATTTCATAGTAACCCTCTTTGCAGCAGTTTTCAAGCTCTTCTGGTATTCTTCATTGAGCCTTTTTGCCAGATCTAAGGCAAGCTTTCTGTCTTTAGCTTTTTGGATTTCGTTCTCCTTTTCAAGTTCCTTTTCAAACTGTACATTTAACTCCTTTGCCAATTCTGCATCTAGATCTATTTGTTTCTGCTTCTTTAAAGGTTTCATAGGCTCAACCATCTTCTCTTTCCCTTTCTTCCTCTTGGACTCTGACATACTGACCTCTTTCCTTTTCTTGTCTGATCCTCCTTCTTTAATCATCACTCCATTAGCCTTTTGAGTGGCCTTAGGAGTGTCATTCTTCGCCTTCACCAGAGTCTCTGCAATCTCTATTTCTTTTATAGACATTCCAGTTTCTGCTGCTGCGTTTTCTGTTTCTACTGCTTTAGCAGTTTCTACTGTTGGTTCAGTAGTTACTGCTGCTGCTTTAGTTTCTGCTTCTTTCATCATTGTTTCTGCTGCTTTCACACTCTAATCTTCCTCAACCGTCTTTTCAGCTTCACCACTAATCTCCCCCCAAATTTGAATTCCATTCCAACTGAGCTTTCCTTCTCAACTTCATGTTGATTCTCCCCCTTTTTGGAAGCATCATGAGCACTTCCCCTTTTCTTCAAGACATATTGTTGTCTCTTCTTTTTGTGTACCAAACTGAGTACCATCTTCTTGAGTTTGGATATCTGCACTTGTTGAGAAGTGAGCACCTTTTTCAACTCCTTTATCTCCAAGCCCTGATTGATTACATCTAAGTTCACATTGCCAATGGTTTCCATCAATTCATCATAGTTATATTTGTCCTCACCTCCTTTAGGTGTGTTGACTACCCTTGAAGGATCATGGGATCTTTTAGTAGAGGCCTTCTGCCTAGCAGAAGAACCTACTACCCCCTTGGTTTCTTGGCACCTGGGACCCTTAGATGATTTCTCATCCAAAGTTGCCGTGGGGAAGGTCTTAGTTATGTTCACACTGTCCTGATCCACACCTTGTGCAGAATCAGTAGTGTGAGCCTTCCTGCCCACATGCTCATCCTTCTCCTTAGAGAAAACCTTCTTGGGGTTGGGAGACACCCCTGTGGATTCCCTTTGGATATTCTCTGATGGAGAATGTTCCATCAGAGGGCTTGTAGGCTTTTGGGTGTAGGTACATGAAGGGAAGGAACCTTCTGTACCTTTTTCCTGGCATATGTTTGAGTGAGTGGGGGATTTGGCTTATCAACAGTGGTCTGAGGAATATTTGAAGTGAATGGTGTGGGTAGGTCATCAGTGGGTTGGTCAGATATGGGTTGTGACCCTGATGCCTCACCATGGGAATGGGACACAACCATCATGGTAGAGAACAATGGTGTGTCTGTTCCAGAGAAGTCCTTACTAGGCCTTCTCATATTGGAAATTACCTTCCCTTTGGGAGGTTTAGGTACATACACTTCATTAAAAGAGGGTAAATCCGTCAATTTCTTGTTCAGTACTTCTTGTACAAACCTTGGATACATATAAAATCTTTTGGTTTTGGTTTTGGTATCCAGGTTTGACATTAAATCATTTAGAATCATTTGAGAAAAATTGAACTTTTTGGAGGTAGCTAAGCAGACAAGAGCATTAGCTATTGTACTGCTAAACTCACTCCATCCAGTTGTTTTGCACGATAAGCAATGTTGAAGAGTACGAACAAAGAATCTCCACTGAGGTGAAAATTTGCTTTTGAAAAACTTGTAAACCTCAGTAGGACCTTCATACCCCATTCTGCCAATTGCTTGGAACAGATCTTCTTTAGACGTAGATGAGTGTGAATGCAGCCTTCTGTGATTATGATAGGTTTATCACAGACCCTTGAGTGAATGACCTGATTGCCATCAACATTCTGAATGGAAGCATTGGCCCAGAACTGGTTCATATGATTCACATAAATGATGGGATTCACCGTTAGCGCATAGGCAATATATGATTGTGATAAGAAATCCACAATTTCATGAAAACCCTCAGCTTGTTTGGGTTTTTGTAACATTGCAAGCTCATTGTGGTCATCAACAAAATCAAGTGCTACCATCGTTCTGATCGATTCTAGGGTTCAAAACACAACAAGGGTTTACTCACTGGTAATCAAGAATTCTAGAGAGAAAGAGAATGAAAACTCGATGGAAATTCAAAGAGTCGTTTGGGTTTTGGCGGTCAGAGAGGGTATTTATAGGGTAAGGGATTAAGTTAAAAGCAGTACTAAGTACCCTAGCAGCATTAACACAAACCCGCAGTATTAACCCATATCAGCAGTAGTAACACACACCAGCAGTATTAACACTGTTTGGCAGTAGAAAGAAGACAAGCAATAGTAACTTTGCACTGGCAGTATAAACCACCTAACAGTAGTAACCATAATATAGAGAGCAATATTTACTTAACCAGAAGTACCAAGTATCTAATCAGCAAAGCTATCTGAAACACTTAAACATAAATGGTTAGCAGTACCATGCACAATGAAATATGAGAAAGTAAGCATTAAAGAATCTATACAGAAATGGTACATAAAGAAAATAAAAAGAGGCTTATTCAGTGTTTATCATGCCTACAATTGTGACCAAGAATGTGAATCTACCCACATCAAAAGCTTTGGTGAATAGGTCAGCAAATTGGATGCTTGTGTGTACTTTCAAAACCTGAATTAACTTCTTTTCATTGCAATATCTAATAAAATGGTACTTGATTCCTATATGCTTGATTTTTGAGTGCTTCACTGGATTATTTACTATGCTTATAGCACTGTTGTTATCAATGAAGATGGGAGTGTGGAGAAAAGTAATGCCATAGTCCAACATCTGATTCTGAATCCATAACACTTGTAAGCAGCAGCTTGCAGCAACTATATACTCTGCTTCTGTTGTAGAGGTGGACATTGTGGTTCGCTTTTTACACTGCCATGAAACTAGTCTTGCACCCAAAAACTGACATCCTTCTGAGGTAGACTTTCTATCCAAGTTTGCACCACCCAAATCACTATCAGAATATGCAAGAAGATCATATGGTGAGTCATGAGAATACCAAAGACCCAACCTAGGTTGTCCTTTGAGATATTTGAAGATCCTTTTAATTGCTTAAAAGTGAGATTGCTTAGGCCTCACTTGAAATCTGGCACATACACATACAACAAACATAATGTCTGGTCTTGAAGCTGTTAGATACATGAGGGATCCTAACATGGATCTATAATGATGAACATCAACATCCTCCCCCTCAAGATCTGCAGTGATTTGTTTGTGTGTTTCCATAGGTGTGCTTGCAGGCTTTGTTTCTGAAAATCCAAACTTTGTAAGGATATCATGCACATACTTGGATTGACTTATGAAAACGCCATCTTCCTTCTGTTTAACCTATAGCCCAAGGAAGAATGTGAGTTCACCCATATAGCTCATCTTGAATCTTTTGTGCATGAATTCCTCAAACTCCTTGCATATATAGGCTTTTGTGGATCCAAAGATGATATCATCCACATAGATTTGAACAAGCAGGATGTCCTTCTTCTTCTTTTGAATGAAAAGGGTCTTGTCAATGATTCCCCTTTCAAAACCATTTTCCAGGAGATAGGTAGACAGAGTGTCATACCATGCTCTTGGTGCTTGATGTAGCCCATAAAGTGCCTTCTTTAATTTGTATACTCTGTCAGGAAAGTTAGGATTCTCAAACCCTGGAGGCTGGCAAACATACACTTCTTCTTCAATTTTCCCATATAGGAAAGCACTCTTAACATCCATCTGATATATTCTGAACTTCATGAAAGAAACATAGGCTAGAAACAACCTAATTACTTCAATTCTGGCTACTGGTGCAAATACTTTTTCATAATCTATCCCCTCTTCTTGTGTGTACCCTTGTGCCACAAGTCTGGCCTTATTCTTTACTACTATCCCTCTCTCATCTTTCTTATTCCTGAAAACCCATTTAGTTCCAATTGCCCTTTGTCCTTGTGGAAGGTCAACCAGATCCCACACATTTTGCAACTCAAACTGCAGCAGTTCCTCTTGCATTGCTTCTATCCATCTTGGGTCTTTCATTGCATCATAGGCCTTCTTGGGTTCAATCTGAGATAGAAAACAAGATAGCAATCCTGACTGCAAGTCTTTCAATCCTCCTAACTTACTTTGATGCCTTGTGATCCTGGGAGAATTGATATCACCAATTACCAACTGAGGAGGATGATTCCTCTGAGTTCTTGTTTGATGGGCATCCACCTCATTAATATTTGCATCCAGATTAGAGTCATTCTTTTCAGGAGTGTTTCCACCAAATACTGAAGAATTTTCTTCATCAGTATCATCTTCTAATAATGTGGGCATATCAGGACCTGTGTTTCCTGAACCTGAAGAAGGAGTATTCTCTTTTTCACCTTTATCCTCTTCATCACCTTTATCATATTCATCCTATGCTGGATCATAATCCTCTGATTCTGAATCATCTTTCTTTTCTTGTTGACAAAATTCAGCAGGATCAACTGTAGGTATAAGGAACAACACAAACTCTTGTCTCTATGCTTGTACCTTTTCTGAACATGTTCCTACAAGTTGCACATGACTAAAACCCAAAGAATTAGTTAGTGAATCAATGTCAAACAGCCAATCAGGGCCTGTACCAATTTGATTTGGTGTGTTCTCATTGCATTTGACATTGTCACTTTCCTCTATAATCCTGGAAGAACTGTTAAATACTCTGTATGCCTTGCTCTGAGAGGAGTATCCAACAAGAAATCCATCCTCAGCTTTGCTTTCAAACTTGCCTAAATGAGATTTGGTGTTGATAATTGTGCAAGGACACCCAAAAGGTTTGAAAAATCCAACAAAAGGTTTCTTCTTTTTGAAAAATTCATATGGTGTCTTTCCTTCAGATTTGACTACTAGAACTCTATTTTGGACATAACAAGCAGTATTAATTGTTTCTGCCCAGAAAGTGATGGGTAGCTTTGAATCTGCCAACAGAGATCTAGCAGCCTCAATCAATGTCCTAATTCTCCTCTCTGCAACACCATTTTGTTGAGGAGTCCTAGGAGCACTGAATTGTCTCTCAATACCTTTAGTCTCACAAAAGTTGTTTAGGTCAATGTTTTTAAACTCAGTTCCATTATCAGATCTGATGACTTTAACTCTTAGATTTGTTTGGTTTTCAATCCTAAGAACAAAGGATTTGATCAGTCCACTTGTCTCATCCTTAGTTCTCATAAAATATACCCAAGTAAATCTAGAGAAATCATCAACAATCACCAAGCAATAGGACTTCTTACCAATACTCATCACATTTGTAGGACCAAAAAGATCCATATGCAATAACTGAAGGGGTGAAGAGATTGTGTTTATTTCTTTGGACTTATGAGAAGTTTTGTGCTGCTTGCCTTTAAGACAGGTAACACAATGATCATCACATGAAAACACTTTTTGAGGCAAACCTCTCACAAGGTTGTTTTTCACAAGTTTGTTCATTGTTTTAAAATTCATGTGACACATCCTTCTGTGCCAAAGAGATGATTCATCTACAAAAGCTTTTGAAAACAGACAATTTAGTGATGAATCAGATGCAACACTCTCTAAGTCGAAACAATAAACATTATCCTTTCTAGGAGTTCTAAGTAGTATCATATTTTCATCAACTACCTTGAAACCTGGAGCAAGGATAATACATTCAGTATCACTAAATAATATACTATGTTTCTTGTGACAAACCTTTGATACACTTAACAGGTTGTATCTCAATTGCTCAACATAGTAGACATCTTCAAAGGTCATCTTACCTTTTGAAACCATACCTTTGCCACTTATCTTACCTCCATCAAACGTTTTGAAATTTTGAAGGCAGTCCATGTTACCTGTCATGTGCCTAGAGCAATCAGTATCTACATGCCAAATGCTCTTCCTCTTGAGCTGTTGGTTGCCCTCTGTAGGGATTGATGTGCTTGAAGACTCTGAAACCTCAGCCATCAATGCTTGATTCTGGATTGCCTTATCAGCTTGATCACTCCAATCAAATCTCATTCCATCTTGTGAGACAAGTGCTTGAGATGAGTTTCTGTTGTTGTTGTAGTTTGTTGACTTTGATTGTTGATTGTTTCTCCCATGCTGCTGAGAGATTCCTCCTCTACATTCTCTTGCAAAGTACCCCAGTTTATGACACTTGTAGCATTCCACCTTGGATTTGTCAAATCCAGCACCATCTTCTCTTCTCATGGCAAAGTTGTTTCTTCCTGTTCTTTTAATGAATCTTTTGATTCTCATTGTGAGCATTGCCATTTGCCATTTGATGTCCATCTCTTCAAGATCATCAACATTAATCTTCTCCAGATCATCATTTATAAGAGAAGATTTAGCATGACTAGCAAGGAAGGCTTCCAAAACAGAATCATTGGGTTGATCCTGTTTTAAGCCATAAGCGGCACTAACTGATTCTGTATTAGCAGAAGAATCAGAAGTAGATGATAGGAGAGCATCATTGTAAGAATATCCAGATGGCTTCTTCTTTGATTCAACCTCTGCTTCAAACACCCTGAGATCATTGTAGAGGTCATCAAGTTCCTTATCTTCCAGATTATCATTCTGCCTGAAGGATACTGTATACATTATCCATTCTTCACCAAGAGATCTTAGAAATTTTCTGTTGACATCATCCTGGTCTATCTTGACACCAACGGTGGACAATTCTCCAATCAACTTGTTGAATCTGTCAAAGGTTTGAGTCATAGACTCATTCTTTGTAGACATAAAATTTTCATATTGTTGTTTGAGAATTGCTTTCTGATTTCTCTTAGTGCTTTTGCTACCTGAAAATCTATTCTACAAAGCATTCCACAAGATTTTGGCATCAACACAGTTGCAAAATTGATGTTGATATTCATTAGAAATTGCCAAGAGCATAGTGCTGAAGGCTTTCATCTCAGTCTGCCTCATCTTTCTTTCTCCATCAATCTTTGGTGGAGATCTCTTGCCATCTGCTCCAATCTCTCCTACATTGGAAGGACCATTCTCAATGATGTCCCACATTGAGTAGTCTGTAAGAAGAATGTACTGCCTGTTCCTGATTTTCCACATGTCAAAGTCATTAGGTTTGAGCATGGGAACCTTTGAAACAAGAACACTGTCGTGTGATCCGTCCATGATGATTATTGATTCCTGAGTTCATTAGCTCTGATACCACTTGTCAGGATCGAAATTTAAAACAAGAATTTAAATAACACTCAGAAACTTTGTTAAAGAGGTTGCGGAATAACACTTTAACAATAATCAATGAAACAGTGTATGAACTCAAATCACACGTTATATTGAATTAACTTAATGATTACAACCAAAACCTCAATCTATTGAACAGGCTCAACAGACGTTCAATACTTCTCTAATTAAAGGATTACTAACAATCTTGAGGCTAATTCTCTCTTTTAAAACAAAAGGCGTATGTATCTCTGTTTCTAATAATCTAAGACTTCTAGACTATATATACAAGACAGATTACAAGATAATTACTAAAGAAACGTTGATCTTCAGTATCCACTCCATATTTATCTTCATCTCCTTGTCTTTCGCACAAATCACCCTTATCAATCATTATCAGCATTAATCTTCCAGCAATATCTTTATCTTCAGCAGTACCAACATACTAGCGGTAGTTTCCATCTTGCAGTACTAACTCTTCAAGCAGTATTAATACTACTTGTAGTAGTAATTTCTTCAAGTAGCAGTACTAATGTTTTCAGCAGTAGTAATCTTCAATACTTAGCAGCACTATCCAGACTTAGTCCATTTCAGACCCAACACAATGCTATGCATCAAGTTTCCAAACTTGCTAAAAATGGCAACTTTTAAAAAAAATTAACTTTGCGTTTTCACACTTTCCAAAAATAGAAAATTTTTAAGATTAATCTTTTGAAGCTCAAAAATGATTTACACACTTTTCCAAATATTAAAAAATTTAAAAAAAAATATTTTTACACACACTCAAACATACAGACTTTTCACAGATGCTCCCCCTTGAAGATTTACCAGTATATCCTGCAAAAAGAAATATATCTTGGTACTCACATGTATATGAGTCCACACTGGTTAGAAGCGTCTCATTTTGAAATTCACTCCCCCTTGACAAAATAATATGTGCAATCTTCAGTAAAAATACTTACACTCCCCCTTGATATGAGCATTCAGACCACATCTTTAAAGTATGAGTCCTGAGCAGACATACTCAGAAGTCAAAAACAGAGTTATTGAGGATTGTGTCCTGATCTAACATGATTAGAAGTCAAAATTCTCACTCCCCCTACACCTATGGTTCCTGCAAAATAGATGTAACGGGTTTTGGTACCCACTTGAATTTGGCTCCAGATTTGTGAGATTTTGGAATCCACTTGAGATTGGATCCAGATCTGTTAAATGCAGTTTCATGGGAAGTGATTATGTAGGTTCCATACCGGTGATGAGCAAAGTATTTTTGAACAAAATCATTTACACAACAATAAGAACAGTAGATTTTCTTTTGTGCTAACTTGATTAAATGATTTACAGAATATACAAGATCCGGCTTAGAAATTTTTTTACCTTAAGGTGTATTGTTCTTTTTGATCTCAATCAAAAGCAATAAAAATATCAATACCAATACCAATCATGATCTCAATTGGACCTATCAAGTGGTATCAGAGCTAAACAGAAAAAAAAATCTGAACGATCGAGATCGATTGGTTTTTGATGGAACAGTCTGATGAATTTTCGATTTCTGTGATTTATTGATTGTTATTTGATGTTTAATTGATTTGGAGGTAGTTGTAGATCGTTATTCAATCATTTGCTTGTATCAATTTCACTCCAGAAAATCGAATCAATCGATTTTGAGTATATTTGTTCGAAAATTTTATTCACTATGGTTGTAATCGATTGGAGCTTAGAGTCCGATTTAGGCTAGATAATCAACTACAAATGTGCTGAAAAGTTGTTTTCGAACCTGTATTCAAAAGCTTAACTCAAGAATCAAAGTTTTGAAGATTTTGTTGTAAGTTTTTATGAAAATCGTTCCAGATCTACAGATTTCGCAAATTTGATGAAAAACTCGCATATGTTGAAGATTTCGCAGAAAGAAGAGTTTTTGTATGCGAGGTCCAATGCATGGCCTTCTATTCTTCCCAAGACATGATGGATTATTATTGGTTGGAAATGTATATAATAGGTTGAAGGCTTTCAAGCTTTGTGACTACTTCTTCCTCTCTTCTCCTTGGGCCGAAATTTCTACTCTCTGCCCTCCTCTCTCTCTCTCTCTGTAAGACCCCTAAAATTCGAAAATAGCAGGCAAATTAAAACTTCCAAAAACTCTTAAATACAAAGCTTTGAAATATCAAATATCTAAAGTTACAAGGAAAAATCACTATAACAATGTATCAGAGTTCTAACGAAACTATCTAGTCCCACAAACAGGGACAACATTAGTTGGGTGTTACTAAAACTACCAAAGCTGCTATCTACACCAAACCGGATGACGTCACTAAAGCCATCCAACCGAAACTTCTACCAAGATCCACTCGCCACACAGATCCATCTAAGACCTGATATACATATCGAAAAGAAAAAGTGTTAGGCTTATCGCCTAGTGAGTTAAAGCAGTTTTCATCATATAAATCATAAAACATTTAAAATTAACATTTTACTCTAAATAATACCATTTTAGAAATACCGATTATAAAGAGGCTTTATTTGCAAATCAAGTTACTTCTAATTTCCAAACACCCATTTTAAATAATTATTCGACATCTAAATTTTCCAAAAACGCACCCACACTGTATTTCACCAAAATACTCTTTGTGTAAATAAAATGGTATGTTTCAACACCGAAGGCATGGGTAAGGGAATACCCAAAAATAACACCTTTCGGTGACGGGGGAGCCCCAATTCCATAGAATGTGTCGGGCACACAAAGTTAAGCCACTTATCAACGTTCTCGAGTTTCGCATAGACCATGGATCCCCGTATTTGGCTCCTCTTAGCAACCACCGCAAGATACTCAAATGAACCTAGTGACTACTCGACCTCTAGACGAGTCTCAACACAAATTCACAAGTCCCCGTATCCGGCTAACCATGGGCACCACCGCAAGACTTAGCTCCATATAGGGATCTCCAAGAGCACCACCGCAAACTAACATATCAACATGACTTGGGGACTACTCACTAGACTCAAACATGGACATTAAAACTCCATGATGAACATAACGACTCATACGCCTATGGATCCAATGCATTACAGTCTAAGCATTACATGACTCAATATGAATGAACTAACACATCCAAAACATGTAATAACCAACATTTGTATAACAATTGTATTTCCATAAAAGGGACAACATCCCAAAACTCATTATAGTATAACTCAAGCCACAAGGCATCTTAAAACGTTTTCCAATAAAAGAAAAACCAATATGACTATACATGTCGAAGTATAATTTTCTCAAAATATGCATTTCCCCCAATGTATTGTCGGCAGAAGGCCAAAACCATAGGATTCATAATTTCCTAAAATACTCATAGTGTCCAAAATGATAATTTCCATTTACTCACGCCGTTGAAGCCGAACTTGTTTAAAACATCGATTCTCAAACTCATAAGTAATGTAAAATCCCAAAACTCATTAAATGAAAAATGTGTTTGTAACATATGTTCAAAAATCCCCTTTTTGTGACTCAAACACTTCATAAAATATTGTAACCCATTTCTCAAGAGTTTGATAGCACAAAAAGTGTGAGTTTACCAAATATGTATATTATACAAATGTTCATAAAATCTTATTAAAATGAAGTAAACTCATGGATATACATTTAAAACCCAAAATATGAGCATTTTGACATGTATATAGTTTTTCAAAGCAACTAGAACTCACCTTGCTAGATTTAGACTAAATATAGATTTTACCCACAAACTTGGGTTCCTTGAAGAGGAGATCTTGGATCCTTTCACTAGCTCCAATGCTTTCTACAGATCCACTACCACAAACATTCACCAAGTTATACCAAACCCAAGGAAAGCCAAACAAGATGAAGAACACCAAACCCTAACTTTTAGATGGAAAGATGGGTAGATTACATTGATTATAAACCCTTGGATCCACCCAATATCTTCAATACCCTCTTTTCTCTACATGAAAAGCTCCAAAAGACGAGACTATAGGTTTAAGAATCACTAAAATCGGATTTGGGAGAGAGAGGTTATGACAAAATGAAGTTTGGGTCCAAAAATCGAGTTTAAAACTCTCTGCAAGTCGCGGGGCAAGTCACCCGCATCCCAAAGCTTCAATCCAGTGAGTTGCGTGGCTTGTGTCTCGACCCAAGGTTGCGCACCAACCCGCGACATTCCAAAATCTTGTTTTCTCGCGTTCTTCGCGCCTGTTTCGATTCCTGATGGTTCCATTATGAAACTTACATGATTTCCCGATACCTTTACGACCCAAGAGTCAAAAGACTCCCGTATTACCGTCAAGGATAAATCTTGAAATTACTAGTGTTACAATCCTCCCCACCTTGAAAATGATTTCGTCCTCGAAATCAAAATTTGATCACATTAACCATGCCTTTACACATTTTCTACAAATCTCTAACCTTCGACCTTCGACCACACTAAGGCCTGGATTGCAACCCAAATAGAATGAACTTTCTTTCACATACGTCGTTGCTGAACCCGTAAATTATTGACTATTGACACTGCATCTTCTCCCAAGCTCTGGGTGCTCTTGCCTAAAATATGTGTCTAGGCATAGCAAGGGAGAACTTTCACCTTAATCGTGGACGATTCATACCTCTCTCCAAGCTCCATGCTTGGAAGGTTCCAACGAAATGTTGATCCACACCGCTCCGCATGAGGTGTCTATCCAAGCAACACCTATGGTGTCCTTCTCCGACTCCCTAGCTCGTGTAGCCAGTCTGGGACATTGGTTTAAAATCCGACGACTAACTGGAAATTTTAAAAGAGGAGTTTCCCTCAAAGCATTACCGTCTACTAGCAACTCTTTTAGGTAAGGTCAAGGCGTGATGACATTTCCCCAAATCTTAATTTTCCTTCACTCGGAGAGGCGATTGGTCTCGACTTAGTCTTTCTTTCAGCCAAAGCCACACAAGGGATCTACAACAAATCCTTAGAACCATCGACTCTAAGCTAAAGGCGAAACACTTATCGCAGACGGTTATACAAGAGAAGCTCAAAGTCCCATCCTCACTTAAAATCCATAGGCCATTACTTCCTCCAAATTACAAATGTTCCGGCATATCACTCCATTAGCTGAAAGGCATCCGGTTACATTCCGCCTATAAGACTCCGACCCAACTCCTTTGCGAACAAGCTTTTCTTGGCTAGAAAAGGTCGCACTATGTCTTCTAAACACTTACACGGTTCTCCACTTAAATAGCCTTAAACAACCCAATAACGGTTTGTCGTAGATGTGGCCTGGATCCGCTACACTTAAAGGTGTTAACTATATTGATACCTCAAAATTCTGGGCTTGAAGCCCAAACGACGTAAGGAAATCGCGTTAACCTCGAATCATCTTAAACGTAGATGCCATCAATTCCAAGGTTGAGATCTTCACTCTTCCTATAGCTTAGCGTAGATCTTCTTGCAAGACACTTGCCATAAATCATTTGTCACTCCACTTACTAGTCCTCAAGTTTAGCACCATAATTCACATTAACGGTGGTTATCTAAACCAAACGGCACCGGAAATTTACTTTTACTTGAAGCAGAATTCCACATGAATCCCTCCCAGCAGGCACAGGTGAGAAACATAACACACCACTTTATGGTAGTCGGCAGTTTCCATAGGCAATTGAAACCTCATATGCTTCCTCTTATTCCAGCCCCTCAGTGGACTTATGACGTGAGGAAATCCTTCCCTAGAGTCATTCACTAACACACCTTTATTTTCAAAGCAACTATATCCTTCGTTCCACAATTTACACATGGCACCCCAAATGCCAACATGTACCACTTGATCTAACACTAACCACCAACATTTATTTCTTAAAACCAACAACCTTAATTAGTGGTAACTCCTGGTTTATTCCAAGTGGCTTATTCTCCAATAAGATTCACACTCAACCATCAAAATAGACAATTAAGATTAAAGTTATTCGGAGGTGTACCTAATACTTCCATCGGGGTCACCCTCGTCTTGAGAGACTCTGACTGTTGTCTGCCTCCTCGTCCATCCTCACGTTTGGACAATCTCTCTTCACATGGTTCGGTTCCTTGCACACAAAACAGATTGTTCCCTTCATGGAACAATCCTGATGGGAGTGACCCAACATCCCACACTTGAGACATGCCACGGGATTGGGGTTGCACCTACCTGCATGTTTGGCTCGACACTCTTGACACCACTTTGACTTCCTATGATGGCCAGTCTCTCTTTCATTGACATGATCATTGCACTCTTCGTATGGACTCCACTTGTCCTCCCATTTTATCTTCTCTTTAGTCTTCGCATCTTCTTCACTACTCCTAATATAAACATCTTCCATGAATTGTGATTCTTCTATTGCTCCTCGGAGGGTGGAGACTTTAGAAATTTGGACCATCGCCTTCATGTCGGCTGGCAGTCCGTTCATGTAAGCCTTGATTCTATCCTTCTCACTTGGAACGATATGTCCTACTAGATCCAATTTCTCCATGAAGAGATTGGAGTATTCTCTCACCGACATATCTCCTTTCTTCAGGGCTCGGAACTCATCTTCTATTTTGTCTATCGCCCTTTCATTACAATATCCATCCAACACTTCCTTCTTGAATGTATCCCACGTTAGTGACGAAAGCAATAGTAGGTCCCATAGTGGTTTTGGTAATGTTCCACCACGCATGTTTCACCTTCTGCCCCTCTGCAAACTCGCTAGTGTCAAATACTTGTTCCATCTCTTGGATCCAATTCAAGCACCCCACCGGACTGTTTGTCTCTGAAAACTCTAGCGGTTTGTTGTACAGAAAGTTCTTGTATGCGCGGGCCCTCTCGCTATATTTCATATTAGCAGCAACAAGATCCTCCATCCGAATCACATTCCCGGTGTCACCGAGACTCCGCACATCAAGCTCTTTAATTACTTCACGTCCCCGGTCATTGACATCTCTAACCTCTAACGCTTTCATTATCCTTTCCTCTTGTTGCTCCATAGCCGACTTCATCAATTGAACCACGTTATCCAACAACCGCCTTGAGGATTTGCCTCTTGAGTTTGCGTTTCTCTTCCTGCATCCGCCATTTTTTTCTGACACACACGAGGATGAGATTAAGAATCTTAGACTAATACTATATTCACAAATATGACATACTATTGCACATATCAAGCATCGTAATAATGGTAGAGTCAAGAATGCTCACGTAACAGTATATTCATAATAGCAGTAGCTAAGTGAAATTATGAACATAATATACATAAGGATCCTCGTCACCATAGGCACGACCCATAACTAGTGCATTTTTGTCGACCACCGCAACCCACACTCATCTTAAAAGTTCTACCCATAACGAACAAGTCATAACTTAAAGTCTCAGCTTAAGTCTAGGCATCTAAGATCCATACCTAGTTCACTTAAACTAGAGCTCTGATACCAACTTGTAACACCCCTAAAATTCGAAAATAGCAGACAAATTAAAACTTCCAAAAACTCTTAAAAACAAAGCTTTGAAATATCAAATATCTAAAGTTACAAGGAAAAATCACAATAACAATGTGTCAGAGTTCTAATGAAACTATCTAGTCCCACAAACAGAGACAACATTAGTTGGGTGTTACTAGAACCACCAAAGCTGTTATCTTCACCAAACCGGATGACGTCACTAAAGCAATCCTACCGGAACTTCTACGAAGCTCCACTCGCCACACAGATCCATCTAAGACCTGATATACATGTCGAAAAGAAAAAGTGTTAGGCTTAACGCCTAGTGAGTTAAAGCAGTTTTCATCATATAAATCATAAAACATTTAAAATGAACATTTTACTCTGAATAAGTCCATTTTAGAAATACTGATTATAAAGAGGCTTTATTTGCAAATCAAGTTACTTCTAATTTCCAAAGTCCCATTTTAAATAATTATTCGACATCTAAATTTCCCCAAAATGCTCCCACACTGTATTTCACCAAAAGACTCTTTGTGTAAATAAAATGGTACGTTTCAATACCGAAGGCATGGGTAAGGCAATACCCAAAAATAACACCTTTCGGTGACCAGGGAGACCCGATTCCATCGAATGTGGCAGGCACACAAAGTTAAGCCACTTGTCAACGTTCTCGAGTTTCGCATAGACCATGGATTCCCGTATCTGGTTCCTCTTAGCTACCACAGCCAGATACCCAAATGAACCTAGAGAATACTCAACCTCTAGATGAGTCTCACCACAAAGTCACAAGTCCCTGTATCCGGCTCACCATGGGCACCACCGCAAGACTTAGCTCCGTATACGGATCTCCAAGAGCACCACCGCAAACTTACATAACAACACGACTTGGGGACCACTCACTAGACTCAAACATGGACATTAAAACTCCATGATGAACATAACGACTCATATGCCTATGGATCCAATGCATTACAGTCTAAATATTACATGACTCAATATGAATGAACTAACGCATCCAAAACATGTAATAACCAACATTTATATAGTAATTGTATTTCCATAAAGCGCCCATATTGAGCTGTTTAAACGAGACAACATCCCAAAACTCATTATAGTATAACTCAAACCACAAGGCATCTTAAAACGTTTTCCAATAAAAGCAAAACCAATATGACTATACATGTCAAAGTATAATTTTCTCAAAATATGCATTTCCTCCAATGTATTGTCGGCCGAAGGCCAAAACCATAGGTTTCATAATATCCCAAAATACTCGTAGTGTCCAAAATGACAATTTTTGTTTACTCACGTCGTTGAAGCCGAACTTGTTTAAAACATCGATATCTCAAACTCATAAGTAAAGTAAAATCCCAAACCTCAATTAATGAAAAATGTGTTAGTAACATATGTTCAAGAATCCCCTTTTTGTGACTCAAACACTTCATTAAATATTGTAACCCATTTCTCAAGAGTTTGATAGCACAAAATGTGCAAGTATACCAAATATGTGAATTGTACAAATGTTCACAAAGTCTTATTAAATTCAAGTAAACTCATGGATATACATTTAAAACCCAAAATATGTGCATTTTGACATGTATATAGTTTTTCAAAGCAACTAGAACTCACCTTGCTAGATTTCTACTAAATCTAGATTTTACCCACAAACTTGGGTTCCTTGAAGGGGAAATCTTGGATTCTTTCACTAGTTCCAATGCTTTCTACAGATCCACTACCACAAACATTCACCAAGTTATACCAAACCCAAGGAAAGCTAAACAAGATGAAGAACACCAAACCCTAACTTTTAGATGGAAATATGGGTAGATTACCTCGATCATAAACCCTTGGATCCCCCCAATATCTTCAATACCCTCCTTTATCGACTTGAAAATGAAGTTTGGTTCCAAAAATCGAATTTAAAGCTCTCTCATAGAAACCCGCAACCTTCCCCGCGACTTGCAAGTCGCAGGGATAGTCGCCCGTGTCCCAAAGCTTGGATCAAGTGAGTTGCGTGGCTTGTGTCGCGGCCCAGGCTCTCACACCAACCCGCGGCTTTCCAAAATCCTGTTTTCTCGCGTTCTTCACGCCTGATTCGATTCCCGATGGTTCCATTATGAAAATTTCTTGATTTCCGGATACCTTTACGTCCCAAGAGTCAATCGACTCCCGAATTACCATCGAGGATAAATCCTGAAATTACAGGTGTTACAATCCTCCCCACCTTGAAAATGATTTCATCCACGAAATCAAAATTTGATCACATTAACCACCATGCGTACTTATAGGTCTAACCATCCCTATACGCATTTTCTACAAATCTCTAACCTTCGACCTTCGACCACACTAAGGCCTGGATTGCAACCCACATTGAATGTACTTCCTTTAACATACGTCGTTGCGAAACCCGTAAATTATCGGCTATTAACACCGCATCTTCTCCCATGCTCTGGGTGCTCTTGCCTAACATATGTGTCCAGGTGTAGCAAGGGAGAACTTTCACCTTGATCGTGGACGATTCATACCTCTCTCCAAGCTCCTTGCTTGGAAGGTTCCGATAAAATGTCGATCCACACCGCTCCGAATGAGGTGCTATCCAAGAAACACCTATGGTGTCCTTCTCCGACTCCCTAGCTCGTGTAGATAATCTGGGATCATTGGTTTAAAATCCGACAACTAACTGGAAATTTTAAAAGAGGAGTTTCACTCAAAGCATAGCCGTCTATTAGAAACTATTTTAGGTAAGGTCAAGGCGTGATGACATTTCCCCAAATCTTAATTTTAATTCACTCGGAGAGGCGATTGGTCTCGACTTAGTCTTTCTTTCAGCCAAATCCACACAAAGGATCTACAACAAATTCTTAGAACCATCGACTCTAAACTAAAGGCGAAACACTTATCGCAAACGGTTATACAAGAGACGCTCAAAGTTCTATCCTCACTTAAACTCCATAGGCCATTACTTCCTCCAAATTACAAATGTTCCGGCATATCACTCCATTAGATCAAAGGCCTCGGTTACATTCCGCATAAAAGACTTTGATCCAACTCCTTTGCGAACAAGCCTTTCTTAGCTAGAAAAGGTCGCACTATGTCTTCTAAACACTTACACGGTTCTTCACTTAAATAGCCTTAAACAACCCAATACCGGTTTGTCGTAGAAGTGGCCTGGATTCGTTACACTTATAGGTGTTAACTATATTGATACCACAAAATTCTGGGCTTGAAGCCCAAACGACATAACGAAATCGCGTTAACCTCGAATCATCTTAAACGTAGATGCCATCAATTCCAAGGTTGAGATCTTCACTCTTCCTATAGCTTAGCGTAGATCTTCTTGCAAGACACTTGCCAGAAATCATTTGTCACTCCACTTACTAGTCCTCAAATTTAGCACCATAATTCGCATTAACGGTGGTTATCTAAACCAAACGGCACCGGAAATTTACTTTTACTTGCAGCATATTCCACATGAATCCCTCCCAGCAGGCACAAATGAGAAACATAACACACCACTCTATAGTAGTCGGCAGTTTCCATAGGTAGCTGAAACCTCATCTGCTTCCTCTTATTCCAGTCCCTCTATGGACATATGACGTGAGGAAATCCTTTCCTAAAGTCATTCACTAACACACCTTTATTTCCAAAGAAACTATATCCTCCGTTCCATAATTTGCACATGGCACCCCAAATGCCAACATGTACCACTTGATCTAACACTAACCACCAAAATTTATTTCTTAAAACCAACAACCTTGATTAATGGTAACTCATGGTTTATTCGAAGTGGCTTATTCTCCAATACCCTTGGCTTAGATTTCTAAGATTCAACGAAACGATGAAATCATTCCCATAGGCAAGCTCCAGAATTTACTAGCACACCGACAACCCAACGACACAACGACAAACAACGTCCAAAATATTCACACTCAAGCAGCAAAATAGACAACTAAGATTAAAGTTAAAGTTACTAGGAGATATACCTGATACTTCCATCGGGGTCACCCTCGTCTTGAGAGACTCTGACTGTTGTCCGCCTTCTCCTCCATCCTCACGTTTAGACAATCTCTCTTCACATGGTTCGGTTCCTTGCACAAAAATAGATTGTTCCCTTGATGGGAAAATCCTGATGGGAGTGACCCAACATCCCACACTTGAGACATGCCATGGGGTTGGGGTTGCACCTACCTGGATGTTTGGCTCGGCACTCTTGACCCCACTTTGACTTCCTATGATGGTCAGTCTCCCTTTCATTGACATGATCATTGCACTCTTGGGATGGACTCCACTGGTCCTCCCGTTTTCTCTTTTCTTTATTCTCCTCATCTTCTTCACTACTCCGAATATAAACATCTTCCATGAATTGTGATTCTTCTATTGCTCCTCGAAGGGTGGAGACTTTAGAAATTCGTACCATCGCCTTCATGCCGGCTGGAGGTCCGTTCATGTAAGCCTTGATTCTATCCTTCTCACTCGGAACTATATGTCCAACTAGATCTAATTTCTCCATGAAGAGATTGGAGTATTCTCTCACCGACATATCTCCTTTCTTCAGGGCCGAAACTCATCTTCTATTTTGTCTATCACACTTTCGTTACAATATCCATCCAACACTTCCTTCTTGAATGCATCCTACGTTAGTGACGAAGAAATAGCAGTTCCCATAGTGGATTTGGTGACGTTCTACCATCGATGTTTCACCTTCTGCCCCTCCGCACACTCGCTAGTGTCAAATGTTTGTTCCATCTCTTGGATTCAATTGAAGCACGCCACCGGACGATCTATCTCTGAAAACTCTGGCGGCTTGCTATACAGAAAGTTCTTGTATGCGCGGGCCCTCTCGCTATATTTCATATTACCAGCAACAAGATCCTCCATAGGAATCACATTCCCTGTGTCACCGAGACTCCGCACATTAAAGCTCTTTAATTACTTCATGTCTCCGTACATTGGCATCTCTAACCTCTAACGCCTTCATTATCCTATCCTCATGTTGCTCCATAGCCGACTTCATCAATTGAACCACGTTATCCTACAACCCGCCTTGAGGATTTGGCTCTTGAGTTTGCGTTTCTCTTCCTGCATCCGCCATTCTTTTCTGACACACACGAGAATGATATTAAGAATCTTAGACCAATACTATATTCGCAACTATGACATACAATTGCACATATCAAGCATCGTAATAATGGTAGAGTCAAGCACGCTCACGTAACAGTATATTCATAATAGCAGTAGCTAAGTGAAATTATGAACATAATATACATAAGGATCCTCATCACCATAGCCACGACCCATAACTAGTGCATTTCTGTCAACCACCGCAACCCACACTCATCTTAAAAGTTCTACCCATAACGAACAAGTCATAACTTAAAGTCTCATCTTAAGTCTAGGCATCTAAGATCCATACCTAGTTCACTTAAACTAGAGCTATGATACCAACATGTAACACCCCTGAAATTCGAAAATAACAGACAAATTAAAACTTCCAAAAACTCTTAAATTCAAAGCTTTGAAATATCAAATATCTAAAGTTACAAGGAAGAATCACAATAACAATGTATTGTCTCATTTTAAAGTCTCATTTTAAATAATTATTCGACATCCAAACTTCACCAAAACGTACCCACACGGTATTTCACCAAAAGACTCTTTGTGTAAATAAAATGGTATGTTTCAACACCGAAGGCATGGGTAAGGGAATACCCAAAAATAACACCTTTCGGTGACCAGGGAGACCCGATTCCATCGAATGTGGCAGGCACACAAAGTTAAGCCACTTATCAACGTTCTCGAGTTTCGCATAGACCATGAATCCCCGTATCCGGCTCCTCTGAGATACCACCGCAAGATTGCCAAATGAACCTAACGAATACTCAACCTCTAGATGAGTCTCACCACAAAGTCATAAGTCCCTGTATCCGGCTCACCATGGGCACCACCGCAAGACTTAGCTCCGTATACGGCTCTCCAAGAGCACCACCGCAAACTTACTTAACAACACGACTTGGGGACCACTCACTAGACTCAAACATGGACATTAAAACTCCATGATGAACATTATGACTCATATGCCTATGGATCCAATGCATTACAGTCTAAACATTACATGACTCAATATGAATGAACTAACGCATCCAAAACATGTAATAACCAACATTTGTATTGTGTGTCCCAATAATGAATCATTCAATCAAGTAAAACAATAAACAACACAATAATGCAAACCTGATATTGATTAATCAAACGGTTACAATTGTTCTTGACAAGAAATCAACCTTTCTCTCTGCTTTTCTTCTGTAAATGGCGCACCACCACCACCACACTCTATAATTATTTTCTCTAATTAGCTCCAATAACCTCTCTCTCTCTCTCTCCCTCTCTCTCTAACCTAATTAACTCTAAACAAGGTTAATTTATACTTAGGCTAACTAAGCCTAATGGGCTTGGCTTGCTTGGGCCCAACAACTAAAACAATTTGTTAGAGCATAAATATGTTGGATTCAAGATCTTTAAGATTGAAGACAAAAAGATCAAGAAGTCAAAGCTGGAAAGTCAACTTTCATCAAAGTCAAAGTCTTTTGTAATAAAAGTCAAAGTCAATGTAATTGTAATTTTGTTTCTTTGTAATTGTTAGAGGTATAAATACCTTGTTTCCTTGTTGTTGAAATCAGATGTACACGAATTAGAGAAGAGTTGTTTAGAACATTATTCTAGTGAGAACATTATTCTAGTGAGAGAGTAGTGAGAGAAAGTTGTGAGATTGTAATCTTTGATTCATCAATGACATATGATTTCTCATCTTGATTATTTTGTTAGCGATTAGAACTTGAAAATAGGGAACACACAATTGGTATCAGAGCAGATCCAAAAGGTGAAATCAGATCAAGATTGTGATGGTTCATTACTGTTCTTAAAAGGAAAATCGAATTTTTAATTTTTGAGTGTTTTTGGAGCTGATTTTGATTAGGAATTGTCCTAAAAGTGTATTAGATCGAGTCTTTGTAAATCAATTTCAAGTATTGCACTGTAAATCACAGGAATTTGTGATTTTTGTTTTGTAAGTGAATGTTTGTAAGTTTCTTGGATTGTAATTCATTCTAGTACTGTAATCGAGCATCATTACGAAGTTTCATGGCATTTGGACAAAGTTCAGATCGATTTCAGATGGAAAAATCAGTTTTTGGGTCGACAAACGGATGAACGCGCTAGATCTCTAAAACGCGATAGTTCATCGTCCAAACGCGCAAGGTTCATCTTCTAGAACGCCCAAGGCTAATCAGCTAGAACGCGCAAGTCAAAGGAATGAGTTTTGGTCTAAAACGCGCAAGGGTTATCTGCGAGTTCTAAGAAACTCGCTAATCAAGTCAGCGAGTTTGAAAAAGTGAGAATTTTTTCTAAGGACCAGAACGCGCTAGTAGTGTTATGTGAGTTCTCCAAACGCGCTAATTGAAGCGAGCGAGTTTTAGGAGGAACAGTGGTTAGCGAGTTCTTCGACGTGCGAGTTTGAAGAGGAACAGTGTTCAACGAGTTCTTCGACGTGCGAGTTTGAAACTTCAAGAAATATCTCTAAGCGTTGAAACGCGCAAGTGAAGCTAGCGAGTTTTGTTCAAACGCGCAAGCTTTGACGTGCGAGTTTGGGAAACGCGCACATCTCTATTAGCGAGTTTCAGCATGAACAGTTTTTAGCGAGTTTAGGCACTTGCGAGTTTCATCATCCTGCGAGTTTGATCTGCGAGTTTGATCTGCAATTTTGATCTGCGAGTTTGCTTGCGAGTTTATCTGCGAGTTTGCTTGCGAGTTTCTCAAATGCGTAAATATTGATATGCGTGTTTCTCAGTCTGCGAGTTTAAGGGCTTGCGAGTTCAATAATGACTTGCGAGTTCTGATACTTAGTCAAATTTTTCGAAAGTTCTGATTTTTTTTATTTCAATTTTTGTGGTGATTTCACATTTTGGACTAACGATCATTTTTGTCAAGTTCTTTTTGTTAACAGATATTCAAGATGAGTTTTTCAGCTGAAGAGGTAAAGGATTTTACTGTAAATGATTTCATGACCACAGTGGAAGCTTATCAAAGAATAAATTTCATTGTGTTAAGGGGGAGTTTGGAAATTATGTTTGTATCAAAGGGGAGATTTCATGAGAAGATAAAGATTGTTAAATGGGGGAGTTACTTCAATCGAGCTTAAAGAAAGAAGATCGCATTGCTAAATCTTTTAGTAATGATCTTGATCCAAATGGGGAGATTGTTAGAGCATAAATATGTTGGATTCAAGATCATTAAGATTGAAGACAAAAAGATCAAGAAGTCAAAGTAGGAAAGTCAACTTTCATCAAAGTCAAAGTCTTTTGTAATAAAAGTCAAAGTCAATGTAATTGTAATTTTGTTTCTTTGTAATTGTTAGAGGTATAAATACCTTGTTTCCTTGTTGTTGAAATCAGATGTACACAAATTAGAGAAGAGTTGTTTAGAACATTATTCTAGTGAGAACATTCTTCTAGTGCGAGAGTAGTAAGAGAAAGTTGTGAGATTGTAATCTTTGATTCATCAATGACATATGATTTCTCATCTTGATTATTTTGTTAGAGATTAGAACTTGAAAATAGGGAACACACACAATTTAAAATAAAGGAAACAAACTTTGACTAATTATTACAAAAGGACCCTAGATTATTTGTTGAGACGACTTTATCAGCTTTGACTTCAGATTTCCATCTTCAGATAATTATGATCTTGAATCCAATAAATATGTGCTTTAACAATCTCCCCCTTTGGATCAAGATCATTCTTTAAGCTCGGAAAATTCAACTTTCCTCTTTGTCTTCAGAATGTAGCAATCTACTCAATTAGAAAATATCTTTTGGGAAGAGATTATCTCCAGATTCAGCTCGGAATGCTTTAGCAAATTATCTTCAAGGAAAATTTCTTCATTTCAGCATATCTTCAGAATATCTTCCATTTCTTGATTGACGCTTCTCCCCCTTTTTGATGAAAAGAGCAAAGAGTTCATCAAAACGTGTCTTCAAGAAATTTCTTCCACCATTGATCTTCCAAACAGAACCACTGATTATCCGTCAATTCATTAAGATGTTCATCCAGATCTTTGCAAATCTAGAGAATTTAGAAAATGAAATGTAACACCTGAATCAACAAAAGAATCAGTTAAAATTGTCTGTCAGTAACACAAAGTTACTGTGTGTAACGAATACACAATATAAAGGAGCTTTTATGAAGTTCACTCCCCCAGGGCTTCCATTCAATCATTGAAAAACCACAAAGGTAATTTCTATGAACGTTAGGACAAAGAAACAAATTCTTTGTGTGTTCGTGCAAGTGATAGAACGAAATAAAGCATATGATATTTGCTTATAAGGCTCAAAAGGTGTAAACTACTGAGACAAGTAGTTAAACACAGACTCAATGTGCATGAATGAAGTGTGAAGGTGGGGCAGACTTCCTTGTTTTCAATATCCAGATTTTCCAAATGAAAATCAGATAGCATATGTGTTGCGTCCCCTTTTAAAATGAAACATTTTCTTGTTGAGAAGAAAATGAGTAGCTGGTGGGGTAATGTCAAGAGTTGGCACGGGCTAGGTGCCTGTTTCAATAATGTTCACCAAAGAATTATGAAGCATTAGAAATGTGGCTGCCCGGCTCAAAAAGTAGTTGGTGCAGGGTTTGATATTCTTTCACTCTGATCTCTCACCCTCTTTCTTTTAATCTTTAAGCACACAGCTAACCAAACACTCTTTTAACATTTTCTCTCATCACACCTCCTACACTCATTGCTTTTTGGACTCCTCACATTCAATCACTACAGGAATAACTTATTGGGTAGGAAACACTGGTGAACGTGAATCCATAAAAGTTCAGATAAATCCTAGCACATTGATCCCATGTTTTCCTATAAAGCATATGATGCTCAGATGGTTTAACTTTGTCAGTTAAAACTCAATGAAGAATCAAAAAACATTTAAAATCACACTTCCAATTCAAGAAATCTGTTTGAGAATCGTGAAGTGGTTTGAACATTTAAGATCATGTTTTCGTATGATTGAAAGGTATCCTTCTTTCAACCATAGATGAGATGAAGATAAGAAATTATACCTTTTAGAATGCAGTCTTACATCTCACGAAGTCAAGCTGAAAGTCATAAAGATATGATCTTTAAAGTATCTCTCAACCTACAAAAGTCTTAAGGTCTAGTCAAAGTAACTTTATTCACTGAAATTTAAATGACATAAAGCAGTAAAACACTTAATGTACGAGTTCTGATCAGAAATAATCAGAAGTCATTGCCATACTCTTTTGACTTGAACGTTCCCCCTAAAATCATGCATTACTAACAAATTGATCAGTAAGTACAATGCATTCAGTATTGCTCCCCCTCAAACTAACATTGACCATCTATAAGACACTTCTCACACTCCCCCTGATATCATGCACAAACTATTGAAGAGCAGGTATCATGCGAAAATAATAATAAAGAAATGATAAAGAGATCTAATAAGAAACTTTAATAGGTAACCACCGATTAGGTCTTAAGATTTAGCATACCAAGTCTTGAGACAAGAAAATTAAATCTCTTTTCGTCTAAAGGTTTGGTAAACAAATCTGCAAGCTGATAATCGGTTTTTTCAAAGTAAACTTCAATTGTTCCCTTTTCTACATTATCTTTTATAAAATGATACCTGACATCTATGTGTTTGGTCTTAGTATGCTGAACAGGGTTAGTGGTAATTGCAATAGCGCTCTTCGAATCACAATAGATCGGGATTCTTTTGAAATGAAACCCATAGTCTCGCAGTTGTGTTCTCATCCATAAGACCTGAGAACAGCAGCTAGCAGCAGCTACATATTCCACTTCGTTCGTTGATGTAGATACACATAATTGCTTCTTCGAAGCCCAACGAACGAGTTTATCTCCGAGGAATTGTATATGACCCGAGGTGGTTTTCTTGTCTAACATGCAACCAGCATGATCTGCGTCTGAATAAGATGTTAGTTCAAAGCTTGTATCCATAGGATACCACAGACCAAGATCTGCGGTCCCCTTTAGATACCTGAAAATCCGCTTTACAGCAGATAAATGGGATTCTTTAGGATTGGCCTGATATCTAGCACATAAACATGTAGAAAACATTTTATCCGGCCTACTAGAAGTAAGATACATTAAGGAACCTATCATCCCTCTATAAGTCCTAACATCAACAGCCTTTCCCGAAAGATCGGTGCCAATCTTAGTAACAGGTGCCATTAGGGTACCAATCGTTTTACAATTTTCCATTTTGAACTTTCGAAGAATATCCAGAATGTATTTAGATTGATTGATAAAAATCCCCGTTGAAAATTGTTTGACTTGCAATCCGAGAAAGAAATTCATCTCTCCCATCATGCTCATCTGAAAACGTGACACCATGAGGTTTGCAAAGTTCTTGCAGTACTTAGGATTTGTAGAACTAAAAATAATATCATCCACATATATTTGAATAAGAATGATATCGCCTTTATCCTTTTTAATGAAAAGAGTGGTATCAACCGTACCTTTTGTAAAACCTGACTTGACCAAGAACTGAGATAAAATATCATACCAGGCGCGAGGAGCTTATTTCAGTCCATAAAGAGCTTTATCCAGGATGTAGACGTGATTCGGCTTATCTGGATTTATAAACCCTTCTGGCTGAGAAACGTAGACTTCTTCCTTGAGTACTCCATTCAGAAAAGTTGTCTTCACGTCCATTTGATAAACGGTGAAGTTCTTGTGGGTGGCGTAGGCTAAGAACATACTAATTGCCTCTATACGCGCCACTGGAGCGTAAGTCTCATCGTAGTCTATCCCTTCCTCTTGCCTATATCCCTTGGCAACAAGTCGTGCTTTGTTACGGATAACGGTACCATCTTCATCTTTCTTGTTTTTGAACACCCATTTCGTACCAATGATGGTTTTACCTTGCAGTTTGGGTACGAGTCTCCAGACTTTCAGTGCTTCAAACTGATTCAGCTCATCTTGCATCGCAGTTACCTAATCTGAATCGGCAAGGGCCTCAGATACACGAGTAGGCTCGATCTTGCTCAGAAAGGATTCATACATACATAGATTTGATGTTGCAGACCTAGTTTGCACCGGTGCAGAAGTATCTCCAATAATTTGATGTATTGGGTGCTCTTTGGTCCACTTATGTTCATGAGGGAGTGGATTAGATGTAGATTGAGCATTGTCCGCATCTAGGAATCCACTGGTATCTCCTTCAGATGGTTCAGAATTAATGGGGGTCGCAGTTGAAGTAGTCGTTGCAGAAGTTGCAGTAGGTACAGTGTCACACCCCGCTAAAGCGGAAACACGAGGCATAACAACTCCGATCTCATAACACAAGATTAAAGTCATACCATCATGCATTGATCTTTTAAAAGCATTAGAATATCAAAACATAGTATTTATCATTGTTTACAATTCCCAAAGACTTAGACATAACGATATATATATATAACAAAATAATCTTGCGTCAAAACATGAAGTACGCGGCTTAAACATCGTTGTTTACCTTCTTGATTCCTGAAAAGCATGTATAAAATCAAGGTCAACTACAAAGAGTTGGTGAGTTCACAAGTTTTAGATATGCACAAATCATTTCATATACCAAATTTTGATAATTGAAGCATTTTGTACAATTCGACTTTTAAACTTAAAAGAAATTCATGAGTATTGCCATTTTAAATTCTGTATGACTTGTGTTGGTATTGATAAAACTTGTTGAGCCACTACTAAACCATCCCTGACCAATTTTAACGCCCCAATGAACTAACTCAGCGGTGGTCTATGCCACATGGATAGTCATATTCTCTAGTATAGTGCACCCTTACTCGTCAGCATGAGGTGGGTTTGTCAGACCAAATAGCGCTATCCACTAATACCATAGGCCCAATTTTTGGGTTAATAGTAGTGCTTAAGGGGACTAACTCTTTGATACTCAACATACCAACATTTCTTATACGTCATACCATAAAGCCTCATACATTGATAAATATGCAATACTTTATAACCAATCTCATGAATCTTTACAAACGTAATTTGACATGCTTTCTATCCCAAAATCAATTAGAACGGTAAAAGTGGGGTTGTGAATACTCACCTTGGATGATGATGATCCTTAAGGAATAAGACAATGCAATTCTCTAGCCCGGAACCTTTATCCCTATAGAATAATTTGCATAAAGGAATACCACAATGTCAATAACCATCTATAATCCTAACATAACCATTTCTACATCTCAATATATGCCTTTATGTTTATATAGTTGTCTAAAATAGAAATTTAGAATTGAAATACCCAAAATGAACACCAAAACATAAACCTTTAAGTTGTGATCACATCTCGCAGTTGTGATCACAAAATGAGCTTCAAAATAACACTTCCCAAATACCAAAAATAATCAATTTTTTATAGGAATTAATATACTGAGTTAAGAACTAATCTGAAAATTTTCATGATTTGGAGAGGTGTTTTGATACCTCAATTAAATTCCACAAAACAGAATGTTACTGTTTTTCAGATTAATGACACACTTCACTTGCAACTTATATTTGGGATACCAAATCTCAGAATTATGCAATGATCCATATATGTTTGCAAAGATAACTCAAAAACCTATAATGTGGAAAAATATTCACCCAATTTGGACAAGAATTGAGGGAGTTATGGCCTTTAGAAGTTTGGTGTATGATTCTGCCATTTCTAGACAGATTGCACCATCTTTTTCTAAAATCCAATTGGATGACCAAATCTCCACCATTTTGGGTGATTCTTGACTCTAAGGATTACTAACACCTTAAACTGGGGTTTAGTAGCAAAATACCCAATTTTTGATGAGTAGAAATTGATTTATGCATCATGAAAGTAGGTGCATTTTTTTCTGGACAGCAACTGTGGTAAAAATCAAACTTGTAAAGAATGGTAAGATGATCATTTTTGCACTTGGTTTATGATATAACCACATGCCCTCACATCTTAATCAAATATAAAATGACTTTAAGATGAAAACTATACTTTTTGGACTCATAGCAACCTATGATGCTCATCCAAATAAATGCATGACAACAAAATCACTAATTAAGTGATATTACACCACTTTAGATGCTCTTAATCATATGAGATTTGAACAATCTCATCCTAAGAGTTTATTTATACTCAAATTGATGTAAATACATAAATTTCAATCCAACATTATTAAAATTTCGTGGACCAAATACCACATTTCATAAAATTAACATTTCTTGATAAAATCCCAAAATAATACACTTAAAAACCCTAGTTTCATTGGAAGATCATTCAATGGTTCATTCGCAAATATATTGATACTAAATGCATCCCATTTCACTTCCAAAACTTGGATTATACATCACTTACATGAAAGGATATGAAACATACAAACTTTTTGATAATAAACTTGAAAAAATGAGAATGTTAAGTGATTACCTTCACAAAAGGAGATGAAAACTTGAATTCTTGAAATAATAGGGTGTTAAAACCTTGGTTTTCCTTGAAGATTTTCCTGAAATTTCGGTGGTGGTGTGTGGTGGTGTGTGGTGGCCGATTAGGAGAAAGGAGAAGAGAGGAGAGGGAGATGAGGGGTTGTGTAGAAGTTTGAACATGAATTAACTCTCTTATTTGGTTTTTAAATAAAAAAATAAAAGAGAGAGGGGTTATAATTTTCGGTCAAGTGGCCCATGACTCACCAAAATGTTTTCAAAAATATAAAAATTATGATTATGATGTAAATTTGGTTAAATAAACAGATAAGTTTGAGAACCGTAACTCTCAATTCTCAGTTTAAGCTAAAAATGAATATTATAAATTAATAAATATATTTTATTTTAAAAATAATGAAATCCTATTATTTTATGTAATTTAGACTTCCAACATAATTTCTGGCATTTCTGAGATGTAATGGTTAGTTATCAGTCCGAACCGGGTATTCTACGCGAGTTCCGAAATTTTTCGGGAAAACTTTTAACTTAATGATTTTAATTAAATTCTAGCAGTGAAAATACTATAATATATTTTCTAATTAATCAAAGGATGCTAACCTTATGATTCATATTTTGACAGGTGTCATAGTCTCCCCTCCTTCGAAGAATTTCGTCCCGAAATTAATGACTGCTGTTTCCGGACTTACTCTTCCTTAAATAAATGAGGGTATTTGCGCTTCATGTAATCTTCTCTTTCCCAGGTGTATTCAGGCCCATGACGTGAATTCTAGCGGACTTAGCTTGGTCAATCTGTTGATCAGTCCTTACAGTACATCCTACTGAGTCAGCTACTTCTGTCTCGGCGTTGTTGGTCACAACTTCAACTGACGGAGTAAGCTTTTGAACTGGAACTTCTTGCCGAATCGGGGAATTTGATTCAGTAGAGATATCAGAAGTGGTTGGATGAGTAGTCATCGAGTTTTCTATTCTGTCAACCACAACAGAGTTAGGCAACTTAGATCCAAGAAATTCATCATAGAACAGTTCAAATAATAAATCCAAATCAGATAAATTAGAACTAGACGACGAAGCGCCATCTGATTTGTTCTCTTGAGGTGCAGGTCCTGGACTGGTTGGTCCAGAAGCTAGTACTCTGGTAATGACGGGTTCTCAACTGATGTGCTTAGAAGCCATGTCCTCATCAAATGTAACACTGACGCTCTCGATCACAGTCTTCGACTTCTTCAAGTAAACCCGATATGCAGTAGATGTAGAGGAATAACCAACGAAGATGCCTTCATCCGCCTTAGCACTGAACTTGTTCAGATTCTCTCTGTCGTTTAGAACAAAACACTTACAACCAAAAACATGAAAATATTTAGTGGTTGGTGTTCGGTTGTTGATCAACGTATACGGAGTCTTCTGAAATCGACGGTGTATCATGGAGCGATTCTGAGTGTCACACGCAATCGATACAGCTTCAGCCCACAAAAATAAAGGTAAGTCAGATTGACTGAGCATTGTCCGAGCGGCTCGACAAGTGTACGATTTCGCCTTTCGACAACTCCATTCTGTTGAGGCGTGCGAGCAGCAGAGTATTGATGTGAGATCCCGACCGACTTGAGATTTTCTTCAACTATCTTGTTCTTGAACTCTGTGCCGTTGTCAGTCCTGAGAATCTTGACTTGTTTTTGCAGATTGACTTGGGTCGTCTTCAGAAATGTAATGAGAACATCAGGAGTCTCATCTTTAGACCATAGAAACTTAACCCAAGTGTATCGCGTATAGTCATCCACGATAACCAACACATACTTCTTTCCTCCTAAGGTTTGCGTTCGCATAGGACCGCACAAGTCCATATGCAACAACTCTAAAGGAAATCTGGTACTCGGTTCAAGCTTTGGTTTGTGTGGGGCTCTCTTCATCGTTCCCTTTTCACATGCTGCACACAGGTCTTCTCTTTCATACTTCAGCTCTGGAAGTCCTTTAACTAACTTGCCACTGACTAGCTTGTTGATGTACCGTGAGAAAGTTGTCGATGCCATAACCAGCTTTGCTGCATCGAGGCCTTTCATAGTAGACAGACCTGATTGTCAACCTGGACCTTTGACAAATTGATGGTGTAGAGGTTTGACTTGCGAGTACCGACCAAGAGTTCTTTTCCTTCTTCAGTACGTACTGAACATGTCTTGGCCTTGAAATTAACCTCTAAATCTTTGTCGCAGAACTGGCCAATGCTGAATAGGTTATGCCCTAAGCCTTCAACGTAACTCAGCTTCTTGATCGTAAGGTTTTCATGTACAACATCACCATACCCCAGAATTGGTGAAAATTGATCATTCCCAAAACGAACTGTGCCACAGTATTTGTCCGTAAAATTAGACAACATACTCTTCTGCCCGGTCATATGCTTGGAACACCCGCTATCCAAGTACCACATATGACGGGTCTGCACAACACAAATCAGGAAAGAAGAGGTTTAGGAACCCATTTATAAATGGGACCTCCACTGTTAGTACTTGATTTTGGCACCCATTTAAATTTGGGTCCGCTTTTTCTTTGAAAACCAGAAGCATGATAAGACGAATGATAATGATAAGATGAAACATTATGTGAACCATACCAAACATCAGAATATTTATGAGAAGCATAATCACATTCACCATAATTTAAAAACTTTTTATTAGATGGTGCTAACTGGAATAATTGCTTTATATAGTACTTCTTGCGAGAATCAACAAGATTAGATTTAAAAGTAGCAACATTCACAATCACATCATCTTTACTAGAAGTCTTTTTATTCAAAATAAAACTAGAACTAGATTTAGCATTCTCGTCTATCGTCTGTTTCGGTATCCATGCAGTCTTAACTCCAACCCTTTGCTTTCTCAAATCTGAAACATTTGAAACTTTAGAGTTAGAATGATGAGAATTAAGAGAATGCTTTTTCTTTGGCTTACCAATGAGGATCGGTTTCTGTGAAAGCTGAGATTTTTGTTTCTTACCTTTTGCTTTCTTCGATTTCACATAAACTGATTTATCAACTTTTGTTGATGTTTCACCTTTTTCAAAAACACTAGGTTGCCCAAAAGAATTAACAACACAAGATGAATGATCAGGAACTTTAGAAGAAAAATCAAACTGAGAAACACAATCATTTAAAACACCTTCAGAGTTTAAGAAATTAAGCTCATTATCAAGTGAACCAGATCTGTCATCCGAATTTGAAGCCTTGGAGATTTTAGGAAACTTAGAAGTTTTGAACACTGTGGAAAAAACTGTTTGTTCTAAGTCTATCAAAATTCTTTCTTCTATAAGAGTATTCTCGAGTTCAGAAATTTTACTTTCCAAAACTAGAGGAGGAACGTAAAGCTTACCTTCGATGGGTTTAGCCTCCAACTCATTTACAGAATAACTCTCAAAATAATCATTTGAAATAAATTTTGATTTATTAGAACTATTACTGTTATTCAACTTCTCATAGCGAAATGGAAGTTGAACTTTAGCAGTGTTCTTTCTTTTATCATATTCCTTGGCTTTATCTTTTTCAGAAAGACTAGTCCAAAAGGGTTTGAGTTCCTGATGTTGAGGAGCCAACAACATAAACTCAAAGTCATAAAGTGCAGGCACTTCAGATATAACCTTTTTGAGACGATGTGGGTTCTTGTAACCAAGTCCCCAAGTATCAGGTTTTTCTTTAGGTTTGTTCAAATGAATAGTGTGTTCAGTTTGACCCAAAATATATAATTTCTCTTCCAAAAAATGACCGTTGTCTATTAAAGAATTCTTTTCTTTTGAAGTAGAAAAGTACCTGATAGAAATCTCTAAACACTTACACTCACATTCTTTATACTTAGAAATAGTTTCAGATAACTCTTTATGAATTATAGTCTTTTATTTAGCGCTGGTGTCTATATTTTTGTGCAAAGTTTCAATTAATACATTTTTCTCAGCAATATCATTACTAAGTTTATGTATAGATTGATTTTTCTCATTTATGACACCTTTCTCACGCTTCAGTTTAGACTCTAATTCTTGGAGTTCAGACATCATGACATGCATTTGGTTCAGAAAATTAGATTCAGTTAGGATACATACCTCATCATTATCTCCATCATCAGAATCAACTTCATTTTCTAACTACTCCTTCCCCACCAAGCACAAGTGTGCTGTCTCGTCCTTCTCTCCTTCATCAGATTCTTGGTCCGAATGGTCGAGCCAATATTCATCCTCGGCCATTAATGCTTTTCCAGCCTCTTGTTGCTTGGCTAGAAGCATATTATTCTTGTAATATTCGGAGTTTCGGACTTTAGGTTTGCGGCAGTCCTTGGCAAAATGACCGAGTCTGCCACAGTTGTAGCACTTCATCGGTTCTTCTTTCTTGGGCTCTTCGGCTCCATCCTTCTTCTTTTCTTCTGGTCTCTTTTCTTCAACTTTCTCCTTATGCTTGTAGTTATTCGGACCAGACGAGTACCTCTGACTGTGGGAGTTTGGCTTTTTATAGAACTTCTTTTGGAAAGCCTTGGTTAACATTAGCATGGCTTCCTTCAGTTGTTCGCACTCGTTAGAGTCAGACTTTCCCTCGCTATCAGCCTCTTCTGATTCAGATTCTATCACCTTATTCGTCTTAGACTTCTTCTTTACCACAAGAGCAACTGGATCAGTAACTGCTTTGTCAGCCTTTTTCATCTAAGCCTTGATCTCTTCCACCTCTTCCTCATTTTGTCTGAGGACTTCATACACTTCATGAAGTGGAATATCGTTATGATCTTTCAACTGCCTCATTTGTCTGGTTAATCTCTTCCACTCAGGCTGAAGGTTGCTGAGAAATTTCACATTCAGCTAAACTTGAGATTTGTTGATCTTGTTCTTGCTGAGCTCGTTCATCAATGTGACAAATCTGTCATAAGTGGCTTTGAGTGATTCTCCAGCTTTGGCTTTAAATTCTTCATAATTATTCAAGCAGTTGGAAACTTTGAGTTGATTGCCGACTTTAGATCCGATCATCATCTTCTTCAGCTGATCCCACATTTGCTTTCCAGTAGCATTGTAGCTATCAATCTTAACATATATTTCATTTGGTACGCCTTGGAGAATAAATGATCTTGCCAGCTTGTCACCCTTGTGTCTGTTCAGCTGATCCTCTGAATATTCACCGATCGGTAATTTATACTTTGTCTCTTCTTCTACACCATTTGCTCCAGCTACAGTGAGAATTTTGGTCAGAGGTGTCATGATTCCTTCTTTCATAGATTTTCTGATATAATCTCCTAAATTATGTCGATCGATGAAGTCCAAGAATCTGTCCTTACATTGCTCGTACTCCCCCTTGAAGAGTACTGGTGGCTTCACATCTGTTCCAATAGCTAGAGCTTCCCGAGATGACATCCTTACTAATATGATTAGTAATCAAACTTATCTGATATTTAGACAATCAACTGGATGAGATCGATAGAAATCAAGATAAAAACCACACTAAAAAATTTCCAGAATTTTTTTTTCCAAAAATAATTAAATGCAGTCCTCGAACACAGTATAATGCACAAATAATACTGAAAAATCTTAGAATGAAATTCAGATAATTTTGATCAAGAACAGAATAAATATGTGCGTTAACATGTATAATAATTGTATTTCCATAAAGCGCCCATATTGAGCTGTTTAAATGGGACAACATCCCAAAAGTCATTATAGTATAACTCAAGAGTTTGATAGCACAAAATGTGAAAGTATACCAAATATGTGTATTGTACAAATGTTCACAAAGTCTTATTAAAATGAAGTAAACTCATGGATTTACATTTAAAACCCAAAATATGTGCATTTTGACATGTATATAGTTTTTCAAAGCTACTAGAACTCATCTTGCTAGATTTAGACTAAATCTAGGTTTTACCCACAAACTTGGGTTCCTTGAAGAGGAGATCTTGGATCCTTTCACTAGCTCCAATGCTTTCTACGGATCCACTACCACAAACATTCACCAAGTTATACCAAAACCAAGGAAAGCAAAACAAGATGAAAAACACCAAACCCTAACTTTTAGATGGAAAGATGGGTATATTACCTTGACCATAAACCCTTGGATCCACCCAATATTTTCAATCCCCTCCTTTATCAACTTGAAAAGATCCAAAAGACGAGACTATAGGTTCAAGAATCACTCAAATCGGATTTGGGAGAGAGAAGTTATGAGAAAATGAAGTTTGGTTCCAAAAAAATCGAGTTTAAAGCTCTCTGATAGAATCCCGCGACCTTCCCCACAACTTTCAAGTTGCGGGGCAAGTCTCCCGCGTCCCAAATCTTGAATCCAGTGAGTTGCGCGGCTTGTGCCGCGGCCCAAGGTCGCGCATCAACCCGCGGCATTCCAAAATCCTATTTTCCCGCGTTCTTTGCGCCTAATTCGATTTCCAATGGTTATATTATGAAACTTACCTGATTTCCCGATACCTTTACGTCCTAAGAGTCAAAAGAATCCCGAATTACCGTCGAGGATAAATCCTCAAATTACGGGTGTTACTCTCTCTCTCTCTCTCTCTCTGAATGTTAGGTAGTAGAAGTTAACAGGTGTTAGATTATGTACTCTCTTAAAATAAATGGTTTTTCTTTCAAGCTTAAGAGAATAATCTAACACATGCACACAAGATTCACTAGCATGCACATGGAGCTCATACTTGTGGTGGATTACCTCTAGAGATGAGCTATTTTGGTCCTTGTTGCAATCTTCAACAACACCCAATATCAAGTTGGTCAAAGTCATCAAAGGTTGTAGCTTTAAACTCTCTTATGGTTATTTTTGTTTTATCTTTTCTTGCATGTAACATGGTCCTTGGTGGGAATAAAATAGTTTTATGTTTTTGTTCAAATGTTTTTGTTCAAATGTTTTTGTTCAAATGTTTTTGTTTTGCTTCTATTGCCTAAAATCGTTTTATATAATTTTGAGTTTTGAAACCCTTGATTTAAACATAAAATCCCAACATCTTTTACTCAGAATCGATCGTTAATCATCAAGAGATTCAAGAAGATAGCATATGAACTTTTCCATGGAACAAAACCAACTCTAAGTTTTCTTCATATCTTTGGTTGTCAGTGCTACATCTTAAACAACATATATCAACTTGGAAAGTCCGATCCCAAAGCTAACGTTGGAATTTTTCTAGGATACTCCTCAATATCCAAAGCCTTCAGAGTCTTTAATAAGAGAAGAAGAAATGTAGAAGAAACAATACACGTCACCTTTGATGAATCTCGAACAGCTAATTCAAGACCTGTTCTTGAAAATGAAGAGCTGAATGATTGGATGTTCTCTCACCTCAGAGATGTTGTTGTACCTTTCAGCAAAAACCATCAGGCAGATCCTCCAAATGCTGATAATAATCCAGTCATTATTTCAACAGAATCAGAATGTACTTCTTGGGTCTCAGTTGTTTCTATAAACACTGTACCTTCCCCTGAACCTTTGACTTATGAATAACCTTTCACCTCTTAACAATAATATGTGGATGACGTTCAATATGAGCCTCATCGACTGATAGTTGATGATCAAATTGTTGAAATCTCTTCCTCAGCAAATATTCCTATCCATACAACTCCAGATATGGATACTCAAGCTTCTTCTTAGATATGGACAAAGAGTCACCCAATCGAACAAATTCTCGGTGATCCAAAAACTGGTATTCAGACTTGACGTGGTTCAGGTAACATCTGTATATTTGTAAACATCATATCTCTCGTAGAACCTAAAAAGACCAAGGATGCCCTTAGAGATCCAAATTGGGTTAACGCTATGCAAGAAGAGTTGACGGAGTTTGAAAGAAACAAAGTTCAGAATCTCGTTCCTATACCATCTGATAAGACTGTTATTGGCACCAAATGGGTGTTTCGTATCAAAAACTAGATTAACATGGGATTGTGACCCACAACAAAGCTAGGCTTGTTGCTACGTGATACAGACCAAAGTAAGGCATAGACTATGATGAAACCACTGCCCCTGTGGCTAGGCTCAAAGAAATTAGATTATTCTTAGCCTTTGCAGTTCACAAAGACTTCAAAGTATATCAAATGGATGTCAAGTCGGCATTCCTAAATGGAAAGTTGATTGAGGAAGCCTATGTTGAAAAACCCCAGAGTTCTCTGACACTAAGCATTCAGGATATGTATATAAGTTGGATAAGGCTCTCTATGGGGTAAAACAAGCCCCTCGTGCTTGGTATGACACCATATCTTCTTTTCTAATCGGTGGAAAATTTGAACGTGGAAAGATTGATAACACTTTGTTTTCAGAAATATTAAAGGTAATATTATTCTTGTTCAAATATATGTTGATGACATTATCTTTGGTTCTACTAACCCTTCTCTTGGCATGCGATTCGCTAAAAGAATAAAAAAATAATTGAAGATGAGTATGATGGGTAAGCTAACCTACTTCCTTGGTCTTCAGATTAAGCAATCTGACAAAGGTACATTTATACATCAAGGTAAGTATGTTAATGATATGCTGAAGAAGTTTGATCTTACTCAAACTTCAGCAATGAAAGCACCTATGGCTCCACCGCTGACACTAAACAAGGATCCATCTTGAAAACCTGTTAATGTCACAACTTATAGAGGAATGATCGAGTCATTATTGTATCTGACAGCTAGTCGACCTGACATTATGTACTCTACTTGCTTATGTGCAAGACATCAGTCTGAACCTAAGGAATCCCACATGATCGATGTTAAGCATATCTTCAGATATCTGAAGGTAACTCTTAACCTAGGTCTTTGGTATCCCAAGGACTTAGGGTTCGATCTAACTGCTTATTCAGATAATGATTTTTCTGGATGTAAGCTTGATAGAAAGAGCACCACTGGAGGCTGTCAGCTTCTAGGTGGAAAGTTGGTGAGTTGGATAAGTAAAAAGCAAAACTTCGTGTCCATATCAACTGCTGAAGCTGAGTATGTAGTTGCCGGTAGTTGTTGCGCTCAGGTCTTATGGATGAGAAATCAGCTCTTAGACTATGACCTTCATCTATCAAGGATTCCTTTCTATTGTGATAACACTAGTGCAATTGCAATAGCTAATAATCTTGTGCTACACTCAAAGACGAAACATATTGAAATCATATATCATATTATCAGAGATCATGTGATGAATGTAGATATTAAGCTTCATTTCATTCCTACTAATTTTCAACTTGTTCATATTTTTACCAAACCTCTTAATGAGACAAGATTCAACTTTCTCATCAGTAAGCTTGAAATGTTAAATATCGAAGAATAACTCTTCAGACACTATACATTGTATCAACAATTGGACTTCAAAGTTCATCATTCATCAAATTACCTCTGACTACATGTTATCTGATATTAAGGTATGCTTTCTATCTCTCCTCACTGAAGAACTCTTCAGCGAGACGCCTCTTGGAAATTTCAAAAGATAATCACTGATTTCTTCAAGTGATTAAAAGCTTTTTGAATGGAAAACCTATCGCTGACTTTCTTCTCAGTGATATTTTAAAATCCATAGATCAATCACTGACTTTCTCAAGTGATTAAAAGTTTTTGTAAAACTGAAAATCCGTTTTTCTTTTATGACGTCATTTCTTTTGGATAAATGTTGGCACGATTTTTCTAACAATGTCGCTTGTTCCCATTATTCGACCAATCACATGCGAGCGACGTGACTTTGTCATGATGATATTTCTCTCTCTATCATCATTCTTTTCTCTCTCCTCCTACGTATAAATACGTCTCCTTGTCTCACATTCAAACTTTACGTGCTCAAATCTCTTTCTGAAGCATAAATTCTCTCAAAGCAAGAAAACACCAAGAACACGCACTCACATTTCATTGTGATTCTCATGTTCATTCATCATTTCTCCTTACTTTTCTTTTTCTACAAAACCTTATTTGATCTTATAATCATTGTCTATAAAGATCAAATAACTTGTTTTTTCTATAAAATCATGTCCTTCATGATTTTCATACCAAAACCCTAATACCTACGTTTTAATTAGAAGAATTTTTTGGAAAATTTTTAATTAGAAGAACTTGTGTTCTAAACTGGATTTTTCCCAGTCTTTGTTTTCTACTCTTTTTTTCAAACTTTTTCTATATAGAAAATGCAGTATATTTCCATATATTTACTCAGATTGTCGTATAGTTTTTGTTCCTAAAAACCAAAAATACCATTTCCTTCTCAAAATAGAAACTGGTAATCTAACTTTTGTCTCCTTTGTCTCTTCATCTTTTTCAAATACTTCAGCAATGGAATCCCAAGCTACCACTCTCTCCAAGGCCTCAAATGTCACTTTTGACATGGAGAAGATTGTGTTCAAATCCAACAATCATCAGGGACTGCTCTCATTTCCTTCAAAAAACCTTCGGTTCATCTTCTCACTGTTGCTAACTTCCTGAAGTCATGCCCCATCAGTTATGCACTGACTGTTTACCCTCCTGGCTGCTCATCGCTGCTAAGGCAGTTCTGGTACACTGTTGAAGCCACCACAAAGAATTTGGCCTTTGGAACAAGTACCATTCATCGCTTTTCAAACTGAACACAATAAAGGAAGCTTTGGACCTTCATCCTTGAGAAACGCTCTGAACCTACAAGTCTACAAGCCTTATGAAGCAACTCCAATTGATGAAGAACTCACCAGCTTTCTTGATGCCATGCACTACGACTAGATACTAAAGAAGGGTATGACCAAGAAGTCGTTGACGAAAGTCCCAAAGGCACGTATGCCCACTGAGCTTGGCTACGTCTTCGTACACTACATCCAAAGCATGGGTGGCAAAGTTGGAAGCATGGAACAGGAAAGCCGTATGGCTATCGACGTTAGGCTCTCGACGTTAGGCTCTCGGTCCTCACTGGATGAAATATTGATTATGCAAGCATAATCTTTAAAGATATGGTGTCAAAGCTCATTATCTCCAAGGGGAAACCGATTGTTCCCTATGTACGATTTATCAACGTACTTCTTCCAACAATCTCTACCCAACAACCGGTGACTACTCACTACCCAAACTCGGGTCACGTCTCCTCGACCGCGAGCCAACTTAAGGTGAGGTAAGTTTTTCTACCTTCATCCAAAACCTTTCTTCTTCATCTTCTTCGACAGCTATGATTGGGACTCAACCATCCCAATCTAACCCCGTTGTCCCAACCAATTCTAAGAAAAGAAAATCTTAAACCCCTCTTGGTCCTTCGAAGAAGGCCAAGAAAATACCAAAGGAGAAAACCCTGTTAGAGCATAAATATGTTGGATGCTAGATCATAGAAGACAAAAGGTCAAAGCTCAAGATAGTCAGAAGCTGAAAGTCAGCTCTCGTGTGGAAGTCAAAGTCAATGTAATAAAAGTCAAAATCTTAGTTTGTAAGTTTTTGTTTGTAAGTGTGTAGTTAGTTTTGCCCTTAATAGACTTGTAGCTTGTTAGATTCTGTGTGTGTGTGGACCATACTTGTAACAAGAGAGAACATACGCAGATTATAGAGAGAGGGAGTTCTAGAGAGAGAAAGTAATTGTACAAATTGTTTGATTGAAATCAAGATAACAGGTTGATTTTTAATCTGATTAATTCATCGTGTTTTTTTGTTTGAATCAATAAGAACATGATTAGATTGGGACTATCAATTGGTATCAGAGCAAATCTGATTTGAAATCAAGAAAAATCAGAGTTCGGCAATGTTTCATTGAGTTCAGATTCATTTTTGAGTTTGTGTTGATAATTCGAGTTGTAATTGATTCAATGTGTGTGTATAGTGTGATAGATCGATTTTTTATAGGTTAATTTTAGTCTTGCACTGTAATTTTTCATCAATTTGGTGAATTTGTTGGTTTTATCATTCACGAGTTCGAACACTGTGTCATAGATCTATATGTATATTTGAGTGAGTTTTGTTGAAAATATTTGATTGTAACCTGTTCTAGATGTATTAGGGATCATATTGTCAAAGTTTCATTGTGTAATTCGAAGTCTTGATAGGATTTTGAGTCGATCAGAGACTTTTTTTCTACGAGATGTCAAGAACTCGCAGATATTATCAAGAACTCGCATATCTACTAGAGAACTCGCAGAGTGTTTGGATTTCGCAGGATTTATTGTAGATTTCGCATAGCTTTGATTTCTGAAAATTTCATGTGTAGATTTCGCAAGTGTGTCTCTTGAGAATTTCATAGAATTCGCATATCAATGAGCTAAGAATTCTTCAGAATTCGCATTGGTTTATCCGCGAATCGCCAACTATTCGCATAACCTTTGTTTGAGAAAAGTTCTGAGAATTCGCATAAGATTGGTTTACGAAATGTGTTTTTAGAAAAACTTCAAGGAAATAATTCGCAGATCTTAGTCTTGCGAAACGTTGTTGAGAAAATCATTTTATAGAATAGAATTCGCATTAGTCTCGTATGCGAATTTCTTAGAATTCGCATAAGACTATTCTACGAATTCCTTGATTTTCGTAGAATAGTATATTACGAATTCTTTTGAGATTCTATCTTGAGAATTCTGATTTGTTAGTGCTTGTGAATTCTAAGTTTCTTGTGTATGCGAATTCTAAATATCGTTGCTTACGAATTCTTGACTTGCGAATTTAGAAGTTTGGTGTTATACGAATTCTGTTAATGTACTAGTTTAGATCAAGTGTTATCTTTTGTAATTGTTTAACTTTGACATTGAAAAGTCTTTAAGAGTTTCTTTTGTTTGAGAGTTTCTTTGCTTTGAGAGAAGTATCTTAGTATATATTGCTTAGCCTTGTGAGAGTTTCTTGTAATTCTGAGAGATGTGCGCATATTGATTGTACACTTGTAACTAGTTGAATACATATGACTTTCTCTCTCTAGAATCTTTGATTGACTTTTGTTTGAATTGAATAAATATGGATTTAATTGGACTTGTAAATTGGTATCAGAGCTTACCCAATCGAATTCAGATTATTTGGATCATTTTCTTGGATCGATTTCTTGAAATCTCAAGAATACGCAGAACGTCTTCTGGACCCTCATTGTTTGATCTAATTCAGTTTGATTAGTTGTTATTAGTGTGTAAAAATGGTTTGATAGTATTCGATTTTTGTTCTAGATCATTTATTATTCATATTGTTTCACCATTTACTCACAAATTTGGATTGAATTTTTGAATTTTCTTGAAAAACCATGTCGATCACTGTAATTCGTTGAATGCACTGTAATTTTTCTGTTTTTTATCAGTGTTATTGTTTAGAATATGTTGGTTTTTTTATTTTCGAGCATGTTGGATCTATTTGTGAAGTGATTTGCAGGTTATTCGAGTTTTTGTATCGAATCCGTAAGTATAAGTCTGAAATGCGCTAGATCTACAAAACTCGCTTATGGAACAACGTGCAAGATGAAGATTTCCATGTTTTCTGAGAGTTCTAGTTAGTTCGTGCATAGTGATTTCTGCGAGAAGTATGTTTGCACAAAGTGATTCTGTTAGTTTTATGCGAGTTCTTTAAGCCGTGCGAGTTTTGATTCTGCGAGTTTGAAGTTTTTCTGAAATTTTCTAAGTGTGGTTCACTCTAAAGCATTATGCGAGTTTCAGACCTTGCGAGTTTACATTTAGCGAGTTCCTATATTGTGAATTTTTTTAAGTATGGAACACGCAAAGAGTTTTGCGAGAAGCTTCTGATTTGTGAGTTTATATTCGTCTGCGAGAAGCTCAAGTTCAAGTTTATATTCCAAGTTCGAAACGCACATAAAGTGCCTTGGGAGAAATCATTTCGCGGACAACCTTACGTGCGAGTTTCTTATTTCGCGCTAATAGTGGTCTGCGAGTTTTTCATTCGTGCATAAAGCCTCTAGCGTGAAGCTCTGTGAATAGTGACTTGCGAGTTTGGTGTTCTGCGAGTTCTTGTGGTTTGCGAGTTTTATACTTGTCATTTTTCAAAGATAGTTTTCAAGTGGTTTTCTGGATTTGACTTTTCAAGTCAATTGTTTCTAATTCGTAGGGAGATCTACTGTGTTCAAGCCTTCTATCATATATCTTTCTCAAATTCAGTAATCATGTATCAAGATCTTCTAAGTATCGTTTCAAAATCCAAGCCTCCAGTTCTGCAAGCTGATGAATATCCGCAATGGCGAAAAAGGATGATCAATTTCTTGAACAACCAGGACAATAAATTGATGGATTATATTCTTAAAGGTCCTCACTTTCCTCATATCACGGTTGTCAAGATTCCAGCTACTGACACAAATCCAAAAATTCCTGAGCGAATTGTGGCAAGAGATCACATTCAATACAATGATGTAGATAGAGAGCTTGTCGAAAGAGATGCTACAACTTTGACCTTTCTCATCATGGCCAGTCCTAATGATATCTTCACTTGGGTTGACAGCAGAGAATCTGCAAAGGATATTTGGGAGAAGCAGTTTATGGGTTTTGCAAAGTCTATTAAGATAAAAAGGAATCAAAGCATCAACGCATATGAGGGCTTCAAAGCTAAAGAAAGGGAATCTCTGAGGGATGTGTACGACCGATACAACATCATCCTTAATGATCTTCGAAGGAACGGAGTGTAGAAATCTGAGTCTGAAATTAATTACAAATTCATCAAGAATCTCCAACCCGAGTGGGATGTCTATACCATTCAAATGCAGATTAATAAAGATATGGATGAGGAGAAACTCAATGACCTGTTTTGTGCTCTAAGTCAACATGAGGACAAAGTTAAGGAGCAAGCCTGTTGGGTCTGAAATAGTCTAAGTCTGGATAGTGCTGCTAAGTATTGAAGATTACTACTGCTGAAAACATTAGTACTGCTACTTGAAGAAATTACTACTGCTAGTAGTATTAATACTGCTTGAAAGGTTAGTTCTACTAGTGTTGGGTCATTGACCAGCATCTTCCTAAATCAAAACGTGGCGCTGCCTGCTACGCTATATGGAAATAAAGTTGCGCCTTCTCCATCAGCAATTGCTTTTGACGTAGTGCTAAGCGCTTGATCCTAACAAGTGGTATCAGAGCAGGTCACGGGTTCGAATCCCATGGAGTGCATTTAAATGCCAAAGGCATGTTGTGCAGCCATTGACTTCTAGCGAAGATCTTGTTAGTGCTGGCAGATGCTGGGGGGGGGGATTGTTGGGTCATTGACCAGCATCTTCCTAAATCGAAACGTGGCGCAGGCTGCTACGCTATATGGAAATAAAGTTGCGCCTTCTCCATCAGCAATTGCTTTTGGCGTAGTGGTAAGCGCTTGATCCTAATAGCTAGTATGTTAGTACTGCTGGAATCTAGTATGTTAGTACTGCTGGAAGATTAATGCTGCTAATGATTGATAAGGATGATTTGTGCGAAAGACAAGGAGATGAAGATAATTACGGAATGGGTACTGAAGATCAACGTTTCTTTTGTAATTATCTTGTAATTTGTTTTGTATATATAGTATAAAAGTCTCAGATTATTTGAAATACAGAGATACATGCGTCTTTTGTTTTCAAAGAGAGAATTAGCCTCAAGATTGTTAGTGATCCTTTCATTAGAGAAGTATTGAACGTCTGTTGAGCCTGTTCAACAGATTGAGGCTTTGGTTGTAATCATTAAGTTAATTCAATATAACTTGTGATTTGTGTTCATACACTGTTTCATTGATTATTGTTAAAGTGTTATTCCGCAACTTCTTTAACAAAGTTTCTGAGTGTTATTTAAATTCTTGTTTTGAATTTCGATCCTCACAAGTGGTATTAGAGCTAAGGAACTCAGAAATCAATAATCATCATGGACGGATCACACGACAGTGTTCTTGTTTCAAAGGTTCCCATGCTCAAACCTAATGAGTTTGACATGTGGAAAATCAGGATCAGGCAGTATATACTTCTTACAGACTACTCAATGTGGGACATCATTGAGAATGGTCCCTCCAATGTAGGAGAGATTGGAGCAGATGGCAAGAGACCTCCACCAAAGACTGATGGAGAAAGAAAGATGAGGCAGACTGAGATGAAAGCCTTGAGCACTCTGCTCTTGGCAATTCCTAATGAATATCAACATCAGTTTTGCAACTGTGCTGATGCCAAAATCTTGTGGAATGCATTGGAAAAGAGATTTTCAGGTACCAAAAGCACTAAGAGAAATCAGAAAGGAATTCTCAAGCAACAATATGAAAATTTTATGTCTACAAAGAATGAGTCTATGACTCAAACCTTTGATAGATTCAACAAGTTGATTGGAGAATTGGCCATTGTTGGTGTCAAGATGGACCAGGATGATGTCAACAGAAAATTTCTAAGATCTCTTGGTGAAGAATGGATAATGTATATAGTATCCTTCAGGCAAAATGATAATCTGGAGGATAAGGAACTTGATGACCTCTACAATGATCTCAGGGTGTTTGAAGCAGAGGTTGAATCAAAGAAGAAGCCATCTGGATATTCTCACAATCCTACTCTCCTATCATCTACTACTGATTCTTCTGCTAATACAGAATCAGTTAGTGTTGCTGCTTATGGTTCAAAACAGGATGGACCCAATGATTCTGTTTTGGAAGTCTTCCTTGCTAGTCATGCTAAATATTCTCTTATAAATGATGATCTAGAGCAGATTAATGTTGATGATCTTGAAGAGATGGACATCAAATGGCAAATGGCAATGCTCACCATGAGAATCAAAAGATTCATTAAAAGGACAGGAAGAAATAACTTTGCCATGAGAAGAGAAGATGGTGCTGAATTTGACAAATCCAAGGTGGAATGCTACAAGTGTCATAAACTGGGGTACTTTGCAAGAGAATGCAGAGGAGGAACCTCTCAGCAGCATGGGAGCAACAATCAACAATCAAAGTCCACAAACTACAACAACAGGAACTCATCCCAAGCACTTGTCTCACAAGATGGAATGGGATTTGATTGGAGTGATCAAGCAGATGAGGAAATCCATAATCAAGCATTGATGGCTGAGGGTTCAGAGTCTTCAAGCACAACAATCCCCATAGAGGTAAAATCTAAACTTTGCTTCAAAGCCTGTCTTGAAACTGTTAGAAAGTATAGGGATCACAATCAGAGCATGAGTGATGATCTTAAAAGGTTGGAGAAACATAGGAGATAGTCTAATTTGATCATTGCGAATTTCGAAGAACAAATTAAGGCATATCAGGCCAATGAACTTCAAAATTCATATGATCACAACTATTGGAAGTGGGAGAAGAAGGAGTTAGAGATTAAGCTAGAGAAGGCTAGAGAGGAAGGTGAGAAAGTTAGGAGTGAATTTGAGAAGGCCAAATTAGACATTGAGAAATTTTCCAATGCTTCTAAAGCAATGGACACTTTACTCAAATCTCAAGTTCATGACAAACTGAAGAGAGGTATAGGCTACAAAAACACCCCTCCACCTTACAATAACAACTATATTCCACCCACCTCAGACCTCTTAGAAAAACAAGATATGAAGGACTTACCTACAAGAGCCACAGAGGTAGATCCATTGGACAATGTAGTGATTGAAGTAGAGTCTGAAGAAGAGAACACTGAGGATAGGAATAAGGAAGACCAGAAAGAAATCCCCTTAGAAAACCATATTCTTACAAATGAGAAGGGAGGTAAACCATTTGTCAAGAGTGAGAAAGTGGAAATGTCTAAGATAGGGAAAGAGAATGTTAAGGGTGAGAAAGCTGAGACCTCTAAGACAGAGAAGGAAAAGGTACAGGGAGTTCAATATATGCAAACTACTGTTGTAAATCCCTGTACTTGTCAACAGAATAAACCCCCTCAACATGATAAAATTAGGGGAAATCAAGGAAACAGAAATGATCAGTGGGCTCAAAAACAAGGAATTGATCTGAGCAAAATCAATAGACCAAAGCCTTGTTTTATTTGTGGCAAGTTGAATCATTTAGCCAAACACTGTTATTTCAATCATGTTAACCAAAGAATTACTTTTCAAAGACAAACACGAAATTCTGTTGGTTATAGGAAGAAATCAAAACAATGAAGGAACCACATGGCTGATAATGTGAGAACAGCACCAATAAAAACTAGTACTGTAAAATCTCATATTCAAAATAAGTTTGAAAATACTCCAAGAAAATCAAGGAGTAACTCAAAGAATAGGAAAGCAAACAACTTTTTCAAAATTTGGGTTCTATAAGGCATTAAACCTGTTAGTACTGCTACCTCAAATAGTACTACTAACAGAAATAGTGTTGCTGATAGCAATACTACTGCTGACCAAGTTAGTACTGCTAATAAAGTTAGTACTGCTAACAAAGTTAGTACTGCTGACCAAGTTAGTACTGCTAACAAGGATAGTACTGCTACCAGTGTTAATACTGACAATCCTATAATTAAGACAAAGTATTTCATCTATGAGATTCCTAACTCTGATCATCTCATCAAGACTAAGCTAAATGAATATGAGTATGTTGATGAGAAAGGGCAACCCAAGACCATTTTGGCTTAGGTTCCCTCAAGACACTAACTGTTTTATCCTATATGCAGGGCAACCAACAACTCAAGGGGAAGAGTATTTGGCATGTAGATAGTGGATGCTCTAGGCACATGACAGGTAACATGTCCTGCCTTCAAAATTTCAAAAGGTTTGATGGAGGACGTGTTGCTTTTGGTGACAATCCAGCAGGAGGTAAGATAAGTGGTAAAGGTATGGTTTCAAAAGGTAAGATGACTTTTGAATATGTCTACTATGTTGAGCAATTGAGATACAACATGTTAAGTGTATCACAAGTTTGTGACAAGAAACATAGTATATTGTTCAGTGATACTGAATGTATTATCCTTGCTCCAGGATTCAAGGTAGTTGATGAAAATATGATACTACTTAGAACTCCTAGAAAGGATAATGTTTATTGTTTGGACTTAGAGAGTGTTTCATCTTATTCATCACTAAACTGTCTGTTTTCAAAAGCTTCTTTAGATGAATCATCTATTTGGCACAGAAAGATGTGTCACATGAATTTTAAAACTATGAACAAACTTGTGAAAAACAACCTTGTGAGAGGTTTGCCTCAAAAAGTGTTTTCATGTGATGATCATTGTGTTGCATGTCTTAAAGGCAAACAACACAAAACTTCTCATAAGTCCAAAGAAATAAACACAATCTCTTCACCCTTTCAGTTATTGCATAAGGATCTTTTTGGTCCTACAAATGTGATGAGTATTGGTAAGAAATCCTATTGCTTAGTCATTGTTGATGACTTCTCTAGATTTACTTGGGTATATTTTCTGAGTATTAAGGATGAGACAAGTGGACTGATCAAATCCTTTGTCCTCAGGATTTAAAACCAAACAAATCTATGAGTTAAAGTCCTCAGATCTGATAATGGAACTGAGTTTAAAAACAGTGCTTTAAACAGCTTTTGTGAGACTAAAGGTATTGAGAGAGAATTCAGTGCTCCTAGGACTCATAAACAAAATGGTGTTGCAGAGAGGAGAAAGAGGACATTGATTGAGGATGCTAGATCTCTGTTGGCAGATTCAAAGCTACCCATTTTTTTCTAGGTAGAAGCAGTTAATACTTCTTGTTATGTCCAAAACAGAGTTCTAGTAGTTAAAACCCAAGGAAATACACTTTATGAACTTTTCAAAAAGAAGAAACCTTTTATTGGATTTTTCAAATCTTTTGGGTGTCCTTGCACTATTCTCAACACCAAATCTCATTTAGGCTAGTTTGAAAGCAAAGTTGAGGCTGGATTTCTTGTTGGATACTCCTCTCAGAGCAAGGCATACAGAGTATTCAACAGTTCTTCCAGGATTATAGAGGAAAGTGACAATATCAAATGCAATGAGAACATACCAAATCAAATTGGTACAGGTCCTGATTGGCTGTTTGACATTGATTCACTCACTAATTCTTTGGGTTTTAGTAATATGCAAATTGCAGGAACAAGTTCAGAAAAGGCACAAGAACAGAAACAAGAGTTTGTGTTGTTCCCAATACCTACAATTGATCCTGTTGAATTTTGTCAACAAGAAAAGAAAGATGATTCAGAAACAGAGGATGCTGAACCAGAACAGGATGAAGAGGATAAAGGTGAAAAAGAGGATGATACTGATGATGAAAACTCTTCAGTTTTTGGGGGCAACACTCCTGAAAAGAATGACTCCAATCTTGATGCAAATATTAATGAGGAGACTGTTCATCAAACAAGAACTCAGAAGAATCATCCTCCTCACTTGGTGATTGGTGATATCAATTCTCCCAGGACCACAAGGCATCAAAGTAAGTTAGGAGGATTGAAAGACTTGCAGTCAGGTTTGTTATCTTGTTTTCTATCTCAGCTTGAACCCAAGAAGGCCTATGATGCAATGAAAGGACAATGGGCAATTGAAACTAAATGGGTTTTCAGGAATAAGAAAGATGAGAGAGGGATAGTGATAAAGAATAAGTCCAGACTTATGGCACAAGGTTACACACAAGAAGAGGGGATAGATTATGAAGAAGTGTTTGCACCAGTAGCCAGAATTGAGGCAATTCGGCTGTTTCTAGCCTATGCTTCTTTCATGAGTTTCAGAGTATTTCAGATGGATGTTAAGAGTGCATTTCTATATCGGAAAATTGATGAAAAAGTGTATGTTTGTCAGCCTCCAGGGTTTGAGAATCCTAACTTTCCTGACAAAGTATACAAACTAAAGAAGGCACTCTATGGGCTACATCAAGCACCAAGAGCATGGTATGACACTCTGTCTACCTATCTCTTGGAAAATGGTTTTGAAAGGGGAATCATTGACAAGACCCTTTTCATTCAAAAGAAGAAGAAGGACATACTGCTTGTTCAAATCTATATGGATGATATCATCTTTGGATCCACAAAAGCCTATATGTGCAAGGAGTTTGAGGAGTTTATGCACAAAAGATTCAAGATGAGCTCTATGGGTGAACTCACATTCTTCCTTGGGCTACAGGTCAAACAGAAGGAAGATGGCCTTTTCTCATAAGTCAATCCAAGTATGTGCAGGATATCCTTACAATGTTTGGATTTTCAGAAGCAAAGCCTGCAAGCACACCTATGGAAACACACAAACAGATCACTGCAGATCTTGAGGGGGAGGATGTGGATGTTCATCATTATAGATCCATGATAGGATCCCTCATGTATCTAACAGCTTCAAGACCAGACATTGTGTTTGCTATATATGTGTGTGCCAGATTTAAAGTGAGGCCTAAGCAATCTCACTTTCAAGCAGTCAAAAGGATCCTCAGATATCTCAAAGGACAACCTAGGTTGGGTCTTTGGTATCCTCATGACTCACCATTTGATCTGCTTGCATATTATGATAGTGATTTCGGTGGTGCAAACTTGGATAGAAAGTATATATCAGGAGGATGTCAGTTTTTGGGTGCAAGGCTAGTTTCCTAGCAGTGTAAAAAGCAAACCACAGTGTCCACATCTACAATACAAGCAGAGTATATAGCTGATGCAAGCTGTTGCTCACAAGTGCTTCAGAATCAGATGTTGGACTATGGTATTACTTTTCTTCACACTCCCATCTTCATTGATAACAACAGTGTTATAAGCATAGTTAATAATCTAGTGAATCACTCAAAAACCAAGCATATAGAAATCAAGTACCATTTTATTAGAGATTGCAATGAAAAGAAGTTAATTCAGGTTTTGAAAGTACACACAAGTAACCAATTTGCTGATTTATTCACCAAAGCTTTTGATGTGGGCAGATTCACATTCTTGGTCACAAGTGTAGGCATGATAAACACTGAATAAGCCTCTTTTAATTTTCTTTATGTACCATTTCTGTATAGTTTCTTTACTGCTTATTTTCTCATATTTCATTGTGCATGGTGCTACTAATCATTTGTGTTTAAGTGTTTCAGATTACTTTGCTGATTAGATAGTTGGTATTTCTGGTTAAGTTAATACTGCTCTCACTATTACTCCTGTTGACAGTTCAAATATGGTTAAGTATGGTTACTACTGCCAGGTAGTTTATACTACCAGTGCAAAGTTACTACTGTTTTCCTTATTTCTACTGCCAGACAGTGTTAATACTGCTGGTATGTGTTACTAATGCTTATATGGGTTAATACTGCGGATTTGTTAATGCTGCTAGGGTACATAGTACTGCTTTTAACTGAAATCCTTAACCTATAAATACCCTCTCTGACCGCCAAAACCCAAACAACTCTTTGAATTTCCATTAAGTTCTCATCCTCTCTCTTTCTCTCTAGAATTTTTCATTACCAGTGTGTAAACCCTTGTTGTGTTTCGAACCCTAGAATCGATCAGAAAGATGGCAGAACTTGATTTCGCTGATGACCACAATGAGCTTGCAATGTTACAAAAACCCAAACAAGCTGAGGGTTTTCATTAAATTGTGGATTTCTTATCCCAATCACATATTTCTTATGCGCTAACGGTAAATCCTACCATCTATGTGGAGCACATGCGACAGTTCTGGGCAAATGCTTCCATTCAGAATGTTGATGGCAATCAGGTCATTCACTCAAGGGTCTGTGATAAACCTATCACAATCACAGAAGGCTGCATTCGCACTCATCTACGTCTAGATGATGCCTCAGGTATTTCTATTCTTTCAAAAGAAGATATGTTTCAAGAAATTGGTAGAATGGGGTATGAAGCTCCTACTGATGTTTACAAATTTTACAAAAAGCAAATTTTCAACTCAGTGGAGATTCTTTGTTCATACTCTTCAACATTGTATATCTCGCAAGACAACTGGATGGAGTGAGTTTAGCAGTACAATAGCTTATGCTCTTGTCTGCTTAGCTACCTCCAGACAGTTCAATTTTTCACAAATGATCTTAAATGACTTGTTGTCAAACCTGGATACCAAAACCAAAACCAAAAGATTTTATTATGTATCCAAGGTTTCTACAAGAAGTACTAAATAAGGAATTGACGGATTTACCCTCTTTTAAAGAGGTGTATGTACCTAAGCCTCCCAAAGGGAAAGTGTTTTCCAATATGAGAAGGACTAGTAAGGACTTTTCTGGAAAAGACACACCATTGTTCTCTACAATGATGGTTGTGTCCCACCCACATGGTGAGGCATCAGGGTCACAGCCCATATCTGACCAACCCACTGATGACCTACCGACACCATTCACTTCAAATATTCCTCATACGACTGTTGATAAGTCAAATCCCCCAATCACTCAAAAATATGCAAGGAAAAAGGTACAGAAGGTTCCTTCCCTTCATGTACCTACACCCCAAAAGCCTTCAAGCCCTCTGATAGAACATTCTCCATCAGAGAATATCCAAAGGGAATCCACAGGGGTGTCTCCCAACCCCAATAAGGTGCTCTCTAAAGAGAAGGATGAGCATGTGGGCAGCAAGGCTCACACTACTGATTCTGCACATGGTGTGGATCAGGACAGTGTGAACACGACTAAGACCTTCCCCACGGAAACTTTGGATGAGAAATCATCTAAGGGTCCCAGGTGCCAAGAAACCAAGGGGGTAGTAGGTGCTTCTGCTAGGCAGAAGGCCTCTACTAAAAGATCCCATGATCCTTCAAGGGTGGTCAACACACCTAAAGGAGGTGAGGACAGATATAACTATGATGAATTGATGGAAACCATTGGCAATGTGAACTTAGATGTAATCAATCAGGGCTTGGAGATAAAGGAGTTGAAAAAGGTGATCACTTCTCAACAAGTGCAGATAACCAAACTCAAGAAGATGGTACTCAGTTTGGTACACAAAAAGAAGAGAAATCAATATGTCTTGAAGAAAAGGGGAAGTGCTCATGATGCTTCCAAAAAGGGGAGAATCAAAATGAAGTTGACAAGGAAAGCTTAGTTGGAATGAAATTCAAATTTGAGGGGGAGATTGGTGGAGAAGCTGAAAAGAATGATGAGGAGAAGAAGAAGGAAGATGTGAAAGCAACAGAAACTGAAGTAGCAGCAGTAACTACTGAACCAACAGTAGAAACTGCTAAAGCAGTAGAAATAGATAAAGCAGCAGCAGAAACTGGAATGTCTATAGAAGAAATAGAGATTGCAGAGACTCTGGTGAAGGCAAAGAATAAAACTCCTAAGGCCACTCAAAAGGCTAAGGGAGTGGTGATTAAAGAAGGAGACTCATAGAACAAAAAGGAAGAGGTCTGTGTGTCAGAGGCCAAGAAGAAAGGGAAAGAGAAGATGGTTGAGCCTGTGAAACCATTAAAGAAGCAGAAGCTAATAGATTTGGATACAGAATTGGCAAAGGAGTTAAATGCACAGTTTAAAAAGGAGTTTGAAAAGGAGGATGATATTCAAAAGGCCAAAGACAAAAAGATTGCAAGATATTTGGCAACAAGGCTTAATGAAGAATATCAGAAAAGTTTGAAGACTGCTGCAAAGAGTGTTACAATGAAAGCAACCAGACAAAGGCATTCTTCAAAGAAAAGACAGCCTTCAAAGACCTTTCTAGCTGCACAGGAAAGAAGAAAGGTGATAAACTTCTTGAAAGGATCTGTTGGAGTTCCTGAAGGGATGTGTACAAAAATGTCTTTCAGTAGGATAGAAGACTTATACAAAAAGGAGATGGCCAAGATGCAAGGAGACTTCAATCAGAGGGTTGAATTTGAAAGAAAGATGAAAGAAAGACATGATCTGAACATTCAACAACCTTTTCCTGACAGTGAAGAAGGCACACCAACTAAAGAAAAGGTAGATGTGAAGAAAGAAGAGAGCTTAGCTCAGAAGATTGAAGCTGTCAAGAAAATGAAATCAATTGCTACAAAGAGAAAGGCAAAAAGGTCTAGAACTAAGGAAGGTAAGACAGAGCAGAAACAACATGAGTAGTATAAACAACATGAGCAGCATAAACAACAAGAGCAACAGAAACAAGCAGAGCATGTTCAAACTCAAGAGTAGAGTCAAGAGCAATCAAGTCAACAACCTTCAAAACAGTCAAGAGAATCTGATGAGCAGCTTGACTTGTATATGACTGTGACAGATGAAGAACCATTGAAAGCGGATCCTATCTAAGTGAAAGCCCCATAAATCATTCATTGGGATACTTTGATGGATAAAGGCAAAGAATACTTCAGAATCAAAAGATAATCAGAAGTTGTACCAGATCTGATTTGGAAGAAATGTACAAGGTTGGATTGAATCTGTATGGTGACTTGATAAAAGGATTAAGGATGAGCATAACAAAGATGGCTCTGGAATATTTGTGCATGATGTTTGACCCTGCCAAAGTTGAATATCTTATCAAAGACGTGCACAAAGAAGGATTTAAAAGCATTGATCACTTGATGCTTATTGAAAGATCTGGCGTATATGTCCTAACCATTGATAAAAGATTTCATGAGTACTATCTGGTTGATAAGGTGTATGACCACAGTAAAGTAGAGTTGCAAGAGATGCTGAAAGCTAAGTTGGTCTGCCATACAGGTTCGGAAATGGCCAGAATTGTGATTAAAAGAACAATCAATCAAAGTGTAGGTTTAGATCCTAATCTAGGAATTTGAGCAGTAGTTTTGAAAGCATCATGAAGTTTCTATTTTGAAGAACTTAACTTCTTGATTTCAAAAGTTAAGTTAGGGGGAGATTGTTGGGTCTGAAATAGACTAAGTCTGGATAGTGCTGCTAAGTATTGAAGATTACTACTGCTGAAAACATTAGTACTGCTACTTGAAGAAATTACTACTGCTAGTAGTATTAGTACTGCTTGAAAGGTTAGTACTTTTGGTATGTTAGTACTGCGGGAATCTAGTATGTTAGTACTGCTAGAAGATTAATGCTGCTAATGATTGATAAGGATGATTTTTGCGAAAGACAAGGAGATGAAGATAATTATGGAATGGGTACTGAAGATCAACGTTTCTTTAGTAAATATCTTGTAATCTGTTTTGTATATATAGTCTAGAAGTCTTAGATTATTTGAAATACAGAGATACATACGTCTTTTGTTTTCAAAGAGAGAATTAGCCTCAAGATTGTTAGTGATCCTTTCATTAGAGAAGTATTGAACGTCTGTTGAGCCTATTTAACAGATTGAGGCTTTGGTTGTAATCATTAAGTTAATTCAATATAACTTGTGATTTGAGTTCATACACTGTTTCATTGTTTATTGTTAAAGTGTTATTCTGCAACTTCTTTAAAAAGTTTCTAAGTGTTATTTAAATTCTTGTTTTGAATTTCGATCCTGACAAAGCCGCAGTGAATAAGGAATTGCATCAATTAAAGGATAAACCAAAAAAGGTAGAGGATTCTTTGGCACTCTTGGCTCAGGGAAAGACAAAGTTGGTCAAGACAAGTTCTAGTTCTGCAAAGAGTGCAAAGAAGAAAGCCTTGATGACCAGCTTGATTGAATGCTCAGAAAGTTCAGATGAAGAGATTGAAGAAGTGTTGGAGGATGATGAATTGACGGAATTTGTTGAAAAACTTGCATTATTGACTTCGAGCTTCCATAAGCGGTTCGGTAAGAAAAAGTTTTACAACAAGCCGAAGTATGATTTTTACAAGTCTAGCAAGTACAGAGGCAGATATGAGGAGAAGAAAGAGAAAGAGAAGAAAGAGGAGAAGAAAGAAGTGAAAAGAGAAGAAAAAGAAAAAGAGAAGTCAAATAGATGCTTCAATTGTGGAAAAAGTGGCCATTTCATCAAAGATTGCCCAAAGAAAAGAGTGAAGAATTATGAATACTACAAGAAGAAAGCTCAGCTAGCAAAAGCTATAGAAAAGGGCAAGGCATTGAAAGTCGAAGATGAAATATGGTTTGAATATTTAGATGAGGAAGAGGAAGAAGCAAAGGTGAAACTGACTCAGGTGCATTATAATCTGATGGCACATCTGAATGACGAGTCAGATTCCGAGGTAAATTCTACATCTGACAACTCTGATTCTTTTTATGAAAATGAAGAGGTACTGAACTTGATGTCCCAGTTAAATCTGATGAACTCTGAATTTTTGAAACTGAAAGAAAATTTTAAACAACAAAAGAGTACCATCCAAGGACATCAAGATTAGACTTTCATTTATAAAACTTTGGCTGAAGAAAGAGAAGAAGAGAAAAATGTTCTTAAATTCGATATATCAAAGCTTCAATCAAAAATTACAGAATTGCAAAAAGAGATAATTTCATTAAAGGATAAGAATTTTGATCTGACACTTCAATATGATATTGTTTTAAAAGATAGGACTGAAGCTTACACCAAGATCAAGGAATTGGAAGATCTTAATTTCAAAAGAGGTCAAACAGAATAGACACTGAAGCTTTTAACAAATAATCAGAAAGACACAAGATTATATAAGGCAAAACCTGGCCTTGATCTATCAGATGTGGATGTTTTGAAAAAGGCACCCGAAAATCTTTACAATTTTAAAAAGATGGGTGATGAACCTATCATTTTAATTCGCCACATGCTTGAGACATTTGTGAAGCCAGAGTCTTCTTTGCCTGAATCTCCTGAGATAAAGAAGGAGGAAACAGTGGAAATTAAGCCAGACATTGAAACTGAATCAGAAACTCAGGGTTTTAATTCAGTCAAATTTTCATACGATGAACTAAATTCTTCTTACAATAGTAAAGAGAATACATTTGTCAAAAATGAAAATCTTTTTACAAAACAACCTGAGTGTTCTAAAGCTAGTTCTAATTCTGACTCTAATTAAATTGTTCTAACTTATTCTATCTTGGAAGATAAAGATGAAGAAAAAATTTCAAACGAGTCTGTTTCTGTTAATTATTTCAAATTTTCTGACCTCGACCATCAAAAAGCCCTTGATAAAATAGATGTGTTCGAAAGGTAGATTTCACATCACAACAATTTAATTGTAGAATTGGAAGAAGCCAATGAAAACTTTGGGATGGAACTAGACTCGAGCTTTATTTAGAATGAATCTTTGCAAAAAGAAATAAGAAGTCTAGAATCTCAAATTTTCAAACTCTCGAAAGGTAAATAGGCTTATGTTGATAAAAATGTTTCAATTCCTGAAAATCAAGGTGTTAAGGCTACATCCGATTCTATCAAAACAACTGAAAAAGGTGAATGTTATTATTCTTTCTCATGTATTAATGTTTCTAACTCTGATTGTGTCACAGATGAAAAGTTGAAGAATGAAAGCTTGGAGAAAAAGAAGACTGAAGTGGAGAAGAATGTGAATGATTTTGATAGATGTGACTGTAATAGAGTAGTTGATGCTTGTAATAATGTCAATCAACAGCGCTTTAATAAAACAAAAACTTTTTCTCGACAAGAGTTGTTGACACAAGCTACTACAAAGTTGCAATGATCATACTGTCTTAAAAGTTCATTCTCTTTGAAACCAAAGACTTCAAAGATAAAGAAAATAATCCAATTTAAGAACAAGAACTCTTCTACTCAATCTAAAGTCAACAAAGCTGAAGTGTATGCTTTAAAGAAGAAAAATAATAATTTTCAAGTCAATAAAATTGTTGATGTAAAGTTTGTGTGGAAGTGGATTCCAAAAGTTGAACTTAACGCACAAACTTTACCAAAAGGACCAAGATTTGAATGTAGAATTAAAGGGTCATCAACAAATTTAAAAAATGTCAAAGATACTAACAAGAAAGGACCCATATTCATATGGGTACCTAAAGTTAAGTGATTATTGATTTCAGGCGTGTCATGTGTGGATCATTGATTCTGGAGCTTCAAGACACATGACAGCGCACAAACACCTATTGTTCGGCTACGTAGATCATTACGCAGGTACAGTAAATTTTGGAAATGAAATGAAACGATACGTCAGAGGTTACGGCACTATAAAGAACAGTATGATAACTATCTCAAAGGTTCTATACGTGGAGGACTTGGCCTACAATCTGTTCTCGATCAATTAATTTGCATAGAAGAAATGTAAGATAGAATTTGATGCTGATTATTGCTACATCAAGGATCAAAGTGGAGCAGATCTCATCAAAGCCGGTAGAATGGGATTGTTATATGGTGTTCACTTCCCAACACTGAAAGCTTCAAAGCCAGTGTGTCTGATTTCTAAGACATCTACAGAAGAAAGTTGGTTGTGGCATCAAAGACTATCTCATCAGCACTTCCGTGATCTGAATAAGCTGAGGACACAACATTTTATGACGGGACTTCCTAAACTAAAGATAGAAAAAGACTATCTTTGTTCTGCATGCGAGAAAGGAAAAATGAAGAGAAGTTCACACAAACTCAAGATGTTATCCAATTGTAATAAATGTCTGGAGCTCATTCATATGGATCTGTGCGAACCAATGAGGACTCAATCCATCAATGGAAAGAAGTACATATTAGTTATGGAGGATGAATACTCAGGGTATACATGGCTAGAGTTTATACGGAAGAAATCTGAGGCTCCTGATCTGATAATCAAGTTCATCAAGAAAATCCAAGTTCTTCTGCAAAGCCCTGTACAACAACTGAGAAGTGACAACGGTACAGAGTTCAAGAACGCGACTCTGCAAACTTTTTTGGACTCCGTTGGCATTTCAAATAACTTTTCTGCGGCAATGACACCTCAACAAAATGGGGTCGTTGAAAGGAAGAACAGAACTTTGGTAGAGGTTGCACGTACAAAACTGGCATATTCATAACTACCTTTGTTCCTCTGGGCTGAAGCTGTAGCCACTGCTTGCTTCACACAAAACAGGACCATTATTAATAAATGCTTTAATAAAACTTCATATGAAATTATTAATGGTCGTAAACATACGGTTATATTCTTTCGTGTGTTTGGCTGCAAGTGCTATGTGCTTAATGATCGAGAGAACATGTCCAAGTTTCAACCTAAAGCCGATGAAGGAATATTCATTGGATATTCTCTTCAGTCTAAAGCGTACAGAGTCTACAATACAAGGACAAAGATTGTGATTGAAAGCGCCAACGTGACCTTTGATGAACATAAGACCAGGACTTCTGAACACAGCAGTTTAGAACTCGGATCTAAGGATAAAGACAAAGCTTCTACATCATCAAGTGTAGAACCTGATCGTTAAGAGAATAAGAATTCTGAACCCAACACTGATTATGATCTTGATCTGTTATTCTTTGTTACATTTAATGATTTATCTAATGAAGATAATAGTCAAGGAAATTTAATCAATACTGACTCACATTCTTCAAGTGCAGAAATATCAGGCCCTTTTGAAGAAATTGTTGAAACCTCAACAAGTAAAAATCAAGAGGTTTCTGAACAAGCTGATCCAGAAAATACAGCTAAAATGATCTCATGAATGAATGAATCAGGATCTACATCAGCCATATTTGGAGAACATCATCCAGAATCCACAATTGAGGAAGCTAATCCATCTTCAAGTGCACAAAGTCCAACTACTACTGAGACTGATCAACCTGCAATACATGATGAGTTTGACACTTCAAATGATCAAGATGAAAGAGTTGTATTGCCAAGTACACACAAATGGACAAAGAGTCACCCCCCGGAAAATATAATTGGAGATCCGAATGCTAGGGTATCTACCATTTCTGCTACTGCAACTGCATCTGTATCTGCTAATTTCTGTATGTTCTCAAATTTTTTGAGCAGCTTGGAACCGAAAAAGTCGTCTGAAGCACTTAAAGATCCAGATTGGATTAATGTGATGCAAGACGAGCTAAATGAATTCAAGAGGAACGAAGTGTGGCCACTAGTACCTACACCCAAGGATAAACCATCGTTGGAGCTAAATGGGTCTTTCGGAACAAAAAGGACGAAGCAGGTATTATTCTCAGGAACAAAGCGCGGTTAGTGGCGAAAGGTTATAATCAACAAGAAGGAATCGATTATGACGAAACCTATGCACACGTGGCAAGGATCGAGACTATAAGGATCTTTCTTGCGTATGCTGCACACAAAAACATCAAAGTGTACTAGATGGATGTCAAATCGGCATTCCTCAACAGTGTACTACAAGAAGAAGTATACGTAAGTCAACCTGAAGGCTTCATCGATCCAAAGTTCCCAGACCATGTGTACGTGCTGGATAAAGCACTCTATGGATTGAAGCAAGCACCGTGCGCATGGTATGAAACTTTGTCGATCTATCTGACTCAGTCCGGTTTCCGTAAAGGTATAATCGACACAACCTTATTTCTTAAAAAGAAAGGTGAGGACTTAATACTAGTACAAATATATGTAGACGACATTATTTTTGGATCTACAAATTCTGATCTTTGTGATGAATTTCAAAACATCATGAAGAAAAAATTTCAAATGTCAATGATGGGTGAATTAAATTTCTTTCTTGGCTTACAAGTAAAACAAACCCCGCAAGGGATTTTCATAAACCAAGCCAAGTATATTAGAGACATATTAAAGAAATTTGACATTAACTCTTCAACACCCATGAAGACTCCCATGCAATCTGGAAGTTTATTGGATGTTGATATATCTGGAAAACCAGTAGACCAACTGTGGCCCAAGATTTACTAGCATAAACACATACAGATTTACACAAAACACCTTTTGTTTATTAATCACAAAGATTACATCAAACCATAAGATTGAGTGATTGTGTGTATACTTAATGTGCAACTATGTGTTCTTACTCTCTCTCAATTACCACCAAGATTACACCTTCACTTTCACACACTTACTTACATACCCTCTAAGAAACAACACAAGAACATGCTTATATATAGGTCAACATGACCAAGCAAGGTCAAACCTTCTAAGCACAATACAACTCACACACAAACACTAATTACAACAATGACCCTCATTTAATCTTGAATACAATTTCAGTCTAACAATCTCCCACTTTGGATTCAAGATTAAAAATTTTTTGGCAATAATCTTCAGGTTTTCTTATCTTCAGAATTAATCTTCATCTTCAAATATTTTCCGGCTTTGACATCTTGAAAGCTTTGACAATTCTTCAAACTTGTCTCTCCCTTTGAATTAGCTTCTAACAAAACTTTGACTAGACAACCTTTCTTTCAAACTCTGAATTTCTTTCACTTTCTCTTTGACAAGCTTTCTTTAACCTTTGACTTTGATCGTCTGAAAACTTTATCTCCTCTGAAATCTTTAAAACTTCAATCTGATCTTGAACTTTTATTATTCTCCCTCTTTTTAATGATTTGTAAGAATCAAAATCATTAAAACATATCAACGTCAGATCTGTCAATGAATGATCTTCCCATCGTCTGATAAGCACATTCTTCATGAACTTTCATCTCCATCTTTTTATAATAGACAATCTCACCCAGATAGGAAAATTATTAATCTCCCCAAAACATGATGTGATAAAAGCTGTCATCTGATCTGAAAGAGCCGTTGAACCATGAATGTATTCATCTGAATCTTTTCAAATTCAAACGAAATAAAAATTGTAACCCTGAATCAACATATGAAACAGTTAGAAATATCTGTCAGTAACACGAAGTTACTATGTACAATGAATGTACAATTTAAGGAGCTTGTTTGATGTTGACTCCCCAGGACTTCCATTCAATCATTGAAAAACACAAGGTGATTCTATGAATGTTCTGACAAAAAAACAAATTCTCTATGTGCTCGTGCTTGTGTTTGAAAGAATTAGCACAATGATTGTGTTTCATAAGGCTCAAAATATGTAAATCACTGAGACAGCAATGATTGTACATGGACTCAACGTGTATGAGAAAGGGTCAAAGGTGGGGCAACTTTCCTTCTTTTTCAATATCAGCATCTTCCAAGTGAAGATCCGATAGATTATGTGTTGCTTCCCCATAAAATATGAAACATTCTCTTTTTAAGAAAAGAATGAGTAGCTTGTGGGGTTATATGCAAGAGATGGCATGGGTTATTTGCCTATTTCAATGATGGTCACCAAAGAAATGTGAAACAATCAGTAATGTGGCTGCCCGACTCAAAAAGATGTTTGGTGCAGAGTTCTGATATTCTTTTAACTCTGTTCTGTCACCCTCTTTCTTTTAAACATATAAGCTCACATCTAACCAATCTCTCATTTCCATTTTACCTCTGCTCACTCCCACACTCAATTCTTTTAGACCCCTCTCCCCTCAATCACTCAAAGGATTTCTTCCGGGGTAGGAAACACTGGTTATCGTGAATCCATGGAAGATCTATTAAGCACTCACACTGAATCCCATGTTCCTAAAAAGTACATGTTGTTCAATGATTTTCTTGACATGTAAAACACAAGAAATCATAAGTCATTGTATATATGCTCATCAAATATCAGAAATGAAATTTGAGCATTTTAAACATTTAAGATATCTCAAAACTTTATATTGAATGAAAAGAATAGAAATGTTTTGAGAATTTGACAATGATTAAAATCAGATCAAATTATCATGAAGAAAAATATTTGGGAATTCAAAGACGTATACTGTTTATATGAACAATATATAAACATATTATCAATGAAAGCACATTAAAGAATGAAATGACGTTTGATTCAAACAACTGTGAATATCAAACGACGGGAGTATTACCATAGAAAGATATATCATTTGATATATGGTAATAACAAAGTCAATTTGAAAATACTGAACCAGTGTGTGTATGAATACTTGACAAAGTATATAGAAAAGAAAATACACAAGTATTATTCTTTAAAGAACACATGGCCAGATAAACAATAAAATTCACAAATATCCAAAAACCATTTAAAATTCACACTTCTCAAATCAGAAAAACATTTTAAGATCGTGAAGTGGTTTGAACATTTTAACACCATTTTTCACAAGTGAAAGTTGTTCTTCTTTCACAAGTGTTAGAGTATAAGGATTAGAATAATATACCTGTAGATCAGAATCCTTAATTCCCCCTGGAATGAATATAGCAATTGAAGTATCCATGAATAGATATCCTCCCCCTTGATATCTGTAAAACATCAATCTTTTTAGAAAAATTATAACAGATATAGCAATATAAGATCTAAACTCCCTTTCAAACGAAACACTTCCTGAAAAGATATAAGCATGAAAGCATCCTTCAGAAGAAAACATTTGAATACGAGTTTTGAAAGGAATTTTCCAAAAGCCATTCTTCGTTGGGTTCAAAGCTGATGTACTTAGAAGCCATTTGTTCTCTTACTCCCCCTTGACTATAGGTGCCTGCAACACAGAATCATTTTTCGGCTTTGGTACCCACTGGTATTTGGGTCCATATGTGTTAGTTGCAGTTCGAATGGGAGAAATATAGTAAGAACCATATCAGTAATTTTCAAAAATTTTACTAACAAAATCATTTGAACCACAGTAGGAACAATTTATTTTCTTTTGAGCTAACCTGATCAGTTGATTAACAGTGTAAACCAGATCAGGTTTGCCAGAAGTTTTACGTTTCGGTGTAGTATTCCATTGAGCTTTAGATATATGCCCAAATGATTTCTCTTTCTGCTTCTCTTCATCTCCAATACCAATTCTCTTTATCTTTCTCATCTTTCTTTCTCCATGTCATTTTCTTTTGAGATTCTTTCTCATCAACATTTTTGTCATAAAACAGATTAGAAGGATGAATTTTATCTTTAAGTGCATATGTATGACTATCAATTGAATCAAATAAAGGATTCATAGAAACATGTGTGAAAATTGAACTTGCAGCTGATTTCAATAAACATTCTGATCCAGCTAGATCATCTCTCGGTGATTGAGCAATTAACTCTGGCATCTTGTGCTCAGTCAGCTTCACCTTGAACATGATCTCCTCAAGTTCTTTAATCTTTGAAGTCAAACAATTTCTTTCCTTTGATAATATGTCAAACTTCTTATGTAACTCAGCTTTTGCGTTCTTCTCCTTAAAAATTGTTGATGACAGTTCAGATAGATTCTTTGTAAGCTTAGCAATCTCAGTCTCAAACATAATCTTCTCTTCAGTAAAATCTTTCTTTACAGTCTTTGTCTCAACTGTCTTCTTCTTCTCTTTCTCAAATTTCTCTCTTTCCAATATGATTACTTTCTCAAAGTCTGAAACTTTTTTTTGAAAGTTTAATGTATTTCATCTCTACAACTTTTTTTTCTTCAAATGCCTTTCTGGAGAAATCAGAAAACTTCTTTGCAAAATCTTTTCTTTCCTTCTCAAATTCAGATATTTTCTTTTTTAATTCAGCATTCTCATTTTCAAAGTCTTTTCTTTTCTTCTCAGCCTTCTTCGTGTCCTCTTTGTCTTTTGACTTGTCTTTTTCTTTCAACATATTTAAATCAATCTCAAGACTAAAGATTTCTTCTTTTAGCTTATCTTTTTCAGATTTGAGCTGTTTGTTTTCTTTTTCACAAGTAAAAATCATGCTACTATATATTGATAACTGTCCAAGAAGATATTTAACACGTGCTTTAGCTCCAGGAATGGTCATCTTTTCAACATCATAACTAATCTCCTGATTTATCTTGAAATCTATAAAAATATGCTAGAAATGATCGTTAGTCCAAATAAAATCACAAAAAATACAAGAAATCTTGAAATAGAAATTTAGGAATTTTGATCACAATCAGAATTTTGTCCCCCTTCACTATTAAAGGCCATATTACAGTTTTGAAAATTTCTCAGAAAAAAAAATTCTAAGTAAACTAAGCTTTGCGTATCAAGTGTGATGCGCAAACCACGCTTTGCGTATCTAGTGTGTTGCGCAAACCACACTTTGCGTGACAAGAGTGATACGCAAACCTTCTCAGTGTGTCCAGTGTGTGATGCGTAAATCTTGATTTGCGTATGTGCCATGATACGCAAATGTTACTTTGCGTATGTGCTGAGATACGCAAATATTACTTTGCGGGACAAGTGTAATACGCGAACGACACTTTGCGTATGTGTTGTGATACGCAAACACCACTTTGCGTATGTGTCGTGATACGCAAACACCACTTGTGCAACTAATGAAACCAAACACTGAATTTACGATTAAAGCTATACGCAAAATACACTTTGCGTTTCGAGTGGAATACGTAAAGTTCAGATCAAATACTAAGAAACTCTCAATGAATGTTGCGCAAACCAGGATGAATCTTGCGCAAACCGACTAAAAACAACTAAATCTCACCAAAAACTCATCTAGACTTCGAATTCCAATCTGAAAATTTGACAATTCACTCACATAAACATCTCGAATCTAATTATGATCATGAATTTCGATTAAAAACACAAAAATCGACAATTTGATTCAAGAACAGTGCGTGAAAACTCGTGAACGAAAACTTCTTTAAAATCAAAATTACCAATCGAGTACAGTGCAATTCTTGAAACAAACTATATAGACTCGATCGATTTCACACTACGAACATAACCTAATCGATTTCAACTCAAAATTTCCATTAAAACTCAAAATCGATTTTGGACTTCGTGAACAGTAACAGTGAACAGTGTCGACTCAAAAACTTTCTTGATTTTTAAATGGATTTGGCTCTGATACCAATTGTGGCCCAAGATTTACTAGCATAAACACATACAGATTTACACAAAACACCTTTTGTTTATTAATCACAAAGATTACATCAAACCATAAGATTGAGTGATTGTGTGTATACTTAATATGCAACTATGTGTTCTTACTCTCTCTCAATTACCACCAAGATTACACCTTCACTTTCACACACTTACTTACATACCCTCTAAGAAACAACACAAGAACATGCTTATATATAGGTCAACATGACCAAGCAAGGTCAAACCTTCTAAGCACAATACAACTCACACACAAACACTAATTACAACAATGACCCTCATTTAATCTTGAATACAATTTCAGTCTAACAATTACGAACCTACAGAAGCATGATTGGATCTCTTCTGTACTTGACATCAAGTAGACATGACATAATGTTTGCTACCTGTTTTTGTGCTCGGTATCAAGCAAATCCCAAAGAGTCCCATCTTGCTGCCATTAAAAGAATCTTCAGATATCTCAAAGGCACACCAAATATGGGCCTTTGGTATCTAAAAGATTCTGGTTTTGAACTAATAGCCTACACAGATGCAGATCATACAGGTAATAAATTAGACAGGAAGAGCACATCCGGAGCATGCCAGTACTTGGGTGACAAGTTAGTAAGTTGGTCATCTAAGAAGCAAAATTGTGTATCAACTTCTACATCTGAAGCAGAATACGTTGCAGCTGCTAGTTGTTGCTCACAGATTATGTGGATGATGACACAACTGAAGGACTATGGGTATATATTTAACAAATTCCCCATTTACTGTGATTCAAAAAGCGCCATTGCAATAACCTCTAATCCGGTACATCATTCCAAAACTAAGCACATCGACATCAGGTACCATTTTATAAAAGATCATGTTGAGAAAGGAAATATTGAAATGCATTTTCTTTCTACTTATTATAAGGTTGCTGACTTGTTTACAAAACCTCTTGATGAAAAGAGATTTACATTTTTGGTTAGCAAACTTGGAATGTTGAACCTTGATGCATAGTTATATTTCTATTTTTGTACCTGTTATGAAAAGAGATTTACATTTTTCAAAAGTTTGATACTATTAACAAATGTGGACTCATGTACAATGAGTACGAAAGACTTATTTTGTTTTGCAGTTTGAAAGCCTTATAAAGTACATAGAAAACTAATATCATGGACTTTGGCTTCTGATTATATCAGATCAGAACCCGGACATCAATGTCAATGAATATGACTTCTGATCACATCAGATCAAGACTCGTATTTCAGTATGCTGAAAAGAATGCCATATCCAGGGGGAGTACACAGACATGCACACATCAAGGTGGAGCAATAATGGAAAGTCTATAAGTGAGTGTGTAAGTTGGTACTGTTAAAAGTTTTTGAAATCATAAAGATTTTTCAGAGAAAAAGTTTCATTTTAGTGCTTAAATGAAATTTTATAAATCTGGCTATTTTGGGAAAGTGGAACAAAGTATAAATGGAAAGTTTCCATTTTTGGAAATTTCTCAAAAAAAATTCTAAGTGTAGAACGCGCATAGAATTATGTGAGTTTCTACTTTGCGCAAACCATTGAATGCGCAAAGTGTAGAACGTGCACACTGAGTCGTGCGAGTTCTCACTTCGCGCATTCAATGGTTTGTGCAAAGTATAAAACTCGCAAGCTATGTCGTGCGCGTTTCTACTTCGCGCACACAACAGCGTGCGAGTTTTCACTGTTCATATCTCTTCGCGCATATAGGGTCATGCGAGTTTCTTCTTCGCGCAAGCTACATCGTGCGAGTTTCTACACTTCGCGCACATCGTTCATGCGCGAAGTGCACACACTGACTTATAATTTGTTGTGCTAAAAGTTTCTTTTTTCGATCTGCAAGAAGTGTGTCATCCACTCACATCGTGCCACGTCTCAACTCAATCTCAGAGTATAAATATGCGAGTTTTCCCTTTTCAAACCACTTCTCTCAGTTCTACTTAGCGATTTCTTCACTTAAGCATTTTTTCTCTCAACTTTCTTGTGCGACTTTCGATTTCAAACTTCCAAATCGACGAATCATTGTAGGTATTTGGATTAATAATGTTTGTTTAATGTTTCTATGATCTTTGCGTATCTTTGTTTGATGTTTTCATATTCAATTTTTCAATTTCTAGGGTTCATTTTTTGAATTTTCATCTTGTGTCGGTTCATATTCTTTAACGATTCTTGGTATCTTGAACTTTGTTCGATTAAATATTGATGGTATTGATATTTGAACTTAATTTCTATCTGGGTTTGCTCGATTTTACTTATTTGCAGGTTTCCTTGACTCTTGGATTCAAGTCTATGAACTGAGATTTAACTTTTGGTCTCGATATACTGAACTGAAACTTATGAACTGTTGAATTCCTTTGGACATTTACATCTGAAAAATAAATCGAACATAATCATTAACTTTTAAACCTAAATCGATTTAATCATAAGAGTTCTTGAATATTCAGATTGTTGGGTTAAAGTTCTTGAATTTCAAATTTCAAATTTCAAATTTCAAATTTTTACAATGAATAGTTTTCTAAGTGTTCTTGATGAACACTTATGCGAGTTCTTGATGAACTTCCCTCTTTATGCGAGTTTTAGACTTACAAATGGATAATGTTTTTTTTCAGAACAGTTCATGCGTGTTTCAAAGTTCATGAGAGTTTAAGTTTCATAAGAGTTCTAAGTAAAATTAGTGTCCATGCGAGTTCTATATTCTGCTTAGTTTTGGTTACCTTGCGAGTTTCTTTGCCCTGCGAGTTTCTAGTCCCTCTCAGTGTCATGAGAGTTCTGGACTTAGAAACTTTTTCAATATTTTTCGAACTTTTAAGTGTTGAAGCAATATTACATCATTTGAGAGAACATATCAAAATAACAAGTGTTTTGTTCAAGTTTGTGTCATTTTTTAATTTCTGTAATTTTTGTTCAAAGTTACATTTTGTTTCATGTAACTTTTTGTGCATATCATTTTGAGCTTCAAAGTACAATCTTTCTGTACTTGATACTCTGTGTATCAAAACGTTTTATGAAAACAAGATTTGAGCTTATTGACTAATACATTGGATTCTATCCAATACTTGTTATCTTTTTTAGGTAAACAATGGCAGAAGAAATCTCACATAATCCAAGTGTCCATATGGATGAGCATGATCCAAATGTCTCTAAGGCAACTCCTATGCCTTCTTCTAGATCTCATTTCCAGTCAGGAGTCGGAGTAGATCCTGATCATGCCTTGATATATCAGTCTGAGTATCTGTTATCATATCCGAACAACCATCATGTGGACTTTGACTCACTAAATTTCAATCCACTTGTAGTGGAAATTCTGAAGGGACATCCACTGAATCAGGCTCTGACATATACTACTACCATTCTGATGATCTACTTGCAGCAAGCCTGGAAAACTATTGAGAATGTGGTTGAAAGTGAAAAGGTCAAATACTTCAAGATCCGGATTGACAACTTTACATCCATCTTGAACTACCAAAGACTCAGATTGATACTTGATCTACCAGAGGCAGACTCTAGACCAGGCAGAACATCTTTTGACTCATATCCGATGGATTCAGCAGTATTTGATGGCATCAAAGCCTTGGGATATGATGGTCCACTTACAAAGATTAGTGAATTTAAGAAGACTAATATTCCTCCATTCTATTATCAGATGTTCTCTATGTTCAACAGATGCTCGACTTCAAGAAATTCCGGTCTGGATAATACAAATATGCACACACTGAGGCTATTTCATTCAGTCGTGTACGATCTACACGTCGGTTACTCAGTAACATTCTAGACGGAACTTTATGAGAAGGTGATCAGTAAGAGGACGTCCAAGAGACCAATCTATGTGCCATACCAAATATTTCTTAAGTTGATAATCCGCAGCATGATCCTCTCAAATAGAGATATTCCGAAAAGATCTCATCATGATCTTGCACTAGAATATGAGATGAAGTATCTTCAGAAGCAAAAGAAGACTTTTGCAAACTCCAAGCCAGTTCCAGAAGCTCTACTCTCATACACTAATCCGACCTCTGAGTGTGTAATAGAGTATAGAGAGTCTATGGGATTACCAACACCGGTTATCCCTACCCAATTCTCAACCCTTAGGCGAGAGGAGTCGGTAAGGGTTCTTGAGATCACGGGGGTCCAGGAACGGAGAGAGATGAGAGAAAATCCAGAGAGGGGAATAGGTGGGGTTCATAATATCATATCTGAAGTTGTGGGAACCTCGGAACAAGATGCCACACGTCTAGAGGTTTCTACATCCGAACCTAAAAGGACTATAATACGTCAATCAAGTCCTCAGGAAAGGATAGCTGATGAAGATGTGAATTATGATACTGAGTCGGTTCAGCGTGCCAGCTCGACAGAGACAATTCCTTCGGCAACATCGGAACATCAACAAGAAGATTTTATCTTTCATGAAAATGATGTTAATGATGAAAACCTTCAACACCGCTTTGGTTTCTTAGATGATGTCTCTCTGCATCATGCTCATATGGTTATAGACTCTGCTGGTAATGCAATCGAACAAGTTTTGGGAGACATAAGGAGTTCTGAGGGAGTTATAGTTGAAAATATTGAAAATGTGAGGCAAAGAGAGAATGAAGGAAAAGAATATGGTGAGAGAGAGTGTACAATAACCTACCATTCCAAAAGGGCAACCACATCAAGTGCTCCGTTGCATGTGTTGCATTCGGAAGCACAAGTCATAAGTAGACCACTTATGCAATTGCACACCTCTGCGAGCCATTCTATAGCCTCTCAATAGGTCATAGTCTCAACTTCGCATGGGGTTTTAGCGCAAACTCTATCTGCCTTTCACTCGGAAAGTGCAGGTATTGAAACCAGAGCTCAGCTACCCAAGAGCTCAATTTTTTTCCTGTGCACCATTGAGTTTAGAGCCTATTGGATTATCATCTCTTATTCCTAGGACACATACACATACTTCTGCTACCATCGGACGTCTTAGTGACCAGATCGAAACATCCGTAGTAGATCCGAAATCCGGATAACGAGCATCGGATGGAAGTCCTGTCATTGTTATCAATTTTCCAGCTTTGAACACAGGCCACACTATTGGATCCTCAGCAGTTGTGACAACGGGAAGTCTAAGTGACCCCGGAGTTATTTTCACTGACTTTATGTCAAAGGAATACCTCGACGGCGCCTTAAAGGTTGTTGAGAACCGTACCACTTAGAGCTTAAATGCCAAATTTCAGGAGGAGTTAGCAAAGGTGAAGAGTTTATTGAAAGGGAAAGGTCCAACTGTTGAAATGCCTGTTCAGCCACCTCCACCACCACCAGTACAGCCCGATGATCAATCTGTGGAGGACCTGAAATCTCTTCTATATGCCAAGTTATTATCTCAGGCACCAGCTGATGAATCTGAGGCTGATTTGATTGGGTAATTGAGATCTCAGCAACAACAAGGACCTTCAGACTATGTCACTATTGCAGAATTCCAATCTTTTAAGCCTGACGTGGTACAAAATCTTCAAGATCTCACCCGAGCAGTTTTGGATTCTTGCAAAGCTCAAGCAGTTCTAAGCAAAAGACATGATCGTGATTCTGATCAAGATCATGAGGGAGAGATGAGTAAGAGACAATGAACTGCTACAGATGCTGAACTTGCTCAGGTTCAAACTCAAGAAGGAGAAGATGTTGAGTGGACAGATGCAGGAGTTGATGAACAAGTTGATTACATTTTGTTGTATGCGAATGGGGAGGTAGAACCAAGGGTTGAAAAGCCTAAGGTTGCTATAAGAGATGAAATATTGCTACTTACTGGGATGCTTGACATAGATATCATCAATCTTTCATCAGAAGAAGAAGATACTGCTCTTGAAAAGTATGACAATTTCTGGAGACTAAAGGAGGAAGAAAGAGAAGGTCTGATGGATTTCGATGAATGGGGTAATGAGAATATCCTAGACATCTTGACGGGCACTCCATATGACTTGCAACTGAGTCATGTGCACTATGATATTCCAGAAACCAATCGAACCCCACCTGAAATACCTACCTTCAAAGAAATCAACCTTGTTGAACCTTCTAACCAACCAGAAAATATTCCTAGCCCAGTAAACCAACCTCTACCTAGCCTAGAAAACCCACCTAGCCCTATAAACCTTCCAAGCCCACAAAGAATTCCAAGCCCAATACATGAAAACCATCCTGAAACCAACCCAGAAAACCAACCTGAAGCCAATCCTGAAAACCAACCTGAATTTTATCCTATACCTAATCCTGATGCCTTCTTACCTTCTAATTCTGTTGAAACCTAAGCAGGACCCTCTGAAGCACCTCAAGCAACTCTTGCTCCTACTGATGTTGAAATCAAACACATGAGGAATACTCTGAGAGTTCCTTTTCTGGAAGAAGAAAAAAAAGAAAATGTTTGGGCATAGGATAAGGTTGTTAGATAATCACAAGATCTTGGTGTTTGTCATTTACCACCAGAAGTGCAAGAGGAATATGCAAGGATGATCTCTTGGGTGAGAAGACCTAAACAGTCTGTCAAGAACAAATCGGGAATTGTCTCAGTCAAGCATGTCAAGCTAAGAAAGTTTCACAGAAAAGTTTGGTATCCAGTGTTATATGTTCAAAGAAGAGATCTTACACACTGTGAATTCTCGGAAGCTGATTTTTCTTATCTAAATGTGGACGACATTGAATATCTTTATCATCTGTTCAGAAACCTGACAGTATGTCCGGAGAACATTGTCTTTGCCTTGGAGGCTGTAAAGAGATTCATGAGAAAGCATGTCAACTACACATACTGTTATGATTTCCAGCTTGCTATAGAGACTAATCAGAAGAGGGTAAACATGAAGAAGCCCAATTTGAATTATGAAAACTTGGAGAATCTCAATTTGTTTACACTCATTGAGCAACCAGAGCTTGGAGTTGTGTACAAGAATGGTGAGAACAAGAAGAGGTTCATGAGAATATCTGAATTGTCAAAGTTTTTAGATGGAACTATCAAGATAGTCAGACTCCAACTTGAAAGAAAGTTAAAAGAAGATAAAGAGAAAGTTAAAAGAGGAGAGAAAGGTCATGGAAAGTTCGATAAACTTGCTTTGGTTCGTCTGTTAGATACTTTGGATGATAAACTACACTTCAGAATAGGAATTAGAATCTTTGAATCATTACTCGGTATCAGACAAGGAAGTCATTCGCGTTGGGTCTTCCCAATAATTAATGCTTGATCTAAAAGGGGGAGAATGTTAATGTACTAGTTTAAATCAAATGTTATCTTTTGTAATTGTTTAACTTTGACTTTGAAAAGTCTTTAAGAGTTTCTATTGTTTGAGAGTTTCTTTGCTTTGAGAAAAGTATCTTAGTATATATTGCTTAGCCTTGTGAGAGTTTCTTGAAACTCTAAGAGATGTGAGAATATTGAATGTACACTTGTGACTAGTTTAATACATATAACTTTCTCTTTCTATATCTTTTCTCTCTAGAATCTTTGATTGATTTGTGTTTGAATTGAAATAAACATGGTTTGAATTGGACTTGTCAAATTCTGTGTGCGAATTTTTTTGTTATCTTTGTGACTTGCGAATTCTTTGTACTTCTTTGCAGCTTGCGAATTCCATACTTGTAGAATTCTGTAAATTTCATTTCTAATTTTTCTTTCAAGTTTTTCTGTATTTTTTTGTGATTTCAAGTTGGACTAACGATCAGTTTCAAGTTTCTTATTGAATATTTCTATAACAGGATGACTTCAAAAGGATGCTCTCTCCATTGGCACTGATGTCAAACCCCCTGCTCTTTTCAAAGGGGAGTAGGAGCAATGGAAGGACCGATTTCTCGACTTTGTTGATCGGCACGCAAATGGGGAAAATATTCTGCTATCAATTACTGAAGGTCCTATGATACCACCCGCTGTTGAAATACCTGATGATGAATCTTCAAACAGTGAGGATGGAGACGAGGACAGGGTGAGAAAAATGAATACCGTTCCGATGGAATTTGCACAATATTGAGATGAGCAGAAAAGTCGGTTCAAAGCTGATAAACAAGCCAGATCTCTTCTACTTCAGAGTATCCCGAATGAGATTTATATCAAGATCAACGGATACAAAGCGAAGGCGAAAAATATGTGGGATCCGTTACAGAAGATGATGATGGGCTCCAAAGTGGGAAACCAGATGAAAGTGGCTAAATGTATAAACAGCTATGAAGAATTTAAGGCCAAAGAAAATGAAAGCCTCGAGGAAACGTATGATAGATCCATGCTTCTTCTAAACGAACTTTCAAAGAACAAAGTCAAGAAGAAGCAGATCGAGAACAATGTCAAGTTTCTCAGCATTCTGCAGCCGGAGTGGAAGAAGCACACTCGTAGAATGAAACAGATGAAGCATTTAAGTGACATTCCACTTCATGAGGTTTATGAGACACTGAGACAGAATGAAGAAGAGGTCGAAGAGAAAAGATCTAAGAAAAAGAAAACTAAGAAAGTGTCAGATTCCATTGCCTTAGTAGTTAGTGAGAAAGAGAAGGAAAATAAAGTAAAGAAGAAAAAGAAGAAAGTAATGATACCCAATTCTGATTCTGATTCTGAGTCGGACAGTTATGATGGCGAAAACCTAAAACAAGCAATGCTTTTATTGGCCCGTGCTTTTCAAGAGAAATTCTACAACAAACCGGGTTCTAATTCTCAGAGGTATTCATCTGGTTCAAAGAATCATGAACATCGGGAAAGAATTGAAGGTAAAAGATTTGAGAAGAAAAGATATGTGGAGAGAAAGTCGGAAGAGAAGAAAAAGTATCTGAATGATTATACTGGTGCTAAAAATAATACAGATGACCTAATCAAATGCTACAACTGTGGTAAAGTCGGTCACTACGCAAAGCACTGTCGAAAGCCTAAAGTTCGAAATTCAGAATATTACAAGAACAAGATGCTCTTGGCCAAGCAACAAGAAGTTGGCAAGGCACTCATGGCTGAATATGAGTTCTGGTTAGATCATTCAGATGACGAAGAAGAGAAGAACGAAACAGCCCATATGTGCTTGATAGGTGACACGGTGAAGTATGATGATTCTGATGAAGAGACATCTGATGAGGTACTTAATCTTTCCAAATCTGATTTTATGACCAAAATGGAAGCCATGATGGTGGAACTTCAAGATCTTCAAAATAAAATGAAAAAGGAAAAGAGCAGAATTGCAAAGAAAAATCAAAATATCTTTGATCTTAACAAAGCAGTTGTTCGGAACAAAGATTTAATTGATTCTCTAAACAAATTTGTTTCTACTGTTACACAAGAAAAATATTGTTTTGAATGTAAGATTTCTGATTTTGTTTCTAAAATTTATAAGTCTGGTTTTGAGAAACAAGAATCTATACTAAAAGCTCACAAATTCCAGGTAGAAAACAAGAGCTTATCAAAGAAGATAAATTGTTTGGAAGCCAAATTGTAAGCACGAGGCCAAACAGATCAAACCATCTTGGTTACGAAAACCCATACTATCTTAAGAAAGCCAACAAAAAACATGTTGTTTTATATAATTTTGATTTTCTATATGCGGCGGCTAAATATACTCATTTGAAACCCAAATTTGTTACCAAATCACCGGATGAGATTGAGGCAAAAGAATATGAGAAAAGAAAGAACTTAAAGAAAATGCAACTACCATTTTGCTATCAAAAGCTGAATTATAGTTATATTTCAGAACAGCCAAAATCTCTTTCAAATGATTATTTTGAAAGCTATTTGATAAAAGAGTTGGAGGCAAAACCTAAAAAAGCTAAAATTTATGTTCCTCGACTTATCTTAGAAAGCAAAATAATTGAACTTGAAAATGTTTTATCTGATGAAAGAATCTTGGCTGAAATTGAACAAACTGTATTTTCAACTGTAATAAAGAACATTGTTTTCAAAACCAAATCTAATGAGTGTTCAACATCTTATAAAGCACCTCAAACCTCTGAAGTTGATCTTGATGGCTTATTTGCATCTGCAAATGATTTTTTAAATTCTGATGAAGGGTGTGTTGATGAGATTGATATGTTTGACTTTAATGCTAAAATTTCAGATCATTCTACTTTTGTCATTAATGGTCAAGCTTTACCAAGTGTGCATGAAATAGGTGAATCATCAACTAAGGTTGGTGAATCAGTTTCTGTGAATGTTGATTACTATGCAAAAAAACGGCGCTCACAGAAACAGACTAACACTGGTAAACTAAAGAAAAAACAATCTCAGAAATCTGATTTTCCTAACAAATCTAAATATTTTGTTTCAGATTTAAGAAAGAAAGGGTCTGAAGTTCGAACAGAATGGCGACCAAAAGAGAAGATAGATGAGAGTGTAGAATCCTGTCCTGATTTGGATTGTAATAGATTTACTAGTACTAATTCTGATGTATTTGGTATTGTTGCTTTGAATAAACAAAATCTTGTAACTTCTTACAAGAGATATACAATCAAGAAATTACTCCAATTATCTCGGTTTACTGCTAAGTCATCTACTTATAAACGGAATGATTTTGTTTCTCACCAATTTTCTGATGATTGGTATGGTACTTATCATGTTTGTTCTTATAAGTCTTTTACATCAAAAGTTTTTCAAAAGTTCAGAGGATCCATATACAAATGGATACCAAAATCTTGTGTTAATCCGTTAGGACCCACTTTTAAATGGGTACCTAAAGTTGTTATTCCCTGATTTCTCTTATGCAGACCCGTCATATGTGGTACTTGGATAGCAGGTGTTCCAAGCATATGACCGGGCAAAAGGATTTATTGTCTAATTATACAAAGAAATTTTGCGGGAATGTATGTGACCCAGAATTACTAGCATACAATTACAATCCAGATTATGAACACATTCTTTATTGATAATCACATGAATTACATGTAGCCATATCCCTATTTGTGATATTACAATTTATCTGTGTGTGTTCACTGTGTGTGTATCTTACCAATTCTCTCTAAAATGTCAAATGCTTGTTCGTGTCTATCAATCTAACAAGGAACTAAAACTATGTATACTAAATCAACTTGAGTTGACTTTACAATCAAACCCTCAAACTAAACAACAATTACAATAAAGACCCTCACTTTTAATCTTGAATACAATATTAATCTAACAATCTCCCCCTTTGGATTCAAGATTAAAAAAAATTTGACAATAATCTTCAGGTCTTCTTATTTTCATAATAATCTTCAGCTTTGAATCTTTTTCAGCTTTGACATCTTGAAAGCTTTAACATCTTCAGCAAACTTTAAAACTTTAAACTCTTGAAACCTTTGACAGCTTTAGCAAAATCTTCATTTTCTCCCTTTGTTTACAACAAACTTTGACAAAATCTTCTTAATCAATCAAGTCATCAAACATTGACTAACTTTGACTTTGAAACCACTTGATTTAAACAACCATTAACTTCAATCTCCCCCTTTACAACAATCGTTGCTTCAGCTTTCAACCTGACTTTGAAAATCATCTGTCACTCTTTGTTGATACAAATTTTAATCATCTGATCTTGAACTCTGATTTATCTCCCCAATTCTGATATAAACTTTTCATCTGAACTTGAACTTTGATATATCTCCCCCTTTTTAATGATTTGTAAGAATCAAATTCATTAAAACTCTTCAAGTTTCGATCTGTCTTTGGAACATCTCCCCAAATGAGCAAGTAAGCACAATCTTCATGATCATCCCTTTGACAATAAATGAACAATCTCCCTCCAATGAATGATAAGAGAATCGTTCATTTGATCTGAATGAGCCATCAATTCATGAATGTATTCATCTGAATCTTTTCAAATTCAGGCGAATTTAGAGTTGTAACCCTGAATCAACATATGAAACAGTTAGGAATGTCTGTCAGTAGCACAAAGCCACTGTGTACAACGAATGTACAATGTAAGGAGCTTGAAGTGATGTTCACTCCCCAGGACTTCCATTCAATCATTGAAAAACACAAGGTATTTTCTATGAATGTTCTGACAGAAAAACAAATGTTCTGTGTGCTCGTGCTTGTGTTATGAATGAATTAGACACAATGAGCATGATGAAGGATCGAAGGAGGGGCAACTTTCCTTCTTCTTCAATATCAGTATCTTCCAAATGAAGAACCAGTAGCGTATGTGTTGCATCCCCAGAAAATTTGAAACATTCTCTTTTTGAGAATAGAATGAGTAGCTGGTGGGGTTGTATGCAAGAGATGTCATGGGCTAAGTGCCTTTTTCAATGTCATTCACGAAGAAATGTGAAACAACAGTAATGTGGTTGCTCGGCTCAAAAAGAAGTTTGGTGCAGAGTCTGATATTCTTTTATTCTGTTCTGTCACCCTAGCTCTTTTTAATCAATTAAGCTCACATCTAACCAATCTCTCATTTCCATTTTACCTCTTCACACACCAACACTCAATCTTTTTACCCCTCTCCCCTCAATCACTCAGGGAATACTTCTTGGGTAGGAAAAACTGGTTATCGTGAATCCATGGAAGTTCTTATAAGCACTCACACTGAATCCCATGTATTTTTCCTAAAAGCATGTATCTCAATGATTTTCTTGACAATTTAAGCACAAGAATTCATTTGTCGGTATGTGTATGCTCATTAAGAATTAGAATGAAATTTGAGCATTTTAAACGTTTAAGATTTCTCAAAACTTTTTATATGAATCAATAATCATGAAAGAATAGAAATGTTTTGAGAATCTGACAATGATTAAGATCAGAACAAATTATCATGAAGGATAATATTTTGGGAAATCAAAGACGTAGTATGTTTATATGAACAATATATAAACATTTTTATCAATGAAGGCACATATAATAATGAAATGACGTTTGATTCAAACAACAATGAATAGAACCGAGAGTATTACCATAGAAAGATTAAACATTTGATACATGGTAATAACAAGTTCAAGAAAAATGTATTAAACCGATGTGTGTATGAATACTTGACAGTATATAGATATGACAATTACACAAGTATTTGTCATTAGAAACACATGGTCAGATAGTCATTAAAGTATTCTAAATAAAATCAGTTAAAGTCACACTTCTCAAATCATGAAAACATTTTAAGAATGTGAAGTGGTTTGAACATTTAAGAAACCATTTTGCACAAGTGAAAGTTGTTCATCTTTCAACAAGTGATATAGTATAAGGATTAGACATATATACCTTTAGATCAAAATCCTTAACTCCCCCTGAAATGAATATTTTCAGTTAAGTATCCTTCACAAAAATACAGATATCCTCCCCCTCGATACCTGGAAAAATTCAAGTTATTAGAAAAATATAACAATGAAAGTACAGTTAGCTAATATCTCCGCCCCCTAAAAGATATAGCAGGTAACTCCCCCTCAAATTAAAAACTTCTAGAAAAGATGTGATCATTTTAGCATCCTTCAGAAGAAAAACATTTGAGTATGGGTTCTGAACTAAGTATTCAGAAGCCATGATTACTTATTCTCCGGTGAGAATAGTAATACTCATTTTGACCAATGAAGCAGGGGTTCTGATTTGATGTAACCAGAAGCCAAATTTCTAAAACATTGGGGAACGGGTCTTGAACTGTTTTATTCAAGAGCCATTGTTCTTTCTCCGAAGTAAGAGTCCTAGACTGCTTTGTCTAGAAGTCAATGTTCTATGAAGAACGAGTTATGAACTGTTGTATTCAGAAGTCTTAGTTCTTTCTCCCCCTTAGTCTTTATTTGCCTGCAACACAGGTTTAGCTTTTGGTATCCACTGGTATTTGGATCCTGAATTGTTAGTTGCAGTTCTTGTAGGAGAGATAAAATAAGAACCATACCAGCTATTTTCATAATTTTTATTAACAAAATCATTTGAACCGCAGTAGGAACAACTAATTTTCTTTTGCGCTAACCTGATCAATTGATTTATAGTGTAAACCAAATCAGGTTTGCCAATACTTTTACCTTTCGAAGCATAGTTCCTTTTAGCATTTGGTGTATGCACAAATGATTTATCTTCTTTCTTCTTCTCCTCCGAAAATCCTTTAATTTTCCAAACCCAATTCTCTTTATCTTTCTCATCTTTCTTTCTCCAATTCTTTTTCTTCTAAGACTTATTCTTCTTGAAGTTACCTGAAACATCAACATTTTTATCAAAGAAAAGGTTAGAAGGACGAATTTTATCATTAAGTTTAGAAGTATGATTATCATTAGCATCAAACAAAGGATTATTAGAAACATTAGTGAAAATTGAACTTGTTGCTGATTTGAATGAGCATTCGGATGCAGCTAGATCATCTCTTGGTGATTGAGCTATTGATTCAGGCGTGTTGTGCTCAGTCAGCTTCACCTTGAACATGATCTCCTCAAGTTCTTTGATCTTTGTAGACAAACAGTTTCTTTCATTTGACAGTATGTCAAACTTCTTATGCAATTCAGATTTGGCATTCTTCTCCTTCTTAATGTTTGTTGACAGCTCAAGTAGTTTCTTTGTAAGCTCTTCTCTCTTAGTTTCAAACACTTAATTTTCTCTCTTTTGTAAAATCTTTTTCGAAACTCTTTTGCTCAACTATCTTCTTCTTCTCTATAGCAAACGTTTCTCTTTCCAAGATGATAACTTTCTCAAAATCTGACACTTGTTGAGAAAGTTTAATGCATTTCAGCTACACTAATTTCTTTTCTTCAAAAGTTTTTCTGGAAAATTCAGAGATCTTTTGAGCAAAAGATTTTCTTTCTTTCTCAAGCCCTTCATTTTCTTTCTTCTCTTTATCAACTTGAACTTCCAATTCAGATATTTTCTTCTTCATCTCAACATTGTCTTTCTCTAAGTCCTTTCTCTTCTTCTAAATATTCTTTATCTCATCTTGGGCATTTGCGTTGTCTTTGACATGGGTTGATTTTTCCTTCATCATATTTATCTCAACCTCAAGACTGAACACTTTATCTTTCAGCTTATCTCTTTCAGCAAAGATTTGTGAATTTGTCGTTCTCAGCCCTTCAGAAGTTTCACTTGTAATGTTTGCTCTTCTTCTCAGTTCATCTAGCTCTCTTTGCATTGATTCCTTCTTGGACCATGTAGAGCTACAATTAAGACTTTCAGAACTTTTCAGCTTGGCATGCATATATAAAATCTCCTTTTCTTTCGATTCAATAATTCCTACAAAATTAATCTTTGAGTTAGAGATACATTCTGAACAAACAAAATCTTTCTTTAAATCTTTAGAATCTTTCAAATTAGTAATCTGATTAAGAAGAGATGAGCTTTGAATCTTCAGATTCTTGATTTCAGCTTCCATAGCTGGAATCTCTGGCATGTACGCTAAAGCACAGTCTTTGTTAGTTAGCACTAGATTTCCTTTTTCATTTGTGTAAGGCATGATGATATCTGAAAAAAAAGACTAAAAAATCAGAAACTTTAATCACACTAAGAAATATGTACCCCTACGCAGACTTAGCACGGGGGTCCCACTACCCGGTTAGTGGGTGGGGTCAAGGGGCAATGCCCTTGCGGGGTCTGGGGGCAGTACCCCGAGAAAAAAAAATTGACAGTTAAATCTCATATTGCAACTTGATATCAAAAACAAATATGCTAGGAATGATCTTTAATCAGAAAATCATAAAAAATTGAAGTAAAAGTACAGAAAAACACTCAAAAATATTCACAAGTACAGAATTCGTATGTGAGAATTCGCAAGTCACTCACAACACAATTCGCAAGCAACAACTCGTTAAGCAATCAATAATTCGTATGAGCAATTCGCAAGACACACACAATCAAGAATTCGTATAAGGAACACAATTCGTAAACAAAAGGATACGAATTCAAAGCTTCTCGCATATCACTATAATGCGAATTCTAGCTTTTCGCTCAAGACACAGATACGAATTCCTCAGAATTCGTAATAGACACAGCTGCGAATTCTTGACTTTTCGTATGATACCCTCTGTGAATTCTTTACTTCTCAAAAATAACTCCTATGCGAATTCTTGGAACTCTGCAAATTCTGTCCTTAGAATTTACAAGATAAACTCATCTGCGAATTCCTTGACTCTGTGAATTCTTCTTGCAAGTTCTTCATCATCTCTGCGAATTCTGTAGATCTCGATATATTTTTCACAAAAATTCACTGAATTTCATCCAAAACTCTGAATTTGACTCTGAAACTTTGCACGATTGATCACTTTAACATCGTGAACAACCCTGTGTAAGGAATTTCTCTAAAAATAACTCTTGAAGTAGGAATCGATCGATGTCAGTTTGCAACAAAAACTTTCAAAAACAAGAAAGATTGATCAAATTACACCAATCTGTTGATTAATTGATTAACCAACAAAGACAAGAAAGGTTCCACTTCTCTAATCGATCACTGTGAACTCAAATTTACACCCAAATCATCACTCTTTCACAAATTGATCGATGGAACAATAACTATGAACAGTAACTTTTCTTGAAACAAAAAATCGATCTTTCTGGCTATTCTGATCTAGCTCTGATACCAATTGTGACCCAGAATTACTAGCATACAATTACAATCCAGATTATGAACACATTCTTTATTGATAATCACATGAATTACATGTAGCCATATCTCTATTTGTGATCTTACAGTTTATCTGTGTGTGTTCACTTGTGCGGATCTTACCAATTCTCTCTGAAATGTCAAATGCTTGTTCGTGTCTATCAATCTAACAAGGAACTAAAACTATTTATACTAAGTCAACTTGAGTTTGACTTTAAAATCAAACCCTCAAACTAAACAACAATTACAATAAAGACCCTCACTTTTAATCTTGAATACAATATTAGTCTAACAATGTACGTTTTGGCAACGATCAGTTTTCACCGATTCTCGGCTACGGTGACGTGATACAAGATAATGTGACGATTAAGAAGGTGAGTTGCATGGAAGGATTAGGGCATAACCTATTCAGTATTGTCCAGTTCTGCGACAAAGATTTAGATGTAAATTTCAAGGCCAAGAGTTGTTCTATACGCACTGAAGATGGCAAAAAAATTCTTGGTCGGCAAGCGAAAGTCAAACCTCTACACCATAAATCTGTCAAAGGTCCAGACTGATAATCAGGTTTGTCTATTATCAAAAGCCTCGCTGCAACAGAGTTGGTTATGGCACCGAAGGCTTTCTCACCTGAATTTTTGTTATATTAATAAACTGGTCACGGGTAAGCTAGTCAAAGGACTTCCTGAGCTGAAATATGAGAAAGAACACCTATGCGCAGCAGGTCAGAAAGGAAAGATGAAGAGAGTTGCACACAAGCCAAAACCTGAACAGAGTACTAGTTCTCCACTAGAATTGCTTCACATAGATCTCTGTGGTCCAATGAGAACGCAAAGCATAAGCGGCAGGAAGTATGTCTTAGTTATTGTAGATGATTATTCATGATATACTTGGGTCAAATTTCTGAGATCTAAAGATGAGACGCCCGAAGTCATCATCAGTTTCTTAATGACTACCCAAGTAAATCTACAAAAGCTAGTCAAGCTTCTGAGAACAGACAACGGCACAGAGTTTAAGAACAAAACTGTTGAAGATTATCTCGAATCGATCAGGATAACACATCAATTCTCTGTTGCCAGAACGCCAGAACAAAACGGAGTAGTAGAAAGATGAAATCGAACGCTAGTCGAGGCCACTCGTACTATGTTGAGTCAATCTGATCTACCTCTGTTTTTGTGGGCAAAAGTTGTTTCGACTGCGTGCTATGCACAGAATCTGTGTTTCGTATTGAATGATAGAGAGAACTAGAACAAGTTCGGACCTAAGGCTGATGAAGGCAACTTCATTGGCTATTCTCAATCATCTGCTGCATATCGTGTGTATTTGAAGAAGTCCAAGACTGTGATAGAAAGCGTCAATGTCACATTTGATGAGGAGGTGGCTTCTGAACAAATCAATTCAGAACCCGTACTTACAGGAGTGCTAGCTTCTGGACAAATCAGTCCAGAATCTGCGGTTAAAGACAATAATTCGGATAAAGCTTCTTCATCTACATCTCACTTATCTGAATTAGATTTATTGTTTGAATTTTTCTATGATGAGTTTCTAGGATCTAAATTGCCTAAATCTGTTGTGGTTGACAGGTCAGAAGATTCAATGACTAATCGTCCAACTACTTCAGATGTCTCTACTTAACTAGTTCCCCCGGTTCAGACAGAAACTCCAATTCAAACAAATACTCCTTCAGTTGAAGTTTCCCCTGAATATGTTGAACCAGAAGTTACTACTTCAGTTGGCTGCACTGTGATGGATAATCCACAGACTGAACAAGTTGTTCCAACTGATACTTCTGTACCAGAAACTTCAACTGTACTCCCAACAAATACTGAACAAGAAGAAGTTGAAAGTGGATACTTAGATGATTATTATGATCAATCTACATCGAATCCACTCCCTTACGAACATAAGTGGACCAAAGAGCACCCCATAAGCCAGATAATTGGAGATCCAACTTTACCGGTGCAAACTAGGTCTGCTACATTGAATATGTGTATGCATCATTCATTCTTGAGTAATATAGAGCCAACTCGCGTATCAGAAGCTCTAGCTGACTCAGATTGGGTGACTGTCATGCAAGAGGAGCTGAACCAGTTCGAATCCTTAAAGGTCTGGAGACTTGTACCAAGACCTGAAGGTAAATTTGTAATTGGTACAAAATGGGTTTTCAAAAACAAGAAGGACGAAGATGGTATCGTAATTAGAACCAAAGCACGACTTGTTGCTAAAGGCTACCGGCAAGAGGAAGGCATTGATTATGATGAGACTTACGCTCCAGTAGCACGTATTGAAGCAATAAGGATGTTTCTTGCTTACGCCGCTCATAAGAACTTCACCGTCTACCAGATGGACGTGAAGACGGCCTTTCTAAACGGCATTCTTAAGGAGAAGTCTATGTCTCACAACCTGAAGGCTTTGTGAATCTAAATAAACCGGATCATGTCTACATCTTGGATAAAGCACTTTACGGTCTTAAACAAGCGCCTCGAGCCTGGTACGAGGTATTATCAAAGTTTTTGGTCAAGTCGGGCTTCACAAAAGGTAAAATCGATACTACCTTGTTTATTAAAAAGGAAAAATCCGATATCATTCTTATTCAAATATATGTGGATGATATAATATTTGGCTCACCAAATCCTAAATACTGTAAAAATTTCTTAAACCTCATGGTGACTATATTTCAAATGAGTTTGATGGGAGAGATGAACTTCTTTCTCGGATTACAAGTAAAGCAATTTTCAACGGGGATTTTTATAAACCAAGCTAAGTACATTTTTGATATTATTCGGAAATTCAAAATGGAAACTTGTAAACCTATTGGAACCCCGGTGGCACCGGAAACTCAGATTGGCATGGATCCTTCGGGAAAACCTGTCGATGTTGGAACCAATAGAGGAATGATTGGTTCTTTGATGTATTTAACTTCAAGTAGGCTAGATATTATGTTCTCTACATGTTTATGTGCAAGATATCAGGCTAATCCAAAAGAATCCCATATGTCTACAATAAAAAGAATATTTAGATATCTGAAGGGGACTGCAGATCTTGTTCTGTGGTATCCTAAAGATACTAGTTTTGAACTGACAGCCTACTCAGATGCAGATCATGTAGGTTGTATGTTAGACAGGAAGAGTACATCGGGCCATATACAGTTTCTCGGAGATAAACTCGTAAGTTGGGCATCAAAGAAACAATTGTGTGTTTCCACATAACCGACTGAGGCGGAGTACGTTGCTGCTACAAGCTGTTGCTCTCAGGTGTAGTGGATGAGGACGCAACTACGAGATTATGGCTTCAAATTTGACAAGATTCCGATATATTGTGACTCTAAGAGCGCCATTGCAATATCAGCAAATCATGTACAACATACAAAGACCAAACACATAGATGTACGATATCATTTTATAAAAGACAATGTGTTGAAAAAGGTACAATAGAACTTTATTTTGTAAACACTGATTATCAACTTGTTGATTTATTTACCAAGCCTATCGATGAAAAGAGATTTAATTTTCTTATCTCGAAACTTGGTATGCTAAATCTCAAGACATAATCTGTGATTACCTATTCAAGTTTTTCTTATTGTTATTTTTCTTCATTCTTTATCTTTATTCTGAAAAGATATCTACACTGAAAGGTATTCGTGATTTCAGGGGGAGTGAGAGAAGATGATTAGATGATCTATATTCATTTAAGGGGGAGTTAACAATTTCTGCATATGTTTAACTGATAACTTTTTGTGATGCATAAATGTAGGGGCAGTTAGAGTTAAGAGTAAGGAGTAAGAATTATGATTTTTGATTACTTCAGATCAAAACTCGTACATTCAATGTTTTACTGCTTTATGTCATTTTATTTTTCAATAACGTTTTGAATAAATTTTGTACTTTGACGACTTTATGACTGATGCAGATTGAGAGGATGCTTACACGATCATACCATTATGACTTTAAGCTAACTTCATGAGATTTAAGACAACTCGAAAAGTTTTATTTCTATTCTTAATCTCATATATGGTTGAAAGAAGGATAACTTTCAAACATAGAAAACATGTTCTTAAACGTTCAAACCACTTCCCGATTTTTACATAGATTTCATGATTTGGAAGTGTGATTTTAAATATTTTCATGATACTAGTGCTCTCATTGCTATATAAACCGTGTGTTTCTAAAGATAAATACTTGCGTATTGTCTTTTCCATATACTTTCAAGTATTCACACACATCGGTTTAAATTTTGTTTAATTTGTTCTTATCATGTCTCTAAATTGAAACAATATTTTCGATGGTAAGACACCCCGATTAAATTTCAATGAATATCAAACTCTGCACCAACTTTTTCTGAGTCGGGTAGCCACATTACTAGTGTTTCACAATTCTTCGTGAACATTATTGAAACAGGCAACTAACCCATGCCAACTCTTGATAAAAACCCTACCAGCTACTCATTTTCTTCTTAACAAGAAAATGTTTCATATTTTCATAGGGTACGTAGCACATAATCTATCTGATTTTCATTTGGAGAATCTAGATATTGAAAAGAAGGGAGTCTGCCCCACCTTCGCACTTCGATCATGCACAATCGAGTCTGTGTTTAACTGTTGTTGTCTCAAAGGTTTACACAATTTTGAGCCTTATATAAAAAGCAATCACCGTGTGCTTAATTCTTTCTAACACTTCCACGAACACACAAGAAAATTTGTTTTTCTTGTTATAACGTTCATAGAAATATCTTTGTGGTGTTTCGATGATTGAATGGAATACCTGGGGGAGTGAACATCACTAAAGCTCCTTTTCAATGTGTATTCGTTACACACAGTAACTTCGTGTTACTGACAGTCACTTCTAACTATTTCATTTCTTGATTCAGGGGTTACATTCTTATTTTATCTGAATTTGAAAATATTCGGATGAATATATTCCTTGGATCGGCAGATAGTCAGAGGAATTTGTTAAAGATCAATGGTCAGAACAGTTTTCAGAGACATTTCTTGTTGAAAGTTTTGATGATTTCAATGCTCTAATCATCAAAAGGGGGAGAAGTTATGTTCAAGAAATGTCTGGAAAGAAAAGTTTGTATTAAATATGGAGAGAAGATCAAGAAAGTTATTGGAAAGTGTTCAAGAATTGCTGGTTTGAGAAAGATTATTGAAAGATGAAAGAGAAAGTTCAAAGATTTCAGAAGATGAGTTGATTTTTCTGAAATTTTCTTTGAAGATAAGTTTGCTGAAGCAAATTGTGCTGAAACTGAAGATAATTTCTTTCCTATGTCTGAAAGAGGTTTATACCAACCTTGGGGGAGAATGCTATTTTTTTTAAGAACAGACTTTGGGAAGATTACCGGAAGTTTTGAATATATCAAAGAAAGGAGAGATTGTATTTAAATGCTAAGATGATCTGAATTGAGAAAAATCTACAAAGAGGGAGAATGAATTGCAAAATCTTTTTGAAGATGATCTTGAATCCAAAGGGGGAGAATGTTAGAGAAGTAGAAAGTCAACTAAAGGTCAAAGCTTAAGATAGTCAAAAGCTGAAAGTCAACTCTCGTGTGGAAGTCAAAGTCAATGTAATAAAAGTCAAAATCTTAGTTTGTAAGTTTTTGTTTGTAAGCGTGTAGTTAGTTTTTCCCTTCATAGACTTGTAGCTTGTTAGAATTTGTGTGTGTGTGAAACATACTTGTAACAAGAGAGAACATACGCAGATTGTAGAGAGAGAGAGTTCTAGAGAGAGAAAGTAATTGTACAAATTGTTTGATTGAAATCAAGATAACAGGTTGATTGTTAATCTGATAATTCATCTTGTTTGTTTGTTTGAATCAATAAGAACTTGATTAGATTGGGACTATCAAACCCCAACATTACTGATAGACTGTCAGTCATCACTTGATCAGTTCCTTGTCCGCTCCGTAACACCTGCTACAACCTCCACAACCACTTCAGTGATACCCCATTTCGCTGAAGCACAGTTGGTATCTACCCCACCAACCTCAGTAGATCAAACCACTTAAGGTTTAGCTTAGGGCAACACCAGTGCCCCTCCTTCACATATCACGACCATCTTCACGAACACCATATCATCTCCATCCTTGGTCATCACAAATGCACCACCAGCGTCGGCGCCCGTCCTTGCAGATACTCAAGGCGACGTACTACAACAACTGATGTCTTGTAACAACAGCACTGGACCTAAGGGAGTTCCTCATGAATCCTCTCACCAATATCATGACATGTCTCCTTTAGAGCATGCCATGTCTCCTTTAGAGCATGCCATGTCATACTACTTTGGTGGAAATCAGTGGACTCCACTTCTGACCCATCAGGTCCAAGATAGGAGGCCATTGACTCCTCAATAAAAGAGCTCAACATTGCGGTGTCAGCTCTCTCCACTGTTGTCTCTTCCAACAGCAATGCCATCACAGTGGCTAATGCATCCTTCCAGACTCTCACATCTTCCATCTCCTCAAAGGTCGATGCATCAAAACTCTCCTCTCTACAACAAGACATGAATCAGCTGAAAACTGATGTCTACGCTCACATTGTCACCATTAACACCTGAGTTGCTGCTCTCCATACCAAGGTGGACAATCAGACTACTCTCCTCAGCCAGATTCAGCACTTACAGAAGAATCCTCCTATGCCTGAGCCCACATTCACTGACAATGATCGTTAGAACATCCAAAACATCTTCGATTTTGTTTATAACGTCGGGGATGTTATCAGTGATATTGCCATTGTTTCTATCTCCTTCACCAATATCGATCGGACCTCTCTCAGGCATATTGAAGCAGCAGTTTGTCTTCCCTTCACTGATGATGGCAAAGAGGGGGTGATAGAACCTACATTTGAGGGGGATGAGGAGAAGAAAACTGTTGAGGGGGAGACACAGATAAACACTGAGGACGTTGTTGATGAGAAAAATGATGTCGATTTCATCAAGGAACCAGCTTAGACCAATGTTGAGGCTAAAGGACTCATTGTGGTCAAGGAAGTCAATGATGAGGAGGAAATGATGATGATGATGAGGATGATGTTGGGTCTGAAAGATGTCAAGGATGGATACTACTGCTGAATGTGTTAATACTGCTAGTTCAATTTGGTTAATACTTCTGAAGTTAATACTTCTGAAGTTAATGCTGCTAGAAGAATTTGGTTAATACTTCTGAGGTTAATGCTGCCAGTTGTAGTTAATGCTGCTGGAACAAAGTTAATGTTGCTCAACAAGATTAGTACTGCTAGTTCAATGTTAGTACTGCTTGAAGAGATTAATACTGCTGAGCATGGTTAGTACTGCTAGAGTTAATATTGCTCAGAGTATTAATGCTGCTGAAGATTAATGCTGCTGAACTTAGTACTGCTCAGAGTATTAATACTGCTTATAATTAATACTGCTTATAAGATGGAGATCTGTATGGAAAGGATGACAGCTGGATAAACTGAAGATATTCATGGAAGCTTAGAGATAATGATGGAAGATATTCTGGAGATATTGTATAAATTGTAATTATCTTTTATCTTCAGTATATATATTGTATTGTTTAGAATAGTGAGTTAACCTTTTATAACTCATTCTATGATTATGTTCTAGAGAGAAAATCAACCTCAAGGCATTAATCCTAATTTTAGAGAAGTAGAATTTGTCTTGAAAGAGCTTGTTCTTCAAGATTGAGGTTGTGTGTGTAATCTTGTGATTTTAATACAAGTTTGCAAAGTGTTTATTATATACTGTTTGTTTACTGTTCCATTGAATATCAAAGTGTTATTCCGCAACTTCTTTGATATTGTTTCTGAGACTTTATTCTTGTTAAGAATTTGATCCTGACAAGTGGTATCAGAGCTAGTATTCTCAGAAACCTACATTCAAATTCAAAGCATCATGGCAAAAGAATCAGAATCTTCAAGCACTGCCATTCCCACTGAGGTAACATCCAATCTTTGTTCTAAATCTTGTATTGAAACTGTTAAAAGGTACAGGGATCACAATCAGGTTATGTGTGATGATCTTAAAAGATTAGAGAGAGACATAAAAGACTATGTGAGAATTGTTGAGAGTTTTGAGGAACAAATTAAAAGTTTCCAAGCCAATGAACTTCAACATTCGTATGATACAAATTACTGGAAGTGGGAGAAAGATCAGTATGAGTTTAAGCTTAAACAAAAAGAAGAGGAGAATGAGAAGATAAAGAGTGAGTTTGAGAAAGCCAAGCTGGATATCGAGAACTTTTCCAATGCTTCTAAAGCAATGGACTCTTTGCTCCAAACTCAAATCCATGACAAACTTAGAAGAGGAATAGGCTATAACACCACACCACCACCATACAACAACAATTACATTCCTCCTATATCAGACTTGCTAGAGACCAAGGATAGGAAAAAATTATCTGATGGAGCCACTAAGGTAGATCCATTAGAAAAAGTGGTGGTTGAAACAGACTCTGAAGAAGAGAACTCTAATGATAAGAGTAAGGAGAACACTGTATGTGGTGAGATTCCTCTAGAAAATCACATTATCACCAATGAGGGATGTGGAAAGACTTGGGTCAAATCTAAGGACATAGAAAAGACAGAGGGAAAGTCTGGTAAGGTCCACTACAAACAGACAACAATTGTGAATCCTGTCCCTTGCAAACAGTGTTCTTGCAATAAATCTGAGCCCCAAAAACATGATAAACCAAGGGGAAATCAGAGAAACTGGAATAATCAGTGGGCACAAAAACAAGGAGTTGATTTGAGTAAAATCAATAGACCAAAACCTTGTTTTATCTGTGGCAAATTGAATCATATTGCCAAACACTGTTATTTCAACCCTATCAACCAAAGAGTCACTTTTCAAAGAAAACCACAAAACTCTTTTGGTTATAGGAATCAGAGAAGGAATCATATGGCTGAGAACAGAGCACCTATAAGATCACATGCTCAGAACAAGTTTGCTAAACCAAAGAAAAATACTCCAAATAAGCCAAGGAGTAATTTAAAGACAAAGAAAGCAAACAACTTTGTTCAAGTTTGGGTTCCAATTGTAAAGAAACCTGTTAGTACTGCTATCCCAGATAGTACTGCTAACAGAAATAGTGCTGCTGCAACCAATACTACTGCTAACAAGGATAGTGCTTCTACTAGTAGTAATGCAACCAAGCCTATAATCTTGACAAAGTATGCCAGCCATGAGATTCCTAAACAACTCATCCAGACCAAACTGACAGATTATATAAATGAGAAAGGACAACCTAAGACCACTTTGGCTTGGGTTCCCTTAAAGACTAACTGATTTATCAAGTGTGCAGGGCAATCAAAAGCTCAAGAGGAAGAGCATTTGGAATGAAGATAATGGTTGCTCTTGGCACATAACAAGGAACATGGACTGCCTTCAAATTCTTTAAAAGATTTGATGGAGGATATGTTACTTCTGATCCAGAAGAAGGTAAGAAAAGTGAAAAAGGTATAGTTTCAAAAGATAAAGTAACCTTTGAAAATTTTATGGTATGTGGTACTACTAACCTTGTGTCTGTAAGTGTTTCAGGTTGCTAATACTGAAAGGTAGTTAGTACTTCTAGTTCAGTAAATACTGTCAGACTGTGTTAATGCTGCTGGTATGTGTTACTACTGCCAGTCTGTGTTAATGCTGCTGATAAGTGTTACTACTGCTAATGTAAGTTTTCTATATCTAAAAATGATCTTCAATGATTTAATGTCAAACCTGGATATCAATCAAAAAGCTTTTATCTGTATCCAAGGTTTGTACAAGAAGTACTTAATAATGAATTGACGGACATACTTCACTTTGATGAGGTATATGTACCTAAACCCCCTAAAGGCAAGGTTTTTTCAAACATGAGAAGATCTGCTAGGGACTCGGAAGGAGTTGACACCCCATTGTTCTCAACAATGATGGTGGTGTCCCAACCACAAGAAGGTATGGCAGCAGGGTCAAGGCCCTCATTAGACATTCCCACTGCTAGCCAAACCCAACCTTCCCACTCTATATCTATTCCACAGTCTCTTCTTGATAAACCAACTTCACCAATAACCCATACTTACAAAAGGAAACAGGTAAAGAAGGCTCCTTCCCTTCTTGTACCTTCACCCACTAAGCCTTTAAGCCCTCTAAGGGAGGATTCTCCTTTAGAGAATATCCATAGGGAAACCACAGGGGTGTCTCCCAATCTCAAGAAGGTGCTCAATAAGGAGATGCAAGAGCATATGGGTTGTAAGGCTCACACTACTGACTTTGCACAAAGTGCAAGACAGGACAGTGTGAACATTACTAAGACCTTCCCCATGGCAACTTTAGATGAGAAATTATCTAAAGGTCCCAGGTGCCAAGACCCCAAGGGAGTAGAAGGTGCTTCTGCTAGGCAGAAGATCTCTACTAAAAGATCCAAGGATCCTTCAAAGGTGGTAAACACACCTAAAGGAGGTGAGGACAGTTTAACTACAAAGAATTGATGGATACACTTGGTACAATTAGTCTGAAAGTTCACAATCAAATTATGGAGATAAAAGAGATGAAAAGGTGATCACTTCTTATATCAAGAAGCTGGTACTGAAAAAGAAGAAAATTAAAGTTTGTATTGATGAAAAGGAGCACAGATCATGATAATTTCAAAAAGGGGGAGACTTAAACAACTGAACTTGAGAAGACATAAGAAGCAGAATCAAGTTGATATGAAATTTTATTTTGAGGGGGAGATAAGTGAAGAAGCTGAAACAAAGCATTAACTACAGCAGAAACAGAAAAGAAGATAACAGCAGAAACAGAAAAGAAGATAACAGCAGAAACTGAATCAAGAAAAACTAATAATTGCAGAAAGTTTTGAAGTTATCATAAAGACCTTATACTGAAGAACTTAACTTCTCAGTTTTGAAAAGTTAAGTTAGGGGGAGATTGTTGGGTCTGAAAGATGTCAAGGATGGATACTACTGCTGAATGTGTTAATACTGCTAGTTCAATTTGGTTAATACTTCTGAAGTTAATACTTCTGAAGTTAATGCTGCTAGAAGAATTTGGTTAATACTTCTGAGGTTAATGCTGCCAGTTGTAGTTAATGCTGCTGGAACAAAGTTAATGCTGCTCAACAAGATTAGTACTGCTAGTTCAATGTTAGTACTGCTTGAAGAGATTAATACTGCTGAGCATGGTTAGTACTGCTAGAGTTAATATTGCTCAGAGTATTAATGCTGCTGAAGATTAATGCTGCTGAACTTAGTACTGCTCAGAGTATTAATACTGCTTATAATTAATATTGCTTATAAGATGGAGATCTGTATGGAAAGAATGACAGCTGGATAAACTGAAGATATTCATGGAAGCTTAGAGATAATGATGGAAGATATTCTGGAGGTATTGTATAAATTGTAATTATCTTTTATCTTCAGTATATATATTGTATTGTTTAGAATAGTGAGATAAATTTTTATAAGTCATTCTATGATTATGTTCTAGAGAGAAAATCAACCTCAAGGCATTGATCCTAATTCTAGAGAAGTAGAATTCGTCTTGAAAGAGCTTGTTCTTCAAGATTGAGGTTGTGTGTGTAATCTTGTGATTTTAATACAAGTTTGCAAAGTGTTTATTATATACTGTTTGTTTACTGTTCCATTGAATATCAAAGTGTTATTCCGCAACTTCTTTGATATTGTTTCTGAGACTTTATTCTTGTTAAGAATTTGATCCTGACAGATGATGATGGCAATTGCTTCATTCCCATTACTATCAGTGCTCCATCAAAAGGAGTGATCATCAGGGAACAAGGGGAGAGGCCCTCAGAGCCCAAAACGAAGACCCCTCAGCAAGGAAAACAAAAAAACCTTGCTGGTGAGGGGAATCGGAAAATCCTTCAATCTGAGGGGGAGTTGAACAATAAGTTATGTCTTGATCTTCAACCTTACTCACATCTAAATATTCAGCCACTTACAATGATCCCCTTCCCAGAATCTTCCTCTTCCTTTTCCAGCCCATCCTCTCCCCTTTGGTTTATTGATGAATCACAAAGTATTGAAGACCCAATAATCCCAGTCAATGATGAGACTGATGATGAAAGAGTAGTTACTCTCATTGCTGAGCTAGAGAGACACTGAATCAAGATCCCTTGCAGTTCAACATCAAAAGATGACGAGATCAACTTCCTTTCCAAGGAAGAAATCGAAGAATCTATAAGGGTTGGGCACTTTCTAGAGGCATGCAAGAACGACACAAAAATTGCCAAAAGAATTGCAAAGAACTTAGTTAGTGATAATCAGCTAAGGGCTAATCCCATCCAAGTTAAAGCCCAACTGCTAAAAGAGGAAAGAGAAGAAGTTGATAGAGAAAGAACCACCAAAGATCTAGAGATTGGGTGGTGTAGAAAGAAAATGGAAAGAAGACAGGATCCAGAAATGATCACTGATATCACAATATCAGGGAAAACAAAGAAAGCGCAATCATGGTCACCATGACCATCTTCAGAGCAGATGGATCAACGAAGACGATGTTCATGTCAAAGCTTGAGACTTTTGGTTTTTCATAATGGATTGAAATAAGGGACATGCTGAAGAAGTCAAGATCCAAGTACAAAAGTTGTGTAAAATCTATTCTACATCAGCTTATTGAACCAATCTCGACCATTCTGAACATTCCAATCCTCCCTCCAAAACCTACAAGAAAAAGACAACGAGCATCAACTTCTAAAGAATAGGCTCCTAACAAGAATGAAACAGGCATCGAGTTCTCTGAACAAGTCGTTCTTGGACCTCCTCCTGATCTTTCAACTCTTGACCTTTCACTGCCAAGAGAAGGCCCTTTCACTCCTGGAAAAGTAATTTGGAGATCCCTATGGTATCATCTTATATGATCATTAAGGAAAAATCTGATTTCAAAGATTTCTTGAACTACTTCTCTGCCCTCTCAGTCATCTCAAAGATCTACTTTATTGGTGTGAAATGACTGCTTATGGTCAAAGCTTTAAAACTCAAATCCTTCTCCAATGCAAAGCTCAAAGAAGAAGAGGTGAAAAAGTTCCTGACTACCTCATGCCTAAAGAAGCTCCTCTTGAAGATTTGGATGACGAAGATCTTTTAGCTGATAGATTCTCCTTTTCTCTCTTGTAATTTATAAGTTAGTTATCTTTAGTAATTGTTTTGTACTTCACATGTCCTTCTAAATTTTCAGTTTCCCTTTGTAAATCTTTTACGAAATTAATGAAAATTTTTAGTGATGTACTTAACTCCATCAGTACTAAAAAGATCCCTAAAATAGTAAATGGGACATGTATTTTACGAGTCCTCTTTATCCTTATGTTTTAAACATCGCAATGTTCTCTTGTTGCTTTGTCATCATCAAATAAGAGGAGATTGTTTGATCCAAACTCTCTCAGTGATTTGATGATGATCATTATATACTTAGTTAAGATTACTTTAAACTGTAAATGTATTAGTGTTTCACTATCAGCGATCAGACTAAGTCTGTTCAGTTATCGTTGAGTGATTTCATATGTAAACAGTCTATGTAATCCCCGAAGACAAGCCTCAATCTCAAGAAAATCAACTTTGACATCAAAGACTAAGATGATGATGAAGACAAGTATACTAATGATCTGGAGCGGCATTCAGTGAAACAAAGACAACTCTACAACGCGTGATAAATCAAGATCAAGACTCAGCTACTGTCTCTCCACATCAGTGATCCCTGGTCACTGATCATCAGTTATAGTTGATCATGAAGCTTGCTTATCAAGATTTGTTTGTCTTATTCTCTGCACAAAAAATACGAATGTACAAAAGCAAACATGTTTTTGTCCATAATCGTACAACCACTCATTTCCACTACATTGTTCATCATATGGTCGAAAGCATGCTAAAGATAAAATTAAGAACATGAAGCCAATGAAGAATTGACTTGTGGATTGTACCCTCTATCATGCATTTAATACATAGGGTATAAATTGGAGAGAAACCTTCATTTTGAAGGGTCCTCAATCTTCTTAGTGATATTTGCAGAATCTCTATATTCTGCAAACTCTATTCTCTCTTTCTATTACTCTTGTGTGCAAGAAAGCTTAGTGATTCTTAGATTGTTTAGATTAGGTTTTACCTTATCTAGTTCCGCAACAATCTGTAAATTTCGTTTTTGGTTTACTCAATAATCAATAAACAAATTTAAAAGTAAATTTTATATTTGTATTCAACCCCCTTCTACAAACTAGCACACTTATAGAACTTTAATCGGGACCAACATATATAATAAATATTATAAAATTATTTTTTATACTTACATTTTATACTATTATATTTATTTATTGAATTTGTTTTATATCATAAACTTTTTCATTTTTCGTTTTACACCAATATCTTATCAACATACATAGTCATATATTAACTGAAATACATTTACAAATTGTGTTTCTTTTTTTTTATACAGATTACACCATTATAATCGTCTCGTCAATATTTTTTAAATGAGTCATATATTAAATATTTTTTGATTTAATCATATTATTAAATATCATAAATACGTAATTTTTTACAATATTATTTTAAATTACACTTTATACCATTATAGTTATTTATTTAATTTGTATTATACCCGTTGCCATTTCATTTATCATTTTACACATTTATCTTATTAATATATATAATCATATATCTATACTACATTATAAAACATTTTAGAAAAAATCTTGAAAACCATTTTTATGCATCAAGTACTGTTTATTGATACATATTACTTGAAATTCAAGATTACAAGTAAATGGTATATGAGTATAACTTTTTAAAGTTGCATGTTTATATTCATATAACTAACTGATAAACAAATCAAAAACAGGATAAACATCTAATTTTAAATATAAAGGATCTAAAATATAATTAGGATAGTTATTGAGTTGTAACAGAATACTTAATTACTATCTTTATGCAGAAAAAAACATTACATAATTAAACATAAATAAATTACATATTTATCAAACCTAAATTAAATTATAATAAAATATTGAATTAAATAAAACAAAAAAACAAGAACTTTTAAATTGTTAATTTGATAATAATATCGATATACTTGTTTTAATGTTTTACGGCTCTTCCAATTTATATCTTGTTCAAACATAAGAACATTATCGATTTCTTAAAACCACAACAAAACCGTATAATAAGATCGAGAAAAACAATGAATAAAAGAACATTAAAAAATGCAGTAAGAGTACACTTTTAGTAAACTAAAATACGTTTTTTTACAAATAATACCATTATATTTATCTCATCAATACCTTCAGAGTGAATCTAATATTGAATATTTTTGGATTTAGTTATGGTTTCTTTAATATGATTAAGTGTGTAAAATATAAATGAAAAAGCAAGTAAAGAAATTAAATAAAAACTTCATATTCAAAGTTTACTTAGGTTTGAAACATTTAAACAACTCAACTCGATTATGGCAGTTTGAAAAGATCTCAATTCAAACCCAACCCGTTACAAAGTGTAACCCAACCCAACCTCGCGAGTTAGGTTGACAGGTTGCTATCATTATTCTAAATAAGTATGTATCTTCGATTTTTGGTGACAAGTATTGTCCATCACATGATTTAATAAATATAACAAATTGATAATACTGAATTATTGATATACAAGAACATACAACAAATCAACGAACAAAGTGTGCTTACAAAAGATGAAAATATGTATATATATATATATGAACACTCATATCTATCTATATATATATATATATATATATATATATATAGGACGGTAATCAAATGAGAATCATAAAAATATCGAGAACCGTAAGGACCAATCTTAACCATTTAAAGATTTTAATCTAATGTTATTACAAAATCATTTAATTGTAATTTATTAAGGATATAATGGTAATTTTAAATCAATGTTTAGTGAAAGCCGTCATGTATGACCCCTATTTCATGTTTGACTTTTTTATATTTGTTTTAAAAAGTAATTTTAAAACATGATTTTAATATTTGTAGTTTAAATACTTAATAACTTTTTCCTTTTGTTTTACATGTCAAAAGCCTTCTATTATTTATTACCTAAATTTTGAGTATATTTTTATTAATCATACAATTTATAATAATTATATAATTTTCATTATTTCATATTATGAAACAACATAATATTATTGTTGTTTCACTATGTGAAACAATATATTGGTTAACACTTAAGTTGTTGCTTCAAACTATAAAATAGAATAGGGTCGTTAATGTGAAATGGTAAAATATTGATTCACATTTAACCACAAGGTTGTGGCGTGGTGGTAAGATCCTGGGGACTTCATAGCGGTTGTCCGGGTTCGAGCCCCACTCGCAGCATTGTGGCCACGGGATGAATGCCCACGGGCCATAGGCCTGTTTTCCAGGAGATTAGTCCGGGCCCAAAATGGTTTGGGATATTCCTTTACCAAAAAAAAATATTGATTCACATCATGAAACAACACAGCATGAAACGATGGTGTGTCGTTTCATTATGTTAAAACAAGTGTCGTTAGTGTTGGTCCCGGAGGTGCTTAACAAGTTTGTAGAAGGGGGGGGGGGGTGAATGCAAACACAGAATTTAAAGTTTAATAAATTGTTTATTGATAAATCAAACACAATTTACAAGTTTGTTGCGGAATAAGATTAAGTAGAACTCAATCTAAACAAACTTAAGAAAACACTAAGATGGTTGCACAAGAATATAGAGAATGGGGATTAGAGAATATAGAAAGCAAGGGTTTCTATGAAGGTTCAAGAATAGAGCACACTTTCAGATGGAGAGGTGATCTTTCTTGTTAGCGCACAGATCTATTGGATTCAAGATCATCCAATCTGAAGTTTGCAATCTGAAGCTAATGCTGGAAAGTCGACTCTTAATATAAGTATAATGTCGTTTGTAATAAAATGTCAAAGTTTATTGTATTTTAGTATTTTAGTTATAAGTCCTAAATATCTAGATATTAGTTAGATATTATTATTTAGATATTATGTTTGCAAGTTGTTATTAGTGTGTTAGAGAAGCTAGAGAGAAATCAGATCATAAACTACTACTACTACACACACACACACACATTGTGGTTTACTGTTCATCAGAGAGAAAAACATCGAGAGCTTCAAGAGATCAAATCCTGTAATCTTTGTTATTAATCAAACAGGTTGGTAAATCATTTGTGTTGTTGTTTTGATAAAAACTTGATAATATTGTGGACCGAAAATTGGTATCAGAGCTTAAAATAGATTCAGATCAAGTTTTTATAAGAACGACTCTGTGTTCTTCATTTCAAAATCGATTTCGAGTTTAAGTGTGTTTTTGGGTTTGAAATCGATCAGGTTGTGATCGAATAGGGTGCTAGATCGAGTTGTTATACTTTAATTTCAGTATAGCAGTAATATCGATTCCCATTTTGTGATTTTTGGAGTCAACTGTTCACGACTTCAAACTGCACTGTTCCATCGATTAGAACTTCAAAAAGTGTTTGTTTTCGAGATCAAGTGGTTACAATTTGTTCTAGAAGTGTTAGTGGTATATTTGTCAAATTTTGGTACTGCTAATCGCCATAAAACAGGTTTATTTGAGCAATCAGAGTCGAAATTTCGAAGAACAGGGACGAACTCGCAAGAAACGACTTTTGCACCAACATCTTCAAGAACTCACAAAGTGACTTTTGTGCCATCAACGTCTCGCGCAAAAGTCCTTTCACGCGACCAACTACTAACGCAAAACTTGTTTTGCGCCATCAACTATTCGCGCAAAACTCAAAACGCGCGACCCATTCCTCGCGCAAATCTATATTTCGCGCCAACCACTTCTCACGCAAACTTTGCTTTGCGCCATACAAGTCTCGCACAAAACTTCCAGTTCGCGCGACCTGCCTCTCACGCAAATCCTCTTTTTGCGCCAGACCCTTCTAGCGCAAAGTTGACTTTCGCGCCAGCCTCTCGTAGCGCAAAATTGTGCTTTTGCTCCAGTTCCAGATGGTTAAAATTTGGAAATTTTATTTGATTTTATTTGGATTAACAATCATATTTGTCTAAGTTCTTTTGTTACAGGAATCATGGATGATGATTTCTTTGCTCCACCTAGAGAGAAAAGTTTGTCTCAGAAAATTTCAGATCTTCAAGAACAGTACAAACTTGATCAGATGTCTATTTCAAAAGAATTTTTATCATCTGCAACTGATATGAAATCTACTGTTTTAGAAAGAGGAAAATATGAGCAGTGGAAAATCCATTTCTTAGACTTTATTGACAAACATGAATTGAACACTTATATCAGATTATCTTTGTAGGAAGGGATGATGAAAATTCCAACAAAGTTCAATTCTTATCGAGGAGCTTATGGATTTAAGGAAATGAAAGAGGTTCCAATATACCTTAATGAATACACAGATGAGTAGAGAATGAGACATGAAGCTGATAAATTTGCAAAATTCTTGTCTTGAAAGGAATTTCAGAAGAGATTACTATTCAAATGAATAGCAGACTTAGCAATTGGGCTTCAGCAAAACAGTTATGGGATCAGCTTGAAGAGATATCAAAATTGTCTCCAAAAGAAAAGGTAATGGTTTTGGAAACTGAGAATGCTGAATTGAAAAGAAAAATCTCAGACTTAGACGATCAAAGTGTCCATATCCTGCAAGCAGCTTCTGTTGAAGGCTATGAAGAAAAGATAAAGGATTTGGTGAGTACAAACACTGAGCTTCAAAAGAAAATATCTGAGTTTGAGAAGAAGTTCTCAGATGTTTCCAAGAAGAGTATTGAGGAGAAGAAGGCGATTGAGCTTAAAAGTATAAAGCTTTCTCAACAAGTTAGTAACTTTGAGAAAGTAATCATTTTAGAAAGAGATCAGTTTGCCAAAGAGAAGAAGGCATTTGATCAGAAGAACGTTGGATTCTTAAAAGAGATATCAGATGGAAGAAAGGGTGCAAAGAAGGAATTTGAAAAAGAGAGAAGCACCTTTGAAGCTGTAATTAGAAAGCTTAATGCAAAGCTATCTGAACTTTCTAAGAGTGCACAGAAAGAGAAGAAAAAGAAGTGTGAGCTTGAGACGAAGATTGACCTTATTGTCAAAGAAAGAAACAGTTATTCTTCAAAGATTAACGAGCTTGAAAAGATTATTTCAATGGTGGTGGTGACTGAGCACAAGACTCTAGAGTCAATTGTCCACTCACCTAGAGATGATTCAGCTGATTCGGAATGCTCTTTCAAGTCAGCTGCAAGTTCAACATCCAAATTTGTTTCTTCAAAAAGGTCAGTTAAATATTCTGATCAAATTCGTAATTCCAACCTTTTCTTTGATAGAAATACAGATGGTTCAGGTACACATCAAAGAAGGAGATGCAACTACAAAGAAGCTGAACTGGTCTGGAACAGGAAACCAGTTGAAGCAAAGAAGAAATATGAGCTGAAATGTAAAAACTCATGTGTACATACGCCTAATGCCAAGAAGAACAATGCGCATAAAGGTAAACCTGATTTTGTCTACACGAGAGATAAATTAATCAGTTTGTCAGGCAAGAAATTCTATTGTTCTTATTGTCGTACACATGATCCTGTTCATAAAACGAGTGACCATTACTGGTATGGTTCTTACTATGTTACCCCGATAAGAACTGCAACTAACACTCATGGACCCGAATACCAGTGGGTACCAAAGAAAAGGGATTATTCTGTGTTGCAGGCACCTACTGTCAAGGGGGCGTAGGAGAATGATGGCTCTTGAATAATGCAGTTCAAGACTCGCACTTCAGTGATCAAAAGACCTTACTCCTGTGCTGATAAGAGATTGTACTCCAATACTCGAATGAGGAAATCAACCATCAAGGGGGAGTACATATTTGTCTGAAATTATAAATGCATACCTTTTTCAATGATAAATTTTCAAATGCATAATTTCAGGGGGAGTAAAAAGGTGATGACTTCTGATTATTTCTGATCAGAACTCGTACTTTCATTGTTTTTCTGCTTTTTGTCATTTTAATTTAAGTGAATAAATTTTGCTTTGACTGTGACATAAGACTTTTGCAGTTTTTGAGAGACGCTTACATGTTCATATCTTTATGACTTTAAGCTTAGCTTCATGAGATGTAAGATCGCACGTAAAGGTATAATCCTTTATCTTAATCTCATATATGGTTGAAAGAAGGATAACTTTCAATCATAGAAAACATTGTTCTTAAAAGTTCAAACCACTTCCCTAATCTCAAAACGATTTCATGAATTGGAAGTGTGCCTTTAAATGTTTTCAAGGTATAATTTGTAATTTAACTGAAATAGTTAAACCATTTTGAGCATCATATGCTTTCTAGGAAAACATCGGATTTCATTGTGCTAGGACTTAACAAAACTTCTATGGATACACGTTAACCAGTGTTTCCTACCCAAGAGGTTAATCCATAGTGATTGAGTGTGAGAAATCAAAAGAAATGAGTGTGGGATGTGTGATGAGATATAATGCAAAAGAGAGTTCGGTTAGAAGTAACTGAATGTTTAAAAGAAAGAGGGTGTGAGAACAGAGTTAAAAGAATATCAAAACTCTACACCAACTACTTTCTGAACTGGGCAGCCACATTTCTAGTGTTTCACATTTCTTTGGTGAACATTATTGAAACAGGCAACTAGCCCATGCCAAATCTTGATTAACCCCACCAGCTACACATTTTCTTCTTAAAAGGAAAATGTTTCACATTTTCAAAGGGGAAGCAACACATTTACTATCTGATTTTCATATGGAAAATCTGGATATTGAAAAGAAGGAAGTTTGCCCCACCTTCGCACTTCACTCATGCACATTGAGTCTGTGTTTAACTTACTGTTGTCTATTGGGTCTGAATATGCTAAGGATGGATACTACTGCTAGTTGAAAGGTATTACTACTTCTTGTAATTTTAAAACTGCTAGTAGAATTAATACTGCTTGAAAAGTTAGTGCTGCTACTTGAATAGTTAGTACTGCTTGGAGAGTTAGTACTGCTAGTAGTTAGTACTGCTGAAGATTACTACTGCAAGCATAGTTAATACTGCTGAGGATGTTAATGCTGCTGGATGTTTAATACTGCTGAAAATGGTTAGTGCTGCTTATGAAGATAAAGATGACTTGAAGATAAAGATGAACTGGAGATAAGACTGAAGATAATTATGGTATTGATTCTGAGGATCAAATTTTATATTGATAATTAACATCAAGAATAGTTTAGATCCTTTCTATAGAGAAGTATAGAACGTCTTTTGAGCCTGTTCAACAGATTGAGGTTTTGTGTGTAATCATTAAGTTTTATGCAATATAAACTTATGATTTGAGTTTTTATATACTGTTCCATTGATTTTCTATTAAAGTGTTTTTCCGCAACTTCTTTGACATAAGTTTCTGAGTGTGTTATTTAAATTTTTGTTTGAGTTTCGATCCTGACAAGTGGTATCAAAGCAAGAAAATTCAGAAACCTTTAATCATGGACAATTCAAGCGATAGTGTTTTGGTATCAAAGGTTCCCATGCTCAAACCCAATGAGTTTGACATGTGGAAGATCAGAATCAAGCAGTACATTCTTCTCACAGACTTCTCAATGTGGGACATCATTGAGAATGGTTCCTCTGATGGAGGAAAGATGGATGCAGAAGGAAAGAGACCTCCACCAAAGACAGATGGAGAGAGAAAGTTGAGGCAAACAGAGATGAAAGCTTTGAGAACTCTGCTTTTGGCTATACCTAATGAGTACCAACACCAATTCTACAACTGTTCTGATGCACAAATTCTATGGAATTCACTAGAGAAAAGATTTTCTGGTACCAAAAGTACCAAGAGAAATCAGAAGGCCATCCTGAAGCAGCAATATGAAAACTTCATGTCTACAAAGAATGAGTCCATGACTCAAACTTTTGATAGATTTAATAATCTAATTGGTGAATTGGCTACTGTTGGTGTCCAGATAGATCAAGATGATGTCAACAGAAAATTTTTAAGATCTCTTGGTGATGAACGGACTATGTACACTTTCTCCTTCAGACAGAATGATCAACTGGAGGACAAAGAACTGGATGACCTATATAATGACCTTAGGGTGTTTGAAGCAGAGGTAGAAGCAAAGAAGAGGCCCTCTGGATACTCATATAATGCTGCTCTTTTATCATCTTCTACTGATTCTGCTGCTAATACAGAATCAGTTAGTGCTACCCATGGATCAAAGCAAGATGGATCCACTGACTCTGTTTTAGAAGCTTTTCTAGCCAATCATGCTAATTCCACTCTAATTAATGATGATTTAGAATAGATACATGTTGATGATCTGGAAGAGATGGATATCAAGTGGCAGATGGTTATGCTGACTATGAGGGTAAAAAGATTCATCAAAAGGACTTGAAGGAACAACTTTTCTCAGAAAAGAGAAGATGGGGTTGGATTTGATAAATCCAAGGTTGAATGTTACAAGTGTCACAAGATGGGACACTTTGCTAGAGAATGCAGAAGTGGAATGCCTCAACAGCATACTAGCAACCATCAATCATCACAGTCCACTAGTTTCAACAACAGGAACTCTTCTCAAGCTTTTGTTTCTCAAGAAGGAATGGAATTTGATTGGAGTGACCAAGCAGAAGAAGCAGTTCAGAATCAAGCTTTAATGGCTAAAGTTTCAGAGTCAGCAAGCATTGATATTCCCACAGAGGTAACTTCTAATCTTTGCTCTAAAACCTGTATTGAAACTGTTAAAAAGTATAGGGATCACAATCAGAGTATGTGTGATGACCTTAAAAGGTTAGAGAAAAATAAAAGAGAGTATGTTTAGATTGTTGAGAGGTTTGAAGAACAAATTAAGTCATACCAGACTAATGAACTTCAACATTCTTATGATACAAACTACTGGAAGTGGGAGAAGAATCGGTTAGAGGTTAAGCTTAAAAAGTCTGAAGAGGAATGTGAGAAGATAAGGAGTGACTTTGAGAAAGCCAAGCTAGATATTGAGAAATATTCCAATGCTTCTAAAGCAATGGACTCACTTCTAAAAACTCAAGTTCATGACAAGCTGAGAAGAGGAATAGGCTATAACACCACCCCTCCACCATACAACAATAACTATATCCCTCCCACCTCAGATCTCTTAGAAAGACAGGACAAGAAGGAATTACCTAAAGGAGCCATTAAAGTAGATCCTTTAGACAAAGTAGTGGTTGAGGCAGATTCTGAAGAAAAGGACTCTGAGAGTAAGAATGAGGAAGACCATAAAGACATTCCCTTAGAAAACCACATTCTGACAAATGAAAGGGGGGTAAACCTTTTGTCAAAAGTGAGAGAGTGAAGTCTGGGGAAGAGACTGTTAAGAATGAAAAAGCTGAGACCTCTAAGAGAGGGAAGGGAAAGGCACAGGGAGTCCATTACATGCAAACCACTATTGTTAATCCCTGTACTTGTAAACAGAATCAGCCCCAAAAACATGATAAAACAAGGGGAAATCAAAGAAATAGAAATAATCAGTGGGCTTTAAAACAAGGAATTGATCTGAGAAAATTCAACAGACCAAAGCCTTGTCTTATCTGTGGCAAGTTAAATCATCTAGCCAAACACTGTTATTTCAATCCTATCAACCAAAGGATCACTTTTCAAAGAAATATACAAAATCCTGTTGGTTATAGGAAGCAAATAAAGAATCATATGGCTGAGAATAGTGCACCTATAAAATCTCATGTTCAAAATAAGTTTGCTAATTCAAAGAAATATACTCCAAATAAACCAAGGAGTAACTTAAAGAAAAAGAAAGCAAACAACTTTGTCCAAGTCTGGGTTCCAAAAGTAAAGAAATCTGTTAGTACTGCTACTTCAAATAGTACTGCTGACAGAAATAATGTTGTTGCAAGCAATACTACTGCTAACCCAGTTAGTATTGCTAACAAAGTTAGTACTGCTAACCCAATTAGTACTGCTAATGATGTTAGTACTGCTAACAAAGTTAGTACTGCCAATCAAGTTAGTACTGCTTCCAGTGACAGGCCCATTATTGTGACAAAGTATTCAAGCAATAAGATTTCTCAGTTTGATAATCTCATCCAGTCTGAATATGAATATGTTGATGAGAATGGAAAACCCAAGACCACTTTGGCTTGGGTTCCTATTAAAAACTAACTGCTTTATTATATGTGCAGGTTAACCAACAACTCAAGGGAAGGAGCATTTGGCATGTTGATAGTGGTTGTTCCAGGCACATGACAGGAAACATGGCCTGCCTTCAAAACTTCGAAAGATATGATGGAGGACATGTTGCTTTTGGTGATAATCCAGCAGGTAGAAAGATAAGTGGAAAAGGTAATGTGTCAAAAGGTAAGATGACCTTTGAGGATGTATACTATGTTGAGCAATTGAGATACAACCTGTTAAGTGTATCACAGGTTTGTGACAAGAAACATAGGATATTATTCAATGATACTGAATGTATTATCCTTGCTCCAGGGTTCAAGTTAGTTGATGAAAGTATGATACTACTTAGATTTCCTAGAAAGGACAATGTTTATTGCTTAAACTTGGAGAGTGTAGTTTCTGATTCATCTCTAAATTGTTTATTTTCAAAAGCTTCATTGGATGAATCATCTCTTTGGCACAGAAGGATGTGTCACATGAACTTTAAAACAATGAACAAACTTGTGAAAAACAACCTTGTAAGAGGTTTGCCACAAAAGGTATTTTCATGTGATGATCATTGTGTTGCATGTCTTAAAGGCAAACAGCACAAAACTTCTCATAAGTCCAAAGAGATAAATACAATCTCTTCACCTCTTAATTTACTGCATATGGATCTGTTTGGCCCTACAAATGTGATGAGTATTGATAAGAAATCCTACTGCTTGGTTATTGTTGATGATTTCTCTAGATTCACTTGGGTCTATTTTCTGAGGACTAAGGATGAGACAAGTGGACTGATCAAATCCTTTGTCCTTAGAGTTGAAAACCAAACAAATCTAAGAGTTAAAGTCATCAGGTCTGATAATGGAACTGAATTTAAAAACAATGACCTAAACATCTTTTGTGAGGAAAAGGGCATTGAGAGACAATACAGTGCTCCTAGGACTCCTCAATAGAATGGTGTTGCTGAAAGGAGAAATAGGACTCTGATAGAAGCTGTTAGATCTCTGTTGGCAGACTCAAAACTTCCAATTACTTTTTGGGCAGAAGCAGTTAATATTGCCTGCTATGTTCAAAACAGAGTTCTAGTAGTGAAATCTCAAGACAAGACACCTTATGAGCTTTTTAAAAAAAAGAAACCTTTTATTGGATTTTTCAAACCATTTGGGTGTCCTTGTACAATTCTCAATACCAAAACTCACCTAGGAATGTTTGATAGCAAAGCTGAGGATGGGTTTCTTGTTGGATATTCATATCAAAGTAAGGCCTAAAGAGTTTTTAACACCTCTTCTAGGATTATTGAGGAAAGTGACAATGTCAAATGCAATGAGAACACACCAAATCAACTTGGTTCAGGTCCTAATTGGCTATTTGACATTGATTCACTGTCTAATTCTTTGAGTTTCAGTAATGAGCATAATGTAGGAACAGGGACAGAACAGGTACAAGTACAAAGACAAGAGTTTGTGTTGTTCCCAACACCTACTGCTGATCCTGTTGAATTATGTGACCAAGATAAGAAAGAGTCTTCAAATTCAAAGGACACTGAACCAGATCAGAATGAAGAGGACAGAGGTGAAAAGGAAGATCAACCTTCAGATTCAGGAATCAAAGGTCCTGAGATGCCATTTTTGGAAGAGAATGACACAGATGATGATTCTTCAGTATATGGTGGAAGCACTCCAGAAAAGAATGACACCAATCTCGAAGTCAATCTTAATGAAGAGGCTGTCAATGCTACAAGAACTCAGAAGACTCATCCTCCTCAATTAGTGATTGGTGACATCAATTCTCCAATGATCACAAGGCAACAAAGCAAGATAGGGGGATTGAAAGGCCTACAATCAGGTTTATTATCTTGCTTTCTATCACAGGTTGAACCCAATAAGGCATTTGATGCAATGAAGGATCCAAGCTGGATAGAAGCAATGCAAGAGGAGCTACTGCAGGATGTATGGGATCTAGTGGATCTTCCAAAAGGACACAGAGCAATTGGCACAAGATGGATCTTCAGGAACAAGAAAGATGAGAGAGGAATAGTAATAAAGAACAAGGCCAGATTAGTGATACAAGGGTATACTCAAGAGGAAGGAATTGACTATGAAGAGGTATTTGCACCAGTGGCAAGGATAGAGGCAATCAGGCTATTTTTAGCCTATGCTTCTTTCATGAAGTTCAAGGTCTATCAAATGGATGTAAAGAGTGCTTTCCTGTATAGGAAAATTGAAGAAGAAGTGTATGTCTGTCAGCCTCCAGGATTTGAGAATCTAAAGTATCCTGATAGAGTATACAAATTAAAGAAGGAACTCTATGGGCTACATCAAGCACCAAGGGCATGGTATGACACTCTGTCTACCTACCTCTTGGAAAATGGTTTTGAAAGAGTAATAATAGACAAGACTCTGTTCATCAAAAGGAAGAAGAAGGACATTCTACTTGTGCAGATCTATGTAGATGGCATCATCTTTGGATCCACAAAAGATCAATTGTGCAGAGATTTTGAAGAACTGATGCACAAGAGATTCAAGATGAGTTCTATGGGTGAACTTACTTTCTTCCTTGGGCTACAAGTTAAGCAGAAGAAAGATGGGATATTCATAAGCCAATCCAAGTATGTGCAGGACATTCTTACTAATTTTGGTTTCTCAGACTCAAAGCCTGCAAGCACACCCATGGAGACACACAAATAGATCACTGTAGATCTTGAGGGCGAGGATGTGGATGTTCATCACTATAGATCCATGATTGGCTCCCTCATGTATCTCACTGCTTCCAGACCAGATATCATGTTTCCTGTTTGTGTGTGTGCAAGATTTCAAGTAAGGCCTAAGCAGTCACAGTTTCAAGCAGTCAAGAGGATATTTCAGATATCTCAAAGTCCAACCTAGATTAGGTCTTTGGTATCCCCATGACTCACCATTTGACCTACTTGCTTATTCAGACAGTGACTTGGGTGGTGCAAACTTGGATAGAAAGTCAACTTCAGGGGGATGTCAGTTTTTGGGTGCAAGACTAATGTCATGGCAGTGCAAGAAACAAACCACAGTGTCCACCTCTACAACAGAAGCAGAGTATATAGCTGCTGCAAGCTGCTGTTCACAAGTACTCTGGATTCAGAATCAAATGTTGGACTATGGTATGACTTTTCTTCACACTCCAATCTTCATAGACAACAACAATGCTATTAGCATTGTTAATAATCCAGTCAAGCACTCCAAAACAAAGCATATAGAAATCAGGTATCATTTTATCAGAGACTGCAATGAAAAAAAGCTAATTCAGGTTGTGAAAGTCCATACAAGTAACAAATTTGCTGATCTATTCACTAAAGCTTTTGATGTGGGTAGGTTCACATTTTTGGTCACAAGAGTGGGCATGATAAACTCTGAATAAGCCTATTATCTTTTGACTCAAGTACCTGTATAGTTTCCCTCCTGTCTACTTTCTCATATTGTATTGTGCATGGTGTTGCTAACCTTGTGTGTTTAAGTGTTTCAGATTGCTTAAATTGAATACTTGGTACTTCTGGTTAAGTTAATGTTGCTCTCTATATTACTCATGTTGACAGTTCAAATATGGTTAAGTATGGTTACTACTGCTAGGTAGTTTCTACTGCCAGTGCAAAGTTACTACTGCTTACCTTGTTTCTACTGCTAATCAGTGTTACTACTGCTGGCATGTGTTAATACTGCTAGTTTGAGTTAATACTGCTAGTCTGTGTTAGTACTGCCAGTATGTGTTACTACTGCTAATATGAGTTAATACTGCGAGTTAGTTAATACTGCTAGGGTACTTATTACTGCTTCTAACTGAAACCCTCCACCTATAAATACCCTGTGTGACCACCAAAATACAAACGGCTCTTTGAACTTTCATTGCATCTCTTTCTCTCTCTCTCTCGATTTCTTGCTTACCAGTGTCAACCCTAGTCACGATTCGAATGCTAGAATCGATCAGAACGATGGCAGGACGAACATTCTTTGATGAACACAACGAGCTCACCATGTTACAAAAACCAAAGCACGCTGAAGGTTTCCATGCCATAGTGGATTTCCTCAAATCCTCACACATCGCCTACGCTCTAACGGTCAATCCCACAATCTATGTGGAACATCAAAGACAGTTCTGGGCCAATGCTGCTATTCAATCTGAAGAGGGCAATCAGGTCATCAAAACAAGGGTATGTGATAAACCCCTAACCATCACAGAAGGTTGTATTCGCATCCATCTACGTTTAGATGATGCCTCAGGTATTACCTTTCTTCCTAAGGAAGATCTCTTTGCTGCACTTAGTCAAATGGGGTATGAAGGTCCCACTAATGTTTTCAAATTTTACAAGAACAGATTTTCACCTCAGTGGAGATTCTTTGTTCATACCCTACAACATTGAATTTCATGAAAAACAACTGGATGGAGTGAGTTTAGCAGTACCTTAGCTTATGCCTTGGTCTGCTTAGCGACCTCTAGAAAGTTTAATTTTGCTCAAATGATTTTCAATGATTTAATGTCAAACCTGGATACCAAATCCAAAAGCTTTTATATGTATCCAAGGTTTGTACAAGAAGTACTAACTCAAGAATTGACGGATTTACCTCATTTCGATGAGGTATATGTACCAAAACCCCCAAAGGGGAAGGTGTTCTCAAATATGAAGAGGCCCAGTAAGGACTTCTCAGGAATAGACACTCCATTGTTCTCTACAATGATGGGTGTGTCTCCATCCCATGGTGAGGCATCAGGGTCACAGCCCACATCTGACCACCCAACTGATGACCTACCCACACCACTCATTTCTATCAATATCCCTCAGTTTCCTATTGACAAGCCACAATCCCTCATCACCAAAACTTACACAAGGAAAAAGGTACAAAAGGTTCCTTCCCTTCTAGTATCTTCACCCCCAAAGCCTTCAAGCCCTCTAATGGAGCATTATCCATTAGATAATATCGATAGGGAAACCACAGGGGTGTCTCCCAACCCTAAGAAGGTGCTCACTAAGGAGCAGGTTGAGCATGTAGGCAGTGAGGCTCACACTACCGACTTTGCACAAAGTGCAGGGCAGGACAGTGTGAACATATCTAAGACCTTCCCCACGGCAACTTTAGATGAGCAATCATCTCAAGGTCCCAGGTGCCAAGAAACCAAGGGGGTAGCAGGTGCTTCTGCTAGGCAGAAGACCTCTACTAAAAGATCCAATGATCCTTCAAGGGTGGTTAAAACACCTAAAGGAGGTGAGGACAGATATACTTATGATGAATTGATGGATACTATGGGAAACATTAATCTTGATGTCCTCAAACAAGGTGCTGATATAAAGGAGATGAAACTGGTGATTCTGTCTCAACAAGTGCAGATTACCAAACTAAAGAAGATGGTTCTGAGGTTGGTGCAGAAAAAGAAAAGAAAGCAGTATGTATTGAAAAAAGGGGATATGCTTTCAACAAGGGGGAGAGACAAGCTGAAGGGGAGAAACAAAGTCCTGTTGGAATGGAATCTAAATTTGAGGGGGAGTTGGGTACAGAAGCAGAAAGTAGTAAAGTAGCAGAAAAAGCAAAAGAAGTAGAAACCACACCAGCAGCAGTAACTACACCAGAAGTAGTAACAACAGCAATAGAAACAGAGAAAGCTGCAACAGAAACAGGGCTGGCTGTTGAGGAAATAGCTATTGCAGAGACCTTATTAAAGACAAAGAATGACACTCCCAAGGCTACTCAAAAGGCTAAGGGAGTGATCATTAAAGAAGGAGGATCAGAACAGAAAAAGATCCGTGAGGCTGAAATCAAAAAGAAAGGAAAAGAGAAAGTGGTTGAGTCTGAGAAACCTCAAAAGAAGCAGAAACAGATAGAGCTGGATGAGGAGCTAGTCAAGAAGCTGCAAGCTGAATTAACACAAGAAGAAGAGTCTCAAACTGCAAAAGATAGACAGATTGCTCTAGATCTGTCTATAAAGCTCAATGAAGAGTATCAAAAGAGTTTGAAGGTTGCAGCTGCTGCCAAGATAGTTACAAAGAAGGATTCAAGGCAAAGGCTGGCATTAAAGAAAAGACAAAGACAACCTTAAAAGACCTTTCTAGATAATCAAGAGAGAAGGAAAATGATAAACTTCCTGAAAGGAGCTCTTGGAGTTCCTGAAGGAATGTTTACCAACATGCCTTATGGTAGGATAGAGTAGATGTATATGAAGGAGATGGCCAATCTGAAAGGGGACTCCACTCAAAGGGAAGAAGCTGAAAGGAAGATGAAAGAGAGGCATGATCTCAACATACAACAACCCTTCCTTGAAAGTGAAGAAGGCACTCCCATTAAAGAAAAGGCATAAGCTAAGTAAGAAGAGACATTAGCTCAACAGATTGGAGCTATAAAAAGAAAGAAATGCATTGCTACCAAGCCAAAGTCAAAGAGTCCAAGAATGGAAGAAGTTGAAAAGGAGAAGGAAAGTGAAAAAGCAGAACCTTCAACAGAACCAGAGCAGAATCCAGAATAGTCCAATCAACAATGCAATGAACAAGTCCATTTGTACATGACTTTGACAGATGAAGAACCTATACAAGTTGATCCAATATCAGTCCAAGCTCCTAACATTATCTATTGGGATATCCTGGAGGATCAAAGGAAGAAATACTTCAGGATTAAAAGGATGGGAGACAAGTATGAGATTTACTCTACTTGGGTCAAAATCATCAGAAGCTGTTCCAGATCAGACATAGAAGAAATGTTCAAGGATGGAATGAGCTTGTACGAAAAGGACTTAACAGGAGCTGAAATGAGCTTAGTCAAATTAGCCATAGAGTACTTGTGCATGATGTTTAATCCTAGCAGAGTTCAACATGTGGTCAGAGATCTGCATCTGGAGAATAAATTCCAAAGAATAGAAAATTAGATGTTGTTTGAAAGGTGTGGAGTCTATGTTATCACTTTTGACAGATCTTATCATGAGTACTACCTGGTGGATAAAATCTATGATCACAACAAAGCCAAGTTGCAAGGTATGTTAAATGCAAAGCTGATATGTTCAAAGGATTTAGAAATGGCTAGGATAGTAGTCAGAAGAATTATCAATCAAAGTCTGGGACTGGATCCAAATCTGGGCAACTGAGCTGAAGTGTTGAAAGCATCATGAAGACCCTATGCTGAAGAACTTAACTTCTCATTCTGAAAAGTTAAGTTAGGGGGAGATTGTTGGGTCTGAATATGCTAAGGATGGATACTACTGCTAGTTGAAAGGTATTACTACTGCTTGTAATTTTAAAACTGCTAGTAGAATAAATACTACTTGAAAAGTTAGTGCTGCTACTTGAATAGTTAGTACTGCTTGAAGAGTTAGTACTGCTAGTAGTTAGTACTGCTGAAGATTACTACTGCAAGCATAGTTAATACTGCTGAGGATGTTAATGCTGTTGGATGTTTAATACTGCTGAAAATGGTTAGTGCTGCTTATGAAGATAAAGATGACTTGAAGAAAAAGATGAAATGGAGATAAGGCTGAAGATAATTATGGTATTGATGCGGAAGATCAAATTTTATATTGATAATTATCTTGTAATCAACTCTGTATATATATTATAGAAGTCTTTGTTAGAATTAACAATTATTCATACGTTTTATTTAAGAGAGAATTAACCTCAAGAATAGTTTAGATCCTTTCTATAGATAAGTATAGAACGTCTGTTGAGCATGTTCAACAGATTGAGGTTTTGTGTGTAATCATTAAGTTTTATGCAATATAAACTTATTATTTGAGTTTTTATATACTGTTCCATTGATTTTCTGTTAAAGTGTTTTTCCGCAACTTCTTTGACATAAGTTTCTGAGTGTGTTATTTAAATTCTTGTTTGAGTTTCGATCTTGACATTGTCTCAGTGGTTTACACAATTTTGCGCCTATAAGCAATCATCCGTGCTTAATTCTTTCTATCACTTGCACGAACACACAAGGAATTTGTTTCTTTATCATAACGTTCATAGAATTTACCTTTGTGGTGTTTCGATGATTGAATGGAAGCCCTGGGGGAGTGAACATCAAAAACCTCCTTTCCAATGTGTATTCGTTACACACAGTGACTTAGTGTTACTGACAGGCATTTTAACTGATTCATTTGTTGATTCAGGTGTTACACGCTTATTTTGTCTAGATTTGCAAAGATCTGGATGAATATCTTTTGAATTGACGGATCAGAAGCTCCTAATGAAAGACATTTCTTGCTAAAAGTTTTGATGAAGTCGTTGCACTTTTACTCAAGAAGGGGGAGAAAGCTAATCAAGAAATGGGAGCTAAATCAAATTTTTAGAGAATTCTTCAAAGTATTCTAAAGACATGTTGATCTGAGAGAAAATTTCTTTGAAGATAATTTGCCTGGAGATTATTACAAATTGAAGAGAAAGAAAGAGATAGCATCTTCTAAGCTGAAAGAGAAGACCAAATTGCTAAATCATTTTAGTAATGATCTTGATCCAAAGGGGGAGATTGTTAGCGCACAGATCTATTGGATTCAAGATCATCCAATCTGAAGTTTGCAATCTGAAGCTAATGCTGGAAAGTCGACTCTTAATATAAGTCTAATGTCGTTTGTAATAAAATGTCAAAGTTTATTGTATTTTAGTATTTTAGTTATAAGTCCTAAATATCTAGATATTAGTTAGATATTATTATTTAGATATTATGTTTGCAAGTTGTTGTTAGTGTGTTAGAGAAGCTAGAGAGAAATCAGATCATATACTACTACACACACACACACTGTGGTTTATTGTTCATCAGAGAGAAAAACATCGAGAGCTTCAAGAGATCAAATCCTGTAATCTTTGTTATTAATCAAACAGGTTGGTAAATCATTTGTGTCGTTGTTTTGATAAGAACTTGATAATATTGTGGACCGACATTTCTGTTAGATCTGATTTTATAGTAATCATTGTATTTATTTTACTGCTTTCAGTAGTGTTATCTGTTTTGTTAGTGCCTTGGGGTATTTAAGTCCCCTTGGCTTGTTTGTTTTGTAAGAAACCGTACACTGCTTGAATACAATTCACTGTTGCATTGAAGCGTACTTTCTCTCTCTAGATTCTCTCTCTACGATCTTGTGATCTTGGTTCATCAATTGGTATCAGAGCCTCCAAGATCTTCAGAGGATTGAGATTAGTGTATAATTGTTTCTGATTTGGTTGGTTAATTCGAAAATTTGATTGATTTTTGTTGTTTTTTTCAAGAAAAATCTCGTTTTCTGGATTTTCACCAATTTCAGTCTGTTTTGTGATCGAATTGCATTGACTTTGATGGTTTTAGATGCGTTTTAGTTAGTCGATCTATTCTGTTTCTTGTTGATTTGCATAAAAACGTGATTTCGTGTTTCAATTTTGAGTTTGAATACATTCTGAAAAAGACGAGTCTGTTGTTCTGTTCGTTTTGAATTTTGAGTTTCAGAGTGTTTTGATCGAAATTATCAATTGAAATGTATTAAAAACATGTTTTCGATCAATTTTGTGCAAGTTGTTTGGGTTTAATTTCATTGTTATGATCGAATTAGCAGATTTATAGTCGAGTGTTAGAATGCGTGTCATTCATCCAGATGTGCGGGTCATTCATCCTGATATGCGTATATGTTGTGTCGTTCATATATGTTGTGCAACTAACTTTTGAGTGTTAGTGTTTTTTCTCAGGTTATTGATTCTCTTTTGGAAACGCATTTCTTCAAGTGGTCTTCACACGTATTTCTTCAAGTGTGTGTCTGCCTCAACACGCATTTCTTCAAAGTGCGGGTCACTCTGAACACGCACAATTTCAAGTGCGTGCCCCTCAGGATACGCATTTCTCTTGGACACGCATATCTCTAAAGAAAGCAACGAGTGACTTTCTAGACACGCATTTCTCTCAACACGCATTCCTTGGGTGTGCGTATCATCAAGGACCCGAACAGTTTTTGTCTCTAAACACGCATTTCTTAGTTGTGCGGGTCTTCAAGACTTGGTCATTTTTCTGAATTCCAGATTTCTTCAAAATGTCTCTTCAAGCTCAACTGTACAAGAACGATCTCATGATGTCATTGGGGTCTGATACTCGCCCACCTGTGCTGATAAATGAGAACGAATTTGAACAATGGCAGGACCGGTTTATTAATTTCATCGAAAGGCAATCTAATAGGGAAAATATGATGAAAGCTTTGACTGAAGGTCCCATGGTCAAACCAAGGAAAGTGATACCAGCTGTTGGAAACACTCTAGCTACTAATGTAGAAAAAGCACCGATAGAATATGAGGCTGATGAACTTCTGAGATACCAAGCTGACAATCAGGCCAAGTCGAATTTGATTCTTGCTCTACCAAATTCCATCTATAACAGAATCGATTGTTTCAAACACAATCCTATGCTGATGTGGACACAACTGGAGAAAATCATGCTTGGTACTGCTATGTCTACCCAACTTCGTCAGACAAGGTACATGAACAATTTTGAAGAGTTCAAAGCAAAGGATGGGGAAAGTCTGAAAAGTGTCTTCGACAAGTTCTGGAATGTTATTAATGACCTGTATAAGATCAAGGTAATAAAGAATGAGCTGGAGACAAACCTGAAGTTTCTTAATGCACTCAAACCTGAATGGGAAAAATCCTGTCATCAAATGAGGAATGATCCCAGAATTTCCAAAATGCCCATTCAGGAAATGTTTGAAATTCTGATGTCTGATGAAGCCATGGTAATGAAGAAGAAAGCTAAGCTGGATAAGCAGAAGCCAAAGACTGTGGATCCAATCGCTCTTTTAGCTAGCCAAATGGCTGAGCAAGCCTTGACTGAGTCTGCTTACGTGGGTCAACAGATGACGATGGCGAAGCATTGGAAAAAGCCATGATTCTTCTAAGTCAGCACTATCAAAAGAAATATCAGAAACGGTCAGGCTCAAACAATCTTCGTTTCTATTCTGGTTCAAAGAAGGTAGAACCCGGTTCTACATCAAAGCCTTTCTTTCCCAAATATGAGCCTGGTACAGCAGCTGAACCAAAGAAAGAAGAGAAAAAGGTTGTGACTTGCTACAACTATGGCAAACCCGGGCATATTTCAAAGGAATGCAGAACGAAGATTGTGAAAGATGTGGATTTCTATAAGAAGAAATTAGCTTTGGCTGAGAAGAAAGCAAGTGCAACAATTTTGTTGGCTGAGGAGGAATATTGGTTGGACCACTCAGATAACGAAGCTGACAATGTTGAGACTGCTGCTATGTGTTTTATTGGAGACGACAACAGTGATGATGAGGATGAGGAGACTTCAACCAATGAATCTGAGGTACCATCTGAGTTTGATTTTAATTTTATTTCTTCGCAAATGAATGTCATCACAAATTCTTTACATGACTTTATTGATTTTATTGATCACAAATAATCTAACTGATCAGTTTGATTTTATTGATAAAACTTCCTCTTCTAAATCAAATATTTTATCTAAAATTGTTGATGACACTTTTACGCTAAATGATCATTTCTATAAAACAAAGCGTAAAAGAAGAAGGTCAAAGAAGAAAAAGAAGAAAGAGTTTGATATTTCTGAAAATTCTAATTTTTCTGATTCATCTATTTCAGATAGGCCTTTGAAGAAGTCTGTGAAGTCTGTTTGGCAAAAGAAACAGAGATCTGAAGAAATTGTTTCTGTAGAGAATAAATGAGTAGATTTTCTTTGTAAACAAGACTCATTTGCCTTTTGTAATAAATCTACAAAATATTCTGTTGAGCAAATGTTTCAAATTTCAAAGAATATCTCATATTGTCTCTCTAGTTCTGATTCTGATTCTGATGATTGTGTTTCTTCTTTAATATGTGATGATGTTCATGCTTTATTTGATCAATCTCAGATGTTTTGGAAAAATAAATTTTTGAAAAAGAAAAAGGAAAGGACTAATAAGAAGGGACCCATATTTATATGGGTACCTAAATCTCAGTAATTGTTGATTGTGCAGCTAAATCAATTATGGTATCTGGATTCGGGATGTTCCAAACACATGACTGGCAACAAATCTCTACTTTCAAATTTTAAAGAAAAATGTTGCGGTCGTGTCAAATTTGGAAACTGCGAGATGGCTCCCATTCTTGGTTATGGAGATCTTATTCAAGGTAACATAACTGTCAAAAGAGTAAGCTATGTCGAAGGATTAAGTCACAATCTATTCAGCATCGGAAAGTTCTGTGATAAAGATCTTGAAGTCAGTTTCAAGTCTAAAAGAGTTGTTGTAAAGAATAATAGTGGCATGGACTTACTTGTTGGAAAGAGAAGATCAAATCTTTATACCATTAATCTTTCCGAAGTAAAGGTTCCATCAGATATTTGTCTTCTATCAAAAGCCTCTATTCATGAAAGTTGGGTGTGGCACCGTCGACTAGATCATCTCAATTTCAAATATATGGATCGCTTGGTAAAGAATGATTCCGTGAGAGGTCTTCCAATCCTCCGTTTCCAGAAAGACCATCTCTGTCAGGACTGCGAGAAAGGAAATATGAAGAAAGCTTCTCATAAGCTAAATCCTGAACATTGCACTGCGGACATTCTAGATCTAATTCATGTTAATTTGTGCGGACCAATGAAGACAAAGAGTATAGGGAAGAAGAAGTATGTTTTGGTTGTTGTTGATGATTACTCCAGATATACATGGGTGAAATTTCTCAAATCTAAAGACGAGACACCCGAAATTCTCATCAACCTCATCAAAATTATTCAGACAAATAAGCAAAAGCACGTCAAAGTTGTAAGATCAGATAATGGCACAGAATTCAAGAATTCAACTCTTCAAGAATTCTATGATGATCAAGGAATACAACAACAGTTTTCTGCTGCAAGAACACCGCAACAGAATGGAGTTGTTGAAAGAAGAAACAGAACGCTTGTGGAAGCTGCTAGATCTATGCTTGCTTATTCAGGTCTTCCTTTGTCTCACTGGGCTGAAGCCATATCAACTGCATGTCATACTCAAAACAGATCAATTATACATCGCCGGTTCAAAAAGACTCCATATGAATTGATGAACGGTTTCAAAACCAACATCAAATATTTCAAGTCTTTCGGGTGTAAATGCTATGTTTTGAATGACAGAGATAATCTGAATAAATTTAGTCCAAAGGCAGATGAAGGCATATTTCTAGGTTATTCTTCTAACTCTGTTGCTTACAGAGTCTTTCTCATCTCTGAAAGAAAAGTGATAAAGTCTGTGAATGTCAAATTTGATGAAGCTGCAGATTTGGCTTCTGGACAACACAGTTCAGAACCCGCTATTACTAGAAACTCAACTTCTGAACAAATTAGTTCAGAACCTGCACTTCAGCCGACAAATCAGGATCCTTCTACTTCTCTGTCTAATCTTTCTGATCTTGATTTTTTGTTTGAAAATTTTTATGATGATGTTCCTAAATCAAACACTGATAATGTGTCAAATGTCTTGAATCAGGAATCTGTGAGTGCATCTAATCCTAATTCCGCTGCACCAACCTCTGAACCTGATGTTGCTTCAGTATCTCCTGAAATTCAAGACATACCATCTGAACATCATCTTGATCAAGTCATCTCTGAACCAGAAATTGCTGAAATTGTCCATGAGGAATTTGTAGAAGATGAAGTTTTTCAAGAAGAAAATGTTCAACAAGAAGTACAAGCTACTTCTGGTCAACAAGAGCCTGAATCTGATGTCATGGAAATACCTCCTACTCCAGTTGAAATCATATCTGTATCATCATCAGACATTATTTCTTCTGAAGATCCTCCTCAACAAATAGAAGTGGTTCAAGAAGTTATTGATCCTCTCCCTCATACAACAAAATGGACAAGATCTCATCCAATTCATCAAATTATTGGAAATCCTCAAGCAAGTATTTCTACTCGCTCCAGAACAGCTTCTTCCAATGAATGTTTGTACACTTGATTCTTAAGCAAGATTGAACCTACCAAAGTTTCTGAAGCGTTGGAAGATCCAGACTGGATTTTAGCAATGCAAGAGGAGCTCAATCAGTTTGACGCACTCAAAGTATGGAAACTTGTACCACGACCAAAGGGTAAAAGCATCATTGGTACAAAGTGGATATTCAAGAATAAAAAGGACAAAGATGGTATCGTCGTTCGGAACAAAGAAAGGTTAGTAGCCAAAGGATATCGACAAGAAGAAGGTATTGACTATGACGAAACATTTGCACCTATCGCCAGATTGGAAGCTATTCAGATGTTTCTGGCCTTCGCTGCTTATCGCAACTTCACTGTATATCAAATGGATGTCAAAACAGCATTTCTCAATGGCAAATTGAAAGAAGAAGTATATGTATCTCATCCAGAGGGATTTGTTGACAAAGATCATCCTGATTATGTTTATTTTCTTGATAAAGCTTTGTATGGTCTGAAACAAGCTCCTCGGGCATGGTATGACGAGTTGTCAACTTTCTTGGTCAAATCCGGCTTCACCAAAGGCTCGATCGATACTACTCTTTTCATTTATAGAACTAATCTTGATATATGCTTAGTACAAATATACGTAGATGATATTATTTTTGGTGCGACTAACAAATCTCTGTGTAATTGGTTTTCTGATTTAATGACCCCTAGATTTCAGATGAGCATGATGGGAGAAATCAATTTCTTTCTCGGCTTACAAGTGAAGCAGCTTCCAGATGGAATATTCATCAATCAGTCAAAGTATGTCTTTGACATTTTGAAGAAATTTAAAATGGACAAGTCTACCTCAATCGGTACGCCTATGGCTCACGGTGCCAAACTCGGACTGGATCCAGATGGAAAAGCTGTGGATCAAAAGACATACAGAGGGATGATCGGATCACTGATGTATCTTACTGCAAGTCGCCCGGACATAATGTTTTCAACGTGCCTGTGTGCTCGTTTTCAAGCAAAACCAAAAGAATCTCATCTTTTAGCAGTCAAACGCATTTTTAGATATATTAAAGGAACTCCTTATTTAGGATTATGGTATCCTAAAAGTTCTGACTATAGTTTAATTGCTTATTCTGATGCAGATTATGGTGGTAATCAATTGGACAGGAAAAGCACTTCTGGTCATCTCCAGTTTTTGGGTGACAGATTGATAAGCTGGGCGTCGAAAAAGCAAAATTGCGTTTCAATATCAACAGCCGAAGCTGAATACGTCGCTGCAGCTAGTTGCTGTGCTCAAGTGCTTTGGATGAAAACGCAACTTCGCGATTACGGGATGCTATACAAGACTGTGCCAATATATTGTGACAGCAAGTCCGCGATTGCGATATCAGTCAATCTTGTCCAGCACACCAAGACCAAGCACATAGACATGAGATATCATTTTATAAAGCATCACGTGGAAGAAGGTACTATTGAATTATATTTTGTACCAACTGAATATCAACTTGCTGATATATTTACAAAAGCTTTAGATGAAAAACGCTTTAACTTTTTGCTTTCAAAACTAGGCATGTTGAATTTAAAAGTTTAAATCTTTACAAATTTTATTCTATAAAGTTTAATATTTCAGATTTTCTTTCAGTTGAATAAAATGTGTGTCTAGGATCTTTTACAAGTCGCCTTGTTAATATTTTAAGTTTTATATGTTCAACGTTCAAATCTTTCAAACATCGAAAAGTCAGCAACATGTTTGACGCTTTAGATACTGCTTTAAAGATATGTGAGTCGGCATATTTATGGTTTACTTTGCTTGAACAACCTAAGTGATCAAAATTGTAGATCGTAATGAAAATATGGGCTAAGCTATTCGATATAGATCTGAGTTATTGAGATGATTTTATTTTTAAGCATTTAAAATACAGAAATCCTTGAGTTTAAAAGTTTGTACCTATGACCTTTCTGGTTTGGGAAAGTAAGTTCCGAGGGATGCTTGACATCTGGTCCCCTAAGGTCAATTGATCTGGGAGTGATCGAACAGAAATCCTGCAATAGAATCATATCGAAAGTCATGTTCTACTGGTATGAATGGGTTTAGGATATGTCGATGTAGCCTTTCTGATCCGGGAAAGTAAGTTCCAAGGGGTGCTTGACACCTAGTCCCCTAAGGCCAACTGGTCTGGGAGCGACTGACCCAAATCTTGCAATAAGGTCAGATAGAAAGTTACGTTTACGGCATGTTCTTTACTTAATGAACTCTTTGATTAAAAGATGCCAAAGTGCACTAAGCTTAAAAGATGCCAAAGAGCACACTCATGTGAAGATGCCAATGTGCACACAGCTAAAAGATGCCATTGAGCACACATCTCTTGATACTTGGTGATATATTTTGAGCTGCGATAAACCTGTAATTTGTGAAAATCTTAATTCTTGATGACTTAGTGTATGTACATGCAAAGTTCTTCATTTTATGTTTAGAATTACATTTTTCTTGAAGCTAATCAGAGATCGCATGCAAGCACACTGAATAGATACCTATAAGTGTTTGAATCTGAACATGTCTTAACTTGATATACAATGAAACATGTTTCTGTATCCAACAACTCCCGTTTGATTTCAACTGATTAATAAATCTGGGATATTCTACTGAGTAGACTTTAATTTGTTTAGTGTTTAAAAGTTTATATATTCAGTTGTTACAAAATTTATATTCAATATGATCATCTTTAATATTGATGTCTTTATGTTTGCTGTCTGTGTTTTTGTCATATGGTCTGTGCATTTTTCAAGGGGGAGTGTATATCTGGTTTCTATTTCTGAGAATATTCTGTTTTTGAGGGGGAGTGAATATTACTGATTAATTTCTTCCTGTGCTGATCAGAAATTCATAAGGTAAGTTTTTTCTGAAATTACTATGCAAATGCTAAACTAATTTGTTAAATTTTGTGCATTTGTGTAGGGGAAGTAATGGGGGCTTATCAGGTATTTTTTTTAGTAGTTATTTTTTTTAAGTATTTTGCTTTTAGAATATATATAGAAGTAATAGTGTCTTTTCTTTTCTTTATTCCATTTGAACTTGTTTTGACTATTCTCACTTGTGACCCGCATAGTGAAATTTGCTTTTAACCCGAGACCCGCATTCTTTTAGTGTGTTTCGTTTTTTTTAGTTTACGTATCACTAAGAACACGCATATTCTATTGTGCGTATACTTAGTGACACGCAAACTCTGTTGTGTTTTTTTTTTTTGTTATTTCCAAGTATGATATGCGTTCCATTAAGGACACGCATTTCCTTCAATGCGTTTCATTCAGGACACGCATTCCTCATAATGCGTTTCCTTCAGGACACGCATTCCTCATAATGCGTTTCCTTCAGAACACGCATTCCTCATAATGCGTTTCCTTCAGGACACGCATTCCTTATATGCGTTTTCTGCATCACCCGCATTCCTTCCTTCATGTTTCCTTAAGGACCCGCATTCTATACTTGGAATATTTTTTGTGTTTTCTAATTATTTATCTGTGTTTTGTTTCAGGTTATCATGACTTCTCAAACAAATACTGATCCAATGATTCAAGATGAGAATGTCATTCTTCAGGATCCGGCTGATCAGGCATCTCATGATACACCTATGCCGTCTGTTCCATCTGTTGGGGCTGATCTTTCTATATCAAGGCGAAATTCAAATGATGTGTTCCCGAACGTCATGTACATGCCTTATAAGCATAACAACTACTTTGTTGACTTTGATTGCATCAAGATTCATCTTGTCATACGCACTATTGTTCGTGGACATCCGCTCTCTCAAGCTCTATGTTCAGTTGCCGATGTTCAGGAAGTCTACGTTCAGCAAGTCTAGCACACCATCACAAATAACGAACTGGCACGTCCTCATCGATTTGATCTTCAAATTGATCAATTTGATTCATATCTATCTTACAAGCGGTTAAGGTTGATTCTTGAGCTTCCTGAGCCTAATTCTAGACCTGGAAGGACAACATATGATAAGTTTCCATCTGAAGAAGAAGTGTTTGAAGGCATCAAACGACTAGGCTATGTTGGTCCACTAAACAGGGTTGTAGACTTTGACAAGTCTAATCTTCCTCCTGTTTGGTATTCTTTATTTTCTGTCATCAACAGGTGCTTAACGTCTAAACATACCGGCACGGATAGTTCTAGTCTTCACTATCTTCGACTGTTCCATGCAGTAGTCTATGACCTGCATGTCGACTACACGATTATTTTCTGGACCGAGCTATCTGAAATAGTGCAAGACAAGTTAACCAACAAGCGACGAAAGTTCATTCCTTTTATCAGGTTTCTCAAGCTGATTGTTAGAAGCATGTTTCGAAGTAATCCGGCAATTCCATGAATATTATCTTGGCCGCAAGTTCAGGATACTGAGATGCTTTTTCTCCAGAAACAGAAGAAGTCCTTTACTTTTTCTATGACCATTCCTTATGGTCTTATTGCCAATTATGCTGACATGACCGATCCCAGTGTCATTGATTATTGTTTAGAAAATGACTTTGAAGAGGCTGAACAGGAAGAACCTTCTCATGGCACTCCAACTGGTACTACTCATGAAGAGCAAGTTAAAGCAAATACTCAGGTAATAGAGACAGATGTTGATTTTTCTAAAACACCACAAGATGTTGCTACTCATCGCGTTGAATTTGTCATTGCTGATATTGAAGCTGAAGCAACTACTGATGTTAGAAAAGATGTTAATCCTGATGAAACTGGAGTTGCTGATGATGATGAGACAAATGCTGAGTTTTCTGATGATGGTGAAAATACGACAAGTGATTCAGATGATGGTGATGATGATGCTGATCAATCGAACATGAAAGTGTATGAACGGAAAGTAAGAACTCCTGAAGTGGTTATCTCAACAGAAGTTATCTCTGATGATGATTCAGTTCCAGTTAATCCTTCAGTTGCACATCTTCAAGTAGATGAATTGGATACAGCTTTTGATCAAGCCACAACTTCGGTTCAAAGTCAAGCTCCAGCAACTACACTTGCAGTCATTCAGTCTACTTCATCAGCTGTAGAGCTTACCTCTGATCAAGCTCGGGTTTCCACTGACAAATTCTCTACTTTGAATAATGTAATTCGGCAGTTATCGGAGAGAATGGATGCTGAAAAGGAAGCACAGATTCTGAAGTTAAAAGCTTTATTCAAAGGGAAGATGCCTGAAATTGATACTTCAGTGATTCCTATAGAAATTCCATTCAGACGTCCATCTGGGGTTGTTCTAAAAGAGCCGTCTTCTGCTGTTCAATCTTCTGCTTCAGCGATCATGTCTATTCCTCTACCTCCGTTGTTTACACAGTCAGCTGGAATTTCTTCATATACACATATACCTGTGTCTTCTTCTAGCACTCCAGTATCAGATCTTCCTATGCTCGACTTCTTTCTATGTCGCCACGAGAACATCAGGATCAAGATCTTCTTTCTCTACGTCGCCTCCAGTTTCTTCATCTGAATCTGACAGGATCTATGTTTCATCTACTGAGTTTCAAGCATTCAGATCGGAAGTTCAATCAAGTTTTGCTGATCTCAAATCGTTTATATCTCAAACTTTCTCTGATTTATCTTCCAGACTTGATATTCATGAACAAAGCTGCAGAACTGAGGCCGGTCCGTCTCTTAAACGAAGACATGACCAAGATGATCCCGATCATCAAGGTCATGAGGGGGATATGGCAAAGAGACAAAGAACAGAAGGGTCTTCTGAAGCACGAGAAGTTGTTCAAGAAGAAGTGGCTGAAGATAGAGAAAAGACTGCTGATACAGTTCAAGATTGCAGTACCCAAGACTTAATGGATATCATGATTGACAATGCTGATGTAACTGCTTTGCATAATGAATTTAATTTGTCTGAAGCAAATTTTAATAATATGCAAATTGTAGTTTATGTGGATCCAGATGTCTCAGGTAGAGCTAATGAAGTTGAAGAATCAGAAGCAGCAAATGACATGAGATCTTTCTTCGCAAACTTTATTGAGATAAATTCAGATGATAATGAAGAAGTTAGATTTGAGAAAGTTGCTCATGTTAAAGAAGAAGATTGCAACAATATCATCATCTTATCTGATACAGAGGATGATTCTGTTTTCATGGATGCATCAGATACAAAAGAGGCTGAATTATTATATGCTGATCTTCCAAGTCAAGGTGAGATTCCAGAAGTTGATAAATCTTCGTCTACTCCAGTAACTAGTTCTGCTCCGACAACCAATATTCCGACAAGTGCATTTGAAGTTGGTGAGTCGTCTAGAGCTCAAGTAGTTATTCCTTCTTCCGAACCAGTAATTCCTCCATCTCTTCTAGAAGAAGGAGAAGCTTTAACTAGGCAGCAAAGGCAGAGAAATCTACAGCAAAGATATATGGCTTCTAGACTCAGAACTGCTTTTCTTGAAGATATCCAAAGCAACATATTTTTTTCTAGAAGAAGGACACTCAATATATATGCCATTCTTGGAGTAGAGAAAGAATCAGAAGCTTATCAGCATGAATACTTAGCTTTTATCAAGTGCCAGCACAGAAGAAATAACACTGTTACTTATCCTCATCTAATAGTTCGAGTTCTCAGTGTCACAATTTGTAAGTTCATGAACATTTGGTATCCAAATCTTGAAGTGGAAAGAAGAGACTGCAAGCGGTACATTTTTTCAGAGGCTGATTTTGTTGATCTTTCAATTGATGATGTTGATTTCCTATATGATCACTTCAGGAATCTTTATCACCGGACTCAGGATGTTTCTCAAACTCTTTATGTTCTTAAACGATTCATTCGACGACAGATCTGATTTTATCGTGTTTTTGACTTTCAGATGGCCGTCGAAAGTTTTCAGCCTGTGGTTAATCTGGAAAGACCCAACCGGAGTTTGCAGAATCTAGAATCTTATCCGTTATTCACCATTATCGAAGATCCATACGGAGTAGTATACAAGAACAACTCAAGTGAAAAATGCTTTCTACGATTTGATGAAGTTGGATATTACTCTGATGGAACTCTAAAGGTGATCAAACTTCAGTTGGAGCATCGTTTGCAAGAGGCTAGAAGAAAGTTTTTGGAAACAAGAAGAGAGTCATATATGTTTGAAAACGATGAAATTCGTCTGATCCGTAGATCTTTGGACACTATTCAAGACAAACTGAATCTTCGTTCATCTCTGCGACGATTGGAAGTGTTAGTTGGGCTGAACAAACTACGTCAACGAGAAGAACATCAATGATCTTTCAAAGTCGTCTAGATGGTCAATGCTGTTTTTGAAGTTTTTTTTTTTTTAAGACCTCGGCGCCAATAATTACTAAGGGGGAGATTGTTAGATCTGATTTTATAGTAATCATTGTATTTATTTTACTGCTTTCAGTAGTGTTATCTGTTTTGTTAGTGCCTTGGGGTATTTAAGTCCCCTTGGCTTGTTTGTTTTGTAAGAAACCATACACTGTTTGAATACAATTCACTGTTGCATTGAAGCGTACTTTCTCTCTCTAGATTCTCTCTCTACGATCTTGTGATCTTGGTTCATCAATTTCTATTTATACCTTATGCATTAAATGGATGGCAGGGTACTTTACACGTGTCATTCAGTGATTGGCTTTCAGAGTCTGACTTTGAGAGACATGCTTTCGGCCGTATCATGAACAGTGTAGTTGACAGAGTTGTTGTACGAATTGTGGCAGAGGTATGTCCGTTCTGACACATCGTACTGGGTGTTCAAGGTCAGACAAAATAGACTTGAGGCATAAGCTAAATGATCATTGATCGCTGAATATCTTTTCCTTCAGAGATACAAAGAAGTTTAGCTATTGTTGAAGCTTTTCCTCAGGTATCTTCGCGTATGAGTAGAGTCGTATTTGCTTCACTGATATCCGCATCAGGTCACTAGTAGACTTGTCATTGTTCAACAGCTTCGTCTTCGATTCAGCTATGAACATCTGTTGACGCGAAACTTGTCTTTAGAGATTACATTTACTGTGTTACATCAGAAACCATCAGTGATCATTGAACAGACTCAGTCTGATCACTGATAGTGAAACACTAATACATATGAATGTTTATAAGAAAGATCATCAGCGATAACTGAACAGACTCAGCCTGATCGCTGATGGTGAAACACTAATACATATTAATAAACGTAATTTTCACTACGTATAGAAGAGGGTCGTTTTCAAATCACTAAGAGAGTATGGATCAACAATCTCCCCCTATTTTTTAATGACAAAGTAACTGAAGAAAATTACTTTATAGTTCAAAATAATGGAATAATCAGGACTCATAACATACATGTCCCAATTACTATTTTGAGGGATCTTTTACAGTACTGATAAGATTAACTACTTCACTGAAATTTTCATTAATTCAAATAATGAATTACAAGATATGAAAATATAAAGTACAAGTGAAAGACTAACTACTGTAAGTATAACTAATAGATTACAAGAAATAGGAAGCTAATCTATCAGCTATCTAAAGAAGACTTTGGAGGATTGATCATATAATCAAGTATTTCTTCTCCTCTTTACTTTCGATCAGAAGATTCTTGACTAATGATTGCCTTGATCGATTCAGCAGAGGGAGAGAAGTCACACCATAAGCATAATAGATCTTTGAGATGGCTGAGGGGACAGATAGGAATTTCAGATACTCTTTGAAATTTGAGTTGTTCCTCATCGTCTCTGAAGAATATACCAAAAGGATCTTTAATTACTTGCCCTGCAATATACGGACCACCAGGGGGCAGAGATAGATCAAGTACTCAGAGATCAGGAGGAGGACCAAACAGAGCTTCTTTTGAGAACTTGATGGAGGTTTCGTTTCTTATTGCAGCATCATTCTCACATAAGGAGGAGACAGGCTTTCTTTTGAGTTGCCTTGGCTTGGAAGGAAGATCAGATGGTACCTTTAACACAACAGTGACTCTGTTGATGAGGGATTCTAGGATGCCTTCGACATAGCCTCTGTAGGTTTATTTGGATTTCTTCAGCGCATCTTTGAACTCTAGCCATTCCATGTAGCCGAAGCTTTCAAGCTTTGAAACAAACATAACCTTAGAGATTCCATCCTCTCTGGTTATCTCCATCGTTACAGAAATTCGGTCCTTATTCTTTTTTCCAGAGATGACAACGGCTACGATCTTCATTGGGTCGAAGCGATAGTCGACTTTATGTTTGCGCCATTCGACAGTGTTATCACTGACCGCTTGTTCTTTTGAGCGCTCCTCTTCAATTTCCTTTAGTAAAGCAGCCTGGACTTCCACTGGATTCTTTTTCAGCTTCTTGTCTTTGACTTGAGAGGACTGAACCTTGAGAGCTAGAGAATCATCTCTTTGATAATCGATAATTAGTTTCTTAGCCCTGACAGATTCTTCAATTTCAGCTTCAGTCAGGAAGTCTAGTTCTTTAGATGTTATTTGAAGAGGGACCTTCAGCCGTTGACTCTCTAGATGAGAAATCATCTCTGTTCTTCTTTTTAGCTCATCCTCAGACCAATGAGATGGTCTAGAGGACCTTCCTGGATGGTGCAGGGCTTCTTCTTCTTCATCTTCTTCATCAATCTCATTTAAGGAGATTGGGATTATTGAGTCATCAGCTATGCAAGCTGGGATTATTTGTAGTTCCTTACCCTTAAGCAGGGGAGAGAACTCTCTGGTCAGAAAATAGATAAAAGAAGTTAGTGTTTGTTTGGGAAGAAGAAAGATAAAGGCTAGAAAGAGACAGTGGTTGGGGATTTATAGAAAGATATAGGGATAAGTGAAAGGCATACCTGAGAAGGATTCTCCTCAGATAATGAAACTTTAGTCAGGCTTCCCTCAGCAGTTGCACCCTTAGATTTGCTTTAGGAAGGGGTTCCTGAAGATGTTTCTTTACTCCCCCCTGCTGTGACAGCTTCTTTCGAAGCTATCACTGATGATGTGGCTACTGTAGAAAACCATAAAGATTGGTCTTCTTCATCGTCATCATCATCATCTTCTTGGTGTTGCTCTTTATCTTGATCTTGAAGATCAAGATCTTCATCTTCTTCATCCTCCTCTTCTTCTTCATCTACAAAGACTTGATCGTAGGAAGAAGATGGAGGGGCTTTTTCAGCAACCTTCTCCCCCTCAACATGAGAGGGAGGTTCTTCCGTTTGGACTTCAGCAATAGCTTCCTCATTTTCTTCTTCGTTCAGATCTTTCTCCCCCTCTTTGTCATTATCAGATTGGGGGAGTTCAGTGGTCGAAGGAGTAGCTTTAGCAGTTGCCAGGGATCGAACTTCAGCCTCCAGATGCTCTAGACGACCTTCAATCACAGGGATGTCTGAAGTAGCTTGATTAATAAATTCAACAGCGACATTCAGAGAAGTGACGTCAGCCTTTGTGAAAGAAGGAGGGAGCGTCGAAGCTGGTTTATTCAGCTTTTCAAGGACTTGTGGTAGGATTGAAGTGCAGGAATCGATCTTTGCAGATAAACCCTAGACATCGTTGCTTAGAGTATCAACACGTCCTTGAAGGAGTTGACAATCCTCCTTTACTTTGACAAGCTCTCCCTGAAGAGTTGAGATTTGGGAGGCTTCAGCTTTGGACGAGCAAGTAGCTGTGAGTTTCTTCAGTTCTTCACCAACGGTATTGACAGCGCTGGTGGTTTCGTTGATGGAGGTGGTGAGAGATTCCACCTTGACACCTAAACTGTTGACATAAGCATCAATAGTCGCCATATTAGGACCTGAAATAAAAGTTAGCTTCTGAGTAACAGGCTTATATGGATAGATGGGATTTGTATTTGAGGGGTTAGGTATACCTGATGGTTCAAACTTGTTGAAAAATTACATGTCTCTTTCAAAGGTTTGAGCATCAGGTCCTAAGAATGCAACTTGAGGTTGCTGCATGAGAGGAGGGTTAGAGACCAAAGAGATGGGAGGACTAGTAACAGGGATAGACGAAGTTGGGAGTTGGGTAGTTACCTCAATTGTTACTGAGATGGGTGGTTGTGTCACTAATGTTGTGACAGCGACTGAGATCGCTGGCATGGTTGATGATGTGATAGCTAAGGATGTGGAGGAGAGACCCACGAAATCATCCTAGGAAGTTTGTCGAGAAACTACCTCAGGCATTGAACTAGTGGCGATGGTCTCCTTAGTCAATTTGGCCTTCTTTGAAGGACCAGAAAGACTAGCTGATGGTCGTTTTGAAGCGGTTTTAGCGGCAGGGTTAGCTGGAGAAGGAACCTCCGGCGCGGCCGCTGAAGATGAAGAATGGAGAGAGATGCGAGAGCATATAGTAGAGATACTTACCTCGTTGTCGAGTGGTTTGACCTCCAACGAACGCTGACCCACTTTGGAGAAAGTACCATCCGGGTTAGTGGGGTAAGAGGCAGGGTAGAGAAACTTCAGGTATGCACAGATGAACCGTACATATGGGATCTTGGGATACCTCTCCGTCTTCTCTATCTTTGACTTGAGATCGTCAAAGATAGCAGTGGCATAGTCAAAGTTCTTCCCAGCGATGACCGAGTAAGCCATTTGGACTTGAACTTTGCTTGCCTGATCAAGTGAACCACTTTTCCCACTCATACATTGAATAAAGTGAGAAAAGGTGAAATTCAGTTGAGAAGGCATGTTTGCCTTCTTGATGAGAGTCAGCCGCTTGTTGGGTATGGTCGATCGGGGCTTATTGTCCCAACAATAATCCATATCATCCAGAAACTGGATGAGTTCAGCATCAGTTGGAGGAGCATCAAATCCACTCTTTGGTTTGTCAGGGAATCGGAGTGATTTCCTTAGGCTGAAAGCAGTCATTATGCCCGGTCCTAAGTCAGTGCGGAAAGATAGAGCAGGAACCAATTCACCTTTCTTGTTAGGAATGGTGGTTTCATCAGCTGTGAACCAAAACTGTTGGAGAAGCGTTTTGGATGGCTTAGGATCCACAGTGAGGGCGTAAGCAATGCAAGATTGCTTCAGGAACTGAGCAGCTTCCACTAGGTGTGGGTATTTGACACCATCGAAGTCCAAGCGTCCAAGGTGGTTGTTCTTGGGGATTTCAGAGTCAGTGATAGATAACTTGACTATCTTTGAAGCAACGAGAGCTGATCGTGCCATTTCTGAATATGGAAATAATCGAGAATAGAGGGAAAAGTTTAGAGTCTAAAAATAAAGAAGTTTTTACCAGTTTCTATTTGAAGAAAGAAACGTAGAAAAAACCAAAATATTTGAAGATTAAAACGTTGTTCTTGTTTGAAGAATGAAGAACAATATGAAAACCAAGGGGTTTGAATGAATAAAATCAAACAGAATGATTTTAGTGAATAGAAATCTTATAAAAATCCATAATGATGGCACATAAATAGGATTTAGTAATAAGATTTAAATAAAAAGAAGATCAAAATAACGTGTTGATCTTGAAAGAAGATGATGCAAATACTTGAAGGAGGTGTTTGCTTGAATTTCCTTGAGAGAGAATTCTTGTTTGAGAAGATTTTCAGAAAGCGTAAAACAATAAGAATGAAAAAACATTCTTTTTATATGTTTGAGAGTGTGAGAGAGAATGAGGCAGGAAAACAAACGTTCATCATGACATGGACACATTCCACGAAGTTGATTGGATAGAAGGGTAACAGACGAACGTGTCAGAAAAAGGCATGTCGTGGATTGTCGGTTCAAATGACGTCATAGGAGAGAGATAAACGTTTCATTTGTCCTTTTCAAAATTATCTCTGAAGGAAAGTCAGAGATAGGTTTTCTTTTTGAAAGAATCCCTGATGAGAAATATCAGTGATTGATTTTGTTTATCAAAAAGCTTTTAATCATTTGAAGAAAGATCGGTGATTAAATTTTTTTTTTTTGAAAAACGTCTTACTGAATGAAAATTCAGTGATTGAGTGTAAGAGAATCATACCTGAGAGTCAGACATTTATTCAGAGATTAAGTGATAAAGGGGAACTTAGAATCACTGACATAATGCATGAACGATGAGGATTTACTCTTCAAGATTCAGCATTCCAAGTTCACTGATGAGAAAGTTGAACCTTATCTCATCAAGAGATTTGGTGAATAAATCAGCAAGCTGATAGTCAGTGGGTATAAAGTGAAGTTCAATATGACCATTCATCACATGATCTCTGATAAAATAATATCTGATCTCTATGTGTTTCGTCTTTGAATGTAGCACTGGATTGTTTGCTATAGCGATAGCACTAGTGCTGTCACAATAGATTGGAATCTTTGATAGCTGAAGGTCATAGTCTAATAGTTGATTTCTCATCCATAAGACCTGAGCACAACAACTTCCAGCGGCTATGTATTCAGCTTCAGATGTGGAAGTGGACACTGAATTTTGCTTTTTGCTTGTCCAGCTTACCAGCTTTCCTCCTAGGAGTTGACATCCACCAGTGGTGTTCTTTCTATCGAGTTTACAACCTGCAAAATCACTATCCGAATATCCAGTTAGATCGAACCCTGAGTCTTTGGGATACCAAAGACCGAGGTTAGGAGTCCCTTTCAGATATCTGAAAATTCGCTTAACAGCGATCAGATGGGATTCCTTGATTTCAGACTGATAGCGTGCCCATAAACAAGTAGAGTACATGATGTCAGGTCGTCTCGTTGTAAGATACAGCAAGGAGCCTATCATTCCTCTATAGGCAGTGACATTAACAGGTTTTCCAGATGGATCCTTGTTAAGTGTCAGAGGAGGTGCCATAAGAGTCTTCATCGCTGAAGTTTTTGTAAGATCAAACTTCTTCAGCATATCTTTAACATACTTACCTTGGCTGATAAAAGTACCTTTCTCAGATTGTTTAATTTGAAGACCAAGAAAATATGTTAGCTCACCCATCATACTCATTTTGTATTCTTTCTTCATTCTTTCAGCGAAGCGAGTACATAGAGATGGGTTAGTAGAACCAAATATGATGTCATCGACATATATTTGTACAAGAATAATATGACCTTTTATCTTTCTGAAAAATAATGTATTATCAACTTTGCCACGTTCAAAATTTTCAGAGATAAGAAAAGATAAGAGAGTGTCATACCAAGTATGAGGGGCTTGTTTTAGACCATAGAGAGCCTAATCCAATTTATAAACATAATTTGGATGCTTAGGGTCATAAAACCCTGGAGGTTCTTCTATATAGACTTCTTCATTCAACTTTCCATTTAGGAACGCTGATTTTACATCCATTTGATACACAATGAAGTCTTTGTAGACTGCATAAGCTAAGAATAGTCGAATTGCTTCGAGCCTAGCCACAGGGGCAAAGGTTTCATCATAGTCTATGCCTTCCTCTTGTCTGTATCCCTGAGCAACAAGTTGAGCCTTGTTGCGGGTTACAGTTCCATTTCATCTAATTTGTTTCTAAACACCCATTTGGTGCATATAACAGTTTTATCAGATGGTCTAGGAACGAGAATCCAAACTTTGTTGCGAGTAAACTCAATCATCTCTTCTTGCATAGCGCTGACCCAGTTTGGATCTCTGAGGGCATCATCAATCTTCTTTGGCTCTATTAAAGAAATAAAGTTGACAAAGAGACAGATATTACCTGATCTCTGAGGGCATCATCGTATTGGTGAGCCTGTTCATCAATATTGAGGTTGAGTGTGTAATCTTGTAACTTCAAAACATTCAATACAAGTTTACAGTTTGTTCTTCATATTTTCTAGATTGATTTACTGTTTTATTGAATATCAAAGTGTTATTCCGCAAACTTCTTTGATATTGTTTCTGAGAATTAATTCTTGTTGAGAATTCGATCCTGACAAACTCGTCTCGTGTATTTGTAGAAATTACGAAACCGTCCTTCTATTTTTTGAGTAGCCGCAACTTTTGACCAATGAAATCCGCAATTGTTGACCATGACCAGTCAAATCCGATCTTGACCATATGAAAGACTATGATTACTTCTCTATTTCTCATGCATTCACTAATTCTCAAATTAATCTAAGGCTATATATATATATATATATATATTGTTATGTCCTATTTCAAGTTCTAATCAATCACAAACAATCAAGATGAGAATCGTAATCACAAGTCTTTGAATAAATCTTCAAACAATTACAATTTTTCTCTCACTAGAATAATGTTTTATTAGCTCTTCTCTAATCTGCTCTCTTACAATCTGAATCTCACAATCTCAAATGACTTACACGCTTACACTCTTACAAAGACATGAAGGTATTTATACCCTTACACAATACAAAGGAAACAAACAAATACAAAACAAATACAATATGTTAACTTTGACTTTTATTACAAAATGACTTTGACTTTCACTGAGAGTTGACTTTCCAGCCTTTGACTTCTTGTACTTTGATCTTCAATCTTTATGATCTTGAATCCAACAAATCTGTGCTCTAACATTCTCCCCCTTTGGATCAAGATCATTACTAAAAGATTTAGCAATGCGATCTTCTCTCTTTAAGATCAATTGAAATAACTCCCCCTTTTTATCAACCTTTATCTTCTCTTGTAATCTCCCATTTGATACAAACATGATTTACATTCTCCCCTTTAACACTATGAAATTCCTCTTTGATAAGCTCAGAAAATTCTCTTCCAAGGTCTTCAAAGTCTTTCAGTTCAATCATATCTTGAACATCTCTCCCATATCTTGAACTTCGGACATTTCTTTTTCTTTATCTTCCCATTTCTGAATTAAACTTTCCTTTTCAAACATCTCTTGAAACAAAACTTGTAATGGACATTTCTTCAAATCTTTATCTTCTCCCCCTTTTTGATGAATAGAGCAACAATATCATCAAAACTATCACCAAGAAATGTCTTTAACCATTCTGATCTGTCCAAGAGCCTCTGATTTATTGCCAATTTGAACAATGTATTCATCTAGATCTTTGCAAATCTAGACAAAATAAGAATGTAACACCTGAATTAACAAATGAATCAGTTAATATGTCTGTCAGTAACACGAAGTCACTGTGTGTAACAAATACATATTGGAAAGGAGCTTTTTGATGTTCACTTCCCCAGGGCTTCCATTCAATCATCGAAACACCACAAATGCAATTTCTATGAACGTTATGACAAAGAAACAAATCCCTTGTGTGTTCGTGCTTGTGATAGAAAGAATTAAGCACTTGATTATTGCTTTAAGGCTCAAAAATTGTGTAAACCACTGAGACAACAGTAGATAAACACAGACTCAATGTGCATGATTGAAGTGCGAAGGTGGGGCAGACTTCCTTCTTTTTCAATATCCAGATTTTCCAAATGAAAACTAGATAGATAATGTGCTGCGTCCCCAGAAAAATATGAAACATTTTCTTTTTAAGAAGAAAATGAGTGGTTGATGGGGTTTAATCAAGAGTTGGCATGGGCTAGTTGCCTGTTTCAATAATGTTCACCAAAGAATTGTGAAACATTAGTAATGTGGCTGCCCGACTCAGAAAGTAGTTGGTGCAGAGTTTGATATTCTTTTACTCTATTCTCTCACCCTCTTTCTTTTTAATCAATGAGCTCACATCTACCTAAACTCTCTTTTTCATTTTACCTCGTCACACATCCCACACTCATTTCTTTTCGACTCCTCACACTCAATCACTATGGATTAACTTCTTGGGTAGGAAACACTGGTTAACGTGAATCCATAGAAGTTCATTTAAGTCCTAGCACAAAGAACCCGTAATTTCCTATAAAGCATAACGTTGTTCAAAAAATGGTTTAACTTGATCAGTTAAAGCTCAAATACAAGTCAAATGTCTGTATGCTCATAATATAATCATGAAGATATGAGCAGTTTGAAACATTGAAGTATTTTCAAACAAGTATATTGAATAAATGAACATGAATGCAAGAGACTTGTTTGAAAATCTGACATTGTATGAAAAATGATCAGAAATGATATGATATAGCAATCAAAGCTTATGGTCAAGAATAATGGATATTGTCTATATGAAACAAAAATATAGACATTCTTGAAAGAACGTTTCGAAATGAAATTACGCACAAAATTCATTGAAGTGCAAGCGGGGTGTCTTACCATCGAAAAATATGTTTCAGATTTGAGACATGGTAAGAACAAGTTGAACAAAAAATCAAACTGGTGTGTGTGAATACTTGAAAGTATATAGGAAAGACAATACGCAAGTATTTATCTTTGGAAACACACGGTTTGTTAAGCGTTGAAGCACAAAGAAAATGAAAAACATTTAAAATCTCACTTCCAATTCATGAAATCTGTTTAAGAATCAAGAAGTGGTTTGAACATTTACGAACATGTTTTTCTATGATTGAAAGTTGTCCTTCTTTCAACCATTTATGAGAATAAGATAAGAAATTTTACCTTTATCGTGCAGTCTTAAATCTCATTAAGTCAGCTGAAGTCATAAAGATATGATCTTGATAGCTTCTCTCAATCTGCACAAGTCTCAAAGTCATGTCAAAGCAACTTTATTCACAAAATTTATTCAAATGTAAATGACATAAAGCAGTAAAACATTGAATGTACGAGTTCTGATTTGAAATAATCAGAAGTCATAATTCATTACTCCCCCTGAAAATATGCATCTAAAATTTATCAGTAAAAGGCACATGATAGAGATCTACAACTTCACTTGAAGTGTAGTTCGTCATATCTTTCAAATACATATTTCTAGAAAAATTTATGTACTCCCCCATGAAGGTTGATTTCCTCTTCTGAGTATCTGAGTACATCTTCATATCAGCCCGGGAGTATCATTGTTGTTGATCTTTGAAGTACGAGTCCTAAACTGTTGTGTTTAGAAGTCAAACTTCGTTGAAGTACGGGTCCTGAACTGTAGTATTCAGAAGCCTTTGTTCTCTTACTCCCCCTTGACAGTAGATGCCTGCAACACAGAATCAGCTTTCGGCTTTGGTACCCACTGGTATTTGGGTCCATGTGTGTTAGTTGCAGTTCGAATAGGAGTAACTGAGTAAGAACCATACCCGAAATGATCACTTGTTTTATGAACATGATCATGTGTACGACAATAAGAACAATAGTATTTCTTACCTGACAACCTGATTAATTGATCTCTCGTGTAGATATGATCAGGTTTACCTTTATGAGCTTTGTTCTTCTTTGCTTTTCTCTCATGTACACATGATTTCTTTCCTTTCAGCTCATCTTGCTTTCCATCTTTCTTTTCATCTTCAACTGGTTTCTTTGTCCAGAACAGTTTTTCTTCTTTGTATCTCCTTCTTCTTCGATGTGTACCTGAACCATCTATATTTCTAGCATAGAAAAGATTAGTACTACGAATCTGACTAGAAGATTTAATTGACCTCTTTAAAGGTTAGTACCACCACCTTTGAAACAATCTTTTCAAGCTTTTTTACCTTTGAAGAGTAACTGTCTCTTTCTTTAACGAGAAGGTCAATCTTTGTCTCGAATTCAGATTTCGTTTTCTTCTCTTTCAGTACACTCTCAGATAGTTCAGATAGCTTGTCAGTAAGTTTCTTGATTTCTTCCTCAAAGATATTTCTTTCTTCTTCAAATCCATTCTCAACATTCTTTCTTCCATCTGATATCTCTTTAAAGAATCCAACATTCTTTTGCTCTATTAACTTCTTCTCTTTGGCAAAATTTTCCCTTTCCAGAATGATTACTTTCTCAAAATCAGAAATTTGTTGAGAAAGCTTAATGCATTGAAGCTCAACCTTCTTCTTTTCTTCAACACATTTTCTGGAAAAGTCTGAGAATTTCTTTCCAAATTATTTCTTGTCACTCTCAAAAACATCTTTATCTTTGACCATTGTTTGTTCCAAATCAGATATTTTCTTTCGAAGCTCAGCATTAGCATCCTCCAGACTCTTAATCTTCTCCTCATAACTTTCAACAGATGCTTTTCGGATTTGGATAATCTGATCTTCCAAGTCAAAGATTTTTCTTGCCATCTCTGTGTTCTCAGCTTCGAAACTCAGTATTTTCTCATCATTCAGCCCAGAAGTTTGTTGCAAAAGATCTTCATTTAACATCTTTAACGTACTGACTTCTTCTCTCAGTATCTTCCTTTCATCATTATATCTCTTTGACCGCTTTGAATAATAGTCAACTGAAGAAGCAAGATTTTTGTTCTCTAATTCGAGCTTGTGAATCTTTTGTTCATCATCATCAGAAAAATATCTCATCTTGAATTATCTGTTACAAAAAGAAACTTGAAATGATCGTTAGAAATTCAAAAATTTTGATCACAATAAGAACTTTGTTCCCCCTCCGCAGACTTAGCACGGGGGTCCCGCTACCCGGTTAGCGGGTGGGGTCAAGGGACAACGTCCTTGCGGGGGTATGGGGGCAGCGCCCCTAGAGAATTTTTTTTTGACATTTAGAGGCCATGTTACAGTTTTGAAAATTTCTCAGAAAAATATTCTAAGTACAAAACTCGCAGAACAAAGAAAATTGAACTTCGGGCATAAACAGTATCTTGCGCGTTTTGAACTTCGCGCACGTCGAATGATGCGAGTTCTTAGATTCGCGCAAGAAGGGTCGTGCGAGTTTCGGGTTCACGCACACTGAAGCTTGCGCGTTTCACACTTCACGCACAATGTAGCTTATGAATTCTTGACTCTTTGCGCGTTCGAGACTTAGTCAAAATATTGAAATTCCACTTCGCGCTAAATGGAAACTCGCAAACAAATGCTTTCTCGCAGACTCCTGCTTCTCGCACACCAAAGTGAATGAACAGTACAAACGCGCACAAAGAGATTTGCGCGTTCTTACTTCTCGTAGACCATATCTTGCGAGTTCTTCATGATCAACAGTACTTTGCGAGTTCTTCACCTTGCGTATTCTTGCTCTGCGCGTTTTTTCAGATCTTGCGAGTTCTTGGGTTTTCGAACAAAATTCAAGTTTTTCCTCTGATTTCAACCCAATTCTTCACCAATTGCTTTGAAACTCTGCATATCTCATCTCGAACAAAATTCGAATCAATTTGAATCGATTAATTTCAGATTAAACCAACAAAACTGAGATTTCGATATAGAACAGTTCGTTTTCAAACTTGAACAAAAATTTCAAAATTTTTCAAAATTCGCACAAACTATTGTAAATTGAACTAAACAATGCACACAAAACTTATTCTATACATCAAATAGATTCCAAATCAATCAAATTCAGATCCAAAACAACTTTGTAGCCCAAAAATCGAATCTTCACAGTACGTTTAAGAGTTCGTGAAAAATCGGCCCAAAAACTTCAAATTGATTCTTGATTTCTGAATTTCTTCTGCTCTGATACCAATTGTTATGTCCTATTTCAAGTTCTAATCAATCACAAACAATCAAGATGAGAATCGTAATCACAAGTCTTTAAATAAATCATCAAACAATTACAATTTTTCTCTCACTAGAATAATGTTCTATTAACTCTTCTCTAATCTGTTCTCTTACAATCTGAATCTCACAATCTCAAATGACTTACACGCTTACACTCTTACAAAGACATGAAGGTATTTATACCCTTACACAATACAAAGGAAACAAACAAATACAAAACAAATACAATATGTTGACTTTGACTTTTATTACAAAATGACTTTGACTTTCACTGAGAGTTGACTTTCCAGCCTTTGACTTCTTGTACTTTGATCTTCAATCTTTATGATCTTGAATCCAACAAATCTGTGCTCTAACATATATATATATATATATATATATATGAGTTACAATGAAAATTATGATTAAGGTTAAAAATGAAAATAACATTACGTTATTTTTAGGGATATAATTTGCCAAAAACATTCCATACATTTAATAAAATATTTTTTCCTCTTATAAACATTTAATTTCAAGGTTGTTTAGTGGTGGTAACGAAATTAAAAATTGTTTCTCTCTTATAGTAATCATTTTTGGAAAATTCTATCAATTTTGATGAAAGTTTTAAAGAATGCATTGAAACAAAAATTTTGTCAAAAATCCCTAAAATCTTCATTTCCTCAATTTTAAAAAATCTATTGAAAATACTTTACATACTACTATTACTATTAGTAATTTTGTGTTGTACATCAAAACATGTCCATTTTGTTAGACTGATATTTTGAAGATAATTTTAATAGACAGTGACAAAATTATTACACTTGCAAATTTTACCAAGTATCCATTTAAAGAAACTGTAAGAGAATCTTTCTTGATTTTAATAACATCATAACTAATTTTTATTTGAGTAAACTACGATTTTCGTCCTTGTGGTTTGTTGTTTATAACGATTTTCGTCCCTGGTGTTTAAAAACTGCTTTTTTAGTCATTGTGGTTTCTATTTTGTTTCCTTTTTCGTCCCTGAGACTAATCCAGTTAAAAAGGTCAGTTAAGTCAAGGGCATTGTTGTCTTTTTACCTTTTAATTAGATTGTCTATTAAAGTAATTGAAACTAATCCACTACTAACTTTACAAGTGTTTTATTTTATAAAAATATTTAAACCATCCCCTTCCCCTTCCCCTTCCCCTTCCCCTTCCTTTCTATATTTCTTACCATTCGAGAACACACTTGTAATACATGATTCACTGTTGTACATGTCTATCATTCGAGAAACTCATGAATAATGATATCCCACAATCACTAGCCTCTCCGAGCCAATAGATAAGTAGTTCTTACTAAACCTTTCAATTACATATATTCCATGAAATTTGTAATGTTGAAGATTACCATAATCAACAAAAGCATGGTGTATACAAATACACTAATTCAACAATCATGAAATAAAATTAGAATGCAAAAATAGCCACGAATCAATATTTAAGAGAAGAAAAAAGTATACAAAAATCGTGCCTAATTCCCCTACTACTTCCACCCCAGTTACAGTAGCTCACTGTCAGCTTCCGACCTCAAGAATCAATATTATCTCAAAATACTTCTTCTCAATCTGAAGTCAAACACAATAGATCAAGTAAAAAAGTTGAAAAAGGCATGCCCGTGCAAAATTGATGGCAGTTCTTAGTTGGTTATACTTTAATGCCCCACTAAGAAGATGAATTGCCATGATCGCGGAACTGACCAAGTGTTGAGTTCTAGATAGCACTTTGCTGCTCCTAATGACTCAAAAAGAAAAAGAGCACTGATTGGATCATCAATACACGATTTATCCGCTAAATGTCTCAAATCGAGCATTGGAGTTGGGTAAAAAGTCTTTCGAGTTCCTAATGGCTATGTTATTTCTCTGCAAGCACGAGATCGTGCTGAACTTCATGTCCCTAAAGGATGCAGGGTTGAACCACCATCAAAACAGAGGAAAGTGAAACCATCATCATAAAGAAAAATTCCCGAAAAATCATCGGTTCTTGGCCCTTTAATGGCCCAGTCTCCTATCGTTGATGTAATAGGTTCCAAGGGAGTTAAGAAGGTTGAGTGTGTTAGACTCATAGTCGATGAGTTGCGTTATATTGGGTCTATCTTGAGAAGGAATCCAGCCTAGATGAATCTATTTTCAAATGACAACAAGGGCTCGAGAGCTTTCCTCTTTCCTTTCCTGGTCTTCTGGTCAAGCCATGGTCAAAACCAAATCCCATATCTGAGCTCCTCCACGATAACAACAGAAGGCAAATAACGATGGAAGACAAACCTCAGGAAGGAGATCGATGGGAGGAAACTTGGGGAAGGAGATCGATGGCATACGACGGTTGGAGGTGGTGATGGTGTTCACCGGGAACAGACGGGAGAAGCGATGAGGAGGTAACCATCGGGGGGTGGGGTGTTGTATGGCTAGGGACTTTAGGAATTAGGGTTAATATTGAGATATATTGTAAATTTTTAATATAAAATATAAAAAAGTTAAAAAGACAACAATGTCCTTGATTTAAATGGTTTTTTTAAGGAGTTGATATCACGGACGAAAAAGGAAACACAATGGAAACCATAATGACTAAAAAAGCAAATTTTAAATACTAGGGACGAAAATCGTTATAAGTAACAAACCATAGGGACGAAAATCGTAGTTTACTCTTTTTATTTTTATAGTGTCTAAACATCATTTCTTTAAAGTGAAAATAAGATAATAAAAAAAGTTTTAGAATAAACAGATAAGGTATAATAAATATGTTTTGGATTGAAAAGGAATTCATCCAAGTGGTCCAAGGTTGTTCCTACTCCATATATACCTACTTAAACTACACCACAAAAGCCAACCTCCTCCATACTCCATGCTCTCCCTTCATTCTCTATACACCATATATATTGCCTAGGACCTACAAAACTCTTATAACCACCTATATGTGGATATATATAATTAATATCTATACATATAATGGTATCTTAATCTTTACGAAATAACTTTTCAAGAAATGAGTCGGTGTGTACCAAGCTGGAATCTGGAAGATGTCAACACTAATCATGATGTTTTCAGGTGATCGATCTTTCTTTTTTCCGATAACAGTTATGCATGTTTCAATGCTTTACAACAACATCAAAAAAAAAAAAAAAAAATCATGTATGATAATGGTGTTCTTGTGATCTTATATGGTAAATTTACGCCACTTTTATGAGACTTTGAATATATAATTGTGCCCATTAATGATTATATGTTGTATATTTTTAAAATAAATAAATGAGTAATTTTTGACTTTTTGTACAAGAGATAATCGAGTAAGACATTTTTAGTGTAGTACAGTCAAAGGAATCGTGTATTTTGGAGAGAAAAAAAAGTCAAAATATCGTGTTTTTAATCTTTTTTATGCAATTAAAATGTTTAATTTTGGGTTGGGTTAATTTAATTTAATTTAATTAGCAGGTTAGAATATGAAGTAGCGGAATTAAAATGGGAAAATGGGCAATTAGCCATGCACGAGTTGGGTTCCCGGCGCGTGCCTTCCAAATCGCAGTCCGATCTTCCGAAATACATGTGGGAAAAGCCACGCGCCGCCGAGACTCTCGAGGCTATAGTAAACCAAGCCACCCTCCAACCCTACTGCAAAACCCAAGTAGCGGTTGACGACGACGACGACGAGCTAGTCCCATGGTTGAACCACCACCAGCTTCCTACGGCCGCAGCCGGAAGTGTCAACCCGTCGGCCACCATGACTTCCGACGCGTTGGTGCCCAGCTCCAACAACAGAGCCGACGTCGATGTGAGATCTGGTCAGGCGCGTCAGTCAACCATGAGCGCGCGTGACACCGGTTGCTCGACGCGCGTTGGATCATGCAGCGGTGATCCGTCGGCTTTTGTGGACCGGATGGTGGCTCGTGGTGGAGGTACCACGGCGGAAACACACGATTGGAGTAGCTGCAGGGACCAGAGCGTGAGTGAGAGTGGGACTTTTGCGACGCTTGATACATACGACGGCGATTTGGATGTTAGATGGTTGACGTCTACTTCAACGAGGTTGCCGGAAAATACTAGCTCCGGCAAAGACTTTTCAAACTCAACGTCTCCCGATGACTCTGTTTCTCATCCTAGAACTCAGGTAATTTAAGGCAAATATGATCAACTCCTAATATGCTGACACGTGTTGTTCAAAAATATGGGTTTTCAAAAATATTTATAGAAGTTATCCATAACCAATTAAATTAATTGCCAAAAAGAAAGGTTTTAAATATAATTTACACAAAATGGAATTCCGCCAAACTACATTTTTTTTTGAAGGCATAGCGGTATCGAACCAACAAATGACTACCATGAACACACGCACGCATACCTCCCCGGCGGTAGCGGACATCCACGGGCAACCCACTAATCTGCCGTTGTCCCGGCCCAGCTTACGCTGAACCTAGAGCCCAACCACAGTCTAAGACTGGACTGGGGGCAACCCAGTCAAAAACTGGACCAGTCCTTGGACTGGGTACTCCTCATGCCCTCAAATTGACTCTCTTGGATTCGAACCCGGGTAGATTGGGATACCATCCACAATCCCCCCAGGATGTTACCGCTCTTGGGGAAACCAACTAAGCTAGACATGATTTGTTTCGGCCAAACTACATGCAATTTGCTTTTTTTCTAAATATCAATTTTCATATATAAACTACAATAAATTATTTTTATTCGACTTGTTTTTCTATAATAATTTATTTTTGTATATGTTAGCGAGGGGCAAGCATAATTAAAGAAAAGAAAAGAGTAAAAGTGAAATCTTCAATCTCAAATAAACGGAGAAGGACGCCTGCAATTCATAATCAATCCGAACGGGTACATATTTTCCATATTGATTTTGTAAAATTGTTTTACTTAATTCGCTTGTTTTCGTGGAACGCTTAATTTTTTATATATGTAACAATCATACCAACATGTTGATTATACATAAAATTTTGTGTTTCAAATTTATCAGAAACGAAGAGATAAGATCAATGAAAGAATGAAAACACTACAAAAGTTGGTTCCAAACTCGAGCAAGGTATGAATTTTAACAGACGTTACTTTCTCTCTCTCTCTCTCTCTCTCTCTCTATATATATATATATAGGGTTGGTTTAATTTGCAATCTATGTAAATCTTACAACCCATGCAACCCACATTTTAACCGTTGCATTCATGATCGACGGTTATAATAGATGTGGGCCTAATATTTTCAATTAAAAAAACAAGAAAATAAAAATAAAATAATCACTTATCGTTGATCCAACGGTTAAAATGTGGGTTGCATGGGTTGCAAGATTTACATGGGTTGCAAATTAAACTTGGTCTATACATATATCTATATCTATATATATATATATACTAGGCATATACCCATGCGATACAACGGAATGTAAATAAAAAATGAACAATTAATGCTATTTCTTTATAGACATGTCATCAACAATCAATCATTACCTAAACATCACAATTTATGAAACCCTAAACCCATAAAGATATTCAATAATTAGTTTATATTACAATTATTGACGGAAAAAATTACAATGATATAATTTGTAATAAGTTTGAAACGTATTTTATGATTATGTATTTTTAATATGCTAACGGTGGAAAAAAATAAAACGTATGGATAGAAAACAAATTAATTCGTAGATATTCATGATATTTAATAGTACGGTTAAATTAAAAAATATTCAATATTGGGCTCGTTTTGAAAGTATTGAGGAGACGATTATAATGGTATAATTTGTAGAAAAATAAACGTATTTTTTCATTGCATTTTTGTTCATATACGATTATTTGTGTTAATATGATAATGGTGTAAAATGAAAAATGAAAAAGTAAGAGATATAAAATAATTAAATAAGTAATTGTAAGGGTGGTAAATGTAACATTGTAAGGGTGGTAAATGTTATTGTATAAAAGATTGTACAATAACCATTTTAGAATTTTTATATAGTACGTAGTATAGGTGATTTATGTGAACTATTTCAATAATTTGTTATGTGTGTTACAATGTAACCTTTTCAAAATAAAATGAATTGATGAAACGTGTTTTTAATATGATAAAGGTGAAAATAAAATAAAGTGTGAGAATATAAAACAATCTTATTTGCAGATATTCATAATATTTAATAGTACGGTTAAATAAAAAAATATTCAATATTGGGCTTGTTCATATACGATTATTTATGTTAACATTATAAGAGTATAAAATGGAAAATAAGAAAACAAAGGATATTAAATAAATTAAATAACTAATTGTAAGAGTGATAAACGTAAAATTTAATTGAATTAGGAAGTGGAACATGGGGGAGAAATTTATGGCTTTCAAAGGTTTGTAAAAAATTGTATTAGAATTTTTATAATATAGTAGAGATTATAGTGATGTAGTTTATAAAAAGAATGAAACGTATTTTTAATATATTTTACGATTATGTATTTTTAATGTGCTAACGGTGGAAAAAAAATAAAACGTATCGATATAAAACAATTTAATTCGTAGATATTTATTATATTTAATAGTACGGTTAAATTAAAAAATATTCAATATTGAGCTCGTTTTGAAGGTATTGACGAGACGATTATAATGGTATAATTTGTAGAAAAAGGAACGTATTTTTTCATTGCATTTTTGTTCATTTACGATTATTTGGGTTAATATGACAATGGTGTAAAATGAAAAATGAAAAATGAAAAAATAAGAGATGTAAAGTAAATTAACTAAGTAATTGTAAGGGTGGTAAATGTAACATTGCAAGGGTAGTAAATATTATTGTACAAAAAATTGTACAATAAAGGTTTTAGAATTTTTATATAGTAGTATAGATAGGTGTGTTCAAATACAACCTCTTTATATGATACAACCTATCTATGTATCCATCACTCATTTTATTTTTACTTTTGTAATTAAGAAAAAAAATCTAAAAATAAAATGAGTGATAGATAGAGGGGTTGCATGAGTTGCACCGTGTAAAGGGTTGCATAATAACCTATCCCCCCACGCTCTCTCTCTCTCTCTCTCTCTATATATATATATATATATATATATATATATATATGATCAGGTTCAGGGGAAAACTAAAAAAAAAACAGAAAACTGATGAACACTCTGATAGCCATTCATTTGGACAGTATGCACTTGTGCATACAAGTAATTTATAACATGCACAAGTGCATAATGCACAAGTGCATAATGCACATGTGGATAAAAACCAAAAACCAATTTAATTTACTTGTATGCACAAGTGCATACCGTCCAGATCAAGGGCTACCAGGGTGTTTCTTCAATTTTTTATTTTTTTAAAGTTTTCATTTGAACCTCCCACTATATATATATATATATATATATAGAGAGAGAGAGAGAGAGAGAGAGAGTTGAGTTCTGGTGAGATGTTGAGGTTAATGTGAGAAACGTGAGAAGTAGTTATCAACTGTTGTATGAAAAATTGATGCACATAAGGATGAGAATGAGATGCACCGAAATGCATGTAGGGGCAGACATATATTATAAGGAATGAGGGGAAGGGACCCAATAATTCTAGTAGGAATAGAAAGAAAAAAAAAAGAATCTTTGATACCTCTCTTAGGTACGGGTGATCAAAAACCCGACCAACTCGATCAACCGAACCCAACCCAACGCGAAATAACTCAACTCGAAGGAAACCCGATGTCTAATCGATTTGTAAAATATTCAAACAGTAGGTAATAGTTGATATTGGGTTATTTTTATTTGAACTCAACCCAACCCGATGGACCCGATATCCTTTTATTTATTGGATTTAATATGATTGTTGAGTCTCAACTAATATGTACATTAGAAAATTTCACCATCATGTACCCTTTTCATATACGTATATTTTTAATCTATTTTCCATATCTATACAACTCTTTTGTACATATGTATAATAACTGTGAACATATATATTAATTGAATGATATACTTAAAACGTAAGAAGTATGGATAACTTGTATCAAATGGTTGATGATGAAAAAGAAATTATGAGTAGGCTAGAGAAAACAAGTTATAAAATATTTTGATGTACCAAAGTATTAACCCGATTAACCCGTGCGGTTTGGGTTGGGTGGGGTTCACTTTGGTTTGGGTTAGGTTCGGTTGAGATTTTTCAAACCACAAGCATTAGATTGGGTTGGGTTGGGTTCATTTTGGTTTGGGTTTGGTTCGGTTGAGAATTTTCAAACCAAAAGCAGAATTTATTGGGTTGTTCAAATGCCTTTAACCTGATCAATCTAACCCGTAATTTATGGGAGGACATTTGATTAAAAGTGATCAACGGGTTAGATCAATTTCTCACGTTTCTCACGTTAATCTCAACTTCTCACACAATCATTCACCTGTATGTATGTATGTATGTATGTATGTATGTACGTACGTACGTACGTACGTACGGACGGACGGACGGACGTATGTATGTATGTATGGACATTAAACTTATGTATTTGATTTATTGAGTTTGTAGACGGATAAAGCGTCAATGCTGGAGGAAATAATAGAATACGTGAAACAATTGCAAGCATACGTTCATATGACCAACAGAATGAACATGTCATCGATGATGATGCCATTAGCCATGCAGCAACAACAAATGCGTATGTCCATGATGAACTCTATGGGCATGGGGATGGGAATGGGTATGGGGATGGGTATCGGAGGCATGGATATGAACCCCATTGGTGGCTCCAATATTCCGACCGGTTTCCACCCCTCCACTTTCATGCACATGCCTTCATGGAACGGTCACACCACCGTTCGAGCCGCCAATAGTACCGCATTGGTTGCCAATCCAATGTATACCTTTCTTGGTTGTCAGCCTCCTCAGGTAACACCATCAAATCTTCCAAATCATTATTATTTACTTCAGCAATCATAAGCTAATTTATTGAAAAAGTCTCGTTTAGTGAACCAACTTTAAATTCTCTCTTTTTTGTTTCTTCAATTTTAAATACCCTTTATATGTTAAAGTTTAACAAATTGTCAACATATCTTTTTATGTTCGTTTACATTGTCATCTAACTTAATCAGCTACTTTTACCAAACATGATTACTTTATAACTAGTTTGTTAACCAACAACTAGCTTTTCAACTAACAACTAACTTATCAACTACTTTGTCAAACACAACCCCAAGGTTATACGAGCTCCAGTTTTTATAATGATTTCTACATTATGCATTAACACTTGTATATTATGGTTTGTACATTATATCTCATTTGGATTTGTTGCTTAATGACTAGTACACGATGCATTAAAATTTGTACATTTCTTTTGCAGCCAATGAACATGGATGCTTATAGTAGGATGGCAACTTTGTATCAACATATGCAAAATCAATCTTGTGCCCAAATTTCCAAGAAATGATGTATACTTTCAGAAATTACATCCCACAGATAAAAATATTTTCTTTTGTCGTTCATCTGCGTGATTCATTTTCGTTACTTTGAGCAAGTTTGAAGAACTAACGATAGTTTCTAAATGATTGTCTTGATTTATGTTATACACGCTTGTAAACATCTTATGCTGTATAATATTATAAATTTTTAGATGTATAGTTCATTCATATAGTGTTGTGGTCTTAGGTTGTAACTCAGTTTGTCACGATAGAAAGTTGTTATGATTCGTTTGATAAAAAATGAATAAATTAGGGTGAAATGATCAAGATGTTTAAACAAGATTTATTTGAAAGTGGTGTTGTATGAAAAAGCATAACTTTGAGGTTTTTCAATAATAGTATGGTTTCTACTGTTTAGGTGTGTTCACGGACAAAGATAATTTTCTATACTAGTCGGTTTGGCATGAAATAACCAAACCCTAAATGCGGTGTAAGATAATTTTCCACACTGTTCAATTTTGCGTGAAGTAACCAAACCGCTCAAGCGGTTTGAGGAATTTAGCTTATTATGGACTTTAAACCTAATCACATTAAATATTTTTAGCCTATTATAGTTTATGACATTATAAACTTTACCTTATTTAATTAGAAACATATTTATAGTATAAACTGTAAACAAATGTATACTGCTCCTCTTGAAGTCAGTAACTTTAATAAATATAACATATATCACGCCTTTTAAATACAAAATAATTGTTTATATATATATATATATATATATATATATATATACATAGGGGCGTAAATGAATCGAGTCGAGTTGAGTAGTAGGTTAATCGAGTTGGGCTTGAAAAATTAATTAATACCAGGCTCGAGCTCGATTAACTTTTTCAATGTAGGCTCGACCTCGAATATTTTTTGAGTTATTGAGCTCGAGCTCGATGCTTGTTTCTGTGTTCGAACTTGCCATCCCGTAACTCGTTTATCGGTTTGAACTCGTAGTTTTTATATTTTTATTGTATGATTAATAAATTTATGAGCATGTTAGGCTCGAAAAAGTATATGCTCGATGGCTCGGCTCGGCTCGAAAAAATTAATTGAGTACTCAAACGATCCGAGGCTAACATTAGTGTTATGAAGCTCAGTATGTTAGGTTAAAGGAGTTCTATTTTGTGTTCGAGATCGACTCGAACTCAAAAATTATTAAGCTCGAGCTCAAGATAAACGAGATCGAGCTCAAGATAAACGAGCTCGACCTCGAGTAGCTCGTCAAAATCTCGAATCATTTACACTCGTACAATATATATATATATATATACTATATATATAAGCACGTAAAACAGTTACTTGTTGAATTTTGAGAGGTACCCTTAGATCTATGCATAATGTACACGTTTCTGAAGCCGACACCCCCATCACCCCTTTTATCAATTCCATACCTCCAGTATCATCTCACCATGTCCATCCTAATTCCTCTCCCCCTTTCACCATGTCCCAGCCTAGTTTATTTCTCCCTCGCATCCCTCTCAATTTAATCCAACTTATAACTGCATATCTTCTGACAACTGATGGCAAAAATGCACACGTGTAAAATGTGGCACAATAATGGCGCAAGTATATACCACGTATTGCGTTTGCTTCTCAAGTAATATAATGGTAAGGACCAAATATCGTATCCACAGGGATTGGACTTAACTAAGAATCAGAGATTTCCACGAACTTCCGGTGCAAAGTTAGATTTATAAAATTGATGGGTTGATTTTTAGCAAAATATTAAATATTGAAAAAACGAGATAATAAAAAAACGGGTACGGGTGTAAGTTTTCCCCGAGAGTAATTTAATAACTTAAATGGTTAACAAAGCCGGTCGCAATGGACCCCACACGATTTCCTCCTCTCGGAGCGACGCCGTGTCGGTTGCGATAATGGTTTTATTATAAAATTACCACACTTGCTAACTTTCGGTTTACCAATCTTACTAAGTAGATCTCGAAGATCTTAGCCCCGCCCGTATGGAGAGATGCGCATATCTCTATGACACACCAACTCGACCGACATCTGGACCTTAGTTTGATTATGTAAAAATCCATATCTCAATGCGATTATTAAAGATTCTCTCAAACCTCCTTGCATCACCCAAACCGTATTCGGATCCGCCCCTCTCGAGGTCTAAGATCTAATATTAACACACACAAGTGATCGACTTGTCCGCGTTGAGATGAAGCTTCAACTTGGATGACCAAACCGAGAAGTTAGCCGAATGCGGTAACACCCAAGTGTTACATTTTAACCTCTCGGGTTGGCTTACACCCGCACCCAAAGGAGGGTTTAGTTACTCATAATATTAAAAGACATAATAAATAAGAAGAAGAAGTGCATAAACTTAAATTCAATAAACGTAAACGTACCACTGTGGCCACAAGCTCACCACAGTGGTGGACAGAAAGTAAATAAAACTAAGGAAAATTACTACTAGAACTAGAGATACAATGGAAAGCTTCTACTACTAATAATCTGATGGAATATGGATCAATGGATGGTGAATGAATATCTTCAAAGATAAGCACCCTTTGTATTTATAGTGGAGAAGATGAGTTGGGAAGAAAGGGACATGAGAGGGTGAAAGAGACCTCTCATGCATGTCCTCTTCTTGAGTCTTCTTGCATGTAAGGGTCAACCTTGACTTCAACAGGCCTGCCTCCAACTTGCACCAAAATGGCTTCAAAAATCTGCAGAAAATCGCAGGTGCAATACTCGCCACAGTGGTGACACTGTGGCCACAGTGGCGTACGAAAATTTCACGAAAAATCGATGTTTTTGATCTCATTAGTTATTTAGAAAATCTTGGAACATTTTAGACCAAAGAAATGAGAAAAGCTCAAATGGGTACAAAATAGGTTATAAAATGGGTTAAAAAGAGTGACAAATAACTCTAAAAATTGAGGGATATCACCTCCCCAAACTTGAGATATTACTTGTCCTCAAGTAAAAAAGAATGGAAGAAAAAGATAGACCGAAACTTTGGCTAAAAAGGCGAAACAAAAATTTGCGATGGCGATGCGTTACCTTCGGGAATTGCCGGTGCACTCCTTTTTCTTTTTCGTATTGCTTTGTTGATCAATAGGGCTTTTTGAGGGTGTATGCTCGCTCGATTTTTGGGTTTTCCCTTTTATTCCCCAAACTTATATTTTTATGGGGCTAATCGAAAGGAATAATTCGGCTTTTTGAGTGGGCTGGACTGTTTCCTCCTTTTTCTTCCTTTGATTATTTTTAACCTTCATGACGAAAGCGAACCCAAAATATATTGTCAAGATCAAAATTCAAACAAGAATTTAATTCACACACACTCAGAATCAATGCTAAAGAAGTTGCGGAAAAACACTTTAACACTAACAATCAATGAAACAATATATGCACTTAAATCACAAGTTATATTGATTAAACTTGATGATTACACACAAAACCTCAATCTGTTGAACAGGCTCAACAGACGTTCTATACTTCTCTATAGAAAGGATCTAAAACTAGTCTTGAGGTTAATTCTCTCTAAAACAAAAACTTATGAATGATTATTGTTTCTATCAAAGACTTCTATACTATATATACAAGACTGATTACAAGATAATTATCAAAATAAAATTGATCTTCATTCCATAATTATCTCCTTTACTTTAGCTTTAATCTATACAGCTGTCTTCATTCTCATATGGAGTCTTCATCTCATAAGCAGCACTATCTTCATGAGCAGTATTAATTCTGAACTAGCAGTATTAATCTTAGCAACCAGTATTAATTTTGTCTCAGCTGCATTAACTCCTTCAAGTAGTAGTAATTGTGATCTGGCAGTAATAACTTCCTCAGGCAGTAGTAATAGTCATGTCTAGCAGTAGTAACCATCCTTAGCACATTTCAGACCCAACAAATATTTTTTGAGTTATTGAGCTCAAGCTCGATGCTTGTTTCTGTGTTCGAACTCGCCATCCCGTAACTCGTTTATCGACTTGAACTCGTAGTTTTTATATTTTTATTGTATGATTAATAAATTTATGAGCATGTTAGGCTCGAAAAAGTGTATGCTCAATGGCTCGACTCGGCTTGAAAAAAATTAATTGAGTATTCAAACGATTCGAGTCAAACATTAGTGTTATGAAGCTCAGTATGTTAAGTTAAAGGAGTTCTATTTTGTGTTCGAGATCGACTCGAGCTCAAAAATTATTAAGCTCGAGCTCAAGATAAACGAGATCGAGATAATTAAACGAGCTCGACCTCGAGTAGCTCGTCAAAATCTCGAATCATTTACACTCGTACAATATATATATACTATATATATAAGCACGTAAAACAGTTACTTGTTGAATTTTGAGAGGTACCCTTAGATCTGTGCATAATGTACACGTTTCTGAAGCCGACACCCCCATCACCCCTTTGATCAATTCCATACCTCCAGTATCATCTCACCACGTCCATCCTAATTCCTCTCCCCCTTTCACCATGTCCCAGCCTAGTTTATTTCTCCCTCGCATCCCTCTCAATTTAATCCAACTTATAACTACATATCTTCTGACAAACGCGAGGATTGAGGTTTAACATAACACCCTCGATTTTTGAAACTTTTATTTGGATTTTATAGGACGGTCGACCATTAAGATGGACATCTAGTTTTATGTATATATCTTATTGGGTTAATCTAGAATTGAATCGGGTGCGAAAAATGGACAGAAGTGTAAAAAGGGAGATTGTCGCGACTTGAGTCACGAGCAAAGTCGCGTTGGTCATTGATTGGTAAGTTTAAGTTTCGAGCGACTTAGTCGCGGTGAAAGTCGTATAGACCATTGACGTGCACAAAATGCCCGATTTATCTAGGGTTATCTTCATTTCTCTCTATCTCTTTCATTTCTCTTCCGTTTAGGACGATTTTTTAAGCAATGGCCTCGGTTTTTGAAGCTCTTCAAGTGTAGACCAGGAGGATTAAAGTCTGTGAGTAGATTCTAGAGTATTTTTGAAAGGTAACCTCTTTATCTCCTTCCCTAGTAAGCTAGGATTTGTGTGATCTTCCTCTCCTCTCCTTTTCCTCTATCCCTCTCTTAGGTTTGGGGTTCCTTGAGGTGGAGATAAACCTTTGAGAACATTCGGATCTAAGGTTGGAAGTCTTTGCTTGTAGATCTCAAGCTTTTGTTTACGTGAAGCTCAAGATTTGAGTTTGGAACCTGAGTTTAACCTAACATAGCAAGGTGTGTTCAAGTTGCTTTGTGAAGACTATGTACATGCAAAAAATGTCTACTTTTGAAATGTCAACGTGTTTTACATGATTTTATCAAATATTGATTATTTGATGAATTCTGCTGTAACACCCTAAAAATAGGGGTCAAATTAAACCTGAAAACAAAGGCGGAACAAACGAGTCTAATATGAAAAGGATCATCCCAAAAGGGGAAATAGTTGTATGGCGTTTACAATTAAATAAGTAAAGGGAAATGAGTACAACAACCTACTAATCTAGTCTATCTAGTTCTAGATTACAACCGGGTGTTGACATTTCACCTACAAAAGTATACCAATTCTATATCCAAAGCACGCCTCTATATCCTTTCAAAAATTCTATAATCCTTCGATTTCCTCTCCACTCAAGCCCGAGGAAAACCACCGCTAGGAGAACCTGTTATACATGTCATTTTAAGAAAAAGTGTTAGGCTAAAGCCTAGTGAGATCAAACATTTGTAATTGGAAAATCAATACTCTCATTTGAAATAATTTAAGAAATTCCAAAGGAATTCATATAAGTAGTCTCAACAATAATACAATACCTCTTGGGTTAACGGGGGAGACCCGCTTACTAACACAGTGACGAAACACAAAAGTAAGCTACTTAACGTATCAGTAAAACCAACACATAAAAGTACTCACAATGGATGTCAGGCTCAGTGGCTTTAAACGTACACCCACGGAAAGTCAACTTCAACCACATAGAGCCCTTACGTTGAGATCCTCATCCAATATGGCGTACCTTGCACGTAGGGCTTAAACCTCATCCGATGCCTAAACGTGCCTCAATGTGGAAAACTAGTGTTTCAACATTGGGTCAAAGATTATATATATATGTGGGTTCATGACACCCAAATGCAACCAAATATTACTTTCAATGTCCCCAAAACTAGACAGTAATTTCCCCAATTAAAGTGCCACTGGATGTACAAAATTACAAATCCAAATAATTACTCCCACGTTTCCAAGAGGTTCTATTTCATAGGTCTAAATGATACTTTCAAATATAATGCATCCAGTTACCCAAATACTCATTCCAAAATATTTACCCATATTTCAAAACCCAATTCTTGATTTTCATGTAAACAAGCATAAGGTTATAAAACACATTTCTCATGTATAAAATCCATAGCTAAATCAAAATGTATACTCTTGTCCCCAAAACCATTCCCTTCCACATAACCCCCTAAATCTCCCAAAATTAGGTTTTAGTGAAAACTCACCCAACTCAAATAAATCAAACATGGAGATGTTGAGAAGGTTAAAATACACATTTTGACATGTATAAAGTTTATTAAAAGAGAATGAACTCACCTTGTAGGGTTTTATATGAAACCCTAGAACTCAAAAGCTTAAGAAGATGAAGCTAGGATTTTGAAGAGGAGAAAACTTCACAACAAGAGTTATACCAACCTAGGCAACACCAACAACAATCTTAGGGTTTCATTTAATGAGATTAAATGAAGAGAGATGAAGAATACTCACCTAGGGCACCCAAAATCGCACCAAGACCACACCTACTAGCTCCACACTTGAAATAAATGAGAAAATGGGGAAGAAACCCGTATTTAGGTGTTCAGGGCAATTCCGCGGGTTATGTCGCGACCTTAAATGAGTGCAACTGTTACAACCCGTATTTAGTGATCATTTATGGTATGGTTCTTACTCTATTAACCCTACAAGAACTGCAACTAACATTTATGGACCCAAATACCAGTGGGTACCAAAGCCGAAAACTGATTATGTGTTGCAGGCACCTCAAGTCAAGGGGGAGTAGGAGAACCATGGCTTCTATGTACATCAATTTAGGACCCGTACTTCAACGGAGTTTGACTTCTAAACACAACAGTTTAGGACTCGTACTTCAGTGATCAAAAGACCTTACTCCGGTAATACTTTGCATCCGATAAGATATGACGGTCTACAATTCAAAAGGGAGTTGTATTGATCTCTATCCTGTACTTTTTCATTGACAATATACTTACGATATGACGGTCTACAATTCAAAAGGGAGTAGTATTGATCTCTATCTTGTGTTTTAACTAACATATTTCAGATGCATAATTTAAGGGGGAGTAAAGGTGATGGCTTCTGATCATATAACAGATCAGGACCCGTTCTTCAATGTTCAGACATGGATATTTTGCAAATATCCAGGGGGAGCTTAAAAGACCTAAATCATTATATCATGATTTGAGGGGGAGCTTTAAAGGTAAATATCTTCTGATCTAGATCTCTGATTATTTGAAAGAAGAACAACTTTCAAGCATGAAAAACAGTTTCTGAAATGTTCAAACCACTTCTGGTTCTCAAAAGATTTTATGAATTTAGAAGTGTGATTTTAAATGTTTTTCAATTTTTGAGCTTTAATGTTTAACTGACCGTGTGTTTCCAAAGATCAATACTTGCGTATTATCTTATCTTTATACTGTAAAGTATTCACACACACCGGTTCGGTACTTTATTTGCATTTGTTATTACCATGTCTCATAACGAACCAATCTTTCGATGGTAATACCCTCGTTTGAAATTCAAAGTTGTTGAGCATCAATCGTCATTGCTAAATTTGTGCTTTCATTGCTAAATTGTTTATATTTGTTCATATAAACAAAATATCCAATTTTTTGATACCCTAACCATTTCTTGTTCATATCTCATTTCATTTGATCTGATTGATACATTGTCATATTCTCAAAACAATTCTCTTGATTTCATTTCATTCATTCAATATCTTTGTTTTGAGAAATCTTCAAAGTTCAATTGCTCAAATCTCATGAGCATACTTTTTGACAGTGTTATCATTTTTTTGAGCTTAACTGTTCAAGTTAAACTGTTGAGCATACATTCTTTATAGGAATTACATGGGATTCGTGTGAGAGCTTAAACAGAACTTCCATGGATTCACGTAAACCAGTGTTTCCTACCCAGGAAGTTATCCTTGAGTGATTGAGGGGTGAGGGGTCAATATCAAAGAGTGGGGGAGAGATAACTCATCCGGTTGAGTTATTCTCATTGTGCTGAGCGGTAAAATAGAAATGAGAGTTTGGTTAGAAGTGAGCTTTAATGTTAAAAAGAAAGAGGGTGTGAGAACAGAGTTAAAAGAATATCAGAACTCTGCACCAACCACTTTCTGAGCCGGGCAACCACATCTACTGATTGGTTCACATTCTTTGGTGACCATAATTGAAACAGGTAGTGAGCCCATGCCAACTGTTGCTATTACCCCACCAACCACTCATTTCTTTCCCAAAAAATAAATGTTTCATTTTTATTGGGGACGCAACACATCTGCTATCTAATCTTCACTCGGAAGATTTAGATATTGAAAAAGAAGGAAAATTGCCCCACCTTCGCACCTCTTTCATGCACATTGAGTCCGTGTAATACATGTTGCTGTCTCAACAGTTTACACAATTTGAGCCTTATGAAACAAAATCATTGTGCTAAATTCTTTCATACACAAGCATGAGCATACAGAAAATTTGTTTTTCTGTCAGAACATTCATAGATAAACCTTGTGTTTTTCAATGATTAAATGGAAGTCCTGGGGACTCATCATCAAACCAGCTCCTTAAATTGTACGTTCGTTGTACACAGTAACTTTGTGTTACTGACAGACATTCCTAACTGTTTCATTTGTTGAATCAGGGTTACCACGTTCATTATATCTGAATTTGAAAAGATTCGGGTATATGCAGTTCATGATTCAGCCATTCAGATCAAAGGGCGGCGACTGTCAAATTATCATTGAAAGGGGAGATTGTTATTTGAATACAAAGGGGGTGATCAAAGACAGTGTTGAAATTGAAGAATTTTTGATGATCATGATGCTCACAATCATCAAAAAGAGGGAGAATTTTACAGAGTTCAATTTCAAAGACTGAAAGTTGGAGAAATTTGAGTTTCAAGACAGATGAAAGTTTGTTTGAAGCAAGAAGATTCTAAAAGATTTTGAAGAAAGTTGATTCAAAGTCAAATTCAGATAATTCAAGAAAGTTTGTTTTTCTGAAGACTGTCAAGAGATCAGAGTGATGAAGATACTGTTTTTGAGATATCAAGAGATGAAGATTCAATTTTTTCAAAGACAAAGTTTTCAAAGACAAAGTTTTCAAAGAAGTTTCAAAGTTCAAAGTTTCAAAGGAGTTTCAAGATTTCTGTTTCGTGTTCAAGACATGCTGGCTTTCAAAGCTGCAAAGTGAAAAAGACTTTTCAAGATTCTTCAAAGGCTGAAAGACTGAAGATTGTTAAAGCTTCTAAGTTCAAAGATGTTAGAGACAAAAGCTGAAGAATCAAGTGCTGAAGACTAGTGTCAAATTTTTATTAAATCTTGAATACAAAGGGGGAGATTGTTAAGTCAAAATATTGTATCCAAGATTTAATAGGAAAGTCAATATTGTAAAGTCAACAATGTCAAAGTCATTGTTTTGTCAAAGATGTTTAGTTTACTTAGTTGTTAAGTCTTTGTAATAGCTAGTGGGTATAAATAGGGTTGTTCCTTGTAAGTTTAGTAAAAAGCACTTTCATTGTAAACATTTCATTTTTGTATGAGACGTATGAGGATTTCAAGATCTACTTTCTCTCTCTACTCTCTCTCTCTAGACTTTATTGTTCATCTTATTGAGATAGCTTGATTTGTTTGGGATTTTGAAATTCACAAACCGGGTGTTGACATTTCACCTAGAAAAGTATACCAATTCTATATCCAAAGCACGCCTCTATATCCTTCCAAAAATGCTATAATCCTTCGATTTCCTCTCCACTCAAGCCCGAGGAAAACCACCGCTAGGAGAACCTGTTATACATGTCATTTTAAGAAAAAGTGTTAGGCTAAAGCCTAGTGAGATCAAACATTTGTAATTGGAAAATCAATACTCTCATTTGAAATAATTTAAGAAATGCCAAAGGAATTCATATAAGTAGTCTCAACAATAATACAGTACCTCTTGGGTTAACGGGGGAGACCCGCTTACTAACACAGTGACGGAACACAAAAGTAAGCCACTTGACGTATCAGTAAAACCAACACATAAAAGTACCTGCAATGGATGTCAGGTTCAGTGGCTTTAAACGTACACCCACGGAAAGTCAACTTCAACCACATAGGGCCCTTACATTGAGATCTCATCCAATATCGCGTACTTAGCACGTAGGGATTATACATCATCCGATGCCTAAACGTGCCTCAATGTGGAAAACTAGTGTTCCAACATTGGGTCAAAGATTATATATATATATATATATGCGGGTTCATGACGCACAAATGCAACAAAATATTCCACTCAATGTCCACAAAACTAGACAGTAATTTCCTCAATTAAAGTGCCACTGGATGTACAAAATTACAAATCCAAATAATTACTCCCACGTTTCCAAGAGGTTCTATTTCATAGGGCTAAATGATACTTTCAAATATAATGCATCCAGTTACCCAAATACTCATTCCAAAATATTTACTGAGTGTTCCATATTCTAGTTTCTGTTCAATAATAATCAAACAAACAAGATTAAACACAATGAATTACCTGTTTGATTACTTTGAATTTCACAAGATTACACTTTCTCTCTCTAGAACTCTCTCTCTCTAACGAACTCTCTTTCTCTCTCTGATACAACTGAATGATTCTCAAAATTAGTTCTCTACAAAATAAAAATAAAGAAAAACTATTTATACTACAAGGAAACTAAAAACAAAAACAAATACACCTAAGTTTGACTTATTACAAAATAGACTTTGACTTTTAATGAGATTTGACTTTAGCAGCTTTGACTTTCTCAACTTTGACCTTCAGTCTTCTTGATCTTGTATCCAACAGATTTATGCCCTAACAATCTCCCCCTTTGGATTCAAGATCACTGTTGAAAGATCTAGCAATTCAGTCTTCACTTTTAGCTCTGTCAGTACAATCTCCCCTTTTTCTTTGACTGTATTCTTTCCAAAACTGTCTTGAAACGATTAACAATCTCCCCAAAACTTTCACAAGATACTTTCAGACTTTGGAAAGAAATTATCTTCAGATTCAGCTCGAATTGCTTTAACAAATAATCTTTGAAGAAAATTTCCTCAAATCTTCAGAAATTCTTTGATCTTCTTAGAATCTTTACTTTGAATCTTCTGACTAAGACATTTCAGAAAATCTTCTCTCAAAATTTATCAATTCTTAATACCATCTTCCCCAAACAACAAAACTTTCACATTTCTTGATATCATCTCCCCCTTTTTGATGATTTGAGCATCTATATCATCAAAACTTTTCTCCCAAGAAATGCCATTGACCAATCTGATCTGTTAAACTGAGCCTCTGATTCTGTGATCCATAACCAAGTATTCATCTAGATCTTTTCAAATCCAGACAAACTAAGAACATGTAACTCCTGAATCAACAAATGAATCAGTTAAAATGCCTGTCAGTAACACGAAGTCACTGTGTGTAACAAATACACAATATAAAGGAGCTTTTTGATGTTCACTCCCCCAGGGCTTCCATCCAATCATCGAAACACCACAAAGGCAATTTCTATGAATGTTATGACAAAGAAACAAATTCTTTGTGTGTTCGTGCATGTGTAGAAAGAATTAAGCATGATGATTGCTTTTCAATAAAGCTCAAAGTTGTGTAAACCACTGAGACAACAGTAGATAAACACAAACTCAATGTGCATGATTGAAGTGCGAAGGTGGGGCAGACTTCCTTCTTTTTCAATATCCAGATTTTCCAAATGAAAATCAGATAGATTATGTGATGCGTCCCCTTTAAAATGTGAAACATTTTCTTTTTGAGAAGAAAATGAGTAGCTTGTGGGGTTTATTCAAGAGTTGGCATGGGCTAGTTGCCTGTTTCAATAATATTCACCAAGAATTGTGAAACATTAGTAATGTGGTTGCCCGGCTCAGAAAGTAGTTGGTGCAGAGTTTGATATTCTTTTACTCTGATCTCACACCCTCTTTCTTTTAATCATTAAGCTCACTGCTAACCAAACTCTCTTTTCCATTTTACCTCATCACACCCACACTCATTTCTATTTGACTCCTCACACTCAATCTCTATGGATTAACTTCTTGGGTAGAAATCACTGGTTAACGTGATTCCATAGAAGTTCAGATAATTCCTAGCACAAAGAACCCATGTAATCCTATGAAAGCATAAGTTGCTCACAATGGTTTATCTTGAACATTTAAATCATAGAAAATATGGGTCAGATATATGTATGCTCAGAGTATAATCATGAAAATATGAGCATTTTAAAACATTGAAGTATTTTCAAACAAGTATATTGAATGAATGAAAATGAATGCAAAAGACTTGCTTGAAAATCTGACATTGTATGAAAATGATCAGAAATGAAATGATATATCAATCAAGGCTTAAGGTCAAGAATAATGGATATTTGTCTATACGAAACAAATTATAGACATTCTTGAAATGACCGTTTCGAAATGAAATATTGCTCAAAATTCTTTGAATACAAGCGAAGTGTCTTACCATCGAAGAAAAAATTGTTTCACGTTAGAGACATGGTAAGAACATGTTAAACAAAGTCAAACCGGTGTGTGTGAATACTTGAAAGTATATAGAAAAGACAATACGCAAGTATTTATCTTTGGATACACACGGTTTGATTATCGATGAAGCACACAAAAAAAATGAAAACATTTAAAATCACACTTCCAAATTATAAAATCTGTTTAAAATTCGAGAAGTGGTTTGAACATTTAAGAACATGTTTTCTATATCTGAAAGTTGTCCTTCTTTCAGATACATATGAGATTAAGATAAGAAATTTACCTTTTCGCTCAATCTTAATACTCATAAAGTCAACTGAAGTCAAAAATGATATGATCGTGTCATCCTCTCTCATCCTGCATAAGTCTCAAAGTCTAGTCAAAAATTTATTCACAAAATTTATTCGAACAATAAAAGAACATAAAACAGTAAAACGATTAAAGAACGAGTTCTGATCTTAAGCAATCAGAAATCATAGTCTTACTCCTTTTGATAAGCTCCCCCTAAAATCATGCATTACAAAAATTTTGTCAGTTAAGTAAAATGCAGAAATCAGTTATACTCCCCCTTAAAATAATGTAGATCATCTAAAATCTTCTCTTACTCCCCCTGAGATCATGAGCAAACAATTAAAGTGCAGATATCCTTCAGACATAACGATAAAGAAAATGATGAAAAATAACAATACGTAACTTTATTATGTAACAACCGATTATGTCTTAAGATTTAACATACCAAGCTTAGAGACAAGAAAATTAAATCTCTTTTCATCTAAGGGTTTGGTAAATAAATCTGCAATTTGATAATCTGTTTTTACAAAATAAAGTTCAATTGTTCCTTTTTCTACATTATCTTTTATAAAATGATACCTGACATCAATGTGTTTGGTTTTCGTATGCTGGACAGGATTAGCAGATATCGCAATTGCACTCTTCGAGTCACAATAGATTGGAATTTTATCAAACTTGAATCCATAGTCTCGCAGCTGTGTTCGCATCCACAAGACTTGAGAACAGCAACTTGCAGCAGCTACGTACTCTGCTGCAGCAGTCGATGTGGAAACACATAATTGTTTCTTTGATGCCCAGCTAACGAGCTTATCTCCAAGAAATTGAACATGACCTGAAGTACTCTTTCTGTCCAACATGCAAGCTGCATGATCTGCATCTGAATAGGCAGTCAGTTGAAACCCAGTATCCTTAGGATACCACAGACCAAGGTCTGTAGTCCCCTTCAGATATCTAAAAATCCGTTTGACAGCAGCCAAATGGGATTCTTTAGGAGCAGCCTGATATCTAGAACATAAACATGTTGAAAACATAATATCTGGTCTACTGGATGTAAGATACATTAATGAACCTATCATACCTCTATAGGTTCTAACATCAACACTTTTACCCGAAGGATCAGTGTGAATCTTAGTACCTGGTGCCATCGGGTTCTAATTGGTTTACAATTTTCCATTTCGTACTTCCAAAGAATGTCCAAAATGTACTTAGATTGGTTAATGAAAATCCCCGTAGAAAACTGTTTTACTTGTAATCCGAGAAAGAAATTCATCTCTCCCATCATACTCATTTGAAAACGTGACACCATGAGGTTAGAAAAGTTTTTGCAAAATTTTGGATTTGTAGAACCAAATATTATATCATCAACATAAATTTGAATAAGGATAATATCAGCTTTTTCCTTTTTGATGAATAAAGTAGTATCAACCTTACCTTTAGAAAAACCGGACTTGACCAAGAATTTAGATAAAACGTCATACCATGCTCGAAGGGCTTGTTTTAAACCATAGAGGGCTTTGTCCAAGATATAAACATGAGCTGGCTTATCTGAATTGACGAACCCTTCTGGTTGAAACACGTACACTTCCTCCTTAAGAATGCCATTCAGAAAGGCTGTTTTCACATCCATCTGATAGACTGTGAAATTCTTATGAGCGGCGTAGGCTAGAAACATTCTGATTGCCTCTATACGTGCTACCGGAGCATACGTCTCATCGTAATCAATGCCTTCCTCTTGCCGGTAACCTTTGGCAACAAGTCTAGCTTTGTTTCTTATGACGACACCATCTTTATCCTTTTTATTCTTGAATACCCATTTAGTGCCGATCACGGTTTTACCTTCTGGTTTTGGAACTAATCTCCAAACCTTTAGGGCTTCAAACTAATTGATCTCTTCTTGCATAGCAGATACCCAGTCCGAATCAGCAAGAGCCTCTGATACTCGCATTGGCTCAATCTTACTGAGGAATGAGTCATGCATACATTGGTTAAGAGTCGCTGACCTAGTCTGAACAGGCTTGTTTAGATCTCCAATTACTTGGTGTAATGGATGCTCTTTGGTCAAGCGATGCTCATGAGGGAGTGGAGTAGATACTGATTGAACATGATCATCATCTAGAAATCCACTATTAGAATCTTCAGTTTGAATAACAGGAGGGGGTTTTGCAGTTGAAGTTTCAGGTGCAGAAGCATCAGTTGGAACAACAGACTGTGGCTGTTGAGTAGACAATGTATGACACCCAACTGAAACAGTTACTTCTAGCTCAGCAGTTTCTTGTATATCTTCAACTGTAGGAGTAAATGTAGGAATGTGAGTTTCTAACTGAACAGGGAATTGTTGTTCAGTTATGACTTCTGAAGTGACTGGATGATTGTAACTTGTGTCTTCAGACCTGTCAGTCACAACAGATTTAGATACATTAGAACCTAGAAACTCATCATAAAAGAATTCAAATAACAAATCTAAATCAGTTAAATGAGAAGTAGATGTAGATGCGTTATCCGAATTTGTCGCTGTAGAAGCAGGTTCTGGACTGATCTGCCCAAAAGCTAATACTCCAGTGATCACAGGTTCTGAACTGAGTTGCTCAGAAGCCATATCTTCATTAAATGTAACATTAACGCTCTCAACAACTGTCTTTGACTTCTTCAGATAAACACGATATGCTGCTGATGTTGAAGAATAACTGATAAAGATGCCTTCGTCCGCCTTAGCACTGAATTTATTCAGACTCTCTCTATCATTAAGCACAAAACATTTACACCCAAATACGTGAAAATATTTGATAGTTAGTGTTCTGTTGTTGATCAACTCATATGGAGTCTTCTGAAAACGGCGATGTATCATGGACCGATTTTGAGTATGACATGCAGTCGACACAGCTTCTGCCCACAAAAATAGAGGTAAGTCTGATTGGCTAAGCATAGTCCGAGCGGCCTCGACTAGCGTCCGATTTCGCCTTTCGACTACTCCATTTTGTTCAGGCGTACGAGCAGCAGAGTACTGATGTGATATCCCGACCGATTCGAGATATTCTTCAACTATCTTGTTTTTGAACTCTGTGCCGTTGTCCGTTCGAAGAAACTTGACTTGTCGCTGCATTTTCACCTGGGTCTCTTTAAGAAAGTAATGAGAACTTCCGGCGTCTCATCTTTTGATCGAAGAAATTTGACCCACGTGTATCTTGAGTAATCGTCCACAATGACCAACACGTATTTCTTTCCTCCCAAACTCTGAGTTCTTATTGGACCACACAAATCCATATGTAACAATTCTAACGGAGAACTAGTGCTTGGTTCAGGCTTCGGTTTATGTGTGGCTCTCTTCATCTTACCCTTCTCACATGCAACACATAAGTGTTCTAGTTCATATTTCAGCTCAGGAAGTCCTTTGACCAATTTTCCACGAACCAACTTGTTGATGTAACGAAAGTTCAAGTGAGATAAACGTCTGTGCTAGAGCCAACTTTGCTGCGTTGAAGCTTTTGTCATCAAGCATACTTGATTGTCAATCTGTACTTTGGAAAGATTGATGGTGTAGAGGTTTGTCTTTCGATGTCCACCTAAGAGTTCTGTTCCGTCTTCAGTACGAACTGAGCAACTCTTAGACTTGAAGTTGACCTCTAACCCTTTATCGCAGAATTGACCAATGCTGAATAAGTTGTGCCCCAAGCCTTCGACATAACTCACCTTACTTATTGTTATGTTGTCTTGAATGATGTCACCATATCCTAAGATAGGTGAAAGCTGATCGTTTCCAAATCTGACATTTCCACTGAATTTCTCTGTATAGTTAGACAATAAAGCTTTTTGCCCAGTCATAAGCTTGGAACATCCACTATCCAAGTACCACATATGCCGGGTCTGCAAGAGAAATCAGGAAATAACAATTTTAGGTACCCATTTAAAAACGGGCCCTAACGGATTAGCACAAGATTTTGGTATCCACTTGAAAATAGATCCTCTGTTCTTTTGAAAACTTTGAAAAACATTTGATCTTGAAGAATTAACATGATAAGATCCATACCAATCAGAAGAATTATGAGAATAAGCAAAATCAGTTCTCCGATAATTAGAATAAAATGTAGTAGGAATAAGAGACAACTGAATCAATTGCTTTATTGAATATCTCTTGTAAGAAGTTACAAGGTTTTGATTATTTGAAGCAATTTGATCAATCACATCAGTATCACAACTCACTGATCTATTACAAGTATTATCAGAAACTGATTCGGCTATCTCATCCTCCTTCCGTTTTGGTCTCCATTCGGATTGAGCTTTCAAATTTTTCTTCCTTAAATCTGAAACATAAGATATAGATTTATTAGGAAAAGCAGATTTCCGAGACTGAATATTCTTTTGTTTACCATTGTATTTCTGTTTCTGTAATCGCTGTTTCTTATGTTTCTTACCATTAGCATAGTAATCAGCAGTTACAGAAACTGATTCACCAACCTTAGTTGATGATTCAATAGTATTTACACCACTTGGTAACACTTTGTCATTTTTAAGACAAGTAGAATGATCAGGAAGTGTAGTATTGACATCAAACATATCAAATTCTTCCATGCACCCATCATCAGAATTTAAAAAATCATTTGCAGACTCAAATAAGTCATCAGAATTATCAGATGAAGATTGAGATACCTTAGAAACTGTAAAACACTTTGTAGATTTATTTTGAAAAACAGTGTTCTTTATAACTGTAGAAATTACATTTTGTTGTATATCAACCAAAAGTTTTTCATCAGATAAAACATTTTCAAGCTCGACTATTTTGGTTTCAAGAATAGATGTAGGAACATAAACCTTTGCAATCGCAGGTTTTGCCTTCATCTCAGAAGCGGAATAACTAACAAAATAGTCAGTTGAAAGAACTTTTGGTGTTTTTGAAAGATAACTATCATTTAACTTTTCATAGTTAAACGGTAGTTGCATTTCTTTTTATTCTTTCTATTTTCAGTTTCTTGGTCCTCAACTTCTTCTGACAATTTGGTAACAAATTTGGGTTTTAAATGAGTATGTTTATCAGCACAAGCAAGAAAATCATAGTTATAAAGTGCCGGCTATTTTCTGATAGCTTTCTTAAGATAATGGGGGTTTTCAAAACCAAGTCCCCATTTCTCTTTGACATCAGCCTCTTCATTAGGTGCATTGAGAAAAATGGTTTGATCTGTTTGACCTCTCGCATAAAGTTTTGCTTCCAGACCATTTACCTTCTTATTCAAATTCTTATTTTCAACCTGCAATTTATAAACAGTTAGTGCAGATTCATTTTTCTCAAACTCATATTTAGACACTTTACCTACAAACTCAGAAATCCTCTTTTCAAAACACTCTACTTTAGATTTAGAATCAAAATCAGACTTGCGTAAAGAATCAATCAGATCTTTGTTTGAAATAACAGACGTATTAAGCTCAAAGATCTTCTTATTCTTTTTAGCAACTTTTTCTTTTTCCCTTTTCAGATTATTTTGTAAATTTTGTAGCTCAACCACCATGGTTTCCATTTTTGTAATAAAATCTTTTTCAGATAAGTTTAATACCTCATTAACTGCCTCATCATCTGACTCGTCATCCTGTACTTCTTTGCTCATTAGACAGATATGAGCTGTTTCTTCTTTCACTTCTTCTTCTCCTTCTGAGTAATCCAGCCAAAACTCATCTTCAGCCATTAGAGCGACATCCGCTTCTTGCTGTCTTGCCAAAAGCAACTTGTTCTGATAATACTGAGAGTTGCGAACTTTCGGCTTTCGACAATCCTTTGCAAAATGACCCATCTTGCCGCAATTGTAGCATTTGATGGAATCTGTTGCTGGCTTCTCGGAAACTGTGTAGTCATTCATGAACTTCTTCTTCTCATCTGGTTTCTTCTCCACATATCTATCCTCTTGATACCTCTTTCCTTCCACTTTCTGTCGATGCTCGTGATTCTTTGAACTAGATGAAGAATACCTTTGAGAATTTGATCCCGACTTCTTGTAAAATATCTTCTGGAATGCACGGGTCAGCAATATCATGGCTTGTTTCAGACTTTCGCCATCATCACTATATGTAACTGAATCTGACTCAGAACTGGTAAGAACTATCTTCTTTTTCTTCTCTTTCTTTTTTTTCTTTTTTTTCTTCTTCTCTCCAGCTACTAAGGCAATAGGATCAGGAACTTGTGCTGCCTTCTTCTTCTCAGCTCTTTTCTCTTCAACCTCTTCCTCATTCTGCCTCAAGGTCTCAAATACCTCATGTAGTGGTATTTCATTCAAATCCTTCATCTGTTTCATCCTTCTTGTATGCTTTTTCCATTCCGGACGTAGGATACTCAGAAATTTGACATTGTTTTCCAACTGCTTCTTTTTTACTTTATTCTTTGTCAGCTCATTCAGAAGCAATACAAACCTCTCATATGTATCTTCCAGACTCTCATTCTCCTTAGCTTTGAATTCCTCATAACTATTGATGCAGTTTGCCACTTTCATCTGATTTCCAACCTTGGATCCCATCATCATCTTTTGCAACTGATCCCACATCTTCTTAGCATTGTCTTTATAGCTATCAATCTTGATGTAGATCTCGTTTGGAATGCTTTGAAGAAGTAATGATCTCGCTTGTTTATCTGCTTTGTATCGGCTTTTCTGATCTTCAAAATATTGAGAAATATCCACTGTCACTGTTTTCATCTTTTGCTCTCTTTCCTCAGTCCCATCTTCACTATCAGAAGAATCAACATTAGGTACTTGAACTGTTATTGGAGCCATTGGACCTTCAGTGATAGACAGAAGAATATTCTCTCCATTTGAATGCCGATCTATGAAATCCAAGAATCTGTCCTTCCATTGTTCATACTCGCCTTTGAATAGAATAGGAGGCTTTACATCGGTGCCAATTGAAAGTGCATCTTTGGATGTCATTTTTGTTTAAACCTGTTTGAAAAATATATCAATAAGAAACTAGAACTGATCGTTAGTCCAAATGAAACAATCAAGAAAATACAGAAAACTTGAAATATAAAACCAGAAATTTTAATCACAAAAAGAACTATGTCCCCCTAGGCAGACTTTAGCACGGGGGTCCCGCTACCCGGTTAGCGGGTGGGGTCAAGGGGCAACGCCCTTGCGGGGTCTAGGGGCAGCGCCCCTAGAGAAAAAAATTTCACTATTAAAGGGCATATTATAGTTTTGAAAAATTTGTCTAAGTCCTCCACACTTTGCGCTTCAAGTGGGAAACGCAAACCTTGACTTTGCGTATCATACGGGGAACGCAAACCTATACTTTGCGGTTCATATGGGAAACGCAAACCACCACTTTGCGGTTCAAGAAGGAAACGCAAACCACCACTTTGCGGTTCAAGAAGGAAACACAAACCACAACATCTCTGAACTCAACTTTGCGTTTCTAGAAATCTTTTGCTTTTGACAAATTTGCGTTTCAAATTACAAACGCAAGACACACTTTGCATGTCAAGTTACACCCGCAAGATAAGCTTTGCGTGTCTAGTTACACCCGCAAACCACGATTTTGTCTTCTGAAAAATCCTTTTACTTCGCGTTTGTCATTAAGCCCGCAAACCATAGCTTCTCGTTTCTTAAAAGAAACGCAAATCTCACTTTGAATTCACCCGCAGACTTTGAATGACCCGCAAATCTCTGAAGAACTTGTACATATATTGATGAATGACCCGCAAACCTCAATGAATCAAATGCAAACCTGAAGAACAACCCGCAAACCTCTAAAATCGAACTAAATCATACCAACAACTCATTTAAGCCTAGAAATCTAACTAGAAACTTCAACAATTTGATCTTCTAATCATTACGAACACAATACAAACAACTAATTTCGATCTAAAAAACACACAACTATACAAATCGATGTGAATACAGTGCGTGACAACTCGTGAACTCAAACTTCTTCAAAATCAAAATTACAAATCGATTACAGTGCAATTCAAGAAATAAACTATACAGACTCGATCGAAAGCACTTAGTAAACAAAACCTAATCGATTTCAGCACCTAATTTGCACTAAAACTCGAAATTTGATTCTTGCTCAAGAACACAGATACGAACTTTTGAATTTTCTTGATTTTTTTTTTCAATTTGGATCTGCTCTGATACCAATTGAGTGTTCCAGATTCTAGTTTCTGTTCAATAATAATCAAACAAACAAGATTAAACACAATGAATTACCTGTTTGATTACTTTGAATTTCACAAGATTACACTTTCTCTCTCTAGAACTCTCTCTCTACAAATCTCTCTCTCTAACGAACTCTCTTTCTCTCTCTGATACAACTGAATGATTCTCAAAATTAGTTCTCTACAAAATACAAATAAAGAAAAATATTTATACTACAAGGAAACTAAAAACAAAAACAAATACACCTAAGTTTGACTTATTACAAAATAGACTTTGACTTTTAATGAGATTTGACTTTAGCAGCTTTGACTTTCTCAACTTTGACCTTCAGTCTTCTTGATCTTGTATCCAACAGATTTATGCCCTAACAATTACCCATATTTCAAAACCCAATTCTTGATTTCCATGTAAACAATCATAAGGTTATAAAACACATTTCTCATGTATAAAATCCATAGCTAAATCAAAATGTATATTATTGTCCCCAAAAACATTCCCTTCCACATAACCCCCTAACTCTCCCAAAATTAGGTTTTAGTGAAAACTCACTCAACTCAAATAAATCAAACATGGAGATGTTGAGAAGGTTAAAAATCCACATTTTGACATGTATAAAGTTTATTAAAAGAGAATGAACTCACCTTGTAGGGTTGTATACGAAACCCTAGAACTCAAAATCTTAAGAAGATGAAGCTAGGATTTTGAAGAGGAGAAAACTTCACAACAAGAGTTATACCAACCTAGGCAACACCGACAACAATCTTAGGGTTTCATTTAATGAGATTAAATGAAGAGAAATGAAGAATACTCACCTAGGGTACCCAAAATCTCACCAAGACCACACCTACTAGCTTCACACTTGAAATAAATGAGAAAATGGGGAAGAAACCCATATTTAGGTGTTCAGGGCAATTCTGTGGGTTATGTCACAACCTTAAGTCGCGACATAAGCCACCCGTGTTCCTGAAATGGAAGATGGATAGTGGTTTACGCGACTTGTGCCGCGGCTTTCAAGTCGCGAGGTTACTCGCGTGATCCACTGTTTCACTAATCCAAACTCAATACTTGACACATGAACTTGGTTAAACACGCGATACGCACCAATAGGGTAGACACGGGATAACTAGGATTTAAAGATAAGGAAGGCTAGAAATCTTAATGAAATAGTTTATACAAAGAAAATTCGGGGCGTTACATATGCATATTTGGTACATTAAATTTTATAAACCTTATGAGATACTCGTGTTTGGGATTTTTGGGCAGTTTGACAATTAAATCATGAGTGTGGGTTCTTTTGATGATTTATCTTATAAATGGAGATTATTTTGGTGTTAATACATTTTAGTGTATTTGGATGGGAGAATGCATATTGTTATGTTATGGGGCATATGGGAAATGTAAATGATATGATTTCAATTGGAAAATGGTTTGTCCCAAACAATGATGGGTTTTTGAGTTAATCATGCCTTTAGAGAATGTGTATGCATGAATGTTGGGTATGCAATTTATTGACTTGTGTTGGCTTTTATTGAGTAGCTATATAAGTGTGGAGTTATTGAGTTGTTGAGCCTTTGGATCGGTTTTGACTCAAAAGAGTATTGAGGACATTTTTTCGATTTAATTTTCTCTATGTTAAACTTTTAGAGTTATATGCAGTTATGGCATATTTCTTTGTAAGTTACATGTTTTGAGTGGGTGGTCATTCATTTGTAGTCATGTAATTTAGACTGTAACACATTGGATCCATAGGCATAGGAGTTGGTTTGGAATGGGATAGTTATCCCCGTGTTGTAGCTAGATACTCGGATCAACGGATAACTCAAGGAAAAGACTTGGATAGAGTTGAACTTGATGACCGTGTGATCTGAAGTGGGGGACTCAAAATAAAGACTCATATATAGCTGAACTTGATAACCATGTAGTTCGTAGTGGCTGTCATGTCTAATGAACGAGCTTAACTTGGATTTGGGAGATCCCAAGGTAATGACCCGAATAAGGTTGAACTTGGTGACTTCCTTAGAGAAAGACTTGTATAGAGTTGAGCTTGTTAACCCATTTGACTAAAGACCCAGATAAGGTTGATGTCAATGTTTAAATATTCATAAGTGATGCTCATATAACATACATACGTGGCATATTTTTGTGTTCCCGACACGTTCAATAGAAACGGGTCTCCTCCGTTACCGAATAGTGTTGATTTTGGATATCGAGTTTATCCATGTTTTGAGTGCATTTTGATTAAAAGTTGTTATCCATGATTTGAGGTTTTGTGTATTGACCTTATCCATGTTTTTGGATGATTTGTATAATAGAGTTTGTTATTCCCAGTTTATGTGCAAAATTATTTAGATGAACAATCAAATCACTTCAATTAGTGTGTATCCCACAATAATACAGTTCTAATCAAGATTATCAACCAGAATTCCAATTCAAATCGTTGTATGATTAATCTTTCAATTCACAGTTTACAATTGTATGCTTTCAAACTTGCTCCCTCTAAACTCATTGTGTACAATTCGCCTAATGAGTCTACGAACATAAAAAGAAACTATTTATACCTCTTAAAATTACAAGACTAAACTAAAAAAAACACTTTGACTTTGACTTATTACAAAGGCTTTGCATTTGAAGGATTTGACTTGAGCTTTGACTTTGACTTTTATCTTCATGATCTTGGATCCAACATATTTAAGCACTAACAATCTCCCCTTTTGGATTCAAGATCATCTTCAAAAGAATAAACATTGAAGATCCCCTTTGATTCAGAAACAAATGATCTCTCCCTTTGGATACACAAAAGCTAATTTCAGCAATCACGAACAATCTTCCTCTTTATGTTTCTGAAAAATAATTTTTGCTTTGAAAGTCAATCTCCCCCTTTGAGTAAATCTATTAAAAATCAATCTTTTCTTTGAACTGTCTTCAAACTTTCTGTAATCTCCCCCAAAGTCTATGAATGTCTTTTGTAAGAATCTTTAACAATCTCCCCCAAGGTAATAAAACCTCTTTCAGACTTCAGAAAAGAAATTATCTTCATATTTAGCTCACTTTGCTTCAACAACATCTTCAAAGAAAACTTATGTACACTTCAACAGACTTTCTTAAATTGTTGATCTTTCTTCAAATCAGCCTTGCATTTCTTGATATTGTCTCCTCATAATAGTTCCAATCTGTTCTCCACACAACATTTCTTGAATTAACTTCTCCCCCTTTTTGATGATATAGAGCATGTAAATCATCAAAACTTCTTCAAGAAATGTCATGAACCATTGCTGACCACTGATCCTTCAAAATGAGGCACTGAACATCCGTCAATTCATAAAGTATTCATCCAAATCTTTTTAAATTCAGACAAATAAGAATGTAACCCTGAATCAACAAATGAATCAGTTAAAATGCTTGTAAGTAACACGAAGTTACTTAGTACAACGAATGCACTGTACAAGGAGTTTTATTGATGTTCACTCCCCAGGTCTTCCATTCAATCATCGAATAACACAAGATTATACTATGAACATTCCGACAAAAAAACAAATTTTCTGTGTGTTCGTGCTTTTGTATGAAAGAATTTAAACATGAATGTTAATAAGGTTCAAAATGTGTAAACCATTAAGACAACAGTAATACACAGACTCAAATGTGTATGATCGAAATGCGAAGGTGGGGGCAAACTTCCTTCTTTTTCAATATCCACATCTTCCGAATGAAGACAAGATAGATTATGTGTTGCGTCCCCAAGAAAAATTTGAAACATCTCTTTGTTAAGAAAGAAATGAGTAGCTGGTGGGGTTTAAAGCAAGAGTTGGCATGGGCTAGTTGCCTGTTTCAATGAAGTTCACAAAGGAATTGTGAAAGAACAGTAATGTGGCTGCCCAACTCAGAAAAAGTTGGTGTGGAGTTTGATATTCTTTTAATATGATCTCTCACCCTCTTTCTTTTTTAACATTTAAGCTCACTTCTAACCAAACTCTCTTTTCATTTTATCTCAGCACATACCTAAACTCAGATATTGACCTATCGCCTCACGATAACTCAGAAATAACTTCATGGGTAGGAAACACTGGTTATCGTGAATCCATAGAAGTTCAATTAAGCTCACACAATTTCCATGTATTGTCCTAAATGCAAAATGTTACACAAATGGTTTAACTTTTTCAGTTAAATAACAGTACGAAATACATGTTAGATATATGTATGCCCCATTAAGATAATCATGAATATTTGAGCATTTTAATCATGAAAGATTCTCTAAAAAATAAGTATATTGAATGGATGAAGTGAATACAAACTGCTTGTTTGAGAATCTGACAATGTATGAAAAGATCAAATAAGAATGATTTATCATTAATAGCGTAGGTCATGAAAAACTGGATGTTGTCTATAAGAACAAGTATAGACATTCTTGAAAGAAAAATTTTGAATGGAATAACGCTCAACAAACATTGAATATCAAACAGGGTTTATTACCATCGAAAAAATTGTTTCATTTTGAGACATGGTAATAATAAAGTCAACAAAAATACTAAACCGATGTGTGTGAATACTTGACAGTATATGAAAAACATAATACACAAGTATTTATCTTTGGAAACACACGGTTAGTTAAACAATGAAAGCACATAATAACGAAAACATTTAAAATCATACTTCAAAATTCATGAAATCTGTTTAAGAATAAGAAGTGGTTTGAACGTTTAAGCAAATTGTTTTCATGTTTGAAAGTTGTCCTTATTTCAAACATAATGAGATTAAGATTAGAATGTACCTTACGTTCATCATTAATCTCATAAAGTCATCTCCAAAGTCATTAATTGATATGATCATGAAAGCCCCCCCTCAAATTCTGCATGTAGTCAAAAAGTCGTCAAAGTAAAAAAGTCTTATTCACAAACTTGATTGAAAAATAAAGACATGAAAGTAATAAAACATTTAAGAACGAGTTCTGATCAGATGTAATCAGAAGTCAATTACCCCCCCTAAAAATATGCATTCGCAATATTATCAGTAGAGGTAATATGTATACTCCCCCTTGAAGGTTGATCATCTCTTTTGATGCATCAGAGTACACTTTCTTTTGATCGTTGAAGTATGAGTCCCAAACTATTGTGTTTAGAAGTCAAACTTGATCTTTGAGGTACGAGTCCTAGACTGCTTTGTCTAGAAGTCAAACTCTTTGACATTGAAGAACGGGTCGTTGAACTGTGTTATCCAAGAGCCATGGTTCCTTTACTCCCCCTAGACTTGAGGTTCCTACTGTCGGTCCACAATATATATCAAGTTCTTATTGACTCATACACATAAACGATTAACCAACCTGTTTAGATTAATAACAAAGATTACATGATTGATCGATTGAAGCTTTCGATGTGTTCTCTCTGTTTTTCACCGTGAGTGTGTGTTGTGTATGTTTTCTTCTAATCTGATATCTTCCTCAACACACTTTGCTATAATATCTAAACTTAGATATTAAAACAAATATCTAATTTAGATATTAACTAACTAATATCTAAAATTAGATATTGAAACTAATTTAAACTAAATACTAAATTACAATAAACATTAATTAACTTCGACATTTATTACAAAGTAACCTTAGACTTAATATCGAGAGTCGACTTTTCGGCATTAGCTTCAGATTGGATCTTCAGATTGGATGATCTTGAATCCAATGTGACTGTGCTCTAACAATCTCCCCCTTTGGATCAAGATCATTACTAAAAAGATTTTAGCAATTCAGTCTTCTTTTTCAGCTCAGAAGATGCAATCTCTTTCTCTAGCTCAGAATGCTTTAGCAAAGTATCTTCAAAGAAAATTTATCTGAAATCAGCATGTCTTTAGAATACTTTGATCTCGCATTTCTTGGTCTTGTAAAGTAATGGACTGGACATTTCTTCAAGCTTTAGATTCTTCCGCTTTTTGAGGAAAAGAGCAACGCTTTAATCAAAACATGTAGGAAGAAATGTATGTCATATAGAGCCTCTGATCCGTCAATTCAAAAGATATTCATCCAGATCTTTGCAAATCTAGACAAAATAATCGTGTAACACCTGAATCAACTGATGAATCAGTTAACATGCCTGTCAGTAACACTAAGTCACTGTGTGTAACAAATACACATTGGAAAGGAGTTGTTTGATGTTGACTCGCCCAGGGCTTCCATTCAATCATCGAAACACCACAAAGGCAATTTCTATGAACGTTATGACAAAGAAACAAATTCCTTGTGTGTTCATGCATGTGATAGAAAGAATTAAGCACATGATGATTGCTTATAAGGCTCAATATTGTGTAAACCACTGAGACAACAGTAAGTTAAACACAGACTCAATGTGCATGATTGAAGTGCGAAGGTGGGGCAGACTTCCTTCTTTTCAATATCCAGATTTTCCAAATGAAAATCAGATAGTAAATGTGCTGCTTCCCCTTAGAAAATGTGAAACACTTTCTATTTGAGTAGAAAATGAGTAGATGGTGAGATTTGATCAAGAGTTGGAATGGGCTAGTTGCCTGTTTCAATAATGTTCACCAAACAGTTGTGAAACACTAGTAATGTGGCTGCCCGACTCAGAAAAAGTTGGTGCAGAGTTCTGATATTCTTTTAACTCTGTTCTCACACCCTCTTTTATTTAAACATTTAGCTCACTCTAACCAAACTTTCTTTCTCTGTTTAACACACTCATTTCTTTTGACTTCTTACACTCAATCACTATGGATTAACTTCGTGGGTAGAAATCACTGGTTAACGTGATTCCATAGAAGTTGTGTTCAGTCCTAGCACAAAGAACTCCTTGTTTTCCTATGATGCACATGATGCTCAGAATGGTTTAACTATTTCAGTTAAAGCACAAAGTTGATCTTGAAAACATTTAAAGTCACACTTCCAATTCATGAATTCGTGTTGAGAATCGGGAAGTGGTTTGAACATTTAATAACAATGTTTTCAAATGATTGAAAGTTATCCTTCGTTCAACCATTTATGAGATTAAGATAAAGGATTGTACCTTTACGTGCGATCTTACATCTCATGTAGCTAAGCTTAAAGTCATAAACATATGTACTTGTAAGCTTCTTTCAAAAATTCTGCAAAAGTCTTATGTCAAGTCAAAGAAAATTTATTCACTGAAAAATTGAAAAGACAAAAAGCAGTAAAACTATGAAAGTACGAGTTCTGATCAGAAATAATCAGAAGTCATTTCCATACTCCTTTTACTTGAAGAGCTCCCCCTAAAATCATGCATTACAAAAACAAATTTGACATAAAAGGTAAATGCAGAAATCTTATGAGCTCCCACTCAAAATAAGATTGACCAACTGTCAATTTCTTCTCATACTCCCCCTTAGATCATGAACGGATTGTTAATATGCAGATATCAATCAAAAATAAAAATGAAGTAATGAGGAAAAAGTATACAAGTAGAAAACTTTGATAGGTAACTACTGATTAGATCTTAAGATTTAGCATACCAAGCTTAGAGACAAGAAAGGTGAACCTCTTTTCATCTAAAGGTTTGGTAAACAAATTGACAAGATGATAATCAGTTTTTACAAAGAAAAGTTCAATTGTTTCTTTTTCGACATTATCTTTAATAAAGTGATACCTGACATATATGTGTTTGGTCTTGGTGTGCTGAACAAGATTCGCTGTTATTGCGATGGCGCTCTTGGAGTCACAGTAAATCGGGATTTTGTTGAAGTGAAAACCGTAGTCGCACAATTGTGTTCTCATCCATAAGACCTAAGAACAGCAACTACATATTCTGCTTCGGCCGTTGAAGTTGAAACACAAAATTGCTTCTTCGATGCCCAACTTACGAGTTTATCACCGAGGAACTGTATATGTCCTGACGTGATTTTCCTGTCTAACATACAACCAGCATGATCTGCATCTGTATACGCTGTTAGTTCAAAGCTAGTATCTTTAGGATACCACAGACCAAGATCTGCAGTCCCCTTCAGATACCTAAATATGCGCTTAACTGCAGACATATGGATTTCTTTGGGATTGGCCTGATATCTTGCACATAAGCAAGTTGAAAACATTATATCTGGCCTACTAGAAGTAAGATACATTAAAGAACCTATCATCCCTCTATAAGTCCTAACATCAACAGCCTTTCCAGAAGGATCGGTGCCAATCTTAGTACCTGGTGCCATTGGGGTACCAATCGGTTTTGAATTTTCCATTTTGAACTTCCAAAGAATTTCAAGAATGTATTTTGATTGATTGATAAAAATACCCGATGAAAATTGTTTGACTTGTAATCCGAGAAAGAAATTCATTTCTCCCATCATATTCATCTGAAATCTTTACACCATAAGGTTTGAAAAATTCTTACAGTACTTAGGATTTGTAGAGCCAAAAATAATATCATACATATAGATTTGAATAAGAATGATATCGCCTTTTTCCTTTTTGATAAACAAAGTGGTATCTACCGTACCTTTTGAGAAACCAGACTTGACTAAAAATTGAGATAGGACATCATACCAGGCGCGAGGAGCTTGTTTCAGTCCGTAGAGTGCTTTGTCGAGAGTGTAGACGTGATTCGGCTTCTCTTGATTGGTAAAACCTTCTGGCTGAGAGACGTAGACTTATTCCTTTAGAATGCCATTCAGAAAGGCAGTCTTCACGTCCATTTGAAAGACCATGAAGTTCTTGTGGGCTGCATACACTAGAAACATTCGAATTGCCTCTAAATGTGCCACAGGAGCATAAGTATCATCGTAGTCTATTCCTTCCTCTTGTCTGTATCCTTTGGCTACAAGTCTTGCCTTGTTTCTGATAACGGTACCATCTTCGTCTTTCTTGATCTTGAAAACCCATTTCGTACCTATAATGGTTTTACCTTGAGGTTTTGGTACGAGTCTCCAGACTTGAAGTGCGTCGAACTGATTCAACTCTTCTTGCATTGATGTCACCCATTCTGGATCAGCAAGTGCCTCTGATACGCGAGTTGGCTCGAACTTGCTAAGAAAGGAGTCATGCATACACATATTCATTGACGCTAACCTAGTTTGCACCGGTTTTGTTGGATCGCCAATGATATGGTTTATCGGGTGCTCTTTGGTCCATTTGTGTTCATGAGGTAGTGGATTATATGAATGTATATCAGTATTATCATCTATAAATCCACTTGTATCTTCTTCAGTTTGTTCAGGAGGAATTATGATTGCAGTTGAAGTAATAGGTGCAGAAGGCTCAGGAGGGACAACTTGGTCTGGCTGTAGATTGATCTGTATAGAACATCCTACTGTTTCAGCTACTTCTGTCTCTTCATCATTTGTCACAACTTCAACTGTTGGAGTCGGCATTTGAACTGGAATTTCTTGCTGAATCGGGGCGTTGAATTCAGTAGAGATATCTGAACTGGTTGGATGAGTAGTCGTTGAGTCTTCCATCCTGTCAACCATAACAGATTTCTTTACATTAGATCCAAGAAATTCATCATAAAACAGTTCAAATAATAAATCTAAATCAGATAAATTATTAGATGACGTTGATGCTTCATCTGATTTGTTCTGTTGAGACACATATTCTGGACTGATTTGCCCAGAAGCTAGTACTCCAGTTATCACGGGTTCTGAACTATGTTGTTCGGAAGCCATCTCTTCATCAAACGAAACGTTGACGCTTTCAATAACCATCTTTGACTTCTTCAGATATACACGGTATGCAGTTGATGTAGAGGAATAACCAATGAAGATGCCTTCGTCCGCCTTGGTACTGAACTTGTTCAGACTCTCTCTATCGTTTAGAATGAAACACTTACACCCAAATTTATGGAAGTATTTGATTGTCGGTGTTCGGTTGTTGATTAACGCATAAGGAGTCTTCTTGAATTTGCGGTGTATCATGGATCGATTTTGAGTGTAGCACGCAGTCGATACAGCTTCAGCCCACATAAATAGAGGTAAGTTAGATTGACTTAGCATAGTCGAGCAGCCTCGACTAACATACGATTTCTTGTATCGACCACTCCATTCTGTTGAGGCGTACGAGCAGCAGAGTATTGATGTGAAATCCCGACAGATTCGAGATATTCTTCAAACTTTTTGTTCTTGAACTCTGTGCCGTTATCTATTCTTAGAAGCTTGACCAGTTTCTGCAGATTCACCTGGGTCGTCTTCAGGAATGTGATGAGAACATCAGGTGTCTCATCTTTTGAACGTAGAAACTTGACCTAAGTGTATCGCGAGTAATCGTCCACGATAACTAGTATGTACTTCTTTCCACCTAGACTTTGTGTTCGCATCGGACCACAGAGATCCATATGCAACAACTCTAACGGAGCGCTTGTACTTGGTTCAGGCTTTGGTTTATGTGGAGCTCTCTTCATCTTTCCCTTTTCACACGCTGCACAAAGGTGTTCTTTTTCATACTTGAGCTCTGGAAGTCCTTTCACTAACTTACCACTGACCAGTTTGTTGATGTACCGAAAGTTGAGGTGAGAGAGCCATCGATGCCATAGCCAACTTTGCTGCATCGAGGCTTTCGAGAGTAGACAAACCTGCTTGTCAGTCTGGACGTTTGACAAATTGATTGTGTAGAGGTCGGACTTTCTCTTGCCGACCAAGAGTTCCTCGCCTTCTTCAGTGCGAACAGAACACCTCTTGGCTTTGAAATTGACCTCTAAGCCTTTGTCACAGAACTGGCCTATACTGAACAGGTTGTGTCCTAAGCCTTCAACATAGCTCACCTTCTTGATCGTGACTTTGTCATGTACCATATCACCATAACCTAGTATTGGTGAAAACTGATCGTTGCCCAATCTAACTGTTCCGCAATACTTCTCTGTAGAGTTGATCAACATACCTTTTTGTCCAGTCATATGCTTGGAACATCCGCTATCCAAGTACCACATATGACGGATCTGCACAAGAGAAATTACAAAACAAGAGATTTATATTTCCATAAAACAAAATTTGAAGTAAAGACTTTTGAGCATTGAAGTGAGGGTCTTGAACTAATTTGTTCAAAAGCCTATGTTCTATGCTCCCTCTTAAACTTTGAGTTCCTGCAACACAGATTTAGCTTTTGGTACCCACTGGAAATTGGGTCCAACTGTGTTAGCACAAGATTTTGGTACCCATTTAAAATTGGGTCCTCTTTTCATTTGAAATTCATTTGAAGCATTATAATGATATGAGTGCACATGATAATTTTCAAACCAAACCTCAGAATCTTGACAAGAAGTAGAAACATGTTTATCATAAAAAGAAGACTTCCTAGTAGATAAAGATAACTGGAATAATTCCTTAAAAGAATATTGCTTGCGAGAAACAACAAGTTTTGGTTTCAAATTAGTAGCAACATTCGCTTTCAAAACATCTTTACTAGGTGAAGTCTTATTACAATTAACACTACAAAACGATTTATCAGTCTTGTCAAGCTTCTGTTTCGGTTGCCATTGAGATTTAACTTCTGGATTTTGCTTCATCAGATCTGAAACATTTGAAACTCGTGAGTTAGACTTTTGAGCAACAAACGAATGCTTCTTCTTCGTCTTACCAGTAGTGTTCGGTTTCTATGAATGCTGAGATTTATTCTTACCTTTAGCATTCTTAGCTTTCACAGAGACTGACTTATCAACTTTCGTTGATTTTGCACTATTTACAGACGTACTGCTTTTCCCCAATGATTTCACAATAAAAGATGAATGGTTAGGAAGTTTCACATTAAAATCAAATTGTTCAAAACAATCATCCAAACCACCGTCAGAGTTTAGAAAATCAAACCCTTCATCAGTTGAACCAAACATGTCATCAGATTTTGAAGCCTTTGAAATAACAACATTTTTCAGCACAGTTGAAAAAACTTTTTGTTGAATCTCAATAAAAAGTCTTTCATCTGTTAAAGAGTTCTCGAGTTTAGAAATGTTAATTTCTAAAACGAGAGGAGGGACATAAAGTTTACCTTTAATAGGTTTCGCCTCCATTTCTTTGACAGAGTAACTTTGAAAAAAGTCATTTGAAAGAGATTTCTTGTGATAAATTGGATCATCATTATAACTATTATTCAACTTCGCATAATAAAATGGAAGGTGAACTTTATATGATTTCCTCCGTTTTTCAGTTTCTTTGGCTTCATCCTATTTTGATAGTCCAGTATTGAAAACTTGAAGTTTAGGGTATCAGTGAGAAAGATTCATAAAGGTAAAATCATAAAGTGCAGGCACTTCAAATATACCATTTTGAAGGCAGTGAGGATTCTCATAACCAATTCCCCAATTGTCTTTATTCTCTTTCGGTTTGTTTAGATGAATGGTTTGCTCAGTTTTACCTAATGAGTGTAACTTCTTTTCCAAAGCATCTAATTTTGCAATTAAAGTTTTGTTTTCTTCAGTACATGAAGAATACATTTTCGTAAGCTCTCTGAAATCAAACTCACTCTTTCTCAGTTTAGACTTGATTTCAGAATTCTCTTTAAGAATTATTGTCTTTTCTTTGGCGCTGGTGTCATTGTTTCTATGTAAAACCTCAATCAATACTTTATTCTCAACAATTTCATTGCTAAGTTTCTGTATCGATTGGTTTTTGTCATTAATAACACCCTTTTCTCGCTTAAGCTTCGACTATAATTCTTGGAGTTTTATATTCATGGCACGCATTTGATTTAAGAAATCGGAATAAGATAAATCACATACCTCATCTTCCTCATCCTCTAAGTCAGCTTCAACTTCTGATTCCTGCTTTCCCATCAAGCACATGTTGGCTGCCTCATTCTTCTCTTCATCCTCATCTTCCTGGTTTGAAAGGTCAAGCCAGTACTCATTTTCAGCCATCAATGCCTTACCCGCATCCTGTTGCTTTGCAAGAAGCATTTTGTTCTTGAGTAGTCGGAGTTTCTGACATTGGGTCTTTGGCAGTCTTTGGCAAAGTGACCTATTTTGCCACAGTTGTAGTACGTTGGTGGTTCTGACTGACTGGATCCTTCAGCTTTAAATCTTCTTTCTTCGGGCTTCCTCTCCTCTAGTCTCTTTCCTTCAAACCTTTTTCCTTCAACCCTCTCCTTATGAACATAGTTGTTAGGACCAGAAGAATATCTCTGACTGTTTGAACTTGGCTTCTTGTAGAACTTCTTCTGAAAAGCTTTAGTCAGCATTAGCATTGCTTGCTTCAGTTGTTCACAGTCATCCGAGTCAGAGTTGGCTTCAGCTTCAATTTCTTCTGATTCATACATAATTGTATTGTTCTTCTTCTTTTTGACAACAAGAGCAACTGTGTCATCAACTGTCTTCATTGTCTGCCTCTTTTCATCTAGAATTTCATCCACCTCTTCTTCATTTTGTTTGAGGGTTTCATACACCTCATGAAGTGGAATCTCGTTTAGATCCTTGATCTGCTTCATTTTCCTGGAAAACCTCTTCCATTCCGGCTGTAGAATACTTAGGAATTTGACGTTTAGCTCGATTTGTGATTTGTTGACCTTGTTCTTACTTAGTTCGTTCAGCAAGGTCACGAATCTGTCATAAGTTCCTTCTAGAGACTCTCCAACTCTTCCTTTAAATTCTTCATAATTGTTTAGGCAGTTGGAAATTTTGAGCTGGTTCCCAACCTTTGAACCCAGCATCATCTTCTCTAGCTGATCCCACATCTTTTTTCCAGATGCTTTATAGTTGTCAATCTTTACATAGATTTCATTTGGAATGCCTTGAAGAATATAAGACTTAGCTAATCTGTCTCCTTTATCTCTCTTCTAGTTATCACCTTCTAGATCCTCATACTTCAGTTCAATTCTTTGCTCATTAGTTCCCTCTGGAGGTTCCCTATAAACTGGTTCCATAAGTCCTTCTTCTAAGGATTTCCTGATATAATTACCCAAATCTTGTCTTTAAATATAGTTCAGGAACCGATCTTTCCACTGCTCGTACTCTCCCCTGAAGAGTACTGGTGGTTTGGTATCAGTTCTGATTGCTAGGGCTTCTCTGGATGTCATTCTGATTGAAAAAAAAGATTAAGTCTTGATCTGGAGAAAAAGACAATCTTTGCGCTTTGAGAAGGTGGCGCAAATGAGGTTTGCGCTAATGGTGGTTGGTGCACAATAGGTTTGTGCTACGCGAGGATGGCGCGAAAGTGACTTCGATGAGGTTTGCGCTACAAGAGGGTCACGCAAACTGAAGTTTGCGTTAGGAACTGATGGCGCAAAGGCGAACTTTGCGCTAAAAGTTGTTGGCGCAAAGTGGAGATGTTCGTTCGGAATGTGGTGCAAAGGTAGTTTTTCGAGGTTTTCGCCAAGTGTTGGTGGCGCAAAGTGGGGTTTGCGCTATTAGTTGGTCGCGCAAAACAGACTTTGCGTGATACGTTGATGAGAAGTCGTTGGCGTGAACTGAGGTTTGCGCGAGACGTTGATCACGCAAAAGGAACTTTGCGCGAGGTGTTGATGGCGCAAAAGTCAAGTTTGCGCTAATAGTTGATGGCGCAAATCTGACTATGAACTGGCGCAAATGTGACTTTGCGTGAGTTCGTCCCTGTACTTCGATAAAACGATCTAAAAACCTGTTTGGAATTCGATTAGCAGTACCAAACTCTAACAAAATGACCACTAACAGTTAAGTCTTGATCTCTAACACTCGATTGCAATAAACATCACTTTTTGAAATTTAAATAGATAGAACAGTGCTCTTTTTGACGTGTACAGATGGACACAAAAATCTCAAAATGGGACTCGATTGCAGAGTTATAATGAAATTAAAGTATAGCAAATCGATCTATTACATATTTCGATCACTTCTTGATCGATTTCAACACCTAAATCACTCAAAATCTCGAAAATGATTTTAGAAAATAAGAACACAGAGTCGAGTTTCTTAAAACTTGATTTGAATCTCTTTTCAAAGCTCTGATACCAATTGTTGGTCCACAATATATATCAAGTTCTTATCGACTCATACACATAAACGATTAACCAACCTGTTTAGATTAATAACAAAGATTACAGGATTGATCGATTGAAGCTTTCGATGTGTTCTCTCTGTTTTTCACTGTGAGTGTGTGTTGTGTATGTTTTCTTCTAATCTTATATCTTCCTCAACACACTTTGCTATAATATCTAAACTTGGATATTAAAACAAATATCTAATTTAGATATTAACTAACCAATATCTAAAACTAGATATTGAAACTAATTTAAACTAAATACTAAATTACAATAAACATTAATTAACTTCGACATTTATTACAAAGTAACATTAGACTTAATATCGAGAGTCGACTTTCCGGCATTAGCTTCAGATTGGATCTTCAGATTGGATGATCTTGAATCCAATGAGTCTGTGCTTTAACACCTACAACACAGATGGATCTTTTGGCTTTGGTACCCACTGGTATTTGGGTCCATGTTTGTTAGTTGCAATTCTATTAGGAGTAATATAATAAGAACCATACCAGTAATGATTAGAAGCTTTATTAAAAAAATCATTTGCACAACAGTAAGAACAATAACTCTTCTTTTTTGATAACCTGATTAATTGATCTATCAAATAAACAAGATCAGGTTTACCTTTATGCACAAAGTTCTTTTTGGCATTTAGTGTATGCACAAATGATTTCTTACTATCTTCTCATCAGAAGTTGCTTTTACTCTCCAAACTAACTTCTCATTTCCTTTTCTTCTTCTTCTTCTTCTTCTGTATATATCTGAACCATCCACATTCCGATCATAGAAAAGGTTAGTAGTACAAATCTGACCAGTTGAATTAACTGACCTTTTTGTAGAAATAGTTGTATGAGGTGAACTTGATGATGGATCATCTCTAGGTCTTTGAATAAATGAATCTGGAGTCTTCTGCTCAGTCAAAACCACCTTAGAGATAATATCTTCAAGTTCTCTTATCTTGGAAGATAAACTGTTCCTTTCCTTAATGAGCAAGTCAATCTTTTTCTGAAATTCAGAATTCATGTTCTTCTCTTTCATGGCCTTTGTTGATAGTTCAGATAATGACGTTGTAAGCTTCTTAATCTCTATCTCAAAAAACTTTCTTTCTTCTTCAAAATCTTTCTCAACATTCTTTCTTTGATCGAATATTTCTTTGAAAAGTCCCACATTTTTCTGTTCAATTAACTTCTTCTCCTTTGCATACTTGTCCCTTTCCATAATGATCACTTTCTCAAAATCTGACACTTGTTGAGAAAGTTTGGCACACTTCAGATCAATCGCTTTATTTTCTTCAAAAGTATTTCTTGAAAATTCATAGAACTTTTGTGCAAAAAATTTCTTTTCATTTTCAAATCCCATCTTTTCTTTTTCAAATTTTGCTTTGTCTCTAACAATTTGAGCCTCCAATTCTGAGATTTTCATTTTCAACTCAGGGTTTTCACCGTTTGAACCCTTAGCAGTCTCTTCTTCCTTCTTAATAGCATCCATTTTCATCTCTTCAATCTTCTTTAGTTGCTCAGAGTTCTCATATTTTAATTTCTCAACTTCGAACCACTTATCAATTTTCAAAGCTTTTGAATTTCTCTTTCAAGTTGTTTTATATGTTCTTTATATTCAACAAAGAATTTTGAATATTTCCTCGAACCAGCTGCCTTTTTCAGTAAATCCATATGTGAGTTGAGCCATTCTTTAAGACTATTGAAAGTAGCAACTCGGTCATTTTCTGTCTTCTTATAGTAATCAATCAGATTTTGATTTCCAGCAAGAGTTCTGTAATAGCTTTGACGGTTTTGTACAATCTTTTCTTCCAGAGAAACAATCTTGGCTTTAAGTTTAGCAATCTCTTCCTTTGATGACATCTTGATAAAAAAAATTGCATAAATGATCGTTTGTTCGAAATAAAACAACAATCAAAAAGTCTTAGAAAATTTTTCAGAAATAAAATTTCCAAAAATTTCCTAAGGCTGGAATCCTCACACCACAATCACTGAACAATTCGCACAACTTCCACAATTCGCACACTTGAGAAATTCGCACACCACTGAGGCCAAAATTCGCACACCCTTAGAAATCCTCACACAAAGAGATGCGAGTTCTAGAAAATTGCACGCAGTATGATGCGAAATCTTAGAAATTCGCACGCTATATGCGAATCTTGAGAAACTCACATACAACTATATGTGAATTCTTGACTTAGAGAATTCTTGATCACCAACTTTTCGCACGCAACTTTTCACACAACAGGGAGATACGAATCCTATACTTAGAAAATGTTTCAACCTCAAACAATTCGTATCGATGCGGATTGTATACTTAGAAAAAATTTCAATTTTCTATGCGAAATGTACAAAATCCGTATGTAGCTCTATGCGAATTCTGAGGAATTCGTATGAAGCACGATGCGAATTACGGGAATTCATACGCAACGCGATGCAAAATCCTTACTTTTCGTATCCAATTCTTTGCGAAATCTGTCATTTGAATAAAATCCCCAACTTCTCGTACATTGAGCTATGCGAATTCTGAACAATTCGCACAAAGGCTTATGCGAATTCTTCCCTTAGCCTTTTCAAATCCCGAGTTCTATGCGAATTCCATTTCAAACATGTTCATCATGCGAGTTCTTCGTGCGAAATGTTTGAATCTTGCGAGTTCTTGATATTTCGGTCCAAAATCAATTCAATCAATCCAAAAGCCCATTGATTTTTCGATTATGAGTCTGAAATTTCACAAATTCAATCACGAATAGTACACAAACCTATTACAAATACTGAATAATAATCAAATCGCTCTAAGTATACATTTTGATCAGATTACAGTGCTTTCGACTCATGTTTTTCAAAAATCACAAAAACTCAAAATCAACCAAGAATTACAATTCAATTGAGTTTCCAACCAATAAAAATTGAGTTTAAAACACTAATCGATCATCATGCTAACAATTAAAATCAAGATTACTGTGCAAAACTCAAAAATTCGATCAAGATGCAAACAAACATAGTGCGAAGGATAGTTCTGATGATTTCACTTTGAATCTGCTCTGATACGAATTATGTGTCCCACAATAATACAATTCTAATCAAGATTATCAACCAGAATTCCAATTCAAATCGTTGTATGATTAATCTTTCAATTCACAGTTTACAATTGTATGCTTTCAAACTTTCTCTCTCTAAACTCATTGTGTACAATTAGCCTAATGAGTCTACGAACATAAAAAGAAACTATTTGTACACCTTACAATTACAAGACTAAACTAAAACAAAAATACTTTGACTTTTACTTATTACAAAGACTTTGCATTTGAAAGATTTGACTTGAGCTTTGACTTTGACTTTTATCTTCATGATTTTGGATGCAATATATTTATGCACTAACAATTAACCATATGTATTGATCACCAATTTCCACAGATTACAATCTCTCTAAAACAACTACAATTAAGTTCCTAATGACATTTTACACAAGGAAAACTATTTATACCTATGAGTTACAAGGGACAAAACACAACTAAACAAACTAACTCGAACAAAGACATTGACTTTCTTCTCTATGTGTTAAGTCTGATTTTATAGTAATCATTGTATTTATAGGCTTGGTCTAATACTTTGTTTAGAGTGTTATACTGTGTTGTATTAACCAAGGGTATTTAAGTCCCTTGTGGCTTTGTGTTGTGTACGGAACCTAACGCACATTCTATTGAATTCATCTATTGCGCTTCAAACTCTCTCTCTACTTTCTCTCTCTAAAGATTTAGTGATTTTGGGATTATCAATTGGTATCAGAGTTGTTCTAAATCTGAGAGAATTGAGAGAAACTTGTTTTGATTTCTGAATTTGTGATTTAAACAGGAAATTTGATCGATTTTCTTGATTTTTTCAAGAAAATCTCATTTTCTGATTTTTCATAAATTTTGGACTGTTTTGTAAACAAATTTTCTTGAAAATTGGTTTGTTGAATTCGATTTTACTAGTAGAACACTTTTGATTCACATCGTTTTACAAGAAAATCAATTTTGAAGTTCAATTTTGAGATTTATCGAGTTTTTGAAAAAGTCGTTATTCGTTCTGTTCGGTTCACAATTTCACGTTTTTGAGGTTTTTAATCAAATTGGTTGTTTGAAAGTTTTTAGAAATCTATTTTCGAACTCATCTGTATGCGTAAACTGTCATTAAATTCGGTTTTGTAATCGAATTTTGGAGGAATCTGAGTTTTGTCATCGTTTTGCGTCAGATCCGAGTTTTGCGCGAGTTCATCACGATTTGCGCCAGTTCATCCTCAACTTTGCGCGAGTTTCACCAAAGTTTTCATCAAGTTCAGTTTTCTGCGAAAAAGTAAGTTTTGCGTCAACGGTTCATTGCGTCACGCAAAATTGATTTGCGCCATATACATCTCGCGCAAGTTATTTTTGCGTTACCCTCTTGTCAAGAAAAGAAAGTTCTCGTCAAAATCTTATCACGCAAAATTTATTTTGCGTCATCAATTCATCACACAAACTCAAGTTTGCGCCAGCAATGCTTTGCACAATTCTAAGTTTGCGCTACATTCTGTTCACGCAAAGTGAAAGTTCTTGTCATCTTAGTCTAACGCAAAAGTCAGTTTGCGTCATCTTCTGTTCACGCAAATCTAAGTTTGCGCCACATACTGCTCACGCAAATCTCTTTTGCGCCATCTGCTTCTCACGCAAACCTTCAGTTTGCGCCAGCTTTTCTGCTTCCAGACTTAGCATTTTCTAAAGATTGTCATCTATGGATTCTACAAAGTTTACATTTCAAGCTCAGTTCTACAAAAATGATCTTATGATGCAATTGGGAACAGATACTCATCCACCCGTTTTAATCAATGAAAATGAGTTCACACAGTGGCAAGATCGGTTCATTAACTTCATTGAGCGTCAAGCTAACAGAGAGATTATGATGAAGTCATTTACTGAAGGACCATTCATAAGACCTAAAAATGACACTCCCTTGACTGCTGAAGAGGTTAAACGCGAAAAAGCTGATCGAGAAGCAAAGTCCAATTTAATGCTAGCCCTACCTAACTCCATTTACAATTGAAATGATTGTTTCAAGCATGATCCAAAGATGATGTGGACTCAATTAGAAAAGATCATGCTTGGGTCATCAGTTGCTACACAAATACGCCAGACACGCTTCATGAATAATTTTGAGGAATTTAAGGAAAAGGACGATGAGTCTCTGAAGGTTATATTTGACAGGTTTTGCACTGTGCTGAATGATCTACGCAAGATAAAAGTGTATAAGACTGAGCTGGAGACAAATCTGAAATTCCTCAATGCACTTCAATCGGAATGGAACAAATCTTGTCATCGATTGAGGAATGATGTCAGGATATCTTCGATGCAAATCCAAGAGCTTTACGAGATTCTGATGACAGATGAGTGCATAGTCACAGAGAAAAAGGCCAAACTTGACAAGAAGAATAAGAAAATAGTGGACCCGGTTGCACTTCTAACGAGTCGTCTGGCTGATCAAGCATTGTCTGATAGTGCTTATGACGGGGCCACTGAAGATGATGGCGAGGCTCTTCAAAAGGAAATGATCCTTCTTTCTCAACATTATCATAAAAAGTTCCAACCTCGTTCGAGTTCCATATCTCCTCGCTTCACTTATGGGTCGAAGAATGTCCAAGTGCCCGAGGCTAAGAAACATTTCCTTTAAGGAGTGTCGAGTGAAGAAAGTTCGGGACTCGGCATATTATAGGAAGAAAATGGAACTGGCCGAAAAGAGAGAGAATGGAACAGTTCTTCTTGCTGAAGAAGAATTTTGGCTGGATCACTCCGATGATGAAGCTGATAATATCGAGACTGCTCATCTTTTTTGCTTCATCGGAGATGATCAAAGTGATGATGATGACACTGATGAAGATGAGGTATTTTCTGATTTTGATTACACTTTTATTTCTTCACAGATTAACATTTTTATTTCTGCTTTACATGATTTACGTTCGAAGTTATTGTCTGAAAAACAATCGAATTCAGAAAGTCAAATTTGATTGATAAATTACAAATTTCTTTGAAAGATGAAAAATCTATTTTGATTCATACAAAAGATATCTTTCAAAGGAAATTAGATGATTTAGAAAAATCAAATATGACTTATCTTGATTCTTTGACTGAAATGACTAAATTAAAAGATAATTTTTCAGATAAAATAAATGAGTTGGAAAAAAAATTATATCGAAGGAATCAATCTAAACAAACTATTTATTTGAACAAACCGCGGAGTTATGAATCTATAAAAGAAAAATGGGGACTTGGTTTTGAAAATCCACATTGTTAAAACAATGCAATAGAAAATCCCCTACTTTATATAAATACGATTATCTAACACTTGCTAAATATGATCCTCAATTTAAAATTGATTGGATGAATGAAAAGCAAGTGTTAGAAATCGAAAATGAGAAAAGGATGAATAATAAGAAAAAGGAAATTTCTTTTGTTTATACAAGCGAAAATGCCAAATATTTTCCTGACAAATCAAAGAAAGGCAGAAAAAGTTTAAATGAAATATCTTCCATTAAGTCTTCAGTGTCTGATGATTATGTTGATATATGTTAGAGCATAAATATGTTGGATACAAGATCAAGAAGACTGAAGGTCAAAGTTTAAGAAGTCAAAGCTGAGAAAGTCAACTCTTATCAAAGTCAAAGTCATTTTTTTAATAAAAGTCAAAGTCAACATTTGTATTTGTTTGTTTTCTTTGTAATTGTATGGAGGTATAAATACCTTCTTGTCTTTGTTTTTCATTAGATTTGTAACTAACAGTCTAGAAGTTGTCTGATTGAGAGAATACGTATCTGAGAGAGAGAGAGAGAATTCGTTAGAGAGAGATCTGCAGAGAGAGAGAGAGTTCTAGAGAGAGAAAGTGTAATCGTTGGATTTGAAAGAGAAATCAAACAGGTAATTGATTGAGATATCTTGTTTGTTTGGTTAATCTTGTTTAGAAACTAGAATCTGGAACACACAATTGGTATCAGAGCCAATCCAAATCGAATTCAAGAAATTTCAGAAAGTTCAACACTGTGTTCTTGAGTGAGAATCAAATTTCGAGTTTTAGTGCGAATTTGGTGTTGAAATCGATCAGAGTTTGTTCATATAGTATAATCGATCATGTTTGTATGATTTGATTCGTAAATTGCACTGTAATTTTCTTGTAATTTTGGATTTTGTTGATGTTTCTGTTCACGAGTAAAATGCACTGTAAATCGAGTCAAAGTGTATCATTTTATGCTTGGTTTTAAAATTCTTACATTGTAATCTGTTTTTGAGTTGGATTCGAAGAGTTCTGCAAAGTTTTGATTCAATTGAGGAAAATTTGAGTCAAACTTCGGTGAAAAAGTGAAGAACACGCACGGATTTCTGAAGAACGCGCTAGATCTGCAAAACGCGCAAGTTCTTCATTAGAACGCGCAAGCTGAAGAACATCAGTGTTGGTCAAAACGCGCAAGGCATTGTTAGCGAGTTCTAGAAACTCGCTGATCGAAGTCTGCGAGTTTGGAAAAGTTGGAAAATTTTCTAAGGACCAGAACGCGCACATAGTGGTTAGCGAGTTCTAAAAACGCGCTAATCGAAGGGTGCGAGTTTGAGAAGGAACAGTGATTTGCGAGTTCTTTCATCGTGCGAGTTTGGAATTTCAAGAAAAAATTCTAAGTGGTGGAACGCGCAAGCTTGGTTAGAGAGTTTGTTCAAACGCGCGAGTTTTAGAAATGCACACGTCTCAATTAGCCTGTTTCATCGTGAATAATGATCTGCGAGTTCTTTCGATCTGTGAGTTTGTTGAAACGCGCAATCTTTGACAAACAAGTTTTGGAAACGCGCACGCCTCTGTTAGCGAGTTTCATTGTGAACAGTATTCTGCGTGTTTAGGCATTTGCGAGTTTCATCGATCTGCGAGTTTGAGCTCTGCGAGTTTGTCAGAACACGCAAGTTTGTGTTTGCGAGTTTCTCAAACGCGCATGTTTTGATCTGCGTGTTTCTCAGTGTCTGCGAGTTTAAGGGCCTGAGAGTTCAATAGTGACTTGCGAGTTTTGACACTTAGTCAATTTTTTCGAAATTTCTGATTTTTCTAAATTTCAAGATTTTTCTTGTTATTTCAAATTTTGGTCTAACGATCAGTTCTAGTTTCATATTGGATATATTTTTTAAACAGGTTTAAACAAGATGACTTCAAAAGACGCACTTTCAATTGGTACTGATGTCAAGCCTCCTGTTCTGTTTAAAGGAGAGTATGAGCAGTGGAAGGATAGATTCCTGGATTTCATAGACCGACATGCAAATGGGGAAAATATTCTGCAGTCAATTACAGATGGTCCTATGAAACCAATCATAGTTCATGTACCTGCTGATGATGATTCATCTGATAGTGGACATGGTGATGAGGAAAAAGAACAAAAGACAGAACCAGTTAAAGTGGATTTATCACAGTACTCTGAAGAACAGAAAAGCCGTTATAAAGCTGACAAACAAGCAAGATCTCTTCTACTTCAAAGCATTCCCAATGAAATTTACATCAAGATTGATAGCTACAAGGATGATGCTAAACAGATGTGGGATCAATTGCAAAAGATGATGATGGGATCTAAGGTAGGGAATCAGATGAAAGTGGCTAACTGCATCAATAGCTACGAGGAATTCAAAGCCAAAGAGAATGAGAGTTTGGAAGACACATATGAAAGGTTTACTTTGCTTCTGAATGAACTAACAAAGAACAAAGTGACAAAGAAGCAGCTGGAAAACAATGTCAAATTCCTGAGTATCCTACGACCTGAGTGGAAGAAACATACACGTAGGATGAAGCAGATGAAAAACTTAAGTGAGATTCTCTTCACGAAGTCTATGAGACTTTACGTCAGAATGAAGAAGAGGTAGAGGAGAAAAGAGCTGATAAGAAGAAGGCTGAAAAGGTTCCTGATACGATTGCTTTGGTTGTTGGAGAGAAGAAGAAAGAAAAGAAAGAAAAGATAGAGAAGAAGAAGAAGAAGAAGAAAGTACTGACAAGTTCTGAGTCAGATTCTGAAACAGATGGTGATGATGGAGAAAGTCTGAAACAAGCAATGCTGTTGTTGACCCGTGCCTTTCAAAAGAAATTTTATAAGAAGCCGGGATCAAATTCTCAACGATATTCTTCATCAAGTTCTAAGAATCACGAACACCGAGAGAGGGTGGAAGGAAAGAGGTATGAAGAAAACAGATATGTTGAGAAAAAACCCGATGAAAGGAAGAAATTTGTGAATGACTACACTGTTGCTGAAAAGCCAGCAAGTGATTTAGTCAAATGCTATGTTGATCCAAGCTCTCTCAGTGATTTGATAACGACCCTTTTCTATACGTAGTGAAAATTACGTTTAATTTGTATTAGTGTTTCACCATCAGCGATCAGACTGAGTCTGTTCAGTTATCGCTGATAGTCTTCTTATAAACATCTAGTATGTATTAGTGTTTCACTATCAGTGATCAAACTGATTCTGTTTAGTATCGCTGATAGTTTCTGATGTAAACAGTAACGTAATCCCTGAAGACAAGTCTCGCGTCAACAGATGTTCATAGCTGAATCAAAGATGAAGCTGCTGAACAAAGAGAAGTCTACTAGTGACCTGATGCAGATATCAGTAAAGCAAAGACAACTCTACTTATACGTGAAGGAACATGAGTAAAGCTTCAGCGATCGTTGAACTCTTGATATCTTTGCAGAAAGAGATATTCAGCGATTGAATGATCACTTAGCTTATACCTCAAGTTTCCTTTTGTCTTACCTTGCACAACTCAGTACGATGTGTCAGATAGAACATGCCTCTGCCACAATTCGTACAAAAACTCTGTCAACTACACTATTCATGATCCGGCCGAAAGCATGTCTCCCAAAGTCAGACTTTCAAAGCCAATCAGTGAACGCCACGTGTAAAGTGCCCTGCCATGCATTTAATGCATAAGGTATAAATAGGAAGTTCACCCCTCCATCTGAGGGTGTGCTCAATCCTTGAACCCCAAATAGAAACCTTTGTTTTCTATATTCTAAATCCCCCATTCTCTGAAATTCTTATGCAACTATCTTAGTGTTTTCTTAAGTTTGTTTAGATTGAGTCTTACTTAATCTTATTCCGCAACAGACTTATAAATTGTGTTTGATTTATCAATAAACAATTTATTAAACTTTAAATTTCTGTGTTTGTATTCAACCCCCCCCTTCTACAAACTTGTTAAGCACCTTCGGGACCAACAAGTGGTATCAGAGCAGTTTGTTTAATCTAATAAACAAGATCTTGCTTTATTCTCTTCTTTGCTATTCTAAATGGCACTTAACACAAACACAAACTACTATGATAATGGTTCACTTTCTAAACCTCCTCGATTTAGCAGAGATAACTTTTCTCTATGGAAAAATCGAATGATGCTATTTCTTGAAGGTGCTGATCCTACTATACCTGAATATATAGAAAATTGACCCTATGAACCTGTTAGAATTATAGCTGCAGTTCCCGCTACTTCCACCACTGAAGCTATCCCTGAACGCTATGTCGTTAAGGAAATAAGACAGTGGAGTGATGAAGACAAAAAGAAGGTAGGTATAGATGCAAGAGTAAAGACTATTATATAAATGGCTCTGCCTGATGAAGTTTTCCATTCCATCATGCATCTGAAAACTTCTAAAGAAATGTGGGAAACCATATGTGTTAAATATGAGGGAACCACTTAAATCCAAGAGACTCGAAAGATTAAATTGGTAAGACAGTATGAAAGTTTCATCGCTGGTAAGAATGAATCTCTTTCTGACGTTCATCAGCGATTTAACTGCTTAATCATTGATCTAAGAATTGTTGGTAGGACCTATTCTAATTATGAGGTCTTAACAAAATTCTTAGAATGTCTTCCTGAAAGCTCGGACAGTTATTCAATATATCTTAACCTAACAAAAGACTTAAATTCTCTCTATCTAAGAACTTTGTATGGAATATTGCTCAACTATGAGTAATCGAATCTCCTGAAAAGGAATCTTGTAAAAGATTCTAAAGACTCTAAAAGCACACCTGTTGCTTTAGTCTCTTCAGAGATAATTCCATCTCAGCGATCTACTCTCACCATCACTGAGTTTGATTCTGAATCTGAGGATCTATTAGACCCTGATCTTTCAGAGTTCGATGAGTCCTGAACAAACTCTTTTAAGAGATTTGCAAGAAAGAGAAATTTTCGAAGAAATAAGCCTCTCTCTCTTACTGAAAAGCCAAAATCAACTCCTATTGATAAGGCTACTGCCACTTGCTATAACTGTGAAAAGATTGGACACTTTGCTAGTGAGTGCAGGTCGAAAAAGGTCTTCAAACCTTCTACCTCAAGAAGATCCAGTGATGACAAATACCTAAAGCTGAAGGACAAATATCAAAAGCTGAAAAGCTACAAGCAAAAAGGTAAAGGTCTCATCGCTGAAGAACACGACTGGGCTGAATCAGAAGAATCAAGTTCTGATGAAGAAGAAGTCGCTAATCTCTGCCTCATGGCTGAGATTAAAGAAGAAGTGAAAGAACCGTCTGAACCTTCTATGAGCTACATATCATCTCAGGTATCTATCTCTACAAATCCCTCTCTGCCTGAAGCTGAGAGAAGTCGCGCTGTTGATGTGCTGATGATTGACCTTTATAATGCTCTAAACGACAAAACTCAAGCTGAGAAAAAAAATGTTCATTTAACTCAAGAGCTAGAGAAATGTCATGAAAAGATCAGAGAACTAAATCTTTTAGAAGAAAAGTTGAAAGATCAAGTCATTATAAATGAAATCATCAGCATTGAACGCGAACAAGCCATCGCTGCTCTAAAAGCAGAAAAGGCTCATGTTGAAAAATGGTGCAAATCATCAACAAAAATCTCTGAGATAATAAATGCTCAAATTCCTGAAAGTGATAGAACTGGTCTTGGTTTTTGGAAACCACAGGATGTAACTAAAGAAGAAAGTTCCACGCTTATGTTTGGAACGTTTGTCACTTCTTTCTTTGACACTTCTTATATTCAATTCTATCACTGTTCTTCTTCTAATTCTATCCCTGAGGAAAAATCCAAAGACACTAAGTCTGCGGATAAAGGAAAATCCATTCTTTGTCCTCAGAAGGCTACCAAGAAAGCAAAACTGAAAGTTCCTTCTAAACCTTCAGTGAATCAATCCTCTAGCTCTATGATAGAAATCTTCGATCTCTGTCCTCCAAAGCTAAAGATTGATCTTAAACCCATGAAATCTGAAGAAATGAAAATTCCTCTCAGATCTCATGAGAAAAGCATTCTTGGACCTGGCCCTGCTCATCTTAAACTTGCAAAACCTTCTACTTCTGGTCCTAAAACCATTTTCAAATACAGAAAATGTTATCACTGTGGTTTTACTGACCATATTGCAAGCAAATGTCCAACTGCCACTAAAACTGATAAAACAACTAAAGTGAAGATAAATACCTCTAAGGCTAAGAAGGTCACCAAAGTTGAAAAATCGACCAAGGTGAAGAATACCACTAAGGTTAAGAATTTAACCAAAGTGAAGATCACCACTGAAGCTGAATCTTCATCTGCTGTGAAGACTGCTGAATCTTCCATATCCACTAACTCTAAAGGACCCATTGAAAAGTGGGTACCAAACAACTCTTAATCTTCCTTATGTGTGCAGGGATCAAAGGGCATCTGGTATCTCGATAGTGGATGTTCTCTTCACATGACTGGACAAAAAGACCTGCTCACTGAATACAAGGAAGAGAAAGGTCCCTCTGTGACCTTCGGTGGAAATGGAAAAGGATATACCCGAGGGTTTGGTGTCCTCAACAATGGGACAACTACCTTTCGAAGAGTCGCTTATGTAGATGGACTGAAGCACAACCTTCTAAGCATCAGTCAGCTATGTGACAAAGACTACGAAGTTCGCTTTTCTAAGAAAGCATGTTCAGTGGTGGATGAGAAAGAAAAACGTGCTCTCAATGGTTATCGCAGAGAAAATGTCTACGTAATAGATATGGACTCTACTACCACTGAAAACTTATGTTTTCTCTCTTAGGCCTCTTCTGATGTCAACTGGCTGTGGCACAAAAGACTCTCTCATCTAAACTTCAAAACCCTGAATTCTATCTCTTCTAAGGAACTGGTTTCTGGTCTTCTTCAGCACTCATATGCTAAAGAATCTCTCTGCTCAACATGTGAAAAAGGAAAACAAACAAAAGCTAGTTTCAAGTCTAAACAAGTTTTCTCAGTGACAATTCCTCTTCAACTCTTGCATATGGATTTGTTTGGCCCTGTCAACATCCAATCAATAGCTGGAAAGAAATATACGCTTGTCATTGTAGATGAATTCTCTCGCTATACCTGGGTTATCTTTCTTCGCTGTAAGAGTGATACTCCAGAAGAACTAATATCTTTTGTTAAAAAGATGGAAGTGCTGAATAATCTTACTGTTCGTTCAATAAGAAGTGATCATGGAACTGAATTCAAAAACAGTTCCCTGAACAATTTCTTTGAAAACAAGGGAATTTCTCATAACTTTTCTTCAGTAAGAACACCTCAGCAAAACGGAGTCGCTGAAAGAAGAAACAGAACGATCATTAAAGCTGCTAGATCAATGCTCAGCGATTCTCACCTCCCTACTCAATTTTGGGCAGAAACTGTAAACACTGCATGTTTTACTCGAAACAGATCCTGATAGTAAAGCGATTTGGAAAGACAGCTTATGAACTTTTTCATGGAAGGAAGCCTTCTATCAGCTTTCTTCATATCTTTGGTTGTCAGTGCTTTATCTTAAACAACAAAGATCAGCTTGGAAAGTTCGACCCAAAAGCTGATGATGGAATATTTCTAGGATATTCCTCCATCTCAAAAGCCTACAGAGTTTTCAACAAACGAAGACAATCTGTGGAAGAAACAATTCATGTCACTTTTGATGAAACTCGCTCAGCGAACTCCAAACCAATCACTGACAATGAAGAGTTAAATGCTTGGATGTTTTCTCACTACAAGGAAACTGAACCCTTCTTCTCAAACCATCAGCATTCAGATCCTCCAGCCGCTGATGATGATCCAAACATTATACCTCTAGCACTGAATCCAACTCATGGGTTTCAGCTGAACCTCTAAACACCTTGCTACCATCATATCTACCTCTGTCTGAAAACCTCTCTGATAACAATAGGTTGTCCACTACTCAACAGTTAATTGCTAATGAACCTCAAATGTCCTCATCAGTAAACATCCCAATTGTTGATTCAACCCCTGAGTTGAGCGATCATGCTCCTGCTCGGCGATGGACTAAAGATCACCCAATAGATCAAATTCTTGGTGATCCAGATGCAGGTATTCAGACACGACGAAGCTCAGGTAATATCTGTCTCTTTGTCAACTTTCTATCTTTAATAGAACCAAAGAAGACTGATGATGCCCTCAGAGATCCAAACTGGGTCAGCGCTATGCTAGAAGAGCTGACTGAGTTTACCCGTAACAAAGTTTGGAATCTCGTTCCTAGACCATCTGATAAAACTGTTATAGGCACCAAATGGGTGTTTAGAAACAAGTTAGATGAACATGGAACTGTAACCCGCAACAAGGCTCGACTTGTTGCTCAGGGATACAGACAAGAGGAAGGCATAGACTATGATGAAACCTTTGCCCCTGTGGCTAGGCTCGAAGCAATTCGACTATTCTTAGCTTATGCAGTCTATAAAGACTTCATCGTTTATCAAATGGACGTAAAATCAACATTCCTAAATGGAAAGCTGAATGAAGAAGTCTATCTAGAACAACCACCAGGGTTCTATGACCCTAAGTATCCAAATTATGTTTATAAATTGGATAAGGCTCTCTATGGTCTAAAACAAGCCCCTCGTGCTTGGTATGCCACTCTCTCATCATTTCTTATCTCTGAAAATTTTGAACGTGGCAAGATTGATAATAAGTTATTTTTCAGAAAGATAAAAGGTCATATAATTCTTGTACAAATATATGTCGATGACATAATATTTGGTTCTACTAACCCATCTCTTTGTACTCGCTTCTCTGAAAGAATGAAGAAAGAATATAAAATGAGTATGATGGGTGAGCTGACATATTTTCTTGGTCTTCAGATTAAACAATTTGATAAAGGTACTTTCATCAGCCAAGGTAAGTATGTTAAAGATATGCTGAAGAAGTTTGATCTAACACAAACTTCAGCAATGAAAACTCTTATGGCACCTCCTCTGACACTTAACAAAGATCCTTCTGGAAAACCTGTTAATGTCACTGCCTATAGAGGAATGATAGGCTCCCTACTGTATCTGACGGCGAGCCGACCTGACATCATGTATTCTACCTGTTTATGTGCACGCTATCAATCTGAACCCAAGGAATACCATCTGATCGCTGTTAAGCGTATATTCAAATATCTGAAAGGAACTCCTAACCTCGGTCTTTGGTATCCCAAAGACTCAGGGTTTGATCTAACTGGTTATTCTGATAGTGATTTTGCAGGTTGTAAACTTGACAGAAAGAGTACCACTGGTGGATGTCAACTCCTCGGAGGAAAGCTGGTAAGTTGGACAAGCAAAAAGCAAAATTCAGTGTCCACTTCCACAGCTGAAGCTGAATACATAGCCGCTGGAAGCTGTTGTTCTCAAATCTTGTGGATGAGAAATCAACTATTAGACTATGACCTTCAGCTATCAAAGATTCCAATCTATTGTGACAGCACTAGTGCTATCGCTATAGCAAATAATCCAGTGCTACATTCAAAGACGAAACACATAGAGATCAGATATCATTTTATCAGAGATCATGTGATGAACGGTGATATTGAACTTCATTTCATCCCTACTAACTTTCAGTTTACTGATTTATTCACCAAACCTCTTGATGAGACAAGGTTCAACTTTCTCATCAGTGAGCTTGGAATGCTGAATCTCGAAGAATAATTCTTCAGTATTCATGCATTGTGTCAGTAATCATAAGTTCCCTTTTTTTTTCATTGCTCTGATAAACATTCTGACTCTCAGGTATGTTCTCTCAATCCTTACAACTGAATCTTCATTCAGTTAAGATGTTTTTCAAAATATAAACCTTAATCACTGAACTTTCTTCAAATGATTAAAAGCTTTTTGAGAAAGAAATTTATCACTGATATTTCTAGTCAGAGATCCTTTAAAAGAAAAATCTATCGCTGACTTTTCTTCAGCGATAATTTCAAAACGGGCAAATGAACAGTCTCTCTCTTCTATGACGTCATTTGAACCGACAATCCACAACATGCCTTTTTCTGTCACGTTCGTCCGTTGCCCTTCTATCCAATAAACTTCGTGGGATGTGTCCATGTCATGATGAACATTTGTTTTCCCGCCTCTGACATTCTCTCTCCTTTCTCTCACGTATAAAAGGAATGTTTTTCCATTCTTATCATTTTACGCTTTCTGGAAATACTTTCAAAGAAAGAATACTCTCTCAAGCATTCTAAGCATTCTCAAGCATTTGCATCATCCTCTTCAAAGATCAACAGGTTATTCTTGATCTTTTTCTTATTCTTATCTTAAAATCTTTCTTAAAAAACCCCATTTATGGACTGCCATTATGGGTTTATAAGATTGTTGTCACATAAAATCATTTTCATTTTTGATTTTCTTCTTTAAAAACCATTCTATTTTGATTGTTCTTCATTCAAAATCCTTGGTTTTTCTTCTTGTTATTGTATCTTATATTAAGAACACCTTTTTAATCTTCAAATTTGTTGATTTCTCTATGTTTCCCAAAATAGAAACTGGACAAATCTTCTTTATTTTTAGACTAAAACCTTTTCTTCTACTCTTTTATCTACTCATACTCAGAATGGCTCAATCTGCACTTGTCGCCTCTAAGAACGTCAAGTTCGCCATCACTGACTCGGAGCTTCCAAAGAACAATCATCTCGCTCGCCTCGATTTTGACGGTATTAAGTACCCACATCTGAAGGAAGCTGCAATGTTTCTAAAGCAATCCTGCATTGCTTATGCTATCACTGTAGATCCCACACCCTCCAAAGCTCTTCTCCAGCAATTCTGGTTTACCGCTGACGAAACCTCTATCACCAACAAAAAGGGTGAACAGGTTCTGGCTATCTCCTTCAGCACTCAACTTGGCTCAGGGATGATGACTGTTTTAGGCCTGAGGAAAGCTCTGCGTTTTCCTGACAAACCCATAAATGGATTCGACGCCTTGCCAACTGATGCTGAACTCATCCAATTCCTGGATGCCATGGAATACGCTTGGGAACACAAGCCAAGGACGACGATTCCAAACAAGAAGCTGACTCTTGTGAAGAAGGTACTGATGCCTTCCCAACTTAACTACATCTTCTCACACTTCATTCAGTGTATGAGTGGGAAGAGTGGGTCACTGGACCAAGCCAGCAAGATTCAGGTCCAGATGGCTTACTCAGTGATCGCTGGAAGAAACTTTGAATACGCAACTGCTATCTTTGACGATCAAAAGTCAAACATAGAGAAGACCGAGAGGGATCCCAAGGTCCCCTACATACGCTTCATCTGCGCGTACCTGAAGTTCCTCTACCCTGCTACTTATCCCACTAACTCGGATGCATCTTTTCCAAAAGTGGGTTGTTATACCAGTTTAATCTAGTTGGTAAACAATCAATCAAGTAATCAAGCAACACAATAATAATCAAGAGATATATAAATCAGAGTAACATACCAATCCCTTGTATAAACTGTTAAACCTTGAGTGTTCTTGATACCCTTGGATTACAGCAACCTCTCTCTAAACAATAATTATGAAAGTAATAATAATGAGAGTTCTTACCTAAAACTAAACTAATCATAACTTTAAATACCTAAGTCATATGGGCTTTAACCATAATGGGCTTTCTAATGGGCTTGGGCCCAATAGCTTAATAACTATTGACTTATTACATAATAAACCCTCTAATTAATTTTAGCACAATTGCAGTTTAAACCCTGAACTTTAACTTTAATCTTGAATACAATTTATGATCCAACAATCTCCCCCTTTGGATTCAAGATTAAAAAAAATTTGCAATTGTCTTCGGGTCTTCTCTTGTCTTCACTTTTCTCTTGAGAATCTTCAGTTATGACGTTGATAGCTTCAAAACTTCAAAACTTGATATCTTTAAACAATCTTCAAATCTTTAAAATCTTTGAAAATTTGAATATCTTCAGATCTTCAGTTTGTATTCTCCCTTTTTGTATCTTCTCCCCCTTTTTATATCTTCTCCCCCTTTTTGATGAGTGGTGAGAATCAACATCATCAAAACTTGGCAAAAAAATCTCCCCCATTGTGTATGATCACTTAAGCACAGTCTTCATCATATAACGAGCCCTGTTTAGAAATAAGAGCAGTCTCTCCAAATGGAAAGAGTGATTATCTCAATCTTTTCAGATTCAAATAAAAAGTAGTAACCATTCAAATCTTTTCAAATTCAAACAGTTAATAAGTGTAACCCTGAATCAACAAATGACTAAGTTAGAATGCCTGTCAATGACACAAAGTCACTGAGTAACACAAAGTTACTATATAAGGAGCTGGTTTGATGTAGACTCCCCAGGTCTTCCATTCAATCATCGAATAACACATGGTTATCTATGATCGTTCTGACAGAAAACAAATTTCTGTGTGCTCGTGCATGTGTATGAAAGAATTAAGCATAGATGATTGCTTTTTCAATATAGGCTCAAAGTATGTAAACTTGTTGAGACAACAACAAATTATACAAAGACTCAATGTGCATGAGAAAGGGTTCGAAGGTGGGGCAACTTTCCTTCTTTTTCAATATTAGTATCTTCCAAATGAAGAACCAATAGCATATGTGCTGCGTCCCCAGAAAATGTGAAACATTCTCTTTTTGAGAAAAGAATGAGTAGCTGGTGAGGTTGTATGCAAGAGATGGCATGGGCTAGTTGCCTATTTCAATGATGGTCACCAAAGAATGTGAACCAATCAGATTATGTGGCTGCCCGGCTTAGAAAGAAGTTTGGTGCAGAGTTTAATATTCTTTTACTCTGTTCTCTCACCCTCTTTCTTTTAATTCTCACTTCTAACCAATATCTCTTTTTCATTTTACCTCTTTTCACACACCAACACTCAATTCTTTTGACCCCTCTTCCCTCAATCACTCAGGGAATACTTCCTGGGTAGGAAACACTGGTTATCGTGAATCCATGGAAGTTCTGTTAAGTTCTCACACTGAATCCCATGTATTTTCCTAAAAATACATGCTGTTCAACAGACTATTGTACATGTAATCACAAATATCACTTGTTACATGAAGAATATAATATTCGGAGATGTCAAAACAGAAGATGTTTGACGATGCAATTCTCCCCCTCAAACTAAAAGAGTTTGACAATTAAGCTCATATCATTTTGTCATGAAGAATAAGATTTTGGAGAATCAAAAATGAATGTTGTTTATATGAACAATATATAAACATATGTTCAATGAAAGCACATGAAATGACGTTTGATTCAATCAACAGTGAATACAAATAACGTGAGTATTACCATAGAAAGATTTTACTTTTGATACATGGTAATAACAAAGTCAAAATAGAATGTTCTGAACCGTTATGTGTATGAATACTTGACAAAGTATATTGACAAGATAAAACGCAAGTATTTATCTTTAAAAACACACGGTCAGATAAGCATTTAAGTATCCAAAAATCTGTTAATATCACAGATATTCTCCCCCTTAAATCACTATTGGTTTTTTTTTTTTTTTTTTTTTTTTTTTTTTTTTAAATTAATAAGGAAATAAAGCATATAAAAAATAGATAGAGCACTGAAGTGCGGGTTCTAATCCGATGTGATTAGAAGCCATAGTCACTTGAACCAACCTGCATAAGTGAAAGAAACAATGGTAATCATTTATGAAAATGATTCCTTTCTCGTTAACAACAGTTGGAAAATAACACACTATCAAGATTTGGAATACTCCCCCTTGAATCATGAGTAAGGTTTAAGACATGTTCAAACCATTTCCAAACCATCTTAACATTTAATTCCTGAAAGTGCTTTTTAGAAGTAGGATTGGCAACCTTAGCACGATACACTTTTGGTTGTGTAGAAGAATCAGAATTAGAATTAGACTTAGAGTTCAGCTTAGCTTTGCTTTTATTCTTTTTGGACTTAGGAGGGGAGTAGTATTTGAATGAATTATCCCAACAGTGTTTGCAATAAAGATTCTTTCGAGCAAAATTCATAAACTTAGATTTATCGGAACAAATCTTACATTCATGTTTATCTAAAGAAGTACTATTCAAAATAACACTGTCTGTAGGACAACTACTAGAATTCAAACTATTCTTTTTATTCAAACTAAGATCTTTATTCTTCTTACTCCTCCCAACTCCATTTCCTTTTATATCTGAAACAGAAACAGGAACCTTGTTAGTCTCTGACTTAGAAGGTGGTTCTTTTCTAGTGCTCTTTGAAGTCTCACCCTTTTCAAAAATACTTGGTGGATATTCAGGACAATCAGAGTAAACAACTGAAGGTTTTGTAGAGGCATCAAATTCTGGATTGGTTCTTACCTTCCGGTTTGGATCACTTAACATCTGTTTATCATTTGAAGCATTTTTAAACAAAGTAATTTTCAAATCATTGATCTCAGTGCAAAGCTTTTGATTTATTTTTAAAGACTTTTCAAGTTTATGTTTGAGATCAAAGTTTTCATCTTCAACCTCATCAAGAGATTGTTGCAACATATCAATTTGCGTCATCAATTCAGATGTATTACCATCCACAAAATTTGATCCCTTTAAATCAGAAACAGGATCAGAGTCTGATGCATTCATCATATCAGAGAATATCTCTTCAGTCATTGACTCAATAAACTCCGTTTTATTATTTTGAACACAAGATTCATCCGCGATAGCAGTAACTTCTTCAACCTCTTCAGGAAGTAAAGGTTTAGAAGCAATGGGAGTTGAGACTGATGGTATAGTAGATGGATCAACATCCGATTCATACTCATCAAATTTGCATGCAGTCTCAGGTAGAACTGTGTTGGTGCTCACTGATTCTTTAGAAGGTGTGGTAAATAGTGATTCAAACTCAGTAAATTCGATCTTTCGAGTTGCATAGCTTTCGTTCAAATCACCATATGTAAAACCAACAGATTTAAAAAGATTTTGAGAATCAGTGTCACCAGACTTGTTCTTTCCCATTTCTTCTTGACCTTTGGTCTCTTCAGAAGGTTTAGGAGAACTTGCTTCAACAAAAGTAGCGCGAATGTCAGGAATGGATTTTATTGCGGAGCCAACTTTATCAAAATTATATAGGTGCTCCGGTGCCTTTTTCAAAATTTCATTAATTGGCACACCCAAACCTGGTTTAAGTTTGTAAAACCTTTCGTCTTGGAGTTTATTGGTCAACAGATTTAATGTCTGTTTAGTCTGACCTCGTTTCATGTTAATGTCCTCCAGTTGCTTTATTTTGGTGTAAGCTTCATTTCTTTCTTTATAACAAACTTCAAATTTGATTTGAAACTCACCCTTTTCAGCATTAAGATTCACAAGATCTGTTTCTAAACCAGATATTTTTTCTTTTAAAGACTCTTTTTCAGCTTTTAAATCATCTTTTTCCTTTTCCTTTTCTTCCACAACAACTTTTAAAATAGCATTTTCATCAGGAAAGCTTAAAACAGATTGATGTGCAGAGCTAAGTTTGCCTTTCAGTAAAGCAAATTCATCTTTCATGCCATGTATTTGGGCCATTAAAGATTCAATAAGTTCAGAATTTTCACTTACCTCAGAGTTTGCTTCTTCGGATTGTGTCTCAGAGTCTTCATCGTCACCTTCCAGCTTTGCCATGTAAGAAACTTGGGTGAAATGTGCTTGCTCCTCGTCATCAGAACTTTGGAACAGCCAGTTCTCTTCTTCAGCCATTAGTACTTTTCCTTCTTCAGCTTTCTTGGCAATCAGTGACTTTCTTGAGTAGTACTCTGAGTTCTTCACTTTCTTGAATTTGCAGTCCCTTGAGAAGTGCCCAAATTTGCCACAGTTGTAGCATCTTCCTGGTTCATCCTTTCGCTCTTCTCGCTTCTCCTCTCTCTTTCCTTCTCTTTTATCTTCCTTCCGATCTTCTCGTCCTTCCTCTCTCTTTCCATGCCTCGGCTTGTATCGCATCTCAGACTTCTCTTTCTTGTATTCATCATACTTTGGCTTTGAGTAAAATCTTTTCTTGCCAAAGCTCTTCTTGAATCGTCTCGTAATGAGAGCCAAGTCTTCAGAGAACTTTTGAATATCAGGATCTGAATCAACTTCCAGTTCTTCATCGCTCGAATCAGAGTCAGAGTCAGTAACTTCAGTAACTAGAGCTTTAGACGCCTTTTTCTTCGACCTTGCAGAGGATACAAAACCTTTGCCGGCTATGAGAGCCACAGAATCCTTCAGATGATTAGAATCATTATTCATAGATCTCACCTCATCCTCATGTTGAGCAAGAGTAGAGAAGATATCGGTGACATTTTCTCGAGCCATATTCTTCGACATCTGGAGGTTGATAGCAAAGTTCTTCCATTCTGGATTCAAATTCTTGATGAACTTGTAGTTTATCTCAGAAGCAGATTTGGCGATTTTGTTCCTCCGCAAGTCATTGAGAATAATGTTGTACCTATTATAGGTATCTAAAAGCAGCTCTCCTTCTTTGGCATGAAATCCCTCGTAAGCATTTATGCACAAATTCTGCTTAGCTTGAATAGAAGCTTCACTTCCTTCAAACTGCCTTGCTAGTTCATCCCAGATTCCTTTAGCAGTACTCTGACTGTCGACACGATTGTAGATGTCGTTTGGAATTGCCATCGTCAGATAGATTAGAGCTTCTTCTTCTAACTTGAGCTGGTCATTCTGCTTTTTAGTGAAGAACTGAACAGGTTTAGGAATATCTCTGTCAGGGATTTCAGGAGAGGAATCTGTAGCAGGTTGACCCTTTACTGTGATCATTGGAGTTTTGGGACCTTCAATGATTATTGTCATGAACTCTCTGTTCTTGTGATTCAGAAACTGAATCATTCTTGTCTTCCACTGTTGATACTCATTTGCCACGAGGACAGGAGGTTTGACTTGAGAACCCATCGAGAGAAGCTGATTCGACATCTTAGCTGTACGGTTAGTAAATAGACTTTTCTGTACCAAGACAACCAACTAGATGAGATCGTTAGAATCAAAAGTAAAGGCTACACTCAAAAAT